>JAFJYJ010000045.1:2620000-3895513 GCA_019022615.1 Acacia melanoxylon | reverse complement strand
TTCAGAGACTTCCATCATTGAATGAAATATGAACTAACTCACGATTGGTTCTGGATGAACCGAAATCTCTACGTTTGTCCAGAAAATCCCTTGACTAGATGATCGCCTAGCATTTGTTCAAATAGTAGCGTCTCACTGTGAAATCACACAGTAACACTGGAACCTAGTTCAAACTCAGTCCTTGGGATGAACCAAACCAAAAATTAAATATAATATTCAAACTATTTCCAGAAATCGAATCCGATAAGATGAAAACATAAACGAGTAAAATTACTGATTAAGCACAAGCTCTCGGATGAGTCATGGAATCCTTAACGTTGGGTTAATCACAGAAGCTCAGCTAAGCATGGTTGGAAAAAATGAAGAACGCGAAGAATGCAAAGAAAATTGCAGAGAAAATGAAACTTCTGTGTTTAATCCAAAATGTGTAAAAACGTAATGATCTAAGTGTTGTAGCCACCATCTGATTTAATGTTAACCTAAAATGGAAATGGGCTAGGGCTACACAACTGGCCCAAAACAAAATAAATAACAAATGGTCTTTAATAAAAAATTCAGGCCCAATAAATATCCAGAAATATATATCTAACTTTGGCTCTAAAATTGATCGCCCTCTTGTCCGAATTTTCCCTTCAAGTCGTCATAACAATTATAGCTCTTTGAATCATCTAAAATATGAAAGAAGAATGAGGCTAATCCAATGTCTGGTTCAAGAGTTATGGGAAAAATAGTGAAGCAATGTAAAACTGGAAATTTATCATAAAAAATGACTAAAATCTAATCAAAGTGAAATCAGAGAAAATCACCAAGAGGGGGGTGAATTGGGGATTTTAAAAAATTCTTTTCAAAGTGCTTTGAAACTTAACAACAAAACAGAGTAAAATAGAGGAGATGAAAGAATAGCAAGACACAACAAATTTATACTGATTCGGTCACAACACTTGACCTACGTCCAGTCCCCAGACACTTTGAGATTTTCACTAACTCACAAGATTAGTTACACACTCTGCACTCGAAAATTGTCCTCTCACTAGGATACACTCCCCCTTACAAGTTGTAAACTGATATACCCAATCTCCAAGTCCCCTTGACTTGAGATTCTTACAATAAATGATTTCAATAAATGAAACTCTCTCAAAGAGTATATAAGATAATCATTGAAGTACAAATGTATCAAAAGATACTTTACAAGAATAGAAAACACAGGAAGTATTGAAACTTTGAATGCTTTTCATTTTCTGCAGATTGGTTGTTGAGAGGACTTTTGCAACTCCTTATATATGAAGAGAGCATTAAATGACCGTTCGATTGAACAATGTAATCGTTGGAGACATTGGACTAGCTATTAGGAACAAGTTGGTCACTTCTCTCTCTAATCTTCAGTTAATCCAGGTGCAAAGAAGTTTATGGTTGACTTCCCTTGAATTAAATTCATTGGAAGAGCAGCTTCTTGATCGTGAACGGAAACATTAATCCCTTAGCAACGTGCAGAGAACAATTTTCCAAAAGAGTGAAAGATTTTCTGGACTTACAATAAATGCGCTGACGTCACTTTTTGCTTTAAGCTAAATCTTCATTTAACACCCTTTAAATCATCTAAAACTCATTAACGAACTAATTAAACATAGTTAAGAATAGTAAGGAGTGATGATAAAAAGTATTCAGATCAAACATGAAGATTTCACAAATTCGAGCAATTTGATTTTCAAACTTAGCGATGCAAACTTGAGTTTTCAAGTATTCTTCAGGAACCAAACTTAAGTTAATAAATACAAACTCGAGTTTGTTTCATCCAGAGAAGAATGTTGCAATTTGAGCTTTGAAGAGCATTTTGAAAATAAGAGCAAACTTGAGTCAATAAGTGACAAACTCGAGTTTGAGGCTTTTGAAGTGAAAATGAGTTTAAGTCCACAAAGCTCAAAACTGGAGTTTCAAAATGGAAACTGGAGTTTTCAAAACTTTAGAAAATTTAGGAGCTCTCTATATGAACTAAACTCGAGTTTCCTCAAAAGAGAGAAAAATTTGAAAGATTTCTGTCAAATACAAACTGGAGTTTATAAAACAAAACTGGAGTTTTCTCAAGTTCAAAAATAGAGCAAAGCTCTCTGCTTGTCACACACTCGAGTTTCCTTGAAGGTTAGGAAAACTTGATAACTCTCTGTCAAGCACAAACTGGAGTTTGCAAAAGCAAACTGGAGTTTGGCTAAGTTCACAAAATATTGAAAGCTCTCTGTCTTGATCAAACTCGAGTTTACAGATACAAACTCGAGTTTGCCTTAAGTTGAAAAACTTTGAGTACTCTTTGTATTACACAAACTCAAGTTTGCTAAAGCAAACTGGAGTTTGGCTAAGTTCATAAAGTTTGAGCTACTCTCTGTCATGTCCAAACTCGAGTTTGACATCTCAAACTTGAGTTTGCCTTTGACAGTAAGTTTTTTAACTTACCAACGACAAACTTCAAATTGAGTTTACAATTGTCAGTTATCATCAAAATACACAGAGAACTAACACAAAGGCCCAAAGCCCAAATAAGTATAAAAGCCATTATTTATTAACTAAATAGTACTAAATTTATTCACCAAGAGAGACAAAGAAGTTTATTAAATATTCAATTATCAGGCTCACAAATGACAAAAAGCATGAGTTAGGGCAAGCAAAAGTAACTCGCTTAGCAGTCATTGAGACAAGTATGAAGGTATTGACTAATGTGGCTGTCGCTGAGAAGTAAGATGAAGGCTTTTTATGGTAGGGCTCGACTGAAAGTGACTGAACAATAGAAAAAGACAATAGGAATACTAAGGTTATGATGTTGGAGGGTGTTGTTTAAGAAAACTACATTTCAAGTGTATTTTATTTCAAACGCTTAAATAGAAGAGGAAGGGTAAGGTTTTTTGAGTTGTCATGTCGAAGACTTTATGTAACGATTTTATCGCTAAAATTTATTTATTTATATTTATTATAGTTATTTGTTAATAGCCATAAGTTATGTTATTGTTTTAACACATACATATATCACGGTTATTTGTTAATAACCGTAGATAGGTTATTTTGTTTTGATAAATTTTTTGGGCAGCTAGTGCCCAAATAATTACATTTTTATATTTTATGAAAATAAAACAAAAAATATCATCCTCTAGTGACTAGTTACTTGATAGATAATCTGACCGCTGTGTTGGAAATTATGCCCTAGGGCAAGTCATTGTACTTTAGACATTTATGTTTATTGAAGTATTCTCTTTTAAGTTATCATTTAAATTTGCATGTTTATAGTGATAGCTGATCCTGGATATATCTTATAGATTATCCTAAATGTCCACTGTCGGTCATCTACGCGGAGCGAAGATGAAATAAGACCAAAGATGACTTTGATGAGTATGGAGATATGAGTCAAAGTCATGGGCACTTGTAGGAGTACAAGGTCTTTGGACCGACCCACTATGAAAAAGCTGCATGGATTTTGTCATAAGCTTATCTCATGTATAACCGCGTCACGGTGCCCTATGACTGAGATCATCATGGATTCCTACATGATGAGTCGGCTGGTCTTTGACCTAGTCAAAAGTCACCTTTGACCGGGTGATGATAAAGGCTAGGATCGGGATCGGTGGTTCTCGTAGGGAGGAATGTGAATGGTCAAGATGGAATTTGTCCCTCACATTTGTAGAGAGATAATCTTTGGGCCCCTCGATGAATGAGTCTAAGAAATGTACGGCCGTCTTTGTGATGGAAAGGAGTTTCCATTTCACTTATTAGACTACTCGAGAATCGAGAAAGTAATGGTCAAGAAAAGGAAGTTGAAATTATCCATGCCTCATCCTTGACCAAATTATCGCGTGACAAAAGGGACGTGACATGGTTGTACGATAGGTAGTATCGTATCATCGATCCCCATATGAATTGGGTAGTCGCAATGTCTTGCTAGAGGCCGCTTGCGACTTGTGGGCTAGTACAGTATTGGCCCACTGCCAATCTCGGTCGCACACAAGAATAGCCCAACACGAGCAAAAGTGTCCAGATTCATTGAATCTAGCAAAAGTGTCTAGATTCATTGAATCTTAGATATGTCTAAGATTTAATGAATACTGAATTTAATCTAGGATAAATATATATATATATTAAATTCGAAATTAATATATATTAATATTATTAATGAAGATTATAATATTATTATATAATATTTGTTTAGTATTTAATTTATTTGATAAATTAAATATCTAAGACAAATAGAGATATTGTATCTCATGTTTTAATTTTCGAATAAAGATATCATATATCTATTTGATTTAAATTGAGATATAGTATCTCAGATTTAATTAAATAGATGGATATCATTTCTCGGATTTAATTTATAGAGATAAATTAAATTAGAAGGCTTTTTGATTCGGATTAAATAAATATATTAGATTAGATCTATTAGATAGATTTAATTAATATAACTTTAATCAAAGATTCAAAATTCGAATTTCAGATCGGCTTTTAATTTGGATTAAATAAATAGATTACATTAGATCTATTAGATATATTTAATTAATATATTTTTAATCCAGATTTAAAATTCGAATTTCAAAATGAATGAGGATTAATTTTATATAATACGATCGGGTTTAGAAAAACCGACGGGACTTTTGTCGAGCGTATTACGTAAAGCGCGAGAAACCCTAGAGTAAAAACGAGAGAGACGCAAAACTCAATAGGCGCGCTAGCACGCGCGGCCCTTAATCGTGTTCGGGGATTATTCGTGTGGATACCGATGAGAGGAAGCCGATTCGAGGAGTCGACTTCTGCTGATCGAGAAGGTAGCCCACGGTTTAAAGAGAACGAGAAGCGGATCAAGTGGCCGTAGGTAATATTCGGAACCCTTAGCCTTGATTTAAATGCAATTGAGTGATCCTTGGGACGGGATTCGTAGAAATTTTAATCCGCTGCGTGTACGGATTCCAACAAGCTGTTGCGATTTTAGGAAC
The DNA here is from genome assembly GCA_019022615.1 of Acacia melanoxylon. Taxonomy (NCBI): domain Eukaryota; kingdom Viridiplantae; phylum Streptophyta; class Magnoliopsida; order Fabales; family Fabaceae; genus Acacia; species Acacia melanoxylon. The sequence continues at coordinate 3,890,549 of JAFJYJ010000045.1, read as the reverse complement.
TTTTTTTTTCAATTTGAATGAATCAAAAGTTCCATAAATTTGTAGCAAACCACACACAATCATGCTACTCATCACTAGAGGAGTAGTATGAATCATCCGGGGGTATGTCAGGATCAAGGTGGCTAATCCCAGACCCATCAAGAATGAGATTGGCCTTCCTGTTCATAATGAATGAATATCTGGTTAGCCTCCTTACTATTTGGTTAATGTGTTATCCATGTTGCATCATTGCCTTCACTTGAGGCGAAGGTGGAAGTTGTGGAGGAGGAGGATGACACCATGGATTTTCTAGCAAGTCTTTAGTACACATTAGAAGGAAATTGAGAGATTATATAAATTGGAAGTGAAGGTTCAAACCACTGTTACATACATTAGAAGTTGAAGAGGAGAATCCACGCGTAGTGGTGGTTAATGAAGGATACTTGGTTCTCATGCTAATCATTGAAGAACGAAGAAGCATAGAGTATTCTTATCATGAGTGTGGGGAAAGGGAAACGTTTGGACCATTTAGTTGACAATTATTAAGGAGAAACAATTATGTTGTTTTTCTGATATGAAGTTGGAAGACAAATTGTTTGTTTGTTCATCTAACATTTCATGATAGTGTTATTGTAATAACCATTATTCTCTTGAGACTATTTATGATGGTTACAAATTTACAACTGTTATGTATTTGCATGGTATTCTAATAAGTGACGGTTGTTACTTAATAGCCGAATGTGTATAACTTTTTATTTTTCTTTTTGATTTTGGTGGCACTAGTACAAAATAGCTTCTTATTCCACCACATTTAGACCGATTATAAAGGATAAATTCCAAGAAGTATGACCGATGGTAGTTTTGTAAGTATCAAGAACTTCTAAGACCGGTTCCTCTAAGATAATGTCTAAAAGATATTATTTATACCAAATTTCCAAGCACCCCATCTAAAAAAGATAAAAATAATTATATATATAGGCTTTGTATAAAAGGTCTCAATATATTTTTTATGTAAAAAAAATTTGAAAATAAAATATTGTTCCTTTTTAGACCTGATGTTTCAAATAACCGATCTATAACATGAACCTTTTAGAATTGATTTTGAACATAACCAATTCAAAAGATGCACAATTAAAAATTGGACCTAATGTTTCAAATAACCAGTTTAAAATATGAAATTTTTAGGCCTAATTTTGAAGATAACCGGTGTAAAATATGCGGCCTGAAATTTTATCTCATTATTTGAATCCTCTCTTCATTGCTCGATTACTCTGTGAGCTCGATCATTTCTCCTAAAATTCTTTGTCGCCCCACTCCTCCTTTGCACAGCACTCCTCCAACATTACCACCGCCTCCGGTGTGTATGACCTCGACACTTTTCTTTTACCATTATCATGTCCTCTGTTGCGTACCCTCATCCCTGTTATTTTCTTATTGGTGTGTATGCCCTCATTACTGTTCTTTTCTTATTGTCTCGTTCCTCTGACGCCACCTCTATCCTCTGTTGTGACCTTGCTCCTCTGCTGTGACATTCCTTTGTCACTGCCATGACTTTGAGCACATCCTCTTAACCTCCTTCACTACCATGACTTTGGCTAGAAGCTCACTCCTTTGGTCTTAAATCGAGTTAGTGCTCTCTTCTTGAGTTATTGCTTGATACTGCATTTTCAGTTTCAATATTATTCATCATGAATATGAACAAACCAATTAATGAATATGGTTTGACAGTTTCATTTTTATCATGTTTCCTTCATAGTCTTATAACTATCTATAGAAGGGAGCCTCTGGCTTCTGAAGACAGAATATCACCTAAGAGGGGGTAAATTAGGTGATTTCAAAAACTTTTGTGATTAGACTTGACAACTAAGAATAATGGACACAGAGAATTTATAATGTTTGTAATCTCCTGAATTTCGGGTATGGTGACTTGAGAATAAGCCTGTAGCAGGTGGACGACTAGACCCTATTCAGGAAGTTTGATATTAAATTTGGAAATATTATATGGGATTCCTACGGGTTTTGGACCGAGAATTCAAGAGTCATAGAAATTAAAGTGTCAAGTGCAGAAGGGCACAAAAACACTTATACAATGTTAATCAGTTAGTAAAAATGATATTTAGCTATGCCCTAAGGTATGAGATGATTAGCTAAGCAAAAATGTGCTAAAATAAGTGTGCACATGACATTTTCTAGTCAGGTAAGGATTTCCTGCGTTTTTCTAAGAGATAAGAATGAAAAGTCAGCTATAATAATTACTTGAGGACACGTGTCACTGCGGGATTGAAAAACAAAAAGTAAGTAATGATTACAGGGATAGAAAAGTCAATTCCTTACCCCTTGATTCATAAATTTCGTCCACCCAAGAGAGAGAAGGAAAAATAAGATGATTTTATCCATACTCAGGCTCAAACACAAAATACGGGTCCCACAGGATGTTAACCGGTAGAAAGGGGACCGATAGGGACGGTTAGGGGTTCCTTTTGGACTGAATGAGACAAGTATGGGGCCATATTTAGAATTCAAGATGGCGTCACATATGGAGGGGTAATCAGGTGAAAATATATGAAACGTTGAAGAAAAGTATAAAAGAAAGCACCCTATTAACTAGCGGGTCCCAGTGTGGACCGGTAGAAGGAGATTGGACTGGATAAAGTGGGAAAATTAGATAAAAAGCAAGAGGACAGATTTTGTGGGGCCCCTTATGCGCCACCTAGCCCTTGAAATGTTAAAAATTTACTTGGAGTTAAAGAAAAGCAAAATTAGCCCAAAAGTCAAAGTGCGGGTCCCACTTTCTGGATAAAAAGGGAATAAATCAGATAAATTGGGAAAAATAAAATAAAAATCATGGGATCTGATTTGTGGGCACAATATGGTGCCACCTAGCCCTAAGAAGTGTCTAGAGAGCTTGGGGATAAAGAAAAGAATAATAAAGAAGTTCTGGGCCAAAACTGGTAATTTTCATAAATTCTGAGCCAAAGTAGGTAATTTGTTCCATTTGAAAGGTAAAAATCTGAATGAAAGGAGGAGGATGGGCCACATGTCCTGCTCTAGACTCCTCTGGAAATTATTGGGAAACAAGTCAAAAGCCAGATCAAATTTATTAATTACTGGACATGATTTTACTTCAGTTATTTGGGACTGCTCGATTACCTTTTTACCTTTATTAAAGGATATTTTCTCTCTCTCTCTCTTAGTCATGGAGCACGGAATTTTTAGAGGAAGAAGGGGGAGAGATCAGCCAACTTCCATAGCCAAGAGAAAGTCCTAAGCCTCCAAGATCATCAATCAAACTTCCGATTCAGGTAAACACCGAAAACCCGAACCTTTGAAACTTGAACTTGTGATTTTCGTTCAAGGGGTTAGGGCTTGGTTTTAAAATCTGATTTTGGTATTTTTGATGGTCTCAAAGTGTTTAAAACGTGATTTTGTATAGGGGTTAGGCTATGGTTTAAGTTTCCGAACTCAAAATCACCGAAAAAGCCTTAGGAACAAGCTTGCCGTTAATTCTTGAATTCTGGGCAGCGAGTCTTCATCACGGTCTTAAAAATAGTAAATGAACTTGGATTGAGCTGAAATTTTACAGGGATAAATTAAACATCCTAAGGTTCACTTTGATGTATACTTTTGTATTATTTGGATTTTATACTAAGAGATAAAATTGGTAAAGTTGAACTAAAGAGCAATAGGGAAAAATCTGACCAAAGAGTGGAAAATAAGCTACACGCCAAAGTATGAGTACTTTCAGGGTCTGGAAGTATTTTTACTGAAACATAGACATCCTAATAGTTTAACTGGCGCTGGTTTCATGTAAATATGATTTGTTTGGAATTTATTAAAAATATGTGAAGTTGGGCTAGATTCACTAGATTTTCTGGAAAATAAGTAAAGAGCTCGGATTTAATTAAAAATTGCAAAGGTATTTTTGGAAATACTGAAAATATGATATTTTGGTGTTACTTAGGACAAGGGTATAATTGGAAAGCGATCGGGGATATTAAAATATTAAGACGGTGCATACCCCATCAGGTAGTAACCGCTTTACTCAGATATCTGTATGTGTTTTGTTGTATGTTTGTTTTTCCATGTGTGTATATGTTTTTGTATTGGTGACAAATATGCATACAGAGCATGTTGGGGTTTGAGTCCCTAACTATTGAGTTCCTAGTGTTGAGGAGGATCAATCTGAGGCCGGCCTTGATTGGCGACTATACGGGTTGAGGATCAGTCCGGGGCTGGACTGGTAAGGGCGGCTTTACGGGTTGTGAATCCAGTGAATCCGAGGCTTGCCTTTGTAAGGCAGCTGTACGGGTTCTACGGATTGTGATGTGTGGTTATTGTGGTATGTTTCTGAATGCATATGTGGTATGTTTGGCATATTACTTGTGTTATTATATCTGACATGGTTACATGCATACACTTTACACATTTAGTATTTGAGTATTGACGGTTACTCTGGGGGCCATTATTGGACTCCAAACATTTCTGAAGCTATAGGGGTACGTGCCTGAAAAGGTAGGGCGTATCAGTGTAGTTGAAGAATAGGGGATGCCCTATTATGTTTTGTATTTTGGAGATGACTGTACTTATATTTTTGGTATTTATATTTGGATGACTGTACCCTTAACCATTTGGGGACTTATATTTTCTGCTTATTTTACTTTTACCTGCATAGTAGATTGTCCAAACCGATTAAATGCTTGTTGCGCTTACTCTGATACAAGTTAAATGGACCTAAATATAAAAGAAAGGTAATTAAGTAAAGGAATCCATCTAACCCGCCACCCGAAAGGTGAGGCCGGTAGAGGTGTAACAGTTATGGTATCAGAGCCTGGTTTGGACATTACTGGTAAAAGGTTATTGTTTAAAGGTCCTAAAGTAATTTTGGGTAAATGAACCAGAAAGGACATATACCCTAAGGAAGAGGGTTAAGCTCCGGGAAGTTAAAACTCCACAGATGTTTAAGACAGTACGGAATGTGGGTTTGTTGTTGACTTTAGGACTCTTGATAGGGAAATCAGGGTCTGAATAAAATCCCCACCCGGTGTTATGAAAACTAAAAAGGGAGTTGCATGAAGAAGCTAATACTGTTTAAGTTTCCTTGTGGGGATAATACCTAATATTTCTGGGAGCAGATATGTCATATTAGTGTTAGTAAATATCTGAGTTGCCGGTACCCAGTGATATATGGACTTGTACCAGTATTAGTACCCCAGATCCGATAGGCGTTTTAAGGATAAGCGTGTTTAGGCAAGGAAAATCTTGGGATGGGTGACCTCCTAGGAAGTAAGATAGGAATGTGAAATTCTTTGATTTGAGGACATAGTACCTTGAGGTATGACCTATGGTGATCCTTAGAAATATTATGAGGATGTTAGATTGAGTAAGGTTATGATTGAGACTAGGCTTGAATATGATCCTAAGCAGAATTAATGCCTAGGATAAATGTGATTAAGGTTCCAATACTTGAGGATAGAAACCCTAAGAATAATGATCAATATTGAATAGTCGACCTATTCATTTGGGTATGATTGAGGTTACCCAAGATTCTGATGCTTAAGAATAGGAACCGTATACTTGTCAATTAAGGCTGTGCAGTCAGCAATGCTTGGGTTTGGTTGAGGATTAATGATTAACCTTGAGGTAATAGAATGATATTAGATTATACCTTGTACTATTGAGGATTGAGATGGAATTAGAACCTCGTGAATGGTGTTGATATTATTTCAATGTTTCGAGGTTTAGACTAGGAATTGTGAATCGTGATCCTAGTTTGTATTTTGGGTATTGTTGAGGTAATATGATTCCTTAGCCTAACTGATGTTGAGGTTCTAGGAATCGATTGTGAATCTGACAATTATTGATCTGAGGTTATTTTGAGGATAGTGTCTGAATATTATCGGCTATGAATCATGATGATCGTAGCATGTTTATTGGGTATGGTTGAGGTTCCAAAATTAGGTTGATAAACCTAAGATTTGGTAACCACCCATGGGGTTACTACCAATTGAATGGTGACGTAAGAATCTAACAATGAGAGATTCTTTAGGCATTTGATTGATCTGAATACACTGAGGCACTAGAGTATAGTACCCACATGTATGAGGTATTCGGAGGTTATTAGGTGCTAGGGAATGATTTTAATCTTATGATATTCCCTTAGAAAGAATGATTGAAAGTAGAGACCGTGATAATATTGATTGATGATGTGTCATCAGCATGTTATTTGAGGTATGTTCAAGGATAGTACCTATATGATATGGGTTACTTTGAGGTTGATAGTTGATGTATCAGCATAGGGAAAGATCTTGAATACAAAAAATTCCTTGACAAAGTGTGGTTGAGAATTAGTATCTCAATAGAACCGAATGATAGCTAGAACCTCGATAGCCACAGGTTATGGTCTCTTGACCGAGACAGAAAATGGTAGTGGCTAATGGATCCCTGTTATATGGATTGAACATCCAATAAGGGAAAATTGGATCTGAGACAATGCCTGGAGCTAGGTTATTATCGAAAAATTACAACGACCTCAGATAAAGTTGATACAATGCAATGTATTGCTATGTGGTGCTCCAGTTTTCAATGTAAAAGAATTATGATATGAATATACAGTAGGTAAGGAGCCTTACTAGATTGATATGATTTTGGGTTGATAAGTTTGATATGTGTTCAATGAGAAGCCTTAAGTCCTGTGGAAACTGAGATGTCCATGGGCCGGTAATAACCTATAAATACTAAACTATGAATACCGGGCAGAGTGCTGAAGAGGTTGTAAGCCTGAGAGTTATAGGCATTATTTTGGAATGGTTTGACAAATGAAATAGAACGGATTGAGTGTCCTATGGATGACTCGAGTAGCCAAGGATAGAGTCTGAGATGTAAATTGGAGTTGATGACCTTCTATGTCAGTTGTTTGGTTCCTGGTACGTTTGAAAATTGAATTCTGAATTTACCAATGCACCTGCTATACAAGTAGATGATGTCGTACTAGTCTTATTGAGATCATCAGTGCCATTTCATGGTGATTCAAGACTAGGAACAAGTTTTAGGTAATAGATATACAGTGTTATCGAGTCTTCATGATCTCTATCATTGATCCTCGAGATTAACACATATTCTATTCCTAGGGCTTTTATCTTCAAACACATTTTTACTTTAAAATAAAGGTGAGACATAAATATGATAAAGATAAAATATGATCATTTATTAATAATGAATACGACAACGTAGAAAAAGGTGTTGATATGTCCTTACAGATTGTCTTTAGGACACCTAAATACTAACAGTTGGATCTTATATATATATATATACACACACACACACACACACGCACACTGTTTAACAGAAAAATATAAAATTTAAGTGGTATACACTGAAGGTTTTTGCCCGGAGTTTTTCTAGATATAAAATATATTATATATATCGATCAATTATATATACACACACACACACGCACACACATCACTTTAATTAACTATTATACGAAATTGATTAATATATAAAATTGAAATATATATTTAAGATATCATTAATTAATTAATTTCACAGATATAATTAATAATTATACTGTAATTAACATAAATTTTGATAAACTAATTATTATTTTGATGCAAGACCCAAAATGGGAGATTCCCATATTGACAGGCTGATGCCATTGAGGCTTTCGGTGAATCAGCAAAAGTGATCATATATGGGCAGTGCTAAAAGGAGACTCGCTGTCACCCAAAAAAAAAAAAAAAGAGACCGAAGAGCAAAACCACTCTCACGGTATTCAAATCTATACGGGTTACCATGATGAGTTTATTACACCCATAGTCTAACATGGCGATTTCGTGACAAAGATAACGGTAAGTTAACGTCAAAGGATTTATAATAAAAATATAAAAGGTTAGGGAGGTTAAATATAAACTTTAAAATGTCAGGAGAATTATCTGCAACTAACCCAAAGTATAAAAGGTTAGAGAGGTTAAGTATAAACTTTAAAATGTTACGAGAATTATTTGCAACTGACCCGAAGTTTAAAAGGTGTCTTATACACTTTAGCCATATAATGAACTATGGATGTTGAAGGATTTAATTTCAATTACTTTAATTTAAATATATTGTTATTATTTTTATATTTTAATTATTTAATTATTCACTATTAATATATTTATTGATACAAGTAAACTCATAATATAATTTGAGTTTACATTACAGTTAAGAGTTTGTTTAAACTCATGATTTTCACAAGCTTAGTAGGGAGGGATGCCTCCATATGAATGACAAGTGTGTTTGAAAAAAGAATCTAAAATAATAATCTTCAGCATTGATGAATACAAGTAAGGTTGTCAAACTCACGACTTTAAGAAAACTAAATGATGGCGTAAACTCGTATCGTGAACTCAAATCGTAAATTCGTAAGAGTTTACTTTTATTATTAAATAGGTATTACTAGTGTATAATTAAATAATTAAAATATAAAAATGACAACAATTTGATTTAAATATATTTGAAATCAAAATAATTGAAATTAAATCCATTAACATTCATCTTCTATCATATTTAATAAAGAAATTTCCATAAAATTTCTATATAAAGTCGCTTGAGCATGATCAAATCAAAAAAGTTAACACATGTTTAAGAGTAAGTTAACACGGTTTTGTAAACTAGAAATGTAAAAATGGTAAACTTGGTATATAAACTCATGAGTTTAACCGAGTTTACAACTAGCATGAATTTACCACTGACTCGACTCGTTTTTGTATGTTAGAAACATAAAAACGGTAAATACGGAGAGTCAACTCGTGAGTTTGACAATAATGAATACAAGTGTTTGCAAGAATAGGCCATAAATAGTCATTCTCCAGCATATCTATCTTCAGTAACTCCTTTTATCTACCGTGAATTTTATTTCTATTTTTAAGTAATAAATCACTACAAAAATTCATAGGCATTCTTAGAGGAATAAATATATATTATGGATTGTTGGAAAATATATATATATATATATATAGATCAATAATAACAATAAATATGATATATCAACTTAAACAAAATATATTCAAGTAACTTTACTCAATAGAATTTCAGGAATCAATTGTAATCAAATTATATTTAATTATATTAATAGTTTCAAATGAAGTCAAACGTACAGCTTTGTTCTATCTTCTTTCTGTATTCTCTTCAAATATCAACTTCTATAAATCTTAACTTGTACAAAATCACAAAGACCCAAGTAAATAGGTTTTCCTTCTGTTTATAAAATTTTGTCATTTCTTATGTAAAGTGGGTTTCCTTTGCTGTGTGGGTCCCACAAAAACAGATTTTTTTTTTCCATAATAAGGCAATCATGCTCCTGTATATAAATTTTTTAAAAAATCGATTTTGGCTGTTGATATAAATAGTTTCATTATTTTAATTAAAAATTTTCAAATATATTACTTAATTATGTAATTATTATTCCTGTCCATAATCTTCATAAATTATAAACTTATTAACTATAATTTTTTCTTATTAATTACTTATTTTAAATTTATTTCATGTTAATGAATAAATATTGAGTTATTCAGAATTAATATTAAAGTACAAAATTCATTAAAATTTTAAGGGATAGCATATTGTCATCGCTAATTTTGGTCAAGACCAATAATAATTTTAAGGGATAGGATATTGTTAACACCAATTTTGATTACGGCCAATGTCACTATAAAAGTAAAAATACATTAATTTATTGTTGGCAACAACAAAAGGAAGGAAAATGACAGTTAAATACCACTTCAACTTCTAAAAAAAATAAAAATCATAAAAACTTGTAAAAGACAAAAAAGGAATGGGTAGGAATATGAGTTTTTTTTTTTTTTTTTTAATGTTTTGGCTTAAAGACCAAAATATCAATTTCACACATTTTTTCAGTACCTAACGATTTTGTTAAAATCATTACTATTTTTGTCAAAACCATTACTATTTATGCGGGATGTGACCAATTGATTAATCTGATTAACTAAAACAGTAATGATTTTGACAAAAATCGTAATGGTTTTAACAAATTGTTATGTACTGAAAAAAAATTATGGTCTTTAAGCCAAAACATGAAAAACTCATATTTCTACCCATAACTTCTTTGTCCTTTACAAGTTTTAATAGTCTTTTTTGAGTTTTGGAAATTGAAGTGATATTTAAATATCATTTTCCAAAAAAAAAAAAAACCTCCTTCTTGAAAGAGTCAAAAACATCGACACCTTCTTCCTACAACTCCTTCAAGTCTCCGATCAAGGGCTCAAGGTAAACATCAATATCATTTTCGGATTGTTTTGGCCCCGAAATTAACATAGACAGCATGATGTACTTTCGTTTCATGCATAACATAAGAGATAAGTTGTAAATAATCAGAAGTACAGGCCATGAACTATGTATGCTGCTAAGGCTACCAAAGGGATTCATGCCATCCGTGCTATGGGCAACCCTAAGTTTCCCAGTTTCTTCGCCGAAGTTAGGAAATAAGTGATCGATTTTCTTCCATTGAGAAGAATCAGCCGGATGTCGAAGCTTTCCATCAAAAATCCTCTCATCTGCATGCCACCTCAAATTATCTACATCATTTTCATTAGAAAACAAGTGCTTGAACCTTGGTATGATTGGAAGATACCACAACACTTTTGCAAGCCCCTTATTTGATTTGTACCTTGGGGTTTCACATATCGGACAATTCAGTTTCTCTTCAAACTCTTTTCTATACAATATGCAATCATTCGAGCATGCATGGATCTTTTTGTACTCTATCCCCAGTGGACAAAGTATTTTCGTAGCATCATAGTATCGATGTAGCAACACACTATCATTCGGAAGCATGTCCTTAAAAGCTTTAAGCATTTTAGAAAAACTCTTGTTGCTCCATCCATGACATGCTTTCAAGCTTACCAATTTCAATACAGTGTTCAACAATTGGTGTTTTTTACACCTAGGGTATAGCGGCGTCTCTATATCACTGCACATATTACCATATGCATGTGATTGCTCAAAAACCTCTTCTCCTACATCACGAATAATGTCCTCTATGCGATCATACATATCCGTGTCATTATCCCCAAAAGGCCACTTCCCCATGTCGAGACCCACTTGGCTTTTTTTTACCATGCCATACCCATACTGTATAGGTCTTAAAAAATCCTTCACAAATTAAGTGTATAAATTAAACGAAGACTTTTAGAACCAGACTTTTAACAAATCTATGGTCCTAAAAGTCTCGCCATATTTTTTAAAATTAAATGAAGACTTTTAGGACCAGACATTTAACAAATCTTTGATCCTAAAAGTATGACCATATTTTTTAAATTAAACGAAGACTTTTAGTACCGGACATTTAACAAATCTACGGTCCTAAAAGTCTGGCCATATTTTTAAAATTAAATGAAGACTTTTAGGACCGGACATTTAACAAATCTACAGTCCTAAAAGTCTGGCCATATTTTTTAAAATTAAACAAAGACTTTTAGGACCGAACATTTAACAAATATACGGTCCAAAAGTCTCGCCATATTTTTTTAAAATTAAACGAAGACATTTAGTACCGGACCTTTAACAAATATCTAGTCCTAAACGTCTCGCCATATTTTTTAAAATTAAGAAATAAATAGTTTTATCCACCATCCAATACATTCAGTCTGCTCATTTACAACATCCTGTGCTAAAGGTATAAGCTCTAAATAGCTTTATCCACCATCCAATACATTCAGCAACCACAAATGGACATAAGGAAATTGTTTGAAATGAATAAAAAAATGATTATTATTCATTAAACAAATTGTACAATTGTTCATTCACAGATCGAAGATGATTGTTGCTACAACATATATTTACAAATGAATTCACAAATCATTTATTTTTCTGACTTTCCGAGGTCATCAGATCATACAGATATTCACAAAACACATCGCGTGTGCGCTCAATATCACCATCAGGAAAGGGGTCAGCACAGTCAAACATTTGTAACATCAAAGACAAAAATATATTAGTCGTCCTTGTATCAAAGGGGTCAGCACACAGGAAACGTATGTAATATCAAATACATTTAACGTTTCAGTGATGTTAGTAATTGGTTGCATGACAATATTATATTTGTGTATCAAAACGTAATGGCCACATAAGTTGGACTCCTTTGGTTGCCGACGGGTCTAAAAACGAACAAGAAATATATAAGAGCATATATTGCTTACTGACCAAGTTCACAAGGCAGTTGTGCCAGTGTCCAAATATGTACTAACCTTTTGTATGATCCATGTAGGCTCTTTGATATGAAACCCAAGCCTTTTCTTGACCTTTCGTTGGAATGATTTCAAGGGCCTAATGTCAAAATCACAAATTTACTCAATAATAGTCACTAAAATTCACAACAGAGATTTCAATCTAGACAATCAAAATGACATGCTTACTTGTTCACGATCTGCTTCAATGTAGGCGGTGGATCGTTGTGAATGGAGCATAAAAATACCACTTTATTCTCATCCGCGCAAATCAAGACCAACTGCCAATGCGACTGAAAATTCACAACAGACAAGTACTCAATAATATGTAGCAGAATTAAGGGAATTGCAGACAAGAATTATGATATGTACCTATTGTAGTATGGTGCCAAGTACCACTTTTTCATACGGCCAGACAACCTTGATGTTATGTATGATTTTCTCTCCGATAAGGGTGGTTGACTTATGTATTGTGGGACAAGAATCCAATATCTTGGCTTCTGCCTTGTTGTTCCAATTCACGGTGCAAGAACCTACAATAATGACGTCAGGGAATTAGTATATATGTATGTGAGTGTCTCACATTTAGGTTATGTACTCATAGAATAAGATACTTACTTTATAAACATGGGAATAATTGCATCAGTAAGCTCATGTTTATCAAACAACAGGGAAATTAAATCATCTTGGTCAACCAAAACCGGGTGCTTATTACGAAGGCCTACTTCTGTATTGACAGGCCACGTTTTATCTCCAATTTTTTTTGGATACCATAAGGACAATTTTGTCCTTGGTACTCAACTTAGTCGTGCCAACAAATTCAGGAGGGGCTGGAGCTTCAGGAGGAGTAGAAACATGTACAAGCTTTACTGGCCACGAGATAAAGGTTCCCTTGACATCACTCACAACCTTTAGCTGACCAGTTGGGAGAGGGACATGTGCATCAATGATCACCTCTTCAACTGACACTCTGACTTCATCATCATCTATTTGTTGGTGGTGTACAGCTGATCCCAAGTTGTAGACAGTCCCTTTTGCAACTAATCGTCTATCAGGATCCTCCACATACAGGTCACAAAGTTCCTTTGATCGTCCAACAATGTAACTCCCTTTAGTGCTCTGCTGAATAGGTGCAGGTGAGTGTGGCAAGGGAACAGTGGTATCTGGATGAGAGTTCACAAGCACCATCATTTCCACCTTCATCTTGTCCAGCTGGGCTTGAAAATTTGCTCTTAATGTAGCTTTTTGCTCCGCTGCTTTGGCCACTGCTTCCTCAGTCGCTATGACCAGTGTATGTTCCATCTCCTCCTGGGTAACCATACTTTGTTTATGGCGTTTGGATTTACCAAAGTATTCCTTCAGGCCTGCTCGCCCTTCAATCCCCCTTACACGCCCTGCATGATCCAGTTTTCCAGTCACAACGGTCAAAACATTATTCCTCCCGTTCGACACAAAAGATCCCTCTTCTTCTTTCTTTTTATGAACTTCCTGTAAGATGCAGATAACGAAGAAACTTAGTAATGAAACATGTTTAGTAACTAAAAATAACGATAATGATACTTACAATTCTTTCAGCAACTAGACGAGTTTGTTCACTCGTGTAGGTGCCGCTTGGCTTTTGCCGAATATACAACCATAACTCCTCGCAACGTATTAGAGATGGCAGATCATGTATCGCAGAAGGATTGGATTCAGCTTTATCTTCCAATCTTTTCCGCTTGGCCGCCATGAATTCTTTTTCGGCCTTTTCATATCCGCCGCGAGAAGCCCTATGCGGGCAATCATTCTTTCTCCCGATCTCTTGTGCTTGTTCCCTTCTTTTTCTGTGAATCAAAATTGAAAAAACTATTAATTATGAATTCCAGCCATCTCACTAACAGAAATTAGAGAACTTCTGCTTGATATGAACCTCAAACACTAGTCAAATTTACTTCATCAAGTTTCAACATTTTATTTAAGGAAGATGTAGAATTGTAGAAGAATTTGGGAGAAACAGAGGAAAGGGAGTTGCAGAACTACTGCCATATATATAGTTAGAGTCTTGACTCTTAAGGCCCAATAACAGCTTGCACCGAAACCTTTACACAGTTAACATACTAACTAACTAACAGCAATATCTAACTACTACCTACTATAACAGAACTAAGACTATAATAACGACTTGACTCTTATGCCATTATTATTTCCCTAATTACCTACTTAGTATTTTACCTTTTCACGGTTTACATATCAGACTTGCATAGAACTAAGACATGCTCCTTTGATGCAAGACAAAGGATGAAAATGTATACTTCTATTCATACACCAAACCATCTAAGTAACAGGATTAGATGAACAAAATAACATTCACATATCCGCACAGGTTAATTAGCAAACAAAAAGGGCAAACAAAACTAAATATAAACTCACCAAAGCTTCAGGAGTGGTCCGCAGCTGAACAAATTGTTGCCAAGTTTGTTCATCAATAAATGTGTACTTGTCCCAAGGATTAGGGTGAGGCTCACTAGCTGGAACCTCGGTAAAAATATAGTTGTTAGCTAGAAAGGTCTTAAACTTCCTCCACCGATCAGCACAATAAGACAATGTCTTTGTAAAAACCGACTGAACCCAAGAGGGGGGTGAATTGGGTGAATAATAAAAAGTTATCAACTTTGAAAATCTTTTCGCATCTCAGTAAATGTAGTATGTATGATAGTAATGATACATAAACCAATAGTTATATATTCAAATGATTATGCTAGAAATATAAGAGATAAGGGAAGAGAATATGTAAACTGAGATTTATCCTGGTTCGGTCCAATCCTTGACCTACGTCCAGTCCCCAAGCTCCACTTGAGATTTTCAATCTACTATCTTCTTTCAACTTCATTACACGTTCTATACTTAGAGTAATCCTCTCACTAGGATTCACTCCCCCTTACAAACTGTAATCAATACACCCACGTGATTACACACTCTGTACTCAAAGTAATCCTCTCACTAGGATTCACTCCCCTTACAAGCTGCAATCAATACAATGGGTTTCCCACTCAAGATCACCCTATCTTGAGTAACTCTCAAATAGAATAATAGGATGATTATAATGAATCTTCTCTCTCAGAAGTGAATGAATAAACATTGAAGTACATTACAAATAATTTCACTCTCTATGATGAACTATGTAAGCATTGAAAACATAGTGTGTATGAGATAGATATTGGATTCATAATGTTGGCATCTTGACAGTGCAATCTCTTGTCTCCATCTTTCTTCGTTTTGAATGTGCCTCTACTTATAGATGAAGATCATCTGAACGTTGAGAATATGACTGTTATGAATAGTAGTCGTTAGAGATAAGTTGGAACTAGCCGTTAGAACTTTTGCACGACTTTTGATGTTCGACACAAAATATGAGATTTTGAGATTTGCTTCTAATCCTTCGTTTTAATCATCTGAAACTCACTAACAAATTGATTAAACATAGTTAAGAATAGTGATGAGTGATGATAAGAAGTATCTAGATAATACATGAAGATATCGCAAATCTGGAAAAGATGATTTTCCAACTGAGCGCTGAAAACTGGAGTTTCCAAATGCAAACTGGAGTTTGTAACTGTTCACTCAAGTGCAAACTCGAGTTTAGAAATGTTGGTTCTCTATGTGTTTTGATGATAACGACAATTGTAAACACAAATTAAAATGAGTTTTTGATAAGTTGAAAAACTTACTTGTCAAGTGAATACTTGAGCATTGGTTTCAATACTCAAGTATTGAGTTGACAGTGAATGGTGCATTTTTCGCAAAATGCTCAATACTCAAGTATTGGTCTCAATACTCAAGTATTGGAGTTATAGAGAGCCTTCCAAGTTTTTTCACTATAAGTCAATACTCAAGTATTGGTTTCAATACTCGAGTATTGATCATACAGAGACTCCTTCGCTAAAAGGCAAAATTGTCAATACTCAAGTATCCATATGGATACTAAAGTATTGGTGATACATAGAGTCATCAAAGTATTCAACATGTGAATACTCGAGTATTGGTTTGAATACTCGAGTATTGGGCAAACAGAAAGTTTTCAAACTTTTCACATGTTTATGAATACTCAAGTATTGGAATGAAAACTCAAGTATTGAAATGACAGAAACTTCACAAATATTGAAAACAGTTCAATACTCAAGTATTGACCATACAGAAAGGTTTGTTATTTCCAAGTAATTTGAATACTCAAGTATTGAGTTGAATACTCAAGTATTGACTTGGAAAAGATTTCACAAAGTTTTCAAACAAATTCAATACTCAAGTATTGAGTTGAATACTCGAGTATTGGGCTTACGAGCTTGGCTCTTTTTCAAATATTTTGAAAACTCAAATATTGATTTGAATACTCAAGTATTGAGGTTTTGGACTTAAACTTATTTTCACATAAAAAGTTCAATACTCAAGTATTGGTTTCAATACTCGAGTATTGGTCCTATTCAAAGAAATTGTCTAACGCTCAAATAATGTAGTGCCTTCTCTGGAAAACAAATACTCAAGTATAAAGATGAATACTCAAGTATTTGTTAATTCCTATATTTTGATGATCACAATTCCAAGTGGATTGAATTAAGCATAATTAGATTTTCGTAATCATGCCCGAGCACGAGATAGAACCTTGCCCGAGCAACATCGGACTTCGAGAGAAGGAAGAAGCAAAGTGAAATAATCATGCCGAAGCAACCTTCAAAAGCATCCAAAAGTAAGACCTTGCCCGAGCAAGATCATAGTCTTGCCCGAGCAACGTCGGGCCCTCTGAAGGAAAAATAAAGACTCACGTGAGCTTGCCCAAGCAACACCTGAAACCATGACCTTGCCCGAGCAAGGTCAGAGTCTTGCCCGAGCAACGTCGTGCCTGGAAAAATGAAGCTTGCTCAAGCAATACCTAAAAGCATTGGAAAGCATAACCTTGCCCGAGCAAAGTCACAATCTTGCCCGAGCAAGATCGAGACGAAAGCAAAAATCCTCCAACAAGGAAGTCTTGCCCAAGCAGAGAAGAATGCTTGCCCGAGCAAGCTGCCCGAGCAAACTGAAAAACTTGCCCAAGCAAGAAGCCTACTCCCACTCAAAGTACCTTGCCCGAACATGAAAAACTGCTTGCCCGAGCATTATGCCCAGGCAAAGAAAAATGTCTGCCCGAGCAGACTTATATTCGCTTCCTAAAATTTCCTCTGTGTGAAGGTTGCCCGAGCACGCTTCCGACTTGCCCGAGCAAGTATGTGTCTTCTTCCTTATGTCGCTTCGCACTCGGAGACTGCCCGAGCAACATTTTAAGACTGCTCGAGCAACATCGAAAGGAAGTATTTTTGCTGAACATCAAAGAGCTTGCCCAAGCACAATAATCATCTTGCCCGAGCACTATGCCCAAGCAAGGAAAAATCCTTGCTCGAGCATCAGTGTGAAGAAGACCTCTTTCTCCACATAAAAAGAAGCTTGCCCGAGCAAGCCTAAAATGTTTCTCAAGCAAAGACGACTCTGTTCTTGAAACTCCGTCTGCGTAACTCTTAAAATCCTTACTCTTAGATTATCACATCTGATTATTACTTATTGAGTTACCAAATGCTTTTAACCAGAGTATTGATGAGTTTCAGGTTTATTAGACACAAATTACCAGTTGATTAGGAAAAAGCATTGTGCTCTGACAGAAGCATTAAATGAAGCTACCTAAACCAGAGCTAAATTGTTTTGACAGAAGAAAAGCGTCTTCGACATTCTCATTGCACATTAAATGCTATCTCACAACGGCTATGCAAAAAGAATGAAAGAGAATGTCAACTCTGATGAATCAAATTGAAAGACAGACGAACAACCTACGACGAGAATTTATTCCTGTCTAAACGGCCACATTCATATGTCTCAACGGCTACTTGAAGAACTCCACCAACGGTCATTAATTGGCTGTCTATAAATAGCCGAAGCATTAAATTCAGACATCTACCAAAAACGCTGACCAATTAATTTGATTTTAGATTCATTCGCTGTGTCAACTACTTCATTAATTTCTGAGTGTTCTTCAGTGTTCATTTTATCTACTAGTGAGGAGTTTCCAAACACTTATTTATTTCTTTCAGTGAGCTGTACTTAAGGTTAAGGAACCTTAAGAGAGGGTGTATTAATTACAACTTGTAAGGGGGAGTGGAGTCCGATAGTAAGGGGATCATCCTTCGTTTACGAGTCCGTAATTACATTTGAAAGATAGTGAAAACCCGGGAGTTAAAGGACCGGACGTAGGTCGTGGATTGAGACCGAACCAAGTATAAATCCTCTCTTGTTCAATTCTCTTCCTTATCTCTATCCTTTATTCTTGTGTCTCCGTGAAAATTAAGAAAAAGAATTTTTGGAATCACCTATTCACCCCCCCTCTAGGTGATATTCTATCTTCATTTTGGTATCAGAGCCAGGTTCCTCAGTTGGGCTTAACATCCCGAGATAGATCATGGAAGGAATATTACCTGATGGGGCATCTATCAATCGTCCACCTGGCTTCAACGGAGAACATTATTCATTCTTGAAAGCAAAGTTCAGAGTGTTCGTGCTAGCCACTGAATATGGGCTCTGGCGAGTCATTGAAAAGGGAGACTATATTCCTACTAAGACTGAAGGGGGCATCTCAGTTTCAAAGTCAGAGGAAGAGTTTGATGAAAACGATAAGAGAAATATTACTCTTAATAGCAAGGCCATTTTAATGTTGCAAAGTGCTCTCGGTCAAAAGAAGTACTTTCGAATAAGCAATTTGACAACCGCCAAGGAAATGTGGAAAGCTCGGAGGTGGCTTATGAGGGAACCAAAGTGGCACTAAAGAGAATCGTATCGCATGCGACCATTTGAATATGATCTTCTTCGGATGAAGAATGGAGAGACTATTGCTTTGAGTTTCAACTTCGCTATACTCATCTTGTCAATCAACTCTCGGCTTTGGGAAAGACGTATGAACAAGGCCCTCAAGTCGGAAAAATTCTCAATGTCTTGACAAAAGATTGGGAAGCTAAAGTTACGACCATTGAGGAGACCCGTGGAGAATCAATGATGTCCGTCGCTGCACTTTTTGGGAGTCTATCCGAATATGAAAGCAAGCTGAAATTTAAAAGGAACTGGAAAAAGCCAATCCTACCCGAGCAAAGGTGTTGCTCTAAATGCTGAAAAAGAGAAGGTAGACAAAGAGGAAGATGAAAATAATGATGATGAGATTGGGCTACATTCGTGAGAAAATTTAAAAAGTTTTACGAGAAAAGGTCAAGGGTTCAGAAGTAGATTTCAGAAAGGCAGCTCCAGTAACAACAGAAGGGATTTCAAAGATAAAGATCAAATTATCTGTTACGAATGCGAGAAGCCAGGACATTACAAGTCAGAATGTCCCCAGTTGAAGGATAATGATAAAGAGAAGAAGAAAAGATTCAATCACTTTAAAAAGAAGGCTTATGTATCAGGCATTTGGGAGATAACTCTTCGAGAAGATGAAAGTGAGGAAGGGAAAGAAATAGCAAATGTTTGTCTTGTTGCGGAAGGAAGAACAGTCGGTTCACGACAAAGAGGTATATGATTCGCAGCCTACATATGATGAGTTGTTTGATGAATATAATGAAATACAAACTGAATTTGAAAAGCTAGTTGAGGAATGTATAACCACGAAAAGGGAGAATATGACTCTCAAACTACAAGTTGAAAATCTTTCTTGTGAAAATCTAATTTGTGACGATTGCCTGGATTTGGAGAAAAAGAATTTATCTCTTACGAAAGCACTTGAGAAATTCACTAAGGGAAGTGAAATGCTCAACGTTATTTTGAAAGCACAAAAATTTACAAATGATCGATCAGGCATTGGTTATAACCCTGTTTTTGATAAAAGGAAAGGAAGGAAGAAAAGAGGAGGAAAGTCATATCTAAGCTATTTTCAAAAGTCTATTCATTCCTCAAATCCCTTTGCTCACTTGTAGTTATTGTAATAAAAAAGGTCACAACACTTCATCATGCTTTCACAAAAAGGATAGAAGAGATAGACACATTGGCAACTATAAGTGGGTGCCTAAGGGAACCTATGTTCCTAAGGGACGAACTAACCACAAAGGACCGAAAGGAAAATGGGTACCTAAGGTTTAATTTTATTCGTTGTGCAGGTGTGTTTAAGAGCGTCAAGAATCAACAAGTGGTATATTGATAGTGGATGCTCAAGACACATGACGGGAGACGCTGACAAATTTGTGGCAATGAAATCAAAGGATGAAGGCAAGGTCACTTTTGGAGGAGACTAATCCGGAAAGATTACTGGAATTGGTGAAATTGGTACAAAGGATGGACCTCTAATCAAAGATGTGTATCTTGTTGAAGGTCTCTGCCACAATCTCCTAAGTGTGAGCCAAAGCGACAAGAATAATTGGATCATATTTGATTCAGATGAATGCCTCATTGTCAACAAAGATGATCTCCTGATTGATAAAGGTAAACTTAAGGTATTATTTAAAGCTTCTAGAGAGGGTAATTGCTATACCTTAGATTTACCTAAAGAAATCTTGAAAAATGCTTTGTTAGTAACTTGGATGAAAGTTGGTTGTGGCATAAGCATTTGGCTCATGTAAACATGTTTCAACTAGACAAGTTGGTAAGAAAAGATTTAGTTGTTGGTTTACCCAAATTGCGTTTTAAAAATGATATGATCTGTGATTCTTGTCAAAAGGGTAAACAAACCAAATCATCTTTTAAAAACAAACCTCAAATCTCGACCAATCGACCCCTCCAACTACTTCATATGGATTTAGTTGGACCTGCAAGAGTAAAGAGCCTCGGTGGCAATTTATATACTCTAGTCATTGTCGATAATTTCTCCCGATATACATGGACCATATTTTTATCCTCTAAAGATGAAACGTTTGATCTATTTGTTATATTTTCCAATAAGGTGCAAAATGAGAAAGGTATATGCATTACAGCAATCCGAACAGATCATGGAGGTGAATTTGAGAATCAAGCTTTTGGAGAGTTCTGTGATTCTCATGGGATCAACCATAATTTCTCAGCTCCAAGAACACCACAACAAAATGGTGTGGTTGAAAGAAAGAATCGTGTGCTAACGGAGATGGCTCGCGTAATGCTGAACGAAAATCAAACAGCACAAGTCTTCTGGGCAAATGCTATGAGCACTTTGCAAGTTACATTTCAAACAGCCTATCTCCGGAAGAAACTCAACAAGACTCCATATGAGCTATACAAGGAAGGAAACCAAATTTAGCTCATCTCCACATCTTTGGATGCAAGTGTTATGTACATAACAATGGTAAGGATAATTTGGGAAAATTTGATCCCGAGATCCGATGAAGGTATATTCCTTGGATACTCAAGTAGAAGTAAAGCATATAGAATCTTTAATAAACGCACTCGCATAGTTGAAGAGTCAATTTATGTTGTATTCTGTGAGTCTAAGATAGATGATCTTGATGATGAAGAAAACAATTTCAAAAATCAATTCTTTTCAAAAACCACCCCTGCTTTTATTGAAAATCCTGAAAATATTTTCGAAAGTGGTCCTCAAAACAATTTTGAAAATTCTGATCAATCTCAACTTAGAGCTTGGAAGTTCATCAGGAATCATCCCCTGGACTAAGTTATAGGTGATATTAATCAGGGAGTAAGGACAAGAAATAACACTTTAAATGAAGTGACCTTTTCTGCTTTCATCTCTCACATAGAACCCTCTAAGATTGATGAAGCCCTCTCAGATAATGATTGGGTGATAGCAATGCAAGAGGAATTACATCAGTTTGATAGAAATCAAGTTTGGGATTTGGTACCTAGGCCTAAAGACCATCCGGTCATTGGCACTAAATGGGTATTTAAAAACAAACGAGATGAATCTGCAATTATAGTCCGAAATAAGGCTAGATTGGTCGCCAAAGGCTATAATTAGGAAGAAGGAATTGATTATGAGGAAACGTTTGCTCCAGTAGCAAGATTGGAAGCAATACGTGTACTCTTAGCCTTTGCGTGTATCAAAGGATTCAAACTCTATCAGATGGATGTAAAAAGTGCCTTCCTAAATGGTTTTATACAGGAGGAGGTATATGTTGAACAACCTCCTGGCTTTGAAAATGAACATCATCCGGATCATGTCTATCATCTTAAGATAGCCTTGTATGGTCTCAAACAAGCTCCTAGAGCTTGGTATGAACGATTAAGAAAATTTCTTTTAGAACAAGGCTTTGTTAGAGGAAAGGCATATACAACATTATTTATTCAAACTAATAAAGTTAATGAACTTTTAGTTGTGCAAATATACGTAGACGACATCATATTTGGAGCTACTAATTATTCTCTTTGTGAGAAATTCTCTAAGAAGATGCAGGGAGAATTTGAAATGTCAATGATGGGAGAGCTAAATTATTTTCTTGCACTGCAAATAAAACAACGGAAGGATGGAATATTTATCTCTCAGACAAAGTATCTCCAGGACTTGCTCAAGAAATTTGGATTGGAGCATTGTAATGGTGCGAGATACACCAATGAGCTCAACGGCCTCGTTGGATGCTTTGATGAAGAAAAGGAAAAGACTTCAACATAACGAAGTACGGAGGAATGATAGGCTCACTTCTCTATTTAACGCTAGTCGGCCGGATATACAATTTAGTGTGGGAATGTGCGCGAGATTCCAATCAGCTCCTAAAGAATCAAATGCGAGCACGTAAAAGAATTTTTCGGTATCTTTTGGACACAAAGGAATTGGGTCTCTGGTTCCCAAAAGGTCAACAAGAGTTCCTGGTTGCATACTCGGATGCTGATCATGCCGGCTACAAGACTGATAGAAAGAGCACCAGTGTACAATGTGAATTCTTCGGAGGCTCACTCGTATCCTGGTTCGACAAAACAGGACCCTTTTGCAATATCATCAACTGAAGCTGAGTATGTTGCAGCTTCAAGCTGCTGTGCACAAGTCTTGTGGTTAAAACAACAATTATCCGACTTGGGAGTTCATCTGAAAGAGATTCCAATCCTATGTGATAACACCAAAGACGATCGGCTGCGAAAAATCCGATTCGAAAGCATACAAGAACCAAGCACATCAATGTGAGACACCACTTCATCAGAGATCACGTGCAAAAGAAGGATGTGAAAGTGATGTTCATTCCTACTCACCTTTAGTTAGCTGACATTTTTACCAAACCCTTAGCGAAAGAACAATTCAATTTCATTAGAAGAGAATTGGGAATGGTAAATCCCAACGAATTGTAAGTAAAATGTTGATTCGGTTCTATTATTTTTAAATTATAAATACGACTTTAGCATCGGAGGTTTTTATTAATGTTGTGCGGGATGCTCTGTTCATAAGAAGAAAAATAGAGGTCATCTGAGAAAACGTTGCTCGAGCATATCAGTACACCTTGCTCGAGCAAACCAGCAAAAGTCGTATTGAAAAAGGCCAAGAGAGTAAGTTTGCTCGAGCAAACTTAGAAACCTTGCTCGAGCAAGATCGGGCCTCGCCCAAAATTTTGGGCCTCCATATTCTTGCTCAAGCAAGACAAAAAGTCTGCTCAAGCAAGGACTTTGCCCGAGCAAACTAGAAACTTTGCTCGAGCAAAGTCGGGCATCAGAAGTTCAAATAAGGAGCGACGTTTCATTTCAACGGAAAATTAATTTTTCCCCAAATTCTCCGTCCAAAACCCTAATCCCCTCACCTTCAAATTCCTCTTCCGTTACCTCCGTTTTCGAATCGTTACCCCAAATCAAACCGTTTCGACTATTCAATCCATTAATCCCAACGTTTTTGACCGATCACATTCTCAAATTTCCCTCCATTTTTTTCTTCTTGATCGTCGGCATCGTCATCATCGTCCTCGACCAATCTTCCTCAAATCTTCCTTGTCCTCTTCAAAATGGCTGGTACGAGTGATAAATCACCGTCCAAATCCTCCCAGAGCAAAGAAATCAAGACACTTCCGGCCTAAAGTCACTACTTCCGCAAGCCTCCAAAACAGAGCCTCTCCAAATCTTGGCCTGAAGCGAAATCTTCCACCAAGTCGAAGGTATCTAAGAAGTCGAAGGGGAGTGTGGATACTTCGACATCACCAACGACAAGAATGAAGACTGGGTCTCTACCTACTGGAAAATCCAAACGAGACCGATCTCCATCTCCACCCTCTCCTAAGTCGGTTGGATCACCGAGTCCATTTGATGAAGTTGGACGAAAAACGATAGAAGATCAACCTCGACCTCTCAAACCATCTCTTAGTCAGAAATCACAAGGGTCTGCGGGCAAAAAGCTGAAGGTCTCCTTCTCATTCCAATCAGAAGGTTCAGAAAATAAGAAGGAACAGTCCTCAACGACTCGTCCTCAGGATGGTAAACTACCAGAACCTTCGCCTAATATGATCCTTTGGAAATATTGTTGTTGATGATTTCAAGATGTTTAATCATTATTTTGGATCACGGCCATTTTCCCAATTGTGTATGTTGATTTGGGGCTCTTTAAAGAAAAGTTTAATTTTGACTTGACAAACTTTGCTTCAATTTATGCCTCTTACGAGTATAAATAAGCCGTATTCCCCTGAAGTTGTGAGACTCTTCTACCACAATATGCACATACAAGCAAAGGTCAACAAATCAGATGATGATGTGTTGATTACTAAGGTACGAGATCAGGAAATCAAGCTCACAGCTTATGATCTAAATGTGCTTTTGGGGGTAGTAGAAATTCCTGAAGATCCCCCTCGACTTTCTCACGTCGAATGCCATCAAATCTTATTTCCTGAAGTTCAAGTTGAAGGCAAGAAGATCAATCTTACTCCGGCCATGATGAAGGATGAGTACAGGATACTCTGGTATATCTACAATCGCTGCCTTGTTCAGAAAGGTCATAGCTTCACACATTTTGTGAGGAAAGATTTTGAGCGATTTGCTTCTCTGATCGCTAAGGAACCACGGGATTTAGGCAAATGGATTCTGGAGGAGATGATAACATTTATCTCAGAGGCTAAGGTTCGACTTCGGGCAACAATTCCTTATTCTTCCTTAGTTTCTCGAATCTTAGAAGTCAAAAATATCTGGTACCTCTCGGATGACAAAGAAGTGTACCCTCCAGTATTTGGGAAAGAACACATGAAAAGTTTGAGAATCTCATTCATAAAAGCTCAATCTCAAAGCAAAGGCAAAGCACCACTCTCCTCTCAACTGGATGTTTCTAAGCCAATTGCCTTCCAACCTCCCGACCAGGCTGAGTCCTCCAAAGCCGGACCCTCTTCCACGGCGCCATCCTTCTCTCGAGTGCCATTCAAACCATTGTCGAAGTCACGGTTCAAAAGTTGTGGCTCCTATCTATCAATCATTAATGACTTATCAGGATCTCACAAGGACAATGATCAAAAGTTTTCAACAAGACATGACAGGGTTGAGATCTCAGATTAGACTTCACATGGATACAGATTTACAGGACTTCAAGAAAGAGATGGAGGAATATATGAACAAAAGCTTCTCTATTCTCTATGATCAGCAGCAGGAAATCAAGAAGGAAATTCAGACTTTATCTAGACAAGAGTATGGGACGCACAAGATGGTTAGCTACTTTGACTATACCTTAGACAACTTTGTGAACAGTTTTGCTCCCGATGGTCCCTCTTTGGTGATTTTCCTACTCCTCCCTCTTCTTCTCCTGTTCCATCTGCTTCTGAGCCATTTGGTTCTGCTGGTCCTCCCTTCGCACCCTCTACCACAGTTGATCATCACTCGCTAGGTTCTCCTGTTGATCTTTCCATTGTCCCTCCAACTCCTCCAGATCAGTATCCCCATTTTGACGATGACAAAGGGGGAGAGTAGTTGTTTTTGTTTAGGATTTAGGTAGGAGTATTTTTTTTCGTTTTGTTGTTGCTCTGTTTCTCATTGAAATCAATATATATTGTCAATGACAAATGTTTATCAGTTAGTTCATTTTGAGAAGTTCAAATTTTCTTTACGTGAGAGAATTCGGATCAAGCATGATTTTCTTTTACTTAATTCAATAATGTTTAAATCTAACCCAAAGAATTGTCATCATCAAAAAGGGGGAGAATGTTAATTCCTATATTTTGATGATCACAATTCCAAGTGGATTGAATTAAGCATAATTAGATTTTCAGTAATCATGCCCGAGCACAGATAGAACCTTGCCCAAGCAACATCGGACTTCAGAGAAGGAAGAAGCAAAGTGAAATAATCATGCCCGAAGCAACCTTCAAAAGCATCCGAAAGTAAGACCTTGCCCGAGCAAGATCATAGTCTTGCCCGAGCAACGTCGGGCCCTACGAAGGAAAAATAAAGACTCACATGAGCTTGCCCAAGCAACACTCGAAAGCATGACCTTGCCCGAGCAAGGTCGAGTCTTGCCCGAAACAACGTCGTGCACGGCAAAATGAAGCTTGCTCAAGCAATACCTAAAAGCATTGGAAAGCATAACCTTGCCCGAGCAAAGTCACAATCTTGCCCGAGCAAGATCGAGGCGAAAGCAAAAATCCTCCAACAAGGAAGTCTTGCCCAAGCGAGAAGAATGCTTGCCCGAGCAAGCTGCCCGAGCAAACGAAAAACTTGCCCAAGCAAGAAGCCTGCTCCTACTCAAAGTACCTTGCCCGAACATGAAAAACGCTTGCCCGAGCATTATGCCCAGGCAAAGAAAAATGCCTGCCCGAGCAGACTTATATTCGCTTCCTTAAATTGCCTCTGTGTGAAGGTTGCCCGAGCACGCTTCCTGACTTGCCCGAGCAAGTATGTGTCTTCTTCCTTATGTCGCTTCTACCTGGAGATTGCCCGAGCAACATTTTAAGACTGCTCGAGCAACATCGAAAGGAAGTATTTTTGCTGAACATCAAAGAGCTTGCCCAAGCACAATAATCATCTTGCCCAAGCACTATGCCCAAGCAAGGAAAAATCCTTGCTCGAGCATCAGTGTGAAGAAGACCTCTTTCTCCACATCAAAAGAAGCTTGCCCGAGCAAGACTAAAATATTGCTCAAGCAAAGACAACTCTGTTCTTGAAACTCCGTCTGCGTAACTCTTAAAATCCTTACTCTTAGATTATCACATCGATTATTACTTATTGAGTTACCAAATGCTTTTAACCAGAGTGTTGATGAGTTTCAGGTTTATTAGACACAAATTACCAGCTGATTAGGCAAAAGCATTGTGCTCTGACAGAAGCATTAAATGAAGGTACCTAAACCAGAGCTAAATTGTTTTGACCGAAGAAAAGCGTCTTCGACATTCTCATTGCACATTAAATGCTATCTCACAACGGCTATGCAAAAAGAATGAAAGAGAATGTCAACTCTGATGAATCAAATTGAAAGACAGACGAACAACCTACGACGAGAATTTATTCTTCCCGTCTAAACGGCCACATTCATATGTCTCAACGGCTACTTGAAGAACTCCACCAACGGTCATTAATTGGCTGTCTATAAATAGCCGAAGCATTAAATTCAGACATCGACCAAAAACGCTGAGCAATTAATTTGATTTAAGATTCATTCATTGTTTCAACTACTTCATTAATTTCTGAGTGTTCTTCAGTGTTCATTTTATCTACTCGTGAGGAGTTTCCAAACACTTATTTATTTCTTTCAGTGAGCTGTACTTAAGGTTAAGGAACCTTAAGAGAGGGTGTATTAATTACAACTTGTAAGGGGGAGTGGAGTCCGATAGTAAGGGGATCATCCTTCGTTTACAGAGTCTGTAATTACATTTGAAAGATAGTGAAAACCTAGGAGTTCTGGGGACTGGACGTAGGTCAGTGGATTGAGACCAAACCAGTATAAATCCTCTCTTGTTCAATTCTCTTCCTTATCTCTATCCTTTATTCTTGTGTCTCCGTGAAAATTAAGAAAAAGAATTTTTGGAATCACCTATTCACCCCCCCTCTAGGTGATATTTTGTCTTCAGTATTCACATTAGTGCACAGTGACATACTCGAGTATTGTGGAACATACTCAAGTATTGGTCGCGGTTTTTGAAAATCAACTTGAGCGAAATTGTGAAATCTCATCTGATTAATTCTAATACTTGTCATTATTATTCTTTGATATTCCCAGCTATGTTTAATCACTTTGTTAGTGAGTTTCAGCTTGCTTAAACGAGATTAAATGAAGATTTAATGCAAAAAGCAAAAAGCATGTCAGAACATTAAATGCAAAACCCAGAAAGTTGCATACTTTTGGGTAATCCTTCTGCACACGCCTACAAAGGATTAATGTCTACCTACCACATCCAGTAGCTGCTATTCCAACGGATTTATTTACTAGAAGTCAACTCTGAATTTCTGCCCAGCTGGATTAAGTGAAGTTTAGTGAGAGAAGAAGACCAAAACATATCCTGATCCTTGATTAAGGTCTCCAACGGTTATATGAAGGATTACAACGGTCATTTAATGCACTCTCAGTATAAATAGAGCTGCATTCAATTCCTCTCAACAACTAAGACAGTAGAAAAACATTTATTGTAAAGAATCACAAGTCAGGGGGCTTGGTGATTGGGTTCATTGATTACAACTTGTAAGGGGGTGTAAGTTTTAGTGAGAGAATTACTCTTAAGTGCAGAGTGTGAAATCGATTGTGATAGTGGAAATCCCGGAGTCGGGACTGGACGTAGGTCAAGAGATTGGATCGAACCAAGTATAATTCCTTGTGTCTTGCTATTCTTCTCTACTCCATAGTCTACTCTATTTTAGTCTTCGAAAAACAGAGCTTTTCTGGAAGAATTTTTAAAAATCCCTAATTCACCCCCCTCTTGGTGATTAAGCTCCACTTTCAAGAAACACAAACTCGAGTTTTGTTCTTTCTTAGGGAAACATCGCGATTGAGCTTTGAAGAACATTTTGAAATAGGAGCAAAGCTCAAGTTTTCAATTACAAACTCGAGTTTTGGAATCTTGACATGAAAAATGAATTTTAGTCCAAAACTTCAAAACTGGAGTTTTCAAATCATAGAAAAGAGAGCAAAGCTTTCTATTTGGTCAAAACTCGAGTTTCCAAAACAAAACTCGAGTTTTCATTTAAGTGTGAAAACTTTGAGAAATTTATGCCAAGTCAAAACTGGAGTTTTCTATGAAAACTAGAGTTTTCAAAAACTGAGTAAAACTTGAAAACTTTCTGTCACGCACAAACTCGAGTTTCCAAAGTAAAACTCGAGTTTTCTCAAAAATTTTAAAACTTAGAAAACTCATGGCTAACTGAAAACTGGAGTTTCTATATCAAAACTGAAGTTTGCATAAACTCAAAATGTTGGATACTCTCTGTATGACCAAAAATCAAGTTTCCAAATGGAAAATGGAGTTTTGTCTTCTTCAAAATATTTTGAAGAGTTTCTGTATGATGCAAACTCGAGTTTGCAAGTCAAAACTTGAGTTTTCCCGAAATATGGAAAACTTGGAAAACTCTTGGCCAATCTCAAACTCAAGTTTACATGTCCAAGCTCGAGGTAAGAATCCAATGCAAGAAGAATCAACTCCAAACTCATTGTATTATGTCTGTTATGATCCGATGAATGAAGGCTGTTCTTGACCAGCGTTTTTGAAACGTCTTGAACTGACTATCAAATTTCGAAGGCCATATCTCCATGGTCTAAACTCCGTTTTGGTCCGTTCAAGTCTTGATGAAAAGCCTTTTGAGTCTACTTTCATATGCCACTAATTTCAGCTCAATCGGATTTGTATTTTGTGAGATACACTCAAAACATTGAAGCTTGGTCTGCTATGTGGCGTGAATTTCACTGTTAGCTTCCACAATTCATAGCTCCTTGATCTGAACTCTTTTGAGTTTGAATTTGTATCACAATGACGCATTGGAAGTCTAGTTTCATATGCCACTGGTTTCACCTCAATATGATCTCTGAAACGTGAAACTGAGTAGAACAAAGTTGCTGATCAGCGCTGTAAACTCGAGTTTTCACTTGTAAACTCGAGTTTTCCTAGTCCAGAGATGCTGAAGACACTTATTGGCTCTAGTTAATAGTGGCTAACTCGAGTTTTGAGTCCTAAACTTGAGTTTTGAGTCCTGAACCTTATATTTGCTTGTTTTAACTCCAAATTGAACAATTCAAGCTTCCATTTGATCGTGGAGATTTCTAGAACTTGAATAATGATATCTTCATTGCATTCAGCAAGTTCTTCCGTCTTCAATCTCCCATCTTGACCATTCTTCATAATCAAACTCTTTCTTTCTTCTCTTCTCTTGATCATTCTTTGTCATTCAACTTGGACTCATCATTCTTAGCAAGTTATACCTTCTTTAATATCTCCTCTTCTTCTTGATTATTCCCAAAATACTTTGATAGCTTCTTGCTTGCTTGGCATTCTCTCTTTCTTGATTAATCTCTATAATTTAACTTGAACTAATCTACATTAAATATAGTAGTTAGTCAATGTAGGAGATAAGTATATTATACAAGCTTTTTGCTCTTAATAATGACATATGTATAAGACATCATCAAAACTAATTATATCCAACAGTCTTCTCTTTCAACTTCTGACTGTCAGGAACAGTGTATGTAAACCGGATAGTGTCCTAAATAAGATTCTTTACTGTGCGATCGTCGAAATTTTTCCACTCATTTGTCAAGATGCATAGCCGAAAAAACTATTATATTTGTTTTTATTATGACCGAAAGGAGCCAACTTTTCATCAAACTGAATCTCGAACTTTGACCCAGAAGTCTAACTTACGGATACATCTTTCATTCGTGTGCTACTTCTACCATGGCGTGCAAGGCAGTTACGAGGTTTATTATGAGATGAAGAGGGTTTACTCTGACTCACACCAGTTACACCAGTAACTGGCGTTGAACGAACATGACAAGAATCGTTTTCTCCGTTCATTTTCAAGAAAGGAAGAGAGGTTGAGAGAGGTAGTGCAAATGATGAATGCTTGAGAAAGTGAGAGAGTGACAGAGGATGGAGGTGATGGGCGAGGAAGAGAGGTAATGCAACAGGAAGAGGAGTTTCACAACAAGAACATGGGTTCAGAGTTCAGATAGAGCAACATAAAGTAACGTTTCGTGTGGAGAAGAATATATTTGGCGCTTTAGTTTTAAAACCGGATGTACAAAACCACGGTCTTAAAGTTAACATTTAAGACCGGCCCTTATTAAAATCCGATCTTAAAAGTAATAAACTTTTTGTTTAAATTTTTTATATATTTTATACCAGCCACAATTTAAGTCCGGTCTTAAAATATTTAATATTTAATTTTAAGATCAAAATAATTAAAAGGCCGGTTTTAAAAGTATAAATTTAAGACCGATCTTATTAAACTCCAGTTTTAAAATTTATTAAATTTTTGTTTAATTTTTTTCAATATTTTTTACCGGCCACAATTTATGTCCGTTCTTAAAAGTATAATCTTTTAGACCATCTTTTATATATAACCGGTCATAAAGGTTTTAGACCTTTATATTTAAATTTTTCCTTATTATTTTGGATCGCAGAAAATATAAGTCCAACTGTATGAGACTTCTCTATAAAGTAATTGATATTTTAATTTTTTTATAACATGTTTAAGACCGGTTGTTACGTTAACCTATCGAATAATATATTTAAGACCTATGAATAAAGGATCCGGTCCAAGAAGTTCTTTACATTTACAAAACTGCCACCGATCATACTTTTAAGATCGGGGCGTCGATACTCCGGTCTAAATGAGGCGGTTTTAAAACCCATTTTTGCACTAGTGGTTCTAGTCTGGAATGTTAACGACCCCGAGAATGGAATTCAAGTGGACAACAATGATATTGAGATCTATACCCCTAATTGAGGTTAATAGAACATCCTTATCATCCTTATGTTCTTTCTCCTCAGTTCTCATATTGAAGTAAAATAGCTTCACAATGGTTGGGCAATACGGAGTACGAAGACAAAGCAAAGGCACATATTGTTGAAGCCATGATGATAGATCAAGATTGCACTTAGTGTGGAATTGATTTAAATCCAGATATACAATCAGGCAAAATGGACGATTTTCGTAATGATGATCAAAAGATGCACAATCAGGAATATGAATGGGAGTGTTATGGAAAGCTGGAGGACAAAGCAGAGGCTGTTCAAGCAACTGAGATGTAACAGGCTCAACTGAACCACCAAAGGCTTGCTGAGCCTTACTTCCCGAGGACTGAGAAGGCTAAGACCATCTCTGAATTCACTCTATATTTGACTTAGACCTTCCACATCAAGATCCACTGCTCAGAGTGTCTCCTTTCCTTTCACTTAAAACAAAGATAAAGTTTGTTGATGAGTGACAGGCCTTGTTGGTTCCTGAATCACAATCCCTTTGGCTTTGGGTTTGGCTTGTGGTTTAACGGCTTGAACTTTCAAATGAAAGGAGGAGCAGGGTTTCTTTTGGAGAGGCTGAGGAGGTGATTCCAGTGGCGATTCTAGCAGCAATTTAGAGCTTGGGCAACATTAAGTTTCTTGGTATGAGCCATTGAGAATCATATGGAGATTTTGGAGAAGAAATGGAGAAAGTTATCAATGAGGAAATTTTAGGATCCTCAGCGATAGTGAGATGAACTAGAACATGAGGGAATTTATGGAGGGAATAGAGAAGGGTAATAGTTGGGAATAACAATTTGAGGGATTTGTTGAGGGGAATCGAAACAGTTCATCCTAACGGTTACGGATTTGAAACAAAAAGGCGTTGGGTTTTGAGAGAAGGGATGACAGATGGAAACAGAGTGTGAGAAATGAAACAATGAAACAAATATAAAGCTGCAGCTTCTGCAACTTTACTCGAGCAAGTCTCCTTTGCTCGAGTAAACATGGGTTTGCTTGAGTAAAGGTAGCTCAAGGGTCATGCTCGAGCATGCACTTATGCGCTCGAGCATGATTGCAAAATATGCAAAAATGCTGAAATACCTTATTTCAAGTGTGCTCTGTGAACACTTGAATCCTTTTAAAGAGAGATTTGAACCTTGTGATTTGTTTTGGTTTATCAAGGTCTGCATTTATTAGATTGTTGAAAGGTTGCTCGAGCAGGCTTTGATATTACTCAAACACATCACTATATTGCTCAATTATGCTTCTAAAAATTGTAGTTCATTAGAGGCAATTTTCACAATATTGCTTGAGCATCTGGGGGTTTCCTTGAGAATCATTAGCCTTTGTTTTACCCTACTTTGAGACGAAGAAACAGAGCATCCTGCAGAACAAAATTCTAGATACTCTGATGCTTAAATTAGTAATGATTATTCAAAGTAAACTTGAAATTGACTAGTAAGGAAGAGATTACTTATAGTTCATTGGGGTTTACCATACCCAATTCTCTTCTGATAAATAGGAACTCATCTTTGGCTAAAGGCTTGGTAAAGATGTCAGCAAGTTGAAGATGAGTGGGAATGAACAACACCTTAACATCTTTCTTCTACACATGATCTCTAATAAAGTGATGTCTTATGTAAATATGGTTGGTTCTTGTATGTTGAATTGGATTTTTGGCCAAGTTTATTGTTGTTTTGTTGTCACAGAGGATTGATATTTCTTTAAGATGGGTTCCCAAGTATTTAAGTTGTTGCTTGAGTCATAATACTTGAGCACAACAACTTGATGCAGCGATATACTCAACTTCAATGGAAGATAACGACACAGTGGTTTGCTTCTTGATGAACAAAGATACGAGAGATCCTCCAAGTAACTCACATTGTCCACTTGTGCTCTTCCTGTCTATCTTATAACCAGCATGATCCGAATATGAGTAGGCCACAAGAT
This sequence comes from Acacia melanoxylon, assembly GCA_019022615.1. Lineage (NCBI taxonomy): Eukaryota > Viridiplantae > Streptophyta > Magnoliopsida > Fabales > Fabaceae > Acacia > Acacia melanoxylon. The sequence continues at coordinate 3,856,636 of JAFJYJ010000045.1, read as the reverse complement.
ATTGGTTTCGACCTTTAGGAAACCACAGTCTAAGTTCCTCAGTGTCTACAAGATATCTGAAGATTCTCTTCACTATCACAACATGATATTCCTTAGGAGTGGATTGATATCTTGCACACTTTCCCATGCTGAATTGAATATCTGGTCGACTTGCTGTCAAATATAGTAATGAGCTGATCATTCCTCTATACTTGGTTATATTGAAATCTCTACCTTTGACATCAGCATCCAGGAGAGTTGTTGATCTCATTGGAGTATCGACTCTATTGCACTGATTAATCCCGTACTTATTGAGAAGATCTCAGAGATAGTTGGTTTAGGAGATGAAGATTCCATTCTTTCATTTTTTTTTATCAAAGTCCAAGAAAGTAGTTCAATTCTCCCATTATGGTCATTTCAAATTCTCCTTGCATAGTTCTTAAAAATTCTTCACACAAAGCATTATTAGTAGGACCAAATATAATATCATCAACATATATTTGTACAATTAATAAATCATTTTCCTTATTGCTTTTGATGAAGAGAGTTGTGTTTACTTTGCCTCTAACAAATCCTTGATCAAGAAGGAATTTGCATAGTCTTTCATACCAAGATCTAGGAGCTTGTTTAAGGCCATATAGAGCCTTTTTCAAATCAAAGACATGATCAGGATGAGAATCATTTTCAAAACCAGGAGGTTGGTCAGCATAAACTTCTTCCTCAATAATACCATTTAGAAAGGCACTTTTCACATCCATTTGATAGAGTTTGAATCCTTTGATACATGCAAAGGCTAAGAGTACTCATATAGCTTCCTATCTAGCCACCATAGCATACGTTTCCTTATAACCAATACCCTCTTCATGAGTATAGCCTTTGACTACCAATCTTGCCTTGTTTCTAACAATGATTGTAGATTCATCACGTTTGTTCTTGAATACCCATTTGATGCAATGAGTACTGCTTACTACATCTCAAATCGGGCATACCTCCGGAAGAAGTTGAGCAAAACTCCCTATGAGCTGTACAAAGGAAGAAAGCCAAACTTAGCTCATCTGCATGTTTTCGGATATTTCGCTAAGAATATGCAGGGAGAATTTGAGATGTCCATGATGGGAGAACTTAACTATTTCCTTGGTCTGCAAATCAAGCAAAGAAAAGATGGAATCTTCATATCTCAGACCAAGTATCTCAATGATCTACAGGTGAGCCCACAAGACCATCATGTGATGCATTTTTTTTCCTCGGCATGCATTTATTTTGCTTCTTGGATTCACTGTCATACATTTTGAAGGTGGAATATCACCTAGAGGGGGGTGAATAGGTGATCTCAAAAATCTTTTTGAGATCTGATAGATAAACAAAGAAAGCGAGAAAGAAGTGAAGATGACGAGACACGGAGAAGTTATCCTGGTTCGGTCCAACTCTTTGACCTACGTCCAGTCCCCATACACACTCTGGGATTTCCACTATCTTACAAATAGAATTACACAAAGGATGATCCTCTCACTCTTGGACTCACTCCTCCTTACAAGTTGTAATCAATACACCCAAACTCAAGATACCTCTATCTTGAGATTTGAACGAATTGTAATAGCAAGTAGTAAAACTCTCTCACGCGAGTAGATATGATGATGAACACGAAGCTCGGTATATCCGAAGATATAATCGAATACAATTTGAACTATTTGAAAGCTTTATCAATGTATGCACTGGTTCGTTCCCGTCGAAATTCAATCCTTCGTGTATTTGTACTGGTTGAAGTTGAAGACCGTTGGAGGGATTGAATCTGTCCGTTGGGGTATTTGAATATGTCCGTTAAATGTTTTTGAAGCACTTGCGCCTTCTGCTCACCCATAATAAAATGTCTCCTTAGTTGGGTCATCTTTGCAGTTGACATACACGTGACCTTGAATGAAGAGAAGCTTTTAAAGATGCTTTATGGTAATGGGTCATTTGAATTATGTCGGCTCTGTTTCTCCATACTTTCGGTGCGCCAAGCTTGTCATAACTTGAACCTGGATTAGATATCTGAAAAACACTCACAAAGATGATTAGTAATATCATAGATAACATTGAATAAGATTTAAGAAGATATAATTATGTAATCAAATTATTAGAGGTGAGTTTCAGATGGATTATGTTTGCTGTCATATAATACTTGAGTAGTCATTCTTGGTATACTCGAGTATTCATGTAGAATTACAAGGCATAAGGTCGTTCTTTGCTGATACTCGCATGTCTCAATTTCTATACTCGAGTATCTCAGGTGTTTAGTTATATCAGATGCTGTCACCTGAACCATTCTCGAGTATTTGCCTATTCTTCGCTGAAAGAAACACACTGGATGAATTTTGTTAGCAATCAATACTCGGGAGCTCAAATATGCCTACTCGGGTATCACACAGGGCAGAGAGAAAATGTCATATAGGAAACTAACAATACTCGAGTATCATAATTCTAATACTCGAGTATTACACATCCAGAGAGCAATTACCATTCTGCGACTTACCATACTCGGGTAGCATTCTGCAAGTACTCAGGTATCTTGTCCATACTCGAGTATTATTTAACCAATACTCGGGTATCACTCTGATATGAGGAGATCAGTGTCTGCGATGAAGATCAATACTCGAGTATACACGAACCTAATACTCGAGTATATATCGAAGCGAAATGACGTTCTCTTATCTGATCAATACTCGAGAACCATCCAAGTTATACTCAAGTATCATTTCTTAATTAGTATGCGATGCAGCGATGGTTGTTTGCTTGCTTAATACTTGGGTATTCCAAATCTGTACTCAAGTATTGGTCTGTGAAGCACTTAAATATATATATATATATATATATATCGATTCTCCAAAACTTGGGTATACATGAACTTGATTCAAAATCTCAAATGCTTCTCAAGTCTTGTTATCATCAAAATACCTTGAGAACTAACATTCTCCCCTTTTGATGATGACAATACTTGAATAATTTTTTGAACTTGTAAGAACTAGATTTTGATATCAACATGTTTTTGAAATGTTTGAAAGTAGGCAAGTATAAGTAGATAACCGAGAATGAGTTTCCATATCAGCATTTAATTTCGGTTACGGACGGTTTCCCAAAAAGTAGCAAACCACATTACATGAACTTCAAAAAGGATTAAGTCACCAACCGGTTACGCAATATACAAAAATCGAAACTAAACATCCTAACAACGTAAAAACAACCCAACAACGAGAGATCTACAAAGTCTTCTTTTCTCCCCTTTGTCATCTATCAAAGAGGGGGATGTTGGTGCCTTAGAAGGATTAACGGAGAATGGGGAACAGAGGCGGGAACATTAGGAGTAGATGAAGATGCGGGATCGGGTCATGTATGCGGTACGATCAACGGGAGGGTAAATACGGAAGGAGGAGGTACTAAATGAGAATCGGGTTAATGATTGGTGAGGAAGGAGCTGGATCGGAGATGAGAATACCGGGACCGAGGCGGGAGCGTGTAGATCTTGAATTCTAAAGCTTCCAAGGTCTTCCCAATATTAAGCACATGTTGCTGTAGTTCCATTTGCCTATCGGTCGGGACCTGAAATTCTTTCTTCATGACCTTTTGATGGGATTGCAATTTGGACTCAACAAATTCTGCCATCATTTTCATTTCATTTTCCATAGCTTTGTGATCAATTTGGTGTTGAGTTTGTTGAAAATGTTCCATGAATGGATTCGGGGTGGTTTTGATCGAAGCATTGACCAGATTTTGAATGGTAGCTTGAGTGAAAGAAGGTGGAGCGGATCGAGTTCCGGCTTGTGAAGACCGAGCTTCCTCGGTTGTAGTGATCGCTTGGAGGAGGAAGGTAGTGGCTTCTTAGACATTTGCTCCTTTTTCTTCCCGGTAGCTTCGGTGAATGAAATCTTCATGAGTAGAAGGTGGGTTTTCCCAAATTGTTTTGGGAAAACGGCCTTATCATCGCAGTAGGAGGTACCAAATATTGTTGAAGGCAAGTATTTGGGAGACCGGATGAGGAAATGGGATTGTATTCTTCTGGAAGTGGATAGAAAATTGGTCATTTCTGAAATAACCAATTTGCCCATATTCATTGGTTCTTTGGCTATGATAGAGGCAAATAATTGAAAATCCTTGAGTACAAAATGAGTGTAGCTCGCCCTTTGTTCACTAAGTTTCGACTATAGAGATACCGAGAGGACTCTATAAGTATCGACATCTGGCTAGGCTTGAATTTAAACAAGTCTCCCTCAAATACTTCATTAGGCAGCAGAAGCTTGAAGCCCTCAGCCTCAGGTAATTTAGGAGGATCCTCAGGAACATTTGATAATCCAAAGAGAGAGTTAAGGTGCTCAGCTGAGATCTTAATCTTCTTCCCTCTTACAGAAGTAACTAATACATCCTCATCAAGTTGATGTTTCTTCCCTTCTAGATTCATATTGTGATAAAAGACTTTGACAACTTGTGGAGAATAAGGAACTTGAATACCTAGCAGAGGCATATAATGTCTAAGCCACGGTGACAGGTCAAGATTACATTCCTTTCTAAAAGCTTCTAAGTCTAAAAACACATTGGGACAAAATGCTCGACTACCATAGTTAACAGTAAAGGATATATCATTCGGAAGGACCAAACAATCATTGCACATACCAGGAGGACAATGAAGTGCACTTATCTGTCCTATTAACTTTGAAGCAAATGGTCCAATTGTGCCAGCAAGATCGTGTTTCTGCCCAATTGAAGCATTCCTTTTCTTTAGACCATCAAGCTTTTGAATTCGATCCTCAATTGCTTTAGAACGTTGTTCGAGAAATACTTCTTCAGAGGAATGAAGCGATGCCGTTTCTCCAGAAGTCATGGATTTTGATTTGTTTTGAGATTGAGACTGGGTTTTGCTCTGACCTTTGCTAGAAGGTAGAGAATTGGTTTGAAAATGAGTAACAAGGCGTGAGGATTCAATGATGGAGACGGATTTGGATTTTGCCTTGGATTGCACAGGCAATTTGGGTCTCCGTTGATAAGTCGAACGGGGCTTCTTGGTTAGTGGTTGTTCCGAGGACTCGGAGGACGATTGCGCCATGAGGGTATTTTTTTTAGTGAGAGAAGAGGTATTTGGCGATGAAAATGACTAGAGGAGAAGAAATTCAACGGTCGAGGAAGGAAGGAAGTTGAGCGGTTAACGGAGAAGGAAGACGTAGATGACGGAGGAAGAGGTTAGGGTTTTTGGACCCGGGAGGAAGATGAGAAAAAGGGAGACAGTGAAATGAATAAGACAGCAAAAAATATTGAATCGTAAAAATAGATCTTTTATTACGCGAGTATTCCACTTGAATACGCGAGTATTCCCCTACTTGAGTATTTCTGTTAATACTCAAGTATCCAATACTTAGATTTTTTTTTAATAAAGCAAAGTAAATACCGAAATACCTCCTTCCAAGTGTGTATTGAGAACACTTGAGTTACTTTGAAAGAGAAATTGATCGTGGTGCTTTCAGCATGAAGATTTTGACTTGGGTTGCCTCGGATGCCGGTGTTCGATGCTACTCGCGTATTAGTTTTTCATCTACTTGGGTATTCTTTGTGATGATGGATCAGCAGAAAACTCTTCAGGTTTCCAGTACTCGAGTATTTCACTTATCTACTCGCATGTAGGTGTGATGATTTAACAATGGAGATTTCTCTTAGTCGATACTACTCGAGGATTTGTGATGGATACTCGGGTAGTAGTCAGTTCACAAGATCCTTTGTGTTTCTGCCTTGACAGTACTCGGGTATTTCTCCTTAATACTCCAGTATTGATGTAATGTTCTCTTGAAGCCAAGAGTGAAACCCGATTATACTCGAGTATTTTAGTGACATTCTCGAGTATGATCACCTGAAATGCACTCATTACTCAAATTGATATAGGCACTACTTCAAGTATTATTGTTAGATACTCGGGTAATAATCAGATTAGCTCTGTCAGTGATATGAAAAACCCGATAACGCTCGAGTATATAAGTGACATTCTCGAGTATTGGCACCTGAATTATATTTACTAGTTAAATCAAAGCTGGTAAATGCTCGAGTATTGCTATCCATACTCAGGTATTTATCAGAATAATCTTACTGCCTCAAATATCCTGCAAAACAGAATACTCTACTCCGATGCTTAAGTAAGTTTCCAATAGTTACCAAAACATAATTAACAAGACTGAACTAACATTTTACTTACAATTCATTGGGATTTACCATTCCCAATTCTCTTCGAATAAATGTAAATTGTTCTTTTGCCAAAGCTTGGTGAAAATGTCGGCAAGTTGCAAGTGGGTAGGTATGAACATTACTTAAACATCCTTTCTTTGAACATGATCTCTGATAAAATGATGTCTAACGTCAATATGCTTGGTTCTTGTGTGTTGAACTGGATTCTTTGCCAAGCTTATTGTACTAGTGTTGTCACATAGGATTGGAATTTCTTTTAAATGAATTCCCAAGTCTTGAAGTTGTTGCTTGAGCCATAGAACCTGAGCACAACAACTTGATGCAGCTTCAGTTGAGGATATGGCCACAGTGGTTTGTTTTTTTGCTGAACCATGATACAAGTGATCCTCCAAGAAATTCACACTGTCCACTAGTACTCTTTCTATCAGTCTTGTATCCAAGATGATCGTAGTCGAATATGCAACCGAAATTCTTGTTGACCTTTAGGGAACCGTAGACCCAATTCCTTTGTATCCGAAAGATATCGAAAGATTCTTTTGACATGTTCGGCATGCGATTCTTTAGGAGCTGATTGGAATCTTGCGCACATTCCCACACTAAACTGAATGTCTGGTCTGCTAGCAGTCAAATATAGTAAGGATCCAATCATTCCTCTATATTTGGTTATGTTGAAGTATTTTCCTTTTTCTTCATCGGCATCTAGTGAGGCAGTTGAGCTCATTGGAGTGTCGGCTCCATTACAATGCTCCATTCCAAATTTCTTGAGCAATTCACGGAGATACTTCGTTTGAGATATAAATATACCATCCTTCCGTTGCTTGATTTGCAAGCCGAGGAAGTAGTTCAACTCACCCATCATAGACATTTTGAATTCACCCTGCATTTTCTTGGAAAATTCCTCACAGAGAGAATCTTTAGTAGCACCAAAAATAATATCATCCACATATATTTGCACAATTAAAGTCTCATTAAGTTTGTTAGTCTTAATAAACAAGGTTGTATCTGCTTTCGCTCTGATAAAGCCTTGATCTAATAAGAAATTACTTAATCTTTCATACCAAGCTCTAGGAGCTTGTTTGAGACCATATAAGGCTTTCCTCAAATGATAAACATGATCTGGATGATGATCATTTTCAAAACCAGGAGGTTGTTCAACATAGACCTCCTCTTGAATAAATCCATTTAGAAAAGCACTCTTGACATCCATTTGATAGAGCTTAAATCCTTTGGTACACGCAAAGGCTAAGAGTACACGTATTGCTTCCAATCTAGCTACTGGAGCATATGTTTCCTCATAATCAATCCCTTCTTCCTGATTATAGCCTTTGGCAACCAGTCTAGCCTTGTTTCGGACTATGATTGCTGATTCATCTAGTTTGTTCTTGAATACCCATTTAGTGCCAATGACCGGATGGTCCTTAGGCCTAGGTACCAAATCCCAAACTTGATTCTTATCAAATTGGTGTAACTCCTCTTGCATAGCTATCACCCAATCATTGTCTGAAAGGGCTTCATCTATTTTAGAGGGTTCTATATGTGATATAAAGGCAGAAAATGTTACTTCATTCAAGGTACTGTTTCTAGTTATTACACCTTGATTTAAATAACCTATTACTTGGTCCAGGGATGATTCCTAATGAACCTCCAAGCTCTAGGTCATGTGTTTGATCGGGATTTTCAAAGTTGTTTTGAGAATCGGGTTCTAAGACATCTTCAGAATTTTCAATAGAGGCGAAGTATTTTTGAAAAGAATTGATTCTTAAAAACATTTTCCTCATCATCATCCAGAGGTTTATCTAATTTAAATTCACATAACACAACATGTATTGATTCTTCAACTATGCGAGTTCGTTTGTTAAAAACTCTACATGCCTTACTCCTATTTGAATATCCAAGAAAAATACCTTCATCGGATTTGGGATCAAATTTTCCCAAATTATCTTTACCATTGTTATGTACGAAGCACTTACAGCCAAAGATCTGAAGATGAGCCAAATTTGGTTTCCTTCCTTTGTAGAGTTCGTAAGAAGTCTTATTGAACTTCTTTATGAGATACGCTCGATTGGCAATATAGCTGGCCGTGCTCATTGCAACTGCCCAGAATACTTGTGAGGTCTGATTTTCATTCAACATGGCACGAGCCATTTCTTTGAGTACACGGTTTTTCCTTTCAACCACACCATTCTGTTGTGGTGTTCTTGAAGCTAAGAAATTATGGTCAATTCCGTGAACATCACAAAATTCTCCGAATGCTTGATTTTCAAATTCTCCTCCATGATCTGTTCAAATGGCTGTAATGCATATACCTTTCTCATTTTGCACCTTATTGGCAAACACAACAAATAGATCAAATGTTTCATCCTTGGAAGATAAAAAGATAGTCCAAGTGAATCGAGAGTAATCATCGACAATGACTAGAGTATACAAATTGCCACCAAGGCTTTTAACTCTTGCTGGTCCAACTAAATCCATATGGAGTAATTGAAGAGGTCGATTAGTCGTGATTTCAGTTTTATTTTTGAAAGATGTTTTAGTTTGTTTACCTCTTTGACAGGAATCACAAATCATGTCATTTTTAAAACTGAGTTTAGGCAAACCAATTACTAAATCTTTTCTTAGCAACTTATCTAGTTGGAACATGTTTACATGAGCCAGACGCTTATGCCACAGCCAACTTTCTTCTAAGTTGCTAACAAAGCATTTTTTAGAATCAATTTTAGGTAAATCTAAGGTATAACAGTTTCCTTCTCGAGGAGCTTTAAACAATACCTTTAGTTTACCTTTATCAATTGGGAGATCATCTTTGTTGACAATGAGACATTCTTCTGAGTCAAAGATAATCCAGTTGTTCTTATCAGCACTTTGACTCACACTTAAGAGGTTATGGTAGAGACCTTCAACAAGATACACGTCTTTGATCTGAGGTCCATCCTTTGTACCAATCTCTCCAATTCCAGAGATTTTTCCAGATTAGTTTCCTCCAAAGGTAACTTTGCCACCATCTTTTGATCTCATTGCAACGAATTTGGTTTGATCCCCGTCATATGTCTGAGCATCCACTATCAATGTACCACTTGTTGGTTCTTGATGCTCTCGAGACAAACACATGTAATTCGAGATAAGATCAAGCTTTAGGTACCCAACGTTTCTTGGGTCCTTTTGGGTTAGCTCGGGCTTTAGGGAAAATATGAGTTCCCTTAGGTACCCACCGTAATTACTAACGGAGGTTTATTTCTTCGATTCTTTCTATGAAAGCATGATGAAATAGAGTGTCCTTTTTCGATTACAATAGTTACAATGAGCAAACGGATTTGAAATATGAACTGATTTACGGAAGTAGTTCTAATAAGATTTTCCACGTTTTCTTTTAGCTTTCCTTTTGTCAAAGATAGGATTATATCCTATGCACGATCGATCATTTGTAAACCTTTGAGTTTTCAAAATCACATTAAGCATTTCACTTCCCTTAGTGAATTTCTCAAGTGTTTTCGTAAGATGGAGGTTTCTTTTCTTTAAATCCAGGCATTCATCATAGATAAGATTTTCATCGGAAAGGTTTTCAACACGTAGTTTGAGAGTTATGTTCTCTCTTTTCAGGGCAAAACATTCATCAACAACCTTTTCAAACTCAGATTGAATTTCATTATATTCATCAAATAATTCATCATAGGTTGGTTGCGAATCATGTACCTCATTGTCGTTTTACGCTAGTTCTTCTTCTCACCACCAGAGACGTTGGCGGTCTCTTTCTCTTCTTCGCTTTCTTCGTCTGAGGAACCATCTCCCCATATTGCTGACACATAAGCCTTCTTTTTGAATTGATAGTGCTTCTTCCTTTCTTTGTCGCTGTCTTTCAGTTGAGTACAGTCGACTTGTAATGTCCCGGCTTCTCACATTCATAACAGATGATTTGTTCTTTGCCTCGAACTCACGTCATTACTTGTGTCTCCTTTTTGGAATCTGTTTCGAAGCCTCGATCTTTTCTGTAGAACTTCTTGAATCTTCTAACAAACATGGCCATCTGATCATCGTCCTCTTCATCTTCTTCGTTTTCTTCTTTTTCCTTTATAGTGTTAAGAGCAATTCCCTTGTTCCGACTGCTGTTGACATTATCTAGGTCCTTCTTGAATCTCAGTTTGCTCTCATATTCAGATAGGCTTCAGAATAAGGCAGCAACTGAAGCCATTGATTATCCACGAGCCTCCTCTATCGCAGTGACTTTAGCTTCCCAGTCTTTTGTTAGAACATTGAGGATCTTTCGACTTTGAGGACCTTGATCATAGTTTTTACCCAAAGCCGCCAATTGATTTGTCAGATGAGTATATCTTAGTTGGAACTCGGCCATGGTTTCTCCTGACTTCATTCGCAGCAAGTCATACTCAGTGGTGAGAGTATTAATACGATTTTCTTTGATGCCGGAAGTACCTTCATATGCAATCTCTAGTGCCTTCCATATTTCCTTCGCAGTTGATAGATTGCTTATTCGAAAGTACTCATTTTGACTAAGAGCACTTTGAAGCATCAAAATTGCCTTACTGTTGAGAGTGACATTCTTCTTATCATTCTCGTCGAATTCAACTTTTGTCTTTGGAACAGAGATTCCTCCTTCAATCTTTATAGGTATGTAATCTCTGATTTCTATCACTTCCCAAAGACCATATTCGGTAGCCATTACGAATATTCTGAATTTTCCTTTCCGGAAGGAGTAGTTTTCACCGTTGAATCAACGATTAATTGAGGCACCATCGGGTAATATTCCTTCCATGATCTTTCTCGGGATGTTAATCCCAACTGAGAAACCTTGCTTTGATACCAAATGAAGGTGGAATATCACCTAGAGGGGGGTGAATAGGTGATCTCAAAATTTTTTTTGAGATCTGATAGATAAACAAAGAAAGCAGTAAAGAAGTGAAGATGACGAGACACAAAGAAGTTATCCTGGTTTGGTCCAACTCTTTGACCTACGTCCGGTCCCGGACACGCTCGGGATTTCCACTATCTTACAAATAGAATTACACACTCGTAAAACGAAGGATGATCCTCTCACTCTTGGACTCACTCCCCTTACAAGTTGTAATCAATACACCCAAACTCAAGATACCTCTATCTTGAGATTTGAACGAATTGTAATAGCAAGTAGTAAAACTCTCTCACAGAGTATATATGATGATGAACACTGAAGCTCAGTATATCCGAAGATATAATCAGAATACAATTTGAACTATTTGAAAGCTTTATCAATGTATGCACTGGTTCGTTCCCGTCGAAATTCAATCCTTCGTGTATTTGTACTGGTTGAAGTTGAAGACCGTTTGAGGGATTGAATCGTGCTGTTGGGGTATTTGAATATGTCCGTTAAATGTTTTTGAAGCACTTGCGCCTTTCCGCTTCTGCTCACCCATAATAAAATGTCTCCTTAGTTGGGTCATCTTTGCAGTTGACATACACGTGACCTTGAATGAAGAGAAGCTTTTAAAGATGCTTTATGGTTATGGGTCATTTGAATTATGTCGGCTCTGTTTCTCCATACTTTCGGTGCGCCAAGCTTGTCATAACTTGAACCTGGATTAGATATCTGAAAAACACTCACAAAGATGATTAGTAATATCATAGATAACATTGAATAAGATTTAAGAAGATATAATTATGTAATCAAATTATTAGAGGTGAGTTTCGGATGGATTATGTTTCTTTGTCATATAATACTTGAGTAGTCATTCTTGGTATACTCGAGTATTCATGTAGAATTACAAGGCATAAGGTCGTTCTTTGTTGATACTCGCATAAATTTCTATACCCGAGTATCTCAGGTGTTTAGTTATATCGAGATCTTTGTCACACCGAACCATTCTCGAGTATTGCTGTTCTTCACTGAAAGAAACACACCGGATGAATTTTGTTAGCAATCAATACTCGGGAGCTCAAATATGCCTACTCGGGTATCACACAGCGCGAGAGAAAATGTCATATAGGAAACTAACAATACTCGAGTATCATAATTCTAATACTCGGGTATTACACATCCAGATAGTAATTACCATTCTGCGACTTACCATACTCGCGTAGCATTCTGCAAGTACTCAGGTATCTTGTCAATACTCGAGTATTATTTAACCAATACTCGAGTATCATTCTGTCATGAGGAGATCAGTGACTACGATGAAGATCAATACGCGAGTATACACGAACCTAATACTCGAGTATATATCAGAAGCAGCAAATGACGTTCTCTTATCTGATCAATACTCGAGAACCATCCAAGTTATACTCAAGTATCATTTCTTAATTAGTATGCGATGCAGCGATGGTTGTCTGCTTGCTTAATACTCGGGTATTCCAAATCTGTACTCAAGTATTGGTCTGTGAAGCACTTAAATATATATATATATATATATCAGTTCTCAAAAACTTGGGTATACATGAACTTGATTGAAAATCTCAAATGCTTCTCAAGTCTTGTTATCATCAAAATACCTTGAGAACTAACATATTTATTACCAAAAGTGATTCTTCGTTATGCATTTAATGGGCAAGTTTCTCCGTTAAAAAAAGAATTAAAAGACATAACCGACATTGAGCATATGCATTTGGAGTTGGCTTATTTTATATGCAAGTTTCAATTAATTCGGATTATGCATGTTAAATCTTTCCGTCTATAGGAATTCTACTATGGATCATAGTTGGATATCAGAATGGGGTGAGGGAATTTATAGAATTTGCTAAACAAAATGCCCATGATGGATGATATTGGGAAGTTTTATTGCCCTTGTGTAGAATGTTTGAATGAGAGGCGACTAAGTTCTGAAGTTATACACACGCATTTAATTTGTGAAGGATTTTGTAAGACTTATACAGTATGGGTATGGCATGGTGAAAAAATGCCAAGTGCATCTCAACATGGGAAGTGGCCTTTGATGATAATGACATGGATATGGATGATTGGATAGAGGACATTATTTGTGATCTATGAGAAGAGGCTTTTCAGTAATCACATGCATACGGTAATATGTGCAGTGATGCAGAGACGCCTCTATACCCTGGGTGTAAAAAATATCAATTGTTGAACGTTGTTTTGAAATTGGTAAGCTTGAAAGCACGGCATGGATGGAGCGTGTAACACCCCAAATTCCGTATCATAAATCGTGCCGGTTGACACTTGGTTTTAGAAAGATTGTCAGAGTTTGAGGTGCTACAACTCAGCGTGTTGCGGAAACGAAGAGCATGTATTAAAAATTTGAACAATTGAGTGACTGATATAAAATACTCAGACATATGCTGATGCCTGACGTATACTGATATATTACAAATTTCCCGAAGGAATATTCATGTGATACATTAATACAAAACTTTGTATAATTACAACTCTTACATGTAACTATATCATCTTCAACCAAGCCTTAAGTAGACTTGGGGCATAGAACCTAACACAGTTAAATCAAACCCATTTGGCCAGGCTGGGTAAAGTCTAGTGGAAGTCGATCTCCCCGAATTCACGGCGACTGATTGAATGAACAACATAGACCGACCGTTTCTTAGTTTAAGCACCAAATGGTTTGAAGTAACCCTATTAGATTCATGCCAGAAGGTAGGCTCTGTTAACCTTCTTCCTACATTTCCTTTGACCGGTACCTCCTCACGGCTCCGTCCATTGGTGCCTTTATACGGCTCCATCTAATGGTAACTTCTCTGATCCTTGATCCTTTCCTGAACTATTAGTTTAAGACTGAGGTCCAATGCCCATCGAACCTCAGGTAACGGTTAACCTCATGCTTATGTAAACAATATATGTATGACAGATATTCATGACATTTCAGCAATATTCACTACAAAAGCCCATAACAGATGTAGGAAATACATAATCACATATGTAAGGCAATAACAATACACGGCCAACTGCAGTATGCATGTTATCCCGTCTGCACTATTCACGGTGTCCACGATGTACGGTCGTGTCCTCGGCGCTAGGAAAAATTAACGGTATTATCATAACCATAACCCGTATATATCTGAATGTATAATGAAAGATCTAAGACAAAGTCTTAGTCTATGAATACAACTATCATATATAAGCATACAATAAGCATTAGAGTTAGTGTTACAGTACACGTACGTACCTTCCTTCCATGTGAATAGTAATTTACTATTCACGTATACGGTACTATTCATGAATAGTAATACGCCCGTCCTTCGAATCTTACTCCGGAATCCTCAGATATCCTAACATATTACCTCATATGGCAATTTTCAATGCAAGGAGGCCTAAAAATAAGTATAGGAATTTATTCTCCAATCTTATGAATTAACCTACAATTCTACCAAGAACTAAAAGCTATAACTCAAGAACTTAAGAACTCACCCTTGAAGTTCTTGCTCCTTCTCTCTAGCTCCAAGAATTCTCACTCATCTCTTAAACTCAACCATTTTGATTTGAGTTTGGTGTGAATAAAATGAAGAAGTGAAATCTCTATTTATAGGGTGGAAAATGGGTCCTTAAGTGTAATTTTCCCCCTCTTGGTCTTTTTAGGTAATTTTTCCCAAGCCAAATTTTCAAACACTTCACGTGAAGGGGTTGAAAATATTGCCCGTGGGTCCCACACCTTTAAATATTATATTATTATTCAAATAGTAAATACTATTCCCGTGGGTCCCGCATGACATTTTATTCAAACTTCTGTCGGTAGAGGAGATATAATTGGTCGTGGGTCCCACATGAATAGTAAATACGTATTTTGTGAATAGTGAATACATATTTTTGAATAGTAAAATACTATTCATGACCCATAAAATACTGATTCCAATTTTGTCACTTTCAAAATAGGGCATAGTAGTCTCCCAAAAATAGGCAAATTCTCAAGTTTTTAGGTCCAAAATTCGGGATGTTACAAAGCGACAAGAGTTTTTCAGAAATGCTTGAGACATTTAAGGACATACTTCTGGATGATAATGTGTTGTCGCATCGATACGATGATGCTAAGAAAATACTTTGTCCACTGGGGATGGAGTACAAAAAGATCCATGCATGCCTGAATGATTGCATATTGTATAGAAAAGAGTTTAAAGAGAAGCAAACATGTCCGGTATGTGAAACCCCAAGGTACAAATCAAATAAGGGGCCTACAAAAGTGTTGTGGTATCTTCCAATGATACCAAGGTTCAAGGGTTGTTTGCTAATGAAAATGATGCAAAAAATTTGAGGTGGCATGCAGATGAGAGGATTTCTGATAGAAAGCTTTGACATCCAGTCGATTCTTCTCAATGGAAGAAAATTGATAAATTATTTCCGAATTTCGGCGAAGAACCTAGGAACCTTAGGCTTGGCCTTAGCACGGATGGTATGAATCCCTGTGGTAGCCTTAGCAGCATACATAGTTCTTGGCATGTACTCCTAATTATTTACAACTTATCTCCTATGTTATGCATGAAACGAAAGTACATCATGTTGTTTATGTTGATTTCGGGACCAAAACAACCCAGAAATGAAATTGATGTTTACCTTGAGCCCTTGATCGAAGACTTGAAGGAATTGTGGAAAGAAGGTGTCGATGTCTTTGATTCTTTCAAGAAAGAGGTGTTTAAAATGTGAGCCATGATATTTTGTACTATAAACGACTTCCCGGCATATTGGAACTTGTCAGGGTATAGTGTAAAAGGCCATAAAGCATGTCCGGTTTGTGAAGAAGGCACGTACTACCATCAACTTCAACATGGAAGAAAGACGGTTTATCTTGGACATAGGAGATTTCTTAGACAGGGCCACCCATATCATCGATTAAAGAAAGCCTTTTTTGGTGGCCAAGAGTATGAAGATGCTCCGGTGGCATTGACAGGGGAGCAAGTTTATGAAAAGGTGAATAATATCAGTGTCATCTTCAGTAAGACTGCAAAGAGTAGAAATGAAACAAATATATGAAAAAAGATATTTGTATTCTTCGATCTTCCATATTGGCACAATCTTGATGTGAGACACTGTATTGATGTCATGCATGTGGAGAAAAACGTATGTGATAGTATTGTTGGCACGCTTCTCAACATACAAGGTAGTTTAAGGATGATGTGAAGGCAAGATTGAATTTGCAAGCAATGGGAATACACGAAGACTTACATCCAAGGCCATATGGTAAGAGAACTTATTGTCCCCCGGCTTCTCATACTTTTTTTAAGGATGATAAACAAAGTTTTTGTGAGTGTTTACATGGAACAAAAGTTCCCTCGGGGTATTCTTCAAAATTTAAGAGGCTTGTATCGAAGAAGGACTTGAAATTAGTAGGCCAAAAGTCTCATGATTTTCATGTCTTAATGCAATAGCTACTCCCAGTAGCTATTCGAGGCATCACCGAATTTGATCTTCAACACATTTCGACTAGACTTTGTTGCTTCTTCAATGCGGTTTGTAGTAAAGTTTTCGAGATTGAAAAGTTGGATGAATTGGAAAATGAAGGATATCTTATCTTGTGCCAGCTTGAGAAGCTTTTTCTTGCTAAGTTTTTTGACATCATGGTTCATCTAATTGTTCATCTAGTGAGGGAGATAAACTTGTGCAGCTCTATCCATTTATGATGGATGTACCCAATTGAAAAATCTATGAATTTCCTAAAAGAGTATGTGAAGAACGCATACCATCCAGAAGCATCAATTGTTCAAAAATATGTTTCTGAAGAAGCCATGGAATTTTGTCAAAACTATTTGGCCAAAGTAAGACATATTGGGCTTCCTAAACGTCAGCATGCTGAAGGGGGTAGGCGAGGGGCTTCAGTAAAGAGTGTGGATCCTGATGAATTGTCACAAGTCCACTTATAAATCTTGAATAATGTTGATGAAGTTCAAGCCAACATAGAAGCACATAAAGAAGTTGTAAGGAAAGAAAAATCATCGAATGACTGAACAAAGGTTAATTAGGGAGCATAACAAAACTTTTGCAAACTGGTTCCAACAAAAGATCGAGGGAGAGGAATGTGTTTTTGATACAATCAAATGGTTAGCACGTGGTCCTGAGGTTGATGTCATAAGTTGGAATTCGTATGTGATCAAATGGTTAGCACCGTCCAGAATAGTGGTGTTATGTTAGAGGCTGAATCTATGCACTTCTCCAGTTCGAAATACAAGAGGCCTAAATTGGAAGTCATGCCTTATTATGGGGTTATTGAAGAGATTTGGAAGGTGGACTATGTTAAAATTAGATTTCCCATTTTCAAATGCAAGTGGGATAATGTCAACAATGGTGTTCGGATCAATCGTCTAAGATTTACATTAGTCGATATCAATGGTAGAAGTTTTGGAGATGAACCTTTTATTATGACAGACCAAGCGAAACAAGTGTTCTATATCACCGATCAGGAAAATAAATTGTGGTCTGTAGCTATCCAAGGAAAAATGGTCATTGATATTGATGAGGAAATTCATTCAAATTATGGTCTTCCTAAGAGTACTCCTTTTTCAAGGGGTTTACCGGACATGAACGAAGAAGATGAAGCGGATAATGAACCCGGCATAAGAAATGATCATCATGAAGGGATATAGGAGGATATCGCTTTATAAACGAGACAATTCATAAGGTAATATTCATATGCAGAATTCTTTGAAAACTTTAAGGTTTTAACTATATTCCTTCTATGTTCTTAAACATACAATGTCACTGACTATGAAGCTTTTGTTCTTGTTTTATTTTTGTGGCAGGACCGATCGAAAGGGGCATGTTATAAAAGAGGATATCATGTTACGTTGTTGGATGGGAATCAGATGAAGGCATGATAAATATTATATTGGGCATGAATGTTGATTAACGTGTTGTATTTGTAACTCATTGTATTTGTAAGTTATCTTATTATATATATTCATTTAGGCGATGTACCATAGTATAATCATTAAGAGGCCACACAACTCATAGTGAATAATATTTGTATTCTTTTCCCAATTCAATTTATTCATAATGGATTGTTCATAGCTTGTAGCTTAAAGTATCGACTTTTATGTGCTGGATTGGGTGGTGGATTTGTGTATATATATGATCAGGAAGAACATAACAGGGAAAAATAATCGGAAAAATTTAGACCGAAAATAAATACGCTGGTCTTAAAAGTTCAAATTTTAAGACCAGATGTATTTATATGTCCGGTCTTAAAAGTTGATACTTTAAGACAGGTGTACATATTAGGCCGGTCTTAAAAGTTGGTCTTTTAAGACCGGTGTATTTATACGTCCAGTCTAAAAAGTTTAATTTTTAAGACTGGACATATTTATTATCCGGTCTTAAAAGTCAGTCTTTTAAGACCGAAATAATTAGTTGTCTGGTCTTAGAAGTCGGTATTTTTTAGACCGGGTATTTTTTTGTCCGGTCTTAAAATGTCGATCTGTTTAGAGCGGCCTATTTTTTGTCCGGTCTTAAAAGTTAAGTTTTAGGACCGAACAAAAAATATATCTAATCTGTATAGTACGACTTTTAAGACCTAATGTTTTAAATGTCCGGTCTAAAAAATGTTATTTAAGACCGGTTCGAGTCCGGTCTTAAAGGTTACAGACTTTTAAGACCACCTGGAACAAGGTCGGTTGCGGGTCCGGTCTTAAGATGCCTCTTTTGTCCGGTCTTAAAAGCCTTTTTTGTACCCGTGCTTCTTCCATTTCTTGGTTCTCAAGGGTGGAATATTTCTTGATTTAAAATTATATTATCCACACCCAATCAGCCTGGGATAAAACTTTGCAAACCATAACATAGTTTGTAAATGTTTAACGGTCAAATTAATAATTGTCAAATAGGTTACCACCACACTTTGATGTTTTTGTATTTAATCAACAACTATGAATTGAAGTGTAAAATAAGCCATTTTCTATAGTAGTGAATGTTGGATATAATCAGTGTTAAAAAAACAATGTTGGATATAATCCACATTAATTACTTGAACCCCCTAGAGCCCTCAAAATAGGTCAAACGCCAACCCGTTTGAGCTCATAATATTTTTTTTAATCAAACATGATTTATTAATCATTGATGTAGAATGAAACACAAATGTTTTATTTATTTTATTATTGGCGTACGTTTTCCTAATGGCTCAATTATTATTCAATTTTTTTTTGTTCACAAAGTGGCGAGTCTTGGAAGGAAGAAGACAAATATTTAGAGACTTTTATACTTGAGTAGTAAAAGATGGAAAATTGACTATGAAGGGGACACTTGAGATTTTTTATTTTTTTTGGGGGGAGGGGGGTTTCCATTTGCATTGCTTGACACGTGGTTTTATTTTTTTGGTTTTTTTTTTCCTTATAATTTCCTGTCCCCTCTCACTGCCTAATTCATATTTTAGAATGTATACAAGTTAATCCTCACACAAATATAGTGTGATAATCACTAATAAGAATGGCTCTTTTGATTTTTGGAGGAGACGAAGAAAAGGTCTTTCATTTTTGTTTTTCTTTAGCTTTTTATGTGTGATTTGTCTTGTTTATATAATATTGATCTTCTTAAATACTGAACAATAATTTATTAGCATATCAATGTTGAGGATTGGATACTTGTTTCACTAACATTTATAATTTGAATTAGTAATTTCATGAAATATATTGTTATATTTTTAGATATTTTAATCCCTAAGCCCTCATGTTTGACGATTGGGCTTCAAAGATAACAAGATTTCAGGTGGGTGGGTTTTTTAGTCCCAACCCTTTTAGTCAAGGGCCGGATCAACCCTTTTAGTCCCAACACAAAATAATGTACTTCAAAGTTTCAATTTTTTAGTCCCAACACAAAATAATGTACTTCAAAGTTTCAATTTTTTCTTTTGGCTGGTACATAGTTGAATCTTACTAATCAAAATCCACAAAAGAAACTAAGCTATTGTTCCACCTTCATTGCGATTCATTGTCTATGCCCCATGTGTCTGCCACAAAGAAATGCAAAATATATATAATCCGTAGTTGTTACTTCTAAAATCCTCCCTCACAAATACTCAGTGTTTTGCTACAGTAAATGTCTGCACTTAACAAGATCATTATTGCTCATTTCTTTTGTCGGATCCTAGAAAAGCGGAACGATCGAGGTAAATCTTGAGGGAGGCAAAGTGGCGTGTCTAAATCAATTACTTGTTCAACTTCAAAGCGAAATTCAAAGAGCCAACCTACATGGAATAGTCGTAAGAGAAATGAAAAGTGAAGTGATCCTAGAAATGAAATTAATGAGATAGATGCTTTACATATTTCCTTTCTAGAAAATACTTTTCTACGTATCAAACATTATGTAAGTGTAGTCACATAAGGAAAAGTGACCGTGGGTAGCTAGATTTGATAAGTATTAGTTCATCTAATGTCTTGATAGTTTTTGATATAATTCGATGCAATGTTTTACAAAGGGGAAGAAAAAGGTTATTGGAAGTAACTAGAGAACAAGAAATTAGAAGACAAAGGAATTTAATAAGAGAAGATATAAGTAATATTTCAAAAACAGTTTTTGATATTAGTTATAAAAAAAAAAAAAAAAATAGTTAAAATTTGGAATAAAACATATGGAAAATAAATTATCCATTTTACATTTTTTTGTAAGGGTATTGTCAATTTTGGTAAATTTTGACAAATTTTCTTTAATTGTTCAATAATTTTAATTGTCTCATTACTCCATTTCCACTCAGTTTTTTCTCCTGCTAATTTAGAAATTTTTGATGTTAATCTTGCTAAATTGGGAACATAATTTCTTACTTGATTAATCAATCCTAAAAATGCTTGTAAATCTTTTTTGTTTGTTATTCTACCAAATTCTAAAACTTTTTTACTTATATGATCTTGTAATTCTATTCCATTTGTGGTTATTATCGGCCTAAAAAGGTATTTCTTGTTTTCTTAATATAGATTTCTTAGGTGATATATTTAAACCTTTTTGTTCAATTAAGTCTACAAACTTATTTAAATGTTTTTCATGTTCTTCCTCATTGTCCGAAAATATTAATATGTCATCTATATATATTACAAAAAATCTCTTATAGGTAATAATAATTTTGATACAAATTCCTGAAATATCTTTGGGACTATTATGATATCCCATAGGTAATACATTCCATTCATATAAACCTTCAGATGTACTAAAAGCTGTATATTTTTTACTATCTTCTTCTAACTTTACTTGAAAAAATTCTGATTTACAATCAAATTAAATTTACTAAATATTTTCTTTCCTCTTATAAGGTTAAATAATAATTTCATTTTGGGTATTGGATATCTGTTTCTAATAGCTATACTATTCAATTTTTTATAATTTATGACCATTCTACTTTTTCCTCTTCTTTCTTCACTAAGTTTTCTAACAATCATTCTTTGTGATGAATATTCAGACGACTTTCTCTTATTAAATTATATTTTTTCATTTCATTTATATGCATTACAAATTTTTCTTTATCCTCAGCTGTCCAAGGATAGGGTTTGCAATTTATCTCTTTACTATAATCTTTTAGTTATATTTTTGCCATTGGTTTAGATTTCTCCCAATGTATTAAAGGGTTTTCACTAAAATTTTCTAATATTCTTTGTTCTATAGATTTTTCTCCTCTTATAGTTAATGTTGCTAACATATGTTCTATTTTTTACTTGGTTCATTATTCTGTAAAAATTGTACTTCTTCTTTATGTTTTTTCTTCTGAAATTTTTCATCTTTTCTTTTATATGGGCTTGTTATTCTTACTTACTCCTATAGCTTGATGTTTACAGGGTGTTGTTAATACTAAAGCTTTTTCTATAAAAGTAAAAGGATAATATTTTTCTAAAAAGTCTAATCCTAATATTATATCACATTGAGGTTCATTATATTGATTTAATTCTTGGATTTTTAACTCATAATTTCCTATTTGTACCATTATATTTTTTTCTTCTAATTCTAACATATGTATTTCTCTTCCTGCTTGATTCCATTTTAATAATTCTACTTTTTCTTTTCCACATTTCGGTGGTAAAACATTATATTTTGCTACAAGTTAAATTTGCTCCCGTATCTACTAAAGCATGATATTTTCTAGCTCTATATTTCTCATAATTAAATTTTATCAGTATATAATATAATGGTCTTTCACTCATATTCTAGATAATATTTCCAATTTCTTTTTAAATATCTTCTTTTTCACTTTTTCTTCATAAATGTATTCTTTAATCCTCCATTCTGTTGTGGGATCTAAATTTTGTGTTTCTAATCTTCCTTGTTGTCTTTTTATTTGGTCTTCTATTTGTCTCATTAATCTTTTTATATGACTTATTTCTACATTTGGTACTCTTTTTCTTTTATTATAAATTCTTTCTCTTATTATAATCTTTCCATCTTCATGATATTCTTCCCATCTGATTATATGTATTCTATGTCTATAATGGAACATATTGTTATTCAAATTATTCATATCCTAGATAGTAATTCCAACCTTTTCTTAAAATGCATTCTTAAAAATCTTCTATTATAATAATGTATTGGTTCTATATTATTTAATATTATTTGTCTCCTTCTTGTTAATATATCCATTTTTTTAACATTTTTCTCATAAAACATTTATCTACTTCTGGTATTAATATTCTTTTTCCTTTATAAATATAATAACTTCTTATTGTTATTGTATTCATATTGTAATACCCTAGGATATTTATCGGAATATTATAAATAAAAGTTGGATATTTCGATAAGTGAAATTGCAATCTCCATTCTTGGGTAATTATAGTCTATTTTCTAGGTAGAATTTCTGCAAGAAATTAGGGAGTTTAAGGGTCAAAGTGCCAAAATGACCAAAATGCCCCTGCAAAGGGTAATTAACTTAGAAAATTCATGAAAAATCCTAAAAGTCAGTAAAATGACCAGTTGAATTAAGAGAGTATATTATCTCTAATTACAGTAATTAAATAAATTACAAACTTGGGAAAATGAGAAAGGATGCTCATAAAGTAATAAAATGACCAAAATACCCTTGTAATTATGAAACAATGCAAGAGGCATGGAAATGCTAATGTTAATACAAGAATATGAAGGTAATGAAGCATTCTAATTAAGAAAAATACCAACTATGATTAAAAGAGTAATTAAGTAATTAATAGCTAATTACTTAAGCATAAGCAAAGGAAATTTCAAGTAATAATTATGTGAAGCTCTAAAATTAGTTGAATATTAATAAAATGTATTTACTAATTAAATTGGAAAGTTTTGAGAAAAAGAGTTGAGTTTAGGTATTTTTAAACCTAAATACAAGAATGGACCAATTAGGGAATTTTGTAGAATTTTTAATAAAAATTGAATTAAGTAATTAATTAATTCTTGAAAAAAAAACATTTACAAAAAAAAAAAAAAAAAAAAAGGCTGCGAAAATTGGCCAAAGAATTTGAGGATAAGAAGCAAAATTTGATATCTTGATATTTTGCAAATTTTTGATTATTATATAATATAATTAAAAAGCATGAATAGTAATCTTATATTTAGGAAACAGATCCTATCTAGGGAACCAGGAATAGGAATTCCAAAGTCAAGGTAAAATATTGATCGTGAGTTTTTACCTTCAAGTGACCTCTTCCTAAGTCAATTCCGAGACCCGTAGCACATTGTCCTAATAAGACGAAATAGGGAAAATCTTTGCTAGTCACATTTTGGGAAAATAAGGAAATAAATTATAACTCAACATCTAGGGATGAGTTTATAATTATAAAAATACATTTGGAATCGTGAATTATTATCTAGAGCTTGATGATTCCGGAACCGATTTACGACACGGACGCGTACGGACACGTTTTCGAGAAACTTCAAAGCGGGACAAGTTGGAACCCCGTCTAAAGTCAAAATTCAAGTTATAATAGATATTATTGATGAGAAAGAGAAGGTCTTCAAAGTTCTAAATCTAGAATTTTGAGATTTCTCCGAAATTACGCGAATCGGTACCGATCGAGAAATACTACTGACCGGCCATAAAGTGAGGTGAGTCATCACTTCTTGGCCAATCCTTGGCTGCCAAACAGCCCAAAGATGTCGACCAAAGGGGTGAGGTGGAGTTTGTGACTTTTTGTTCAAGTTGCATTAATAGGTTCTTTACAATTTGGAATTCCAAACAAAGCCTTAACCAAAGTCTATAAATAGGAGGCATGCTCCTTGAGAAATCCTCACACCATTTCTTTCTTGTCT
The DNA here is from genome assembly GCA_019022615.1 of Acacia melanoxylon. NCBI lineage: Eukaryota > Viridiplantae > Streptophyta > Magnoliopsida > Fabales > Fabaceae > Acacia > Acacia melanoxylon. Next base: position 3,832,347 of record JAFJYJ010000045.1, on the reverse strand, counting down.
TGACCGAATTTCTTGAGAGAGAAAGTAGAGAGATAAGCTCGGGAAAAGCTCTGCGAGAATTCTTCAACGGGTAAGTCTTTTGGCCATTAGCTTTTAAGTCTTTAGTTCGGTAGTTAGTAGAATTGTTAGTTAGATTTAGGAAGTAGGTGATAAGATTCCTATGCTTGTTTTTAGGCCTCATTTCATTGAAAAATGTGCCTAAACGGTAAAAATATAGTAGGGGTCGAGTCGCAAAAGTTGGAACTTTAGCAGTTCTTTTTAAAAGTAATGGTAGAATTTGTTAGAATAGCCTTTAAATTTCAAGTATGATTTGGGTATCATATGGGAGGGCTATTTTAGTCATTATTTTCGAAAATCATAGTTGCGTCGAAGTTACGGCAAAATTTCGGGAAGAAAATTTGCTAGAGTAACGAAATCTTTGTGAAATTCCGCCGATTAGGGGTAGAAGGGCAAAATGGTAATTTTTACCTAAAAAGCCGATTATAGTGTCAAATCGCTAATAAAGGTGATATTATTCTTATAGGATATCGAATCTCTCGATTTCTTTGCCGTTCTGTTGCCCGACGAACCGCCGTTTGAAGTTCACGTTCTTCCGTGAAAGTACGTCTTCTTCGCGGTAGTACCTAACGTTGCCAACGAAGGTACGGACGCGTCTTCGTAACACTAATCTTGTACATCTTAAATACTTATATGTCAATGATATGTTCGTAGACCGTTATACGAGACGGTTATACGGGTTATAGTTTTGGTAACACCGTTTTGTTTTCCTAGCGAGGACACGAGTAATTATCGTGGCACTTTGGTGAATAGTGCGTTATTGTTTACCTTATGGGGCTTTACATATTGCTTTGTGCTTATGTTTGTCGGCATAATGATCATGCATCGTTTGTATGCTTATGATATACTTGTGGTATTAGCTCTAGAAATATCTTTGTCGTATATTGTATTGTTTGGGTATGAGGTTAACAGACTTACACGAGATTCAATATGGTGAATTGAATCTCGTTTGTAGCTTCGTGGTCGGGAGGACCACGGTTCGGGATCGAGGCAAGTGCCGGAATAGACGTGCGGTGAAGACTATTTCTATCTTATCGTTTTACTTATTATTACGTCATTCCGCTATTTCATTTCTAAACCTTAGGACTATTGTAATCTATACAATTTTACACAATGGTTGATGTTTTGGCTATGAACTGATCACTCTCTCGCTCTATTGCTCTACTCTGATTGAAAAAAAAAAATTGCGTTTCAAAATGGGATGTTACACATATTCTTGATAATAATTCTCGTTTTTCTTTCAAGTGATGTTTTACAGTTTTAAATTCATCTATTCTTGCTCTAATATGATTATAATAATCTGGGTGACGATTAACATTACGTGTTAGTACTATTTTATATTTTCTGATTTTTTTCTTTTAATTTATTTATTAATATTCTAATTAGATTTACATCTGCATCTGGTACTAACGTAGTTTCATCTATTTCTCTTTCTATATCATGTCTTTTATACATGAATACAATTTTATTTCTATTTTCATCCCATTCAATAGTTATATCTTCGTAAATCATGATAATTTTGGTATTTTAATTGTTTGATGATTTAAGTTTATCATTATTCTTGTATCTTGGATTCTATATGGTTTTACTAATTCTAGAAAATCTTTTCCTAACAATATCTTATAATTAAATCCTAAATCTTCTCTTACTAATAGGTTTAGATTAATTGTATCTCTATTATTAAATCTCAATACTACATTAGATTTTGTTTGGTTTCCTTCTAATATTAGATTATCGTATGTAAATCCTATATCTATTTCACTTTGTTCTACATGTTCATCTACTTTTGCTATGATTTCTTTCCATGACGTATCTGATTTTACTTCTATTTTTATAAAATTTTCATTTTTTGGTCTAATTTCTCTTAAACGTGAACTTATTGGTCTTTCTGCTAATAAATTTCTTCTATTAAAATTATCCATAACTTCCTTTGTTGAATCTATTGTTCTAAGACTTAGAGTTCTATAAATTCCTCGACTAGGTGATGGTCTATTATATTCTATGCTTCTTCTTGGATTTATATTTATGTTTAATGTTGGATTTTCGATGTATTTATTCTTAAACATCTTTGTCCTAAAATATTATTAGTTATCATTCTTCTAGGATTATTTTCATAATAATTTCTAGTATTATCTAATTCTAATTTTAACATTTCAGGTATAGTGATTTGTTTTGGGTCAGTTTTAATTTCTTTTATTACTTGGCATAAAATATTTATCTATTGTTATTTTTCCTTTATTTTTATTATAAATTTTATGTTCATTTGTAAATACTAATCCCATCATTGTTGTTATACTTATACTTCTAGATCCTGGTTGTAATCTTACATTGTGTAAATTATGATATACTAAGATTGATTTATCCATATTTTCTTCCGCTCTACTAATTGCAAAATTTGTATTCAAGGTAAATTTTAATTTCGATATATTAAATTTCCCCGCTATCATTCTTAAAATAATATCTTCTACATTACTAATTATTCTTCCATCTCGTTATTAATAATTCTAATGGTGAATCTATTCCACTTTGAAAATAAGCTTTTATTATAACTTGCACTCCTGCAATATATATTTCTGATATTTCATCTTTAAAAGGTATTTTTGATATTTCATGTTCTATTAAAGCTTTTCTTATTAAAGGTATTCTTAATACTCCTTCTGTTAAAGTTGATTCTATTCGATATTTCTTTTCTAATACTACACATTGTGATTTCTCTTTTCTCTTATTTTTTAATATTTTACTTACTTTATCTAAGAATTTTTCATCTTTTATGTTATTAACTGTCATATCTAAATGTTTTTCTTTTATTTTATCATATTGTTCTTTATTAAATGTTATTCTTCTTTCTATTGAACTTTCTTCGGATTTATATATTCTTCATATTCTTGAAATTCTTGGTTACTAATAATTTCGTTGTTTTCTATTTCTTCGCATTCATCATATTTATATAATTTTTCCTTTGATCTATATATTCTTTTTCTATTTTTTCTTCATTTTCTGAACTTTCTAATTCTTCTTCTAATTCTTCTTCTGATTCTTCTGTTTCATATTCATATGTTAATTTATATATTTCTAATTGGTTTTCTATAGGTTCTTCAAATTCCATTAAATCTATATCTATGGGTTCTAATTCTAATTCTTCTGCTTTTTCTAAGATATTCATTTTCTTTTTTGATTTTGGTTTATCCCAATTTGTTGCTATGTGTAACACCACATTTTCGTAAACGTTTTCTCGCGGATATTGATCAGAGTTGAGCAGTTGAAAATTTTTTCGAATTTAAATATGAAATAGAGTCATTGAATAACATTCATAATAATATGTCTGGTACGTAGTCATAAGTGGTACAGTCATCCGAATATTTCTAGACAAAATAGACTATAATTTATTTTCTACATCGCCTCTCTACGCGCCTCTTTCCCTTCACCTCGTCCCGACACCCCGGATCCCGAAGCTATATCAACAGCTGAGATCCAATGCACATTGGATCTCAGGTAACGGTTAACCTCATGCTTATGTAAACAGTATATGCATGACATATATCCACAACATTTCACAGTATAAAAACACATCACCACATATTAGGCAATAACATTACACAGCCCCGCGTATGTATGTTATCCCAGTCGCACACTCTCCTAGGTGCCACGATAGCATGTCGTGTCCATAGCGCTAGGAAAACTCTAAACGGTGTTAACAATGCCATAACCCGTGTACTCATAACTCCACCATTTTTCAAACAAACAGAATCTCAGTATATGAACACAGCAAACACATATAGCACACAATAAGCATCGAGATTAAGGTTACAATACGCGTCCGTACCTTTTCGGCGGTATAACAGTACTTTGACAGAAAACAGAAAACAACGGGTAAAAACAGCGGTATGACGGCGGTACAACAGCGGCTTGACAGCGGTACGATTAATCCAAATATCCTATAAGCATAACATTTATCAATATTTAAGACTATAACGGGCATTTTAGGTAACAATTACCATTTTGCCCCCCGACCCCTAATCGGCGCAATTTCGCCAGAGCTTCGCTACTTTAACCCGATTTCTCCAGAATTTTGACATATCTCTTTTCCCAATATATTATCAAAATAAATACCATATTTACCCCTAAATATGATATCTAGACTATCTGGGAAATTTAAAGACGATTCTAGCATTCCTACTAAAAGATACTACGGAAGCTAAAAACTAAGGACCGCAGAACTTACCCAGACTTTGCTCAGACTTTCTCCAGAGCATCTCTCTCTAAAACCTCTCTCTTGGTTTCGAATTTTGGTGTGAAGAATGAGAGGTGAGTGGCTTGCTATTTATAGAGAAAAACAAGGACAAGGTGGGAATTTATGAAAAGTTCTCCAGATCGGATTTCGGCCGTCAGATCGCATTTTTGCCAAGTGGCTTGATCTTGGCCCTTCCCCCTCCTGGCCAACATCTTCATGATGTCACTCTCAAAAATGTGACATCATGAAGGCGATGTCATCTGGCACCTTTATGAGATGGTACCGATAAAGTTTCCAGTTCGGTGCCCTTTTCGCGCAGTCTTGGAGAAACTCAAAAATCTGATAGCAAGGTACTGGAGTTCTATTCTTTCTCTTTAAGAATACTTGGTTTAACTAAATTTTTGATCCCATTACGGGTATTTCCTCATCAGCTGAAAATTTTCAGACAAACGCCAACGGTTACGGAAATTACTTCCGATAGAACCAGCTTCTTGGCAGAAAATCACTGGTTCGTAATATGTTCTGACCTAAGTAACAATATCCCTGGTTTGAAAAACACGGTGCGTTTTCTATAAGTCACTTTTAGCACTATCTACCCTATCTTAATTATCCGGTACCCTTAATTACGCTGTTGGTTTCAGAAACGACTTCTGAGACAGCTCACTCCGAGGTAGAGTTTCACTGGTTTATAAAAAGTCCTGATGACTTAGACTAAATCCCTATACCTTGGTGTAGGATTTAATTTCTATCCATTCTCAAATGTCATGTTGGCTCTTTACCACATATAATATTATTTTAATAAAAATATCTAGATATTTATTATTTTCTTTTATTTTTTATTTATTTTTTCTAAGCATAAAATATTTTATTAATATTCTATTATTTTTATTTTTATTTAATTATTTATTTCGAATTTTCAGCATTTATTTATTATTTTTTCTAATTTATTTATCTTATATTTTAATCCAAGTAATTAGCCATTGATTACTTAATTAGCCATTTACTAATTTTTGACAATTTTATTATTTAGGATTAACTATTATCTCTCAAATTTTTGACTTACATTGGCATTTTATATCCTATGTAAAATATTAAAAATACTTGGGGCCAAAAAGTGCTTTTAATATTATTTTATTTATGCACCTTTATTTTCCGGGGAAATAATCCCAAAAATTTCTAAAATTAAAGATAACATACTCCCTAAGTTTTTGTCAATAACTTTTGTCATATGAGATTTATCATAATATTTTCAGGCCGTTTTCTGCCTTATAAAAATACACTTGTAAGGGGTTTTAGCTCTTTTGTTTTTTTTCTAATTTTCACAGTAATTTCCCCTAAGTAACAAGGTAATTTTGCTCAATAATTGAGACCACATATTCACCTTTAACATTTGAAGGAATATTTGTTTATAATTAATGGTCATCCGGGTATTGAATATCCGGGTATTACATTTCTCCCCCCGTTAAACAAAATTTCGCCCTCGAAATTTACTCCAGTCTAACTAAGCTACTAGTCACAAATTCGGGGTATTTCCGTATCATATCTTCTTCTATCTCCCATGTCGCCTCTTCAGGTGACAATCCCTTCCAGACCACTTTCACCATTGGAATACTCCGGTGCCTAAGCCGTCTCTCTTGACGCTCAATGATCTGCTCGGTACGACTTCAAAAGTATTGTCATGTCGTAATTCAACGGTCTCGTATTCAATAACATGGTCGTGGTCAGGTTGGTATTTCTTTAGCTGGGAAACATGGAATACGTCGTGAAGTTTACTAAGGTTCGGGGGTAAGGCGATCTGATACGCCACTGGTCCGCGTTTGGCCAGGATTTCAAATGGTCCTATGTAACGAGGACTCAGCTTCCGTCGTTTTAGTGTTCTACCAACACCGGTCACCGGGGATACTTTCAGAGACACATGGTCTCCGACTTCAAATTCAAGAGGTCTTCTCCTCTTGTCCGCGTAGCTCTTCTGTCTGCTCTGAGCTGCTAGGAGTCTCTTCCTGATTAATGCAATTTGTTCGGAAGTCTTATCAACTATATCCGGCTCGAGGAACTCGCGTTCTGATAATTCCGTCCAGCATATAGGTGACTTACACTTTCGTCCGTACAACGCCTCAAACGGTGCCATCTGTATACTCGCATGGTAGCTGTTGTTGTACGCAAATTCCGCCAATGGTAGATGTTGGTCCCAATGGCCTTTAAAGTCCAACACACACGCTCGAAGCATATCTTCTAACGTCGTATTGTTCTTTCGTTGACCATCGGTTTGCGAGGGTGATAGGCCATACTAAATCGCAGCTTAGTACCTAATGCTTCGTGGAACGCTTGCCAAAACCGAGATGTGAATCGCGGATCGCGATCAGAGACAATGCTCTTTGGCACACCATGAAGTCTCACGATTTCTTTGATATAGATTTCTGCTAAGCGTTCTGGGGAATGATTTATACTGATGGGAAGGAAATGTGCTGATTTGGTTAGTCGGTCAACGATTACCCAGATCGCATCGTGATTCCTAATCTTGGGCAATCCTACTACCAAATCCATGGTTACGCACTCCCATTTCCATTCCGAAATTTCAAATCCTTGAAGAGGACTTGCGGGTCGTTGATGTTCAATCTTAACCTTCGACAAGCTAAGCATTTGGAAACGTACTCGGTCACGTCCTTCTTCGTCGGGCCACCAGAGTTCGGACTTAAAGTTTTGGTACATTTTGACCATTCCTGGATGCAAAGTATATTTACTTTTGTGAGCTTCGTCCAGAATCTTTCGCCCGCAACTCATCTATCGGGGGTATATAGATTCGCTTCTTGTATCTGACCAAACCACTAATGGATAGGTCATAGTCTTGAGTTTCGGCCCGTTCGATCATCTCTTGCATAGCAATAGCTCGGTCGTCAAGTTTCTGAGCTTCCTCAACCTCGTCTCTCAAATCGTATTCTCCTTGGCTGACAAGAAGACTCGCAAGATAGACTTCGCTTGAAGCATCAAAACTTCCGCAAATTTGATTTGATAAGTTCAAATCCCTGAAGTCCTCAAGCAACTTCAGTTCTTGAACCATCATGTGCGCTACCTGCACCGACTTTCTACTAAGACCATCCGCAACGACGTTGGCTTTACCCGGATGATATTTAATCTCCAGGTCATAGTCTTTGAGTAACTCCATCCAAATGCCCTCATGTTGAGTTCCTTTTGATCAAAAAGGTATTTTAGGCTCTTGTGGTCGCAGTACAATTCTACGGTTGCACCGTACAGATAATGCCTCCATATCTTCAAAGCAAACACGATCGCCGCAAGCTCTAAGTCATGCGTAGGATAATTCAACTCGTGAATTTTCAATTGACGAGAGGCATAGGCCACCACTCTGCCCTGTTGCATCAGGACACATCCCAATCCATGCCCGCTGGCATCACTATAGACCATATAGGTCTCACTCGGATCTGGGATTATCAATACTGGTGCTGTGGTCAACATTTCCCTCAGTCTACGAAAGCTATCCTCACAGTCATCACCCCATACAAAGGGTTGGTTTTTCCTCGTGAGCTTTGTCAATGGTAAGGCAAGAGTGAGAACTTTTGTATGAATCTGCGGTAATATCCCGCTAGACCCAAAAAACTACGAATCTCCGTCACTGTCTCTGGTCTCTTCCAGTCCAGAACTGCTTCCACTTTGCTGGGATCAACAGCAACTCCACCTCGTGATATGACATGGCCCAGAAATCTAACTTCTGGTAACCAAAACTCACATTTGCTTAATTTAGCAAAGAGTCGTCTTTCCCTGAGTATACTCAAAACTAATCGCAGATGTTCTTCATGCTCCTCTCTACTTTTAGAATAGACAAGGATGTCGTCAATAAACACCACTACGAACTTATCAAGGTGTTGACGGAAAATTCTGTTCATGTAGTCCATGAATACAAAGAGGTGCATTTGTTAAGCCGAAAGGCTTCACAAGGAATTCGTAATGCCCATATCTGGTTCTAAAAGCTGTCTTGGGAACGTCACTAGCTTTTACTAGCAGCTGATGATATTCCGAACGCAAATCGATTTTGGAGAAGATGTTGGAACCAGATAGTTGATCCAAAAGATCATCAATCCTTGGAAGTGGGTATTTATTTTTTATTGTTACTTTGTTCAACTCACGATAGTCGATACAAAGTCGAAGACTTCCATCTTTCTTCTTCACGAACAGCACCGGGGCTCCCCACGGTGAAACGCTGGGTCGGATAAACCCTTTCTCCAGTAGTTCTTCTAGTTGCTTCTTCAGTTCTTGCATTTCGTTCGGTGCCATACGATATGGAGCTTTGGATATTGAACCTGTGCCAGGCATCAGTTCAATGGCGAACTCAACTTCTCTTTTCGGAGGTAGTTCAGTGAGGTCATTTGGGAAGACATCCGGAAATTCATTTACGACAGAGATGTCTTGGAGTGAAGGTTCGGCTTCCGCCTTGATAGAAAAGAATACCATGTAGGCTTGGCATCCATGCTTAATACATCTTTGAGCCTCCGCAACAGAAAGAAAATTTATATTTGCGTCAATCTTGCCTCTGCCGCGAGGAGGTGTAAAAGAGATGCTTTCGCTTCCGCAATTAAGGATCACGTTATTCGCAGACAGCTAGTCAAGACCGAGAATGACGTCAATGTCATGGAGGGGCAACCGAATAAGATCAATGTTTGAATCACGTCCATTTATACTCGCAACACAATTTAGACATGAATCAGAAGCTAAGGTCTTAACACCGAGTGGTGTAGATACTAACAAGTCACAAGGTAAACTATAAGCAGGCATTCCTAGACGTTTAGCACAATCATAGGAAATGAACGAGTGACTAGCACCCGAGTCATACAATGCTTGAAGTGAATATCCGTTTAGAGATATTGTACCTTGGATCATGTCCGGAGATTTTCTAGCTTCCTCATGGGTCAAGGCAAACACTCGACCAGGATTCTGTGTCTTTTGCTCCGTTGCTCTCAGTGGACAATTTACACTGATATGTCTAGGCCTATTACACTTGTAGCAAGTCAACTGTCCCTCACAGTTGCTACCCTGATGGTACCTTCCGCACTTGTGACACGATCGGGACGCTTGGTTTCTTGGGACGTTTTGTTGTCTGGGCTGATAGGGCCTCTTGTTTCCTCCTGGGGAATTACTCCAAGGTGGCCTCCTTTTCTGGCCGAAGTTTCCGCGGTTGGCACCGCCACGATTTGGGCCAGTGTTCTTTGAGGGCTGTTCCTCCGTAGCTCCTCGGGTTTCGCTCGATGAGCCGACATGCTTACGCTCAACAAAGATGAATAAGATCTTAAAATTGCAGAGAAACGAGTTTCTCTCTGATTTCAAATTTGAGTCCGTACACCAGCATGTTTGCCATACTGCTTCCTTCATCATCTCTTCTAACATGTGAAGAGTAACGGGACATATTTGTGAAGCAGGCGAAGTAGTCATCTACTGACTTCTCTTGGCCCTGACGGATGTGAAGGAATTCAGACTCCTTCATGATTTGCACGAATGCGGGAAATACTCGCTCGTTGAATTTTTCTAGAAATTTCTCCCATGTGATGGGACAATAATGGAGACGTAAAGATGCTTTGCTATTGAATTCCACCAAATGGATCCGCGTCTCCTTCTAGTTTATAAATCGCCAGTTGGGGTTTGCGATCTTCTGGGCATTCCATCACTTCAAAGATTTTCTTTAATTTCATAAGTCAGTCCTCTGCGGAGTCTAGCTTACCACGAAAAGCCGGGGTTTCGGCTTGCGGGTGGGCTACCCAATGCGAGTAGTCTCAGCCTCCCTACGGGGAGGTTGCAGATGCACGATTGCCCTTTCGAACCTGTGCGGGGATGGTGATCGTTCGAGTTCTTCTTCCTCTTCTTCTTCTTCTTCTTCTTCTTCTTCATCTTCTGTCTCGGTTTTAGTCTGCCTTTCGAATCGTTCGGTGCGTAATTCTTCAATCATAGCCCGTTGCTCATGCAACATTGCAATGACTTCTTGCCATGCGTTCGGATTTGGTGGGTTCTTCCACGAGCCTCGGCTCGGTTCATGTGTCGGAATGGGCATTACTCGAGGTTGTCGGCCTCGGCCCTTTCCTCTACCTCGGCCTCTGCCTCGGCCTCTGGGAGCACCAGCTCCTCTTAGGTTTGCCATTTTTGTTCTATTTTCATTTACAAGAGACGTTAGTCAGGTTAGAATAACACATACACAAGTACACAACATCTCATTTATTTATCAACATACAAACCACATATATAACTATATGCATCCCTATACAACCCTTATATACACGGGTCTTTTACTCACATATCTTATGCACATAACAAGTCAAAACACACTTGTAATTCAAAATACAGAACATTAGTTTACAATCTACTATTATCTCTACTTCCACTGCTTTCTTGATCTATTTCCATCCTTACATTGTCCGATACACCAGACGTTTAAGATTAAAGATCCATGATCCGACGTCCTAAAAATTTCCTCCGTCTAGGATTTTATTGGTCTTTCCAACCCAATAACGGGTACGGGGAAAATGCTGGAGAGTGGATCTGATCCAATCTCCGGGAGGGTATGGATAAATGTATCGCGAGTTGACCATATAGGACTCTTTGACGTTTGTCAGGTATTGTAGGTATTTGCTCTGGTCATTATAAGAAATTAAGCTGGCATGAACGAGTTCTAAATGCAAGGCCTCTGTAAGGATTTGGTTGTTGTCAAACACATACTGTAGGTCGTCGGGGTATGCATCAGGATTATCTAGGTTTTGGATTTCCGGGTAGTCGAAGTTATGTCCTACTGAGGAGTGATGGGAATCGTCTGGACTAACTGGGATAACATTGAACATGTAGTTTTGAGGTTCAACAGGGAACATGTAGTGAGGAGGTTCCATCAGAATTGATGCTCTGGGCCAGGGTGGTAATCTGGCTCTACTTCCGGTGTGGGTGTATAGAATGAGACATTCATTGGATCAGGGGATGGTGGTTCTGGGATAATTGGAGGTGGGAGCTCTGGTTCGGGATTTCTCCTTAAATTCACTCTACACGGGTATGTTCTCCGCGCTACTCGCCTCCATCTACCCAGATACAACACATACTGCTTATCTTCTCTGTCCATCTCTACAACACAACACCAGGTTATATCAGTACTCTTTTTCAAAAATCTATTTTTGCAAAATGCAACATATCTAACTACGCTACTCAACTAGTTTGGCCAGGCAGGGTTTAATTCTATGGAAGTCTCACCGAGTATTTACGGCGACTGAGTGACAACCACAGAAACCTTTCTAGTTTAAGCACCAAACTGATTGTAGTAACATAGTTAAGTCTGTGCCGAGCTTTTTGCTCTAAGATAAAGGCTTTTGAACCTAACTCCGTTAACCGAACAGAATGACCAGACAAGTGTCTATCATGGGAGCCTCACCGTGCTAGGGTGGCGATTGGGCGATCCACATAGACTAGCCTTGCCTTGGCGCCCCCAAACCGTTCGTATTAACATAGTTAGATTCATGCCAGGACAACTGCTCTGATACCAAAAATGTAACACCCCGTTTTCGTAAATGTTTTCTCACGGATATTGATCAGAGTTGAGCAGTTGAAATTTTTTTCGAATTTAAATATGAAATAGAGTCACTGAATAACATTCATAATAATATGTCTGGTAGTCATAAGTGGTACAGTCATCCGAATATTTCTAGAAAAAATATACTATAATTTATTTTCTTCATCTGCGCTCTCTCTACGCTGCCCTCTTTCCTTCACCTCGTCCGGACACCCCGGGATCCCGAAGCTATATCAACGCAGTGAGATCCAATGCCCATTGGATCTCGGGTAACTGTTAACCTCATGCTTATGTAAACGATATGCATGACGAGATATCCACAACATTTCACGGTATAAAAACACATCTCCACATATCGAGGCAATAACATTACACGGCCCCTGCGTATGTATGTTATCCCGGTCTGTACACTCTCCGGTGCCACGATAGCATGTCGTGTCCATAGCGCTAGGAAAACTCTAAACGGTGTTAACAATGCCATAACCCGTGTACTCATAACTCCACCATTTTTCAAACAAACAGAATCTCAGTATATGAACACAGCAAACACATATAGCACACAATAAGTATAAGATTAAGGTTACAATACGCGTCCGTACCTTTCCGGCGGTATAACGGTACTTTGACGGAAAACGGAAAATAGCGGTACAACAGCGGCTTGACAGCGGTACGATTAACCCAAATATCCTACAAGGATAACATTTATCAATATTTAAGACTATAACAGGCATTTTAGGTAAAAATTACCATTTTGCCCCTGAACCCCTAATTGGCGCAATTTCGCCAGAGCTTCGCTACTTTAACCCGATTTCTCCAGAATTTTGACATATCTCTTTTCCCAATATAATATCAAAATAAATACCATATTTACCCCTAAATATGATATCTAGACTATCTGGGAAATTTAAAGACGATTCTAGCATTCCTACTAAAAGATACTACTGAAGCTAAAGACTAAGGACCGAAGAACTTACCCAGACTTTGCTAAGACTTTCTCCAGAGCTTCTCTCTCTAAAACCTCTCTCTTGGTTTCAAATTTTGGTCTGAAGAATGAGAGGTGAGTGGCTTGCTATTTATAGAGAAAAACAAGGACAAGGTGGGAATTTATGAAAAGTTCTCCAGATCGGATTTTGGCCGTCAAATCACATTTTTGCCAAGTGGCTTGAACTTGGCCCTTCCCCCTCTTGGCCGACATCTTCATGATGTCACTCTCAAAAATATGACATCATGAAGGTGATGTCATCCATGGCACCTTTGGTGAGTGATGCAGATAAAGTTTCCGGTTCGGTGCCACTTTTCGTCGATCTTGGAGAAACTCAAAATCGATAGCAAGGCAATTTGAGTTCTATTCTTTCTCTTTAAGAATACCTGGTTTAACTAAATTTTTGATCCCATTACGGGTATTTCCTCATCGGCTGCATTTTTCGGACAAACGCCAACGATTACGGAAATTACTTAGATAGAACCGACTTCTTGGCGAAAATCACTTTGGTTAAGTAATATGTTCGACCTAAGTAACAATATCCCTGGTTTGAAAAACACGGTGCGTTTTCTATAAGTCACTTTTAGCACTATCTACCCTATCTTAATTATCCGGTACCCTTAATTACGCCGTTGGTTTTGAAACGACTTAAGACATTTCGCTCCGAGGTAGAGTTTCACTTGGTTTATAAAAAGTCCTGATGACTTAGACTAAATCCCTATACCTTGGTGTAGGATTTAATTTCTATCCATTCTCAAATGTCTGTTGGCTCTTTACGATATATAATATGATTTTAATAAAAATATCTAGATATTTATTATTTTCTTTTATTTTTTCTAAGCATAAAATATTTTATTAATATTCTATTATTTTTATTTTTATTTAATTATTTATTTCGAATTTTCAGCATTTATTTATTATTTTTTCTAATTTATTTATCTTATATTTTAATCCAAGTAATTAGCCATTAATTACTTAATTAGCCATTTACTAATTGTTGACAATTTTATTATTTAGGATTAACTATTATCTCTCAACTTTTTGACTTACATTGGCATTTTATATCCTATGTAAAATATTAAAAATACTTTGGGGCCAAAAAGTGCTTTTAATATTATTTTATTTATGCACCTTTATTTTCCTAGGAAATAATCCCAAAAATTGCTAAAATTAAAGATAACATACTCCCTAAGTTTTTGTCAATAAATTTTGTCATATGAGATTTATCATAATATTTTCGGTAGTTTTACGCCTTATAAAAATACACTTGTCGGGGTTTTAGCTCTTTTTCTTTTCTAATTTTCACGTAATTTCCCCCTAAGTAACAAGGTAATTTTGCTCAATAATTGAGACCACATATTCACCTTTAACATTTGAAGGAATATTTGTTTATAATTAATGGTCATCCGGGTATTGAATATCCGGGTATTACACTATGTGTCCTAAATCTCCGCAATTATAACATCTACATTTATATGGTTTCTTACTCTTATTTTTATTGTTATTTTTTCTTCTTTTAAAATATTTATGTGGCTTGAATTTTGTTTTATTTTTAGGACTATATTTTCTAAAAAACTTCTTTTTTGGATATTTTTTAAATTTATATATTTTTCTTTTCTTCCTATTCTTCGACAACCATTTATGTTGATTACATCCCCATTTATGTGGTTTTTCTAATTAAGTGCAATTTACCATTAATTTGTTAAATTTATAATATTTAATATTTCTCCATGCTTCTTTACATCTATCCGATAAGTATTTTCTTAAATATTATTCTCTTCTTCCCATTGTATCTATTACATTTACAAAATTTGGATCATTTGTATTTTCCATTGCTTGTGTATATTCTTCTACTAGGTTTTCTGAAATTAATCTAGGTAATTTCCTATAAAACATGTCTAAATAAAATTTCTTTTTCGGGTTACTGTTATTTTTGCTTCATAATAATATTTTTTATATTCACAAACATATTGATTTATATGTGTTGGTTCCAAACTACATATTTCAATTTCATGTAAGTATCTTATTGCATTTCTTATTTGTGTATATTCTTGGTTTACAATACTTGTTCCTACAAATTTGTTTTTCAATACATTTTCATATTTTGATAATATTGCCGCATATAGGACTTCTCTTCTTTCATATTCGGTTTCATCTAATCTTCTAACTCGCATTCTAAATTCTAATGTTCTTCCTTCCCACCAATGAAGTACATTTCCTAAAAAACTTGCTTCTATTATCATTTTTATAGCTTCTGGTTCAATCTTTCTATTTATTAATGCTATTAATTGAGATTTTTGTCATTCTTCTATTCTTCTTTCATTATCTAGATTACAATTTAAGTCTAGCCATATTCCTGAATTTGGAATTTGTCTAGTTTCATATTGTTCTAGTGGCGGTGGTATAAATTCTTTTCCATATGTTTTAGGTTTTTTATAACTAATATCAAAAACTGTTTTTGAAATATTACTTATATCTTCTCTTATTAAATTTCTTTGTCTTCTAATTTCTTGTTCTCTAGTTCTTCTTTGAATTTCAGGTGGATCTATATGATTTCTAGATGTTGATGTTTTTTGTTCCTGTTCTTGTTGTCTTTCTTGTTCTACTCTGATCGAACGATTGCATATTAATTTGATTTTCATCTATTATTCTTAGATTTTGTAATTCTTGTGTAATTTCTTCTAAATTTGTTTCATTTTGACTCATAAGTTTTTCTATTTCATCTTACTCGAATCTGAATCTTCATTTCTACTTTTAATCATATTTAATTTTCTAGTTTCAGAGTTTTTAAATATTCTTAATAATTCTCCAAATGTATCTCTTGTTTCTACGTTTCTTAATAATTTATCTCCTATTTCAACATTTTTTATTACATGATTATTTTTAGTTTGTTCTTTTCCGTTTTTTTTTATATATAAAATTGTTCTAATTTTCTTAATCCATCTACAATATCTATTTTATTTTTATTAACAGTTTCATATATTGTAAATACATTATTATTAATTATATTTTTCCCTTTTTAAATTTCTTCTGTGATTATTCTAGTTTGTTCTACGTTCATAATTAAATTTTGAGATTTTATGTTATATATAGTAGTATCTAAATTTTCCCATTCATATAAAGATTTCATCATATTAATTTGTGGATTATTATTTATTGGTTCCAATTTTTCACATATTCCTAAAGCCTTTTTTATTCCTTTAATATCATTTTTTACTTCTTTTAAATCTTTTGTATTTTGTTTTATCTCTGTTTTAATTTCATATATCTTTTGCTCTAATGGTTTTGCTAATTCTCTTAATCTATCTTTCTGATTTCTAATATCTTCTTTTTCTAAAATTTCTCTAGTTTCTTCTCGGAAATTGCTTTATTATTTCATCTAAATTAAATACTTGGAATAAATCTTCTATATTTAAATTTATATAACTTCCTAATTGTTTCATTAAATACATATTATTCCAATTCATTTGATTACATGCATATTCTCCTTGACCTCCTAATATAAAAGGTGTAAAATTACAAGTTTCTATTTCTTTTTCATGCAATAAATAAGAACTATCGGGTAACTTATCATATTCTATTTCATACATTCTAGGTTCTAGCTTTTTAATTATATTCATCTTACAACTAATTGTTACAACTATAGCTTGTACAAATATTAAACACACAATAAGATTAAAATTAAACAAAACACACAATAAGATTTATCTTTCTCGTGAAGCGAGATCGATTATTACCGCAACTTCGGAGGATACTTGAGATAATCTTCAAACAACAATATATAAAATGCAATAAAGTGAACAGAATAAGGTAAACTTTAACAATATCAACAGAAAAGGGATCAAACTTCGGTTTCATATTATCATTAATCCATAGCTCTGATACCATATAAGGGAACATATATATATATCATGAAAAAAAGGTTATTGGAATCAGCGTCTACAAACATTATATATATATATATATATATTACGTATGCATATGTGTGTATTTATATGTATATCTCGTGTGTTTGTGTATATATATATACATATGTATGTATGTATATATGTATATGTATATCTATATGTGTGTGTGTGTGTGTGTGTGTGTATGTGTGTGTGTAAAAGAGTAAAACCCAACTAATTCAGTTTGAATAGCAAAATTTAAAATCAGGCCTATACTTTTAAGGGGAAATCCCCCTCATGGTCCAAGTAAGCAAGATATTGTTAAAATGGCAAAAAGAAAAGTCACATGTCAGAAATGACTCTAGTTTTTAACGTGTACTGATTTAGTTGTTAATGTTATACTGACATAGTTGTTAACATGTACTGATTTAGTTGTTAACGTATACTGATTTAATTGTTAATGTTATACTGATATAGTTGTTAACATTTTTGAAATAATACCAAAACAAGTGACTTTTTTTTATACCTTTTTTGACAATATCTTGCTTACTTGGGTCCTGAGGGAGATTTTCCCTACTTTTAATAAATTTTTAAGGGATTTATGAATATTGTTAAATCATCATAATGTCACTAGGTAGTTAAAAAAATAAAATGAGAAAATATCAGTGGGGTCCAAAGGAAGGGAAAAAAATCAAAAAAGTCTCAACCCCAAATTTCTTATTTTTGATACTGATTACGGACTTCCAATATCAAAAAAGTCTTATTGTCAAAATGGTTTTTCATGTTGTTAAAATGACTTTTTCATGTTTGTTAAAATGACATTTGTTAAAATTTTCCTATGAGAATATTGTTGTCAAAATGGCTTTTCATATTGTCAAAATAACTTTTCCTGTTGTCAATTTTTTTTTAGGTTTCTAAACTTCTACACGCCGAAGAAAAACTCGGAAAATTTTTTACAACAAGAAAAATCATTTTGATAGCATGAAAAGCCATTTTGACAATAATATTTTCATAGGGAAATTTTAATAACAAGAAAAGCTATTTTAACAATATGAAAAACCATTTTGATAACGAGACTTTTTCATATTGGAACTCCGTAATTAATATCAAAAAAGTCCCTAGAGACTTTTTTAATAGGGGATTTGGGATCGGGACTTTTTTGATATTTTTTCTCTTCTTTAGAACCTCACTAATATTTTCCCAAATAAAATTGAATGCAGTTGTTGACCTAAATTCCATTTTGATTATTTAAGCTATAGCTTTAATGGGATTTAATCATTTAATTGCAATTCTCATAGCCCTAAGTAACGCGTAAAGCCCCTTTCCTCTCAAACTTCTCGTTCTTTTTTAATTCTAATTTCACCACAAATTCTTCCATCGTATAAAACCGAGAACTTATTTCATTTTCATTAGTAAAATTTATCATTAATAATTAAAAAGAACATAGCTCATCGCCCTAGGAGTTACTCAGGCCAAAAAAAAAAAAAAAAATAATAATAACCAGTATCAAATTAAAGAAATAACAAAAAAAACTGGCCTACAAGAGGTGCTGCGGATCAGAGGTGGCGAAAATAGGAATTTGGGGGATAAGAACCTCATGCCCAATGGATTAAAGTGTTTAAATGCATCAAGTTAAGGGAGAACTTAGGATTATAGAAATGTATAAATAAATCTGGTTGCACCAATTAAATTTAAAATTAGGTCTATACTTACCGTTAATTTTCCTTTTTAACTATAGAGGAGCATTCTGGTCATTTAACAATATTCATAAATCTCTAATTAGGCCTCTTGGCCTGATTATGAGTTTGTTAAAAATATAGGCCTGAGTTTGGATTTTTCTATTTTAACTTGATTTAATTGGGATTTTTCCTGTATATAATTTAATATTTTATTAAATATTTTTATTTAAATTAAGAATTAAAAGAAGGATGTTTTGAATCTGATTTTGTGAATTTGCAGGGGAAGGATTGGTTCAGCTGGAATCTAGCAAAATCAGATAAGGAATGGAGTAAGTTTGGTATTGCTTGTTGGTTGCTATGGACTTGGCCCTACAACAAAAAAGGGTTATGGCGTCCGTTTTTTCGCACTTTTAACGTCCTTTTTCAGGGGACGTCTATTTGAGAAGTGTAGTAAGTCTTCACTTACAGTGTCTAAAACTAATTTAGGATGCTGCAAGTTTCACTTACGGTGTCCAAAAAATAAATTTGGATGCTGAAAGTGCCCAATTTTTTTTTTAAAAAAAAATTCTTCCCCCTTCGCAACAATGACAAACCGTGAAGAACAACAATGAAAATGAACATCAAGAAAGTCTGTTAACATCTCAAAGTAGAATGTTTGCATATGAGATTGACACATACAACAACAATCGAGTCCATTTCCGGTAATATATAAATTCTCAAAATATCATCTCAGTTCTTAAAACAAACAAATAGCAATTTCACTCCAACAAAATCACAGAAACAAATCCCAGATTATCGCAGATCTCAACTCCAACAAAATCCCAGAAAAAGAACAAATCAAGAGATACGGATTTAGAGATAGATCTCACCGGAGCTTTACACGCTCGACACAGATCGAGGGATCATGGATGAAGGGAGCACGAGATCACCGTCGGCGCTTAGAGCTTCGACACAGATCGAGTGAGATTGAGCGAGATATGGATGGAGGGCGCACAAGACCGCCGAGACTTGGAGCTTCGACACAGATCGAGCGAGGCCGAGCAAGATCTAGGGAGGCCAAGCGAGATCGAGGGAGCTCGGACGGAGGGAGCACGAGATCGCCGGCGCGCTTGGAGCTTCAACACAGACGAGCAACATCGAGCAAGAACGGATAGAGAGTGTAGCGTGTGTGGCGGGGGGAGAGAGAGAGAGACAATAAGTTTTAATTCTGAAATTTTTTTCAAGGGAGCGTGAGAGAATAGCCTGTACGTGAAAATTTTACCTTTTGGTGTCCTAATTTTTGAATTTAGACGCCAAAAGCATTACTTTTGGTGTCTAAGTCTTAATTTAGACGCCAAAAGTGATAGTTTTGGCATCTAAATTTTTATTTAGAGGCCAAAAGTTATAGTTTTGGCGTCTACGTTTTTATTTAGACGCCAAAAGTGATTCTTTTGGCGTCTAAGTTTTGAATTTAGACGTTAAAAGTGATGCTTTTGGAGTCCTAACGTTAAATTTAGACACCAAAAGTTAACTTTTGTCACATATAATTAAAAAATGGCACCACCTTTATTTTGTACTTTTTTTTTTTTTAAAAAAAAAAGATGTCTTTAGGGAAGTAAAAGTTTTTTTTTTGTAGTAGTAGTAGTAGTAGTTTGGAGGAACAAATGCGTGTTTGAAGCGGGTTTTGATATGCTCGTGAACCGTACCAAAATTGTGTTATGGTATGTTAAGGAAGTTAAAAGAGCCATACTAGATTTTAGAAAAATTAAAAGGACAAGATAGGGGGTGAATATTATATGGGAGGCTCCAATGCTGGGATGGGTCAAAATGAATGTTGATGGTGCATGTAAAGGTGTGGGAAGAATTGCTGGATGTGGTGGTTTAATAGGGGGTAATAATGGTGAGTGGATTACTGGATTTGCGAGGAAATTAGGATCTTGTACAACTATTAAAGCAGAGGTATGGGATGTTCAGACAGGTTTAGAGTTAGCTAAATGTTATAACCTTAACTGTATAATTGTGAAGTGTGATTCAATTGCTGTAATTAAGATGTTGAAAAAGTTGCAGGTGGAAGGCAATGCTGGTTATGGTTCGAGGCTATTGTCTGACATAAGCTAGGCAATGAAGAAATTTTCAAATATCATGTGTGTACATGTATATAGAGAGGGCGATGTATGTGCCGATGCCTTTGCAAATTTCAATTTTTGTACGGGACGAACCATATGTTAGTTTTGGTAAGCCTATGGCTTTTGTAAATAGCTTCTTGAATAGGGATGTAATGGGTGTCTCTTACCCACGGTTCAAAGTGGTTTTGTAATGGAAATGGGCTAATGCCCTGATTTACACAATAACAAAAAAAAAAAAACTATAGAAGAGCATTCTAGTCATTTATTTATCAAAAAAAATATATATATATATATATATATTCTTAAATCCCTAACTAGGCCTCTTGGCCTGATTATGAGTTTGTTAAAAATATAGTCCTGAGTTTTGATTTTGCTATTTTAACTTGATTTAATTGGGGTATTCCTTATATATAATTTTATATATTATTAAATATTTTTATTTCAATTTCTTATTTGATGTAAATTTTTATTAATAAATAGTATTTATTTTATATTTAAAAAAAATATTTGGTACAATAATATTTATAGTATACATTTTACTTTATATTTATATTATTTTTATTTATTTATTTATAAATATTATAGAAAAATTCACATATAAATTTTATAATTTCAATTCCAAAAATGATGCATATACACACACACACATATATATACATATATGTATGTATGTATGTATGTATGTATTACTTTTAATATAAAACTAATTGCAAATGGAAAAAAATCTTAAATTATATTTTTATTAATATAGTTTCTAGCCATTTTTAAATTTTATCTTTAATTTTAAAGCAGATTGTAAACTGAAATTATATTTTTGACCAAGTTATTTTATTATTATATAATTAGCGCAGAATCTGATTATTCAAAAATATTAAATATTATAAAATATGTTCTAGTGTGGAACCAGATGTGGCTAGCCCTAATGGACTAGCCTGTTTGATGTTGGTTGATTTGGAGCGGACTTGACCTAGGCGCAATGCCTAGGGCGTACGTACCCTGTAGAGGGATCAAAGTCCACGTAGTTCGAGGACACACCTAGGCGTTTAGCCAAAGGGGTGGTATGTATGCTCCAGTGAGAGTGTTCGCTCCGCACCTTAGGGTTTGACCTCTGTATTTATAGGGTGTACCTCAGGTGGGATAGTACGGGCGTAATCTACTGCCCTAGTATCATAACCGTTGAATCTATCTTTGGATAAGATAGATCTCCCTTGATTATAGCTGAGATAGGATTTCCCTTTATTATAGGTAGATCCTAATATGTGATATATTCACAGTTGGGCCGTCCAGGTGTTGGGCCTAATGTAGGTCCGTAACAGATGCCCCCCAGCCCGGTAGTTCGAGATTTCGAGCTGCCGTGATGTATTTTGTTCCCAAGCAGGTTATCCGGGGTAGGCTGTCGTGAACCTTACCCTCTCGTATATCTACCGCGCATTGTCGGGTTGGGTCATTCTGGCCCTGGCGACCGAAGTCATTTACTCACAAATCCGAGGTAGTAGTCTGCTGCTCAAAGATCCGAGGTAGTGTCTCAAAGATCCGAGGTACTATGGGGGAACTTGCTTGGTTTCAAGGCCGGGGTTCCCGCTGCGATTGTCATCATCTTGATGAATTCGGATTCATTTGTGAACATGCTTTTGAAAATTCAAATAACCCCATGAGGGCTTCCGTTAGAATAATCCCGTGAGGGCTTCCTGATAACCATGGTTGGCCAGTAGTAGCCGGCACACAGAGCTTTATTGGCCAGAGCTTTGCCCCCATGTGGTGACCGTTGACTCCTTCATGTATCTCATCATGGGAGAGTGCAAACCTTTCCGGTATAGTTGGTCATCGATCACTGCGTAGACGGCGGCCTCTTGGATCAATTTCTTAGCTTCGGTTGAGTCAATCGGAATAATTCCTCTTTCTGGATAATTCTCACTCGGTTTTATCCAATCCGTCGCCGCTGAGATAGTCATGATGCAGTTCGGTTCTGCCAGGTTTTGCTGGATGACGGTCCGGTGGTTTCCCAGGCCTTTGGTACTAGCAAGTTTGGAGAGGATGCCTGCTCTGATGTTTTCTTCTCTTGGAATGTGAGTGACGATCACCTCTTCGAAGCCGGAGATCACTTTCTTTGCCTTATTGAGATACTTGGCCAATAAGGGACCTTTCGTTTGATAAGTGCCCTCAACCTACGCTGTTCCGAGTTGCGAGTCGGTGAAAACCCTTATTCTCTGTGCTCTATGTTCTTTGGCCTGCAATAGTCCCTTGACATGCTGCTCCAAAACCTTTTGTCTATCGGCTCCGATGTTTCTCTTCTTCTGTGCCACTGGTGTCAACCCCGGTCGGATAGCCAATTTGTGGCAGCAAAAGTTAGGGTCAATCCCTGGTATCTCGGATGACGTCCATGCGAATACATCCTGGTTCTTTTTCAGCAACTCAATCGAACTGGTCTTCAAATCCGGACTCAGTGCTCCCCTGACCTTCGTAGTTTGTGAGGGACCTTTCTGAGGTTTAATTCTTCCGACTCACCTTCTGGTTCTGGACGTGGGATCTCGGGCTCGTCCTTGAGGTCGAGCTCTATCATGCTTACCGGACGTCTGGGCTTCTTGTCCTTTCCTTGGGTTGGTGGTCGGGCTTCTACTACGGCCTCCTTGCTTCTGTTAGTTCTTCTTGCACCATTGATAACTGTATAGTAGTTGCCCCCCAGCCTGGCAGTCAAGGGTTTTTGTACTTCCAGGATGCTTTTTGTCGGACCTCATTCACTGGCCGAGCTTTTGCAATCGTGGGCTTTACATTGCCGAGCTGTGTTATGTTCATCCGGGCTATCAAGGTGGCTTACTTCAAAGATCTGAGGGCTTGTCTCCAAGATCTGAGTAGTGCCGAGATGGTTCGGCTGCATTTGACTCCAGGTGTTGATCCCGGCTATCGAAGTGATCTACCCCAAAGATCCTAGGTAATATCTCAAAGATCTGAGGTAATGTCGAGGCGGTTTGCCTGACTTCGAGGTTGGGATCTTTCGTATCGAGTTGTTCCGGCTTGATTTGCTTTTGTTTGAGTCTCAACGAATCCGGATTTATTTGTATTCGATTGAGTTGCCCCCGACATGTAGTCCGGGTTAATTTGCTTTGAAACCTCGTCTGTTTCTTTTCATGATCGTCGGGATCTCTTCTTCTTCACTCATCCGGGTTAAAGGGTTTATTTGCTGTAACATCGAACTCCCCCAATCCGAATAATCCTGAAAAGGAACGAATCGGGCTTGTTTGTGTTGCTGACAGCTTTATAGTGCCACGCTTGTCTCGTCGTCCCCCCAGCCTGGCAGTCAAGGGCTCTGGGCTGCCGGGGTGCAATGACTATGACCATCTGTTCGTAGTTTCAATCGTGCATGTATTCGCCTTTATCCGTTGTGATGACGAATTTAATTTTGTGAATCCCAACGCGTGTTGGTAATTCTATGACCGGGCCAGGGTCTTTAGTAATGCAGATTTGCGTTTTCTTCCAGACTTGCAATCTGGGGACGTTTGGTAGGGTTTTCTTGATATATCCACATGGGATGTTTATCTTAACGCACTACCGAGTTCCGGCTCCCTTGTCCGGGTTCATTCACCAAGATAATGGCAAAATGTCACATGTTTGAGCTGAGGTTTCCGTAACACAGCCAAACATTTAAACCTGATCAGGGTCGACATGACAATTCATCTTATGTATCAAGGAGCGAGCGTTGATGCGTCAATTTTGTGAAGACCTTTACAGGCGACTTCACATTGCTCGTAACCTAGGCACATCGGCCCTAGTGTCGTCCATCTAGATGTGTTAATTGAGACCGGGTTCGTGGACCGCGGTGTAACGGGTTCGTGGACCTCGGTGTAAAAACTTAAGTTATAAACAGCACGCACTTGAAATTTCCACTGGGGGATTTAAATAATCCACTGCAATGAGCTAACAAAAACAAGGAAATTGAATTATCATAAATGTAAAATTGAAATCAACATCAATAAAATAACCGAGCTCAAATATGATGTGTCTGAGGTTGTGCGAGTGCCGAGCCGGAATCTAGCTATAGTAGATTCTTAGTTTGCCGGCGTTCCAGGTCCTTTTGATTGGCTTCCTTCCCAAGGTTTCGAGTATGAATGCTCCTTTGTCGAGCTTCTCCTTGACCCAGTAAGGGCCTTCCCAGTTTGCCGCTGGCTTGCCATCCCTGGCGTTCTTGCTTCCGACGTCTGCTCGCCAGTGTACGAGATCAACATTGCAAAGGCCGGCTGTAATGGCTTTGCTTGACAAAAAACCCAGGCTTATAGGCCGTGGTGATAATCTTCAGTTACTCCGAGGTTCAATTAAGAAGCGTGGATTTCACTGGATCATCTTCAGTTTATCCGGGGTCCAATCAAGGAGTGCGGAGTTAATTGGATAATTTTTAGTTTATCCGGTTTCCAATTAAGGAGCACGGAGTCAACTGTATTTAGTACGGAGCCTGAATTTTAAGCGTACGAAGTGTAGCCAAGGTCCGCCTTCTTTTCGTTTCCCGCAAAACTTTGCACGGAGCCCGGATTTTAACTATATTAAGTGATAAACATGATTAAACCCAAACCCAAACCTCTGAAGCACCTGCATCCTCCATATACGTTTTAAAAAAGAATTTGACCAGGTTACATCAGACATAGAACCATGCTAAATTGCACAATCATGCCACCATCGCAAATGGGCAAGGGCTGAAACTCCGGACATAATATTGAACAAGTTAACCGAATTGGGTTGAATTCCTTGTTGACGCATGTCAACGAATCAAAGAATAAGCTATTTCAAAATTACCCTCCCGAGACTAGCATCCAATAACAATGGTCACCGGAACAATATTCCTCTCAAGCATACAATCAAACACTTTGTGAGCAGTATTAGCACATTCGAATTTAACATAGAAGTTAATCAATGATGAAGCAATGTAGGCATCAGAGGGTAAACAATTAACGACAGTGCATTGATGAAGATAATGTTAATAACAATTATCGCAGAAATAGCCAAAATGATGATTGCAATGATTCACCATTGCGTTACCCGCCGAAGTAAAATGCAACACTAGAAGAAATGCATACCAGAAAAAAATGCATACTCATTCCATTTAGATTCGCAGAGCCCGAAGATCTCGTTTAACACGCGCCATTCACATTCTTCACAATCAAATTGCATCATGAAAAGTGCTTCCATCTGTCGTCCTCCAGTTTTGACAAAGGTGAATTACGGTGACGTGGTATGTCGGCATTCCATTTGATCATCTCAGCATTCCGACCCTGTATCTCGGAATTCCAACCTTGTATCTCGGCATGCTCCGGGAAGGAATAAAATTCACCATCTTCTATCTCATTTGAACTGATCCGAATCTGCTGCTTCTTTCCAAAGAATTCACGCACACTGATAGGATCCTGTTACTCGGATCATGACGAAGCAGAATTGAGCCGACATACCCACCAAGATTCTGGTGAAGGGCGGCACTCAGTCTGCCAATATTTTTGCCCCTGTCGATAGTGGGGACTCGTTGAAAAGCAAGGGAAAAAATCACATCTCAGCATCTCGGCTTTATTGCTATGCGAGGTTGAGCGATCTCATATGCTGGCCTTAGTTATTTGACATACACTGTAAGGCATCTCGGACATCATCATCTCTGATTTTGAAATACTCATCTCAGATATATCTCGGAATCTCAAGCTATGACGAATTCAGATTACAAACCAGCGCTTCCCATCTCGGCTTTCAAGTTATAATCCCGGATTTCAAATTGTAATAAAGGCTTCACATGATTCTCGGATTGGAAATAGGATGACTTTTGAATTGCAATTCCGAATTTCCAATCATTATCCTAAACAAACATTCGAGGCATCCTGACAGACTCTGACGGCTACGCGTAACACAAGCTTTTTTCTCCAATTGCCTGAAAACGCCAATTTGCCGAGGTCCCCGCAAATTCACTCGATCACGAACCTTCGTCATATCGCCGCTGCCTCATAGATTCCCAGGCGTTCATTCTCGGTGCCGTTGAACCGTGATTAAGCTACAAACCAGCGACACCTTCTTTCATTTGGGGGTAACTCTTCCTTGAGTCCGTTCAAGAAAACTCTAGAGAGGTAATGGTCCGGTCAAATCGGGCATTTAGGGTTTTAAAAGGGGAAATTTTCATCAGGTTTTCTCTGGCCGTTAGTGACGAACACTTTCCCCTTTTTGATGGTTGGGATCGAACTTTCGATTGCGATTTTGCGTCACAACTTGACTATTCACGAGTTTGATCTGTGAAGAACAAATTTTAACGGTTTTCCTGCCAGCTCCTAGCAGAGATTTCTGCTTCTCGTGGCAACCATCTCTGGTCAGAGGAATCGAATTTTACCGATCCCCACGGTCGGCGCCAATGTTCTGGTGTGGAACCAGATTTGGCTAGCCCTAATGGACTAGCCTCTTTGATGTTGGTTGATTAGGAGCAGACTTGACCTAGGCGCAATGCCTAGGGCCTACGTACCATGTAGAGGGATCAAAGTCCACGTAGTTCGAGGACACACCTAGGCGTTTAGCCAAAGGGGTGGTGTGTATGCTCCAGTGAGAGTGTTCTCTCCGCACCTTAGGGTTTGACCTCTGTATAATCCACTGCCCTAGTATCATAACCGTCGAATCTATCTTTGGATAAGATAGATCTCCCTTGATTATAGCTGAGATAAGATATCCCTTTATTATAGATAGATCCTAATATGTGATATATTCACAGTTGGGCCGTCCAGGTGTTGGGCCTAATGTAGGTCCGTAACAAAATCTAATTATTCTATATAGCAAAATCAAATTTAATTCATTGACCGTTCAAATTCAAAATTCTCCAATATTAGTTTGATGAATAATCACAAATGGAGTTGTGTGCATACAAATCCATTTGAGGAGGAACAACAGTCACAAACAATGTTAGAGAAGAAAGAGGAATCCACAATCAAGATGACTATGGCCAGAGAGTTGACCAAATTCTTTACATCTCTAACCTTACCCTTGACACTGTTTTAATCACATATCATGGGCTCTCACTCTTGGCCCAACTTATATGGGGCCCAGTATCATTGCATTAAAAATGTAAGAAACATTCAAAACTTGTTTTGGTTTTGTTGTTTTAAAAAATAAGATTGTATAAGGAAGTTCATATCTATGTAATACTTCAATTAGATTATATGAAGTCGGTTATAGATTTGAACACTTGTATATGTCCTTTTTTTTATTAACTTTTTCACTCATATGTTTTAAAAAACATGCAATGTTAAGAGAAAAAAGAATTTTATAAATACTTTAAAACTAATTCAATTTAAATTAATTTTCTTGCGCTCAACCTCAAATACCTATAATTAATCACAATGCAAAAATATAATCGAAACAAATTAAAATCAAATTAGAAAATAGTTATCAATGATTTATATTTATTTATTAATGGATCCAAATTGAATATCCTAGTATTTATTACTAAATTGAATTCCCTAGTATTTATTATCTTTTTCAGTAAAAAAATTAGAAAATAATCATCAATAAATTATTTTTATTGATTAATATGGAGATAAAAAATCAATTGTAAATGAATATAAAAAAATAAATTAGAAAGTAACCATCAATAATGGTCTCATTTTTTGAATATGTTTGTACCCTTTTATAAGATCTTAAATTTGTTTAGGTAATAAATGCATTTTTTACTCATTTTACCTTAATTAATTTTATGCATGGCATTAATCAAAATGCTGACAGATTTAAATTCTCTCACATTATATGCCCCTATAGTCCTATATCCCTCTAGTCCTATTTATATGACAGAGAGAAATTTTATTTCCTATTTATGAGGGAGTGAAAGAAATTTTTCATATAAATATAAGATTTTATAATTAATTTATTGTTATATTGACTTTATTCTTATGAGATAAAATATATATTAAATATGGCAAAATTGGAAAGTTCTATTTTAAGGAAGAGCTAATGAAGTTTAAGATTTTTCTTACTCTATGCGAAAGAAGCGACTTATAAATAGGACCAAAAGAGTATATTCTTTTACAAAATATTTATTATTTTTTGACTAATTTTAATTATTATTATTTTTGAATAACACAATTCGATTAAAATCTATATATAGGGATGGAGGGAATACAAGAGAGTGGGAGTAAGAGACCGTGAATTGTTCCAAGGGGTTGACGTCGTCGCTTGGGCCAAGAGAGTAGGAGGAACAAATCAATTTGGTCATACTATCGTACTCGAGTTTGTTACCATGTACTGAGAAGAAGTGAATGTGCAGACAAAAATCTTTAGAAGTTGTCGAAGGATAGTGTCTCTGATGGGACTATGGGAGGGTTACCTTTGGCTTTTGAAAGTGTTTAGTTCAATCTTGTATAGTAAGAGAAGAGAACTAGAGAAGAGGAATATGTGAGTGGCTGTTGCATAGAAGGTGAAGTGCAACACGGAAATTAAGGTATATATTGTTTGATACGTAAGATTGTAGGATTGGGAGAGGGGGACTGAGAATGAAGATTCAATGTTATCCAGAAGTTTCAAGACGTATCAATATTATCTCACACCGTTAAAAAACTAGAGTTGACCGTTAAAAAACTTACATTGACCTTTAAAAACAATCAATATTTGCACTTTTTTAACACTTTCGGGATAGCATTGAACTCAAAAAAAAAAAAAAAAAACTTTCAAGGTAATATTATTTCTGAACTAAAATTTCAAAAGCCAATTTGCACTTCAACCCATCTTTGGAGAAAAAAACAAACAAAAACAAAAGGCAAAAACATAAAAACCGGAAAACATATGTTCTCTTGCCTCGTCTTTGATGGGTGATTTCCTCATCATTAAAACGTTGAAACTTTGTCTCTTCAGTAGAATTTGCAAATATTACCTTTCGATTATGCCTTTTGTGTTTTAAATCTTCAGAAACCGCGAAAAGTTGTATGTTCATCTCGGTCCTCTTCGTTGAACCCATCAGGCAAAGATCGAAACTTGAAAGGAACAAAATCAATTGATTTGAGGATACTATAGTAAAATCTCATTATTCTATGTTCTGCGTTATGAATAAATTATTTTGATTTGATTTTAATTTGAATTTCATTTGTTTTATCATTCAAATTCAAAATTATCTTAATTATTGTTTATATTAATTTTATTTAAAAATTATTAATATTCTTATCTTATAAGTTTAGTTATTATTAAGGTTGGAGCGGAATTGATTTTAATGAAACATCAAATAAGTTTTTTTTTTATTATTTAGAAAATTGCAACCAAGTCCCAATTATCAGATTTAATGGCAATCAACTCTCTTGAAACCATCAAATTGCATTAAAGTCTCAAAGGACTTGAGTGCTATTAATTCCAAACATAAAAGTACAGCCCCCCCCCCCCCCCCCCAAAAAAAAAAAAAAAAAATAGTCGCCCTATAGAAAAAAAAAAAAATTGTTATTGACAAATAATTGAGCAACATTAACAACTTTAGAGCAATACTATGTTGTCAATAAATGCTCAATTGTTGTTAATGTTGCTCATGTAGTTGTCAATAACAACTTTGAGCATCCCTTTTTGCTGGACAATATGAAGCATTTATATTTCATATGAAACTGATTGGATTAGGGCTTTTAGGCATATATGTTATCTTGTTATAAAAAGATTGTTAGTTGTATGATGTCTTTATAATTTATGTTGTTGTTTCATTGAGTGTAAGAGAGTTTGGATTTCTGCTCTATTTTTTGGGAGAGTATGATATGTTTTCACTTGTTTAGACACGGGTGATTGCAAATGATGAAACCTTATTTGTTTATAACTTCTGTTATGAGATTTCAATATGTGTCGTCAATACATGCTCAATAATTGTTAATGATGTTCATATAGTTGTCAATAACAACTTTGTCCATCCCTTTTAGCTGGACACTATGAAAATTTTACATTTTGGTATGAAACTGATTGGTTTAGAGTCTTTGGGCATAGACGAGATCTTGTTGTAGAAAAATTGTTATTTGTAGGATGGATGCCTTTATGATTTATGTACGTTATTGTTTCATAGAGTGTGTCTGATGGTATGAATTTCTACTATAAAGATTGTGCTATAAGTTCATGTGCTTAAACAGAGTTGATCAAGGGTTTCTCCCTCAGGGTATAAAAGGCAAAGAGTTCTCACATCTTCTCCCGAGATTCAAATTTCTGTTCTCTTCCTTACGAGATGGGGTGAGGCCCCTTACCAGTTCAATCAACAACATGTTAGTGCAATTTTCCCTTTTTTATTTGTATTTATAGAAGAGTTTATATTATTTATTTTAATATAGCTATAAAATATAATATAATATATTAAAACAAATAATTATATATCTACATTTTCTTTTACTATTAAATAATAAATTTATAAAAAATATAATATAATTATGTATTTCAAATTACTATCAAAACAAAAATCTTATAGCGACAAACTTAATATATTTAAGCATTTGCATATTTGGCTATATATATATATGGGGTTGAAACTTCTCATGTTACATGAGAAGAAGAAGATTCCTACACACATGAAATGGTGGGACCCACATATATATACAATGCTAATTATATATATATGTGGGTCCCACCCTTTTATGTGTGTGTGACATGAGAATACACTTCTCCTACAACATGAGAAGTGTTTTTCACTATTATATGTGTGTGTGTGTGTGAGAGACATGAGAATACAATTCTCCTACAACATGAGAAGTGTTTTTCCCTATATATATATATATATATATATATATAGGTTTATCGTTTATCATGTCACTTGATATAAGGTTTTGTCAAATCACCTCAAAACTACATCGTTTGGAAGTTTGAGGAATTAATGAAGGGTATTGTGGTAAAATTCATATAAAACAAAAACAAAAATACTAAAACACCCTTAATTAATTCCTCTAACTCCCAAAACAACATAGTTTTGGGGTTAGGGGAATTAATGAAGGGTTTGTTGTTGTTGTATAATTTATAGAATAAATACAAAAATAAAAATACAAAAATACCCTTAATTAATTCCCCTAACCCCAAAACTACGTCGTTTTGGGAGTTAGTGGAATTAATGAAGGGTGTTTTGGTAAATTCATATAATAAATACATAAGCAAAAATACCAAAACACCCTTCATTAATTCTTCTAACTCCCAAAACAACGTAGTTTTAGGGTGACTTGACAAAATATTATATTAAGTAACCTGACAGACGATAAAATACTCTACAAGATTTCATTTGTATATCCAGTTATATAAGATATGAAATTATATATATATAGGTTTATCGTTTATCATCACTTTGATATAAGGTTTTGTCAAATCACCTCAAAACTACATCGTTTGGAAGTTTGAGGAATTAATGAAGGGTATTGTGGTAAAATTCATATAAAACAAAAACAAAAATACTAAAACACCCTTAATTAATTCCTCTAACTCCCAAAACAACATAGTTTTGGGGTTAGGGGAATTAATGAAGGGTTTTTTTTTTTTTTTTTATAATTTATAGAATAAATACAAAAATAAAAATACAAAAATACCCTTCATTAATTCCCTAACCCCAAAACTACGCGTTTTGGGAGTTAGTGGAATTAATGAAGGGTGTTTTGGTAGAATTCATATAATAAATACATAAGCAAAAATACCAAAACACCCTTCATTAATTCTTCTAACTCCCAAAACAACGTAGTTTTAGGGTGACTTGACAAAATATTATATTAAGTAACCGGACAGACGATAAAATACTCTACAAGATTTCATTTGTATATCCAGTTATATAAGATATGAAATCACATGCAAGGGATAACAATTATATATCATATCAATTTGTTTTGTGTTTACAATTTGAATTTTAAAATATAACAATAATTATTATGAATTTAAAATACAATATAAACAATCTGTTAGTATGTTTTAACTGGGCTATTAATGTCATTCTCCAAGATTATCTTTCACTTATGATTTATTATTAAATTAATTTCATTACGGATTTACTAATACTAATATCTATTCTGTGAACGTAAGAGGACGTCGGATTCGAATACGTGTCATCAGGCAGGACTTCTTCCTTATAACCAAGATGACACTCGAACATCGACATACTAATATCTATTCTATTTTATCTAATAAAAGATATTTTTCTCACCTGTTGTTTTTGTCATTAAAGTAATTAATTAAACTACATCCTAATTGATTATGCAATTTGCTTTTTCCCAATTCAGCTGCTGCGTCTCCCTTCAGCGTGCGTCTGCGGCTGCGTCCCCTTTTTCTTCTTAGCATGCGTGAGTGCAGCTCTCAAAGAGAGTGTGCTTCATTCTATGCGGCTAGGTTAATTAATGGAATGAAGAGAGGATTTGGGTACCAACTTGAGCCCATTAAAATTTAAGAAGCCCAATACAATTTTACTATTAGATTTCCTTTTAGCTTTCAAGGTCAATTCTACATGGTAAGATTTTCTAACATGATTTTCCTTGTCCTGCAAGAAATAAATAAAATCGTGATTTATCATATATTTAGAAATATTATTCAATGACAAGATATCAATCAGAATATTAATAATTTAAGTCCAATAATCTCATGATTAATTCTGATTTATATGATTTCTTAAAATTAGCTAACAATCCAAATATTATCTAATAATTCCAAATTAGCCTAAAATAATTCCCAAAATAAATGAATAAGGTGGGAGAAAATATATAAAATTAGGGTTTTATCACCCATATAAAAAGGCGCAATCCTTCACAGAAGCCTTGATGAATTCGTTTTGATTCGCTTTCCCATAAATTATCAGCAGTGCATCATCGTGTAAAAGCTCGATGGATTATTCTCCCCGGCTTTCTTTCTTCGACGCTTTCATCGTCATTCTGTACTTTATCTTCTTTGCTCTGTGCTTTGTCTTCTATCCCATTACACTCCCACTACATTCCCAAACTTGTCGTTCGTACAAATTTCCTAATACTGCAAATTTTTTAGCCTGTGATGACTTGCCTGTCCTGGACTCTTCTATCCATTGGAACTATCATCTTTCTTCAAACACCATTGATTTTGCTTTCAAGAAGCTTAATGTCGAAGACAATCAGTGGATCGCTTGGGCTATTAACCCTAATTCCACAGGCATGGTAGGTTCTCAAGCTTTCGTGGCTTTTAAGAAATCTGATGGGACAATGGCGGCTTATACCTCTCCCATAACCTCATATGACACGAGGTTGGAGAACGGAGACCTTAGCTTGGAGGTTAATGCCGTTTCTGCGAGTTTTGAGGCGGATGGTACAATGATCATATATGCCAAGTTTCGGCTTCCTGGGAATTCCACTACGATGAATCATGTTTGGCAACAGGGCTTTGTTTTCCAAGATACTCTCCAACTTCATCCTACGGCTGGTGATAATCTCAAATCTTTTGGTTACCTTGATTTTCTCGAAGCTTCCTATTATGTCGTGGAAGATAACCCGAAGATCCTTTCACTCGGAAAAGTAAGTTTATTTACTCCCCTTTATAATAAATATTCTAGATATTTTTTCTTAAATATAATAAGGGCCGCGAGGGGAAATGTTTGAAGTTGAATTTTTTAAGGAAAAAAAAATTAGAGGCCTAGTATTAAAAGATTTTAATTAATTTTTCTTTATTTTTTATCCAACACTTTCTCCCTATTAAAATCTTATAACCCTGCTTCTCCAATTCTTTAAAATCCCAACATTAATAAAAATTTCCCCTGCCCTGAATAAATATTGAATGATAACAGTTTATATGAATAAATAAAACGAAAGATAATCTAATAAATTGTTTCGCCGCTTATATAATAATAATAATAATACCAGACAATTTGATTTAGAATTTTATTAGAATAACTAACAATTTGGATTATTTATTTATTCTAGGTCAGCGGAATATTGAGTGGTATAGGATGGGGAATTCTGATGCCAACAGGAATAATGATTGGCCGTTATTTGAAGGCATTTGAAGCTACAAAATCTCCTTGGTTTCATTTGCACTGGATCTGCCTGATTGTAGCTTACCTCATAGGAACAGCTGGTTTTGGTGTGGGCTTCCACATAGGAATAGACCAATTTCTTTATTATGACCCCTTGGGAATCTATATATTCGGCTTATGTACTATTCAAATCTTGGTTGCTTCATTCTTTAGGCCTAAGGAAGAAGACCAAAGGAAAATACTTTACTGGAACTTATTTCACTCAAGTTGTGGTTATTTGGCTATGTTTTATCCCATGGCTAGTGGTGGCTTCTCCATTCCAAAGAGAGCTCACATTGCCATCATAGTTTCCTTGGGTTGTGTCGTTACCATATTGGAATTTGTAGTGTATCGGTTTCGTTTTAAGAAGTTGAATCCTACACACAACTCTGGTCAGGTGCATCCGGAGATAAGTCCTCAGGGGCAGGGCAACAACCAGATTCCTTAATTAGATTGTAATAAATATAGTTTAATTAATTAAATCAGGAGGAGCCTTTATATATTCAACTTTCCCGGTTTTCTTTTGTTTATTCTTTCTTTCTTTTTTAAATTTTTTTCGTTTGATTAATTAAATGATTAACAAGTGGATTTTAAAGTGTAAAGTGGAAATAAAAATTTATATGGTTAGCCTTGTGTTAAATAATCAAGAAATGAATGCAGCTTTTTTTTTTAAAAAAAAAATTAAAAATACTTAGGCCTTACATTAAAGTGGGAAATAAAAATTTATATACTTAGGCATTACATATAGGATTAAAGGAGTAGTAGTTATTGGAAAACTTAATGAAACAACCCTTCAAGTTTTTCTTAGATGTGAAGGCGGAGGGTGATGAAGGATGGTTTTCTTAGTCTATTATATATTTATCTTTTGAGATATGATATTTAGTTTTTCATTTAAAAAAATAAATAAAAAAGATTCACTTCATTTGATTAGGAGTATACATTTGTATCTCCCATCATAAAATTAAAGTATACATTTGTATAACTCTATTAATTAAATTCATGATTAGGAGTATACATTTGTATCTCCCATCATAAAAGTACTTTTAAAATATATTACAAACGTTTAGATGCCTCATACCCTAAAAACTCTCATTTATCAAAAAGCATATAAAAGCCATAATATAAACACTTTTTTATGGTGTTAATCCAATAAAATTCCCGCCAAAAAATACAGGAGTGGCTACGGCCCCATTATACTGAACCGTCCACTTCCCTCATCTACCCAAAAATTGTGTTGTTTTTTACACAAGTTTTACCCCCCTTTTTTTAATATATATTTTAGGGTACTAGTGGGTACTAAAAAAAATATTTCATGGTCTTGAAGCGTAGTGGGCCCATAACCCACAGGTCCCAGGATCAAAACCTGGCTCTGATACCCAAACTGTAAACACCCTCTCTTGTACAAGACATTTATCTAACTATCATTAGAGTATAAGCACACAAGCATTGAATAGTTTGGACGACTTAAATGCGGAATAAAAATTTCATAAAATAACTTAGTTTGAAAATATTGAAAACGTGAGGATAAATTTTTCGCGAGCGATATCTATCCCATAGGGGGGTCTTAATACAGTAATCCAAATGTTAAGACAAAAGATAAATGTTTAGACTAATAGTCCTGAATGATAAAAGATAAACTTCTTCAGTAATCACTACTGATGCGCCTTTCCCTTTGTGCCCGATCCACTTCCTGTTTCCTTAATACGGTCTGGAGTTCAAATGATGAACCCCAGGGGTAACAGTTAATCTCACGAACAAATATGAAGCATAAATAACAATATAGCACATGTTGAACATAGAAGAATTTACAAGTAAACAAGTCACACCGTAACCGCAGTTAACGGTCAAGGACCGCAGCCCTTATTAGGACACGCAGCCTTATGAGACACGCAGCCTCAAATCCATAGCTTGGAAAATCATAACATGTAAATCATCTATCAAACATGTAAATCATAACAGAATTAAAGTTACCCACCTCGAGCTTGAATCTTTAAATTTCTGTCCGGTAGGTGTTGGGATCGGTCGAGGTGTCTATGAAATCCTATAAATGTTTATCCTTGCCATTAGTCACTTAATCGCATCGCAACGTAATTAGCTACGTGAACTAATTTTTAGAGGATTAAAAATGAGGTAACCCCTAAAAATTCCCTTACAAATAATACCCTTTTTAATTATCATTAATTAATAATAACACTCTTTTATTTATTATTAATTAATAACTCCCCTTATTATTTTTTCCCTTTTTACTAATAAATAATATTATTATTTATTATTTATCCTTTTTTTATTACTTATTCCTTTCTCCTAATAACAATAATAATAACCTTTATTTACTTTATTATTATTATTATACTAATTAATTATTATACTTTTTCTTAATTAATTTAAACTCTCATAGGCTATCCTAACAATTTAAATTAGGATTTTTAATAAATACTAATTACAATATAAACTATGCTTTAAAGTATTTGATATAAACATATATAAAATGTTTCTCATGGTTTTTCTCAAAACCTTTGATAAATACTAATGCTATGTAAAATATGTTATATATATATATATACACACACACACATACACGTACTTACTATGACAGCAAGCAAGACTCTTTTATTCATGTGTATTAGTAATTAAAGACCAATTTTTCTTCTCTATTATGTATATGAATAGCATCACATATCTAAACATATATGACACCAATTTTTCCATTATTTCTATGTGCCGAGGCATATATATATATATATATAAGTATAAACTAACTTTTTCCTTCTCTTTTCATGCGTGCAACGATAATGCATAGACATATTTATTATTTATTATACAGCATCTCTTTCCTATTCTTGTATATGTATATGACAGTAACACATTTCTTGGTTTCAAACACACACATATATATAAACTCAAACACATCAGCTTTTCCTTTGTTTTGGACATATATGTACGTAGCGATTATCTATGCATATACCTGACAGCGACTTCCAACAGTATATATCCATATTTACACATATATCAGCTTCTTCCCATTCTTCTCACATGTGCAGCGAAAGAAAAGAAAACATGACATTAACCTATATATATATATCATGGTCTTGAAAAAATAATTCAAGCTATTGACTGCTACTAAAAAAATACTTCAATATTTTTAGTAGCATAAAGTACTTTTTTAATACCCGCTGCCAGTACCCTTAAACATTGAAAAAAAGAAAAGAAAAGAAATGAAGGCAGAGCTTGTGTCAAAAACAACACAATTTTTAGGCAAGGTAGGGAAGTGGCCCCTCCCAAAAAATACCCAATAAAATTAATGCAAAATGATGTCGTTCAACCTCTACCTTATGACGTTTCTTTGGTTTTCTAATCCCAAACCCAAGAACTCATATTGCATATATATATATATATATATATATATATATATATATATATATATATATATATATAACATAGAACTTACTATATAAGATTTGTTGTGTATTTATAGGAAGCAAATCACTACCGTGCAATCATAGATAGACTCTCTCTCTCTCTCTCTATATATATATATATATTAACGGAAAGAACAAAATAGAGAAGCAAGTTGGATACATAATATGGCATTGGAGTAGAGATACAAACACACATGGAATATGTAAAATATACAGCCTCATGAAAAAAACATAGCTGATCTGGCGCACCTACAATGCGTTCGTTTGACCCTAATGCTATTGGACTTGGGTCCAATCCACTAAAGGTGTATTAGGCTATTTTCTAATACACTGAATGTGACTGAATAAAATAATATATTTTAAACAAATTTTTGACTAAAACGAAGTCTACTAAATTTAATCATAGAATGATCGATGACAGTTCTTGAGCCAACATGTCCTTTGGGGATCAAAGAAGTCACAAGCAATATTGGAGCCAGTGACTAAATAAAATAAGGATCCAGATTTGGTTATAAATCCATGCCAAGCATAGACAAAATAACTATACACCATCATCACACTTGATTTTCTTTCTTAATGAACGATTTTGGAGCTCCCCACATGGAAACATTAGGCCTGATGAATCCTTAGTAACTCCTCTATCCATTTCTTAAAGAGTAAATACCCTTTTTGATACCTGACAAAAAACGCGATCCCCATTTTGGTCCCTTACAAAAAAATGTCTTTTTTAGTCTATAAAAAGGACGAATAAGGATCGATTGGTTGACATTTTGATCCCTCACAAATTTTCAAAAGGTCATTTTTAGTCCATAAAAAGGACAAATAAGGGTCGATTTTTTTGTAAATGACCAAAATGGGGTCCGTGTTTTTTGTTACGGACCAGAAAAGGTATTTACTCTTTCTTAAACTATGTTATCTCTTATAGAGCCATCCTAGTTGGGGCTTTTGCAATTGGTCCTACAAAGTGTACAATATCAATGGCAAAGATTTTTCCCCTTAGATGGCAAAGTTACTTGTGTAAAAAACTAACAGATACTTGTGTCAACAAATGATTTATCAACCTTCTTCATGGACCTCATCTTGTAAGTAACATTATATGGTATGAAATTTTGGCTTTACTGAAGAATTTCACTCCTCAAATTGTTCAAGTCAATTCGTTTTGGTGAGTGGGATTACGGGTAGTAACCATTGCAACCCAATATACCAGAAAACAAAAGCTCTGATACTAAAATGTTAGGTTCTGAGAAAAAATAGGAATAGACATAGGAGAAAAGGGAAGTAGATGAAGAGAAAGAGTAGAGAAGAGGAGGAAGTTTAGAACCAGAATTTGAAATTCTAGATTTGGAGGGAGTTAGAAGAGAAAAGAAGAGGGAAGAGTGAAGAAAGGGATAAGAGGAGAAAAGGCTAGAGTCAGAATCTAAAACTCTAGTCGGAGAGGAGACGAAACATTTTTGTTGAACAATACTTTATTTATTTATCCATATCCTTGACGAAGTACAGAATATAATATTTATAGTTTTGACAACATAATTGAAAGTAACTACCAATTTCTAAATACATGGAACTGCCAATAAATTACAATAATCAACACTTGACATTTGTAACAATTAACATTAGCCACATAATAAAACATAGATAAACTCTTCGCATAGTTTGCTGAAATTTGCTGTGCATTAGAATCATTTTGCTAATGTTATTTGGAAAAATGTTTAGTTGTTGTAGCTTTAAGTATATTTGTGTGTCTAGACTATAGCATTTTTTTTTGTTAATGTTAGTGTTATAGAATTTTTCTGGTGAATGGTTGTGTTGTTACAACCCCTTATATCTCCTGTCATACATCAGAGTTACTACGCAAAAGAGTAGTTTGGACGATTGAGTAACTGGTAATATAAGAAAAACTTAAACTTGGCAATGTATAAAAAAATTCCCCACCGAGATATTTAATTTACATTCATCCCAAATTTACTTCAAAATTTAAACTCCTTCTACAAACATCCAAAATGTATTAAAAATATATATACAAAATAAAAGTACTTTTCTTGAGTACCACCCTCTTCTGCTTCCACCTCACAGCACCGACTTTCCCTTCTTACTTGATCCACTACCTGTGGCTTTGTGCAAGTATGAGATTCATAATTAAATCTCAGAGTAACATGTTAATTTCTATACATAGTATATACAATATATGATAATTAAACACCACAATTCAGACAAACCAATTTAAACATTCAGCATTAACCCACAGCAACAATTAACAATATAGCATACATGTTCTGTTAGTTGTGAATGGACCATACAAGTCCAACAACACAGGACATGACAAGTCTCGAATTACACAGTACTAGGAAAATTAAACGCACGACCCTATGAGTGTTGAATTCCTCAACCCGAGGAAAATAAGATGCAGAGCCTTACTGGTCCCGGGTTCCTCACCCTGAGGAAAATATGCAGACGCAGGACTTTTCAGTCCTGAATTCATCAAAAAATAGGAAAAAAATACACAACTGTAGGATCTTACCAATCCCAAGTTCTTAAGCACATAGGAAGATACATGTTGGTCAAAAATATAATACTAAATGTAAACAACTACGTGTGTAAGACATGAATCTACAATCATGGTAATTTAAACATATAAGCATACACATGTCATGGAGAGTTAATTTACTACCTGTCAGCGTAGCAACTCCAACAATGTCCAAATTCTTTGTGGTGCTTGCATGCTCGGGAATTCCTATAATTTTGGGATAATGACCATTATTTAATACATATCCTTAAACATGATAAATGGGTCTTAATTATCATGTCAACCCCATACTGTAACACCCCAATTTCCGTAGCATAAATCGTGCCAGTGACACGTGATTTTATAAAAATTCATCAGAGTTTGAGGTGCTACAGCTTAGCGTTTTGCGAAAACAGAGAGCATGTACTAAAAATTTGAACAACGAGTAACTTATATAAAATACTCAGACATATGATGATGCCTGACGTATACTGGTATATTAAAAATTTCCCGAAGGAATATTCATGTGATACAATAATACAAAACTTTATAATTACATTTCTTCTATGTAACTATACCCTCTTCAACCAAGCCTTAGGTAGACTTGGGGCATAGAACCTAACTCAGTTAAATCATCTCATTTGGCTAGGCTGGGTAAAGTCTAGTGGAAGTCTCCCCGAGTATTTACGACGACTGATTGACTGAACCACATAGACGACCCTTTCTAGTTTAAGCACCAAAAGATATGAAGTAACCTTATTAGATTCATGCCATAAGGTAGGTTCTGTTAATCTTCTTTCTGCTTTTACTTTGATCGGTGCCTCCTCACGGCTCCGTCCCTTGGCGTCTTTCTACGGTTCCATCTATCGGTGCCTTCTCTGATCCATGATCCTTCCCTGACTATTAATTAAGACTGAGGTCTAATGCCCATCGGACCTCAGGTAACGGTTAACCTCATGCTTATGTAAACAATATATGTATGACAGGTATTCATAACATTTTCGCAATAATCACTACAAAAGCCCATAACAGATGTAGGAAATACATAATAATGTATGTAAGGCAATAACAATATACAGCCCCTGCAGTATGTTTGTTATCCCGATCACACGACCTCCCAGTGCCACGATGTACAGTCGTGTCCTTAGCGCTTAGGAAAACTTTCAACGGTATTATCAAGACCATAACCCGTGTACTCATGATTGTATTAAAAACAACTAAGACAAAGTCTCAATATAGGAACACAGCAATCATATATAAGCATATCACAAGCATCAGAGTCAGTGTTACAGTACGTCGCGAACATACCTTTGTTGACGAATATCGTACGTTTTGACGGTAGGCAATCACAGATATCCTATAAGGGTAATATTGCCTCTATTAATTCACAAATATTATTCCAAGAGATACTTTGTCTATATAAGACCATTTTACCCCTAGATTAATTGTTTCCAACTTAATCCCATTTTAATTACTTAAAAACGCTATTATTCAATAAATGGACTGATTTTTCACCTAACTTTGAAAAATCATAATTAATTCTACAAAACTCAAAACGAGGATCCGTAAAATTCCTCGGAAACCTTAGGATGTCTACTTTTAGGAAATATGATTGGTTCTTACCCAGATTTCATAAACAATTCCCAGTTTTCGCAACAACATGTTCTGCCCAGAAATTTCCAGTATTTTAGCCTATCTTCGAACATTTTTATCTCCTAGCACAAAACTCAAAATAACATGCTATAGGTATATTTGGAAAGCTCTATATGTCTAATTTCAACATGAATTGTCTCAGAATTTTGGCATAGCATCTTCAACATAAGATACCAGCGTTTTTGAAATTGCTTCCGGGAGTTGCTAACCGACAAAATTTCGCCAGAGTTTCGTTACTTTGACCATAATCTTCCAAAAAAATTGCTATAACTTCTTCTTCATCATTTTTTCGAAATAAAGCCAATGGTAACCATAAAAACATGAAAATAACACTATAATGGGAAGATTATGAATCAAAACAACATCTAAGCTATAAATCACAAAGCTAGAGTTCAAGAACTTACCTAGAACTTTGCTCCTTCCTTCCGAAAGCTTCTCACTCTCAGTTTCTCTCTATATTTATGTTACTACAAGCTTTGTGCTTGAGTGTGAATTGGTGAGGATTTATGAATGCACTACCCCCCTATTTATAGTAATTCTTGGGTTAACTAGTTAGCAACTTTCCTTCAATCTTAACCCTTGGATTTTAACTTTATTAAGAAATTTAATCTCATCCCTTTAACCCCCTTAAACAGACACCACCTCTCCTTCTTTCCTCTTCATCTTTTTCTCATCCCAAATGCTTAATTAGTTAGGTGTAAGTTGGTGTTTTTCTTCAAGATCCATTTCCACTTTTGAAATCACAATTTTATGACTTGATTTATGGTCTTTTTTAAACTTTTAAATCACTTAAGTATGAATCTCAAAATTTTATGAAAATCACTTTGGAGGCAACTATGTTCAAGCTTAAATTGTGCTTGTCCATAATATCTACTTATATTTGTTCTATGATCAATGGTTTTCAAGATATAATTTATTTTCTATTGGTTCTTATTTACTTGTGTCTAGAATTTATCCTAAATGGTTTTTATCTTATCATTTAATTAACTAACCATTAATCCCTTTATTACATAAGCCTACATCATCATTAACCCCAAAGTCTTCTTGTAATTTATGATTGATTAAGACATGTTTATGGTAAATATCATGATATTTGTTTTCTTCTCCTTTTCTCTTCCAAAATCACGACCCCCCTCCCCTAATTTCACATTTCATTTGCATTTCATTTTAATTACATTTAACATGTCATTATCAAATAAGCCTTGAAAGTCTTGGTTTAATTAATTGTTGATTGTGATGTTTTTAGCTAATTAAATTTTAATTCTTCTTTCCTCTTGTGTGCAAAATATACTCCTATTTTTACTCTTGGATTTGTGTTTTTTTGTCTCACAAATACTATGGTGAAAATTCTCTTATTGGTTAATTTATTTTCACAAGGATTAGACTTTATTAAATAAATCCTAAAACCCTTAGGTTAGCTTTATTAAACTTAATCCAAGCCTTTGATTTTGGGTTGGAAAAATCTAAACACTAATAGTGATATTTGTTAATGATTTAGGATTAAGGATTAATATAATTTCTTAACCCTTTTAATTACTAATTTTCGCCACTTAATTTAATTAAGGGGAATTAATTAATCTTTGGTTAAATATTGCTAATATAGTGTTTTAGGGGTTATTAGGCTTAATTACCAAAATTCGATAAGTTTTTAAATTAATCTTGATGATTAAAAACTCCTTGTACACTAATTTTGGCCTTTAAATATCTTTTGGATATTAATTAAGTTGATATATTCTTAATTATGACCTTTTTAAATTAATTAATAATTAATTTCGAAAATTTAGAAAAATATTCCAATTATTGCAAATTTAATTGCCCAATAATTGTTGCTTATTTTCTCTAATTGATTTTGTCATCCTTTGATGATTTTATTGCTAAAATGATATAATTAAGATTACACTTAATTATGATAATCTTAGGATATTTTATGATCCCTAATGAGATTTAGAAAATTAAATCTCTAGTCACCTAAATTCTAGGGAGAAGTTAACTATAAAATAGAATAAACACATCTAATAAAATTGAGACCACATATTCACCTATTTTAAATAGGTATTATTCATTCAAATATAATATTTAAGATATTTATCCAAATATAGTAT
The DNA here is from genome assembly GCA_019022615.1 of Acacia melanoxylon. Lineage (NCBI taxonomy): Eukaryota > Viridiplantae > Streptophyta > Magnoliopsida > Fabales > Fabaceae > Acacia > Acacia melanoxylon. The sequence continues at coordinate 3,788,241 of JAFJYJ010000045.1, read as the reverse complement.
TTAAGATAAATAATTATTTGGGTATTACACATACAACCTTTATTATTTTAGGGTATATATTTTACTTACCCTAAATACCCATTTTCAGACTCACATTTAAATTTCTAGAATTTTCATTAAACTTTGAAAATTCATATTTAAATGCACAAAAATGAAAATAGTGTGATTCCAAAACTCACATGTTCCTTGACAAGTCTATGTTAACAGAAAAATAACACCAATGCTCGAAAACGTCAAATCATTCCTATTTTTCAAAACTTCTCTTACTATCCAGTATGAATGTTTAGTATCTTAGGTCAGTTTGTAAAGGTCATAACTCTTTGTACAGAGCTTCAAAAATGACAAACACCCATCAAATCAAAGATCTATGTGTCTACTACACATCTGGAAAGTTTCATAATTTATAGACTTTGTTTACATATTTAAAAACTATTCTCAAGTTAATTGCTCAGATTAATCTTTCCAAAAACTTAGGTTAGTTTGTAAAAATCATAACTCCTTGTATATAACTTCAAAAATTACAATCTACCTATAAAATTAAAGCGCTTCGTCTCTACTACAAATCTGGAAAGTTTTATAATTTTTGGATTTTATTTACTCAGTCAAAAACCTCACACAAAACGACTGCCTCCAAAAAAACAAAATCTGGCACATTTTACAACTTGTGCTCTTTTAATCCTTTATTTCCAAAAATTGTTTTCCACCTTATTTCCACTCCATTTTTCATGGTAAACTCATTTGAAACCTTAAAATCATGAAAATCACTTGCTTTGCTTGGGTTTTGTTTTAGGTCAAGTTTAGGGTTTCAAACCTAGAAACTTCAAAATGTCAAGTGGAGGATTAAGATTTTACCACTAGCCTTGTGCTTGCTCTTGTGGTCACTTCCTCTTCCCTTTTTTTCCCTTCAAATTCTCGGCCTAACCCAAAAAAAAACCCACACGCATGCTGTTTATCATTCATCAATCACAACATGCAAGAAGAAGATGAAGAAATTATGGTAAGTGTTCATATTCTTACCTTAATCTTCTAGTAGCTTATTTTCTTATTTCTTCTTAATCATCCTAACTGATTCACCAAGTTGAAGGATGAAGGAAATGTTGGTGTTGGAAGGAGAGGAGGAGACGTGAGGTTTAACGGAAAGGATGAGAGAATTGTTGAAGTGCTTGAAGAGGGGGAGAGTATATATATGCCGTATGAGTTAAGGGGGAGGGAATGAAGGTTGGTATTCTTAAGTCTATTTTTGTAGTGAAATGTGTACACGTTGTAACAATGTTTTGTTTTGTATTTTTTTGTAAACTTGCTACAAAGTTGAAGCCTTTATAAAGTGCTTCCTCCAAATAATGTACCACGCAAATTTGTTTCTCATGCGCTCTTTGTATGATTTCGCTAAATCTCTAACTAATTGCTGAAGCATTTACAGAGTTATGGCTTTTGGGAGAGATAAGGACAAGGGGAAGGAGGTTAAGCGTCCCAGACCTATTCTACGGAGGAGCAGTATTAGAGAGGGCGGTGGAAGGGGTTGTCGTGGGCAGCACAAGCGTAGAAATGTCTCCGTGCCATTGTAGGAGGCGACCAATGATGAGTATGATTTATTCCATGTTTTTCCCTGTATTTTATGACTGAATTGTATGGTGAATATAAGCTTAACTGTGTTAAATCTAAGCAAAAAAGCATTTATTCATTGTACAGGGAACTTAAGGGTGAATTCTGTTTACATCCTAAACATGTGCTAAGAAAGAAGCAACTTTTGAGGTTTTATGAAAAAGTCGCATAACATAGAGATGCTGTGCTATAGCTTCAGGACAACCTTATCAAAGTGTAATACAATGCATCTCTGAAGCTATAGCATAGTAAGTGACGCAGTGCTATGCGGCATATATCTTGATCTTTTGTGAATATTGTTTCAGGAGATATAGTGCAGGTTGAGGATAGCAGGTAGATTGATGATGTATTGAAATAGAAGATGCGGAGGATCGGAACTAAAAGATTTGAAAAATCCCGCAGGATCAACAGAATCTATCTATCACGAATTGGAAGATAGATACAATCGGACCTCGACAGATTAGGAAGGCCCAGCTCGCTGGAACTTACGCTGCAAGAAAGCCTGATTATATAAGGAAACAGCAAGCCAACCCTAAAGGGGAGTTGAGTCGCTAAAAGTCAATTCCCATTCATATACGGCTAGACTCGAAAGAAGAGAGAGAGAGTTCACAAGGCACGAAAACTCCAAGAGAACCCAGCATCCTTCCTTGCAGTAAGACGGAAAGAAGAAGACATGGAGTAGTGACGTGTCAGGGCTTCTTCCACGCTGTCGGGAACTCTGCCAAGCTTTCTGTTTTTCATTTTAATCTTCTATTCATGGGTCATTTTGCTGTTATCTGTTTTGTGTTTCTCTCGTCAGTCATGAACTAAATTTCCTATGGCTGAGCGAGGATGATTTCTTAAGTTGGAATGAACCTAGTTGCTAGTTTTTAATTAAATAAATTTAGTTTGCTTATTAGTGAATTTAAATTCTTGTCGATTAGCGAAAGCTAAGGGCTAGATTAGTGGCGTCGACTTATTGGAAGGGAGTCGGGATTAGACCTATGAGAAACAGTGATTGCTAGGCAGGCTGGTGCAAGGCTTGACCTATTATTGTAGACTTTAGGAATGGGTCTACCGCTCATAACCATAACACCTTGCTTTGTAATGTCAATCTACTAGAAAATTGCCATAGGCATATGGGAGAAGTAAAGTTAGTATTACACGTATCGGACATAGAAGCTTATATAGATTCTAGTGGTGGGTTAACTGAATAGCTTTGTAAATAGTATCTATGTTGTAGCATTGCGGAAGCTGTGCAGTGTAAATGCTATAGCAATGTGTCAAGCAACTGGGGGATTGATATGCTTAAGAATGATTCCGAGTTCAGCCTATTCTTCCGACTGATATCTTCTTACGACTCCGATACTCTGTTTACTTTCCTGTTATTTAGCGTAACCACCAAAAACCCCCAAAACAATCAGATTTTACTTCTTGTTCACACAACTATTACAGCAGTTGAGCGTCACTTCTCGGTATTTCAGTTTCTGTGGGACGATACTCTACTTACACTTTATTACTTGTTCGACTGGTTCAATTGCCATCAAGGAAATCGACCAACAACAAACCACAGTGGCTCCTCCTAGAGTAGCCAAAATAGCTCATCCCAAAGCAGCCACAATAGACGACCCTATAGGAGGCGACCCAACCAAAGCCACATGTTCAGGATGAGGGGCTTGAACTCAGTCTGAGTGACTATGAGTTTGACTTCAACATTCCCATTAGAAAGATGGAGCATTTCCAAGATGAGGAGCTGGCCCGGGACCATAATAACCCCCGACAGTCGTCTTCGCAGTCGATTGGGTTTGAGGTGCAAGTCCAAGGTAAATTTAATTATTGTTTTAATAAATTTAATATTCAAATTCCATACGGTTAGTTAAAAGTGGATTTACATTTAATAAAAAAATGTGGCCAATTGTGGAGATGAGCAGGGGAACATCACTACCAAGAGGTTGAACGAGATGGGATCAAATTCGATGCGGTTTCTCATCCACTTCAGGACTTGGAAGAATGTTCTTAAGGGGCCGAAAGATTTAACGTGGGACGAGGCTGTGAAGGTAATCAATTGTATTTAATTATATTATAGATTTATGTTAGTTCTCTATGTGTTTTGATGATAACCGACAATTGTAAACACAAGTTGAAGTTTGTCTTTGGTAAGTTGAAAAGCTTACTGTCAAAGGCAAACTCGAGTTTTGGAAGCAAAACTCGAGTTTGGACTTGACAGAGAGTAGCTCAATTTTATAAAGTTATGAAAACTCCAGTTTGCTTAGGCAAACTCGAGTTTGCAAGTGACAGAAAGCACTTAAGCTTTTTAAATCAAGGCAAACTCGAGTTTGGGTTTACAAACTCGAGTTTGTACCATACAGAGACACTTCAATTTTATTGAAGAATGCAAAACTCTAGTTTTTAATTTACAAACTCAAGTTTTCAACTACCAGAAACTTTGTAAAAGCTTTCTCTTATGAGGAAAATCGAGTTTGAGTTTTGCAAACTCTAGTTTTGGTCATACGAGAGAGCTCCCAAAGTTTTGAACTTGATAAAACTCCAGTTTTCATTTCAAAACTCTAGTTTTCACCAAACAGAGAGTTTGTCAAGTTTTGTAAACTTGACCAAACTCGAGTTTGTGTTTTCCAAACTTGAGTTTGGGCTTGGCAGAGAGTCTAAATATTTTTAATCTTTTGCAAACTCCAGTTTACATTTGGAAACTCCAGTTTGCACTTGCCAAGCATTGTCTAAGTTTTCCAAAGTTATGAGGAAACTCGAGTTTGTATCTGGAAACTCGAGTTTTGCCTTGACAAAAAGTTAACATGTTTTATCACTTTGTAAAACTCAAGTTTGCATTTCAAAACTCCAGTTTTCACTTAGCAAAGATTTTCAAGGTTTTCCAATTTTGAGAGGAAACTCGAGTTTAGTTTTGGAAACTCGAGTTTGTGTCTTACAGAGAGCTTTGCTCATTTCATCATTTTGGAAACTCAAGTTTGCAATTGGAATCTCCAGTTTTGAGCTTTTGGACTTAAACATGTTTTCACTATAAAAGTCCAAAACTCGAGTTTGGATCAACGAAACTCGAGTTTGTGTCGATGGTTTTGAAAATCAACTTACTCAAATTTTTGAAATCTTCCCGTTTGATCTTAATAGTTCTTCTCAACATTCACTACTATTCTTAAGTATGTTTAATCAGTTTGTTAGTGAGTTTCAGACGGTTTAGAAGATATAAAATGAAGATTTGAACAAAAGCAAAAAGTGATGTCAGTACATTAAATGCAAAGTTCAGAAAACTTGCATCCTTTTGGACAATCATTCTACAGACGTTGTAAAGGGATTAATGTTTCCTTTCCACATCCAGTAGCTGCTCTTCCAACGGATTAATATTCAAGAAGTCAACCATAAACTTCTGTGCAACGGGATTAAGCAAAGTGTAGAGAGAGAAGAAGACCAAAGCTTAACCTAATCCTTCCTTAATGTCTCCAACGGTTACATTGAAGATTACAATGGTCATTTAATGCTCTCTCAGTATAAATAGAGCTGCATTCAATTCTTCTCAACAACCAATCTGCTGAAAACGAATTGCATTCAAGTTTACCAACTACTCTTTCAGTTTTCACTTGTAAAGTATCTTTTGATACATTGATCTTTAGTGTTTATTCTTATCTCTCTTAGAGAGAGTTCATCTATTGTAAATCACTTCATTGTAAGAATCTCAAGTCTGGGGACTTGGAGAATGGGATATTGATTGCAACTTGTAAGGGGGAAGTAAGTTCTAGTGAGAGAATTACTCTTAAGTTACAGAGTGTGTAATCAATTGAGATAGTGAAAATCCCAGGGAGTCTGGGGACTGGACGTAGGTCAAGAGGTTGAACCAAACCAGTATAATTCCTTGTGTCTTGCTCTTCTTCCCTATACTCTGCGTAGCTCGGTCTTTTGTGTTAAAAAATAGAGCACTTAGAAAAGAATTTTAAAATCCCCAATTCACCGCCCCTCTTGGTGATTAAGCTCCCTTTCATTTGGTATCAGAGCAAGGTCTTCTCTGAAGAGATTAACATCTCGAGAAGGATCACTATGGAATGTATTCTACCTGATGGAGTTTTGATCAACAGACCACCGGGATTCAGTGGAGAGCATTATTCTTTCTGGAATGCTAAATTCAGAGTCTTTGTCATGGCCTCTGAGTATGGACTATGGAGAGTGTTCCAGGTTGGAGACTACAACTCAACTGTTCTTGAAAACGGCCTCAGAATTCCAAAGCTTGAAGAAGCCTATGACGAAAATGACAGGAGAAATATCACATTCAATAGTAAAGCTGTCCTCATGTTGCAAAGCGCCTTGAGTCAACAAGAGTATTTTCGTATTTTCACACTGCCAACTGCTAAAGCCATGTGGGATGCTCCGGAGATAGCTCATGAAGGAACTGTTCGAGTAAAGTAGAATAGGATCAACACTCTCATGATAGAATACAATCTTCTTCGTATGAAGCCTAATGAATCCATCAGTGAATTCCAATTAAGATTCACCCATTTGATCAACTAACTTGCTGCATTGGGCAAAGAATATGAGCAACCTGTCCAAGTGAAGAAAATTCCTAATATCCTCAACAAGGAATGGGAAGCTAAAGTCACTGCGATTGAAGAAGCTCGTGATGAATCAATGGGATCTGTTGCAGCCCTCTTTGGTAGTCTTTCTGAATATGAAGCCAAGCTCAAGTTCAAAAAGGGACTTGATGAAGCAACTGGGAAGAACAAAGGAATTTCTCTTAAAGCTATCAAAGAAGCCAAAGAATCTGATGATGATGACGAAGAAGATGAAGAAGAAGTGCTGGGCATGATGGTCCGGAGATTTAAGAAATTCTACAAGAAGGACCAAGGATTCAAGAGATTTCACAAGGGTAGCTCCAGCTATGAGGCAAAGAAGCCAATCATCTGCTACGAGTATGAAAAGCCTGGCCACATCAAGTCAGAATGCCCCAATCTGAAGAACAAGGATAAAGAAAAGAAGAAGTTCAACAAATTCAAAAATAAAGCCTATGTTTCAGCTATATGGGGAGATAGTTCAATCCAATATCTGTCTAGTTGATGAAGAAGAAGAGCAACACGGCAACAATGATGAGGTATCATATTCGAAACCATCTTATGATGAGTTATTTGATCAATACATTGTTGTGCAATTTGAATTTTAGAAACTTGCTGAAAAATATATATCTTTGAAAAAGAAAAATGTGACTCTTGAGCTTCAAGTTGAAAAACTTTCTTGTGAAAACACTGATTGTGAAGATTGCCTTGATTTGAAGAAAACGAATGTGCATCTCACAAAGGCGCTTGAGAAATTTACTAAAGGTAGTGAAATGCTCAATGTCATTTTGAAACAGCAAATATTTATAAATGACAGATCAGGGATTGGTTATAAACCTGATTTTGATAAGAAGAAAGGAAAAAAGAAATTTGGAGAAAAATCTTATATGAACTACTTTAGAAAATTTGTTCATTCTTCAAATCCGTTTGCTCATTTCAATTATTGCAATCGTAAGGGTCATACTACTTCTTCTTGTTTTCATAAAAAGGAAAGAAAGAGTAAACCTATAGGGAATTATCAATGGGTGCCTAAGGGATCTTACAAGGTTCCTAAGACACAGACTAACCCCAAAGGACCCAAGAAAAGATGGGTACCTAAGACCTGATTTGCTGTATTTTGAAGGTCTGTCTAAGAGCATCAAAATCCAACAAGTGGTACATTGATAGTGGATGCTCTAGACATATGTCGGGAGACCAATCCAAATTTGCTTCAATCAAGCCCAAGGATGGTGGTAAGGTGACCTTTGGTGGAAATCAATATGGAAAGATTGCTGGCATTGGTGAAATGGAAATAATGAAGGACCACAAATCAAATATGTCTACCTTGTGGAAGGACTTTGCCACAATCTCCTCAGTGTAAGCCAAAACACTGATAAAGGTAACTTAGTTATCTTTGATTCTGAGGAATGTTTGATTGTAAGTAAGGATATTCTCCCTTTGGAAAACATAAAAACAAAAGCTTTATTCAGAGCCCCTAGAGAAGGAAATTGTTATTCACTTAATCTCTCTAGAAATGGTTCTGTTTTCGAAAAATGCTTCATTGGTAATTTGGATGAAAGTTGGCTATGACACAAGTGATTAGCTCATGTCAATATGATTCAACTTGACAGATTACTTAAAAAGGATTTGGTAATTGGTGTTCCAAAACTTCGTTTAAAAAATGACATGATTTGCGATGCTTGTCAAAAAGGGAAACAGACCAAATCATCTTTCAAATCAAAAAATGAAATTTCAACTAATAGACCTCTCTAACTACTTCATATGGATCTAGTTGGACCAGCTAGAGTAAAAAGCCTTGGTGGCAATCTTTATACTTTGGTCATAGTTGATGATTTCTCTAGATTTGCTTGGACCATGTTTTTATCTTCAAAAGATGAAACATTTGATCAATTTGTTGTTTTTCCCAAGAAGGTCCAAAACGAGAAAAGTTTATCTATTTCAAGAATTCGAACTGATCATGGAGGAGAATTCGACAATCATGCATTTGCAGAATTTTGTGACAACATGGGAATAGATCACAACTTCTCAGCCCCAAGGACTCCTTAACAAAATGGTGTTCTAGAAAGAAAGAATCGAGTCCTCACTGAGATGGCAAGAGCTATGCTGAATGAAAACAACACTTCTCAAGTGTTCTCGGCTGATGTAATGAGTACGGATTGCTACATCTCAAATCGGGCATACCTCCAGAAGAAATTGAACAAAACTCTCTATGAGCTGTATAAAGAAAGAAAGCCAAACTTGGCCCATCTGCATGTTATCGGATGTAAGTGCTTCATCCACAACAATGGTAAGGATAACTTGGGAAAGTTTGATCCCAAGGCGGATATTTTTTGGTTATTCGAATAGGAGTAAAGCTTATAGAGTCTTTAACACTTGTACTCGCATTGTTGAAGAGTCAATGCATGTTGTTTTCTGTGAATCCAAAGCTGATAGATCCTTGGATGATAATGAGGAAAATATTTTCAAGAATCAATTCTTTTCGAGAACTACTCCTGCCTCTATTGAAAATCTTGAAAATGTTTTCGACGCTGATCCTCAAAATAATTTAGAAAACCCCGATCAATCTCAGCCTAGAGCTTGGAGGTTCATTAGGAATCATCCTTTGGACCAAGTGATAGGTGATGTAAATCAAGGTGTAAGGACCAGAAATAGTACTTTGAATGAAGTAACTTTTTCTGCCTTTATATCAGAGATTGAACCCTCTAAAATTGATGAAGCCTTTTCAAATAATGATTGGGTGATAGCAATGCAAGAGGATTACACCAATTTGATAGAAATCAAGTTTGGATTTGGTACCGAGGCCTAACGACCATCCGGTCATTGGCACTAAATGGGTATTCAAGAACAAACGAGATGAATCTGCAATCAATGTCCGTAATAAGGCAAGATTGGTTGCTAAAGGCTATAATCAAGAAGAATGAATTGATTATGAAGAAACTTATGCTCCAGTGGCAAGATTGGAAGCCATAAGAGTTCTTCTAGCCTTTGCTTGTGTCAAAGAATTCAAGCTCTATCAAATGGATGTGAAAAATGCTTTCTTAAATGATTTTATTCAGGAGGAAGTTTATGTTGGACAACCTCCTGGTTTTCAAGATGATCATGTTTATCGTCTCAAAAAGGCACTATATGGTCTTAAGCAAGCTCCTAGAGCTTGGTATGAGCGATTAAGAAAATTCCTTCTTGATCAAGGATTTATTAGAGGAAAAGTAGATACAACTCTCTTTATAAAGAGTAATAAGCTTGGTGAAATTTTAATTGTTCAAATATATGTTGATGATATTATATTTGGTGCTTCTAACGATGTCTTGTGAAGAGTTTGCTAAGAATATGCAGGGAGAATTTGAGATGTCCATGATGGGAGAACTCAACTATTTCCTTGGTCTGCAAATTAAGCAAAAGAAGGATGGAATCTTCATATCTCAGACCAAGTATCTCAATGATCTACTGAAGAAGTTTGAGATGGATCAATGCAATGGAACTGATACTCCAATGAGCTCAACTACTTTATTGGATGCTGATGAAAAGGGCAAGGACTTCAATATCACAATATACAGAGGAATGATTGGATCATTGCTCTACCTAATAGCAAGTCGCCCTGACATCCAATTCAGAGGGGGATGTGTGCAAGGTTCCAATCTGCTCCGAAGGATTCTCATGCTGAGAATGTGAAGAGAATCTTCAGATACCTTGTTGACACAAAGACCCTTGGTTTGTCGTTTCCCAAAGGTCAGCCTGAACATTTAGTGGCATATTCAGATTCAGATCATGCGGATACAAGACGGATAGAAAGAGCACAAGTGTCCAATGTCAATTTCTTGGTGGTTCACTTGTGTCCTGGTTTAGCAAGAAGCAAACCAGTGTGGCTGTGTCTTCTACTGAAGCTGAATATGTAGCTGCCTCAAGTTGTTGTGCTCAAGTTCTATGGCTCAGGCAACAGCTATCTGACTTGGGAATCAACCTGAAGGAGAACCCAATTTTGTGTGACAACACCAGCACAATAAGCTTGGCAAAGAATCCAGTGCAACATACTCGGATCAAGCATATTGATGTGAGGCATCATTTCATAAGGGATCATTTTCAGAAGAAGGATGTCAAGGTCATGTTCAACCCAACTCATCTTCAACTTGCTGACATCTTCACCAAACCATTGGCCAAAGAACAATTCAATTTCATAAGGAGAGAATTGGGAATGGTAAATCCCAATGAGTTGTAAGTATCTCTCTCTCAATGTTAGTTATGGTTTTGATGATTGTTAGATACTAACTTAAGCATCAAAGTGTTTAGTTATATCTTTTTGCAGGATGCTTGAAATACTGAGGTTTGCTGTCAAAAGAAGTAAACTCAATTTTTGGAAACAAAACTCGAGTTTATCGGGGACAGAGAGCAACCTTTGGTTTTTGGAGAAGTTCAAAACTCGAGTTTCTATCGTATGGTTTAACATTCAAGTTTGGTATTCAAAACTCAAAGGTTTGGTTCGTAAACATTTATTGGAAACTCAAGTTTGCTATTGGAAACTCGAGTTTATATATAAGTTGCTATAAGTTGCTATGCATGTTCGTCTACACTCTCCTCAAAACTCAAGTTTTATCCTAGCTATTCTCTCTTCTCTCTGTCTCTCACCACTTTCGACAAATTCCTCTCACCAAAACCCTAAATGGCCTCCAAATCCTCAGCTAAGACCACTCACGACGCAGGATCAGATCATGAAGGGACAAAATCATCGTCACCTTTTCCTCTTCAGTGTCCTAGGAGAATGAAATCCACACCCAAGCGTTTTCACTATGGAGTCGACAAATCCATCCCTGGCGTTCCCTCTGAATCCTCTCCCAAATCCAAAGGGGTTTCTTTCCAGGAACCCTCTGTGTCTCCATCGCAGAAAATGAGTGGACCAGAACTTGCAAAGGGAAAAGGGAAGAGGAAGGTAGCTGAGTCTTCCAAGCCTCCAAAATCAAAGAAATCAAAGGCCACTTCTGGTTCCCAAGCCACTGAGAATCAACCACCAACTAAGGGACAAGATTCTTCTGCTACTCAACCAGAGGAAGAGCCTTCTGTCATCCCCAATGCCATCTATGAGATATTGTATCTCACATTTAATTTTCGAATAAACATATCATATATCTAATTAATTTAAATTGAGATATAGTATCTCAGATTTTATTAAATAGATAGATATCATTTCTCGGATTTAATTTATAGAGATAAATTAAATCGAAAGACTTTAATTAGGATTAAATAAATAGATTAGATTAGCTCTATTAGATAGGTTTAATTAATATATTTTTTAATCCAGATTCAAAATTCGAATTTCAAAATTAATGTGGATTATTTTTGAACATAATACGCCTATTGGTTTTTTTTTAAAAAAAAACTGCGGGACTTTTTCGAGCGTATTAGAAAGCAGCAGAAACCCTAGAACAAAAGTGAGAGATGCAAGTTTGAAGACGCTAGCACGCTGCCGCATCGTGTTCGGAGATTATTCGTGTGGATACCGGTAGAGGAAGGCGATTCGTAGAGTTGACTTCTACTGATCGAGAAGGTAGCCCACCAGTTTAAATAGTTCGAGATGCGGATAGGTGTGCCGTAGGTATGATTTAGATTCATTTAAACGTGGTTGAGCGATCCTCAGAAGGGATTCGAAAAAATTTTAAATTCCACTGCGTGTATGGTTCCCAACAATGAGGAAACTCGAGTTTGTATATGGAAACTCGAGTTTTTGCCTTGACAGAAAGTTGACAGGTTTTATCACTTTGTGAAAACTCAAGTTTGCATTTCAAAACTCTAGTTTTCACTTTGCAAAGATTTTCAAGGGTTTCCAATTTTTAGAGGAAACTCGAGTTTAGTTTTGGAAACTCGAGTTTGTGTCTTACAGAGAGCTTTGCTCATTTCATCATTTTGGAAACTCAAGTTTGCAATTGAAAACTATAGTTTTGAGCTTTTGGACTTAAACATGTTTTCACTATAAAAGTCCAAAACTCGAGTTTGAATAAACGAAACTCGAGTTTGTGTCGCTGGTTTTGAAAATCAACTTACTCAAATTTTTGAAATCTTCTCGTTTGATCTTGATACTTCTTCTCAACATTCACTACTATTCTTAATTATGTTTAATCATTTTGTTAGTGAGTTTCAATGGTTTAGAAGATATAAAATGAAGATTTGAACAAAAGCAAAACGTGATGTCAGTACATTAAATGCAAAGTTCAGAAAACGTGCATCCTTTTAGACAATCATTCTACAGATGTTGCAAAGGGATTAATGTTTCCTTTCCACATCCAGTAGCTGCTCTTCCAACGAATTAATATTCAAGAAGACAACCATAAACTTCTGTGCAACTGGATTAAGCAAAATGTAGAGAGAGAAGAAGACCAAAGCTTAACCTAATCCTTCCTTAATGTCTCCAACGGTTACATTGAATATTACAATGGTCATTTAATGCTCTCTCAATATAAATAGAGCTGCATTCAATTCTTCTCAACAACCAATCTGCTGAAAATGAATTGCATTCAAGTTTACCAACTACTCTTTCAGTTTTCACTTGTAAAGTATCTTTTGATACATTGATCTTCAATGTTTATTCTTATCCACTCTTAGAGAGGGTTCATCTATTGTAAATCACTTCATTGTAAGAATCTCAAGTTTGGGGACTTGGAGATTGGGATATTGATTGCAACTTGTAAGGGGGAGTAAGTTCTAGTAAGAGAATTACTCTTAAGTTACAGAGTGTGTAATCAATTGAGATAGTGAAAATCCTAGAGAGTCTGGGGACTGGACGTAGGTTAAGAGGTTGGACCGAACCAGTGTAATTCCTTGTGTCTTGCTCTTCTTTCCTATACTCTGCATAGCTTTGTTTTTCATGTTAAAAAACTGAGCACTTAGAACAGAATATTAAAATCCCCAATTCACCCCCCTCTTGGTGATTAAGCTCCACTTTCAATGTACATAGTTAGAATTTATGCATTTTTTAATTAATTAAAAAAAGAATTAATTATAACGAATTATTATTTATTCAATTGTGATATGTTACACACCTACCGGCCTCACATTTTCAGGTGGCGGGTAGTGTGATCCTTTATTTTAATTCAATTTTAATTCAATTTCCCATGTTAATTATGACATGCATCAAAGTGTTAACAATAGAGCACACATCGGTTTGGACAACTATATACTGATAAAGGAAATAAAATACTGAAGGGTAAATTTCCCCAGAGGGTTAATGATAAAATCATCCAATTAGGAATACCAAAATAATCATAATTATACAGTCATCAGGGGTAGTCAATAATAAACAACCAAAACCAAGTCACCCTTGGCCTCCATCGTCATCACTTTAATCCAGCTCCGCAAACTTACCTTTATCACAAGACACTGCCCTAGAAGCACTTCCTGAAGTTTTACAATAGCCTGGGATTCATAATTGAATCCCAGAGTAACCATTAATTTCATATGTAATGTATATGCAATGCATGTATGCTACCATAATCATGAAAGAAAACACCATATAAAGCATTCAGTAACAAACACACAGTAACATAAATATAGCATACCATATATGCAATGTTAACTATGGAAAGACTAACAAGTCATAGTAAACAAAGAACTGCTCAACAAGGCAAGCCCTGGATCCACAGCACGAGGAAAACACAGTAGTTGGGCTTTGAACCCATACCACACTGAATGCACACAAACGTATGTCCCTTCGCAGTAGACACGGGTCCACAATCATGGAAAAACAAACAAAATAACACAAGGCATATGAAGATTAAGGTTACTACTTGACAGTTGACCACAAATATCAATAATTTTTTCGGTGTGCAAATAACAATGATTGCCCTAGAATAATAATAAAATATAAATATAAATAAATCCTCCTCAAAAAAATATCTTACTTTGCTGATTTAAAATAAGGTCTTTTCAAGTACCATATTCACTAAATTCCTTTTCTTACTAATGAATTTGTTATTAGCAAAAATCCATCTTATTTTCAAATATAACTAGAAAGTCCGAAACAACCACCAATCTTAAAAAATTCATAAATAATTCTAGTAAAATCCGATTGAGGTGGTTGAAAAATAAAAATGACCCTTATTATATCTATTTTTGACCAAACGTACCCTTTTAGACCATTCATAGTGGAAGCTTTAACCACAGACCAAAATATCACCGTTGGTCGGAATTATCTTCCAGTTTCAGGGTCAATTTTGAAAAATTTGTTTCTCTTAGTAGAAAACTAGAAAATTTACATGTTACCTATCCAATTAAACATTGGGATGTCTCCTTTATGATTGTAAAATTTCATAATTTTAGGAGTTCATTTACTCTGTCAAAACCCTTGCACCAGTAGGAAGATTCTACAGGATTTTCACAAAACAGTTTTCGATGATTTGAAATCTACCACCTTTGTTTCCAAAATCATGATCTAAGTTCTTCCTTATACAAAATATCATTTTAGACACTTTAAAACCATAAAAATATTCAATATCAAATCAGATCCTTGAGTTAAAAGGGTTGGTCAAAAATCATGAACCACCAATAACAAATCAAAATTTCATTTTAGCAACTTATCTTTCCTTCATCATGGTTAGTCTTTCTTCCTAGTCATCAATCTTAACTTTAATCCTTTATTCTTTCTCTTCATCACCAAATTAGACCCATTATATATATATATGCTCAAGGAAATAACCATTTCCAAGCTTAACCACTTTTAAATCACAAGAATATTAAAGATGAACTTACTTATTCTTGATTCCTAAACCTTCTTGAACCTTTGATAATTGTATTCCTCTACCCCTTCTTTCGGCCTTTGTTCAAAATCACCATAGAAAAATTGTTCATTAGAGTCTCAACTCATTGAAGAAGGTAGAAGAGAGAGTAGGAAGAAAAGCTATGAACTCTTACCTTAGTCATGATCTTTGGCTACCACCTAGAGTACTTGAGCTTTTGCAAGAGCTTCCTTGTCTCCCTTTCCTCCCTCAAATTTGGAATTTCCAGCAGCCAAAGAGGAGAGAAATGAGTCCTTAAAATAGCCCTCCAAGCTTACTTACTCTTTAAAAAAGCTTAGGTGGCTCTAGAAAATTTGTCCTTCATGAATTCTCTTTCATTTTCTAGAACTCTCTAGCTTGACCTCTATGTCCTCTTCTAGGTCCCCTTTGGTCAAAAATTTAGGGGCATTTTGTGGAAAACTATTTGCCTTCAAGATTTCTCTTTTGTCTCGAGAATTTATGAAGTGGATGATGTCAAGAGAACGATGTCATGTGCTTACCTAAGCATGACCTCATTAGTTTTCAAAATTAAAATTTTTGACTCTGACTTTCAAATTCAAATTTTGGCTCCATCAACCTTCTAGATATTGTATGCTTTCATGAGCACATTTTTTTTTTCCTTTTTTTTCCCTCTCTAGGCCGAAATGGGCATCCTCCTTGGGCTCCAAAAATTGTCTCAACTTTAAGCCCATTGGTCTTAAATTCTTGATTTATTACATAACAACTTATTGGGCTTATTTGGAATTTTACTCTTTCCTTCCTATTCCTTCCCTCTTGATTGAAATATTTAGGGTAAAAAGGGAAAATATGGGTTTTGACTTCCATTATCATATACTTCCTTAGGTTGTCCATGACTAATTTAATTTAACCAAACTTAAATAAACAATTCCTCATCCTTCTCTTACTTTAATTATTCATGCTAGGACATAAATACCATAAACTCAGGACTTGATGAAAATTCATATATTCCATTGGCATTACATTAATTAATTCAATACAATAATGTACATGAACTTGGGCATATTACATTTCTCCCCCGTTAAATAAATTTTGTCCTCAAAATTTGAACATATATTCCTCGAGAAATCATTTTAACCACTCAATTTATTCCTTTTCTTTGTATACTCACTAAGCATGTAACATAATTATCGTACAACATGTCAACATTCATCTTCATTCTGTACCTAAATGTAATATTCAACACAAGACCATTTTATTTATCCTCACAGCACTTGATTACACAAGCCTCACTGCCTGATGCATTATGCCTTTCAGCTCATTTTATTCTGGCTTTCCGACTCAATCTATTATCACAGCGCTGGACATTCGGGCCTTACTTCCTAGAAAATCATTGTCGTCCATGGCATATCGACTATAGCTTAGTACAGTCTGAATACTCTGCTAGCCTCAAGACTGGACACTATGGTCCAAATTTACTACACTAGTCCCCAATCATAGTGCTAGGCATACAGGTCTTACAGCCTAGGGACATCGCCCCATGTAAACTTGCATACTGGGTCTTACTACCTTGAGCTTGTAACTCTCAGGATTGCAACGGTATTCATAGTCAAATAGTTGTGGGCTTTTGCTAGCCTATGATCATACTGGTCAAGTGATATATGGATGATTTTTGGCCAAGTGGCAAGAATGAATGGGAGAAATTAATAAGTTAGCATGTGATATGTCTCATAAGTCAAAATTGTGATCAAGAAGTTTCTCATGTAAGCCACGGATTTTTGCCATGTGTGCATAAAGGGAATGAAACATTTTCCTTCTCCAATAATCCTTAAATTCGTCCAAAATAAGGATGCAAGAAAGGAAGAGGTGATTTCATGTCAAAAAGTCAAATAAGAGTATTGAATAAGCTTTCTAACCAAGTATCAACACTTGACTACATGTCCAAGCAAGAAATCAGAGGAATTAATGCTCTTTGTGCAAAAAAAGGGACACATGGTATGCAAGGGAGATGGATTGGCTTTGTTCTTATCTAAATGAACACTTGTCATCAAGCTAATACAAGCATTTTAAACCTCTCATAAAGGGCCATTATTTCGGTCTATAAGGAGCCAAGAGGGAAAAGAGATAATTTCATGAGATCTTGATATTTTATCACATGATAAATTATGAAATTAACTCATCCTTATCCAAAGTTGACAAGTGTCCAACTAGGGAAAGATATTGACTAGTAAAAGAGACACACAAAATGTGAATTAATGGCTTAAAGATGAGTCATTTTTCTTCTTCAAGAAGCCAAGATTTTCAGCCTAGGAGAGGAAGAGAAGAGGATGAGATCAAACTTGACATATTTTGGAACGTGTGGTAAACAAAAGTCAATACCATGAATGATAAGATGCCACATTTCAAGTTAACTCTAAGAAGGAACACCTAAGCAAGGATGCTTATGTCATGAGGATGACATAAATCTTTCACAACAAGCCCTATATTTCGTCCAACAAGGCCAAGGGAGAGGATAGGATGAAGCTTTGAACATCAATCATATGTTGTAATAAAGTCAACCAAGTTTATCTAAAGTTACCACTTGTCTTGTTAAGAAAGAAAATTGGACACCTAGGCTTGGAAATTAATGGCAAGATGATGACTCAAGAGGATACCTAAGCTTAAGCATTTATGGCACATTGATAAGTCATATTCTTGGCCAACAAGACAAGGATAAGGTCAAGAAAGTCAACAAAACTTGCAAAATAAGCCAAGTTTAAGAGGATATTTTGTAAGGGCACTTTGGGTATCTAATTTGGGGGATCTTGAACCATGGAAACTTGAGACTTGTCAAGACAATTGGATACCCAAATAATAAATAAAAATTCATCCAAAAAGGTAAGGATGTTAAACGTGGAGTTGCAGTAGGATTTTCATATTTTTGAAATTCTCATTAAGTCCAAAATGTTTTTTTGAGTGGGGACAAGTAGGATCACCTTTTTCTAACCCCAAAAAGCTTAAGTCTTCAACCTATATAAATCTACACACTTTTATGGTTTTTGGGCAGTAAAGGGAAATCGATGGTTTTGAAGTAGTAAATGATGTTCAAATGTTTTGTAATTGTACATGGTGAAAGTAGACATCCTGAGGATGATTTTGATATAAGATTTGGTGTCATTTTGGGTTTCCAACAGAGAATTCTTTAAGGTTGAAAATTACCTAAAAACATGAACTTTGTCTTAGACCATTGGCTAAAGTTTAGGAATCAGAGAAGGATTCAAACTTAGATGACTTTCGGAAGTATTTTTATGGAAACCTAGACATCCTAAGGGTTCAATGGGCTCTGATTTCACGTCAATAAGAGTTTTCTAGAATTTATTAAAAATCGTCAAAGTCAGATCAAAGTTTCTGGAAAATTCTGGTTTTAGGCGAAGTTCATGGAGCTTGAAGTAAAGTTTGTTCATATGATTGAAAGCATGATATTTTACTGTATCTAGGATGATAGAACATTTGGGACATGTTTTCAACACCAAGATAAGAGTTTGTTATTTTCGAGGAGTGCCAGGTAGTAACTGTTGACTTGCATACTCTATGTTGCTTTTGCATGTGTATTGTATCATGATGTAGGAGTTGGGCTGTAGTACCTAGTGGACTGCGTGTCCTTAGGTTAGTGCTGAAGTCTAAGGAATATCAAGTTGTAGTGCCTACTAGACTGTATGTCCTTAGGGTTTTGCTACAGTACTGAGGGCAAGTAGGATCTGGCTGTAGTGCCTATAGGACTACGTGTCCTTAGGTTTCTGCCGCAGTACGAAGGTATATGAAGTAGGTAGGGCCTATTGGACTGCTTGTCCTTAAGTGGCTACTGAGACCCCAGGAGGGGTAGGTGGTTAGGGTTTGGCCGCCCAGACGACAAGGCCCCCGAGCGCTGATAGTTCCGAGGGGCTTGTCTTGACTAGGCGGTCCTGCAGAGGTAATACATGCAATTTTATTGTGCCAGAAGCAGTTTTATTTTTACTTTCTGATTGTGATTTGCATTGCATACATATTGTATATGAGTATAACAGTTACTCTGGGGTTCAACTTTGAACTCCATAACATTTTGGAGATACAGGAGTAAGGCAGTAATGGCTGGATGACTTGAAGAAGCTAGGGCTTGATGCGGAAAGATGAAGAAATAGAGGATGCCCTGTTGCTTTTCATACTTCTATATTTGGGATGACTGTATGACTTATACTCACTGTTTAATATTTGTTTTGGACGATTGTACCCTTAACCCTACGGGGATTACTTTATGTTTTTGTATGTACCTTTATCAGTATATTGTAGTTGTCCAAACCGATCATATGCTCTGCCATGCACACTCTGATGTTTGTTAAAAGGGAATTCTTAAGAAAGGAAAGGTATTAAGAAAAAGGATCCCTCTAACCCGCAACCTGAAAGGGCGAGGCCGATAGGGGTGTAACAATGTGCGCAAGATTTCAAGCTGCTCCAAAGCAATCACATGTTGAGCATGTGAAGAGAATTTTCCGTTATCTTTCCGACACAAAGGAGCTTGGACTTTGGTTCCCTAAAGGACAACAAGAATTTTGGTTGCATATTCAAACTCGAAGCATGCTGGCTACAAGACTGATAGACAGAGTACAAGTAATCAATGCCAATTTTTGGGTGGATCACTTGTATCCTGGTTCAGCAAGAAGCAGACCACTGTGTCCATATCATCTATCAAAGCTGAGTATATAGCTACCTCAAGTTGTTGTACTAAAGTCCTATGGCTCAAGCAACAACTATCTGACTTGGGAATCCATTTGAAAGAAGTTCCAATTCTCTGTGACAACATCAGCACAATAAGCTTGGCGAATAATCCTGTTCAACACACATGAACCAAGCATATTGATGTGAGACATCATTTTATTTGAGATCACGTGCAAAGAAAAGATGTCAAGGTGATGTTCATCCCCACTCACTTGCAACTTGCTGATATTTTCACCAAGCCCTTAGCCAAAGAGCAGTTCACTTTCATCTGAAGAGAATTGGGAATGGTAAATCCCAATGAACTGTAAGTAATTAATTTCATTAATCATTTATGAGATTTAATTAAATTATAATTACTGACTTAAGCATCGGAGCTTTTAGAATTATTGTTTGCAGGATGCTCCTCCATGGCTAAATAACAGAGTCTATCAGAGAACCTCTTGCTAGAATAAGCATTCCTAATATGCTCGAGCAATGCTAGAAACAACCTTATGCAGAATCAAAAATTAAGATGGGTTGCATTTCTCTCTCTGTTAATCATCTGCTTGCTCCAAAAAACCCTAACTTCCAGTTTGCTCCCCAAAATCCTCTTCATTCCCAAATCTTAAAATGGCTCACTCAATGGGAGGTTCTCGCCGTTCATCTCTGCCGAAATCTCCTGAGCATCCTCTTGTCAAGAAGCCTTGGACTTCTCATAAGAGCAAACGTTCAGAAAATTTGAAGACTTCGACGAAGCCTTTGGAGAAGATAAAGACCCAGTCACTAGTGAAGCTTTCAGTGAAATCAAAGGCACCGGTGAAGCAAAATGTGAAAACAATAGCTTTTGAGGATCAATCCAAGCACCGAATGAGGTTCCAAACTAAGTCACTGCCATCTGGTAAAAGAAAGTGGACCAGGAATCCTTCTCCTTCTCTGTCAGATTCTAAGGATACTGAAACTCTCTTCAATCAAAAGCCCCCGATACCTAAAGCTTCCGTGAGTCAAAAATCCAGCAAGAGACCACAAGCTTCGAATAGTTAGAAACAACCTTCAATCAGTCGTCAACGTGCTTCTGGGGTTGGTGCAGGTGGTCCTATAGCTTCTCAACTAGAAGGAAATGTACTTGAACCTTCACCTGGTATGATTGTTGATCCTCTTGTGGTTGATGACTTCAAGAACTTTGCATTCTACTTTGAAAAGAGACCATTTTGACTAGTTGTCTATGTTGATTTGGAGTTCTTTAGAGATAAATGCAATCTGGACCTTATTGAGTGGCTTCTACAATTTATGCCTCTGCTTCGTATTTGTCTTTCATATTCACCTGAGGTTGTTAGATGTTTTTACTATCACCTACATTTACAACAAAAGATTAATGAAGATGGTGATGATGCACTGGTAACCAAGAATTGAGGCCAAAAAATCAAGATTACTGCTTATGATTTGAATATCATTCTCGACGTTGTTGATGCCCCTGATGATCCTGCAAAATTGTCTGATGCTGAGTGCCACATGATTCTTCTTCCTGACATACCATATGTGGGTAAGAAGGTCAATATCTCTCCAGCAATGATGAAAGATCAGTATAGAGTGCTGTGGTATGTGTTGGGATCCGTAAACGCAGCAGAATTTACAAACTTTACGAATCCCTTCTGAGGATCGCTAAACCACGTTTAAATCAAGGTTAAAAGAATCTGAATCATACCTACGGCAAACCTGTCCGCGTCTCATACTATTTGAACTGGTGGGCTACCTTCTTGATCAGTAGAAGTCGACTCTACTAATCGCCTTCCTCTACCGGTATCCACACGAATAATCTCCGAACACGACTGCGGCAGCGTGCTAGCGCCTTCGTACTTGCGTCTCTCTCTTTTATTTTTAGGGTTTCTCGCGACTTTCTCACGACTACCTAATTCATATGGGGATCGATGATACGATACAACCTATCGTACAAGCATGTCACGTCCCTTTTGTCACGCGATAATTTGGTCAAGGATGAGGCATGGATAATGTCAACTTCCTATTCTTGACCACTACTTTCTCGATTCTTGAGTAGTCTAATAATTGAAGTGGAAACTCCTTTCCATCGTAGTATGGCTATACATTTCTCAGACTCACTCATCGAGGAGCCTAGTGTTATCTCTCTACAAATGTGATGGACAAATTACATCTTGACCATTCACATTCCTCTCCATGAGAACAACTGATCCCGATCCAAGCCTTTATCATCACCTGGTCAAAGGTGACTTTTGACTAGGTCAAAGATCAGCGACTCATCATGTAGGAATCCATGATGATCTCAGGTCAAAGGGCGTTGTGACGCGGTTATACATGAGAAAAGCTTATGAGTTAATCCATGCAAAACTTTCTCATAGTGGGTCGGTCCAACACCTTGTACTCTTACAAGTGCCCATGACTTTGATTCGTGTCTCCATACCTCATCAAAGTCATACTGGTATTATTTCATCTTCGCTCCTGCGTAGATGACTCGAATTAATTGCTCAGCGTTTTTGTTATTGGTGAATTGAATGCTTCTCGTATTTATAGTTGATGCCATTAATGGCCGTTGATGAAGCTTATGAAGTAGCCGTTGAGACTCTTGAATATGTTTGTTAGATAGATGAAGCGTTCGTCAGAGTTTCGCCCATTTGAATATTACAGCTAGAATTTGCAGAGTTGACATTCTCTTTCATTCCTTTTGTTTTTCTGTTGTGAAATGGCATTTAATGCGCAAACGGAATATCAAAGCTGCTTTACTTCGATCAGAGTTGGTTACCGTGCTTATATCCGGTTTAGGTAGCTTCATTTAATGCTTCTGACAGATGGTTTTGCTTTATTCAAATCTGCTGCTAATTCATGTGTAACCAATCTGAAACTCAAGAGCAAATTGGTTCAAAGTATCTGATAATCGCAATAAGTAATAATTCAAAGAAATAAAGGTTCATTCAACGGTTCATGGTTCTTGAATAATGGTGATTGGAAAACAGGGATGATATTGCTCGAGCAATGATTCATGCTTGCTCGAGCAAGCTCCTTTGAATTGCCCAGAGAGTGCTCTTGGTCGCAGATGCTCAAGCAACCAAAACCCTTTGCTCGAGCATGAATTTATCATTCTCGGGTAAGCCTTCCTTGAATCAGTTAAAAGCACATCAGACTCGCTGATGCTCGAGCACGATGCTCGAGCATGAATTGATTCATGCTCGGGCAAGCTTCATTCAATGATGAAATAGCCTGTTGCTCGACTTTGCTCGAGCAACCTTTTGCTCCTTGCTCGAGCAAGGATTGAGCAGATGTGAGAACACAAGTCTAGCAACCTTTTAAGCCTGCTCGAGCATGTTTTTGCCTCTTGCTCGAGCATGACTGTGCGTTGCCTTGCCATTGCTTTGCTCTGGTTGATGTTGGTCGAGTAAGCTGAGACTTCTGCTCGAGCAAAACTCCAAACTCTTCATAGTGCTTTTACTTGATGATGCTCGAGTAGGGCATCAGAGTAGGTTGTCAGTTCGATGTTGCTCGAGCAAGATTATACAGTCTGCTCGAGTAACCTTTTGAGAAATGCTTTTATCAGATTATCTTATCAAATGTTCTTTGGCTATTTTAATTCAAAAAACTTTTGAATTGTAATCATCAAGACACAGGAGTTAACATTCTCCCCCTTTTTGATGATGACAATTCCGAGAGCTAGTTTGACAAAGAGAACAAAAGATTGAACTGTTAAACCAATCGAACTGATAATTTATGCTGAAGACAATGTATTATTGATTGATAACAAAAGCATAATACCAAACTCAGAGTAAGCTCACACAAAACAGAACTACAAGCAAACTAGCTAAAACAAGCTACAAACATATACAAGCTAGCTACTACTCTCCCCCTTTGTCATCAGCAAAAAAGGGATCTTGAGCAGGATGAGAAGGAGAAGAGGGTGCACTATCGGAAGAAATAAAAACAGATGGGAGAGGCACAGTAGAAGGATC
Source organism: Acacia melanoxylon (assembly GCA_019022615.1). Taxonomy (NCBI): domain Eukaryota; kingdom Viridiplantae; phylum Streptophyta; class Magnoliopsida; order Fabales; family Fabaceae; genus Acacia; species Acacia melanoxylon. The sequence continues at coordinate 3,764,697 of JAFJYJ010000045.1, read as the reverse complement.
AATAGGAGGAACTACTGTGGTAGGGGTGACAGGAGGTCCCGCAGAACCGAAAGGTGCAGAAGTTGAAGGAGCAGGAAACGAGGTAAGAGGAGTAGGGAGATCAAAAGGTCCATCAGGAGAAAAACTTGTCACAAAGTTGTCTAAAGTGAAATCAAAGGCATTGTCTAAAGTGAATCCCAAATCATATTGTTGAGAGAGAGTATGAATTTCTTTCTTGATCTCTTGCTGCTGATCATATATGATAGAAAATCGGTTGTCCAATGATTCCTCTAGCTCGGCCTTGAAATCTTGCAAGTCTGTATCCATCTGTATCCCAAGATTAGACTTCAACGCTAGCATGTCTTCATTGAAACCTTTGATCATCATATTTTTGAGATCCTAATAAGCTATCATCGATTTCAATATGGGAGCCATAGCTTTTTGGATTAAGGCTTCAACAATGGTTTGAATAGCTGCCTGGGAGAAGGATGGCGCAGAGGAAGAAGGCCCAGCCTTTGAAGACTTTGCTTCATCAGGAGGTTGTGAGGCAGATGGCTTGGAGGCAGATGGCATCGAAACAAAGGGCTTAGACACTGCCGGTTGAGAGGAGGAAAGTGGGGCTTTTCCCTTCTTCTTCTTTGACGAAACTTCAGTAAAGGATATCCTCATATTCTTCATGTGTTCTAGTCCAAACCGTGAGGGATACACTTCTTTATCATCCTACAGATACCAGATGTTGTTGACTTCCAATATCCTGTAAACCAACGAAGGATATGGTATGGTAGCCCATAGCCTGACCTGAGCCTCAGAATTGAAGGAGACCATTTCTTCCATAATCCACTTGCCTAATTTTCTTGGTTCCTTGGCCACTAAGGAAACAAAACATTGAAAATCCTTTAGAACAAAGTGTGTGAAGCTATGTCCTTTCTGCACTAAGCTCCGACTATACACATACCACAACACTATGTGTTCATCCTTCATCATAGCCGGAGTAACATTAATCTTCTTGCCGAACTCTAATGGTACTTCAGGAAGTAAAATCTGATGACACTCATTAGGTGAAAGCTTCGGAGGATCCTCTGGAGGATCAACAATGCCAAGAATGACATTGAGATCGACAACAGTGATCTTAATCTCTTGATCACGAAGCTTGGTAATCAACACATCGTCGTCCGTTTTGTGAGTCTTCTGTTGGAGGTACATGTTATGGTAGAAGACACGGACAACTTCAGGCGAGTATGCCATGTTGAGATCGAGAAGAGGCATATATGGAAGAAGCCAATCAGTTAAATCCAGATTACACTTCTCCATGAAGTGAGTCAAATCAACATAAACTATCGGACAAAATGGTCTAGATTCAAAATAATGTGCAAACATAGAGTGATCATCCACGGCAATGTCACCAACAATCATATTTAGTGAAGGCTCTGGCAATTTCCCGTCTGCAGGATGACTTGTAGACACTTGCTCCTTCTTGCTCTCTGAGTCTAGAGAAAAAGAGACTTTCTACTTCTTGCTACCCGATACTTGTGATTTCTGACTGATAGCAGGCTTAAGAGTCTGAGGTTGATCTTGCTTTGTTTTAGACTTGATCTCATCAAATGTTCTCTCGGTGCCGACGGTCTTCGAAGAAGGTGGAGACGGCGACTTTGTCCGTTTAGTTTTCTCGGTAGGAAGAGACCCAGTATTTAGCCTAGTCGTTGGTGATGCCGGAGTTTCCATACTCATCTTCTGCTTCTCAGCCGTTTTGGACTTGGTGGACGATTTTGTCAGTTTCGCCGACGACTTGGATTTGCTCTGTTTAGTGGGTTTCTCGGAGTCAGCAATTTTAGGCTTATAGTAACTTGATTTCTTTGCAGGAGAAGATTGGGAAGGGGATTTTTCACTCGAACCTGCCATTGAAATGGACCGTAGAAGAAAATTTGCGAATTTGGGAATTTTGAAGAGAAGAGTCCGACGGTGAGGGTGAAGAGATTAGAAGAGCAATCGGTTGAAACGGTTACTTCTGAACAATCAAACAGTTGTAACGGAGAATTTTGAATAACGATTTGCAAACGATTGAAAGGGTTGGTGGAATTTGAGAAGAGAGAACGAGAGTTAGGGTTTAGGGGTTTAACGGAGCAGGATAGGGAAACTAACGAAGATGAAACGATACTTGCTTTTTAAAATTCTGACAGCTGATGTTGCTCAAGCAGGAACTTCTGTATGATCGAGCAAGGATTGTACTCGAGCAGACTTCTTGTCTTGCTCGAGTATGAAGATGTACAAGAGAGTTTAATTTTCTACTGAATTATAGATAAGATGATTAGATCTAACCTCCCATCAAGTGTGTACTGTGAACACTTGATTTATAGATAAAATTGAGATAAAAGAATCAATGAAGCTAGTCGTTGTGTAAAAGCAAATCTTCATTATTGTGGTATGCTCGGGAAGGTTGATCATCAAATTCTCATACAATGTCTATACTTTCCGTTGTTGCTTGAGTATGCTTGGTCTTCATCCTTGGTTTCAGTCATGATTTCTCGATGTTGCTCGAGCAGGGTCGAAAAGTATGCTCGAGTAGGGTGCTTTGATTCATTTTATTCACTATGCTTTTCACAAAGTTGCTTGGGCAAGCATAGTTGACATGCTCGAGCATGTATCTTTCTGTTAGCCTCTGTTTTAGAACATCTAGACAGACTATCCTGCACAAACAAAATCTAGAGACTCTGATGCCAAAGTCAGTAATTTTTTATAAAAATGAGTTAATTAAAAGTAAAATACTTACAACTCGTTGGGATTAGCCATTCCCAGTTCTCTCCGAATGAATAAAAATTGCTCTTTAGCCAGCGGTTTGGTGAAGATGTCGGCCAATTGAAGGTATGTGGGAATGAACATAACATTGACATCTTTCTTTTGAACGTGATCCTTGGTGAAATGATGTCTTACATCAATATGCTTGGTTCTCATATGTTGAACTGGATTTTTTCGCCAAGCTTATTGTACTTGTATTATCACAGAGAATTGGTATTTCCTTCAAATGAATTCCCAAGACTTGAAGTTGTTGTTTGAGCCACAAGACTTGAGCACAGCAACTTGAAGCAGCAACATACTCAGCCTCAGTGGAGCATACCCCACAGTCGTCTGTTTCTTACTGAACCATGAAACAAGCGAGCCTCCCATAAATTCACATTGTCCACTCGTGCTCTTTTTGTTGGTCTTGTATCCAGCATAATCAGCGTTTGAGTATGCAACCAAGAATTCTTGTTGCCCTTTTGGAAACCAGAGACCCAATTCCTTCTTATCAGAGAGATATCAGAAGATTCTCTTAATGTGCTCAGCATGTGATTCTTTGGGAGCTAATTGAAATCTTGTGCACATTCCCACACTGAATTGAATATCAGGTCTACTCACCGTCAGGTAGAGCAATGATCCGATCATCCCTCTATATTTGTTTATGTTGAAGTCTTTTCCTTTTTCTTCATCAGCATCTAAAGAAGCAGTTGAACTCATTGGGGTGTCTGCACCATTGCAATTTTCCAGTCCAAACTTCTTGAGCAAATCACGGAGGTATTTTGTTTGTGAAATGAATATTCCATCCTTCTGTTGCTTGATTTAGAGACCAAGCAAGTAGTTCAATTCTCCCATCATGGACATCTCGAATTCTCCCTGCATCTTCTTGGAAAATTATTCACAAAGAGAATCATTAGTAGCACCAAATATTATATCATCAACATATATCTGTACAACTAGTATTTCATTAAGCTTATTGGTTTTGATAAACAATGTTGTATCTGATTTTCCTCTAACAAAGCCTTGATCTAAAAGAAATTTACTTAATCGTTCATACCAAGCTCTAGGAGCTTGTTTAAGACCATACAAGACTTTCTTAAGGCGATAGACTTGATCTGAATGATGTTCATTTTCAAAACCAGGAGGTTGTTCAACATATACTTCCTCCTGAATAAAACCATTTTAAAAAGCACTCTTTACATCCATTTGATAAAGTTTGAATCCTTTGATACACGCAAAGGCTAAGAGTTCGCGCATAGCTTCCAATCTAGCCATTGGAGCATACGTTTCCTCATAATCAATGCCTTCTTCCTGATTATAGCCTTTGGCAACCAATCTAGCCTTGTTACGGACTATAATTGCTGATTCATCACGTTTGTTTTTAAATACCCATTAAGTGCCAATAACCGGATGGTCTTTAGACCTAGGTACCAAATCCCAAACTTGATTTCTATCAAACTGATGTAACTCTTCTTGCATTGCTATTACCCAATCATTGTCTAAGAGGGCTTCGTCAATTTTAGAGGGCTCAATGTGAGAAATAAATGAAGAAAAAGTTACTTCACTTAAAGTGCTATTTCTGGTCCTCACTCCCTGATTAATGTCACATATTACTTGGTCCAAGGGATGATTCCTAATGAACTTCCAAGCTTTAGGCCGAGATTGATCAGATTTTCTAAATTGTTTTGAGGATCGCTTCAAAAACATCCTCTGGAATTTCAATAGAAGCAGGAGTGGTTTTTGAAAAGAATTGGTTTTTGAAAACATTTTCCTCATCATCAGGATCATCTATCTTAGATTCACAAAATACAACATGTATTGATTCTTCAACTACACGAGTACGCTTATTAAAAACTCTATATGCTCTACTTCTATTTGAGTAACCAAGGAATATACCTTCATCAGATTTGGGATCAAATTTTCCCAAATTGTCCTTACCATTGTTGTGAATAGAGCACTTACAACTAAAGATGTGAAGGTTAGCCAAGTTTGGTTTCCTCCCTTTGTAGAGCTCATATGGAGTCTTGTTAAGTTTCTTCCGGAGAAAGGCTCGATTTGATATATAGCTAGCTGTGCTCATAGCATCTGCCCATAAGACTTGTGATGTCTGATTTTCATTTAACATAGCATGAGCCATCTCTGTTAATACACGATTCTTCCTTTCGACCACACCATTCTATTGTGGTGTCCTTGGAGCCGAGAAATTGTGATCAATCCCATGAGCATCACAGAATTCTCTGAAGGCTTGATTCTCGAATTAACCTCCATGATCTGTTCGAAAAGCTGTAATGCAAATACCTCTCTCGTTTTGCACCTTATTGGCAAACACAACAAACAAATCAAATGTTTCATCCTTAGAAGATAAGAAGATAGTCCAGGTGAAACGCGAGAAATCATCGACAATGACTAGAGTATACAAATTGCCACCAAGGCTTTTTACTCTCGCCGGTCCAACTAAATCCATATGAAGTAGTTGAAGAGGTCGATTGGTCGAGATTTCAGGCTTGTTTTTAAAAGACGATTTAGTTTGTTTACCCTTTTGACAAGAATCACAGAGCATGTCATTTTTAAAACGTAGTTTGGGTAAACCTAGAACTAAATCCTTTCTTACCAACTTATCCAGTTGTAGCATATTGACATGAGCAAATCTCTGATGCCACAGCCAACTTTCATCTAAGTTTCTAACAAAACATTTTTCATAGTTGATTTTGGGTAAATCCAATGTATAGCAATTTCCTTCGCGAGGAGCTTTGAACAATACCTTTATCGATTGGGAGATCATTTTTGTTGACAATAAGGCATTCTTCTGAGTCAAAGATGATCCAATTGTTTTTGTCAGCACTTTGGCTCACACTTAGGAGGTTATGACAAAGACCTTCAACAAGAAATACGTCTTGAATTAGAGGCCCACTCTTGTCACCAACCTCGCCAATCCCAGTGATTTTTCCGAATTGATCACCTCCAAAGGTGACTTTGCCACCATCTTTAGATGTCACTGCAACAAACTTGTCCGTATCCCCCGTCATGTGTCTTGAGCATCCACTGTCAATATACCACTTGTTGATCTTTGATGCTCTCAAACACATCTGCATATCAGAAAAGATTAAGTTTTAGGTACCCATTTTTTCTTGGGTCCTTTAGGGTTAGTTTGGGCCTTAGGAGCATAAGTTCCCTTAGGTACCCACTTATAGTTGCCAACCGGTCTATCTCTTCTATCTTTCTTGTGGAAACATGATGAAGTATTAGCCCTTTTCGATTACAGTAGCTACAATGGGCAAAGGGATTTGAGGAATGGACAGTTTTTTGAAAATAGTTTAAATAAGACTTTCCTCCTCTTTTCTTTTTCCCTTTCTTTTTGTCAAAAATGGGATTGTAGCCAATGCTTGATCGATCATTTGTAAATTTTTGTGCTTTCAAAATAACGTTGAGCATTTCACTTCCTTTAGTGAATCTCTCAAGTGTTTTCGTAAGAGACAAATTTCTTTTCTCCAAAACCAAGCAATCATCACAAACTAGCTTTCCACAGGAAAGATTTTCAACTTGTAGTTTTAGAGTCATGTTTTCCCTTTTCAAGGTTATACATTCCTCAACCACTTTTTCAAATTCAGCTTGTATTTCATTGTACTCATCAAATAATTCATCATAAGTAGGTTGTGGTTCATATACCTCTTTGTCGTTATCCGGTTGTTCTTCCTCTGCTACTAGACAGACATTTGTAGTTTCTTTTTCTTCTTTACTTTCATCTTCTGAGGAACTATCACCCCATATGGCTGATACATAGGCCTTCTTTTTGAAGTGGTTGAACCTTTTCTTCTTTTCTTTACCATTATCTTTCAGCTGGGGACATTTCGATTTGTAGTGTCCTGGCTTCTCGCATTCGTAACAGATGACTTGATATTTATCTTTAAAATCTCGTCTGTTACTGGAACCTCCTTTCTGGAACCTATTCCTGAAGCCTTGATATTTTCTATAGAACTTCTTGAATCTTCTCACGAACAAGCCCATTTCATATTCGTCATTGTCTTCCTTTTCTTTCACAACATTAAGAGCAATACCTTTGCTCCGAGTAGGGTTGACTTCGTCCAGGTCCTTCTTGAATTTCAGCTTGCTTTCATATTCAGATAAGCTTCCGAATAAAGCAGCAACTGAAGCCATAGATTATCCACGAGTCTCCTCTATTGTTGTGACTTTTGCTTCCCAATCTTTTGTTAGAACATTGAGAATTTTCCTGACTTGAGGACCTTGATCATATGTTTTGCCTAAGGCCGCCAGTTGATTGATAAGATGAGTGTAGCGAAGTTGAAATTCAGCAATAGTTTCTCCGGTCTTCATTCGAAGAAGATCATACTCAGTGGTTAGAGTACTAATACGATTTTCCTTAATACCGGTGGTTCCATCATATGCTACCTCCAGAATGTTCCACATTTCTTTTGTAGTCGACAAATTGCATATTCGAAAGTACTCCTTCTGACTGAGAGCACTCTGTAACATCAGGATAGCTTTACTGTTAAGAGTGATGTTTCTCTTGTCATTCTCATCGAACTCATCTTCTCTCTTTGGGACGGCAATTCCTCCTTCGATCCTTGTAGGAACGTAAACATCAGTCTCTATTACTCGCCAGAGACCATATTCAGCAGCTAGCAAAAACACTCTGAATTTTGCTTTCCAGAATGAATAGTGTTCGCCATTGAAGCCTGGAGGACGATTAATCGAAGCACCGTCAGGTAATATTCCTTCCATGATCTATCTCGGGATGTTAAGCCCAACTGAGAAACCTACGCTCTGGTACCAAATGAAGATAGAATATCACCTAGAGGGTGGGTGAATAGGTGATCTCAAATTCTTTTTGCACACCCACACAATGACAAGTAAAAAACAAAACAGAGAAATGAAGCTGTGGATACCGGGCGATTTATACTGGTTCGGTCCAAAATCACTGACCTACGTCCAGTCCCCAGAACACCTGGGATTCCACTATCTTTCAAGAATAATTACACACTCTGTAAACGAAGGATGGTCCTCTCACTCTCAGACTCCACTCCCCCTTAGGAGTTGTAATTGATACACTCTCTCTTAAGGTTCCTCAACCTTAAGATACAACTAATAATGAAGTAAATGTTTATAAACTCCTAACGAGCAGATAAAGTATTAAACACTGAAGACCAAATTGATGAAACAGTTGAAACAACAAATAGTATCAACTCGAATTAATTGCTCAGCGTTTTTGTTATTGGTGAATTCAATGCTTCTCGTATTTATAGTTGATGCCATTAATGACCGTTGATTAAGCTTATGAAGTAGCCGTTGAGACTCTTGAATATGTTTGTTAGATAGATGAAGCATTCGTCAAGAGTTTCGCCCGTTTGAATATTACAGATGGAATTTGCAGAGTTGACATTCTCTTTCATTCCTTTTGCTTTTCTGTTGTGAAATGGCATTTAATGTGCAAACGGAATATCAGAGCTGCTTTACTTCGATCAGAGTTGGTTACCGTGCTTATCTCCGGTTTAGGTAGCTTCATTTAATGCTTCTGACAGATGGTTTTGCTTTATTCAAATCTGAAACTCAAGAGCAAATTGGTTCAAAGTATCTGATAATCGCAATAAGTAATAATGGGAAGAAATAAAGGTTCCTTCAACAGTTCATGGTTCTCAGAGAATGGTGATTGGAAAAAAGGGATGATATTGCTTGAGCAATGATTCATGCTTGCTTGAGCAAGCTCCTTTGAATTGCCCAGAGAGTGCTCTTGGTCGCTGATGCTAGAGCAACCAAAATCCTTTGCTCGAGCATGCTGCTTAACCATGAATTCATCATGCTCGGGTAAGCCTTACTTGAATCAGTTAAAAGCACATCAGACTCGCTAATGCTCGAGCACTATTTTTTGTCTGCTCGAGCACGATGCTCGAGCATGAATTGATCATGCTCGGGCAAGCTTCATTCAACGATGAAATAGCCTGTTGCTCGACTTTGCTCGAGCAACCTCTTTTTGCTTGCTCGAGCATATTGCTCGAGCAACCTTTTGCTCCTTGCTCAAGTAAGGATTGAGCAGATGTGAGAACACAGGTTGCTCGACTTTGCTCGAGCATGCTTTTGCCTCTTGCTCGAGCATGACTGTACATTGCCTTGCCATTGCTTTGCTCTGGTTGATGTTGGTCGAGTAAGCTGAGACTTCTGCTCGAGCTAAACTCCAAACTCTTCATAGTGCTTTTACTTGATGATGCTGGGGCAACTTTGTGTGGTATGCTCGAGTAGGGCACCAGAGTAGGTTGTCAGTTCGATGTTGCTCGAGCAAGATTATACAGTCTGCTCGAGTAACCTTTTGAGAAATGCTTTTATTAGATTATCTTATCAAATGTTCTTTGGCTATTTTAATTAAAAAAACTTGGGAATTGTAATCATCAAAACACAGGAGCTAACACAATGATTACTTTCGATATTACTCAAGTAATGCAAATTTCCTCTGCAAGTAATTTTGTTACTTTCTGACCTTACTTGAGTAAGGCACATCCGTTCTGCAAGTAATCTAGTAATTGCCGTTCCTTTTCAAAGCTTCTCAACATTACTTTCGCTATTACTCAAGAAAGATCTTTCTAGCTCCGCAAGTAACGTCATTCCACTCATTTTCAAAGAACAATTTCAACATTACTTTCGAAGCTTACTCAAGCAATACTTTCTAGCTCCACAAGTAATTCTGGGAAAAGCCTCTGGAGGTTCTATTTCTAAAAACACCTTAGATATTACTCAAGTAATCCTTTAAGCTACCCAAGTAAGTTCTTGCAAATTCTAGAATCTATCGGTATGTGCTTAGTCTCTGCTCAAATCATTATGGGTTATTTTTTAACTTCTCTTAATCTCTCTCAAACTAATTTATATATTATCTAAACATCTTTTTAAGTGGATTTCAGTTGATTACCCTTGGTTTTAATGTGAGATTAGTCGAAAAGCATTTCAACGTGTCAAAAGCATTTATTGCGCTGAAAAAACAGAACATGCAAACAAAATTAAAGCATGTAGCAGTCGAAGACATTCCAGCTATTATTCTAACTTATCTTCTGCACAAGTAGGCGAACGCATTTAATGAAGCAACGGTCGATTAATATCAACGGAATCCATCTGTGCCTAACAGAAGTTCGAAGTCTCTCACCGGCTATATTCAAGTTCTTCACAACGACATTAATTGAAGATCGCTATAAATGCTCACCACATTCAATTCCGGCAACTACCCAACAACCGAAACTCTTTGCAATCAATTTGACTCAACTACATTTTACTATTTCATTAGCTCCAACGGTCATCAAGCTTCAACTAGTATAAATAGCCGAAGGATTGAATTCATTAATATAATAGAAACACAAATAGTGCATTCAAAGTATTCTATTGCTTCATTACTTTCTGTTTATATCATCGGATATTATTCATGTACTTCAATGTTTTAGTAATTATCTACTCATTGAGGAGTTAAACACTTATTTGATTTTCTGTTTAAATCTTAAGGTTGAGGAACCTTAAGTGTGGGTGTACGATTACAACTTGTAAGGGGGAGTGAGTCCTAGTTGTAGGAATTCTTACAACGCAGCGGATTAAAATTTTAAGAATCTTGTCCCGAGGATCACTCAGGTGCGTTTAAATCAAGACTAGGGAATCCGAAACTACCTTTGGTGAATCCGTTCGCGTCTCGTTTCCTTTGAATTGGTGGGCTACCTCCTCGATCAATAGAAGACGACTCGTTGAATCGGCTTCCTCTCTTGTATCCACACGAACAATTTCCCGAACACGGCTACGGCGGTCTTAGCGCTTCCTCCGTGTCTCTCTAGGTTCTTCACCACCGATCAGATTTTCTCTCGTTTTTCTATTTTGCTTATACACACGAGACAACCATCATAAGCCTCAAAAGCTTCGTCCGTTTTTACGTGCATCAATACGTATTAATGCGTATTAATACGTATTAATGTACAATTAATCCGTATTAATACGTATTAATGTACAATTAATCTGCATTAATGTACAATCAATACGCATCAAGAATTTGAATTTCGAATTTCAAAAACTGCTTTTTGAAATCTGAATTTCGAATTCTTGAATTAAAAAATATTAATTAAATCTATCTGATAGATCTAATCTAATGTATTTATTTAATGCAAACTAAAAGCCTTCCGATTTAATTTATCTCTATAAATCAAATCCGAGAAATAATATTCATCTATTTAATTAATTATGAGATACAATATCTCAATTTAATCTAAACAGATATCTGATATTCTTATTCGAATATTAAACGAGATACATTATCTCTATTTGTTTTAGATATTTAATTTATCAAATAAATTAAATACAAAACAAACATTATATATATATTAATATTATTAGATTTATAATATTAATATATATATATACATTAATTTCGAATTTTAATAAATATATATATATCCTAGATTAAATTTAGTATTCATCAATTCCGTTAATCGAGATTCAATGAACCCGGACACAAATGCTCGTGTTGGATTATTCTTGTGTGCGACCTATGCAGCCCATATGAGATTGGCGGTGGGCCAAAACTGTATCAACCCACAAGTCGCAAGCGGCCTCTAGCAAGACATTGCGACTACCCAACTCACATGGGGATCGATATCACGATACAACCTTATCATACAACCATGTCACGTCCCTTTTGTCACGCGATAATTTGGTCAAGGATGAAGCATGGACAATGTCAACTTCCTATTCTTGTCCATTACTTTCTCGATTCTCGAGTAGTCTAATAAGTGAAATGGAAACTCCTTTCCAACATAGTATGGCTATACATTTCTTAGACTAACTCATCGAGGGGCCCAGTATTATCTCTCTAGGAATGTGAGGGACAAATTTCATCTTGACCATTCACATTCCTCCGCATGAAAACCATTGATCCCGATCCCAGCCTTTATCATCAGCCGGTCAAAGGTGACTTTTGACTAGGTCAAAGATTAATGATTCATCATGTAGGAATCCATGATGATCTCGGTCATAGGGCGTTGTGATGCGGTTATACATGAGACAAGCTAATGACTAGATCCATGCAGCTTTCTCATAGTGGGTCGGCCCAAAGACCTTGTACTCTTACAAGTGCCCATGACTCTGATTGTATCTCCATATCTCATCAAAGTCATACTGGTCTTAACTCATCTTCGCTCCCGCGTAGATTACCGACCAGGGACATTTAGGATAATCTATAAGATATATCCAGGGATGCAGTTATCAATACAAACATGCAAACAAAAATGATAACAAAAGGAGAATACTATAAATATCCTAAACGTTCATTGTACAATGACTTGCCCCTAGGGCATAATTTCCAACACTAGTGTAATAGGATCATCTCGAGTGCAGAGTATGTAATTGTTTCTGTAAGATAGTGGAAACCTAAGACTTTCTAGGGACTGGACGTAGGTCAAAGAGTTGGAGCGAACTAGTATAATCTCTTGTGTTCATTGCTCTTCTCTCTATCTCTATTTTATGATCACCCATTCACCCCCCTCTAGGTGATATTCCACCTTCATTTTGTATCAGAGCCAGGTTTCTCTGTTGGGCTTAACATCCCGAGATAGATCATGGAAGGAATATTACCTGACGGTGCTTCAATCAATTGCCCTCCTGGCTTCAATGGCGAGCATTATTCGTTCTGGAAAGCCAAGTTCAGAGTCTTCGCTATGGCAACTGAGTTTGGTTTGTGGAATGTATTCGAAAGAGGAAACTATCAACCAACTGCCGTTAAAGATGGAGTTTGAATCGCAAAGCTTGAGGAAGAATATGAGGAGAATGATAGAAGACTTGTTACTCTTAATAGCAAAGCTATCTTGATGCTCCAAAGCGCTCTCAGTCAACAAGAATATTTTCGCATCTGTAATCTGTCAATTGCGAAAGAAACTTGGAAAGCATTGGAGATAGTGTATGAAGGAACATCTGGCATAAAGGAGAATCGTATCAACACGTTGACAACCGAATACGATCTCCTTCGAATGAAGATCGGAGAATCCATTGGAGAGTTCCAACTTCAATTTACTCATCTAACCAATCAACTGTCGGCTTTGGGCAAAACTTATAAGCAAAGCTCTCAAGTCAAGAAAATCCTGAACGTACTATTTCTGGTCCTCACACCTTGATGTACATCACCTATTGAAAAACCAGGCTATCACCCAAGAGGGGGGGTGAATTGGGTGTTTGTTAAAACTTTATGAACTTTGAAAAACTTTTCGCAACTTATTGAAAGCGAGTTTGAATGACAATAATAATGATTGATAAAGCAATAGTCGGTCATTCAAACATGTATAGATATTCAGTATATATGCTGGAAATATAAGAGATAAGGGAAGAGAATATGCAAACCGATTTATCTTGGTTCGGCCCAATCCTTGACCTACGTCCGGTCCCAAGCTTCACTTGAGATTTTCAATCCACTATCTTCTTGTAACTTGATTACACGTTACGTACTTGGAGTAATCCTCTCACTAGGATTCACTCCCCCTTACAAACTGTAATCAATACACTTGCTTGATCACACACTCGTACTCGAGTAATCCTCTCCCTAGGATTCACTCCCCTTACAAGCCGTAATCAACACAATGTGTTTCCCACTCAAGATTACCCAATCTTGAGTATCTCACCGAATAGAATGATAGGATGTGTACAATAACTCTCTTCTCTCTCGGAAGTAGATGGATAAGCACCAAGCACAATTACAAGTCATCTCACTCTCTATGATAAGCTATGTAAACATTAAGAACAGAGTAAATGATATGAAAATCGAGTATTAGCATCTTGAAGATGTCGCCTTATGTCTCTGCGTTTTTCGCTCTCGTACTACTGTGTTCTTTTTTTGGAGTCTTCAAATCTTCGTATTTATACTAATTGAAGCTTGTGACCGTTGCATATCTGTTCGTGCATGATTCCATTCGAAATTATAGTCATTGTGTGCATTTCGTAGAATATAGTCATGTTGGGAACATTTGCTTTGATTTGAATATTTGAATTTTGGCTCTTCAAGAATGTGTCCCATGTGGTCTTGTTTGATAAATGATGATGTACAGCTTTAGTTGGTGGAGGCATTGTTGTCTGTATTGAGAAATGGCTGTCCATCTTTCCAGGCTGTCATTCACTTGCTTCTGTTCAGAAGATATATTAAACTAATACAAGTGGGCTTTGAATAATAACTTGTCATAAAAAGTTATTTTCAAATGTTGAATCTGTTGAACCTTCGTCCGTTGGAGAGTTTCACCATTTGAACGTTTGAATCCATTGGAGAACCTTATAGTTGAGTATTCAAATTCGTTTCCTCATTGAATTCGATCTTCTTTGTCAAGTTTCGAAAAAGCTAAAGAAAGTTCATCTTCATACTCTTGACAGATTTTGATTTCTGTCAAGTTGATGTTATCTCAAACTTTAATCACCTGAAACTTATACACAAATGATATAAAAGATGTTAAGAAGTAGTATAAGTTGTTTGAGCAATCATCTGGATGTTGTTGATGAGAAACAATATGGTGATTTTCTTGAATCGATGTGTAAATCTGTTCGAGTTCCAAGCTCGAGTTTACATAGGTAAGCTCGAGTTTGGTCTTCATTTAAACTTGGAGTTTTGCCTCTGAAGTCTCAAGCTCGAGCTTGGGACTTGTAGACTCGAGTTTGGGTGTTTATCGGGACTGTTTGCACTCTGTCTCGAGCTAAACTCGAGTTTGGTCACTTATAGGCTCGAGTTTGGCTTTTTCCCAAAGTTCATTTCTTCTCTCGGGAACTCTCGAGCTCGAGCTTGTAACTTCAAGCTCGAGTTTGGACTTCTTCAAAATCAGCATTTCCTCTCGTAACCCGTAAGCTCGAGTTTGCTACATGTAAGCTCGAGCTTGCTACATGTAAACTTGGCCTGGCTGATTTTGGACTTTGTTCAGCGAGCTTGCAACTTCGTCCACTTTCGAGGGCCATATCTCCCTGGTCTGAACTTCGTTTTTGTTGGTTCAACTCTTGATGGAAAGCTCGTTGAGTCTACTTTCCAATGCCACTAATTTGAACTAAATTGGATTTGTATATTGTGAGTTACACGCAAACCATTGAGGCTTGGTTTTCTGTGTGGCATGGATTTCTCCAACTTCCACAATTTATAGTTCCGTGATCTGAACTCCTTTGGGCTTGAATTTTATATCAAAATGACGCATTAGGAGTCTAGTTTCATATTCCACTGGTTTCACCTCAATCGGATCTCTTGTTTGGAAGATATCATCAAATTACCAGACGTTGCCTGTGCTGAACGTTAAACAGAGTTGACCACCGCTGTAAACTCGAGTTTGTAAGTGTAAGCTCGAGTTTGCCTAGTCCAGAAACACCAAAGCTGCTGAAGACACTTATAGACTCGAGTTTGTAGTGCTAAGCTCGAGTTTGCTCATATCGATAGCAAATTACTTCAAAGAAGGTAGTAAACTTGAGTTTAATACTTGGAAGCTCAAGTTTGCTCATCCAGACCCTCATATTTGCTGACTTTAACTCTGAATTGATCCATTCCAACTTCCATTTGATTGTGGAGACTTCTAGGACCAATCTTAGAACTTGAATAATGATATCTTCATTCCATTCAGCAAGTTCTTCCTTTTTCCATCTCCCAACTTGATCATTCTTCATCTTTTAACTTAGCATCTACATTAAATATAAGAATTAGTCAAAGTAGAATATAAATGTAGTATGCAACCTTTTTGCTCTTAGGAATGACATCTATATAACACATCATCAAAACTAATCATAACCAACATTCTCCCCCTTTTTGATGATGGCAAATACTATATGAAAAATATGTATGAATATGTAAGTATATTAGATGCTCATATTTTTCTTGCCATTCTCTCCCCTTATTTGTCATTAGCAAAAAGTTGAAGTAAAGAAGAAATGCTTATAGAGACAAATATGTAACCAGATTATAAGGAATCAAGGAACTGATTTTCTCTCCGGATTTGAAATTGTTTTCAATCTAAATATGACGCAATTTGGAATGTTTTTATGAAAACAAATTTGAAAGAATTTGGAGAGGTTTTCAAGAGATCTTTCACACTTGAAACATATAGATATCAAACATGTGCAACATTTCTACTCAATATAAAAAGACAGAGATTAGAAATGCTCATGTAGGTTTTGCAGATTGATGATTGATCTGTGAAATCCATTTGCTAGCTTTGAGATCTGTGATGTGCTCTGAATAGCCTTATAGCCTTGGAGATGTGAAATGAAACTAAGTACTGGTTTCTTGAGTTGTATCTCATCTGAATGAATATGATCAGTAGTTCACTTCCATTTCTTTCCTCGCTTCAATGATTGATCGTCAAAGCATCTTTCCTTAATTGAATAGTTTCTCCTTGTAGTGCATTAAGGAAAGTTGTAACACATAACAAAGTCTTCGCTACAAATTGAAAACTTTCTTTGCAAAAGAGATTTATTAGTGCAACCAAATATCAAAGTATTCCTTTCCAAATGATATTTAAAAATAATGAAAGGAAAATATAAGATATTTTCAAATATGAAATTAACTCATCATCAAAACTAATAGAAGATAGTGAATACAGATGAGTATGCTTAAAAAGAGTTTTCTTCAAATAAAGGAGATGAATTTTTAAAGTATAAAACACATATGAATGTGAAGCTCCCCCTTAATGAATGCATGAATAAAACAGTTATAGCTCCCTTTAATGATACCAAATAATGATGTGATACCAAGTGTTATGAGGTCTGGAATTCATCTAACTCCAATGACATAACATGGTATCTTAGAATTAAGAACTTTCAAGTTCCCATGAGTGGACTTGAAATTGGTATAAAGAAATCACTTATGATTTTTATGATGATAAAAATGTTTAAATCATAAGGATCATTTTAGAAATAAGTGTGCTCAAAGGGCTATGATGAATGAAATAAAAAGAAATCAATGAAATCAAGTTAGCCTAGCATGATTATGATATATGTATGTTACAATACCTCACTCAAGTAATATCGTAATTACTTGAGTCATAATCATCTGAAATCCATAAATGGATCGCTGGCTAGCCATTATTTGATGATGTAATCAATACTGAGGCTCTCCCATTTGAATGAGCTTCAACAGATTAGATTATAACCACCAATTGCTCTTAATGAATCTTATAAGCGAAATCCCAAATGAGCTTTGAATAGGATCTCGAAATTAGTTTCTCGCTCATAGCTTCTCATCAAGCGGGTATGCTCCTACGCCTCTTGCTAGTGATGGGATGTCAATCGGGTATTGTCACGGGAATTTGCACTTGCACATAGCCACTGAGATGGTCTATTCTTGTTTGCCTATGTTCTTTGTATTCAACAACAGAACATTTTGGTAAACTCCTGCAACAATATATGTTCTTTGGTACCCAATGATTCTTGAGTCCACAACTGATTAGACATGACAACTCTTAAGATCATATAATTTAACAATATGATATTGGAGCAAAGAGTATAGCAATCAAAGATCAAAACATAGTTTTACCCAATCAAGTAAATTCAAGCCAATGAATCAAAATAGGGTAACAACTAAATGATATCAAGAATGTTATTTTTCAATGACACTTTGTAAATACACTTTTTATGCGAAAAAGATGTCATTGATAAAATGCATGTAAGTTTGATCAAAGAGCATAGAAAATCGTATCCATAAAGATAAGCATTTATCAATTCACGCTTTATGAATGAGCTCAGATTTTTCAAGAATGATAATGAAATATGCAAAGTGTTTCAAATCTTGAATGTTCTTTCAAAATATGATAATGCATTATGAAATTAAAATTTTCATGAATGAAAGATTCATATTTGAAACATGCTTGAAAACAATGTTTATTTTAAACATTGTGGAAGTCAACATGTTAAAGAATAGATCGAATGCTTCAAGATTAAGAGAACATGTGAAACATTGAAGTTTACATGTAGAAGAGTTTTCCCAAGAGCAAAAGTCATAATGGTAAAGCATTTTCGAAACATGCTTTGCACAACGAAATATATGAGCACAATGACTTTGCTATTGTCTAAGAGATGATCTTGCCTTTTAGAATAGAGTCTTGAAGTATATGAATATTCAAGGCAATAATATAAATATAGTTACTCGAAATGGATGAAGATAAATGTATATTTGAGTAACTTGACCAATAAGAGTTTATCCAATAAGCATAAGACTTTTACAAATTGAATTCTTTTCGGAGATAAGCTTGAAACTCATATAGATAATCAACTTGTTAGATATAAGATCTATCTTGATTGAGAATGAAGAATGAGGAGTTCAAGCATCATATTCAATACCAAAGGTCAATATGTGAATGATAGGAAAAACTCAATCAAGAAATTTGAAGCATATCCAACATTCAAGATACAATATTAACTTCCAGTTTTGAAACATCATTTAAATGCATTCAAAGTATGGATATTTTTCAAAACATATGTATGTATTTTCACAAAATAGTGTGAATTGAAATCCAAACAAATTTTACACTTGTGCATTTCAAAAATATAACATCAAAAAGTTATGCACAAATTCACTTGTTTGATCATCAAAAATTCACTAACAAATTGATTAAACACTGTTAGGAATATTAGTGATTGATGATATGGAGTATATAGATCATACGGAAGTTTTTGAAAATTCGAGGAAGATGATTTCAAAAACATGGTTGACACAAACTTGAGTTTGGAAAGACAAACTTGAGTTTGGAAAGTTTACTCGAGATACCAAGCTCGAGTTTCCATCTCTAAGCTCGAGTTTAGAGCTTTGTCGGGAAACTATCGTGAAATCATTTTGAGAGCCAAAATGGAAAAACGCAAGCTTGAGCTTATTAGTGAGTAAGCTCGAGTTTGGCACTATTCATGTCAAAAATAATTTTAGTTCACAAAATGCAAGCTTGAGCTTAGAGGAGTAAGCTTGAGTTTGCTAAGCTCAAAATATGACATTGCTCTCTGTCCCACTGCTTGAGCTTGCGGGGCAAGCTCGAGTTTGTCACAAATGTTAACATCTTTGAGAAGTTTAAATGGACGCAAGCTTGAGTTTACAACACCAAACTTGAGTTTACTCTTTGAAGGAAAAACTTTAAAACTTTCTCGCTCGATGCAAGCTCGAGTTTGGGATGCCAAGCTCGAGTTTACAACTTTTGTAAACTCACAAACTCTACAAAAATGATAAGCTCAAGTTTCGGAACAAGCTCAAGTTTAGAAAATACAAAATAGCTTGGTTTACTTTCTCGTAAGGGGCAAGCTCGAGTTTGCATAGCCAAGCTCGAGTTTGGCAATCGGCGATAAGAAATTGCTGATCTAAATTGAATCGGTTTCAAAACATTTTAACTTAACCAAAGACAAACCAAAAATGAACTCCATATAATCATAGTATGAGGTAAGAATTAGATATCACCGTAATTCCTCTTGTCCTCATAGAAGCTTGCTAGGTTGAGATGAATTGTTGTAGATAACTCATTTTTCAGCAATCACCATCAACATCAAGCTTAGCTTGTTCAAATTTTCTCAAGACTTGGATCATTTCTCTATGTTACATTCTTGAGAAGCTCTCTCTGATCCTACAAAACCTTATAAATCTTTTTCTTTCTTGGTATCCAACCTTACTTGGATCCAATCATCATTAGCTTGTAGGGACCAAAATCAAATTCACATGCTTTTATGAATATAGTCAATTCGAACGGTAAAGCACAATGAATTAATCATGAGTTCATGCATAAAGAAGCGATTTCTTTTCAAATCATCATATATGCTCCGAATTAAGCTTATTGATCATTGCAATCTCTTTCAAAATATAAATCGGGATGTGAGAACCCAAAAATATGATTTGCAATGCTGATTCCTAAGACTACAAGATATAAAACCTCAATGAATATTTCAAATGATAGCATATGAGGATTTATATTTGCATACCTTAGCCTTAGGTACTTGAAGGATTGCATTCGCTCACCCAATGTATCATTCGTTGATACTTTGTCATTTTGAATTTAGTCTTGGGATCAAGCAACGCTTTCTCATATGATGCAGAACGCAAGAATCTTTTCCTTGGAGCATGAGAGATCCTTCTTTTCTTATTCTCCTCAAGATAGTTGAATGAAACTTCATGGTAGTTCATTCTTGAGGTAGAATGTATTCTTCTTGCTTGTATCCATTGCTTCTTATGATTTGACCTTGTAGTTCCAGCAATGGCTTTTCCACAAGTTCTCCTAACTGATGTGAGTTTCCTTTTAGGTTCATGAGAAACTCTTGGATTCTTCTTCATCTTCTCAGTACCCTTATGTCCATTGATTTTCAAATTGTCCCGCACATTTAAATCACTAGATGGACATTTTGGTACCCACTTATACTTGGGTCCTTGACTCGTTAGTATTGGACCTTGATTGTCCTTTAGGAACCCAAACAAATTTATTTCTCACAAGAGAATTTCTCCTAATATAGCATGTGTAAGAAATATGACCAGATTTACCACAATAATTGCAAATAATAGAATGATGCTTATTGTGAACAGTTCTACAAGTATTGTGCTGGTGATGAGAGTAAGACTTCAAATAATCTTTATTTGAGCATTCATTCTTCCCACATGATTTTCCAAAAACATTTTCGAAAATATGTTTGTTTTTCAAAATAGAATCAGTAAATGGTTGAAAAACACTTTTAAGCGATTGTTCAAAAACGTTTTTCTTATCTACACAAGAAGTATTGGAATTGTTTACCTCATGTTCATCTAGAGCTCCAGATAGTGATTGATCACAAATGTCAATGAGCTCATCTTGGGAATCCTTTTTCTCTTGTTCTTTTGTGTTGACCGAATCAAGAAAGCATTCTCGATTTCACCTTCTTCCATTTGTTCATCATCCATAAATGTGCGCTTTGTAATTTCGATGAACTTTCAACACTTTCAACTTCAACACAATTGTTAGAAGTATATATAAAATCAAGAGTATCCCAAATTTCTTTAGCACTAGAGCAAGACTTGATTTTCTCAAAATCATTTTCGCTTAAGGCACCGTATAATATGTTCATTGCTCTAATGTTCAATGAAAACATCTTGAAGTCTTTTTTTCTCATTCCAATCCTTTCTTGGTTTGAAATCAAAAGCATTTGTAAAAACATTCCACATATAAAAATCAGTTGCTTTGATAAAACTAGTCATTCTAGCTTTCCAAAACCAAAAACTAATATCTTTGAAAAGCGGTGGAATGGTAAAATCAAACCCTACGAAAACGTAGAGCACCCAAAATTAGCCATTGAAACTCTTGAGACGGTTAAGTCCTTTAAACAAGAGCCTAGCTCGATACCAAATGAAAAACCAGGCTATCACCCAAGAGGGGGTGAATTGGGTGTTTGTTAAAACTTTATGAACTTTGAAAAACTTTTCGCAACTTATTGAAAGCAATTGAATGACAATAATAATGATTGATAAAGCAATAGTCGTCATTCAAACATGTATAGATATTCAGGTATATATGCTGGAAATATAAGAGATAAGGGAAGAGAATATGCAAACTGATTTATACTGGTTCGGCCCAATCCTTGACCTACGTCCAGTCCCCAAGCTTCACTTGAGATTTTCAATCCACTATCTTCTTGTAACTTGATTACACGTTCTGTACTTGGAGTAATCCTCTCACTAGGATTCACTCCCCCTTACAAACCGTAATCAATACACTTGCTTGATCACACACTCGTACTCAAGTAATCCTCTCCCTAGGATTCACTCCCCTTACAAGCCGTAATCAACACAATGTGTTTCCCACTCAAGATTACCCAATCTTGAGTATCTCACGATAGAATGATAGGATGTGTACAATAACTCTCTTCTCTCTCGAAGTAGATGGATAAGCACTTTGAAGCACAATTACAAGTCATCTCACTCTCTATGATAAGCTATGTAAACATTAAGAACAGAGAGTAAATGATATGAAAATCAGAGTATTAGCATCTTGAAGATGTCAGCTTATGTCTCTGCGTTTTTCTGCTCTGTGTACTCTGTGTTCTTTTTTTGGAGTCTTCAAATCTTCAGGTATTTATACTAATTGAAGCTTGTGACCGTTGCATATCTCATTCGTGCATGATTCCATTCGAAATTATAGTCATTGTGTGTGCATTTCGTAGAATATAGTCATGTTGGGAACATTTGCTTGATTTGAATATTTGAATTTTGGCTCTTCAAGAATGTGTCCCATGTGGTCTTGTTTGATAAATGATGATGTACGACTTTAGTTGGTGGAGGCATTGTTGTCGTATTGAGAAATGGCTGTCCATCTTTCCAGTCATCATTCACTTGCTTCGTTCGAAGATATATTAAACTAATACAAGTGGGCTTTGAATAATAACTTGTCATAAAAAGTTATTTTCAAATGTTGAATCTGTTGAACCTTCATCCGTTGGAGAGTTTCACCATTTGAACGTTTGAATCCATTGGAGAACCTTATAGTTGAGTATTCAAATTCGTTTCCTCATTGAATTCGATCTTCTTTGTCTTTGTTTCGAAAAAGCTAAAAAAGTTCATCTTCATACTCTTGACATTTTGATTTAAATCAAGTTGATGTTATCTCAAACTTTAATCACCTGAAACTTATACACAAATGATATAAAAGATGTTAAGAAGTAGTATAAGTTGTTTGAGCAATCATCCGGATGTTGTTGATGAGAAACAATATGGTGATTTTCTTGAATCGATGTGTAAATCGTTGCGGTTCCAAGCTCGAGTTTACATAGGTAAGCTCGAGTTTGGTCTTCATTTAAACTTGGAGTTTTGCCTCTGGAAGTCTCAAGCTCGAGCTTGGGACTTGTAGACTCGAGTTTGGGTGTTTATCGGGACCTGTTTGCACTCTGTCTGAGCTAAACTCGAGTTTGGTCACTTATAGGCTCGAGTTTGGCTTTTTCCCAAAGTTCATTTCTTCTCTGGAACTCTCGAGCTCGAGCTTGTAACTTCAAGCTCGAGTTTGGACTTCTTCAAAATCAGCATTTCCTCTCTGTAACCCGTAAGCTCGAGTTTGCTACATGTAAGCTCGAGCTTGCTACATGTAAACTTGGCCTGGCTGATTTTGGACTTTGTTCACGAGCTTGCAACTTCGTCCACTTTCGAGGGCCATATCTCCCTGGTCTGAACTTCGTTTTTGTTGGTTCAACTCTTGATGGAAAGCTCGTTGAGTCTACTTTCCAATGCCACTAATTTGAACTAAATTGGATTTGTATATTGTGAGTTACACGCAAACCATTGAGGCTTGGTTTTCTGTGTGGCATGGATTTCTCTGTCAACTTCCACAATTTATAGTTCCGTGATCTGAACTCCTTTGGGCTTGAATTTTATATCAAAATGACGCATTAGGAGTCTAGTTTCATATTCCACTGGTTTCACCTCAATCGGATCTCTGGTTTGGAAGATATCATCAAATTACCAGACGTTGCCTGTCTGCTGAACGTTAAACGAGTTGACCACCGCGTAAACTCGAGTTTGTAAGTGTAAGCTCGAGTTTGCCTAGTCCGAAACACCAAAGCTGCTGAAGACACTTATAGACTCGAGTTTGTAGTGCTAAGCTCGAGTTTGCTCATATCGATAGCAAATTACTTGACAAAGGTAGTAAACTTGAGTTTAATACTTGGAAGCTCAAGTTTGCTCATCCAGACCCTCATATTTGCTTTTTGACTTTAACTCGAATTGATCCATTCCAACTTCCATTTGATTGTGGAGACTTCTAGGACCAATCTTAGAACTTGAATAATGATATCTTCATTCCATTCAGCAAGTTCTTCCTTTTTCCATCTCCCAACTTGATCATTCTTCATCTTTTAACTTAGCATCTACATTAAATATAAGAATTAGTCAAAGTAGAATATAAATGTAGTATGCAACCTTTTTGCTCTTAGGAATGACATCTATATAACACATCATCAAAACTAATCATAACCAACACCTATCACTTGGTCCAAAGGATGATTCCTAATAAACATCCAAGCTCTAGGCTGAGATTGATTGAGGTTTTCCAAATTATTTTGAGGATTAGCCTTGAAAACATTTTCAGGATTTTCAATAGAGGTAGGAGTAGTTTTCGAAAAGAATTGATTTTTGAAAACATTTTCCTCAACATCATCCAAGGATTTATCAGTTTTGGATTCACAAAAAACAACATGCATTGACTCTTCAACAATCAGAGTACGAGTATCAAAGACTCTATAAGGTTTACTTCTATTTGAATAACCCAAAAATATACCTTCATCCACTTTGGGGTCAAACTTTCCCAAATTGTCCTTACCATTATTGTGGAAGAAGCACTTACATCCGAAAACATGCAAATGGGCCAAGTTCGGATTTCTTTCTTTGTAGAGTTCATAGGGAGTTTTGTTCAACTTCTTCCGGAGGTATGCCCGATTTGAGATGTAGCAAGCCGTACTCATTACATCAGCCCAATATACTTTAGAAGTATAATTCTCATTTAGCATAGCTCTTGCTATTTTGGTGAGGACTCGATTCTTTCTCACCACAACACCATTTTGTTGAGGAGTTCTAGGGGCTGAGAAATTGTGATCAATTCCTATGTTGTCACAAAACTCTGCAAATGCATGATTTTCGAATTCTCCTCCATGGTCAGTTCGAATTCCTGAAATAGAGAAACCTTTCTCGTTTTGGACATTCTTGGCAAAAACAACAAATTGATCAAATGTTTCATCTTTAGAGGATAAGGATACAGTCCAAGCAAATCTTGAGAAATCATCAACTATGACCAAAGTATAAAGATTGCCACCAAGGCTTTTTACTCTAGCTGGTCCAACTAGATCCATATGAAGTAGTTGAGAAGGTCTATTAGTTGAAATTTCATTTTTAGATTTGAAAGATGATTTGGTTTGTTTACCCTTTTGACAAGCATTACAAATCATGTCATTTTTTAAATGAAGTTTTGGTAAACCAATGACCAAATCCTTTTTCAGCAACTTATCAAGTTGTGTCATATTGACATGAGCCAAACGCTTATGCCATAACCAACTCTCATCCAAGTTACCAATAAAACACTTTTCAGAAACATAATCATTTTTAGAGAGGTTAAGTGTATAACAATTACCTTCTCTAGGGGCTCTAAATAAAGCTTTTGATTTTATATTTTCCAAAGAGAGAACATCCTTGTTTACAATCAAGCATTCCTCATAATCAAAGATAACTAAGTTACCTTTATCGGTGCTTTGACTTACACCGAGAAGATTGTGACAAAGTCCTTCTACGAGGTAGACATCTTTGATTTGTGGTCCTTCATTGTTTCCAATTTCACCAATACCAGCAATCCTTCTGGATTGGTTTCCACCGAAGGTCACCTTGCCACCATCCTTAGTCTTGATTGAAGCAAATTTGGATTGATCTCCCGTCATCTGTCTAGAGCATCCACTATCAATGTATCATTTCCTGGATTTCAATGCTCTTAGACAAACCTGCAAAATATGAGAAATCAGGTCTTAGGTACCCATCTTTTCTTGGGTCCTTTGGGGTTAGTTTGTGTCTTAGGAACCTTGTAAGATCCCTTAGGCACCCATTGATAATTTCGTATAGGTTTACTCTTTCTTTCCTTTTTAGGAAAATAGGATGAAGTAGTATGACCTTTACAATTGCAATAGTTGCAATGAGCAAAAGGATTTGAAGAATGAACAGATTTTCTAAAATAGTTCATATAAGATTTTTCTCCAAATTTCTTTTTACCTTTCTTTTTATCAAAATCATGTTTATAGCCAATTCCTGATTTGTCATTTGTAAATCGTTGCTGTTTCAAAATAACATTGAGCATTTCACTACCTCTAGTGAATTTCTCAAGTGCCTTTGTGAGATGCACATTCTTTTTCTTTAAATCAATGCAATCTTCATAGCTAGTGTTTTCATAAGAAAAATTTTAAACTTGCAATTCAAGAGTCACATTCTTCTTTTTCAAAGAAATATATTTTTTAGCAAGTTTTTCAAATTCAGACTGCACAACATTATATTCAGCGAATAATTCATCATAAGAAGGTCATGAGTTGTATACCTCATCATTGTTCTTAAGTTGCTCTTCTTCTTTTTCAGCAACTAAACAGATATTGGTTTTTTCTTCCTCATCTTCTTCATCTTCATCAAATAAGCTTTCTCCCCATATTGCTGAGACATAGGCTTTCTTCTTGTATTTATTGAACTTCTTGTTTTCTTTGTCTTTGTTCTTCAGCTGGGGGCATTTTGATTTGATGTGGCCAGGTTTTTCACATTCGTAGCAAATGATTGGCTTCTTCGGATCAGTGTTGGAGTTACCCTTGTGAAATGTTTTGCATCCCTGCTCCTTCTTGTAGAATCTTCTAAATCTCCGGACCATCATCCCTAGCTCACCATCCTCGTCTTCTTCATCATCATTATCTAAATCTTTAGCTTCTTTTACAGCCTTAAGAGCTATGCCTTTGTTCTTGCCATTGATCTCATCAAGTCCCTTTCTAACTTGATCTTAACTTCATATTCAGACAGGCTGCCAAACAAGGCTGCTACACAAGCCATCGACTCACCACAGCTTCTTCGATAGCAGTAACCTTGGCTTCCCATTCCTTGCTGAGAATGTTCAAGATTTTTATGACTTGAACCGGTTGTTCATAGACTTTTCCCAGTGCCGCAAGTTGGTTGATCAGATGAGTGAATCTAAGCTGGAACTCACCAATCGATTCCCCAGACTTCATACAAAGAAGGTTGTACTCAGTCATGAGGGTATTGACTCTATTTTCCTTGATTTCAGTGGCTCCTTCATGAGCTATCTCCAAGGCGTCCACATAGCCTTATCAGAAGTTAAAGTGCATATTCGAAAATATTCACTTTGACTTAAGGCACTCTGAAGCATGAGAACAACTTTACTGTTGAGGGTGACTAATTTCTTGTCATCATCATCATATTGCTCTTCAGGCTTTGGAGTCTTAACTCCTTCTACAATAACTGTAGGACTATAGTCTCCTTTCTCAAACACTCTCCAAAGGCCATATTAAGAAGCCAATACAAAGACTTTTAATTTGGCTTTCTAGAAAGAATAGTGCTCTCCATTAAATCCCGGTGGTTGGTTGATCG
Organism: Acacia melanoxylon; assembly: GCA_019022615.1. Taxonomy (NCBI): domain Eukaryota; kingdom Viridiplantae; phylum Streptophyta; class Magnoliopsida; order Fabales; family Fabaceae; genus Acacia; species Acacia melanoxylon. The sequence goes on along the minus strand of JAFJYJ010000045.1, from coordinate 3,737,879 downwards.
AAGCTTCATCAGGTAGAATACCTTTCATAGTGATCCTTCTTGAGATGTTAAGCTCTTAGGAGAAGACCTGGCTCTGATACCAAATGAAAGTGGAGCTTAATCACCAAGAGGGGGTGAATTGCGGATTTTAAAATTCTTTTCAAACTGCTCTATTTTTTAACACTAAAAATATAGATGAGCAGAGTATGAGAAAGGAAAACAACACACCAAGAATTTATACTGGTTCAGTCTAATCTCTTGACCTACGTCTAGTCCCCAAACACTCTGGGATTTCACTATCTCAATTGATCACACACTCTGTAACTCTAGAGTAATTCTCTCACTAGATCTTACTTCCCCTTACAAGTTGCAATCAATATCCCAATCTCCAAGTCCCCAGACTTGAGATTCTTACAATGGAATGATTTGCAATAAGTGAACTCTTTCTAAAAGTGGATAAATATAAACACTGAAAATCAATTTATCAAAAGATACTTTACACAAGAAAACTCAAAAAGTAGTTGGAAACTTGAATGATTTTTCATTTTCTGCAGATTGGTTGTAGAGAACAATTGAATGCAGCTCTATTTAAACTAAGAGAGCATTAAATGACCGTTGTAATCTTCAATGTGACCGTTGCCAACATTAAGGAAGGATTAGGTTAAGCTTTGGTCTTCTTCTCTCTCTACTCTTTGCTTAATCCAGTTGCACAGAAGTTTATGGTTGACTACTTGAATATTAATCCGTTGGAAGAGCAGCTAATGGATATGGAGAGGAAACATTAATTCCCTTGCAACGTGTGTAGAATGATTGTCCAAAAGGATGCAAGTTTTCTGGACTTTGCATTTAATGTGCTGACGTCACTTTTAGCTTTTTTTTCAAATCTTCTTTTAATATTCTCTAAACCATCTGAAACTCATTAACAAACTGATTAAACATAGCTAGGAACAGTAATGAGTGATGATAGGAAGTATTAAGATCAAACAGGAAGATTTCACAAATTCGTGCAATTTGATTTTCAAACACAGAAACACAAACTCGAGTTTGTTCTCACAAACTGGAGTTTCCAGAAGCCTAAACTCGAGTTTCCAAATCCTAACTCGACTTTCCTTCTTCCAGAGAAGAATGTCACAAGTTGAGTTTTGAAGCACATTTTGAAACATTGAGCAAACTCGAGTTTCTTAATGACTAACTCGAGTTTTGGACTTTTATAGTGAAAACATGTTTAAGTCCAAAAGCTCAAAACTGGAGTTTCCAAATGTAAACTTGAGTTTTCAAATTACTGAAATGAGCAAAGCTCTCTGTAAGGCACAAACTCGAGTTTCCAAAACCAAACTCGAGTTTCCTTTTAAAATTGGAAACCTTTGAAAAATCTTTGCCAAGTGAAGACTGGAGTTTCCAAAACAAACTGGACTTTTCTCAAAGTGGATAAAACATTATAACTTTCTGTAAAGCACAAACTCAAGTTTCCAAATACAAACTCGAGTTTCCTCATAATTTAGAAAATGCTTGGCCAAGTGTAAACTGGAGTTTGATTGGGATGAAAAATATTTAGACTCTCGCAAAGCCCAAACTCGAGTTTAGTCAAGTTCACAAAACTTGACAAAACTCTTTGTTTGGTGCAAGTTGGAGTTTGCGTATGAAAACTGGAGTTTTCTTAAATTCAAAACTTTAGGAGCTCTTTGTGTGTCTAAAACTCGAGTTTACAAAATCCAAACTAGAGTTTCCTCATAAGTGAAAACTTTTACAAACTTTCTGGTAGTTGAAAACTGAAGTTTGTAAATCAAAAATGGAGTTTTGTATGCTTTAGGAAAATATTAAAGTGTCTCTGTATGGTACAAATTCGAGTTTGTAAACTGAAACTCGAGTTTGTCTTGATGTGAAAAACTTGAGTTCTCTCTGTGTCTAGCAAACTCGAGTTTGCCTAAGTAAAATGGAGTTTTCTTTAGTTTATAAATTTGAGCTACTCTTTGTCAAGTCCAAACTCGAGTTTTGCTTCCAAAACTCGAGTTTGCCTTTACAGTAAGCTTTTCAACTCACCAAAGACAAACTTCAACTTATGTTTATTGTCAGTTATCATCAAAACACATAGAGAACTTAGATGATGCATGTAGGGGTGTAACAAAATTGGTATTGGAAGATCTTTTTTTTTTTTTTTATGAGTAATAAACTGGCCCTCGGCATGCTACACCTCTATCGGCCTCGCCCTCTAGGGTGGCGGATAGAGGGATTCTCTTTGATTATTTCCTTATGTTATTCAATTATTGTTTAATAGCATGCATCAGAGTGTTACGCAGCAGAGCATTTTATCGGTTTGGATAGTAGATAATACTAGTAAAAGTAAAGACAAGTATCAAAATATAATCCCTTGTAGGGTTAGGGTACAGTCATCCAAAATAAAGCGGAGTAGAAGGTAAAATATATGGTCATCCCAAAATATAATGTACAATAAGTCTATAGGGCATTCCCTGTTTCTTCACCATGCAGCTCCATGCCCTACCTCCTATCTCCTGATCAGCTCATGCAAAACCGCCTGTATCTTTAGGATAGTCTGGGATCCAAAATTAAATCCAAGAGTAACTATTAAACTCATGAAATTTGTATGCAGTGCATGCAGCCAACCATAATTAGGAAAAATAACCATGACAATACATACCAGATGCATTCAGTAATCATCACACGCAGTAACATAAAACATCATACCACATATGCAAATGTCTACTGCAAAAGGACCAAGTCCTAATAAATGTAAGACTGCCTAACAAGACAAGCCTCGATCTACAGCACTAGCAAAGCACAGTAGTTGGGCCTAAAACCCAAACTACACTGAATGCATAAATGCAGGCCCCACTCACAAGACACGGGTCCACAATCATGGAAAATAAACATACAAAGCAACATAGAGTATATAAGTAAACAGTTATTACCTAACAGCTAATCAATATATGGAATATTTCCAGATGCCCAAATAATGTCCCAGGTACTTAACAACCTTAAAACAATACAATATAACAAATTTTATTACTTGTACAAACTCTCCTCTTATTTTCATTATTTTCGGCCAACTACCAGAAAATTCTACAATTTGTGACCAACTTCAAAAATTCATAACTAATTCTAGAAAACTCCAATTAAGGTGATTCCGAAGGCTATTTGACCTTTGATATGTTTATTTTTACTAAAAATATTCCTGGGACCACTGGAATTCTAATCCTTTTTCTATGTTAAAAATGTCCCCTCTAGTTAGAAATAAAATCTAGTTTCAAGGGTTATTTTCAAAAACTCATATCTCTTTGTAGACAACTCTAAAATTTACAAATTACCTATCAAATTAAAGCTTGGGATGTCTACTTCAACATTGAAAAATTTCATGGCCATTGGACACTGTTTACTATTTAAAATCACCTCTTAAGCCGATTGTCTTTCAATATTCCAAAGTTGGAAGATTTGCAACTCTTTGTAGATTAGTATTTTGATTTCCAAAATCATGTTCCATACTTATTCTTGTACAATTTTTCATTCTAAACACTTTGGAAATATCAAAATTACTAAAATCACATCATATCACCATGTTTCTTCAGCTGTCCGAAAATTAACCCTAAGACCAAGAAATCACAAATTCCATTTTAACTTCGTTCTTTTCTTAGTTCTTGCTTAATTTTCTTTACTAGGTCATAATCTTGGATTAGAATCTTATTTAAGCCATGTTTAACATCTTGGGAAGAACTTCCCCTTATAAATATTAATTTCCATAGTCACCAATTATCATGGAAAAGAAACCAACATTCCAAGTCTCAAAAGTCTCAAGATTGCTAGAGAAGATACTTACTTGTCTTTGAGCTTGTTTACTTTCAACTTCTTCCTTCTTGAACTCTATGAATTTTGACCTTGAGCTTTTCCACACCATACAAGAGTCATCTATTAAGACCTTATGCATGCTTATAGAAACATAGAAATGTATAGCAAACTTCATAGTTTACTTACCTTAATCTTGAAGTTTAGTTGTTTTTTTTTCCTTCTTGATTATGTAAGTTCTCTCTTCTCTTCTTTTCTCTCTTGTGTATGTCAACTTTGGGACAGAAAAATGCAGGTAAGCGGTCCTTAAATAATAGATGGAAAGCATGCAAAATATCTCCTTTGGTCTATGTCCATTTGTCCTTGATTTATACTCTGTTGACATATGTCTTTCTTCAAAATTCTGGATTTTTCTTGGCTTTTCTTATCTTGGACGAATTTGAAGCTTATGGAGGAAGGATTTTGAGGTTCAATTGTCATTGGTTAAGCAAAGTGTCCTTCTTAAAGTCAACTTTAATTCCTCTAAAGACACTTGTCAAATTGGAATTAATATCTTTGACTTTTGGAATAACATGTGACAAATGTGTGCCTCTTCCCTTTGCTCCATCTTGGTCAAAATATTGGCTTACAACGGAAGGAAATTGGTTTTTCAAAATTCCTTAAATGAAGGTGTTGAGGTGTCCCACATAAAGTCAAACTCATTTCCCTTAGTGACATGTGTCAACTTAGGGTTTAATAGTTTACTTTTGCAATTAACCATATGTCAAATATGTCTTCTTCTTCCTTTCTCTTATTGACCAAAATTCTTGGTTTGATAGCCAAGAATTTGAGTCATCAAATGTCAACACAAATCTAGAAGATTGTTGACATATCTCTTGCTTAAACATGTGGCCAAATATTGGGACATAATTGGAAAGCTTATTTAATACTCACCCTTGACTTTTTGACATGAAATCACCTCTTTTCTCTTTATCCTTGTGTTTTGGACGTTTTTATTAAGGTTTATTTAAGAAGCCTTTGAGTCATCCTTTCCATATTAATCACATGCACATATGTCCCTTTACTTCAAGTCACCTTAATTTCTTAGCATGACAAATGGCAATTCAAGATGCAAGAAGTTATGACTTGTACTTTTAATCTTTCGCATGTCACAAATATTAAATTCATGTGGCCTCCCTACTCCTTCCTTATTGGAAAAATATAAAGGGCCTTTTTAGCTTCCTGAAGACTCTTTATTTCATGTCAAATTATCTTAATTCTATAGTCTTCCCCCTTTGCACACTTGGCAAATATCCAAGGGCATAGGCAATAGCTTGAAACTTACTCTCTTAACTTATTGACACCTACTCTTATGAAATTTATTATTCTCTTCCATTTGTCTTGTCTCTTAGCCGAAAATGGCCTTAACAAAAGGATTCCCAAGTTGTCCTTTATTGTCTTTTGGTACATATCCATTAAAAAATAAATGTTGCCATTTATTGACCAATCCTCTTGACAATTCTTTTGGCCTTGCTTGGACAATTGGAAGGCTTATTGAAGAAGCCTATTAATTCCTTTTCTTGACTTCCATCTGTTAGCTCCTAATGCTTTGATGATAACAAAAGTCCAAGTTTTGAAAATATGTTGAATTCTAGTTTCATATGTTCAGGAAGTAATTCTCGAGAATTGACTTAAGGATTCTTGAGAATGGCAGTTAAGGCAGTTAAGTTATCATCGCAAAACCTTCTGACCAAAGGATTCTCGAGAATGGATAGTTGATTCTTGAGAATGATTCTCGAGAATGAACTAGTGATTCTCGAGAATGATCAAGTTTGATCACATTTCAGAAAATCTTGTACTATGCTTCAACAAGTGATTCTCGAGAATTGAGAATCAGTTCTCAGGAATGCTTCTCAAGAATCAGTAAAAGAATTCTCGAGAATATTCGATTGCTTCATCTGATGCTCACGAGATAATGGTTTCTCGAAGTGATTCTCGAGAATGATCGAAACAAAGAATGTCAAAATGCCCAAGCGTATTCCATCATAAAGTCCACTCAAATCGAACAAAGAATGTCCCAAGAACCTTAATCACAATCTCGGAAGATAACGAAGAAACGAGAGCAACGGATATATTTATTACTCTCAACGGCTTATTGAGTTTTCTTCCAACTACATTAATTTCTATCTCTATAAAAGAGAATCAAATCTTCACCTGAAATGTTGTGCATTCATTTGAACTTAATGCAATATGTTGTTTTAACACGTTCGTTTCATTAATATCTTCGATTATGTCTTGGTTGTTTAGTGTTTATCAATTTTACTCTTCCCACCATTTAATTCTTTTAGTTGTCAAAATCTTAAGGTTACGGAACCTTAAGTGCGGGTGTATCAATTACAACTTGTAAGGGGGAGTGAGTCTAAGTGAAAGGATCATCCTAAGTTACAGAGTGTGTAATTGTATACGCATTTGAAGAGTTAGTGAAAATCCCAAGGTGTGCTTGGGGATTGGGTGTAGGTCAAAGTGTTAGACCGAACCAGTATAAATTGCTCTGTGTCTATCTCTCTTCTCAGTCTCTGTATTACTTGGATTCCTGTGCAACTCGCGAAAAGTGTTTGAGATCACCTATTCACCCCCCTCTAGGTGATATTCCATCTTCATTTGGTATCAGAGCAATGGTTTCTCAGTTGGGATTAACATCCCGAGATAGGTCATGGAAGGAATATTGCCTGATGGTGCGTTAATTAATCGCCCTCCAGGTTTCAATTGCAAGCATTACTCATTCTGGAAAGCAAAATTTAGAGTGTTTGTGTTAGCTACTAAATATGGTCTCTGGCGAATAATAGAGACTGGAGCTAATGTTCCTACAAGGATAGAAGGCGGCATCGCCATCCCCAAGGAAGAAGCCGAGTTCGGTGAAAATGACAAGAGAAACATCACTCTCAACAGTAAAGCTATCCTGATGTTACAAAGTGCACTCACTCAGAAGGAGTACTTTCGAATATGCAACTTGTCGACTGCGAAAGAGATGTGGAAGGCGCTGGAGGTAGCATATGAAGGAACCACCGGCATTAAGGAAAACCGGATTAGTACTCTGACCACTGAGTATGATCTTCTTCGAATGAAGACCGGGGAAACTATTGCTGAGTTTCAACTTCGCTACATTCATCTCACCAATCAACTGGCAACCTTGGGCAAAACATATGATCAAGGTCCTCAAGTCAGAAAAATTCTTAACGTTCTAACAAAATATTGGGAAGCAAAAGTTACAGAAATAGAGGAGACTCGTGGAGAATCAATGACTTCGCTTCTTTGCTTTATTCGGAAGTCTATCTCGAATATGAAAGCAAGCTGAAATTCAAGAAGGACTTGGAGGAAGTCAACACTACTCGGAACAAAGGTATCGCTCTTAATGCTGTAAAGGAAAAAAAAGATAAAGACGAAGATGATGGCGATGATGAGATGGGCTTGTTCGTGAGAAGATTCAAGAAGTTCTATAGAAAGGACCAAGGCTTCAGAAATAGGTTCCAGAAAGGTGGTTCCAGTAACAGACAAGAATTCAAAGATAAAGACCAAGTCATCTGTTACGAATGTGAGAAGCCAGGGCATTACAAATCAGAATTCCCCCAGCTGAAAGATAATGATAGAGAAAAGAAGAAGAAGTTCAACCACTTCAAAAAGAAGGCCTATGTATCGGCCATATGGGGAGACGACTCCTCAGAAGAAGAGAGTGAAGAAGAAAAAGAAACAACAAACATTTGTCTGGTTGCAGAGGAAAAGCAACCTGAAAGAGATGGAGAGGTAAATGATTTACAACCTTCATATGATGAGTTATTTGATGAATATAATGAGATGCAATTAGAATTTGAAAAAGTTGTTGAGGAATGTATAGCCTTGAAAAAGGAGAACATAACTCTCAAACAACAAGTCGAAAATCTTTCCTGTGAAAATATTATTTGCGAAGAATGCCTGAACTTAGAGAAAAAGAATGGGTACCTCACAAAAACGCTCGAGAAATTCACTAGAGGTAGTTAAATGCTCAACGTAATTTTGAAAGCCTAAAGATTTACCAATGATAGATCAGGCATAGGATATAATCCCATTTTTGACAAAAGGAAGGGTAAAAAGAAAACTAGTGGAAAATCATACTTGAATTATTTTCAGAAAACTGTTCATGCATCAAATCCTTTTTCTCATTGTAATTAATGTAACCAAAAGGGACACAGTACTTCATCCTGTTTTCACAAGAAAGAAAGAAGAAATAAACATATTGGAAATTATCAATGGATACGTAAGGGAACTTATGTTCCTGAGGCCCAAACTAACCCAAAAGGACCTAAGAAAAGATGGGTACCTAAGGCTTAATTTCTGTTGATTTGCAGTTTTTTCTGAGAGCATCAAGGATCAACAAGTGGAATATTGACAGTGGATGCTCAAGAGACATGACGGGGGATGCGGATAAGTTTGTTGCAATGAGATCAAAAGATGGTGGCAAAGTCACCTTTGGAAGGGATCAATATGGAAACATAACTGGGATTGGTGAGATCGATGCCAAGAGTGGGCCTCTAATTCAAGATGTATACCTTGTTGAAGGTCTCTGCCATAACCTCTTAAGTGTGAGTCAAAGTGCTGATAAGAACAACTGGATTATCTTTGACTCAGAAGAATGTCTCATTGTCAACAACGATGATCTCCCAATTGATAAAGGTAAACTAAAGGTATTATTCAAAGCTCCTCGGAAGGGAACTATTTATACATTGGACTTGCCTAAAGTAAACTCTTTGAAGTGTTTTGTTAGCAACTTAGACGAAAGTTGGCTTTGGCATAAGCGACTAGCTCTTGTCAACATGTTTCAAAAGCCGGATAAGTTGTTATGAAAAGACTTGGTAATCGGTTTACCCAAACTTCATTTTAAAAATGACATGATTTGTGATTCATGCCAACAGGGTAAAATAACTAAATTATCTTTCAAAAACAAACCTAAAATTTCGACAAACCGGCCTCTTCAGCTACTTTATATGGATTTTGTTGGACCTGTAAGGGTAAAGAGCCTTGGTGGTAACTTATTGGTGATTGTAGATGATTTCTCTCGTTTCACGTGGTGCTAAATGAAAGTCGAACTTCACCAGTCTTCTGGGCAGATGCAATGAGCACGGCTAGCTATATCTCTAACGGAGCCTATCTCTGAAAGAAGCTCAATGAGACTCCTTATGAATTATACAAAGGAAGGAAACCGAATTTAACTCACCTTCATATTTTTGGCTGTAAGTGTTTTGTGCATAACAATGGTAAGGACAATTTAGGAAAATTTGATTCCAAATCTGATGAAGGCATATTTCTTGGTTATTCAAACAAAAGTAAAGCATATAGAGTTTTCAACAAGCGTACTCGTATAGTTGAAGTATCAATACATGTTGTGTTCTATGAATCTAAATATGATGTATCTTTGGATGATGATGAGGAAGTTTCTGACAGGAACCAATTCTGTTCCAAAACTACTCCTGCCTATCTTGAAAACTCAAAAAATGTTTTTGAAAATGATTCTCAAAATATCTTCAAAAATTCTGATCAAACTCAGCCTAGAGCCTGGAAGTTCATTAGGAATCATCCTTTGGACCAGGTAATAGGAGATATAAATCAAGGGGTAAGAACCAGAAAAATTACCTTAAATGAGGTCACGTTTTCTGCCTTCAGTTCTAAGATTGAGCCCTCTAAGATTGACGAAGCCCTATCAGACAATGATTGGGTGATAGCAATGCAAGAGGAGCTACATCAATTTGATAGAAATCAAGTTTGGGACTTGGTACCTAAGGCTAAAGACCATCCAGTCATTGGCACTAAATGGGTATTCAAAAACAAACGTGATTAATATGCAATTATAGTCCGTAACAAGGCTAGATTGGTTGCCAAAGGTTATAATCAGGAAGAAGGCATTGATTACGAGGAAACGTATGCTCCAGTGGCCAGATTGGAAGCTATACGCGTACTCTTAGCTTTTGCGTGTATCAAAGGATTTAAACTCTATCAAATGGATGTTAAGAGTGCCTTTCTAAACGGTTTTATTCAGGAGGAAATTTATGTTGAACAACCTCTCGGTTTCGAAAATCAACATCATCCATATCATATTTAGCGTCTTAAGAAAGCCTTGTATGGTCTTAAACAAGCTCCTAGAGCTTGGTATGAATGTTTAAGTAAATTTCTTTTAGATCAAGGCTTTGTTAGAGGAAAAGCAGAAACAACATTGTTTATCAAGACCAATAAGCTTAATGAAATCTTAATCGTACAAATATATGTAGATGACATAATATTTGGTGCTACTAATGATTTGCTTTGTGAAGAATTTTCCAAGAAAATGCAGGGAGAGTTCGAGATGTCCATGATGGGAGAGTTGAACTACTTTCTCGGCTTGCAAATCAAACAACGGAAGGATGGAATATTTATTTCACAAACAAAATACCTCCGTGACTTGTTAAAGAAGTTTGGAATGGAGCATTGCAATGGTGCAGACACCCCAATGAGTTCAACTGCTTCTTTGGACTCGGATGAAGAAAAGGGCAAGGACTTCAACATAATTAAGTACAGAGGAATGATTGGATCTCTGTTATACTTGGCTGCTAGCAGACTAGACATTCAATTCAGTGTAGGAATGTGCGCAAGATTCCAATCAGCCCCAAAAGAATCACATGCCAAGCATGTTAAGAGAATCTTTCGATATCTCTCGGATACAAAGGAATTGGGTCTTTGGTTCCCAAAAGGTCAACAAGAATTTATGGTTGCATATTCAGACTCAGATCATGCTGGATACAAAACTGACAGAAAAAGCACCAGTGGACAATGTGAGTTTCTTGGAGGATCACTGGTATCATGGTTCAAAAAGAAAAAACCACCGTAGCCGTATCCTTAATCGAAGCTGAATATGTTGTCGCCTCGAGTTGCTGCGCTCAAGTCCTTTGGCTAAAGCAGCAATTATCTGACTTGGGAATCCATCTGAAGGAAATTCCAATTACGTGTGATAACACAAGCATAATAAGCTTGGCAAAGAATCCAGTTCAACATATAAGAACCAAGCACATTAATGTGAGACATCACTTTATCAGAGACCATGTGCAAAAGAAAGATGTCAAAGTGATGTTCATTCCCACGCACTTACACCTTGCTGAAATTTTCACAAAGCCCTTGGCCAAGGAACAGTTCAACTTCATTAGAAGAGAATTGGGAATGGTAAATCCCAATGAATTGTAAGTAAAATGGTACTCCTTTGTCATTAATCATGTTTTGCTGATTATTAGAAACTGACTTAAGCATCGAGCTTCTAGATATAGTTTTTGCAGGTTCTAGTTTAATGGACAAAGACTGATACAGGATATGATAATTATAAAAAATGATTTCATCATTCTCGAGAATTGATGAGTAAGTCTCTTTGCATTTCATAAGCATTCTTGAGAATTGGAAGTCACTCTCAAGAAATAACGGGATCTTTGAAGATTCGCTAAGTGAAAATGATCAAAGTCATTTCACCATTCTCAAGAATGGATAACGAATTCTTGAGAATTGATGCAGACAGAGCCTTCTGCAAAATTCATGTTTAATGGCTCCTTATTATGCTCTCAAGAATTGAAGGTATTCTCGAGAATTACATTCCATTCTTGAGAATTGATGAATTGAGAGAGTAGATTTCATTTAAGCCTTCTCAAGAATCAATGATAGGGGAAAACTTTATGGCCTATAACTCTGCAAGTATACGGGTCGTACCAAGTAATAAAGTGATAAGAAAAGTATCGTTCCCACGATGACTTCGTACCCCAACTTCGGTTAAGCATTAATTTTACAATTTCGTTTAAGTTGAGGAAACCAAATTGAATTTAATTAAAGGAAAAGAAAATCAAATCAAAATAAGCAAACTACCACAAATATTAAATGAGCAACCCAGAGTCACTAATCCTTTATTAGCTTCATAAACCTTGATTCCACTAATTTAATTAGCCTTAATATCAATTTTGTTAATCTCGAGTATAAATAGTTATAAGTGCCTGTCGGTCCACTTACAACCCTCTCTTGAGTAAAATTGGTTATGTCTAACATAATTACTCAAGAGGCAATAAATCTCGAACACACTCATCAACAATTATATGGGGCCATTAGGTATATCTCTATCCTAATCGCAAATTAAATCGTAATCTAATCCCATATTACTTAATCTCAGAGCCTAATTAAAATCCCCTTCGTCAAGGTAAATCTTAATTCTCAAATTCATATTCAATGATGGCCAGTCACTAAATAGATAAAGCTAAAACAAATTAAGTAACCAAAAATTAATATTAATTATAACTAAATAATGAAAATAAAGTTTAATCCACCTATAAGTTCATAGCTACTCTAGGTTGCAAAACAAACTAGCCAAACATGGCTTTAACAAAAACCATCAGCACAGAAAAATTAAATCGAAGTTCAGAGTCACAGGAAGATCACAGGAACAACAATAAAAATTCAGAGTTCAAGCCATACGGGAATTCAAAGGCAAATGAGTAAAGATAAAACACATAACCCCCAATATCTGAGCCTCTACTTCCTCTTTTTCTGGTTGCCGAAACCCAGCCCTGTGGTGGTGAGAATGGAAAGATGAAGAAGGTCGCCGGTGACGATGGAGGTGTGGGCGAAGGTCACCGGCGACGATGGTGTGGAAGGCGATAAAGGTCTGGACTTCCTGGGTCTTCGGTCTGCTTCTCGTTCTCTGCACTGTACAAGGCGATCAATTCTTCGTGAATGTCGCTCCTCCTCTTTGTTCTGCACTGCGCGTCTCCTTTTTATATCCCCCAATTAATGCCGCTGTTTTCTTCTAGGTCTTCAATTGATTCAATTAATTCCAAATGCTTTTAGCCCAAAACGTTGTCGTGCTCTACTTTCTTTTATGTCTTCAATTCATCAATTGAAATTTCAATTTGTGGGGCCATGTCCATTCCAAATATTCAATTGCTGCGTCCATCAAGCTCGTACCTCCTGGTGCTTTAGTTATGAAAAAAGCAAAAATTATATATTTAAAATAATAATAATAATTAAAACATAAACTTGTTTCTTTTTCTTTTTCTTTTTATACCTTATATTATTATTATTTATTTATTCTTATATATAAACCTTAATATTTCTATTTAATTAAAATTGAGTTATTTGTAATAAAATCCCCTAAATAATGTGCCAAAGTGATATCTTATCAAAATCTCCAATAAATCCCTTTAATTTAGCATTGATGACTCTCCAAATATATTAAAATATGTCTCAAATCTACTAAAAATGGGAAGTCATCAAAAACGAGGACTCTCGAGAATCATTGTCGCACACCATCTTCAACAGAGATAATATCTTGAATTCTCGAGAATTAGCAGCAATTCTCGAGAATGCTCGAATAAGTTTTATGGGGATTCATTTCCAAATGTTGTGTCGTTTCATTCAAAGGGCCACGTCGTTTTACTCCATTTATTTCAAAAAAAAAAACCCTTTGAAAGTCTCATTCTCTCACTCTACTCTTTGTCACTCTCGAGAATTCTTCTCGCTTGTCTCTGTCTCACCGGAGTCATTCCTCCTCTTCGTTCATCACACTTGTCATTTTATCCTATCAAACCTCTGGCAATGGGTGAATCTTCGTCGGAAACGCCTGAAAGACCCCTCTCCAAAAAGCCTCATACCAAGTATCGACCCAAGGTGCAAGATTCGTACAAAAGGAATCCAACTCCATCGAAATCAAAGAGCGTCACCATTGTCGACACCTCTCCGCATGTGACTCGCTCCAAGACTCATTCTTTGCCATCCGACAAAAGAAAAGGCAAAGCAAGCTCTCATTCTCTATCTCAATCCGTGGGTTCTAAAGCAAAAGAAAAGGAGAGCTCTCAATCCAAGTTTGTGGATTCTCCTATCACAGAGAATGGTTCTGACTTTGACGGAAAAGGCTCAGCAAGTTCAATTCCCTGTCATCTGAATCCACGGCTCCATGGGTAGAAACTAAGCCTCACTTTCACGAGAGAAGATCCAAGGAGATTGAAGACAGGATTCAGAGACCTCCTCACATCCACCCTGAACGTGAAAAGCAACCAATTGCTGGTGGAACCCTTCCTCCATTCGCTTCTAAATTGTTTGGCTAGATTAACGCACTTGATTGTCCTCCAAACTTTTGCCAAGACCCTCTGGTAATCCCATCTAACCCAGGATTTGTGGTTAATTATGCAAGCAGACCTTTTTGTCCTACTGTGTGGTTGAATTTGGATGATTTTAGGAAGGAGTGTAACTTAGACCTTTCACCCTGGCTGAAATCTTACATGCCTCTTCTGGATATTCATACCCCATATTCCCCTCAAGTAGTTAAAGTCTTCTATTTTAATATGTTTGAGGAAAAGACTGAGGATGATGAAATTGTGTACACACTCAGGTTAGGGGAAAACAAATTAAGATAATTGCTGATATCATTAACTCCTTTCTCGGCATAATTGATGCACCTCAAGATCCTCCCACATTGTCTGAACCTGAATGCTTTAACATTTTACTGCCCACAAAGCAATATGATGGCAGTCCCTTAAAATTTAAGCCTTCACAGATGCCAGATACCTACAAAGTCCTTTGTTACCTTTACAGCCGCAACTTGGTAAAAAAGGGCCAAAGCTTCACACATTTTGTAAGCAAAGACTATGAGTTACTTGCATCTATTATCCTTAAGGAGCCTAGGAATTTGGGCAAATTGGTTATTACAGAGATGTCCACCTTTTTATCCACTTCTAAGATTTCCAAGAAAAATACCATTCCTTATCCTAATCTCATCTCTCGTATATTAGCCTACAACAATATTTGGTATATTATGGACAATGACAAGATCATATTTCCCAAGAAGTTTGGCAAAACCCACCTATTATATATGAAGATATCCTTTACAGAGGCTAGTGGTAAATAGTAGGCCAAGACCACTACAGATACTAAGCCTTCACCATCCAAGAAACTAGAAGAAGGCTAATCATCACAGGCTGCACTTGCTTCTGTTTCTGCTCCCTCTTTTGTACAGGCTGCAATTCAAACTCAGATTAATTTAGCGGTTTAGAGTGCTATAGCTCCAGTATTACGCGCTTTGGATATCTATGGGGAGTTAACGAAGGAGATGATCAAGGCCATGTCTGACAAAATGGTTAATTTGAAGGCTCACATTAATCTTCACTTGGACTCACAACTGGAAAATTTCAAACAGGAAATGCACGCAAACTCTTCTCCTCTATATGATCAACAACAGGAGATCAAGCAATCAATTCAGAAAGTGGAAGATGTGTTAGGTGCTTTCTTGACCAGTATTGGCACTTCTACTTCTCCTGCACACACTCAGCCTTCTGCCGTGCCTACTACTGCCACTCCAGCAATCTCTCCATACTATAATTCTGAGAATGATCCTGCTGCTATCTTTGTCCCTCCTACTAATCTGTCATCTGATACAGATCCCTCTGCTCCTTCCCCCTCTTTAATTGATGACAAAGGGGGAGAGTAGGTCTGATGTTGTTAGTTTTGATGTAGCTAGCTAGTGTGGTAGTTCTGATAAATGCTGATGTTGCATTTTAAATTTCTGCATTACTCTGATGTTGCTAATGTTGCATTTTGAGAATTCTAAAATGCATTCAGCATTTTGACAATGAATATTGATTGCATCAGTTCTTACACTCTCTGTCATTATGTCAATTTCATTTTTTTTTGTCAAAACTTCAATATATTTTCTCTCTATGTTGTCATCATCAAAAAGGGGGAGAATGTTAGCTCCTAATGTTTTGATGATAACAAAAGTCCAAGTTTTGAAAATATGTTGAAATCTGGTTTCATATGTTCAGGAAATAATTCTCGAGAATTGACTTAAGGATTCTCGAGAATGGCGATAAAGCGATCAAGTTACCATCGCAAAACCTTCAAAACAAAGGATTCTCGAGAATGGATAGTTGATTCTCGAGAATGAACCAGTGATTCTCGAGAATGATCAAGTTTGATCACATTTCAGAAAATCTTGTACTTTGCTTCACGAGTGATTCTCGAGAATTGAGAATCAATTCTCGAGAATGCTTCTCGAGAATCAGTAAAAGTATTCTCGAGAATAGTCGATTGCTTCATCTGATGCTCACGAGATAATGGTTTCTCGAAGTGATTCTCGAGAATTGAGAATCAATTCTCGGGAATGCTTCTCAAGAATCAGTAAAAGAATTCTCGAGAATAGTCGATTGCTTCATCTGATGCTCACAAGATAATGGTTTCTTGAAGTGATTCTCGAGAATGATCGAAAGTCATTCAAGCATATGAATCACCAAGTTAGAAATTAAGAGTGATTCTCGAGAATGGACAGAACAATTCTCGAGAATGCCCAAGCGTATTCCATACATAAACCACTCTTAACTTTGAATTCCCAAGAACCTTAATCACAATTCTCGAGTATCAACAAGACTCAACTTCTGGATTATCACGATTGCACTACTATTCTCGAGAATCATATGAACAATTCTCAAGAATGTCTGTTGCCATTTAGCACGTTCGCCGTCGCAATCTGTAAATCATTGATTATGTCTTGGTTGTTTAGTGTTATTGATTTATACTTCTTCTCACCAAGTTTAATCAGTTTGCTAGAGCTTTTCAGATATGTTTAAAATGTTTTAAACGTCCAATTTCCATAAAGCAAAATTGTGTCAGATTAATTTAATGCAAAATAGAGACGAAGCACGAAAGTAGAATATGGATATCTGAGCCACTGCAAAGCATTTCAAAATGTTTCCAGTCATTATTCTATCTAAGTCTCAACGGACAAATCGAACAAAGAATGTCAACGAAGCATATTCACCAACCTCGGAAGATTACGAAGAAACAGAGCAACAGATTTATTTATTACTCTCAACGGCTCTTTGAGTTTTCTTCCAACGGGCATTAATTGCTATCATCTATAAAAGCCAAAATCACTCAAATCGTCACCTACCGAAACGCTGTGCATTCAATTTGAACTTATTTCAATTTGCTGTTTCAACTATTTCATTAATATCTTCGAATATATTGTTGTACTTCAGTGTTTATCAATATTTACTCAGTGAGGAGTTTAAACACCATTTAATTCTTTTAGTTGTCAAAATATTAAGGTTGCGGAACCTTAAGTATGGGTGTAATAATTACAACTTGTAAAGGGGAGTTAGTCCGAGTGAAAGGATCATCCTAAGTTACAAAGTGTGTAATTGTATACGCATTTGAAGAGTTAGTGAAAATCCCAAGGTGTGCTTGGGGACTGGATGTAGGTCGAAGTGTTAGACCGAACCAGTATAAATTGCTCTGTGTCTATCTCTCTTCTCAGTCTCTGTATTACTTGTATTCCTGTGCAACTCGTGAAAAAGTTTTTGAGATCACCTATTCACCCCCCTCTAGGTGATATTCCATCTTCACCATCCACATGTTCATATGATAATTACCTATCCAATCATGTTGCCCAAGTATTACATATGCTGCAAGAAGAGGAAACGAAATGGATGATGACAATTTGACAATTTTCCTTTACTTATTTACATTTGCAATCTTCCAATAAGAATTCTCTAATTATTTCCCCTTGAATATCCGTAAATTAGGCCCTAAATTCTAAATAATAGTTTAAAAACTATTTATGCCCAATTTTTCATAATAAAATCCCATATAATATTTCTAAGATTTAATATCACACTTTCTAAACTGGGCTTAGTCATTTTCCTGATACAGGCTTATCTTCAAGTCTCTAAGCCCAAAATTCATGATATTACACGGCATGCTTAAAAAATATTTGAGAGGAATGAACACAAAACTCTGGTTACTAACAGCAGTACTGTTAGTTCTTGGTACACCATGCTTAACCTCAAGCTTGCTTGAGATTTGTGGGTATAGTACTCACTCTTGATATTCATGGGATTCATTTTCACGCTTGTTATTTGTGGGTCTTGTACATGCACTTGTTTTGTGGCCTCGTGTTGTGCTTGTTTGTTACTTACCCTCGTGGATTGCGTGTCCATGCTTGTTTTCGTAGCCTTTAGCTACGCTTTATTAGTTACCCTCGTGGACTGTATGTCCACAATTGTCATTTGTTCTATATAGACGACCTTTTAGATTTACAATTTTAAACTGATTACGATTTATTATTTATTTTGTAATATCTCCAATTTTCATGTGAATTACTATACTGAATGAATTATTATTATGTAGATGGAATACATGAACTTTCATCAAGTCCTTGGTTAATGATATTTATTTTCTAGCATAACATAATTAAAATAAGAGAAGGATGAGGAATTGTTTATTTAAGTTTGGTTAAATTAAATTGGTCATGTGCAACTTAATGGAATAGATGACAATGGAAGTCAAAATACATATATTTTCCTTTTTTTACCCTAAGTGTTTAGCACAAGAGGGAGGAAATAGAAAGAAAAGAGTAAAATTCCAAATAAGCCCAAGAATGTTATATGTTATAAAAGTCTACTCACTGTACATTTGGTAATTGTCCGCTCCTAAAAGTCAAGTTTTAATTTTAAAAATATGGCTTAACCTTTAGGTCCGTACAATTGTTAAATGTCCGGTCTTAATAGCCTTCCTATAAATAGAAATTGTGACTCGTTTTTCAGACAAACCATTAGGGTTCAAGACAACCGAGATTCTGGCGTTATCCTCAAGCTAGGTCCTTCATTGTCGTCGTTCTTACCTCTCCTGATTTTGAGTAGCATTATCGGTCTCCCTTTTCTTTGTCTTTTTTCATTTTGTCGGAAAAATAAGGAAGATAATGAAAAGGACACTGAAAATATTCAAATCAGGGCAAGGTAAAACCGATGACAACGATGGTCCAACCTTGAGAAGAATTGTCACTGTGTTTGTTTTTATTCGAATAAGGTAAACGATGTTTTTTTGTTTTGTTTTGTATGGTCTTAACTGTATTCTACGAATTTTTAATGTTGATCATACGAGGACAATATTTTGTTTGTTTCCTTCTTGTTATAAAAAAAAAGGACAATGCGATGAAGATATGAAAAAAAAATTATTATTATTATTTTACTGCTTAGGGGCAGCAGTCATAGTACAAAAAACAATAAAAATATCTAATCCTCCCCATCGTTGTCGAAGGGGAGGGAGGAGTCGGCGAGGTCGAAGACGTCGTCATCAGAAGGATGTTACTCAATGTCATTGGCGTCGAGTACATCGTTCAGCTTGTTGTTGACAGCGTTATAGACCTGAAACAGTTGGCCCAAGTGTTAGTCTATATGATCGATGCGGGCTAGGAGGTGCTGCATCATCTGGTAGAATGACGGGTTCGGAGGCAGCGGAGGAGGAGGGTAGGGAGGTGGAAGAGGATTAAGAGGAAAACGAGGACCTGGTGGTGGTGGAGCAGCCATTACGGTGGAGGTTGTAGAAGTGATGGAGAAGAATGTGAAGAAAGTAAAGTAACAACGAGTTTAAATAGAGAACTCATCCTGAACAATGTGAAACGTTGGAAACTTTAACGAGGAGACGTATAGTTGCTCAGAATACGAGGAGACGCATAGTTGGGAAGTTTATCTAGAAGCCAAAGAGACTCTGAATCATTCATTTGAACAGAGTGTAAGGATACGACTCTACTATATGAGTAATTTGAAAAGAATGAACTTTTAATACCGGATTTTGTAAAAAGATCCGTTCTTAAAAGTAATATTTTTTAAGAAAAAATTCTTACTTTTACAAATAAATTGAATTTGAAAAAAATAAATGAATTTATGACCGGATACAAGATAAAAGGTCGGTCTTAAAAGTAATTGAATTGATTGAAAAAATAAATAATAGACATTTAGGACCAGATATATTGTAAAAGGTAGATCTTAAAAGTAAGTGAATTGAAAAAATAAATAATAGACATTTAGGACCGGATATTTTTCAAATACGCTCTTAAAGTAGAAACACTAAATTCATTTATACCAGTTGAATCCGAATTCATTCTCATCATCAATTGGGTATCTCTCATGCTCTCTGCCCTTATTAACTCCTCACACTACCTCTCTGTCCTTATTAACTCCTCACTACCTCCTAACTCCTTACTACCTAGCTCACTACTCCAACTGCTCAAAGCCTCAAACCATGGTTAGATACAAGAGAACTCCTCGTAGGGCTGCTCTTACACCTGAAGCTCGTGCCATCCTTAGATCGTTATACGGTGCGCCTCCTCAAACGAGAGTGCGTTCTATTGTGACCGAAGAGTCTCAGGTTGTTGGACCCATTGTTATTTCGGATGATGAAGAGATTGCCGCACCCCCCCTCCAGTCTTCAGACCATGAAAAGGTTCCTGCTCCCCCTCTCCATCCTGTTGGCCCCAGCGCGCCTACCTCTGACCCCTCTCTTCTTTCCTCTAATGATGCATTGCGGCTGATGCAACAAAGATATGAACTTGCTGATCTCTGGCAGGAAATTAATGTTTTTCACGCTTATATCGCCAAGGCATTGGATGATAATAAGCTTTAGGATGTTCAGTCAGATTCTTGTTTTTGATAATTTTCAGCTTGTTTGTCTTTTTTTTCCTTGTATACGTGCATATTCTCCAGTAATGTATGACGCATAAAGAAATAAGCTTGTGTCTTTCTTTGGGCCATATTCTCCAGTAAGTAAAGAAGCTTATTCTCCAGTTTTCCTTTATTTTATTCATTCAGTTGCTGTTGCGCTCGCCAAACCCAATCCTTTTTTTGTTTGGTTAATAAATGAGGACCTTTAGGAATGGATACTTTATAAGTGTCTGGTCTAAAAGGTATTTTATTTTAGGACCAGATGTTTTATTAAACTATGGTCTTAAAATTAAATGAATGGTAAGAATTTAGGACCGGTGTATTATAAACCTCCGGTCTAAAAAATTAAATTAATAAAATCCTTATCTTTAGGACATATACTTTGTAATTAACCAGTCTTTATAAAATTAATAAAACATATCTCGGTTGCGCGAAAAATAAAATATTCCCTCTTTGAACTTCTCTTGTCGCGCCGAAAGTGATTACTCATGTTCTGTCTCTAGTTTTTGTGTGTTGCTTCGGTGCTGCTTCGCGTTGCTCTCTCGACAATCACTTTCTGGTTCCTTAGCTAAACGTCTATAGACCAAGCTGTAAGAGGTGTTTCGGTTATATAACTTTATGATTTTCCTGCTTATCGTTCTGGGTTTTTCATTGGTTGAACAAAATCGATGAAATGTTCTTGTAGGTTGCTCTGTTGTTAATGAATATTGTATTTTGAGGATTATCTTTGCACTTTAGACCTACCCAATTGACCAACAAGTGTTATTTACGTTACTCTTGATGTCTGCAACATCAACGTTCGTGGCCGGAGAAGCAAGACTCAGCAAACGCATTTTAATTTATATGCTACAAGTGAGTCCACAAGACCTTCATGCGGTGCATTTAATTTCCTTGTCATGCATTTATTTTGCTTCTTGGATTCACTGTGATACATTTATGACCAAATGTGATTCTTCTTTATGCATTTAATGGGCAAGTTTCTCCGTAAAACAAAAAAATAAAAAAATAGAAGACATAACTGACATTGAGCATATATATGCATTTGGAGTTGGCTTATTTTATATGCGAGTTTCAATTTTTCCGGATTATGTATGTTAAATCTTTCCGTCTATAGGATTTCTACTATGGATCACAGTTGGATAAATGCTTTACGAACGAGTGTTGAATATCAGAATGGGGTGAGGGAATTTATAGAATTTGCTAAACAAAATGCCCATGATGATAGTTTATTGCCCTTGTGTAAAATGTTTGAATGAGAGGCGACTAAGTCCTAAAGTTATACACACACATTTAATTTGTGAGGGATTTTGTAAGACTTATACAGTATGGGTATGGCATGGTGAAAAAATGCCAAGGGGGTCTCAACATGGGGAAGTGAGCCTTTGATGATAATGACTTTGATGATAATGACACGAAGTTATACACACATATGGATGATCGCATAGAGGACATTATTCGTGATGTAGGAGAAGAGGCTTTTGATCAATCACATGCATATGGTAATATGTTGAGTGATGCAGAGACCCCGCTATACTCTGGGTGTAAAAAATACCAATCGTTGAACGCTGTATTGAAATTGGTAAGCTTGAAGGCATGTCATAGATGGAGTGACAAGAGTTTCTCTAAAATGCTTGAGGCTTTTAAGGACATGCTTCCGGATGATAATGTGTTGCCGCATCGATACTATGATACTAAGAAAGTACTTTATCCACTAGGGATGGAGTACAAAAAGATCCATGCATGCCCAAATGATTGCGTATTGTATAGAAAAGAGTTTGAAGAGAAGCAGAATTGTCAGAAATGTGAAACCCAAGGTACAAGTCAAATAAGGGGCCTGTAAAAGTGTTATGGTATCATCCAATCATACCAAGGTTCAAGCGGTTGTTTGCTAATGAAAATGATGCAAAAAATTTGAGGTGGCATGCAGATGAGAGGATTTCTGATGGAAAGCTTCGACATCTGGCCGATTCTTCTAAATGGAAAAAAATCGATCATTTATTTCCGAAATTCGGCGAACAACCTAGGAACCTTAGGCTAGCCCTTAGCATGGATGGCATGAATCCCTATGGAAGCCTTAGTAGCATACATAGTTCATGGCCTGTACTCCT
Source organism: Acacia melanoxylon (assembly GCA_019022615.1). Lineage (NCBI taxonomy): Eukaryota > Viridiplantae > Streptophyta > Magnoliopsida > Fabales > Fabaceae > Acacia > Acacia melanoxylon. The sequence goes on along the minus strand of JAFJYJ010000045.1, from coordinate 3,715,498 downwards.
GATTATTTACAACTTATCTCCTATGTTATGCATGAAATGCAAGTACATCATGCTATTTATGTTGATTTCAGGACCAAAAAAACCCAGAAATGACATTGATGTTTACCTTCAGCCTTTGATCGAAGACTTGAAGGAGTTGTGGGAAGAAGGTGTCGATGTTTTTGACTCTTTCAAGAAGGAGGTCTTTAAAATGCGAGCCATGATGTTTTGTACTATAAACGACTTCCCAGCATATGAGAACTTGTCAGGGTATAGTGTAAAAGGCCATAAAGCATGTCCAGTTTGTGAAGAAGGCACACGCTACCATCAACTTCAACATGGAAGAAAGACGGTTTATCTTGGACATAGGAGATTTCTTAGACGGGGTCACCCATATCGTCGATTAAAGAAAGCCTTTTTTGGTGGCCAAGAGTATGAAGATGCTCCGGTGGCATTGAGATGTTAGAAATTATTGTCCCCCGACTTCTCATACTCTGTCTAAGGATGAGATATTGGAAATTATGCCCTAGGGGCAAGTCATTCTCCTTTAGTTATCATTTCATTTGCATGTTTATAATGATAACAGTATCCCTGGATATATCTTATAGATTATCTTAAATGTCCCTGATCGGTCATCTACGCGGGAGCGAAGATGAAATAAGACCAGTATGAGTTTGGAGATACGAGTCAAAGTCATGGGCACTTGTAAGAGTACAAGGTGCTGGACCGACCCACTATGAAAAAGCTACATGGTTTAAGTCATAAGCTTTTCTCATGTATAACCGCGTCACAACACCCTTTGAACTGAGATCATCATGGATTCCTACATGATGAGTCGCTGATCTTTGACCTAGTCAAAAGTCACCTTTGACCGGGTGATGATAAAGGCTTGGATCGGGATCAGTGGTTCTCATGCAGAGGAATGTGAGTGGTCAAGATGGAATTTGTCCCTCACATTCGTAAAGAGATAATATTGGGCCCCTCGATGAGTGAGTCTGAGAAACGTATGGCGATACTATGATGGAAAGAAGTTTCCATTTCAATTATTAGACTACTCGAGAATCAAGAAAGTAATGGTCAAGAACAGGAAGTTGACATTATCCATGCCTCATCCTTGACCAAATTATCATGTGACAAAGGGGACGTGACGTGGTTGTACGATAGGTTGTATCGTATCATCGATCCCCATATGAATTTGGTAGTCACAATGTCTTGCTAGAGGCCGCTTGCGACTTGTGGGCAAGTACAGTATTGGCCCACTGCCAATCTCATGTAGGCCTGCAGGGTCGCACACAAGAATAGCCAACACGAGCAAAAGTGTCCAGATTCATTGAATCTTAGATATGTCTAAGATTTAATGAACACTGAATTTAATCTAGGATGAATATATATATATATATATATATATATATTAAATTCAAAAATAATATAATAATATTATTTAATGGATATTATAATATTATTATATAATATTTGTTTTGTATTTAATTTATTTGATAAATTAAATATCTAAAACAAATAGAGATATTGTATCTCACATTTAATTTTCGAATAAAGATATCATATATCTATTTAATTTAAATTGAGATATAGTATCTTAGATTTAATTAAATAGATAGATATCATTTCTCGGATATAATTTATAGAGATAAATTAAATCGAAAGGCTTTTAATTCGGATTAAATAAATAGATTAGATTAGATCTATTAGATAGATTTAATTAATATATTTTAATCCAGATTCAAAATTTGAATTTCAAAATTAATGCGGATTAGTTTTGAATATAATACGCCTATCGGGTTTAGAAAAACCTACGGGACTTTAATCGAGCGTATTAGAAAGCCGCGAGAAACCCTAGAACAAAAAAAAGGAGAGAGACGCAAGTTTGAAGGCACTAGCACACTGCCGCAGTCGTGTTCGTAGATTATTCGTGTGGATACCGGTAGAGGAAGGCGATTCGTAGAGTCGGCTTCTACTGATCGAGAAGGTAGCCCACCAGTTCAAATAGTATGAGACGCGGACATGTTTGCCGTAGGTATGATTCGGATTCTTTTAACCTTGATTTAAACGTGGTTGAGCCCTCATAAGGGATTCATAAAGTTTTAAATTCTGCTGTGTGTACGGATCCCAACAGATATACCCCTGTGATATTGAGGATTGGAATAGAATTAGAACCTCATGAATAGTGTTGATATTAATTGAATGTTTTAACGTTTAGACTAGGAAGATGAATTATGATCCTAGTTTGTATTTTGGGTATTACTGAGGTAATATGATTCCTTAGCCTAACTGATGTTGAGGTTCTAGGAGTCAATTGGGAATCTGATGATTATCGATTTGAGGTTATTTGAGGATAGTGACTGAATGTTATAGGTTATGAATCATGATGACCTTAGCATGTTTATTGGATATGTTCGAGGTTTTAGAATTAGGTTGATGAACCTAATGATATGATTTGATAATGAGATATTCTTTAGGCGTTTGATTGATTTGAGTGCATTGAGGCACTAGAGTATAGTACTAATATGCATGAGGTATTTGGAGGTTACTAGCTATTAGAGAATGATTTTAATCTCATGATATTCCCTTAGAAAGAATGATTGAGAATAGAAACCCTTGATATTGATTGATGGTGTTGTTTGAGGTATGTTTGAGGATATTGCCTATTTGATATGGGGTATTTTGAGGTTGTTAGTAGCTATATCAGCATAGCGAAAGATCTTGAATACAAAATGTTCCTTGAGGAAGTGTGATTGAGAATTAGTGTCTCGATGGAATTGATTGGTAGCTAGAACTGGTCTTATGTTTAGGATCGATAGCTGTAGATATGATAGTGGCTAGTGGATTCTCGGAAGGATGTGGATTAAAAACCTGTTAGGAGAAGTTGAATATGTGATTATGCTTGGAGCTAGATCGTTATCAGAAGATCATATACAGAATGACCCCAGATAAGGATTATTTGACGCGATATCGAGATATTGCCATGGGGTGCTCCAGCATTATGTATTATTGGGAGAAACTATGATACAATCATATAGTAGGCAATGAGACTTACCTTATTGGTATGACTTCAGGTCGTTGAAGTGAATATATGGTCAATGAGAAGCCATAAGCCCTTTGTGACTGGTATGATCATAGGCTGGCAAAAGGCCACAACTATTAAACCATGAATACCGGGCATAGTGCCGAAAAGGCTATAAGCCTGAAGGTTACAGGAATTATATTCGAAGTGACCGGAAAAATGAGATCGAATGGACCGAGTGTCCTATGGATGGCTCAAGTAACCGAGGATAGAGACTGAGTATAATTGGAGTCGATGACCTTCTATGTCAGTTGTTTGGTTCCTGGTATGATAAAAAATTTAATTTTGAACTTGCCAATGCACCAGCTATATTGTGAAATATTGAAATTGAATTTTCATAACTAAACTTTTGAATGAAATGCATTTCAGCAGAATTTGAAACCGGTTTGAAATGATTGTTTTCGGAATAATGTTGTCTCATAAAAGGGGTTTGGTAGAACCCATAATTTGAAATTGAGTTTGAACCATGTTTGTGGCAGAAAGCAGTACGAAGCCATGTTTTGAAATCGCTAGCCATTATTGAAAGTTATGTTTGAGGGGATTACTTTTACTCGCACCGGCAGTGTATGCACCCAATCTGAATAGTTTTGCCTTGTAAGAGCGCGTGAGTTGCCTTGTCTGGCCGGCACCCACGCAGGAGGTTGGAGCGAGGCTCCTGGACAGAGGTCCTTTGTCCCGGGTATGGGGTTTCGGTGGGTGGCCTGTAATTGTATGTGCCAGTGCGGAAACTGGGTCGTAGGAAGGGACATAAACTCTCCCACATTGGTCGACAAGTGCGTTGCCACTTTAGTGGTAGTTATTGAAAGGATTGGGGTGCACCGCTGCACTAAGGAGTTGATGTGATGGCGAGGGCTTTCAAACGTTGAATTTATGAAATGAATAATCTCGCTCAGGAATGTGTGCCAACAGTAAATGTTTTCTGAAAATAAACCGGCAGTGAATTGTTTTTTATAAAATTGAGTTGGCAGCGATTGAATTTGAAAATGTGAAAATACTGTTTGTGAAAATGTACTACGACCACGAGATTTTCAAAGGTGTGAAAATTTAAAATTTTGGGTATGAGACAATATAGTAGGCGGCGACATGATTGTTGTCGCTGTTGTATTGAAATGAAAAGCGTTGCAATTGGTGATTATGTTGGTACAGGAACAGAAACTGATAGATTGGTTTAGAAATTTGAACCGATTAAGTCAGACAGTATTTGCCAGTTATTGTGCTAAGCAAGGGGAAAATGGTCCAAGAGCTTAGAATTGGGAAGCTCAAACATAATAAATGAGCAGAGGCTCGAGGTGGTAAGGCCTGGTGTGCAAATTTGCATGGGACGGTATCCTTGGACTATAAGGCCTGTGATGCTTAGCACTGTGTGGAATACTTACTAGCATGGTGACTTTAGACTAGTATGTCTAGAGAGCATCTTGAGGTTGGCAAAACTTATGATCTGTACCAAGTCGAAGATGGGAGGCCTAAGACCTTAGGGTGATTCCCTGGTTGATAAGCAAGAAAAATCCAGCGTTATGGTAATAGAATAAGCTGGAAGGACAGAATGTGATAAGTCAAGGGGCAAAATGAGTAAGGCAGTAAGACTTACATAACCAAATGTCGTGAGGATGGATCAATTGGTCCTGGATGGTTAAGTACCAGCACTGGGTACAGAAGAGATAAGAACGTGGTTGTGTACTTAGTAAACAGGCAAAAGGAAGAGATAGGCGATGTGCCTAGAATAATTCCCTAAAATATAAATGTTCAAATTTCAAGGACGAAATTTATTGGACGGGGGGAGAAATGAAATATCCCAAATTTTGGACCCTAAGAATTGAGAATAAGCCTAAAATAGGCGGACGACTAGGCCCAGTTCGGGAAGAGTCCCAAGAATGTCGAGAGTTATGAAGTCTCTCAGGGACAAAGTAACTTAGCCATACGGGTCAGTGGACCTAGTATGAATAAGCCGTGAAATTAAAGTGTCAATGAAAAAGGGACACAAAAGACCTATACAAAGTAAATCCGGTAGAAAAGATGCCATCTAACTAAGTCCTGAGGTATAGGATAATTATTTGAGCGAAAATATGCCGATATAAGTAAGTATATGACATTTTTAGGCAGTCATGGGTGCCCTACGTTTTTGAAGGAAATAAGAAGGGAAGAGAGAGAGAATGTGTATCTGGACCAATCTTGGGCAGATTTAATGGGCCCCACTGACTTGGAGAAGAAGCAGAGCAAAATGACCATTTTACCCTTGAAGTGTTATTTTAATTACGGCACAAAAACCTACCCCTAAAGTCACCATCAAGGGCAATCTTGGAATTTAAATTTTAAGGGCTAAGATGGTGCCACATGTCCTGGATCAGAAGACTCTAGAATTCCCTTGATAAGAAGACTCTGGAATGTCTTGGAGAAAAAGTTAGCGAAAATGACCATTTTACCCCCTGAGGTGTCATTTAACCATTGGACAACTTCTCTAACCTTGGAGTCTATATAAGGGCACCTCCTCCCCTCATTTCCACCTGCCCAAGGACGTGCTCAAGGTGAATAAGGAGGGTGCCCAGCTGAAGCTCTTGGTTCAAGGAGTGAAGGAAGTCATACGCAACTGACATTCCAAGGTAAGCCCTTAACTGACAACTTGGAAATTCTTGCTTCTGCCCTATAGTGTTTTTGTGGGGATGCTGTAGGATTTTTGTATTTTTGATGTCTTCATTGAGTCCAAAACGTGATTTTGTGTGGGGTTAAGTCAAGGTTACCTTTTTCACACCCGAAAACTCCTAAGACGTTAAACTATGCAAATCTGCCAACACCGTGATTTCTGGATAGCGAAGACACATCGGTGGTTTTAAAATATTAAATGAATTACCTTGGCTCTGAAATTTTACAGGCAGAAATTAGACTTCCTAAGGTGCACCTTTCTGTATAATTTTGTGTCATTTGAAGTTTCCAAACGAGAGTTCTTTAAGTTTGAAAATGACCTAAAAACCTGGACTATGTCCCGGACCAGTGGTTAATGTTTGGGAATAAGGACAAGTTTCAAACCCATATGAATTTGGTAATTATTTTTCCTAAATAATAGACATCATAAGGGTTACATGGCCACTGATTTCATGTCGATACGAGTTTTCTATAATTTATTAAAAATCGGCAACGTTGGGTCAGCGTTTTTGAGAAATTCTGATGGTAGGCGTAATACATGAAACTTAAAGCAAAGTTTGAATATGTGATTGAAAGTATAATGTTCGATGCATTTAGGGTGATAGAACGTGTGGGACGTATCTTCGACAGCTAGGGAAGAGTTCATTATTTTGCAAGGCATGCCAGGTAGTAACTGTTGACTTGCATACTCTATGTTGCTCTTGTATGTGTGTATTATCATGATGTAGGAGTTGGGCTGTAGCACCTAGAGGACTGTGTGTCCTTGGGTTGCTGCTGAAGTCTAAGGAATACTTATCGGGCTGTGGTACCTATTGGACTGTGTGTCCTTAGGTTTGCATTACAGTACTGAGGGCATGTATATCGGGCTGTAGTGCCTATAGGACTGTGTGTCCTTAGGTTACTGCTGAAGTCCGAGGTATATGAGGTAGGTAGGGCCTGTGTGACTGTGTGTTCATAGGTGGCTACTGAGACCTCAGGAGGGGTCGGTAGGGGACTACAGCCCTGACTACTGAGGTCCTTAGCGCTATGGTACCAGAGGCTTGTCTTTACCAGGCAGTCTTGCGGTTTGTTGTGGCAGAGGAAAATGTGATTTACCCTTATTGTGCCAGAGGAAGATTCATACATGCCAGTATTGTGCCTGAGGCAGATTTATTTCCTGATTGTTATTTGCATTCCGTGCATTGTATACATATTGTATATGAGTCTAACAGTTACTCTGGGGTTCAATATTGAACTCCAGTCTAGTTCAAAAGATACAGGTGTGAGGTAGTAGGGGCTGGAGGACTTGAAGAAGGTAGGGCTTGATGCGGAAAGATGAAGACATAAAGGATGGCCAGTTGCTTTTTGTACTTCTATATTTGGGATTGCTGTATGACTTATATTCATTGTTCGGTATTTATTTTGGACGATTGTACCCTTAACCCTACGGGGACTACTTTATGTACATGTTTGTACCTTTACCAGTATATTGTAAGTTGTCCAACCCGATTATATGCTCTGTTGTGCACACTCTGATGTTTGTTAAAAGTGAAAAATTAACAAGGAAAGGAAATAAGTGAAAAGGATCCCTCTAACCCGCCACCCGAAAGGGTGAGGCCGGTAGGGGTGTAACAATTTGTGTATGAAAGGATTGGGGAATGCCACTATACTGAAAAGTTGAAGGGGTGGCGAGAACTTTTGAATGTTGAATTTGTAATCCCGCTCATACACGGGTGGAAAAAAGGATTTTAAGACCGGACAAAAGAGGCACTGTATGACCGGACTAGCTGCCGATCTTGTTCCAACCGGTATTAAAAGTCCGTCACTTTCAAGATCGGATTCGAACCGGTCTAAAAGAAACTTTTTTAGACCAACATTTTAAAAGTTAGGTCTTAAAAGTCGTACTAAATAGACCTGATATGTATTTTGTTCGGTCCCAAAAATCAACTTTTAAGACCGGACATAAACATAGACCGGTCTTAACATATCGACATTTTAAAGACCGGATAAATAATCTCCGGTCTAAAAAATACCGACTTCTAAGACCAGACGACTAACTAATCCGGTTCTAAATTTAATTAAATTTAAGACCGGGTAGTTGGTAAAGCCGGTCTTAAAAGTTGAACTTTTTAAGACCAGACTTATAAATGCATCCGATCTTAAAATTTGAACTTTTAAGACCAGCGATATTATTTCCCGGTCCAAATTTTCTAGAATTTTTCCTTGTTCTGTTCTTCCTGATCATATATATATTACACACATCCACCACACAATCCAGCACAAAAAATTAGATACTTTAAGCTACAAGCTATGAACAATCCATTATGAATAAATTGAATTGGGAAAAGAATACAAATATCACCGGCCATGAGTTATGTGGCCTCTTAATTTAGTACAACACCGTAATGAATTATCTTACAAATACAATGATGAGTTACAAATAAATACCGCACCATGCCTTCATCTGATCCCACCCAACAACGTAACATGATATCCCCTTTTATAACATATATATCGGATCCTGCCACAAAATAAAACAAGAACAAAAGTTTCACAGTCAGTGTCGTTTAATTAAGAACAGTACAACACCGTAATGATGAATATATACATGTAATAAGATAACTTACAAATACAATGATGAGTTTCAAATACCACACCAAGCCTTCATCTGATCCCACCCAACAACGTACATAACATTATATCCTCTTTTATAACATATATATCGGATCCTGCCACAAAATAAAACAAGAACAAAACCTTCATTGTTTAAGAACATGGAAGGAATATAGTTAAAACCTTAAAGTTTTCAAAGAATTCTGCATATGAATATTACCATATGAATTGATTCTTTTATAAAGGGATATCCTCCCATATCCTTTCTTGATGATCATTTCTTATTCCGGGTTCATTATCCGCTTCATCTTCTTCGTTCAAGTCTGGTATACCCCTTGAAAAAGGGGCACTCTCAGGAAGACCGTAATTCGAATGAATTTCATCATCAATATCAATGACCCTTTTTTCCTTGGAGAGCTACAGACCACATTTTATTTTCCTGATCGGTGATATAGAACACTTGTTTTGCACGGTCTGCCATAATAAAAGGTTTATCTCCAAAACATCTACCATTGATATCGACTAATGTAAGTCCTAGCCGATCGATCCAAACACCATTTTTGACATTAACCCACTTGCATTTGAAAATGGGAAATCTAATTTTAACATAGTCCAACTCCCAAATCTCTTCAATAACCCCATAATATGGCATGACTGCAAATAAAGGCCTCTTGTCTTTCGAACTGGAGAAGTGCATAGATTTAGCCTCTAACATAACACCACTATTCTGGACGGTGCTCTTATCATCTAGGGACTTCGTGTAAAATGTATAACCATTGATCACATACGAATTCCAACTTATGACATCAACCTCAGGACCACGGGCTAACCATTTGATTGTATCAGAAACACATTCCTCTCCCTCGACCTTTTGTTTGAACCAGTTTGCAAATGTTCTCATTATGCTCCCTAATCAACCTTTGTTCACCATTCGATGATTTTCTTTCCTTACGACTTCTTTATGTGCAGCTATGCTAGCTTGAACTTCATCAACATTATTCAAGATGTATAAGTGGACTTGTGACAATTCATCAGGATCCACACTCTTTACCGAAGCACCTCGTCTACCCCCTTTAGCATGCTGACGTTTTGGAAGCCCAATATGTCTTACTTTGGCCAAATAATTTTGACAAAATTTCATGGCTTCTTCAAAAACATATTTCTGAACAATTGATGCTTCTGGCCGGTATGCGTTCTTCACGTACCCTTTTAGGAATTTCATAGATCTTTCAATTGGGTACATCCACCGTAAATGGATAGGGCCGCACAACTTTATCTCCCTCACTAGATGAACAATTAGATGAACCATGATGTCAAAAAATGTAGGAACAAAAAGCTTCTCAAGGTGGCACAAGATAAGATATCCTTCATTCTCCAATTCATCCAACTTTTCAATCTCAAAAACTTTACTACAAACCGCATTGAAGAAGAAACAAAGTCTAGTCAAGACGACCCGAAGATCATATTCGGCGATGCCTCGAATAGCTACGGGAGTAGTTGTTGCATCAAGACATGACAATCATGAGACTTTTGGCCTACTAATTTCAAGTCCTTCATCGAAACAAGCCTCTTAAAGTTTGAAGAATACCCCGAGGGAACTTTTGTGCCATGTAAACACTCACAAAAACTTCGTTTCTCATCCTTAGAAAGAGTATGAGAAGCCGAGGGACAATAAGTGTTAATTCCTGTATTTTGATGATCACAATTTCCAGAATATTGAATTAAGTATTTTTAAGCTATAAGTAATATTGCCCGAGCAAGACAGTAAGCTTGCTCGAGCAACATCGGGCTTCATTGAAAAAGAGAAGGAAAGCATAGGAAAATATGCCTGAGCAGTCTTCGAAAAGGTCGAAAAGCATGCCCTTGCCCGAGCAAGGAAATGAGCTTGCTCGAGCAACGTCGGACTCGGAAGAAAAGCGAAAGTAGCTCAAGTAAACTTGCCCAAGCAACCTTCGAAAATGACAAAAGTATGACCCCGCCCGAGCAAGGTTATAATCATGCCCGAGCAACATCGGGCCCTCGAAGAAAAAATAAAGATTCACGTGATCATGCCCAAGCAACACCCGAAAGCATCGAAAAGCATGACCTTGCCCGAGCAAGGTCATAGTCTTGCCCGAGCAACGTCGTGCCCGGCAAAATGAAGCTTGCTCAAGCAATACATGAAAGCGTTAGAAAGCATGATCTTGCCCGAGCAAGATCACAGTCTTGCCCGAGCAAGAGCGAGACAGAAGCAAAAATGTTCCAACTAGGAAGTCTTGCCCAAGCAGAGAAGAATGCTTGCCCGAGCAAGCTGCCCGAGCAAACAGAAAAGCTTGCCCAAGCAAGAAGCTTGCTCCCACTCAAAGTAATCTTGCCCGAGCATGGAAAACTGCTTTCCCGAGCATTATGCCCAGGCAAAGGAAAAATGCCTGCCCGAGCAGATTTATATTCGCTTCTCGAAATTGCCTCGTGTGGAGGTTGCCCGAGCACGCTTTCGGGCTTGCCCGAGCAATATCGAAGGAAAGTGACTTTTGCTATAAATAGAAAAGCTTGCCCGAGCATATATATCATCATGCTCGAGCACTATGCCCAAGCAAGTAAAATAATCCTGCCCGAGCATCGCGAGTATGAGGCCTTTATAACTAAATCCTAAAGTGCTTGCTCGAGCAAGCCCGAGCTATTGCCCGAGCATAATTGCGCCTCGTTTTCAAAATCGTTTCGAACAATTTACGAAATCATTGATTTTATCTTATTACTTCGGATTATCATATATTGAGAATACAAAATGCTTTTAACCAAGTGTATTGATGAGTTTCGGACTAATTAGACACAAATTACCTAGTGATTAGAATAAAGCATTGTGGTCCGATTAAGCATTAAATGAAGCTACCTAAACCCAGTGAAATTGTTCGACCGAAGTAAAACTTCTCCGACATTCTCATTGAACATTAAATGCTATTAGACAACGGATATGCAAAAGGAATGTAAGAGAATGTTTCCCAACATAATTTTCAAACGAGACGAAACTAAGGCGGAGTGATTCATCTCTCTAACGGATACCTTAATGAGTCACAACGGCAGATTATCAAATCTTCCAACGGTCATTAATGACATCGACTATAAATAGAAGGAGCATTGAATTTGATACCTACCGAAACGCGAGCAATTAATTTGATTCCGATTCATTCGTTGATTCAACTTGTCTCATTAAATTCAGAAGTGTTCTTTAGTGCTCATTATTATTTGCTCGTGAGGAGTCTTTAAACACTTACTTATTTCATTCAGTAAAGTTATACTTAAGCTTGAGGAACCTTAAGTGAGGGTGTACTAATTACAACTTGTAAGGGGGAGTGGAGTGACCATCCTTCGTTTACAGAGTGTGTAGTTATTTGAAAGAGTAGTGGAATCCCAGGTGTTACGGGACCGGACGTAGGTCGCAATTTGAGACCGAACCAAGATAAATTGTTATGTGTTCTTCTTCTTTCTCTATCTCATTCGTGTATTCTGTATCATCGCGTGAGTTTCAGAAAGATTTTTTTAAAAAATCACCTATTCACCCCCCTCTAGGTGATATTCCACTTTCATTTTGGTATCAGAGCCAGGTTATCTCAGTTGGGCTTAACATCCCGAGATCGATCATGGAAGGAATATTGCCTGATGGTGCCTCAATCAATCGTCCACCTAGCTTCAACGGAGAACATTACACCTTCGGAAAGGAAAGTTCAGAATATTTGTACTAGCAACGAGAATATGGTCTCGCGAGTGATAGAAAAAGAGACTATGTTCCTACAAAGATTGAAGGCGGCATCTCGGTTCTAAGTCGAAGAGGAGTTTGATGAAAATGATAAGAGAAACATTACTCTTAACAAAGAAGGCCATTTTAATGTTGCAAAGTGCTCTCGATCAAAAGGAGTACTTTCGAATAAGCAACTTGTCGACTGCAAAGGAAATGTGGAAAGCTCTGGAAGTAGCATATGAAGGAACCACGGGTACTAAAGAAAATCGCATCAGTATGTTAACCACCGAGTATGATCTTCTTCGGATGAAGCATGGAGAAACTATTGCTGAATTTCAACTACGCTATACTCATCTTGTCAATCAACCGGCGGCTTTGGAAAAACATATGAACAACGTTCTCAAGTCGAGAAAAATTCTCAATGTTCTAACAAAAGATTGGGAAGCGAAGGTTACTTTGCAATAGAGGAGACTCGTGGAGAACAATGGTGTCCGTTGCTGCACTATTCGGAAGTCTATCGAATACGAAAGCAAGATGAAATTTAAGAAGGAGCTTGAAGAAGTCAATCCTACCCGAAGCAAAGGTGTTGCTCTAAATGCTGAAAAAGAAAAGAAAGATAAAGACGAAGACGAAAATGATGATGATGATGAAATCGGGTTGTTCGTAAAGAAGTTCAAGAAGTTCTACGAAAAAGGTCAAGGCTTCGAAACAAGTTCCGAAAAGGCGGTTCGAGTAGCGAGAAGAGAATTCAAAGATAGAGATCAAATTATCTGCTATGAATGCGAGAAGCCGGACACTACAAGTCAGAGTGCCCAGAATTGAAGGATAACGATAAAGAAAAGAAGAAGAGGTTCAATCACTTCAAAAAGAAGGCCTACGTATCAGGCATATGGGGAGATAGCTCCTCTGATGAAGAAAGTGAAGAAGAGAAAGAAATGGCAAATGTCTGTCTTGTAGCAGAGGAAGAACAACCTGATCATAACAAAGAGGTATATGATTCTCATCCTACCTATGATGAATTATTTGATGAATATAACGAAGTGCAAGCTGAATTTGAAAAGGTGGTTGAGGAATGCATAAATTTGAAAAGAGAAAACATAACCCTCAAATTACAAGTTGAAAATCTCTCTTGTAAAAATTTAATTTGTGATGATTGCCTGGATTTGGAGAAAAGAAATTTATCTCTTACGAAAGCACTTGAGAAATTCACTAAAGGAAGTGAAATGCTCAATGTTATTTTAAAAGCTCAAAAATTTACTAACGATCGATCAGGCATTGGTTACAATCCAGTTTTTGATAAAAAGGAAGGGAAGAAGAAAAGAGGAGGAAAGTCATATTTAAAATATCTTCAAAAATCTGTACATTCCTCAAATCCCTTTGCACACTGCAGCTATTGTAATCGAAAAGGGCATAATACTTCATCATGCTTTCACAAGAAAGATAGAAGGGATAGACCTGTTGGTAATTATATGTGGGTACCTAAGGGAACTTATGTTCCTAAGGCCCGAACTAACCCCAAAGGACCCAAGAAAAATTGGGTACCTAAAGTTTAATTCCCTTCGATCTGCGGGTGTGTCTAAGAGCTTCAAGAATCAACAAATGGTATATTGACAAAGTGGATGCTCAAGACACATGACGGGAGACGCAGATAAATTTGTGGCAATGAGATCAAAGGATGGTGGTAAAGTTACCTTTGGAGGAGATCAATCCGGAAAGATCACTGGGATTGGCGAGATTGGTACAAAGAACGGACCTCTAATCAAGGATGTCTATCTCGTCGAAGGCCTCGCCATAACCTCCCGAGTGTGAGTCAAAGTGCGATAAGAACAATTGGATCATCTTTGATTCGAAGAATGTCTCATTGTCGCAAAGATTATCTCCCAATTGATAAAGGTAAACTTAAGACATTGTTTAAGGCTCCTAGAGAGGGTAACCGCTATACACTTGAATTACCTAAAGTTAGCACTGAAAAATGTTTTGTTAGCAACTTGGATGAAAGTTGGGCTGGGCATAAGCGTTTGGCTCATGTGAACATGCTTCAACTAGACAAGTTGGTAAGAAAAGATTTAGTTGTTGGCTTACCCAAATTACGTTTTAAAAATGATATGATCTGTGACTCTTGTCAAAAGGGTAAACAAACCAAATCATCCTTCAAAAACAAACCTAAAATCTCGACCAATCGACCACTCCAACTACTTCATATGGATTTAGTTGGTCCTGCAAGAGTAAAAAGCCTTGGTGGCAATTTGTATACTCGGTCATTGTCGATGATTTCTCACGATACACATGGACCATATTTTTATCTTCTAAGGATGAAACGTTTGATCTGTTTGTTATATTTGCCAATAAAGTGCAAAATGAGAAAGGTATATGCATTTCAAAGAATCCGAACGCATCATGGTGGTGAATTTGAGAATCAAGCATTTGGAGAGTTACGTGATGCTCATGGGATCAATCACAATTTCTCGGCTCCAAGAACACCACAACAGAATGGTGTAGTTGAAAGAAAGAATCGTGTACTAACGAGAGATGGCTCGTGCAATGCTAAACGAAAATCAGACATCACAAGTCTTCTGGGCAGATGCTATGAGTATTGCGAGCTATATTTCTAATCGAGCCTACCTCCGAAAGAAACTCGACAAGACTCCATATGAGTTATACAAAGGAAGGAAACCGAACCTGGCCCATCTTCACATCTTTGGATGTAAATGTTATGTCCATAACAATGGTAAGGATAATCTGGGAAAATTCGATCCCAGATCCGATGAAGGTATATTCCTTGGTTATTCAAGTAGAAGTAAAGCATATAGAGTTTTTAATAAACGTACTCGCGTAGTAGAAGAATCAATTCATGTTGTATTCTGTGAGTCTAAGATAGATGATCCTGATGATGAAGAAAATATTTTCAAAAATCAATTCTTTTCAAAAACCACTTCTGCTTCTTTTGAAAATCCGTAAAAATGTTTTTGAAAGTGATTCTCAAAACAATTTTGAAAGTCCCGATAAATCACAACCTAAGGCTTGGAAATTCATCAGGAATCATCCCCTGGACCAAGTGATAGGTGAGATTAATCTGGGAATAAGGACCATAAATAGCACTCTAAACGAAGTAACCTTCTCTGCTTTTATTTCTCACATTGAACCCTCTAAGATTGACGAAGCCCTTTCAGACAATGATTGGGTGATAGCAATGCAAGAGGAGTTGCATCAGTTTGATAGAAATCAAGTTTGGGATTTGGTACCTAGGCCTGAAGACCATCCGGTCATTGGCACTAAATGGGTATTCAAAAACAAACGAGATGAATCTGCAATTATAATCCGTAACAAGGCTAGACTGGTCGCCAAAGGCTATAATCAGGAAGAAGGTATTGATTATGAGGAAACGTTTGCTCCAGTGGCAAGATTGGAAGCAATACGTGTACTCTAAGCCTTTGCGTGTATCAAAGGATTCAAACTCTATCAGATGGATGTAAAGAGTGATTTTCTAAATGGTTTTATTCAAGAGGAGGTATATGTCGAACAACCTCCTGGCTTTGAAAATGAACATCATCCAGATCATGTCTATCGACTTAAGAAAGCCTTGTATGGTCTTAAACAAGCCCCTAGAGCTTGGTATGAACGATTAAGTAAATTTCTTTTGGAACAAGGCTTTGTTAGAGGAAAGGCAGATACAACATTATTTATTCGAACCAATAAAGCTAATGAAATTCTAGTTGTACAAATTTATGTAGATGACATCATTTTCGGAGCTACTAATGATTCTCTGTGTGAGGAATTTTCTAAGAAAATGCAGGGAGAATTCAAAATGTCAATGATGGGAGAGCTTAATTACTTTCTTGGACTGCAAATAAAGCAACGAAAGGATGGGATATTTATCTCCCAGACAAAGTACCTCAAAGATTTGTTAAAGAAATTTGGATTGGAGCATTGTAATGGTGCATATACACCAATGAGCTCAACAGCATCGCTGGATGTGGATGAAGAAAAGGGAAAAGACTTCAACATAACTAAGTACAGAGGAATGATAGGCTCTCTACTATACTTAACTGCTAGTCGGCCGGATATACAATTCAGTGTGGGAATGTGTGCGAGATTCTAATCGGCACCCAAAGAATCACATGCCGAACATGTAAAAAGAATTTTTCGGTATCTCTCGGACACAAGGGAATTAGGTCTCTGGTTCCCAAAAGGTCAACAAGAATTCCTGGTTGCATACTCGGATGCGATCATGCGGCTACAAGACGATAGAAAGAGTACCGGTGGACGGTGAATTCTTTGGAGGCTCACTGGTATCTTGGTTTAGTAAGAAGCAGACTACTGTAGCTGTATCATCAACAGAAGCAGAGTATGTTGCAGCCTCAAGTTGCTGTGCACAAGTCTTGTGGTTAAAACAACAATTATCAGACTTGGGAGTCGTTCTGGAAGAGATTCCAATCCTGTGTGATAACACTAGCACGATTAGCTTGGCGAAAAATCCAGTGCAACATACAAGGACCAAGCATATCGATGTAAGACATCACTTCATCAGAGATCACGTGCAAAAGAAAGATGTGAAAATGATGTTCATACCCACACACCTACAGTTGGCCGACATCTTCACCAAACCACTGGCTAAAGAACAATTTATGTTCATTCGGAGAGAATTGGGAATGGCTAATCCCAATGAATTGTGAGTTTATTTTCTTTTAATCAATTTATTCTTTATTAGCACATACCGACTTTGGCATCGGAGTTTCTTATTCATGTGTTGCGGGATACTCGTTTATGCGAAGAGTAACGAGAGATCATATTGCTCGAGCATATCGGTGATCTCTCGCCGAGCAACTAAGCCCAAAGTGCACTGAGAATACCCAAGGAAACAAGCTTGCTCGAGCAAGCTTGGAAAGTATGCTCGGGCAAGGACGGGTTCCTTTAAAAATTTTTGTTTTTAAAATTCTTGCTCAGGCAAGACCAAAGGTCTGCCGAGCAAGGACCTTGCCCGAGCAAACATCAAAATTTGCTCGAGCAAAGTCGGACAACGGGACCTCTAATGAGGCGCGACGTTTCATTTTCAACGGAAGTTTCATTTTCCCTCAAACTTTTCCGTCCAAACCCTAAAATCCTCTTCACTCAAATTTCTACTTTGTTACAATCCTTCACGAATCGTCATCCAAATTGAATCGTTACAAACGTTTCAATCATCAAGGGAAGTGTTTTTAACCGATTGATTTCTCAAATTTCCCTCCATTCATTATCGTCGGAAATCTTCATCCCTCACTCTCAGTCGGATTCCTCGCCGTCAATCATCTTCATCATCGTCGGTTATGGCTGGGTCATCTGAGAAGTCGGCATCCTCTCCAGCGAGAAGGTCGAGATTCTATCGGCCCAAAGTCGCCACCTCCGGCAACCCTCCGAAACAGAGTGTTTCGAAATCGACGGCCAAATCATCAAAGGCCCAATCCTCTGAGAAATCAAAGACTAGTAAAGATACTTCAACTTCATCAAGTCCTCGGGTTAAGCTTTCTGCCGGCAAAACTAAGAGAAAGAGATCGCCGTCTCCACCCACTTCGAAATCTATCGGCACCTCAAAGGCAATGGATGAAAATGCCAAGAAAAACAAGGAAGATCAAGCTCAACCTCTCAAACCATCTCTGAGTCAAAAATCTCAAGGGTCCGGGAGCAAAAATTTGAAAGTTTCCTTTTCAATCCAATCCGAAGGGTCAGAGAACAAAGAAGAACAATCTCCGACAAATCAACCTCCGGACGGTAAACTCCCGAACCTTCGCCTAATATGATCACCGGAGATATTGCTTTGTTGATGATTTCAAAATGTTTGATCGTTATTTTGGAACTCGTCCATTCTCGTCCCATTGTGTTTGTCAATTTGGACCATTTCAAGGCCAAGTTTAATTTCGACTTGACAACCGGGTTGCTCAAATTTATGCCTCTTCGAGTATAAGCAAGCCATATTCCCCGGAAGTAGTACGAGTCTTTTACCACAACATGCATATGCAAGGAAAAGTCAAAAAATCTGATGATGATGTATTGATTACTAAGGTGCGAAATCAGGAAATCAAGCTCACGGCTTATGACCTCAAGGTCCTTCTGGGTGTAGTGGACATTCCGGAAGACTCTCCTCGCCTTTCTCCCGAAGAATGTTTCCAGATTCTTTTTCCATATGTTCAAGTTGAAGGCAAGAAGATTAATGTTACTCCGGCTATGATGAAGGATGAGTACAGTACTACTGGTATATCTACGATCGCTGCACAGTTCGGAAGGTCGAGCTTCACACATTTTGTGAAGAAAGATTTTGAGCGATTTGCCTCTCTCATTGCCATGGAGCCTAGAGACTTGGGCAAATGGATTCTAGAAGAGATGACAACATTTATCTCAGAGGCAAAGGTTCGACTTCGGGCTACAATCCCATTTCCTTCCTTGGTTTCTCAAATCTTAGAGGTTAACAACATTTGGTATCTCTCGGATGACAAAGAAGTATATCCTCCACTTTTTGGGAAAGATCACATGAAGAGTATGAGGATATCCTTCTCCAAAGCTCAATCCAAGGACAAAGGAAAAACATCTCTTTCCGCATCTCAGAAGGCTGACTCTAAGCCATTTGCGTTTCAACCTCCCGATGAAGCAGAGTCTTCTAAGGCCGGGCCTTCCTCTCCTACACCATCCTTCTCTCAGGCAACTACTCAGGCTATTGTTGAAAACGCTCTTCAAAGAGCTATGGCTCCTGTCATACAAGTAATGGGTTCCTATCAAGATCTCACAAAAGCTATGATGAAAGGATTCCATGACGATATGGTAGGTTTGAGGTCTCGATTAGGCTTCAATTGGATACGGACTTGCAAGACTTCAAAGCCGAGCTAAACACGAGACATGGATCACCGCTTTCTGTTCTCTATGATCAACAACAAGAGATCAAGCAATCAATTCAGAAAGTGGTTGATCGGCAACAACATTTTGAAGATGTACTCGGCGCTTTCCTGACCAGTGTTGGTGCCTCCTTTGGTATTCCTTTTACTCCTTCATCATTTCCAGCCACTGACATGCCCTCAGCCTCAGAGAAACCTTCTAGTCCTGTTCTTGAAGTTCCTCCTGTCTCTGAGATTCCTCCTCCTCTTCCTGCACTTCCCTCTCCAGCTGCGATTTCTCCTCCCGTCATTGACCCCTCCACTGTTCCTCTTCCCTCTTCTTCTGATTCAGGCGATAGTGTTCCTCTTTTTGTTGATGCCAAAGGGGGAGAATAGCTGAATAGTTGTTAGCATTTGTTACTGCTGATATGGTTGTTGTCTTTCATCTTGTTTTTATACTGTTGCTCACTTGTTACTGAAAGAAATATATGGATCGTGAGTTATTATCTTATGAATTATTGATTTCAATTTCACAATCCAAAATTATGCAAAATACTTAATTCAACAAATGCGCAAATCTAATTCTAAGAATTGTCATCATCAAAAAGGGGGAGAATGTTAATTCCTGTATTTTGATGATCACAATTTCCAGAATATTGAATTAAGTATTTTTAAGCTATAAGTAATATTGCCCGAGCAAGACAAAGAAGCTTGCTCGAGCAACATCGGGCTTCATTGAAAAAGAGAAGAAAAGCATAGGAAAATATGCCCGAGCGAGTCTTCGAAAAGGTCGAAAAGCATGCCCTTGCCCGAGCAAGGAAATGAGCTTGCTCGAGCAACGTCGGACTCAAAAGAAAAGCGAAAGTAGCTCAAGTAAACTTGCCCAAGCAACCTTCGAAAATGACGAAAGTATGACCCTGCCCGAGCAAGGTTATAATCATGCCCGAGCAACATCGGGCCCTCTGAAGAAAAAATAAAGATTCACGTGATCATGCCCAAGCAACACCTGAAAGCATCAGAAAGCATGACCTTGCCCGAGCAAGGTCATAGTCTTGCCCGAGCAACGTCGTGCCTGGCAAAATGAAGCTTGCTCAAGCAATACATGAAAGCGTTAGAAAGCATGATCTTGCCCGAGCAAGATCACAGTCTTGCCCGAGCAAGAGCGAGACAGAAGCAAAAATGTTCCAACTAGGAAGTCTTGCCCAAGCAGAGAAGAATGCTTGCCCGAGCAAGCTGCCCGAGCAAACAGAAAAGCTTGCCCAAGCAAGAAGCTTGCTCCCACTCAAAGTAATCTTGCCCGAGCATGGAAAACTACTTTCCCGAGCATTATGCCCAGGCAAAGGAAAAATGCCTGCCCGAGCAGATTTATATTCGCTTCTCGAAATTGCCTCTGTGTGGAGGTTGCCCAAGCACGCTTTCGGGCTTGCCCGAGCAATATCGAAGGAAAGTGACTTTTGCTATAAATAGAAAAGCTTGCCCGAGCATATATATCATCATGCTCGAGCACTATGCCCAAGCAAGTAAAATAATCCCGCCCGAGCATCGCCGAGTATGAGGCCTTTATAACTAAATCCTAAAGTGCTTGCTCGAGCAAGCTCGAGCTATTACCCGAGCATAACGCCTCGTTTTGAAACTCGTTTCGAACAATTTACGAAATCATTGATTTTATCTTATTACTTCGGATTATCATATATTGAGAATACCAAATGCTTTTAACCGGTGTATTGATGAGTTTCGGACTAATTAGACACAAATTACCGGGTGATTAGAATAAAGCATTGTGGTCCGACGAAGCATTAAATGAAGCTACCTAAACCAGTGAAATTGTTCGACCAAGTAAAAACTTCTCCGACATTCTCATTGAACATTAAATGCTATTAGACAACGGATATGCAAAAGGAATGTAAGAGAATGTTTCCCAACATAATTTTCAAACATACGAAACTAAGGCGGAGTGATTCATCTCTCTAACGGATACCTTAATGAGTCACAACGGCAGATTATCAAATCTTCCAACGGTCATTAATGACATCGACTATAAATAGAAGGAGCATTGAATTTGATACCTACCGAAACGCTTATTTGAGCAATTAATTTGATTCCAGATTCATTCGTTGATTCAACTGTCTTATTAAATTCGAAGTGTTCTTCAGTGCTCATTATTATCTGCTCGTGAGGAGTCTTTAAACACTTACTTATTTCATTCAGTAAAGTTATACTTAAGGTTGAGGAACCTTAAGTGAGGGTGTACTAATTACAACTTGTAAGGGGGAGTGGAGTGACCATCCTTCGTTTACAGAGTGTGTAGTTATTTGAAAGAGTAGTGGAATCCCGTGTGTTCGGGGACCGGACGTAGGTCGATAATTTGAGACCGAACCGATAAATTGTTATGTGTTCTTCTTCTCTTCTCTGTCTCATTCGTGTATTCTGTATCATCGCGTGAGTTTCTGAAAGATTTTTTTTTAAAATCACCTATTCAACCCCCCTCTAGGTGATATTCCACCTTCAATAAGTTCTCTTCCCATATGGCCTTGGATGTAAGTTTTCAGGTATTCCCATTGCTTGCAAATCTAATCTTGCCTTCACACCATCCTTTGAACTACCTTGTATGTTGAGAAGCGTGCCAACAATACTATCACATACGTTTTTTGTTGGTTATGATTATTTTTGATGATGTCTTATATACATGTCATTCTTAAGAGCAAAAAGCCTACATTCTACATTTATCTTCTACTTTGACTAATTCTTATATTTAATGTAGATGTGAAGTTTAATGATGGAGAATGATCAAGAAAAGAGAAGAAAGAAAGGAAGAACTTGTTTAATGGAATGAGAAAATCATTATACAAGTTCCTAGATTGATTCTACAAGTCTCCACGATTAAATAGAAGTTGGAACGGCTCAATTCGGAGTTAAAACAAGCAAGTTCAAGCTTCTGAATGAATACTGGTTTGTTTGGGGGCATTTATGTAATTTCAGCTATTTCTATCACTTGAACCGTGTCTTGCGCGAGTATATTGAGTTTTTCAAGTCATGCTCGAGCAACAACAATGTTATGCCCGAGCAAGGTGCATTTCTAGCCCAAAATCGCCCAAAATCCGCTCTTGCCCGAGCAAAGAAGAAAGCTTGCTCAAGCAAGATTGTTCTTCAAAGATACTGCTCACTGTTTCCGGCGACCTCTGGTAATTCGATGATATCTCCCAAGCCAAGAATCGGATTGACATGGAACCAACGGCATATTCAACTAGACATCCAACACGTACTTTTGACAACTGATCAAGTCCAAAGGAGTCCATATGAGAGAGCTATGAGTTTTGCAAGTGGGAACAAAAATCAACGTCACAGACAAGACCAAGCTTTGGTATTTTGAGCATATCTCTCAAACGACAAATCCGATTGAGATGAAATCGGTGGCATATGAAAGTAGACTCACAAGGATTTCTATCAAGACTTGAACCAACCAAAACGGATTTTATACCAGGGATATATGACCTTTGAAAATCGACAGACTGTTCAGAATGTTCCAAAAAAACGCTGGTCAAGAACATCATTCATGGAGTAGATTCTTCTTGTATTGGAAAGAAGACTATAAGAGCTCTCTGAGGTGTATTGACCATGAATGCCCAGCAACGAAAGTATAAGTGATCATGCCCGAGCATTTCCAGAAAACACCCAAAAGCATGACCTTGCCCGAGCAAGGTGAGAAGCTTGCACGAGCAACGACGGGCTACACTGAAGGAAGAAGGGAAGTACAAGCAACCTGCCCAAGCATCTCTTGAAAAAGGCCAGAAAGTATACCTTGCCCGAGCAAGGTTATAAGGCAGCTCAAGCAACATCGGATGTTGAGGAAAGTTGAGAGAAAGCATTAGCCATCTGCCCGAGCAACCTCCAAAAACACCAGAAAGCAATACCTTGCCCGAGCAAGTTACTTGGTATGCCCGAGAAAGATTGGAACAGAGGCAAGGATCCAAATATCATAGACCTTGCCCGAGCATAAGAAAATGGTTTGCCCGAGCATAAGAAAAAGGCTGCCCGAGCAACCTCTTTGGATTTGTCTGCCTTGACTTTGCCCGAGCAAGGATATAAGCTTGGTCGAGCAACATCGTCCTGAAACACTTTCTCGCTGTCTTGCCCAAGCATGAAGATCAACATGCTCGAGCACATGCTTGAGCAAGGACAAAAGCTTGCCCGAGCAACCTTGGATGTCTTCTCAATATCGACTCTGCCTGAACCTTGCCCGAGCAAGAAGGAAGGCTTGCCCGAGCAACGTCATCTGGAAGACAATTCTTCCAGTACTTTGAAGAGCTTGCCCGAGCATAGATATCACCACGCTCGAGCATCATCTGCAAGCAAGGAAAAATGCTTGCCCGAGCATTAGCGAGCAGAAGGTATTTTACACTATGTTACAAAGAGCTTGCCCGAGCAAGGAAATAATCTTACCCGAGCAAAGTCGTCCCTGTTCTCAAAAAGCTTCGTATGCGTAAATTCTCTGATACTAACACTGCTCTTATTGCTCATGATTATTGCTTAATTAAGATTACCAAATGCTTTTAACCAGTGTATTAGTGAGTTTCAGATTATCAAGGCACTAATTACCAGCTGATTAGGATAAAGCATTTTGGTCTGACAGAAGCATTCAATGTGGTTGCCCAAAACAGAGCCAAATTGTTCTGAGCAAATTAAAGCCACTTTGATATTCTCTTCATACATTAAATGCTATTAGACAACGGATATACAGAAAGAATGTAAGAGAATGTTTCCCAACAAATCACAACTGCGATATTCAAACGGACGAAACTGAGGCGAAGTGATTCATCTGTCTAACGGCTATATTCATTAGACAACGATTAATCTTTAAACTTCTCCAACGGCCATTAATACAACATTCAAGACGGAGCATTAATGAAGTCAATGTTAAACATTTTATGATTAAGGTTGGATTAGAGCTCAACGGGCTAAAAGCAACAAAAGCTTCAATGGCTACTTCCAACCGATCTCCAACGGTCGAATGCTCGCAACGGTCAAAACACAATAACCTATAAATTGCGAAGTCTTCAAACCAGAAGAAGTGACGACGATTGATGAATGAATCGACAAAGCCAAAGAAATGATTTTACTACTTCACCGTCGATAGTTCATACACTCTATTTCTCAATGTTTATATAGTTTACAGTAGAGAGTGATATGATCAATTATGTACTTCAGTGATTAGCATTCATCTACTCAGTGAGGAGTTCTTAAACACCGATTAATTCTTTTAGGTGTAAAAATCTTAAGGTTATGGAACCTTAAGTGTGGGTGTATCAAGGGTCACTAGACTGCTGTCAAGAATATCCTAAAGTACTTAAGAAGGACTAAAGACTTATTCTTGGTATATGGTGAATTGGAAGATGAGCTCTGTGTGACAGGTTACACAGATGCGAGTTTCCAAATTGACCAAGATGATCTAAGATCACAATCTGGATATGTGTTCCTTTTGAATGGTGGTGCGAAAAGCTGGAAGTGCGAAAAACAGAGCACTGTAGCTGATTCTGCAATAAAAGTTGAGTATATAACAGCATTGGATGCAGCTAAGGAGGCCTTTTGGATTAGAAAGTTCATCAATGAACTAGGGGTGGTTCCTAATATCACAAATCCATTAGACTTGTTCAGTGACAATAGCGGCGCTATTGCGTGGACCATGGAGCAATTTCATCTTGTCAGAGAAATCAATGATAGAGGTGATATAAAAGTATGCAAAGTACTAGGAGAAGACGATGATGCTCATCCTCTTACTAAATCGCTTGCACAGGTAAAACCTGAGCGCCATGTTAGGGCAATGGGAATTAGAGTAATTAATGATTGCACCTAGTGCAAGTGGGAGTTTGTTGAAAATTATGCCCTAGGGGCAAGTCATTGTACTTTAAACGTTTATGATATTTAAAGTATTCACTTTTAGTTATCATTTCATTTGCATGTTTATAGTGAAAGCTGATCCTTGGATATATCTTATAGATTATCCTAAATGTCCTTGGTCGGTCATCTACGCGAGAGCAAAGATGAAATAAGACCAGTGTGGCTTTGATGAGTATGGAGATACGAGTCAAAGTCATAGGCATCTGTAAGAGTATAAGGTGCTGGACTGACCCACTATGAGAAAGCTGTATTGATTAAGTCATAAGCTTCTCTCATGTATAACCGCGTCACAACGCCCTTTGACCTGAGATTATCATGGATTCCTACATGATGAGTCGCTAATCTTTGACCTAGTCGAATGTCACCTTTGACTGAGTGATGATAAAGGCTTGGATTAGGATCAGTGGTTCTCATGCAGAGGAATGTGAATGGTCAAGATGGAATTTGTCCCTCACATTTGTAGAGAGATAATAATGGGCCCCTCTATGAGTGAGTCTGAGAAATGTATGGCCATACTACAATGGAAAGAAGTTTCCATTTCAATTATTAGACTACTCAAGAATCGAGAAAGTAATGGTCAAGAACAGGAATTTGACATTATCCATGCCTCATCCTTGACCAAATTATCACGTGACAAAAGGGACGTGACATGGTTGTACAACTATGATCCATAGAAGAATTCCTATATTTAGACAGAAAGATTTAACATACATAATCCGAAAAAGTTGAAACTTGCATATAAAATAAGACATACATAATCCAAATGCATATATATGCTCAAATGTCGGTTATGTCTTTTTTTTTTCTTTACGAAGAAACTTGCCCATTAAATGCATAACGAAGAATCACTTTTGGTCATAAATGTATCACGGTGAATCCAGAAGCAAAATAAATGCATGACGAGGAAATTAAATGCATCGCATGAAGGTCTTGTGGACTCACTTTGTAGCATATAAATTACAATGGGTTTACTGAGTCTTTCTTCTCCGGCCACGAACGTTGATGTTGCAAACAGCAAGAGTAACCTAAAAACACTAGTTCGTCAGTTCGGTGGGTCTAAAGTGCAAATATAATCTTCAATATACAATATTCATTAACAACAGAGAAACCCACAAGAACATTTCATCGATTTCGTTCAACCCATGAAAAACCCGAACCATAACCAGGAAAATAATAAAGTTATATAACCAAAACACCTCGTACGGCTTGGTCTATAGACGTTTAGCTAAGGAACCGAGAAAGTGATTGTCGAGAGCAACGCGAAGCAAAATGACGACGTAACAAGCAAAATGTGGAGAAAGAACCGAGTAATCACTCTCGGCGCGACAAGAGAAGTTACGAGAGGGAAATTTAATTTTCCCCGCGAAAGAGACAAGTTTTAGTATTTTGGATTTTATTAAGACCGGTTAATTATAAAGTGTCCGGTCCTAAATATATAATTTTATTAATAAGACCAGTTAGTTATAAAGTGTGCGATCCTAAAGAATAATTTTATTAATACCTTTTTAAGACCGGCAATTAAGAATACTTCGGTCCTAATATTTACTATTGATTTAATTTTAAGACCGGAGTTTTATAAACATCCGGACCTAAAAGTCAAATACTTATAGAGTCGTAAACCTCTTCGTTTATTAATGAACCAAACTAAAAAAAATTGAGTTTTGCCTTTGGCGAGCGCAGCAAAAACTGAATTAATAAAATAAATAAAGGAAAACTGGAGAATATGAATATAAAAAAGGCACAAGCTTAGTTCTTACTGCTTCCATACATAACTGGAGAATATGCACGTACACAAGAAAAAAAGAAAGAAAAACAATAAATGAACATTATCAACGACAAGAATCTAACTAAACATCCTAAAGCTTATTATCATCCAATGCCTTGGCGATATCGGCGTGAAAAGCATTAACTTCCCGCCGGAGATCAGCAAGTTCCTATCTTATTCGCAATGCATCATTAGAGGAAAGAGGAAAGGGGTCAGCGGTGGGCGCGCTGGGGACAACTGATTGGAGAGGGGGAGCAGGAACCTCTTCATTGTCTGAAGGCTGGAGGGGGGTGCGGCAACCTCTTCATCATCCGACATAACAATGGGTCCGAAGACCGAGATTCTTCGGTCACAACAAACGCACTCTCGCCGGAGGAGGCGCACCGTATAACGATCTAAGTATGGCAAGAGCTTCGGTGTAAGAGTACCCCTACGAGGAGTTCTCTTGTATCTAACCATGGTTTGAGGCTTTGAGCGGTTTGGCGAGATCTCCAACGATACACTATTTTTATTAATAAGGACATGGAGGTTAGTGTGCGGAGTTAATGAGGACAGAGAGATGGATACACAATTGATACACTCTTTTTATTATGTAACCAAATTTAAAAGTATATTATTTATTTTTTCAATTAAATTACTTTTAAGACCGGCTTTTTAGAAACATCTGGTCCTAAATGTCTACTATTTATTTTTCCATACAATTCAATTACTTTTAATACCGTCCATTTATATTATATCCGGTCCTAAAAGTCAATTATTTTTTTATCAATTATTTATTTTTGTAAAGTAAGAATTTTTCCTTAAAAAATATTACTTTTAAGAACGGATCTTTTACAAAATCCGGTATTAAATGTTCAGTCACTTCAAACTTACTCAGATAGCAGAGTCGATCCTTGCACCCCGTACACATGATCCAGAGTCTCTTCGGCTTCAAGGTCGTAAACTGACCAACTAAGTGTCTCCTCGTATTCTTAAGAACAATGCATCTTGACAGAGATTTGCCGTGATCTCCCAAAATAACCAGATTAGAAAATGATTTGCAGTATAATGTAACATGGGTCGTTTCTCTCAAGGAATTTGCGGTGGGTTTAAATCGGCAACAAATGGGCGAACAATAACAAAATTGGGGGTTTTTGATTCAAAACAGATTAAAACGAAAATAAACTGAAACTAATCCGAAAAATGCAGAAACATATTAAAACGAGATTGAAACAGATTAAAACGATCAACCCAACGTTTAGATTCCGAAACTTCCTTCATTGAACGAAATATAAACGAACTCGCGTTTGGTTGGATGAACCGAAATCTCTCGTTCATCCGGAAATCCTCGACTAGACGATCGCCTAGAATCATCCCGAACAGTGGGGTATCACCGTACGATCGCACAGAACACTCTAGCCTAGTTCGAACTCAGTCCTTGGGATGAACCAAACCGAATATTAAATCTAATATTCGAACTATTTCCAGAAATCGAATCCGATAAGATGAAAATAGAAACGAGTAAAGTACCGATCAAGCACGAGTTCTCTGGACGAATCATGGAACCCTCAACGTTGGGTTGATCACAGAAGTTTAGCCGAACATGGCTGGGAAAATCGAAGAAAAGACGAAGAACACGAAGAACATTTGAGAGAATTGGAAACTTCTGTGTTTAATCCTCAAACTAAATAAAAACATGAATGAAAAGTGTTTTTTGGCTGCTGCCTCACTTAACCTAAAATGTAAAAACGAAATGGGGCTCCAATCCACAATTCAAACAAAAAACAGAAAATAATAAAAATGGGTTTTAATTACAAGTTCGAGCCCAATTAAACATCTAACTTTGGCTCCAAAATCGACCACCTTCTTGTCCGAATTTGCCCTTCATGTCTTCATAACAATTCTAGCTCTCGGAATCATCTGAAATATGAAACAAAAATGAGGCAAATCCGATGTCTGGTTCAAGAGTTATGGTAGGATTAGTGAAGCAATGTAAAACTGGAATTTTATTATTAAAAATGGCTAAAATATAATAAAAGGCCCAAAGCCCAATTAAGTATAAAAGCCATTATTTATTAACTAAAGAGTCCTAAATTACTAATCAAGAGATAAAAAGAAGTGTATGAAATATTCAATTATCAAATTCCCCCACACTTATCTTTTTGCACTCCCGAGCAAAATTCAAAGAAAAAGACCTAAAGGGAAACTCTTCTTTTCTAACAATTGCTAACAATGCAAAAATTGAACAAGGGACACAAAGCTCCAAAAGACCAATCAATCAAGACCAAAAATCCCTTCTTCTCAAATTACAATTCATGGTAATCTCAATCAATGATGCTAATCACAAAAGATGGTCTCTCAAAAGATGCGCTCAATCAACCAATCTCTCAAGTGTTTAAGGTAAACAAGTGTATCGCTCAAACTCTACTCAAGAAAATTGTTCTACCATAAGCTTGCTCAATTTCTACGTCTCCACTACTCATAACACATGCATGCACAAATCAAGAGAGCTTATTATTAACGGTTGTAATGGGGTTAGGGTGAAGGTAGGTAATATAGTATGGAATGAGAGGCTAAGCACCAAAGAAATTAAAAAGAGCACTGATTAACATTCTCTATGTATGAAAACTTTTATTTTATTCAAATATCTCCTTTCTTTCTATGTACATTTTTTCTTTCTTTCTTTCTTTTCTTTTTCTGCTTTTCTTTCTTTCCTTCTTTTCTTTTCTTTTTCTGCTTTTCTTTCTTTTCTTTTCTTTTTTTTTTTTTTTTTTTTTTTTTGTTTTTTTTTTGTTTTTTTTTGAAGAACTATATACATAATCACAATGACAAAATCAAATATCTCCCCCCCACACTTAAACTGTTGCACTCCTGAGCAACCCTCACACTTAAACACAAAACCAAGGTGAAACCAATGCTCAATAAATTTCCAAGGTGCGGAATAAAATGGTTTTACGCTTAGGCTTGTAATGTGGCTTAGAAAAGAATGAGTCGAGAAGGCACAAATGGGCTAGCAAAGGAAACATAATGCAAGGGAAAGCTATTTGGCCAAAGTGGGGAAAATAAAAGAAAGAAAACAAGCTTCCATCATATTTATGCATGTAGGTGAAAAATGTAGTTTCAAAAAGAAAAGGAGCAAGTTCTAGAGAACACGAATCAGGAGCAGATGCACACATGAAAGAAAGAATGACAAAAGATGAATTCCATTCATGCAGGCCCAAACCTCACAAGGTCAATACCAACTTAGGCAATCAACAACATCAAATCGACTACCAATACATGCAATCGAAGAGTCAGGAATTGCAGACCAAACAGAATGATCCATTAAAACCAAAATGTCCAAGTTCATAATATGTAGCAATCATAGAAAGAGAGACTGTATTTAGTTTCAAAAAGCAAAGTAGAAAAAGGAAAACAAATAAAATAGATAGAGGGAGAAGAAAGAAGAATACTCCCCAAGGGTTTAAGGAGGATAAGTGGCATCAATGAGGAGAATCTCTCTTCCTCGGTACATTCTTTGGGATCCCTCATGAAATTGCTTGAGGCGATACCCATTTACCTTAAAGGTTCTTCCGTGGGTGGATCACATAGCTCAACAAAGCACCAAATGGAAAAATGTTAGTGATCTCAAAAGGGCCATCCCATTTAGATCAAAGCTTACCGAGCATAAACTTCGGACGGGGAGTTAAACGGAAGAACTTTCGGCCCACGAAAAATTCTTTCCTCAGAATATGCTTAGCATGGAATGCCTTAGTCTTTTCCTTGTACAACCTTGAACTCTCATAGGCATCCAATCTAAGCTCCTCCAACTCTTGCAACTGCAGCTTCCGTTCCATCCCAGACTTAGCCAAATCCATGTTACACTGCTTAATGGCCCAATAGGCTTGATGTTCCAACTCAACCGGAAGATGACATGCCTTACCAAAGACAATCCGATAAGGAGACATCCCAATCGGCGTCTTGTAGGCGGTGCGATATGCCCACAAAGCATCCTCTAATCGCTTACTCCAATCTTTCCGGGTAGAGTTAACGGTCTTACCGAAGGATTTGCTTAATCTCTCTATTTGAGACTTCGGCTTGACCGTTGGTCCGAGGATGGTATCTTTGTGGAGACCTTGTGAAGCACTCCATACTTGCGTGACAAGGCACCCATGCTTCGGTTGCAAAAATAGGAGCCACAGTCACCGATAATAGCTCTAGGAATGCCAAACCTACGAAAAATGTTAGACCTAACAAAATCCACCGCCACGTAAGAATCATTAGTCCGAGTGGCTTTCGCCTCAACCCATTTCGAGACATAATCAACAAATTGCTAAGAGTATGTAAGTATAACCATATGAAGCGGGAAATGGACCCATAAAATCAATACCCCAAACATCAAAGATCTCACAAAACAATATAGGGTTTTGGGGCATCTCATGCCTACGGGAAATACTACTGCTCTCCGACGGTTATCACATGACTTACGAACGTATGGGAATCATGAAACAAGGAAGGCCAAAACAATCTACTATCTAACACTTTCCTAGCAATTCTTTGGGGTCCAAAGTGACCACCACGAAGCGAAGCATGAGCAAAATGCAATATAGAGTGAAACTCATGATCGAGCACACATCTCCTAACTACTTGGTCACTACAAAATTTCCACGAGATAAGGGTCATCCCAAACATAATATTTAGACTCACTCTTTAATTTAAAGGTTTGGGCCCTAGTAGAATCTTCGGCAAAACACCAAATACCAAGTAGTTAACCGGATCGATACCATGGAAGCTTACCTTGCGGTACCGTAGAAGCCGCTCATCGCCTACCCAAGAATGGGTGATACGACTCAAGTGGTCGGCTACCCGGTTTGTGTTCGCTTCATCTCGAATCTCAACATCAAACTCTTGGAGCAATAGCATCCACCGGATGAGTCGTGGCTTAGCATCTCGCCTTTTTCAAAAGGAACTTTAAAGCGGCATGGTCGGAAAACAATTACTCTACTAGCTAGCAGATATGACCTAAACTTATCAAAAGCATATACAATAGCTAACAACTCCTTTTCAGTCGTGGTGTAATTAGACTAAGCAGGATCCAAAGTCTTGGAGGCATATGCAATCACATGAGATGCTTTGTGGACTCTTTGTTCCAAGATAGCACCAACCGCATAGTTGGAAGCATCGCACATCAACACAAAGGGGATGCACCAATCAGGGGGCTGGATCATTGGGGTTGTAGTCAGGCAACGCTTCAAATGATCGAAGTCCGCCTTGCAAGCATCATCAAATACAAAGTCAGTGTACTTTTGTAGAAGGTTGGACAAGGGTCGGGCAGTCTTGCTGAAATCCCTAATGAAACGCCGATAGAAACCTGCATGACCAAGAAAAGAGCGAACTTCCCGCACAGATACGGGGTAAGGCAAAGCAGTAATCACATATATCTTAGCAGGGTCTACCTCAATCCCTTTCTTAGACACTATGTGTCCAAGACTATACCTGACTCAACCATAAAGTGACACTTCTCATAATTCAGCACAAGATTAGACTCAATGCACCTATGCAAAACTCTAGATAGATTAGCTAAGCATGCATCAAAATCAGATCCATATACAGTGAAATCATCCATAAATACCTCCATGCAATCCTCTAGAAACTCAAAGAAAATACTTACCATACAACGCTGAAAGGTGCCAAGTACGTTGCAGAGGCCAAAAGGCATCCTTCGGTAGGCATATGTTCCAAAGGGGCATGTGAAGGTCGTCTTCTCCTGATCCTCAGGAGCAATATGGATATGGAAGTATCCGAAGTAGCCATCTAGGAAGCAGTAATGAGACTTGCCAGCCAATCGCTCTAACATCTGATCAATGAAAGGTAGAGGATAGTGATCCTTGTGAGTAGCTTGGTTGAGTCTCCTATAGTCAATGCAAACTCTCCAACTATTCGAACTCGAGTAGGAATGAGCTCATTCTTCGATTGGCCACCACGGTGACTCGGACTTCTTGGGAACCACCTGGACCGGGCTAACCCACTCGGCTATCGAAATGGGATAGATGATACCGCTTGCGAAGCTTAGTGACCTCCTTCTTCACCACATCAAGGATAAGGGGATTAAGGCGTCTCTGGGGTTGCCTTACCGGCTTAGAGTCCTCTTCCAACAGCATTCGATGCATACACATGGAAGGGCTAATGCCAACGATGTCAGCTAATGTCCACCCAATAGCTTTATTGTTTGCCCTCAATAAGCTTAACAGCTTCTCTTCTTGATCATCCATAAGATTATTTGCCACAATGACTGGCAACTGCTCATTCACCTCCAGAAATGCATACTTCAGATGGTCTGGAAGGGATTTCAACTCAAGTTTGGGTGGTTGCTCAGTCGAGGGGAGAAGCTTGGGTGGTCCGGAAATGCTTGAAATCACATTCAAAGAAGCGAAGAAGCGTGTCTATACACTCAATGTTAACATTAGTATTCAGCTCATCAAAATCGAGTTAAGTTCATCAAAATCGAATCGGGATGCACATCGGGATCGGGATGAAGCTCAAACTCGGAATCAATATCGGAATCCACAAGTAATGCGGAATCATCACCCAAGACAAGTCGAATCACCAAATAATGTAGCATTAACCAAATGAGTACAAACAGAGCACCATTCATTATCAACACATGCACAAATGGCGAATCACTCTCGGATGAAAAATCGGGATAATCGGACACCAATCGCCAGAACATCATCCACGGCATCATCAATCACATCAATACAGAAAATATAATGCTCTTCCCTAGGATGTCTCATGGCATCAAAGATATTAAAATTTACAGAAATATCACCAAACTCCATGGAAAGAGTACCAGAATACACATCTATCTTAGTCCTAGCTGTTTTCATGAAAGGCCTCCCTAGAATGATTGGTGACCTACTACTAGAAGACTCATCCTCCATATCTAAGATGTAAAAATCAGCAGGGAATATCAATTCATTGACTTTGACTAATACATCTTCAACTAAACCAGAAGGATGGGCATTGCTCCTATTAGCTAATTGAACAATAACACCAGTTGGACGCAAGGGACCAAGACTAAGAGATCTATAGATAGATGCAGGCATGACATTTATAGAAGCACCTAAATCTAGCATGCGATCATCAAATTTGTAATTACCAATAAGGCAAGGGATAGAAAACGTCCCTGGATCCTTGCACTTGCGAGGCATGGTGGTAGGTGGATGAGGGCGATACATTCGGTTCAAACTCACTCGTTCATTCCCCTTCAGTCGTCTCTTCTTGGTGCATAACTCCTTCAGAAACTGGGCATATTTAGGAATTTGTTTGACTGCATCTAAGAGATGAATGTTGATCTCTACTCTTCTGAATGTCTCAAGTATATCCTTCT
The DNA here is from genome assembly GCA_019022615.1 of Acacia melanoxylon. Taxonomy (NCBI): domain Eukaryota; kingdom Viridiplantae; phylum Streptophyta; class Magnoliopsida; order Fabales; family Fabaceae; genus Acacia; species Acacia melanoxylon. The sequence continues at coordinate 3,681,646 of JAFJYJ010000045.1, read as the reverse complement.
CATGTGCTTTGTCTGCCAACTTCTTGGACCGAATGGCTCTTCGAGGGAAAGGAAGAGGAATGGGAATGTCTTCCTCTTCACCTTGTTGCATTGCTGTTTGTTTTTAGAGTCAATCTTCACATTTTCGACTCTCTTTCGATGTGGAAGTCACATCTACAACTGTTTAGGATCCTCCAATTGCTTGCCGGATCGAAGGGAGATAGCACTCACATTCCCTTTAGGATTAGGAATTGTTTGTGAAGGGAGAGTGTTGGATCCACAGGGTTGAAGCCGATTCGATGATGTTGCCAATTGGCCAATCTGTGTTTACAAACTACGAATGGAAGTTTCGGTTCTTTGTTGGAACCGTATAGAGTTTGTGGCAAATTGCTTCATCATATCTTCAAGTGAGGAACCACCACTACTACTAGTACTAGCTTGCTGTTGTGCCGCCTGTGGAGGTACACATATGGCTGGTCGAGGAGGTGGTGCTGGCAAAGGAGGTGCAGACTACGTTGGAAATTATGTGGTATGTCTTGTCTCGTTGGTAATTCCCGAGTCTGCGATATTGGTTACTCGGTTCGATTACGGTTCCAACGAAAATTGGGGTGATTTCTCCATCCGGATTGTAAGTATTAGAATAAGCATTATTCGTTGGTATTGTGGCTTTCTGGAAAAACACCTACTGCATTACCGACTGGTCTTAATAAGCGGGATCATGCAAAGTAGGGCAAGAATCGATAGAATGGCAAGGGTCGGAACGGAACCCACATGAGTACCCAATCGAGGAGGAAGATTGTACTATCCGGGTCACCGCCAACCGCCTCACAAGGGAAGTCGATCATTAAGTCTATTCTCCAATCTCGAGAATCGTCTTTGGACCGGAGGTGTTTGAATCGTAAACGGGAGTACCATTGGCCCCCGGTGCCAAATTGCGAGAATTAGCGGCCATAGTAGATATCAACTCTCGGGCCTCTTCGGGTGTCTTGCCATCTAAGGCCCCACCACCGGATGCATCCACGAAACTTTTTATCCATCGGTAACAAACCGAAATAGAAATATGTAATTAGGAGCTGTCTAAAATCGGTGGTGTGGACGCTTGCACACAATCGCTTGAACCTCTCCCAATACTCATACATGGTCTCCCGATTGATTTGTTTAACACTAGTGATCTCTTTCTGAATAGCAATGGCTTTTGAGGAAGGAAAGAACCTCACTAGGAATAACTTTTGCATATCATCCCAACTCCCAACAGATGTTGGTTGCAAATTGTATAGCCAATCCTTAGCCGCGCCATCTAGGGAAAATGAGAAAGCTCTCGGCAATGTGGTCCTCATCAATTGCTTGAGGTTTCATTGTCTTTTATACCACATGGAACTCCTTTAGATGCCTGTTAGGACATTCATCTGCAAGACCATGAAACTTAGGCAACAAATGGATAAGACCAGATTTTAATTCAAAGTTAGCAGCAAGTTCAGGATATCGAATACACAAATTTTGATTGCCCACATCAGGGGTAGCTAATTCTTTCAAGGTAGGACGAGCTGCTTGCTCTGCCATAATTTCAGAGTTAGCAAAATTGCTACCATAATCAGTGAAAACAACAAGACTATCAGAAGTACTATCAGAGTCAAGATCAACGAAATGGACACAATCGGACTCAAGTTCAATGTCAAATTCGGTATCAATCCCACGACTAAGCCTAATAATTCTTCTAGCAGTGAGAATTGTTCTTTCTATTTCAGGATCAAGTGGCAACAAGTCTTCTGGATTAACAGTACTCCTAGTACTCATGCATCATAAACACAAACACAAGGCAAATTTAGAATTTGCAGAAAATCAGAATTACAAAAATGCCACTAGAAAATTAGAATTACGAAAATGCCACTAAAAGTGGTAGAAAGTATAAAACAGTAAGATGACACAAAAACAAAAACACAAAAAGCTAAAACCTATATTGGAATTTGACCAAAACAAGTCCAAAACAGCATCAAATGATTTTTAAAATTTATGGGACTTGGACAGGGCAACTCCTAGACCATTGGGGAACCCAAAAATGAAATAAAAAAACTTCAAAAAAAATGAAAAAATGGTCTAAACGATGGAATTTGGCAAAACTAAGCATACCACATGGAGAAGATTCTCGATGTGCCCAGTGAGATAGGCCATTTTCTACCACCCCGCAAAATTTCAGCTCATTCGGAGATACTCCAAAAAAAATTGACCTAGTAGAAATCACAAAATATAAACTTAAAACAAAAAAAAGTGATCTATACGTTGGAATTTGGGGAAAATAGGGCAGACCTCACTCTAAAAGAGAGTGACTCTTGTTCAAAATGCCCAATTCCTTGTGAATAAGACCTGGTTTGAGTGATCTGGATCAGAAAAATTTTCTGTCCGATCACCCGAACCACCGAAAACTACTGTTGCTTAACGAAATCGATGCAAATTCCCCGAACGGCGCCATATTTTGACAAAGATTTGTCGTGATCTCCTAAAATAACCAGATTAGAAAATGATTTGCGGTATAATGTAACCCGAGTCGTTTCTCTCAAGGAATTTGCAAAGTGGGTTTAAATCGGCAACGAATGCGAAACAATAACAAAATTGGGGGTTTTTGATTCAAAACAGTTTAAAACGAAAATAAACTGAAACTAATCCGAAATATGCAGAAATAGATTAAAACGAGATTGAAACATATTAAAACGATCAACCCAATGTTTAGATTCCGAAAACTTCCTTCATTGAACAAAATATAAACGAACTCGCGTTTGGTTAAGAACCGAAATCTCTGCGTTCGTCCGTAAATCCTCGACTAGAGAATCACCTAGAATCTGTCGAACAAGTGGCGTCTCACCGTGCGATCGCACAAAGAACACTCTAACCTAGTTCGAACTCGATCCTTGGGATGAACCAAACCGAATATTAAATCTAATATTCAAACTATTTCCGAAATCGAATCCGATAAGATGAAAACGAAACGAGTAAAGTACCGATCAAGCACGAGTTCTCTAGACGAATCATGGAACCCTCAACGTTGGGTTGATCACAGAAGTTTAGCCGAACATGGTTGGGAAAATCGAAGAAAAGACGAAGAACACGAAGAACATTTGAGAGAATTTGAAACTTATGTGTTTAATCCTCAAACTGAATAAAAACATGAATGAAAAGTGTTTTTTGGCTGCTGCCTCACTTAACCTAAAATGGAAAAACGAAATGGGGCTCCAATCCACAATTCAGGCCCAAAACAGAAAATAATAAAAATGGGTTTTAATTACAAATTCGAGCCCAATTAAACATCTGACTTTGGCTCCAAAATCGACCGCCTTCTTGTCCGAATTTCCCCTTCATGTCTTCATAACAATTGTAGCTCTCTCGAATCATCTAAAATATGAAATAAAAATGAGGCAAATCCGATGTCTGGTTCAAGAGTTATGGTAGGATTAGTGAAGCAATGTAAAACTGGAATTTTATTATTAAAAATGGCTAAAATATAATAAAAGGCCCAAAGCCCAATTAAGTATAAAAGCCATTATTTATTAACTAAAAAGTCCTAAATTACTAATCAAGAGATAAAAAGAAGTGTATGAAATATTCAATTATCACATATCCTCGTAAAAAGTTCAAAACGTTTCATATTCTTCGGGATAGGTTCTCTATTTAAACCCGTTCTTACTTTAGTTTCTTCACATTCTTCTCCATCACTTCTACACGGCCTCCTCCACCGACTAAAACCCACTGTAATGGCTGCTCCACCAGGTCCTCCTTTTCCTCCTCCTCCACTTCAACCTCAGCCCCCTCCTCCACCGCCTCCAAATCCAACCGTCAAGCGGTTGGTGCGGGTATTGGCCCGCGTCGATCACATCGACCGACGCTTGGTCCAATTGTTTCAACCGGTTCATACCGTCAAACTTGAAGCGACCATGGTACTCGACGCCAATGCATGGAGTACGATCCTACAGAAGAGGACGCCTCCCACGCCTCCAAAAACGCCTCCGACGCCTCCTACCTCTTCGACGACAGGGAGGATTAGTTGTTTTATAGTTTTTTTTTTGCTGCTTTTTTTTTGTAATCGCTGCCCTATAGGGCAGCGTAAAAATTATTAAATAAAATATTTCTGCATTTTGTTCTTATGGGAGTTTTAATTAATCTGCCAGTTTAATTATATGCATTATCTAAACCTGGAAAGCAATAAGAAAGTCAATTATGAAACATGGAAAATGGCAGACTCAAAACACTAAAATTTAAAAAAAAAAGACATAAAAGCAATTATGAAATATGGAGTTTACGTTGTAATATGGACAAATATTTAATTTAACGTTTTGATGCTATTACACTCTATAAATAAATAAAGTAAATCGGTTATGAAATATGAATAATAGGGAAAGACTTTAATTTAATAATATGATTATTCATTTAATAAAGTAGTTACAAATAGAATAATTAATAATGTAGACTATAGTTACTGCATATTGAATAAATATTTAATTTAAGCAAAACGAGTATTCATTTAATTTATAAGAGATTTTATATATAAAAATATATATTAATAAATATATCGTATATTTGTCGCCAATGAAAGACTTTTAGGACCGGCTATTTAGTAAACATACGGTCCTAAAATACCGGCATTTTTGAATAATAAACGAAGACTTTTAGGACCGGCTACTACTCGGTAAACATGCGGTCCTAAAAGACTGGCGTATTTTACGGTGAATCACGAAGGCTTTTAGAACCGGCTCTTTAGTAAACATACGGTCCTAAAATACTGGCAAATTTTCACAAATAAATAAACGAAGACTTTTAGGACCGGCTACTTAGTAAACATGCGGTCCTAAAAGACTGGCATTTTTTCCAATAATAAACGAAGACTTTTAGGACCGGCTATTTAGTAAACATACGGTCCTAAAATACTGTAATTTTTTCACAAATAAATAAACGAAGACTTTTAGGACCGGTTACTTAGTGAACATGCGGTCTGAAAGATCGCGTATTTTACGTGAATCACGAAGACTTTTAGAACCGGCTCTTTAGTAAACATACGGTCCTAAAATACGGCATTTTTGAATAATAAACGAAGACTTTTAGGGTGGCTACTTAGTAAAATACGGTCCTAAACTTCTCGCATTTGTAAATTAAGCAATGAATACTTTTTTTCCACCATCCAATACATTCAAAGAACCACTAATGGACACAAGGAAACTTTTTTTAAATGAATTAACAAATTATTATTGTATACTATCACAAATTGGACAATTGTTCATTACGGACCGAAGATGATTGTTGATACAGCTAGCATATATTTACAATGAATTCACAAATCAACTATTTTTTCCGATTTTCCGAGATGATCAGATCATACAGATATTCAGAAGTGCATAGATTCAGCCTCTAACATAGCACCACTGTTGTGGACGGTGGTCCTATCATCTAGGGACTTCGTGTAAAATGTATAACCATTGATCACATATGAATTCCAACTTATGACATCAACCTCAGGACCACGGGCTATCCATTTGATTGTATCATAAACACATTCCTCTCCCTCGACCTTTTGTTTGAACCAGTTTGCAAAAGTTCTGTTATGCTCCCTAATCAACCTTTGTTCAGTCATTCGATGATTTTCTGTCCTTACAACTTCTTTATGTGCAGCTATGATGGCTTGAACTTCATCAACATTATTCAAGATATATAAGTGGACTTGTGACAATTCATCAGGATCCACACTCTTTACCGAAGCCCCTCGTCTACCCCCTTCAAAGATGCGACGCGTTTTGGAAGCCCAATATGTCTTACTTTGGCCAAATAATTTTGACAAAATTCCATGGCTTCTTCGAAACATATTTATGAACAATTGATGCTTCGGCGGTATGTGTTCTTCACGTTCCCTTTTAGGAATTTCATAGATCTTTCAATTGGGTACATCCACCATAAATGGATCGGTCCGCACAACTTTATCTCCCTCACTAGATGAACAATTAGATGAACCATGATGTCAAAAAAGGTAGGAAGAAAAAGCTTCTCAAGGTGGCACAAGATAAGATATCATTTATTCTCCAATTCATCCAACTTTTCAATCTCGAAAACTTTACTACAAACCGCCTTGAAGAAGACACAAAGTCTAGTCAAAACGACCCGAAGATCATATTCGGGGATGCCTCGAATAGCTACTGGGAGTAGCTGTTGCATCAAGACATGATAATCATGAGACTTTTGGCCTACTAATTTAAAGTCCTTCATCAATACAATCCTCTTAAAATTTGAAGAATTCCCCGAGAGAACTTTTGTGCCATGTAAACACTCACAAAAACATTGTTTCTCATCCTTAGACAGAGTATGAGAAGCCGGGGGGACAATAAGTTCTCTTCCCATATGGCCTTCGATGTAAGTCTTCGTGTATTCCCATTAATTGCAAATCCAATCTTGCCTTCACACCATCCTTGGAACTACCTTGTATGTTAAGAAGCGTGCCAACAATACTATCACATACGTTTTTCTCCACGTGCATGACATCAATACAGTGTCTCACATCAAGATTGCGCCAATATGGAAGATCGAAGAATACAGATCTCTTTTTCCATATATTTGTTTATTTTTTACTCTTTGCAGTCTTACCGAAGATGACACTGATATTTTTCACCTTTTCATAAACTTGCTCCCCAGTCAATGCCACCAGAGCATCTTCATACTCCTGGCCAACAAAAAAGGCTTTCTTTAATCGACGATATGGGTAGCCCCGTCTAAGAAATCTCCTATGTCCAAGATAAACCATATTTCTTCCCTGTTAAAGTTGATGGTACCCTGACAAGTTCCCATATGCTGGGAAGTCGTTTATAGTACAAAATATCATGGCTCGCAGTTTAAACACATCCTTCTTGAAAGAGTCAAAAACATCGACACCTTCTTCCCATAACTCCTTCAAGTCTTCGATCAAGGGCTGAAGGTAAAAGTCAATGTCATTTTCGATTTGTTTTGGTCCCAAAATCAACATAGACAGCATGATGTACTTTCATTTCATGCATAACATTGGAGATAAGTTGTAAATAATAAGAAGCACAGGCCATGAACTATGTATGTTGCTAAGGCTTCCATATGGATTCATGCCATCCGTGCTAAGGGAAAGCCTAAGGTTCCTAGGTTCTTCGCCGAAGTTCGGAAATAAATGATCGATTTTCTTCCATTGAGAAGAATTGGCCGGATGTCGAAGCTTTCCATCAGAAATCCTCTTATCTGCATGCCACCTCAGATTTTTTGCATCATTTTCATTCGCAAACAACCACTTGAACCTTTGTATGATTGGAGGATACCACAACACTTTTGTAGGTCCCTTATTTGACTTGTACCTTGGGGTTTCACATATCGGACAATTCTGCTTCTCTTCAAACTCTTTTCTATACAATACGCAATCATTGGGGCATGCATGTATCTTTTTGTACTCCATCCCCAGTGGACATAGTATTTTCTTAGCATCATAATATCGATGCGGCAACACATTATCATCCGGAAGCATGTCCTTAAAAGCCTCAAGCATTTCAGAAAAACTCTTGTCGCTCCATCCATGACGTGCCTTCAAGCTTACCAATTTCAATACAGTGTTCAAGAATTGGTATTTTTTACAACCAGGGCATAGCGGGGTCTCTGCATCACTGCACATATTACCATATGCATGTGATTGATGAAAAGCCTCTTCTCCTACATCACGAATAATGTCCTCGATGTGATCATCCATATCCGTGTCATTATCATCAAAGGCCACTTCCTCATGTTGAGACCCACTTGTTATTTTTTCACCATGTCATACCCATAATGTATAAGTCTTACAAAATCCTTCACAAATTAAATGTGTGTGGATAACTTCAGGACTTAGTCGACTCTCATTCAAACATTTTACACAAGGGCAAAAAAATTTCCCACTATCATCATGGGCATTTTGTTTAGCAAATTCTATAAAGTCCCTCACCCCATTCTGATATTCAACACTCGTCCGTAACGCAGTTATCCAACCGTGATCCATAGTAGAATTCCTATTTATGACACGGATATAAAATAAGCCAACACCAAATTCATATTTATGCTCAATGTCGGTTATGTCAAATTTTTTTTAGGAGAAACTTGCCCATTAAATGCATAACGAAGAAACACTTTTGGTCATAAATGTATCACAGTGAATCCAAGAAGAAAAATTAAAGCATGACGAGGAAATTAAATGCATCGCGTGAAGGTCTTGTGGACTCACCCGTAGCATATAAACTCAAATGCGTTTGCGGAGTCTTTCTTCTCCCGCCACGAACGTTGATGTTGCGAGATGAAGAAGAGTAACCTAAAAAATTTGTGGTCGGTTGGGTAGGTCTAAAGCGCAAATATAATCTTCAAAATACAATATTCATTAACAACGGAGAAACCCACAAGAACATTTTATCGATTTCGTTCAACCCGAGAAAACCATAAAGTTATATAAACGAAACACCTCTTACGGCTTGGTCTATAGACGTTTAGCTAACGAACCGAGAAAGTGATTGTCGAGAGAGCAACGCGAAGCGATCGACGAAGCAACAAAAAACACTGGAGACAGAACCTGAGTAATCACTTTCGGCGCGAGAAAAGAAGTTCAGAGAGGGAAATTTAATATTCCGCGCGACAGAGACATGTTTTATTAATTTGGATTTTATTAAGATCGGTTCTTTATAAAGTAGCTGGTCCTAAATATATAATTAAATTTTTAGGACCGGAGGGTTAAAAGACTCCGGTCTTAATTTTTTTATTTTTCATTTAATTTTAAGACCGGAGTCTTATGAAACATCCGGTCCTAAACGTCCTCATTTTAAAAAAAAGATTGGCTTTGGCGAGCGCAGTAGCAACTGAATGAATAAAAATTATATAAAAACTGGAGAATAAGCTTCTTTAATTACTGGAGAATATGAACAAAAAAAAAGACACAAGCTTAGTTCTTAATGATTCATACATTACTAGTGTTTATGCACGTACACAAGGAAAAAAAAAGGAAAACAAGCAGAAAATTATAAAAAACAAGAATATGACTAAACATCCTTGGCGATATCGGCGTGAAAAGCATTAAATTCCCGCCGGATATCAGCAAGTTCTGCCTTATTCGCATCGGCCGCAATGCATCATTAGAGGAAAGAGGAGAGGGTCGGCGGTTGGCGCGGCCGGGGCCAACTTGTTGTAGAGGGGGAGCAGGAACCTCTTCATGGTCTGAAGGCTGGAGGGGGGGTGTGGCAACATCTTCATCATCCGAAATAACAATGGGTCCAACGACCCAAGACTCCTCTGTCACAATAGAACGCACTCTTGATGGAGGAGGCGCACCGTATAACGATCAACGAAAGGCGCGAGCATCAGGAGTAAGAGCACCCCTACGAGCGGTTCTCTTGTATCTAACCATGGGTTGAGCAGTTGGGGCAGAGAGCCACGTAGTGTGAAGTTACGATATTGTGAGGAGTTACTAAAGACAGAGAGGTATGTTGCGTTACGAGGTATGAGCAGTTTAATAAGGAGTTAAAGACAGAGAGGTATGAGGAGTTAATAAATATGCGATCAAAAATTCTTTTATTTAATTTTTTTCAATTCAATTGATTTTAAGACCGAACTTTAATAATATACCCGGTCCTAAAAGTCTATTATTTTTTTCCAATTCAATTGATTTTAAGACCGACCTTTTAAAATATATCCGGTCCTAAAAGTCTATTATTTATTTTTTCAATCAATTCAATTACTTTTAAGACCGACAATTTATCTTATATCCGGTCCTAGAAATCTTTTTTTTTTCAACTCAATTTTTTTAAACTAATAATTTTTTCTAATTAGTTTTATGAACGGATCTTTTACAATATCTGGTATTAAAGGTTCCCGAGTCGTATTCTCTGTTCAAATGAATGATTCAGAATCTCTTCGACTTCCATATAAACTTCCCAACTAGGCGTCTCCTCGTATTCTGAGGAACTATGCGTCTCCTCGTTATTGTTTCCGGCGTTTCACAATGTTCGGTCAGGGTTCTCTATTTAAACCCAATGTTACTTTACTTCCTTCACATTCTTCTCCATCACTTCTAAAACATCCACAGTAATGGCTGCTCCACCACCATGAGGTCCTCCTCCTCCGTTGCCTCCGGCTCCGACCCTCTACCAGATGATTCATCACATCCTGGCCCGCCTCGATCATATAGACCGACGTTGCGGCCATCTTTTTCAGGTCTATCACGCCGTCAACGCAAAGCTGCAGGCGGTTCTCGATGCCCAGGACATTGAGAACCATCCTTCAGATGACGACCTCTCCAGCCTCTCCAACGACTCCCTCCCCTCCGACAACGATGGGGTTAGTAGATTTTTTATTTTTTTCCTATTTTTTTTGTCTGTACTGCTGCTGCTGCTCCTCACGGGGCAGAAAAAAATATACCTTTTTTTCCATATTCGATCTGTTAGTTCTCTATGTGTTTTGATGATAACTGGCAATTGTAAACACAAGTTAAAATCTGTGTTGATAAGTTGAAAAACTTACTGTCAAATGAATACTCGAGTATTGGTTTCAATACTCAGGTATTGAGTTGACAAAGAATGACTTACTTTCACAAAGATGAGCAATACTCGAGTATTCCCATGAATACTCAAGTATTGAAGTTACAGAGAACATTCCAAGTTTTTCACAATTAGTCAATACTCAAGTATTGGTTTGAATACTAGAGTATTGACCATACGAGACTCTCTCACTAAAAGGCAAAATTGCCAATACTCAAGTATCCATTTGGATACTCAAGTATTGGTTATATAGAGAAGTCATCAAAGTATTCAAAACATGTGAATACTCTAGTATTGGACAAACAGAAAGTTTTCAAACTTTACACATGTTTATGAATACTCAAGTATTGAGATGAAAACTCAAGTATTGAATTTGCAGAGACTTCACAAAGTTTTTGAAAACATTTCAATACTCGAGTATTGAGTTGAATACTCGAGTATTGGACAAACAGAGAGCTTGGCTCTTTTTCAAATGTTTTGAAAACTCATGTATTGATTTGAATACTCAAGTATTGAGGTTTTGGACTTAAACTTATTTTCACATAAAAGGTTCAAAACTCGAGTATTGGTTTCAATACTCGAGTATGGTCTTATTCAAAGAAATTGTCCAAAGCTCAAAACCATGAAGTGCCTCTCTGGAAGATGAATACTCAAGTATTAAGATGTATACTCAAGTATTCATATTAGTACACAGTGACATACTCGAGTATTGAAGAACATACTCGAGTATTGGTCGCGGGTTTTGAAAATCAAATTGAATGATTTTATGAAAACCTATTTGTTTAATCTCAATGCTTGTCATTATTATTCTCTGATATTCCCAGCTATGTTTAACCACTTTGTTAGTGAATTTCAGATAAATTAGAGAATACTAATTGAAGGTTTAAAGCAAAAGCAAAAAGCATGTCGAACATTAAATGCTAAACCCGGAAAGTTGCATACTTTTGGGTAATCCTTCTGCACACGCTTACAAAGGATTAATGTCTACCTAACACATCAAGTAGCTGCTATTCAAACGGATTAATATTCAAGAAGTCAACTCTGAACTTCTGTACAACTGGATTAATTGAAGAGTAGAGAGAGAAGACTCCAAAATCCCTCCAACTGCTAGATTAATGTACCAACGGTCATAACGAAGTGTGCAACAGATCTTTAATGCTCTCCCAGTATAAATAGAGTAGCATTCAATTTCTCTCAACAACTAAGACTGCAGAAAACAAAAATCATTCAAGTTTCCAACTACTCTTGAGTTTTCTTGTGTAAAGTATCTGTTGATACATTAAAGCTTCAATGTTTATCATTATCCACTCTTAGAGAGAGTTTCTTACTTGTAAATCATTTATTGTAAAGAATCACAAGTCAGGGGACTTGGTGATTGGGTTCATTGATTACAACTTGTAAGGGGGAGTAAGTTCTAGTGAGAGAATTACTCTTGAGTGCAGAGTGTGTAATCAATTGTGATAGTGAAAATCCCGAGAGTCGGGACCGGACGTAGGTCAAGAGATTGGACCGAACCGATAATTCCTTGTGTCTTGCTATTCTTCTCTACTCCATAGTCTACTCTGTTTTAGTGTTCGAAAAATAGAGCTTTTCTGAAAGAATTTTTTATAATCCCCAATTCACCCCCCCTCTTGGTGATTAAGCTCCACTTTCACGATCGCCATGTCCTTTTCATTATCTTCTTTCTTTTTCCAACAAAAAAGGAAACAAACAAAACATTGTCCTCGTGTAAATCAACATAAACAAGTTCCCACAATACAGTTAAGAACATACAAAAAACAAAAAAAGATCGTTTACCTTATTCGAATAAAAACAAACCAAATAACTATTCTTGTCAAGGTTGGACCGTCGTTGTCGTCGGTGTTACCTCGACCTGAGTTGAATATTTTCAGTTTCCTTTCACTATCTTCCTTATTTTCCGACAAAAAGAAAAGAGACAACGAAAAGGAAACCGATAATGCTGCTCAACATCAAGAGAGGTAACATCGACGATAACGAGGGACCTAGCTTGAGCAAAACACCAGAACCTCGGTTGTCTAAAAACTGAGTCAAAAACTATTAAGAGGAAACAAATATATACACAGTCCTAAAGGTTAAGCCATATTTTTAACAAACATTTTTATGACTGAACTTTTAGGAGCGGAGATATAAAACAACGATGGTCTTAAAAGTCTAGACATATTTTTTTGTTAAATAAACGTAGACATTTAGGACCGGACTTTCAGATGGACTTTTAGGAGCGAGACTTTTAATAAATATGCGGTCTTAATGTCTAGACATATTTTTTAATTAATTAAACGTAGACTTTTAGGACCGGTCGTACTATAAAGATGTGGTCCTAAAAGTCTAGCGAATTTTTAGAAGCCTTTTAAGACCGGACAAATAATTAAGTCTGATCCTAAAAGTCTAGATATAATTTTTTTTATATAAACGAAGACTTTTAGCACCGGAGGTTTAATAATTCTGCGGTCCTAAAGGTGTCGCCATATTTTTATAAACGAAGACTTTTAGCACCGGACTTTCAGATAGTCTCTTTTTTCTCATTTACAACATATGTACCTCAAATTTCGAGCACTAAATATCTAGAATGAATGAATGCACGAATTTCTTCGAAAAATATACAAATTTATTATTGAATTACACATTGTGCGTATATTTTACAAATGAGTTTAGGAGTTAATTAGTTCATATAGATATTCACAAAACAAATTGCGTATGTGCTCCACTTCATCATCTGGAAAGGGAGCAGGTACGACAAACATCTGTAATCAAAGACAGAAACTGAATTAACTTGCGTGCATATTTCATATGTAACATGAAGACAGAAACTGAATTAACTTGCGTGCATATTTCATATGTAACATGAAGCCAGAAACTGAATTTAGCCACAATATGTAACATCAAATACATTTACCTTTGAGAACAATTTTGTCGTTCTTCTCCTGATAACATCATACATGTGTTTCATGACGTACAGGCCACATAATTTGGACCCCGTTGGTTGCCGATGGGTCTAAAACGAACAAGAAATATATATTAGAGCTAGCATATATAGCTTACTGACCAAGTTCACAAGGCGGTGCGCCGGTGTCCAAATATGTACTAACCTCGGTCTTAACCATTTAGGATAAGTGGCACGAGACCCATGCTTTTTGTTTACCTCGACTTGGAAGGTCATCATGGCACTATCATCAAAATCACAAATTTATCAATAATTCACGAAAATTCACGAGTAGAGATTTCGAGACAAGAGAATCAAATTGACATGCTTACTTGTTGACGCTACGCCTCAATATAGGCTCGCGGCTCATTGTGAGTGGAGCATAAGAAGATAACTTTATGATCCTCCATGCACATGAGGACCAACGCCCGATGGCGGTTGAAAATTCACAACGATAAAGTACTCAGTGATATATGTAACAGAATTATATTAAGTGAATTGCATACAAGAATTGTGATATGTACCTGTGGAAGTATGGAAACACGTATACCTTTCTTCTCACTTCACACACCCTGGTTGACATGTATTCTTGTCTCAACTCCAAGGATGTTGTGCTTACATAGACTGGGCACAAGAATCCAAAATCATTTATTCTACCCTGTTTGGCCAATTCTTGTTGCATGAACCTACAATATTGACATCGATCAGGGAATTAGTATATATGTATGTGTGTCTAAACGATGCATTTAAATTATGTACTCATAGAATCGATACTTACTTCATAAACAGTTGAATGATTGGATTACTAAGCTCCCGTCCGGGAATCGCGCGGGACATTAGATCTATATTGTCAAGGTAAACATCTACAGGATGAGGGACGCCGACTACTTCTTAGACAGGCCACGATTTATCTTTAGAATATTTTTTTTGCCAAATCAGATATTTTTTCCTTGGCAGTCAAATGAGTAGACGGGGATAGAACTTGAGGAGGAGGGGATGCAGCTTGACGAGGGGATGGAACCTGAGGAGGAGGGGATGCGGCTTGACCGGGGATGGAACTTGAGGAGGAGGGGATGCGGCTTGACCGGGGATGGAACTTGAGGAGGAGGTTGCTCGGCGTACAACAATGCAGCTCCCCTAGTGCTCTGCGCATAACTGCAGGTGAATGTGTGACGGAACACGCTTGCTCTACGGACGAGCTCAAAAGCGACCTCATCCGATTCATTTCCTCCTTCATCCGGCTCATCCGGGATTGCCACATTGCTTCTTTAGCCGCTGCTTCCTCACTTAATTTGCCCAGCGTCTATTCCATCTCCTCCCGGGTAACCATACTTTGTTTGTGGCGTTTGGATTTACCAAAGTATTCCTTCAGGCCTACCCGTCCTCCAACCCCCCTTACACGCCCCGTGTGATCCGGTTTTCTGGTCGCAACGGTCAGAACATCATTCCTCCCGTCCGACACAAAATATCCCTCTGCTTCTTTCTTTTTAAGATCTTCCTGTAAGATATAGATAACGAGAAGCTTAGTAATGAAACATGTTTAGTAACTAAAAACTAACAATAAAGATACTTACAATTCTTTCAGGAACTACACGAGTTTGTTCACTCGTGTAGGCGCCGCTTGGCTTTTGTCGAATATGCAACCACAACTCCTCGCGACGTATAGGAGATGGCTGATCAACTATCGCAGAAGGATTGGATTCAGCTTCATCATCCAATCTCTTCTACTTGGCCGCCATCAATTCTTTTTCGGTCATTTCATATCCGCCGCGAGAAGCCCTATGCGGGCAATCATTCTTTCTCCCTATCTCCTGTGCTTGTTCCCTTCTTTTCTATGAATCAGAATTGAAAAAAAAAACTATTAATTATGAATTCCAGCCATTGATGTCTAACAGAAATTAGAGAACTTCTGCTTCATATGAAGGTCAAACATTAGTCAAATTCACTTCGTTAAGTTTCAACATTTTATTTAAGAAAGATGTAGAATGGTAGAAGAAATTGGGAGAAACAAAGGAAAGGGAGTTGTAGAAATGCTGCCAACTCAGTCAATTCATTCATTCATCATAACTGGTTCCTACACATATTAGACTAACCTCTTATATATAGTTAGAGGCTTGACTCTTAAGCCTCAATAACATCTTGCACCGAAACCATTACACGGTTAACATACTAACTAACTAACAAAGAATGTCTAACCACTACCTACTATAACAGAACTAAGACTACAATAATGACTTGACTCTTATGCCATTATTATTTTCCTAATTACCTTCTTAGTATTTTACCATTTCAGGGTTTACATATCAGACTTGCATAGACAAAGGCAGGAAATGTATACTTCTATTCACACACCAAACCATTTAACTAACGGGATTAGATGAATAACATTCACATATCCGCACGACTTAATAAGCACACAAAAGGGCAAACAAAACTAAATATAAACTCACCGAGCTTCGGGAGTGGTCCACAACCGAACAAATTGTTGCCAAGTTTGTTCATCAATAAATGTGTACTTCTCCCAAGGATTTTCTTGAGGCCGAACCTCGGCGAAATATACTTGTTAGCTAGAAAGGTCTTAAACTTCCTCCACCGATCAGCACAATAAGACAATGTCTTGTCTTTCAACTTCTGACAGTCAGGGACAGTGTATGTAAGCCGGATAGTGTCCCAAATAGGATCCTTTACTGTGCCAACCTCCACACTTTTTCACTCATCTGCCAAGATGCTAACCTTGCTGCGTGCTAGATAGCCAACAAAACTAGTATATTTGGATTTCTTGGGACCGAAAGGTTCCAACTTTTCATCAAACCGAATCTCTAGCCTTGAGCCGGAAAGACCGACTTAGGGTTACATCCATCATTCGTGTGCCTCTTCTACCATGACGTGCAGGGCGGTTACGAGGCTCATTGTGAGATGAAGAGGGTTTGTTCTGACTCACACCAGTCACAACAGTAAGTGGCGTTCCCGGAACAGGAATAGAATCATTTTCACCGTTCATTTTCGAGACAGGAAGAGAGGTAATGCAACAGGAAGGGTTTCGCAACGTGAACCGAGGTTCTTCAGTGATAGTACAAAAAGCTTTCGTGCGAAGAAATGTTTATTTGGCGGTTCATTTTTAAGACAGGATGAAAATATAGACGGTCTTAATAATTTGTATTCAAGACCAGATATATTAAAGTCGGTCTTAAAAGTAATTAATTTTTTATCCGCACTCTTTTTCTATATTTTATACCGCCGCATTTTATGTCCGTCTTAAAAGAATAACTTTTAAGACCGGCTTTTATATATGTTCGGTCTTAAAACTTTATTACCTTTATATTTAAATTTTTCCTTATTATTTTGGACCACATAAAATATTAGTCCTAGGTTGTGTGAGATTTCTCCATAAAGTAATTGATATTTGAATATTTTTTAATAACATTTTTAAGACCGGGTTGTTTTTTAACGGTCTTAATAATATATTTAAGACCTATGAAAAAATGATCCGGTATAAGAAGTTCTTTATATTTACAAAACTTCCACCGGTCGTACATAAGAAGTTCTTTATATTTACAAAACTGCCACCGGTCGTACATAAGAAGTTCTTTATATTTACAAAACTGCCACCGGTCGTACATAAGAAGTTCTTTATATTTACTAAACTGCCACCGGTCATACCTTTAAGACCGGTGCGTCCAATGTCCGGTCTAAATGAAGTGGTCTTAAAGCCCTTTTTTTCACTAGTGAGAGGTGTGCAGGTGGTGGTGGTGCGAGGTCCAACGATGAGGTGGTGTGTGGGGTCCACATGTGAACTCGGCTCTCCCGCATGGCGTTCAACGTGTCAAGTTATCCTATGTGGCAGATGTCTGTTAGTCTTGCCGTTAGTTGAGGGCAACATTGCTACATTTAAGCCCATCCGAGGCAACATTGAGACCTAAAAAACTTCCAGAGCAACATTGCTCCTGGGCGTGTATTTCCAAGGCAAAATTACTACTTAACCCAACATAAAGTGATCATAAACATAAAATTCAAAGTTTCAAACATTACAAATTAAGCATACATCAAATTCAACACATTACATAATTTTAAAAAATAAAACAAATTAAGATAGGCTAGCCCACACGTTTAGGGAGTGTTTTTGTTTTGTTATGAAATTTTAGACTTTAAAAAAAACAAGTTTAGCATCACAGGTTCAGGTTATAAGTGTTTTGGCTAAATAGACCCACATCAAAATGGGTTCATTGTTTTGGTCCCATGACTGGCTCTACCTGCAGCTACGCTAATTATGATTACAAAGCCCTAATTTCCACCCATAGAGGTATAAGACAAGGAGATCTATTGTCCTTGTACTTTTTTTTATTGCCATAGACAAGCTCACCCATATGGTCCAATCAAAAGTTGACAATAAATAGTGGCTACCCTTCTGAGTATTGTTGTCAAAACCTAGTGTAAAAATGTAAAAACTTGTGTTTTTACGTCTTTACTAGAGTGATACATGTTAAGACACAAGTAAAAACTAGTAAAAACACTGAGTAAAAATGATTAAAACTTACGTTTTTATCGTCTTCATTGTTTTTAATTAAAACAAAAATTTGAAAAAATAAAGAAAGAAAAACCTTATTTTCATTTCCCCAAATAAAAGACTTTGAATGGTGTTGTCTTTGCGATAGACAATTCAAGATTGGGCAAGAAAAAGAAACCTCAAAACTTCTCATGCATATGATTTTGACAATCTTGCATCCGATTATGATTGGATAGTGAAACATGAAGAAGATTAGTAAGCTGTAGATAACTTAGATGTTGATGCCCATGATGAGGAAAGCTTGATTGAAGTTGAAGTGAAGGAACCTATGGATGGTCATGATTCCAAATTTTGTAAGTGAACTTGCTATAAGAGGAAGATAAGAGGACATTGAGGGTAACTGCAAGTTGTTGTGTGTTTGATTTGAATCAATTGATATAATTTAGGAATTGTTAAATTTTAGGGTAAAGTAGCAAAAATACACATGTTCTTTACCTTCAGAAGTGCCCAGCACCATATGCTTTTTTGGGAGCAAAAGTCACACAAAACTTTCAAACACTGGATGTTGACCGTTAAGTAGCCATTGTTGACCGTTAATGCTAACGTGGATCATGAATTAGAATGAGAAGAAGCCAAATGGGAAAAAAAGGTGCTGATTAGGAATCAGCTGACGGTGCAAAGTTATAAAATTGGGGAAAAAAGAAACCCTAAAATCGAATCAACTGAAACAAATGCTAGTTGTGGAGATCCCAAGCAACAAGCGAATTGAGTTCTCACTCCAGTATATACATGGAGTTGGACAAAGCAGAGCTCAAAAAATCATGTGCGTCTTAAACATGGACAACAAAATCACAAAGGACTTGAATAAGGATGAACTCATCACTCTCAGAGATGAAGTCTCCAAGTACGTCATTGAAGGTGACTTGGTACCTCCCTCCCTCCCTTCCCTCTCTTGCTCTCTCTCATATTTCAATTTTGTATTAATGTGTTTGTAAATTGAAGAATTGATCTCTTTGGGTGTTTAAGAGGAGGTTCAATGCACTTAATATAAGGACATTGAAGTAGATCCAATGCTACGGAGGATCGAGACATATTCGGGGCTGCCGTGCGAGGACAATGCATCAAGAACAATTGTCAGACCTTGAAGGGGAAGAAGGTCGCCATTGCAGGAAAGAAGAAGAAGTAATATGCTTCCATTCCTCTTGTGTAACATTGATGAGTTGTAAGAATCGATTTGTAGTGCAATACTCCAATCTTTCCGAGTAGAGTTAAAGTCTTCTGAAGGATTTGCTTAATTTCTCTATTTGAGACCTCAACTTGACCATTGGTCTGAGGATGGTATGCTATGGAGACCTTGTGAAGCACTCTATACTTGCGTAACAAGGCACCCAAGCTTCGTTTTAAAAAATAGGAACCTTGGTGACTGATAATTGCTCGAGGAATACCAAACCTAAAGAAAATGTTAGACCTAACAAAATCCACCACCACAGAAGAATCATTAGTCCGGTTGGCTTTCACCTAAACCCATTTCGAGACATAATCAGAAGCCATCAGTATGTAAGTATAACCATATGAAGCAGGAAATGGACCCATAAAATCAATACCCCAAACATCAAAGATCTCATAAAATAATATAGGGTTCTTGGGCATCTCATGCCTATGGGAAATACTCCCTACCCTCTGACAAATATCACATGACTTACAAAACATATGGGCATCATGAAATAGGGAAGGCCAAAATAAACCATAGTCTAACACTTTGCTAGCAGTTCTTTAGGGTCCAAAGTGACCACTACAGGCAGAAGCATGAGAAAAATGCAATATGGAGTGAAATTAATGGTCAGGCACACATCTCCTAACTTCCTGTCACTACGAAATTTCCACAGATAAGGGTCTTCCCAAACATAATATTTAGATTCATTTTTCAATTTCAGGGTTTGGGCCGTAATGGAGTCTACAGGAAAAACACCAGTTACCAAGTAGTTAACTAGATTAGCATACCATGGAAGCTTACCTTACAGCTGTAAAAGCTGCTCATCATGGAAATCATCCCAAATAGAAGAGGGTGAGAAGGAGAATGGGTGATGTGACTCAAGTAGTCAGCTACCTAGTTTTGTGCTCCACTTCTGTCTCGAATCTCAACATCAAACTCTTGGAGCAATAACATCCACCGAATGAGTCGTGGCTTAGCATCTGCGTTTTCTCAAAAGGAACTTTAAAGCAGTATGGTCAAAGAAAACAATTACTTTACTAGCTAGCAGATACGACCTAAACTTATTAAAAGCAAATACAATAGCCAACAACTCTTTTTCAGTAGTGTTGTAGTTACACTGGGCATGATCCAAAGTCTTGAAGGCATATGCAATAACATGAGATGCCCTATCAACCCGTTGTGCCAAGATAACACCAACCGCATAGTTGGAAGCATCTCACATCAACTCAAAGGGGAGGTACCAATCAGGAGGCTAGATCATTGCGCTTCAAGTGATTGAAGGCCGCCTTGCACTCATCATCAAATACAAAGTCGGTGTCCTTATGCAGAAGGTTGGACAAGGGTCGAGCAGTCTTGTTGAATTCCCGAATGAAACTGTAATACCCTGAAAACCCTAACTAATGTAAGTAAAATATTTGGATAAATATGTCAAGGAGAGTATATTGTCTCTAATTTTGTAACTTAATTGTTATAAATTTATGAGCAATTTCTCTTTGAAATATCATTTAGGGTTCATAACACACCCTAAAATAAATGTTGAATTTTGGTAAATAAATTCTGAGACTACCAAGGTGAATATATGGTCTCAAGTTATAAGTCTTAACTTGCTTATTTTCTAAGGTAATTACTATGAAAATGAGAGAAGAAAAATAGCTAAAATTCATGAAAAATGTATTTTATAGGTCATAAAATGAACGAAAGTATTATGATAAATACTATATGACCTCAATTATTGACAAAAATTTAGGAAGTGTGATATCTTTAATTTTAGAAATTTTTTGGATTATTTCCCCTAAAAATAAAGATGCATAAATAAAATAATATAAAAAGCACTTTTTGGCCCCAATATTTTTAATATTTTACATAGGATATAAAATGCCAATGTAAGTCAAAAAGTTGAGAGATAATAGTTAATCCTAAATAATAAAATTGTCAACAATTAGTAAATGGCTAATTAAGTAATTAATGGCTAATTACTTAGATTAAAATATAAGATAAATAAATTAGAAAAATAATAAATAAATGCTGAAAATTCGAAATAAATAATTAAATAAAAATAAAAATAATAAAATATTAATAAAATATTTTATGCTTAGAAAAATAAATAAAAAATAAAAGAAAAAAATAAATATCTAGATATTTTTGTTAAAATAATATTATATATGGTAAAGAGCCAACAGGACATTTGAGGATGGATAGAAATTAAATCCTACACCAAGGTATAGGGATTTAGTCTAAGTCATCAGGACTTTTTATAAACCAGTGAAATTCTACCTCGGAGTGAGCTGTCTCAGAAGTCGTTTCTGAAACCAACAGCGTAATTAAGGGTACCGGATAATTAAGATAGGGCAGATAGTGCTAAAAGTGACTTATAGAAAACGCACCGTATTTTTCAAACCAGGGATATGGTTACTTAGGTCAGAACATATTACGAGCCAGTGATTTTTCGCAAAAGGCGGTTCTATCGGAAGTAATTTAAAGTAATCATTGGCGTTTGTCCGAAAATCTTCAGGTGATGAGGAAATACCCGTAATGAGATCAAAAATTTAGTTAAACTAGGTATTCTTAAAGAGAAAGAATAGGACTCCAGTGCCTTGCTATCAGATTTTGGAGTTTCTCCAAGACTGCGCGAAAAGGGCACCGAACTGGAAACTTTATCGGTACCAGCTCATAAAGGTGCCAGATGACATCACCTTCATGATGTCACATTTTTTATAGTGACATCATGAAGATGTCGGCCAAGAGGGGGAAGGGCCAAGATCAAGCCACTTGGCAAAAATGCGATCCGACGGCCGAAATCCGATCTGAAGACTTTTGTGGAAATTCCCACATTGTCCCTCCCTTCTTCTATAAATAGGAAGCCACTCTCCTCTCATTCTTCACACCAAAATTTGAAACATAGAGAGAGGTTTTAGAGAGAGAAGCTCTGGAGAAAGTCTGAGCAAAGTCTGGGTAAGATCTTCGGTCCTTAGTCTTTAGTTTCAGTAGTTTCTTTTAGTAGGGATGCTAGAATTGTCTTTAAATTTCCCAGATAGTCTAGATATCATATTTAGAGGTAAATATGGTATTTATTTTGATAATATATTGGGAAAAGAGATATGTCAAAATTCTGGAGAAATCGGGTCAAAGTAGCGAAGCTCTGGCGAAATTCCGCCGATTAGGGGGTCAGGGGCAAAATGGTAATTTTTACCTAAAATGCCTGTTATAATGCTAAAAACTGATAGATACTATCCTTATAGGATATCTGAGATTATTGAACCGCTGTCGTACCACTGTCGAACCGCTGTTTGTACCGCCGTCGGGCCGCTGTCAAAAAGTACAGTTTTTCGTAAAACATATCGAAAGTACCGTCAACGAAGGTACGTTCGCGACGTACTGTAACACTGACTCTTATGATTGTGTTATGCTTATATATGATTGTTGTGTTCTTGTCGAGACTCTGTCTCAATTATTTTTAAATGCAATCATGAATACACGGGTTATAGTCTTGATAACACCGTTTAGAGTTTTCCTAGCGAGGACACGATAGGCCATCGTGGCACCGGATTTGATAGTGCGGGCATCGGGGTAACATACATACTGCGGGGGCTGTGTGTATTGTTATTGCCTTATATACATCATTATGTATTTCCTACATCTGTTATGGGCTTTTGTAGTGATTTTTCTGAAAATGTCATGAATACATGTCATACATATATTGCTTGCATAAGCATGAGGTTAACCGTTACCTGAGGTCCGATGGGCATTGGACCTCAGTCTGAATTGATAGGCAGGAAAGGGTCGTAAACCGGAGGAGGCACCGGAGATGGAGCCATAGATAGACGTCAGTAGACGAAGCCGTGAGAAGGCACCGGTCAAAGAAAATACGGGAAGGAAGTCAACCAAACCTGCCTTATAGCATGAATCTAATAAAGTTACTTCATATCATTTGGTGCTTAAAATAGAAAGGGTCGTCTTGTGGATCAGCCAATCAGTCACCCTAGCACGGTGAGGCTCCCCTAGACCTACCCAGCCTGGCCAAATGGGATGATTTAACTGAGTTAGGTTCTATGCCCCAAGTCTACTCAAGGCTTGGATAAAGAGGGTATAGTTACACAGAATAAATGTAATTATAAGTTTTGTATTACTGTGTCACATAAACATTCCTTCGGGAAATTTTTAATACATCGTGTACGTCGCCAGCATCATCATATGTCTGAGTACTTTTACATCAGTTACTCAGTGTTGTACATGTTGTTCAAATTTTTAGTACATGCTCTTCGTTTCCGCAAAACGCTAAGTTGTAGCACCTCAAACTCTGATGAGTTTTTATAAAACCACGTGTCACCAGCACGATTTATGCTACGAAATTTGGGGTGTTACAGAAACGCTGATATAAACCTGCATGACCAAGAAAAGAGCGAACCTCCCGCACAGATGCGGGTTAAGGCAAACAAGTAATTACATCTATCTTAGCAGGGTTACCTCAATCCCTTTCCTAGACACTAAGTGTCCCAAGACTATACCTGACTCAACCATAAGGTGACACTTTGCATAATTCATCACAAGATTAAACTCAATGCACCTATGTCAAACTCTAGACAAATTAGCTAAGAATTCATCACAATCAGACCCATATACAGTGAAATCATCCATAAAAACCTCCATGTTGTCCTCTACAAACTTAGAGAAAATATTTACCAAACAACGCTGAAAAGCGCCAGGCGTGTTGCAAAGGTCAAAAGGCATCCTTCAGTAGGCATATGTTCTAAAGGGGCATGTGAAGGTCGTCTTCTCTTGATCCTCAGGAGCAATATGGATTTGGAAATATCCGGAGTAGCCATCTAGGAAGTAGTAGTGAGACTTACTAGCCAATCGATCAACATCTGATCAATGAAAGGTAGAGGATAGTGATCCTTGCGAGTGGCTTGGTTGAGTCTCCTATAATCAATGAAAACTCTCCAACTATTTTGAACTCGAGTAGGAATGATCTAATTCTTCTGATTGGCTACCACAATGACTCCAAACTTCTTAGGAACCACTTAGACTGGGCTAACCCACTGGCTATCAGAAATGGGATAGATGATACCAGATTGCAGTAGCTTAGTGACCTCCTTCTTCACCACTTCAAGGATAAGGGGATTAAGGCGTCTGCGGGTTGCCTCACCAACTTAGCCTCCTCTTCCAACGGGTGGATGCATACACATAGAAGGACCGATGCTAATGATGTCGGCTAATGTCCACCGAATGGCTTTCTTGTTCGCCCTCAATAAGCGTAGGAGCTTCTCTTCTTGATTAGGAGGAAGATTATTTACCACAATAACTGGCAACTGTTCATTGACCTCCAGGAATGAATACTTCAGATGATTTGGAAAGGATTTCATATCCAACTTGGGTGGTTGCTTAATGGAGGGAAGAAACTTAGGCAGTTGTTGCAGCAACTCGGATATTATCACACTGGAAATGGGTAACATCCTCCATTTAAGGACAATTATTAATTACTAACTTGATTAAACCATTTATTAAAATGTTTTATGCACACAATTAAGCTTTGAGCTTTAATAGGCTCATATTTTTAAACAAAATATTGCTTTAGAATTTGCCAAAAATATTCAAAATATACTATAGTATGCCAAGTGAGCCCTAATGCAGCAATATACAATAATTCCACATGTACCAAAAAGGTGGAAGCACTACCATTAGCAAAAGTAACATAAGCTTCTGAAGCCCTCCTTGATTGACCCACACGAGAACTATCACCTGAAAATTATTTGTAACCATCAACCCAGCTCATTATAAATGGTAATATATGTTACACCCCTACCGACCTCGCCCTTTCGGGTGGCGGGTTAGAGGGATCCTTTCCACTTATTACCTTTCCTTTGTTAATTAGTCACTTTAATCATATATCATAGTGTGCGCAGAAGAGCATATGATCGGTTTGGACAACTTACAATATACTGGTAAAGGTACAAACAAGTACATAAAGTAGTCCCCATAGGGTTAATGGTACCATCGTCCAAAGTAAATATTGTACAGCAAGTTTACATCATACAATCATCCAAATAAAAACATACAAAATGAGATAAGGCATTCTATACATCCTCAATCTTCAGCTTCATCGCTCTTACCCTTATCTTTTCCACAGTCCAACCGGCCTACCGCCTTACACCTGTATCTTTGAAACCAGTCTGGATTTCAAAGTTGAACCCCAAAGTAACTGTTAGACTCAAATACAATATGTATGCAATGCATGCAATGAAAATCACAAATAGAAAATGAATCTGCCTCAGGCACAATACTGGCATGTATGAATCTGCCTCTGGCACAAATAAGGGTAAATCACATCTGCCTTTGGCACAACAAACCACAGGACCGCCTGGTCAAGACAAGCCCCCGGTACCATAGCGCTAAGGACCTCGGTAGTCAGGGCTGCAGTCCCTTGACCTAATAACACCAAAATACACCCTTTTTAGTATTTCTAAAAATACCCTTACAATTCTTTTGTCAAAACCGAGCTTACACAGAATTTTCCCAGAAATTCTATAAATCTGACCCAAATTCCCATATTTTTAATAAATTCACAAACATCATTTTCACATAAAACCAGCGCCATCTGAACAATTTATGTGTCTATATTTCAGGAAAAATATTTCCAGAATCCAAAAGGACACTTATTTTTGTGTGTGGCCAATTTTCTACACCTTGATCGGAATTCGTCCCGTTGCACACTTTGGACCAACTTTAACAATTTTTATATTCTAGTAAAAAAATCCAAACGACACAAAATTATACATCACGGTGAACCTTAGGATGTTTAATTTATCCATGAAAAAATTCAGCTTCATCCAAGTTCATTTACTATTTTTAAGATTCGCTTGAAGGTTCACGCCAGAATTTCCAGAATTGACGATAAACTTGTTCTTAAGGCTTTTTCGGTGATTTTGAGTTTGGAAACTTAAACTACAACTTAACCCCCAAAATCACGTTTTAAACACTTTGGGACCATCAAAAACTCCAAAATCAGACCCCAACACCAAGCCCCCAACCAGTTGAACGAAAACTACAAGTTTAAGTTCCAAAGGTGCGGGTTTTCGATGTTTACCTGATTCAGAAGTTCGATTGATGATCCTTGGAGCTTGGACCTTGCTTTTGGCTATGGAAGTTGGCTGATCTCTCCCTCTTCGTCCTCTGAAAATTTCGTCCTCCTTCACTAAGAGAGAGAGAATATATCATTTAATAAAGGTGAAAAGATGGCTAATCAGTCTTGAATAACTGTGGTAAAATCCTGTCCTGTAATTGATGGAGTTTATCTGGTTTTATTGACTTTTTCTCCAAGAAAATCCACAATATTCCAGGGGTGTCTAGGAAGATGAAATGTGGTGAAATACACTCCAAAATATCTAGATATTTTGTTCTCTTGGAGCAAAATACTTGTTTTGGCCTGAAACTTTTAGAAATTACAATTGTGGCCCAAAACTTATTAATTATTACCAACTTTTCCCACATGCTTTTGTTTGCCCAACAGGACATATGTGGTGCCGTTAGGGCACACACCTCTTCCCTAATTAATTTTTACACCTTTATTACCATTTTGCCCTTTTTCTCTGAATGTGGGACCCACGGTTCGACTTTTACACTGATTTTTCTTTCTTTTTCTACAAGCAAATATTTTTTAATAACTAGAGGGGCTGTATGGCACATAAGGGGCCCACAAATCTGGTCCCCTTCATTTAATTCATTTTTCTCCACTTAATCAGTCCAGTTCTTAGTTTACTAGTCCGTGTGGGTCTCGCTGGTCATCAGGGTGTTTCCCTTTTCACTTTTCTTTATCTTTTTTAGATATTCTCTCCTTGAATAGACACTCACATGTGGCGCCCTCCAAACTTCCTAGAGTGGCCCCACACTTGTCATACTCAGTCCAAAGGAACCCCTAACTGGTCCCCATCGGTCCCTTTTCTACCGGTCAATCGCCTGTGGAACCCGTATTTTGTGTTTTGGTGGAAAAAACTCATCTGAATTTTCCTTCTCTCTCCTGGGTGGACGAATTTGACGACTTCAGGGGTAAGGATTTGACTATTTTGCCCCTGTAATCATTACTTACTTTTTGCTTTTTAATCTCGTGGTGACACGTGCCCTCAAGTAATTATTACAGCTGATTTTTTATTCTTATCTCTTCAAAAAAAACGCAGGAAATCCTTACCTGACCAGGAAATGTCATGTGCACACTTATTTTAGCACATTTTTGCTTAGCTAATCATCTCATACCTTAGGGCATAGCTAAATGACATTTTTCCAACTAATTAACACCGTATCGATCTTCTGTGCCCCTTTTTCCATTGGCACTTTAATCTTGCGACTTATACATACTAGGTCCACTAACCCGTATAGCCGAGTTACTTAGTCCCTAAAGACTTCCAATCTCTCGACATCCTTGTGACTCTTCCCAAATCGGGCTTAGTCGTCTGCCTACTTTAGGCTTTTTCTCAATTCCCAAGGTCCAAAATTCAGGATATTACAATATGTGCTCGTGCGATGCCAAGTGGAACATTTTATATAACAAAGTATTAGATATATAAATTACAAATTTATTAAATCACAATTTTTAAATCAAATTTGATATCATGAATTACATATATATAATATGCCAAGCAACAAATTGATACCTTGACAATCCTTATCACCCCCACCCTTATTCCGCTGATAGAACCCATGGGCTATAACGTAATAGGTTTAGTCTCTATGACAAGACTACACCAAGCTCTCCAATAATGAGGAATAGCCCGGCCAAAGGCTATAGAATCATATCGAACCGTGCGTTCCCTTTCCTTCGACTATAGAAAGGTGTCACTGTCCCAAGAGTTGACCCTTAACATGGCCAAAGGAAAAGACTGATATCAAAGGCCCTGAAAATATCAAAGCCATCCACTGTGCAGTGAGTGGTGGCATACCACGTTGTATTATATACACAATAACTCCCATCATCACTCCACATCCATCACCGCTCCACATCATCATAATCTTGGCATGTATATATAAGATTCCAAACATGATTTATAAAAATAATACATCGTTTTAATAGTCATTAAGATTAAAATATTATTTCAGTTTAAGAAACCATAAAAAGTATATTATCCATAACATATAATATCACTATTCATTCCCAAATAAATCTCACAAGGCAACTTCATTACCAACATAGTTTCATAGATTTGTATAATTAAAAGTCACTAACAAACATCATACAGGCAAGTACAACAAGTGGAAAGTGGTTACCTCAAATTCTTGACATAACAACTAAACTTGAGAGATATATTAAGTCCACTCTAAAAATAAATATAATAATTATACATTAATAGAATTAACAAAAGTACAATAATAAAAAATTAATTAAACTATAATTGTCTCATTTAATTTTGTTAGAAGATTTGACAATTTTATTTATTCCTCAAATCCTAGTTATAATATCATTTCCTTCCTTCATAAATTATTGCTCACTAATTATGATAATCAAAATATCACCACATCCTCAATTTAACAAAAATATCCAATTTCCTACAATATAATTTTCACCTAAAAATTTCAAATAATCATATTTATAAACCTCAAATCCAATATATTTATTCCTCAATATAACCTCCAATAAATGAATTATAAATTCGAATATAAAAGATCTATTATCACAAACCTAATACTTGACTTATATAAGTATAACCCAATTTATTAAACAAATCTTCAAATCTCCATAAAATCTTATTAAACTCTAATTTAAATTCCAAATCCCAACTCAAAGTTTAAGATTTAGCAAAACTAAACTGATTGAACCAGCATTAAAATCTCTAGTAATCCAAATAAATGTGTAAACCTCATTTAATTGGTAAATATATCCTATATGACAAAAATACTAAATTCTTTTATATAGAAAATAAATTTAAATTTTCACAACAACCAACAAACAAATCTTAACGATTAAAGTTATTTATTAATCATATATGCTCTTCATATATACAGTCATCTATTGTCAAAACTCAACTTTGCCAATATTCTAATCCCGAAATTTTGCAATAATCAATACTATATTACCCTCATTAGAAAGAGAAAAATACGTAGAAGAACTTTCATGAAGAAAGTTTATTGAAAAAAAAAATTAATTTAACTATCTATATGCTCTTATAAAATAAATAACATACCTTAAAATATCCTCTAGACTCCTCTTTTCTTCTTCCTTTCCTCCTTTCCTTACCTTTGACGCACTCTTCGTCTCACCCACCATCGGAAAACACACACACTAACTATTCTACACAAAACACACACACACAAAGATTTATATAAAGGGGGACGGCGGTGGATGGGAAATAATCCACGCCATACACTTGCCCCGTAATATATATTAGGTGGCGCAAAGAGCCGCCACCGTTATATAGTGTGTTTTATTTTATTTTTAATTCTTTTTTTAACAAATATTAATTTATTCATTATTTTTTTATTGGTACTTTTTTTCCTTTCTTCTTCTGCACGTTTTTGCCTCTCTTTTTTTACAACAATAAAATATTATTACTTTCACATTATTATTCCACTAATTTCTTTTATTATCATAAATGACATTTTACATGAAAACCTTTATTTTGACAATTACATAATAAATTCATGTATCATGATTAATTTTTTCTTATTTGTAATTAAATTCTAATATAAAAATTAGGATGTTACAAAATGCCTAAAACCACATTCAAAGAAGCAAAAGATGAATTGTGCCTATATAGCTCAATGTTAACATCAAAATTTGCTTCAGAATCAAAATTTAGCATATATTCAGGATGCTTATTAGGATCAGGATGAAACTCAAACTCAGAATCAATATTAAGATCGCCAAGCAAGTCAGAATCACCAAATAATGCAGCATTAACCAAATCAGTGCAAACAAAGCACCATTCATTATCAGCACATGCACAAATGGCAGAATCACTATTAGATGAAAAAACATAATAATCAGCACACCAATCAGCAAGAACATCATCCACGGCATCATCAATCACATCAACGCAGAAAACAAAATTCTCTTCTGTAAGATGTTTCATGGCATCAAAGATATTGAAATTCACAGATATATCAACAAACTTCATGGAAAGAGTACTATAATGCACATCTATCTTAGTCCTAGTTGTTTTCATGAAAGGCATGCCTAGAATGATTGGTGACCTACTACTTGGAGACTCATCCTCCATATCTAAGATGTAAAAATTAGCAGGGAATATCAATTCATTAACTTTGACTAATACATCTTCAACTAAACCAGAAGGATGAGAATTACTCCTATTGGCTAATTGAACAACAAGACTAGTAGGACGTAAAGGACCAAGACCAAGAGATTTATAAACATATGTAGGCATGACATTAATAGAAGCACCTAAATCTAGCATGCAATCATCAAATCTATAATTACCAATAATGCAAAGGATAGAAAACGTCCCTAGATCTTTTCACTTGCAAGGCATGGTAGGTTGGATGAGTCTTGATACATTCTCGTTCAAACTCACTCATTAATTCCCCTTCAAGTAGCCTCTTATTGGTATATAACTCTTTCGAAACTTGGCATATTTGGGAATTTGTTTGACTACATCTAAGAGAGGAATGTTGATATCTTCTCTTTTAAATGTCTCAAGTATATCCTTCTCTTGTGTTTTTTTTTTTGCCAACTTCCTAGATTGAAGGGCTCTCTGAGGGAAAGGAAGAGGAATAGGGATGTCTTTCTCTTCACCTTGCTACACTACCTTTTTATTTTTAGAGTTTTTGTTCACATTTTCTAACTATTTTTTTTGATGTGGAAGTCACATCTGCAGCTTGTTTAAGTTCCTCCAATTACTTGTCAGACCATAAGGAAATAGTGTTGGTTGATTTCCTTGATGGCAAGTGAACCAGTCGAACAAGTAATAAAGTGTAAGTAGAGTATCGTCCCACAGAGACTGAGATACCGAGAAGTGACGCTCAACTTAAACATGTGCTAAGAAGAGAATGAAGTCTGAGGTTTTATGAGAAAGTCGCATAATATAGCCGATACTATGCTATAGCATCAGAACAGCTCTATCGAAGTGCAATACAATGCATCCCTGAAGCTATAGCAGCGTAAGTGATGCAATGCTCTGCGGCATATGATCTGATCATTTGTCAAGGTTGTTTCAGGAAATAGTGCAGGTCGTTAAGTTGAAGAGAACAACGGTTAGATTGCTGACGTATTAGAATAGAAGATGTGGAGGATCGAAACTAAGATTTGAAGAATCCCGATGTCGCGAGAATCAATCTACCGAGATTGGAAAGAAAGATACGACTGGACCTCAACAGATTAGGAAAGGCCAAGTTCGCTGGACATACACTGCAAGTAGACCAGACTATATAAGGAAACAACAGCCAACCCTAAAAGGGATTGACAGTTGTCGAGAGTCAAAGATGAATCATATACGGCCAGACTCGAAAGAAGAGTAAGAGAAGTTACAAGCACGAGGACTCCAAGAGAACCCAGCATTCTTCCTGGCAGTGAGACAGAGACAAGAAGCATGGAGTTGTGACGTGAGAGGGCTTCTTCCACATCGTTAGAATCTCCATCAAGCTTTCTGTTTTTCTTTATTTTAATTCTAGTTAATCTTTTTATCATGGGCTATTCTGTAGTAATCTATTTAGTGATTCCCTCGTCAGTCATGAACTAAATCTCCTGTGGCTGAGCGAGGATGATTTCTTAAGTTTGGAATGAACCCAGTTGCTAGTTTTTAATCTAATACATTCAGTTTGCTTATCAATGATTTAATTTCTGGTTGATTAGCGAGAGCTAAAGGCTAGATCTGTGGTCTCAGCTTACTAAGAGGGAGTCGGGGTTACACATATGAGAAACAGTGATTGCTAGGCAGGCTGGTGCAAAGCTTGACCTATTATTGTAGGCCTCAGGAATGAGTCTACCGTTCATAACCATAACAACTTGGTTTGTAATGATAATCTAACTAGAAAATTGCCATAGGCATATGGGAGAAGTAAAGTTAAGATTGTATGTATCGGACGCGAGAGCTTCGATTAGAGTAGTGAGTTAACTGAATAACATTGTAAAAGGTGTTATGCTATAGCATTGCGAGAGCTGTGTAGCATAAATGCTATAGCAATGCGTATAGGCAACTGGGGGAGTGTCACGCTTAGGAAGGATTCTGAGCTCAGCCCATCTTTTTACTGATATCTTCTTACGACTACGATCATTTGGTTATTTTCCTGTTTATTAGTATAACTATAAAAACTCTCAAATCAATCGATCTTATTTTCTTGTTAAGAACAACTAATTACGCAATTCGGTCGATTTCAAATTTAATGGAGTTGAGTGCATAAAAATCAATTTGTTGGGTCAAATTTCAAATTATTAAGGATATGGAAGATTGAGGAGGAACAACAGTCACAGAGTTAGGGAAGAAAGAGGAATCCACAATCTGGTCAAGATGACTATGGCCACATGCAAAAGGAGAGACGCTAGGCAGAAGGGGAGACGTGACCAAAGTCTTTAGACGGCGGGAGGAATCCATTGATTGAATCGGACTTGACCTAGGAACAATGCCTAGGACCTGCGTACCCTATAAAGGGATCAAAGTCCACGTAATTTGAGACATACATAGGTGTTTAGTCAAAGGGGGTGGGGTGTGTGCTCTGTGTAGGCTGAATTGTAAATAGCCAGAGAGAGTAGAATCTTTGTACCTTAGGGTTTGACCTCTGTGTTGGTTATGATTAGTTTTGATGATGTCTTATATAGATGTCATTCTTAAGAGCAAAAAGGTTGCATACTACATTTACATTATACTTTGACTAATTCTTATATTGAATGTAGATACAAAGTTTAATAATGGAGATTGATCAAGAAAGGAGACTAAAGAAAGAAGAACTTGCACTACATGTGACACTGGAAATCTCTATGATCAAACAAAAGTTGGAATGAAACTTCATCATATTTGAGCTACAATGGAGTATACATGAATAGTGCTGATACGGAAAGTCGACACATTAAATTCTGGAACAAGTTCAGCATAGGCTCGGATTTATGGATATTGAAGAAGATGTTCAAGAAAGTAGATTGAAGAAAGAAGTTCTTGCACACAATACAATGGAAATAGCATAATGTCAAGGGAGCAAGAAGTTATCAAAGGACTTTGGGAATAATCAGAAGAAGAGGAAATGTTGAAGAATGTAGAACTTGCAAAGAATGATGAGTCCAAGTTGAATGATGGAGAACGTTCAACAAAAAGATCAATAAAGAAGTACTGAATTAGATAAAGAGATTGAATCAAAGATGATGTGAAGATTAAATGATGAAGAATGATCAAGTTGGGAGATGGAAAAAGGAAGAACTTACTGAATGGAATGAAGATATCATTATTCAAGTTCTTATATTGATGCTAGAAGCCTCCAAGATCATATGGAAGTTGGAATGGCTCAATTAAGAATTAAAGTCGCAAAAATCAGCTTCATGATGAGAAAACTCAAGTAAAGAACTCAATACTCGAGTTTAGGAGTCAAAACTCGAGTATGTTCATCAATAGTCGAGTATTGTAGTGTCTTCAGCATCTCTGGCCTCTCTGGACTAGCAATACTCGAGTATCCAAGTCAATACTCGAGTATGCAGTGGTGATTAGCTCTGTTTCACATTTAGCATGGACGACGTCTGGTAATTCGATGATATCTTCTAAACCAAAGATTGGATTGAAGTGAAAGCAGTGGCATATGAAACTATACTCCCAATGCGTCATTTTAATATAAAATTCAAGCCAAAGGATTTCATATGAGAGAGCTATGAATTGTGGAAGTTGACAGATAAATCCACGCCACACAGAAATCCAAGCTTCAATGTTTTGAGTGTAACTCACAAAATAAAACTTCGATTGATTTGAAATTAATGGCATATGAAAGTATACTCCTATAGCTTTCTATCAAGATTTGAACGAACCAAAATGGAGTTCAGACCAGGGAGATATGACCCCTGAAAGTCGATGGTTTGTTCAAGAAGTTGCAATACTCGAGTATGTAAGTTGAATACTCAAGTTTCCATCAGACGAGAGAGCAGCAAATGTTAGAGCATCTTCCAATACTCGAGTTTCCATCTCAATACTCGAGTATTGATCGACGAGAGGAACACGGAGTTACGCAACAACCTCAATACTCGAGTTTCCAAATGAATACTCGAGTATTTGTCGCTGGTTCAGAAAATGAAGTTCTAACGGCTAGTTTTCATCTGAGTCTAACGACTATATTTCTTCATCCAACGGTCACATATTGATCTCTACCTATAAAAGAAGTCAGATTCAAGACATAAGAAATAAGACACAAGCCTACAACTTCAAAATGCTCATTCTCTGATCTTCATCTTATTTTACTCTCTGTTTTTCAAATGTTTACATAGCTTATCATAGAGAGTGAAGTGATTTGTAATTGTGCTTCAGGTGTTTATTCATCTACTTCGAGAAAGAAGAGTCATTGTAAATATCCTATCATTCTATCGTGAGATACTCAAGATTGGGTGATCTTGAGTGGGAAACACATTGTGTTGATTACGGCTTGTAAGGAGTGAATCCTAGTGAGAGGATTACTTCGAGTACAAAGTATGTAATCAAGCAAGTGTATTGATTACAGTTTGTAAGGGGGAGTGAATCCTAGTGAGAGGATTACTTCAAGTACAGAACATGTAATCGTGTTGAAAGAAGAAAGTGGATTGAAAATCTCAAGTGAAGCTTGGAGACTGGACGTAGGTCAAAGATTGGGCCGAACCAGTATAAATCTCAGTTTGCATATTCTCTTCCCTTATCTTTTATATTTCCAGCATATATATATCTGAATATGCATACATGTTTGAATGATTGACTTTTGCTTTATCAATTATTACTGTCATTCAAACTGCTTTCAATAAGTTGTGAAAAGATTTTCAAAGTTCCAAAAATTTTAATTATACACCCAATTCACCCCCCTCTTGGGTGATAGTCAGGTCTTTCACTTTGTATTTATAGAGTGTACCTTAGGTTGATAGGGGTCCTATGTGATCCATGGCCTAAGTATCGTAACTGTCAGATCAAGATGATGATCTTCCTGTATTATAGATAAGATAGGATCCTCCTTCATTATAGATAGATCCTGATCTATAGAATATTCCATGTTGGGCCATATATTGAATATGTGCCTTATATAGATCTGCAACAGTTGCCCCCAGCCCGGTAGTTCGAGCTCTCGAGCTGCCGAGATGTATTTTGCCCCCAAGCAAATTATCCGGGCCAGACTTCCGCTAACCTTACCCTCTCGTATGTCTATGGCGCATTGCCGGGTTGGGTCATTCTGGCCCTTGCGGCCAAGTCATTTACTCACAGATCCGAGGTAATGTCTCAAAGATCCGAGGTAGTGTCTCAAAGATTTGAGTTAATATCCGAGAATTTGCTTGGTTTCTAGGCCGGGGTTCCCGCTGTGATTACCATCATTTTGACGAATTCAGATTCATTCGTATTCTCCTACCGATTTTCCTGTTTAGCCGATAGGTTTTTCCCAGGGCGGAGTCTATTTGTCTTTCCCTCGTTCTTTGTTTTCGCTTGCCTCGATCTCGGTTGATGGTGAACATGCTTTTTCACTAGCAACGTTCCAAATGGCGGGATAGCATTTGAAAATTCAAATAACCTCGTGAGGGCTTTCGTTAGAACAACCCTGTGAGGGCTTACACTATTGACAACTGTATAGTAGTTGCCCCCCCAGCCTGGCTGTAACACCCCAAATTTCGTAGCATAAAGCGTGCCGGTGACACGTGGTTTTATAAAAACTCATCAGAGTTTGAGGTGCTACAACTTAGTGTTTTGTGGAAACGAAGAGCATGTACTAAAAATTTGAACAACATGTACAACACTGAGTAACTGATGTAAAAGTACTCAGACATATGATGATGCCTGACGTACACTGATGTATTAAAAATTTCCCGAAGGAATGTTTATGTGATATTTTAATACAAAACTTATAATTACATTTCTTCTGTGTAACTATACCCTCTTTATCCAAGCCTTGAGTAGACTTGGGGCATAGAACCTAACTCAGTTAAATCATCCCATTTGGCCAGGCCGGGTAGGTCTAGTGGGAGCCTCACCGTGCTAGGGTGACTGATTGGCTGATCCACAAGACGACCCTTTCTGTTTTAAGCACCAAATGATATGAAGTAACTTTATTAGATTCATGCTATAAGGCAGGTTTGGTTGACTTCCTTCCCGTATTTTCTTTGACCGGTGCCTTCTCACGGCTCAGTCTCATCGACGTCTATCTATGGCTCCATCTCCCGGTGCCTCCTCCGGTTTACGACCCTTTCCCCGCCTATCAATTCGGGCGAGGTCCAATGCCTATCGGACCTCAGGTAACGGTTATCCTCATGCTTATGCAAGCAATATATGTATGACAGGTATTCATGACATTTTCAGAAAAATCACTACAAAAGCCCATAACAGATGTAGGAAATACATAATGATGTATATAAGGCAATAACAATACACAGTCCCTGCAGTATGTATGTTACCCCAGTCTGCACTATCAAATCCAGTGCCACGATGGCCGATCGTGTCCTCAGCACTAGGAAAACTCTAAACGGTGTTATCATGACTATAACCCGTGTATTCATGATTGCATTTAAAAATAATTGAGACAAAGTCTCAGTACAAGAACACAGCAATCATATATAAGCATAACACAATCATAAGAGTCAGTGTTATAGTACGTCGCGAACGTACCTTCGTTGATGGTACTTTCGGTATGTTTTACGAAAAACTGTACTTTTTGACAGCGGCCCGACGGCGGTACAAACAGCGGTTCGACAGCGGTACGACAACGGTTCAATAATCTCAGATATCCTATAAGGATAGTATCTATCATTTTTTAGCATTATAACAGGCATTTTAGGTAAAAATTACCATTTTGCCCCTGACCCCCTAATCGGCAGAATCTCGCCAGAGCTTCACTACTTTGACCCGATTTCCATAGAATTTTGACATATCTCTCTTCCCAATATATACCATATTTACCCTCAAATATGATATCTAAACTATCTAGGAATTTTAAAGATTAATCTAGCATTCCTACTATCTCTACTGAAAGAACTACTGAAACTAAAGACCAGGGACCGAAGAACTTACCCAGACTTTGCTCAGACTTTCTCCAGAGCTTCTCTCTCTAAAACCTCTCTCTTGGTTTCGAATTTTGGTGTGAAGAATGAGAGGAGGGAGGCTTGCTATTTATAGAAGAAGGGAGGGACAAGGTGGGAATTTCCACAAAAGTCTTCAGATCGGATTTCGGCCGTCGGATCGCATTTTTGCCAAGTGGCTTGATCTTGGCCCTTCCCCCTCTTGGCCGACATCTTCATGATGTCACTCTAAAAAATGTGACATCATGAAGGTGATGTCATCTCTGCACCTTTATGAGCTGGTACCTATAAAGTTTCCAGTTCGGTGCCCTTTTCGCGCAGTCTTGGAGAAACTCCAAAATCTGATAGCAAGGCACTGGAGTCCTATTCTTTCTCTTTAAGAATACCTAGTTTAACTAAATTTTTGATCCCACTATGGGTATTTCCTCATCAATGAAGATTTTCGGACAAACGCCAACTGATTCTGAAATTACTTCCGATAGAACCGCTTTCTTGGCGAAAAATCACCGGCTCGTAATATGTTCGACCTAAGTAACCATATCCCGGTTTGAAAAACACGGTGCGTTTTCTATAAGTCACTTTTAGCACTATCTCGCCCTATCTTAATTATCCGGTACCCTTAATTACGCCGTTGGTTTGAAACGACTTAAGACATTTCACTCCGAGGTAGAATTTCACCGGTTTATAAAAAGTCCGATGACTTAGACTAAATCTCTATACCTTGGTGTAGGATTTAATTTCTATCCATCCTCAAATGTCCTGTTGGCTCTTTACCATATATAATATTATTTTAACAAAAATATCTAGATATTTATTTTTTCTTTATTTTTCTAAGCATAGAATATTTTATTATTTAATTATTTATTTCGAATTTTCAGCATTTATTTATTATTTTTCTAATTTATTTATCTTATATTTTAATCCAAGTAATTAGCCATTAATTACTTAATTAGCCATTTACTAATTGTTGACAATTTTATTATTTAGGATTAACTATTATCTCTCAACTTTTTGACTTACATTGGCATTTTATATCCTATGTAAAATATTAAAAATACTGGGGCCAAAAAGTGCTTTTAATATTATTTTATTTATGCATCTTTATTTTTTCGGAAACAATCCCAAAAATTTCTAAAATTAAAGATATCACACTTCCTAAATTTTTGTCAATAATTGAGGTCATATAGTATTTATCATAATACTTTCAAATCAATTTTATGACCTATAAAATACATTTTTCATGAATTTTAGCTATTTTTCTTCTCTCATTTTCATAGTAATTACCTTAGAAAATAAGCAAGTTAAGACTTATAACTTGAGACCACATATTCACCTTGGTAGTCTCAGAATTTATTTACCAAAATTCAACATTTATTTTAGGGTGTGTTATGATCCCTAAACGATATTTTAAAGAGAAATTGTTCATAATGTTTATAACAATTAAGTTACAAAATTAGAGAATATATACTCTCTCAGAAACATTTATCCAAATATCTTACTTATATTAGTTAGGGTTTTCCGGGTATTACACTGGCAGTCAAGGGCTCTGGGCTGCCGGGGTGGATATGTTATTGAACCCGGATATCGTATCCGAGTTGTTACAACTTGTTTGATTTTGATAAAGTTTCTATCCGAGTTTCAACGAACCCCGGACTTACTTGTATTCTGATTGAATTGCCCCCAGAAATGTAGTCTGGGTTAATTTACTTTGAAACTTCGTCTGTTTCTTTTCATGATCGTCGGGATCTCTTCTTCCTCAATCATCCGAGTTTTTGGGTTTGTTTGCTGCAACACCGAACTCCCCTAATCTGAATTATCCTGAAGAGGAATGGGCTGGGCTTCCGGGTTTGTTTGTTGTAGCATCGGGTTTCCCCAATCCGAATTATCCTAAAGAGGAACGGACCGGGTTTGATTATCTTGTTGACAGCTTTATAGCTATACACTTGTTGCCTCCCGGCCTAGCAATCAAAGGCTCACGGGGGCTGTCGGGGTGCATATATTATATAACCCAAACTTTGTATCCGAGTTTTAGCTTTAACGCTTTAACACAACCACGGGTTGTCGTATGAACTCGAAAATTCTTTCGAGTTCTATTGAATGACCGGGCCAAGGTCTTATGTATGTAGAATTCTTTTATATTCTTCCGGTAGCTATGATCAGGGTATCAAGGTAGGGGTTTTTCATTCAACCTCCCTCTTTTGGGTTCCGGATCCGTTGTCCGGGATAATAGCCAGGATAAGGGCAAATTGTCACATGTCCAGCCGTGGTGTAAAAACGCACGAGCTTACACATTTTGGCCTGATCAAGGCCGACATGACAATTCATCTTCTTATCGAGGAGCAAATTCTTTGATGCATCAGACTTTTGCAAAGGCTTATATCAGTAGCCTTGCGTAATTAAAAACCCGAGCTTGCAAGCCCTGGTGTCATTTTTTCAACCAAACCTTGCGTAATCAAGAACCCGGGCTCGTGGGCCCTGGTGTCATTCTTTTTACCCAGGCTGGTGTATGAGAAGACATTTCGATAGTCCATAAATTGAATCTCCGCAAAGGAGTTCTTCAATAATTCACGAAATAATCCGCTCTAAAGAGCTAACAACTTTAAATAAGGAAATTGCGTGAGTACGAAAATAAAATTAAGCTAGAAATAAGCAAAATACAGAAGCTCGGACATAGTATATCCAACATATTATGTGCGCAGTAGTTGGGTCTAGCTATAGTAGACTTTCAGCTTGTCGGCGTTCCACGTTCTTTTGATTTGTGCCCTTGCCCAGGTTTCCAGGACGTAGGCACCTTTTTGAGCTTTTCCTTAACCCGGTAAGGGCCTTCCCAATTTTCCGCCAACTTGCTTGCCATCCCTGGAGTTCTCGTTTCCGACGTCTGCTCGTCGGTGTATGAGGTCAACATTGCAAAGGCCGGCTGTAGTGGCTTTGCTTGACAAATAACCCGGGCTTAAGGGCCCTGGTGATAATCTTCAGTTAATCCGGGGTCCAATCAAGGAGCGCAAATTTAATAATCTTCAGTTTATCCGGGATCCTATCAAGGAGCGCGGTTTTAATAATCTTCAGTTGATCCTGGGTCTTATTAAGAGCGCGAAGTCAACTGTATAATCTTCAGTTTATCCGGGGTCCAATTAAGGAGCGCGGAGTCAACTGGATAATGTTCAGTTTATCCAGGGTCCAATTAAGGAGCGCGGACTTAACTGTTCTTTCGGTGTTACCGGGTTCCAAACGATCATGGAAACGCGGATTTAACCATTCTTTCGGAGTTACCAGGTTCCAAACTGATCATGGAAACTCGGATTTAACCGTTCTTTACACGGAGCCCGGATTTTAACTGTATTAAGTGTAACTGGGGTCTGCCTTCTTTTCTCCTCCCGCACAACTTAACACGGAGCCCGAATTTTAACTATATTAAGTGTAGCCGGAGTCCTTCTTCTTTTTCTTTTGGAGGTGGATTCCTCCGCAAAATTTTTCCTGAATTTGTTTATTCATGATGGGTGTCGTAACCCGGAATTTGTTTATCCGAGAGGGTGTCATAACCCGAGATTCTATTATAGGTGTCGTAACCCTTTTTTCTATTATGTGTGTCATAACCCTTTTTTCCATTATGGGTTTCCTAACCCTTTCTTCCATTACAGGTGTCGTAACCCTTGATTTGTTTTTACGCGGAACTCGGATCTAACTGCAATACATTGTAACCGGGTTCCGCCTTTGTTCCCTTTCGTAGGGATGAACTCCACGAGGAACTCGGTTTTCAACCAGCAAAGCTTAACCCGGAGATCAGATTTTAACTGTATTAAGTGTAACCGGGGTGTGGCTTCTTTTCACTTCCCGCAAAACGTTCATACTAGCCACAAACCGGTGAGAGAAAGTGACATGACAGAGATGCGGTGTAACCAGGTTCCATTTGATGACTGGGCCAAGTCAAAAAGATATTGCGCATAATATTCATGTTTTAACCTTTATCTCGGTTTTATCGTGCTCCCAAGGAAACGCGTCTGTTCCCAAGGAGACACATTTTAACCGTTATTTCCACAAAACCCAGATTTTAACTAGATTCAGTGTAACCAGGTCTGCCTTCGAAACTTTACTCAGATCCTGAATGTTAACTAGATTTAGTTAACCGGGTCCGACTTCAAAACTTTACGCGGATCCCAAACGTTAACTAGATTTAGTTAACCGGGCCTGACTTCAAAACTTTACGCCGATCCCGGATTTTAACTAAATTCATTTTAAAACCAGGATCTCCCATGGCCTTCAAAAATTCATACGGAGCCGGGATTTTAACCAAATTCAGTGTAATCGGGTCTGCCTTCGAAACTTTGCACGGATCCCGGATTCCAACTAGATTCAATTAAAACCAGGTCCGCCTTTGTTTTCCTTTACATGAATTTAAGATAGACTTGGCGGCCATGCCGTAGCAGATAATCCCATAAAGGACTTTAAATAGACTTTGCAGCCGCAGCCGTAGCCGTCGTAAATGATTCTAATTGGAATCTTAAATAGTCTTGGCGGAATAGCTGTCGCAACATGATTCATGAAAACAGGTTTGTGTACTTCAGATTCCTACATGTTTAACTTGGACATGATTTTCAGAAACGGGTTTATGTACCTCGGATTCCTACATGTTTAGTTCCGACACGATTTTCGGAAACGGGTTTATGTACCTCGGATTCCTACATGTTTAACTCTGAGATAATTTTCGGAAACGGGTTTATGTACCTCGGATTCCTACATGTTTAACTCTGAGATAATTTTCGGAAACATGTTTATATACCTTGGATTCCTACATGTATAGCTTGGACATGATTTTCCAAAACTGGTTTCTTCACCATGAATTCATATATGCTTAGCTTGGACATGATTTTCAAAGACTGGTTTCTTTACCATGAATTCATACATGTTAATAGATAATTGATAATAAGCAAAGATTGAGTATCTATGAGATAGAGGGTGATACTCATCTGGATGTAGCTTAGAGAGTTACTACAGCATAATGCTTTTGCTCAATAAATGTTTGACGAAGTTCTTGGTATCCATTCATAAGTTAGTAGAGTTGCGTAACGATGCATCTTTGAAGTCGCAAGAATTTCCAAATAAATGGCCTTCATCAATCCTCAGCTTGTGTAGAAGAAAGGATAAACATCTCTCCCAAATCTTCTCAGCCTCGGCTTTTCCGGAGTATTAGCTATCTCCATTTGCTCGTTTGCCCTGCCTCAAAACAATTAGATCCGAAGAAGGGAAATACAAATCCCAGCCGAGAGTATATCTCGACATGCACTCAGAGTATATCCCAGCATTCTCTGAATCTAGGGATCTAATAATCTCGGCGTACCTTGGCGTCTCGGCATCTCCTCATCTCAGCGTATTATCAACCTCGACTATCGCGATGGAGTCGGGAAGCCATAGGCGTTGAATCAGCCTCGGCTTAACAACAACCTCGACTATCTCGATTTGCTCGTTTGCCCTGCCTCAAAACAATTCTCATAGACCAAATAATAGTTCAACGAGATCAGACGCTATTGCTATATATTTTGAGGGTTCTAGTAATCCGCTAACTCTTTCTAACGTGAATGATATAGAAAAGACAAACACAACGCATATATAGAAAAGGCAAACATAAAGTATTGTGATCCTATTATTGACCTCCCTGCATCACCGAGTCATGAAAATAACTCCTTTGGCATTGAATCAGCCTCGGCTTACCAACAACCTCGGCTATATCGATTTGCTCATTTGGGATTCTCAAACGGGTATTGAACCCGCAGCTGTATAAATTCCTAGATCTCATCCTCCGTCCAGTGGCTATTGTTGCATGGTGGGCACGGAGACCGTTGTCTTAGGCAGTTCTTGGCACAATGATAGGAGGATCGAAGTTGCTTAGAACAAGATCCTCTAGGTCTACTAGTTTTTTATTAAGGCCATCAAAGACTTCTCTCGAGTTCTTCCCGGTGATCCTTCCAACTATCTTCTCGTCATGTGGACACATGGAGAGTTAAAAGGAACCCATGTAAAGCAGCTCAAAACCAAAGTCGTTGCTTAAACAACCATTGTTTCTCTGAATCCCTTCACAGGCTGCTACGGTTCTTGATTTTACTGCGGCGGATTTTCAGGAATTTCCCATGCAAAGGCATCTCGATCTAACGCCACGGTATTGACCATCTTTGGTCGCGAGAATCGAAATTTACGGTTCCCCACGGTCGGTGCCAATGTTCTGTTCAAGAACAGGATGTGGCTAGCCCTAATGGACTAACATGTATGATATTGATTGAATCAGACTTGACCTAGGAACAATGCCTAGGGCCTACGTACCTTGTAGAGGGATCAAAGTCTACGTAGTTCGAGACATACATAGGCGTTTAGCCAAAGGGGGTGGGGTGTGTGTGCTGTGTAGGGCGAATTGTAAATAGCTAGAGAGAGTAGAATCTATGTACCTTAGGGTTTGACCTCTATATTTATAGAGTGTACCTTAGGTTAATAGGGGTCCTATGTGATCCATGGCCCAAGTATCGTAACTGTCAGATCTAGATGATGATCTTCCTGGATTATAGATAAGATAGGATCCTCTTTCATTATAAATAGATCCTGATCTATAGAATATTCCCTGTTGGGCCATATATTGAATATGTGCCTTATATAGGTCCGTAACAATAATTAATCACAATGCAAAAATATAATCGAAACAGATTAAAATCAAATTAGAAATATAAAAAATAAATTAGAAAATAGTTATCAATGATTTAGATTTATTTATTAATGTATCCAAATTGAATATCCTGGTATTTATTACCAAATTGAATCCCCTAGTATTTATTATCTTTTTCAGCAAAAAAAGAAAAAGAAAATCATCATGAATAAATTATTTTTCTTGATTAATATGGAGATAAAAAATTCAATTATAAGTGAATACAAAAAAAAGAAATTAGAAAGTAACCATCAATAAATTATTGTCTCCGCCACTGTTTATATGGTCTCATATTTTTTTGAATATGTTTGTCCCCTTTTATAAGATCTTAAATTTGTTTAACTAATAAATGCATTATTATCCATTTTACCCTTAATTAATTTTATGCACGGCATTAATTAAAATGTTATGAGATTTAAATTCTCTCTCATTGCCTATATTCTCTCTCGTCATATGTCCCTATACCCCTGTAGTCCTATTTATAGGACATAGATAAATTTTATATCCTATTTATGAGGCAGTGAAAGAATTTTTTCATATAAATATACGATTTTACAATTAATTTATTATTATATTGACTTTATTCTTATGAGGTATAATATATATTAAATAGGGTAAAATTGGAAAGTTGTATTTTAAGGAAGAGCTAATGAAGTTTCAGATTTTTCTTATTCTATGCGAAAGAAGTGACTTATAAATAAGACTAAATGAGTATATTCTTTTACATTATAATTATAATTATTTTATCTAATTTTATTTATATATATATATATATATATATTTTAAATACCGCAATTCGATTAAAATCTATATAAATGAATGGAGGGAGTACAAGAGAGTGGGAGTAAGAGACCGTGAATTGTTCCAAGGGGTTGACGTCGTCGCTTGGGCCAAGAGAGTAGGAGGAACAAATCAATTTGGTCATACTGTCGTACTCGAGTTTGTTACCATGCACTGAGAA
Organism: Acacia melanoxylon; assembly: GCA_019022615.1. Taxonomy (NCBI): domain Eukaryota; kingdom Viridiplantae; phylum Streptophyta; class Magnoliopsida; order Fabales; family Fabaceae; genus Acacia; species Acacia melanoxylon. Next base: position 3,636,680 of record JAFJYJ010000045.1, on the reverse strand, counting down.
GAAGTTAATGTGCAGACAAAACTCTTTAGAAGTTGTCGAAGGAAATAGTGTCTCTGATGGGACTATGGGAGGGTTACCTTTGTCTTTTGAAAGTGTTTAGTTCAATCTTGTATAGTAAGAGAAGAGAACTAGAGAAGAGGAATATGTGAGTGGCTGTTGCATAGAAGGTGAAGTGCAACACGGAAATTAAGGTATATATTGTTTGATACGTAAGATATTGTAGGATTGGGAGAGGGGGACTGAGAATGAAGATTTAAAATTACTGTTAATATGATAATATTTAGACAGAACACTTGAATTGATTTTAGTTTATAATTGGTCATATATTATAAAAAGACTACAATATCCTTTTTATTTTTTTTAAAAAAATTAAACAAAAAAAGTCATTCGCCCATGGCGATTCTGGAAAAGCCTGACGGATATATCATTTCATTTTTTGAAGGGCTAAAGAGTACATTTTTGCCCCTGAAGTTTTCGGCGATGAACAATATCACTTTAAAAGTTTTTTTTGGGTTCAATATTATCTGTAAGTTTCAACACGTATCAATATTACCCTACACCGTTAAAAAACTAGCATTGATGGTTAAAAAACTTACATTGACCTTTAAATTTTTAACCATAAGGGGCACCATTACACATTTTTAACACTTCTGGATAACATTGAACTAAAAAAAAAAAAAAAAAAAAAAAAACTTTTAAGGTAATATTACTTATGAACAAAAATTTCTGGGCCAATTTGCACTTCAACCCATCTTTGAATCCAAACCTTAGCTTTCAAATCTGTTTTTTAAAAATAAAATAAAAAATAAAATAAAATAAAAAACAAAAAAACCGGAACACGTATGTTCTCTTCCCTCGTCTTTGATGCATGATAACCTCATCATTAAAAGGTTGAAACTTTGTCTCTTTAGTAGAATTTGCAAATATTACCTTTCGATTAAGCTTTTGTCAATCTTCTGAAACCGCGGAAGTTGTATGTTCATCTCGGCCCTCTTCGTTGAACCCATCAAGCCCATCAGGCAAAGATTGAAACTTGAAAGGAACCAAATCAATTGATTTGAGGAGACTACAGTAAAATCTAATTATTCTATGTTCCGCGTTATGAATAAATTATTTTGATTTGATTTTAATTTGAATTTCATTTGTTTTATCATTCAAATTCAAAATTATCTTATAAAATCTGTTTCTTTATTTTGGGTTTATATCGTGTGTTACAAGTTGATACAATTATTGTTTATATTAATTTTATTTAAAAAATTATTTGTTCATCATAAGAACACGGATGTCTAGCCCTAGGTGGGCTAGTATGTTGATGTAGGATCAAGAATCTACCTCCTAGGTATCCATGGATGGGATACCTATGAGAATAAGAGATCACTGAGAGCACACACATGAAGGCTTTCGCCTAAGGGAGTGGGGTGTGTGTTCTGTGTAGACTAAATTGTAAAGAGGCAGAGTTTAGAGGATACGTGTACCGTTCACCTGGGGAATTCCCCTCTTATTTATAGTGAGGCATAGAGGATCCGTTTAGCACGTTCCCATCATTCGCCTGTTTCTTGTCCCAGTCCTCCCACTATGTGATTGTGGGATAATGGGTGCCTCTTAGGGTTAGGGTTTGGTTGACCCTTGTTGGGCCTCACTTGAACGGGCCTAATATTTTATTCCATAACATTATTGATATTCTTATCTTATAAGTTTAGTTATTATTAAGATTGGAGTGGAATTGATTTTAATGAAACATCAAATAAGTTTTTTTAAATTCATAAAATTGCAACCAAGTCTCAATTATCAGATTTAATGGCAATCAGGTCTTTTGAAATCATCAAATTGCATTAAAGTCTCAAAAGACTTGAGTATTATTAATTATGTTCTGGTATAGAACATAGATGTCTAACCCGATATAGGCTAGTACTTTGATCTTGGTTGGATCTAATGGCCCTGCCAGATATCTCTATGGGGTAGATATCCGGGAGGGCTCTATGGGGTAGATATCCGAGAGGGTGAATGATCATTGTACACAAGGTAGGCTTTTGCCAACAGAGGGGTGCAGTGTGTCTACAATGTGGCGGAATGTAAACTAGTTCAGAGTTTAGAACGTTTGCACCTTAGAGCTCTTCCATGGTATATATAGGGAGCGTCCCGTATCTTAACCGCCGATCTATCTTATCCCTTGATTACGATAGGATAGATCCTCCCGATTATCGGTGCATCCGGATATATGATATATATCGTATTGGGCCTCCCGGACGTTGGGCCGCTAGGCAGGGCCGTAACAAATTCCAAACACAAAAGTATAATAAACACAAAAGTATTATTAATTCCAAACACAAAAGTATAATTTATATATATATATATATATATATATATATATATATATATATATAAAATAAAGGGTGTTTTGGTAAAATTCATATAATAAATAGAAAAACAAAAATACTAAAATACCCTTCATTAATTCCTCTAAACTCTCAAAACGGCATAGTTTTGGAGTTAGGGAATTAATGAAATGCCTTTGGTAAAATTCATATAATAAATAGGGAAAATTTGATATAGGTCCCAAGGAACGAAAAAAATTACAAAAAAGTCCATTGAAATCATCAAATTACGCTCAGGTCCCAAGGGACTTCTGTGTAATTATTTGTATGGAGATTTTTAAATGTTGTTGTTAATACATGCATTTCCTGTTGTAAATACATGCATTTTCTGTTGTAAATAGCCAGGGACTTCTGTGTAATTATTTGTATGGAAATAAAATCCAGGTTTTTAAAAGTTGTTGTAAATACATGCATTTCCTGTTGTAAATACATGCATTTTAAATTTGTAAATGGCCATATTTTAAATTTTGTTGCAAATGGAACATTTCCGTTGTAAATCTATGTTTTTTCTGTTGTAAATGACTTCTCTATGTTCAAAATACAGGTGTTTAAATGTTGTTGTAAATACATGCATTTCTTGTTGTTAATATATGCATTTCCTGTTGTAAATGGTCAGGTATTTAAAAGTTGTTGTAAATATATGCATTTCCTGTTGTTAATACAAATAATTACACAGAAGTCCCTTGGGACCTGAGCGTAATTTGATGATTTCAAGGGACTTTATTGTAATTAATTCCCTTCCTTGGGACCTGAGCGTAATTTTCCCTAATAAATATAAAAAAGAAAAATACCAAAAGGCCCTTCATTAATTCCTCTAACTCCAAAACTACGTCGTTTTGGGAGTTAGTGGAATTAGTGAATGGTGTTTTGGTAAAATTCATATAATAAATACAAAAACAAAATTACCAAAACACAATTCATTAATTCCCTCAATTCCCAAAACGACGTAGTTTTGGGATGACTTGACAAAACCTTATGTCAAAACATGACAAACTATTAAAAAAACACACACACACGCGCGAGTAAATATGATTTTTTTTTTTTTTAAAAAAAAAAGATTTCATTTGTATATCCAGTTACACGCACACGAGCAAATAAGATTTAATAAAATATAAGATTTCATTTGTATATCCAGTTATATAAGATATGAAATCACATACAAGAGATAACAATTATATATCATATCATATCAATTTGTTTTGGTTTTACAGTTTGATTTTTAAAATATAACAATAATTATTATGAATTTAAAACACAATATAAACAATCTGTTAGTATGTTTTAACTGGGCGATTAATGTCATTCTCCAAGATTATCTTTCACATATTATTTATTATTCAATTAATTTCATTACGGATTTACTGATACTAATATCTATTCTATTTTATCTAATAGAAGATATTTTTCTCACCCGTATAAAATGGCGCAATGCTTCACAGAAGCCTTGATGAATTCGTTTTGATTCCCTTTCCCAGCCGTGTATCATCGTGTAAAAGCTCGATGGATGATTCTTTCCGGCTTTATTACTCCTGCGCTTTCCTCTTCATTCTGTACTTTATCTTCTTTGCTGCCAACTTACCACCACATTCCCAAACTTGTCGTTCGTACAAATTTTCTAATACTGCAAATTTTTTAGCCTGTGATGACTTGCCTGTCCTTGACTCTTCTATCCATTGGAACTATCATCTTTCTTCAAACACCGTTGATTTTGCTTTCAATAAGCATAATGTCGAAGACAATCCGTGGATCGCTTGGGCTATTAACCCTAATTCCACAGGCATGGTAGGTTCTCAAGCTTTCGTGGCTTTTAAGAAATCTGATGGGACAATGGCTGCTTATACCTCTCCCATAACTTCATATGACACGAGGTTGGAGAAAGGAGACCTTAGCTTTGAGGTTAATGCCGTTTCGGCGAGTTTTGAGGCGGATGGTACAATGATCATATATGCCAAGTTTCAGCTTCCTGGGAATTCCACTACGGTGAATCATGTTTGGCAACAGGGCTTTGTTTTCCAAGATACTCTCCAACTTCATCCTACGGTTGGTGATAATCTCAAATCTTTTGGTTACCTTGATTTTCTCGAAGCTTCCTATTATGTCGTGGAAGATAACCCGAAGATCGTTTCACTCCGAAAAGTAAGTTTATTTGCTCCCCTTTATAATAAATATTCTAGACATTTTTTCTTAAATATAATAAGGGGAGGGAGGGGAAATTTTTTACGTTGATTTCTTTTTTTAAAAAAAAAAAAAATTTAGAGGCCTACATTAAAATATTTTAATTAATTTGTGTTTCTTTTTTATCTTACACTTTCTCCCTATTAAAATCTTATAACCCCCTTCTCCAACTTTTTAAAATCCCAAAACTAATAAAAATTTCCCCTACCGTGAATAAATATTGAATGATAACAGTTTATATGAATAAATATAACGAAAGATAATCTAATAAATTGTTTCGCCGCTCCTATAATAATAATAATACCAGACAATTTGATTTAGAATTTTATAAGAATAACTAACACTTTGGATTATTTATTTATTTTAGGTCAGCGGAATATTGAGTGGTATAGGATGGGGTATTCTGATGCCAACAGGAATAATGATTGGCCGTTATTTGAAGGGATTTGAAGCTACAAAATCTCCTTGGTTTCATTTGCACTGGATCTTCCTGATTGTAGCTTACAGCATAGGAACAGCTGGTTGTGGTGTGGGCTTCCACATGGGAATAGACAAATTTCTTGATTATGACCCCTGGGGAATCTATATATTCGGCTTATCTACTATTCAAATTTTGGTTGCTTCATTCTTTAGGCCTAAGGAAGAAGACCAAAGGAAAATATATTACTGGAACTTATTTCACTCAAGTTGTGGTTATTTGGCCATGTTTTTTTCCATGGCTACTGGTGGCTTCTCCCTTCCAAAGAGAGCTTACATTGCCATCATAGTTTCCTTGGGTTGTGTCGCTACCATATTGGAATTTGAAGTGTTACGGTTTCATGTTAACAAGTTGAATCCTACACACAACTCTGGTCAGGTGCATCCGGAGATAAGTCTTCAGGGGCAGGGCAACAACCAGATTCCTTAATTAAATCGGAGGAGCCTTTATATATTCAACTTTCGCGGTTTTCTTTTGTTTTTTTGTTTTTGTTTTTGTTTTTGTTTTGTTTTAATAATTAAATGATTAGAACAAGTGGATTTTAATGCAACATGATGCCTCATACCCTAAAAACTCTCACTTATCAAATACGGAGTACTTTTTATGGTGTTAATCCAATAAAATTCCCGCCAAAAAATACCCATTAAAATTAATGCAAAATGATGTCATTCAACCTCTAGTCGGATTTGGGCCAAAAAAAAAAAAACCTCAAGTCGGATTAGTTTGACCGTTGACTTGGAAACAACTTTCCTATGTCTATTTTTTTGATATATTCTTTCCTATGTAGATCTAGGGAGAGGATTTTACTCGCCTGCCCGTGACCTCTCCCCATCTCTCCCCATCTCGCCCGATTGCATCTCAACTGTTCGATCTAGATATGGACGGTAGAAATGTAGTCCCGTCCTTTTTAAAAAAAATATATATATTTTTTTTAAAAAAAAAATCTGATCGTTGGATCAAGATTTGGACGATCCAGATGGTGATGATGAGAGATAATGAGAGGATCCGGACACTGTAGATCTACCTTATGACGTCTGTTTCTCGTATTTTTGGCGCTGTTTCTGTCTTTTTGTTTTAGCCCTTTGCAATTGTACTATTTTTAAGGTCTAAATCTTTGGTTTTCTAAGCCCAAACCCAAAAACTCATATTGCATATTGTAATACCCATATTTTAGTAAATCTGGAAATTTTGAGATAAAGGAAATTAACGAATATTTTGATAAAGCAAAATCATGAGTTTAAAACTGTTATAGAAAATTGTTATAATTATAGAGTAAATTTTCAAAAAAGTTACGGGAAAATCGATGAACAAGAATGACTAAAAATGATATAATGGTGATAAAAACAAATCTAAAACTATTATGATAAATACCGAAAGATCATGAAAAATTATGAGAAAAATATGGAAGTGTTATCCCTAATTATGGGAATTTAATAAATTATTTCAGAGGGAATAACATGAAGAAAAGTTTAAAAAACATTTCGAACCATAAAGTAACCCGATGGGGTAAACATTTTTAATATTTTACATAGGATATAAAATGACAATGTCGGTATAAAAGTTTGCAAGATAACAATATACTGTAAAATTGGTAAAGATAAATATATGAAGAAACCTGATCCTAAAAAGATCACTAAACAAAGAAATTAGGTCGATTAAGCCTTAACGAAGCGAGGGTAAAACGGGAATTTTTGGTAAAAAAATATTATATTTTTAAAAAATGGAAAAAATTATGGAAAAATAATTAAAACTGAATTTTTAAAAGAGGGGGCCGAAATTCTAAGTATTTTTAATTAAAAAGAATTGTTTAAATAATTAAAATGGTAATTAGAATAAAATAATAATATTATGCGGTGAGTCGGCTTTATAGGCGGCTCCAGGGACAAGTTAGAAATAAATTCTACAGGTAAACCGAAGTAAAAGTCTTTCCAGACTGATCAAATTAAGAACAAGTAAATTTTTACACGAAGAAAGAATTTACCGGGCGTTGTTTCCGCAACCGAAAACCCTAATTTCAAATAAGACGAAAAGTTGATCGGATAGAGTAGAGTCGGATAGGCAAAGTGAGAACCTATAGAAACAATTGTGTCTTTTTTAAACACGAGATTAAGTTAGGCAACAACTGGACGTTTTACGATTCGGTGAATTGTTGTCCGAAGTTGGTTCTATCGGAAGCGATTTCGTAATCGGACGCGTTTGTCCGAATATCTTCCGACGCACCGGAGAATACCTGGATATGATCAAAAAGAGGATCCAAATTGATAATATGAAAGAGGATGAAAAGACCTTCAAAGTTACACGCTCGCATTTTTGAGTTTCGCGAAATCGCGCGAAACGAACCACCGACGGTAGCTTTATCGGACCGAGGCCATAAAGCAAGATGACAACTCATTCTTTGACTTTTTGGGCCAAAGAGGTCGGCACCTATGGATGGAGGGCCAAGATTGCTCCTCCCAAAACCCTAGATCTAACGGTTCAAAAACAAAGCAGAAAATTCCCTTTACGTCCTGAATTTTTTCTATAAATAGCACCCTTCTCTTCTTCATTTCTCACACCAAAAATCTGCCTCTTAGAGAGAAGTTAGAGAGAGAAGCTCTGGAGAAAGTCTGAGCAAAGTCTGGGTAAGTTCTTCGGTCCCTGGTCTTTAGTTTCGGTAGTTCTTTCGGTAGATATAGTAGGAATGCTAGATTTATCTTTAATTTTTCAAGATAGTCTAGATATCATATTTAGGGGTAAATATGATATATATTTCGAAAATATGATGAGGGAAAAGATCTGTCAAAATTCTAGAGATAGAGCAAAAAACAAATGAAGCTCGCGAAATTCCGCCGATTAGGGGTTCGGGGGCAAAATGGTAATTTGTACCTAAAATGCCCGTTATCTTTGCTAAAAGTTGTTAAATATTATCCTTATAGGATATCTGAGATAATCGTACCCGGCGTCGAGCCGCTGTTGTGCCGCCGTCACACCGCTTGTTTTTCCCGCCGTCGAATTTCACGTTTTTAGTAAAAGTTACGTTGTACCGCCAAAAAGGTACGTTCACGTACTGTAACACTAGCTCTAATGTTTATTATATGATTGTATATAATTGTTGTGTAGTAGTGTACGAGGTTATGCTATATACACGGTATGTCACATACGAGGTTATGTCACATACGAGGTTATTAATATTGTATCATACGAGGTTATGTTACATACGTGGTTATTATCTTGTATACGTGGTTAGATGTTTTTAATCATACATCTGTTATGGACTGTTGTATTGATTGCTTTGTCGTGTATATGTAGTCGTATTTAAGCATGAGGTTAATTAGTTACTTGAGATCCAAATTGCAATTGGATCTCGGCTCTTATCATAGCGTCGGGTTCGGGAGAACCGAGAACAGGAGAAAGAAGAGCGGCGCACGAGAGACCCGGCCGAAGACTTTCTTCGGGTGTTATTCATTTTGAAAACTCTTGGTCAATGTACCGTTTCGAAATCAGCGGACTTACGGCAATTTGATTAAATGTATCAATTACTCAATTGCTCCGATGCTCTACTACGATGAAAAAAAAATATACTGCTTTTGAAAATGGGATGTTACACATATATATAAAACTAAAACATAGATTTCGCCCAAATAAAAAACTAAAACTAAAACTAAAACTTAGACTTACTATATAAGATTTGTTGTGTATTTATAGGAAGCAAATCACTACCGTCTTTGTAATAATGGGATTTTAGCAAATCTGGAATTCTGAGATAAAGGAAAATTAATGAATATTTTAATAAAGTATATTCATGACATAAAACTGTTATAGAAAATTGTTATAATTATAGAGTAAATTTTCAAAAAAGTTCCGGAAAATCGATGAACGAGAATGATTAAAAATGATATAATGGTGATAAAAATAGTCTAAAAATATTATGATAAATGCGAAAGATCATGAAAAATTATGAGAAAAATATGGAAGTGTTATCCCTAATTATGAGAATTTAATAAATTATTTCAGAGGAAATAACATGAAGAAAAGTTTAAAAAGCATTTCGGAACCATAAAGTAACTTTGATGAGGTAAACATTTTTAATATTTTACATAGGATATAAAATGACAATATCAGTATAAAAGTTTGTAAGATAACAATATACTGTAAATTAGTAAAGATAAATATATGAAGAAACCTGATCCTGAAAAGATCACTAAACAAAGAAATTAGGCCCGATTAAGCCTTAACGAAGGCAGGGGTAAAACGAGAATTTTTGGTAAAAAAATATTATATTTTTAAAAAAATGGAAAAAATTATAGAAAAATAAATAAATCTGAATTTTAAAATTAAGGGGCCGAAATTATTGGTATTTTTAATTAAAAAGAATTGTTTAAATAATTAAAATGATAATTAGAATAAAATAATAATATAATGCGGTGAGTCGGCTTATAGGCGGGAGGGAAAAGTTGGAAATAAATTCTACGGGTAAACCAGAGGTAAAAGTCTTTTCGGACTGATCAAATTAAGAACAAGTGAATTTTTACACGAAGAAAGAATTTATCGACGTTGTTTCCGCAACCGAAAACCCTAATTTCAAATAAGACGAAAAGGCGATCGGATAGAGTAGAGTCGGATAGGCAAAGTGAGAACCTATAGAAACAATTGCGTATTTTCAAACACGGGATTAAGTTAGACAACAACCGGACGTTTTACGATTCGGCGAATTATTGTCCGAGAAGTTGGTTCTATCGGAAGTGATTTACGTAGGACGCGTTTGTCCGAATATCTTCCGACGCACCGGAGAATACCTGGATATGATCAAAAAGAGGATCAAAATAGATAATATGAAAGAGGATGAAAAGATCTTCAAAGTTACATGCCGGATTTTTGAGTTTCGCGCAATCGCGCGAAACGGACACCGTCGGGTAGCTTTATCGGACCGGAGGCCATAAAGCAAGAGTCATCATTGGATGACAACTCATTCTTTGACTTTTTGGGCCCTAGATGTCGACCAAGACCATGGATGGCCAAGATTCCATCTTACAAAACCCTAGATCCAACGGCGGAATCATTTCGAAGACTTTTTGGAAATTCCCACCTTGTCCCTATTTTTCTCTATAAATAGCAAGCTCTCTTGCTCTCATTCTTCACACCAAAATTCAGATCCTAGAGAGAGGTTCTAGAGAGAGAAGCTCTGGAAAAAATTGTGCCTTAGCTCCGAGTAAGTTCTTCTGTCCTTAGTTTTTAGTTTCCGTAGTTCTTTCGGTAGTTATAGTAGAACTGTTGTTTTGATCTAGGAAGTTTCATAATATATTCCTATGCTTGTTTTTATGCCTCATTGCATTGAAAGATGCCTGACGAGGTAAAAACATAGTGGGGATAATTTTGAAATGGAATACGGTCAAAGTAACGAAGTTAAGCGAAATTCCGCCAATTAGGGGTAGTAAGGGCAAAATGGTCTTTTTCACCTAAAATGCACGTTATGCTGCCAAATATTCATAAGTGTGTTATTATTCTGATTAGAATACTTCTGACGTCGAACCGCTGTCGAAATTTCATCGTTCCGCCGTTTGCCGCTGTTGAGCATTTGTTTATTTGTTTTTACGTACGGCGTCAAAAGTACCGTTTTTAGCCGGAAGAGCCGGATATCGCAACGAAGGTACGGACGCGTCTTGTAACCCTAACTCTATGCTGCTCATATACTTTTACGTTAAAGATACGTTCATAGGCGAGGTTCGTTGAGAATCGTCGGAGATACTTACAGACTTTACCCACGGATTATAGTATTGGTAATGCCGTTTGAGTTATTCCTAGCGAGGACACGTTGTGGCGTGGCCTTGGATATGTGCAGAACTAGTCGAGAGAGACTTTACATACTTGCTTTGTGCTTATGTTCTGTCCATGTTATTGATCATACATCTGGGCTTTTGCTTTTGTGATGATATCTTTGTATTGAAATGAATATCTTTATGTACGTATCTTGTTTTATTTGAGCATAAGGTTAACCGTTACACGAGATCCATATGTGGAATGGATCTCACTGTAGCATCGTGGTCAAGAGGACCGATGCATGGAGATCGAGGCAAAGCGGCTGGAGTAGGCCAAGACGTGTCTACGTTATTTTCCGTTTTCTTTAAGTTCCTTTAACTTTTGAGAATTCGGATGACCGTAATCCAATACATTTACACTATGGTCCATATTTTGAATGTAATGTAAATTACTTACTCGCTCCAATGCTCTACTCTGACTACTCTGCGTGAAATATTTGGAAACGTTTTAAAAAAAAAAAAAAATTCCGCCGTTTTCAAATGGGATGTTACACGTGCAACCATATATATATATAGACACACACACACCCAGAAGCATATTAACGGAAAGAAAAAATAGAGAAGCAAGTTGGATACATAATATAGCATTGCAGTAGAGATACAAACACACATGGAATATTTAAAATATACAGTCTCATGAAAAAAGCATGGCTGATCTGGCGCACCTACAATGCGATCGTTTGACCCTAATGCTATTGGACTCGGGTCTAAACCACTAAAGGTGTATTAGGCTATTTTCTAATACATTCAATGTGAGTGAATAAAATAATATATTTTAAACAAATTTTTTACTAGAACAAAGTCTACTAAATTTAATCATAGAATGATCGATGACAGTTCTTGAGCATACATGTCCTTTGGGGATCAAACAAGTCACAAGCCATATTGGAGCCAGTGACTGAATAAAATAAGGATCCAGATTTAGTTATAAATCCATGCGATGCATAGACAAAATAACTATACACCATCATCACAAGTTTGTGTAACTTCCATCACTTGACTTTCTTAATGAACAATTTTGGAGCTCCCCACATGGAAACATTAGGCCTGATGAATCCTTACTAACTCCTATATCCATTTCTTAAACTATGTTATCTCATATAGAGCCATCCTAGTTGGGGCTTTTGTAATTGGTCCTACTAAGTGTACAATATCAATGGCAAAGTCTTTTCCCCTTAGATGGCAAAGTTACTTGTGTCAAAAACTAACAGATACTTGTGTCAACAAATGATTTATCAGCCTTCTTCATGGACCTCAACTTGCAAGTAACATTATATGGTATGCAATTTTGGGCTTTACGAAGAATTTCACTCCTCAAATTGTTCAAGTCAATTTGTTTTGGTGAGTGGGATTACGGGTAGTAACCATTGCAAACCAACAGACCAGAATACAAAAGCTTTGATACCAAAATGTTAGGTTCTAAAAAAATAGGAATAGAGATAGGAGAAAAGGGAAGTAGATGAAGAGAAAGAGTAGACAAGAGGAGGAAGTTTAGAACCAGAATTTGAAATTCCAGATTTAGAGGAAGTTAGAAGAGGGAAGAGAGAAGAAAGGGATAAGATCGAGGAGAAAAGGCTAGAACCAGAATCTAAAACTCTAGTAAGAGAGGAGATGAAACATTTTTGTTGAATGATACTTTATTCATTTATCCATATCCTTGATGAAGTACATAATATAATATTTATAGTTTTGACAACATAACTGAAAGTAACACTACTACTAAACAAGGCTACGGCATCCTATATTTTGCACATTTAACGTCATTTTTCTGCGGGGCGCCTATCTAGGGGGCGTAGTAGGTAAAACTTACGGCGTCTAATATTTTAATTAGACGCCTTAAGTTTTGACTTAAGGCGTCCTATTTTAATAATTCGACGCCTTAAGTATAGCACAAATGACTTTCCAGAGTATATTTAAGGTGTCTAATTATTAAAATTAGACATCGTAAGTTAACTTATGGCGTCTAATTAATTAAAATTAGACCCATAAGTGTTTTTCTTATTAAAAAAAAATATTTTGCTTCATATATTCATTGCCCACAATCCCTTACAAAAACCTTCTTACATATCAGCAGGCAACAATCACCACAATGTGATAAAATAAACAACACATATGTGCTAGCTAACCTTATATTTTTGGCTCGAAAGTGTAACAACAAAATGTAAGACAGAAACAGAATACATGCATGTATATATAACAAATATCCCAAGACACATAGTTCATGATGAGTTGGACATAGAGGTAGCAAAGTAATAACAACAAAGTGTAAGTGGCTAACTTCAAATCATCTTAACCAATTTGCTCTAACTAATTCAAGTGGTAACTACTACTTCTATGTACAACAATCACCACAAAGTGTCAAAAAATTGTCTAGCTACCTCCTACTAATTAAGCAATATAAAGACTAACTGCATTCATCTATGTGTTGAAAAAGATGTCCAGCCAACGTTTTCGAACCAAATCGATATCTTCCTCCGAATATGCATCCTTAATATCAAAAATCTGTAAAATGGAAAATAAGGTATAAGATAAATCAAAAGTTCAATAAGTAATAAATTATGTAGTCAAACTAAACTTTGTTTCTTAAATGTATCTGTCTTCTAGACTGTGTAATGTTTTACAAGTAATAAATTATGTAGGCAAAAAAGATAGAGTAACTACTTGAAGTTCAAAACGGAAGCGAATATGCAACCTCTTCTACTAATTAAAGAGTTTTTATGCCACAAATTTTTTACAAATAAAAAAAGGAGAAAAAGAAATAACGAGAGGATTCAAATCCACTATATACGCCTACCAAAATTGAAATGCACAACTAAAGAAAACTTCTCAATTCATTCATATGTTATTAACAACCAAAAAAGGCGTCATCTCCAACAAAGGAAATTCAAACTTCAATGAACAGCACCAAGCTTCACAGGTTAGATAATGAGACTCACGTATATATAGTGTGTGGTTTAAAATTTGCAACTTAAAACATTTGCCAAACCGAACTAAAATTTGGCCAGAAATACTTTGATTTGCATTTATAGAAATCAAACTTTCCAATTTGTGTCTTGGGTATTGCTAACCCAACCTAATAATAGCAAAGGCATAAAAATAAAGCAAGGAAAACATCAAATAGATTAATCCCACCAAACACGAAACTGCTCCCCTAGATCTGTTTGTCCCCTTAACTGGTAAAGCATTTATAATCCAATTCACAGGACTTGAAAGGCTATCAAAATTAGTGTTCAATGATACAAACCAACATCTATGGGTTACTGAGCACTTGCCTCTTTGGATGCCATTTTAAATATAAGCTTAAAATCTATTCCATGATGCCAAGTTGCCAGCTACTACCATATGCAAACAATAGATTCCCGAATTAAAAAGCAGAATCAATAACAAATAGCAACAACTTCCATATGTTAGCAAATTAGGATTTAGATTTTGTATTCTAAATAGGTTAAATGCTTTGCAAGTATGCATATAAGTTCTGTTCAGATATATATTTATATTGGTTGAAGATGTATATAATTATTTTGAGTAGGTATCACAATGCTAATAAACAAATACGAGAAGGAGAAGCGGTGTACTGATGAATGCAACCCTCACAATAAAGAACGAGTTTTACAGAGTATGAGAACTACAAGGACCAAGTATTAGCATCACCATTCAGATCAAGTATGTCCAGTTCCATCAAAGGATGATAATAACTAGGATAGGATTCAGAGCAGACTAGTTTCTGAAGGTAAAGAGGGTTCTCAAAAGGATGAATCAGTAAAGGTTAACTGGATCACTACAAAATATTAAGTTAAGGACATTAGTCAACTCAGACAAATGGAGCGAGCAGTGTGTTTGTACTCCCTAATGAGATAAAGATATGCAAATCACAAGTAATAAATATAGAGATGAGAAGTGGTGCTAAATGCAGTAACTAGAGGGAAGGTCGAAGAGAGCTTACTTGGAGAGTGTCACCAGATGGATTAGTCATGCAACGAGGTTCATTAATTAATTCCCAGCCTAATATAGTGGGATCATTTCTATATTCAACTCCAGTGATAGTATTCTTCCTTGTCAGAACAGTCTGCAAGAGAATTCAGAGGAAGCTAATGGTTTAACTAGAACAGTCTCAAGGATACAAATATTCATCAAAAGCAATGTATGTGCAGCAAAATGAAAAGCAAAGAGAAACAGTCACGCAATCATTATGAAGGGGATAGGAAATAGTAAGATTTCAAGCTTTATACTTTAAGCAACAAACATGATGACAGGGAACGAAGCATATTATGGAAAAATACAAAAGCAATAATGTATTCACCAAAAGTGACAATAATTACCCTCATTTGTTCTTTACCTAAGATTCTCAAATTGGAAGGCAATTTGCATCTTGAGTATGACACATGTCTTGTGACCAATTTCATTTTAGATGAAGTCAAGCATCTTGAACAAGAAAAGTTCAACCAACTCTAGAATATGTTATTTCATTCAGATAAGCGAACGTAAAGGAAATAATCTTATCCTTTGCCTCCCAGACCTTGCAATGGTACCGAGGTTGTTCACCAAATCTGAAATATAAATTCACAGCCATTAATCAAAAACAATAATATATATGCATCTATATGACTTCTTCAAGTAAAGCTCCATATTTCTTTCAATCTTACCTGCTTTGGTCATCCCAACACCACTATCAATAATGGACAGTGTGTTGTTTGTCTTGTCGGGGATGATATGGATGAACAACTCTGGCTGAGCATCAAGCTTGCTCTTATCTATCAAGCTCTCAAATCTGATCTTGTCCAAAGCCGGCAATAGGGCAACCGCAGAAGGGAAACTCAAAACACATTCGCTATGAAAAAGAAAAAATTATTCCAGGCGTGCATAATTAAATGAATTTACAGAGCAAAGGAAAGAACAACATCGTACAAGTTTTACAGGGAACAAAGTAGGTAGGAAACCAGTGCGGCCAGCCAGCCATACTTGCTTATATTAAGAACAGTCAGACAAATATAGTTGGTGCCCCGCGGAGCCTTGGCACTCTAGAGTCAGGGAAGTTGATGATAATAGATTTGACCAAGAAACTTAAGCAATTGATTCGAACAGATACATGGAACGACATCGATAATGAAGGAACCCTAGATTATGAGATCTGGAAGAGAAGAGAGTACTTTTTGCCGACTTGAATGTGGAACGTAGAAGACGCTAGAGAGACTGTAATGAGAGCACACCGACGGAGGATAGGGGAGGTCCGACCAGTGGCGCCTAGAGGCCGAAGAAAGAGGGCACACGACTTGGGGGAAAGACAATGGAAAACGATATCACTGCTTGCTCACTGATACACTCTACTCGATGAACGCCCGATGAAATAGATGATTGTGGCGTCTAATTACTTTTCTTAGACGCAACAAATAAAAAATTTGGTGTCCAAATAATTTAGTTAGACAACAAAAATAGGAAACTTTTCCCCACCTAGTTATAGCATCTAATAAAATTTTTAGACGCCAAAAAATAACATTTTTTACTCAAAAAACACAATAATTTACCGCCAACCTTTTCATTTGCCGCCACTTTTCCTCTTACGGGTGACTTTTGTCGTCCTAATATTTTATTAGGACGTTTTAAGTGCATTTTCCGTGTCCTAATATTAAGTAGGACGCCTAATATATCAAATTTTCACCTAAAAATACAAAATTGCCACCGCGTTCATATTTTACCTCCTTTTTATAAAATAGGACGTCCTTTTCAGAGGTAAAAACCATATTTTGTAGTAGTGTAACTACCAATTCCTAAATACATGGAACTGCTAATAAATTACATAATCAACACTTGGCATTTGTAACAATTAACATTAGCCACATAATAAAACATAGATAAACTCTTCCCATAGTTTGCTGAAATTTACTGTGCATTAGAATCATTTTGCTGCTGTCATTTGAAAAAAAATTTAGTCGTTGTAGCATTAAGAATATTTGTGTATAGACTATAGCATTTTTTTTTTTGGTTCATGTTAGTGTGATTGTATTTTTCTGGTGAATGGTTGTGCTGTTACAACCCCTTATATCTCCTATCATACATCTGGTGAATGGTGAATGTTGTGAAATGAATTATCCCCTTTGAGAAATAAACTGGCAGGAAATATGTTTTCTTAAATTTAAGCTGGTAGTAGATGTGTTTTTTTGAAATTGAACTGACAACGATTATGGTTTATTGAAAATGTGAAAAATATTATTTTGTGCAATTATGAAATGTACTGCGACCAAAGAAATTTTGAATGTTTGAAAATTAGAAGTTTGAATATGAGACAACATAGAGGAATAAATGGAAGTGGCGTCATTGTCATTGCTAATGTGTTAAATTGGAAACACGGTGCAGTTGGTGATTATGATGATACAGGAACAGAAATTCATAGAATGGTCTAGAAATCCGAATTGGTTAAGTTAGATAAAATTTGCCAACCACAGTGCTAAGCAAGAGGAAAATAATTTGAAAGCTTGAATTGAAAAAGCTCAGTTATGAGATGGGCGAGTTGAGGCTCGAGGCAATAAGACCTGGTGTGCAAGTTTGCACAGGGTGATGTCTATTGGCTGTAAGACCTGTATGCCTAGCACTGTATTTGTTGCCTAGCATGGTAACTTTGGACTAGAGTGTCCAGAGTATGTCTTGAGGCTAGCAGAGTATATCGATTGTACCAAGTTGAAGTTGAAATGATTATTGCTTAAGGATAATTTCCTAATGATAGGGCTAGAATATCCAGTGCTTTAGTAATATAATAAGCCGGAAGGTTAGAATGAATTAAGCCAAAAGGCAGAATATACTGGGTAGTAAAGCTTGTATAACCAAGCACTGTGAGGATAAACCATTGGGTCTTGTGTTGAATATTATACATGTGTACATAATGAAGATGAATGTTGTATAATGATTATGTTACATGCTTTGTGAGTATACATAGAAAAGGAATAAACTGAGAGGTTAGAATGATTCCCCGAGGAATATGTGTTCAAATGTCGAGGACGAAATTTATTGAACAGGGGGAGAAATGTAATATTCTAAATTTTGGGCCTAGACACTTGAGAATAATCCTAAATAATTCAGCCATACTGGTCAATAAACCTCATATGTATAGGCCGTAAAAATTAAAATGCTAGTGTAGAAGGACACAAAACACTTATACGGTGCTAATCGGTTGGTTAAGATGCCACTCAGCTATGTCCTAAGGTATGGGACGATTAACTTAGCAAAAAATGTGGCGAAATGAGTATGAACATGACATTTCCTGGACCAATAAGAGTGCCCTGCATTTTTGGAGAAATGACACTAGTATGTGGTGCCAAAGTGTTTAAATAGGATAAGATAATATCTTGAACAACTAACACATGTTTGGAAGAAAAGTCGACATGGTTGTAATATCCCTATTTCTTGAACCATGTACAAAGCATGAATTAACGAAGTATTGAGAAGTTTTTTACTACAACTAAATTCTTTTCTTTCATGGAACCTTTCAATTTAATTAAGTAGTTAAAATGGCAAATTAAGCAAATGATTTTGGTGACTTTGTGATAATGTGAAAGTCACTATCATTGTAACTAAATTTTCGACCCAATAAGCAAGGAAGATGAGGAAATTTTTGATTGGATTAGGGCCAATAAATGGTAAGTTGACTTGTCAAATTGTCAAGTGCCTAAAGGACATTAGAGAATAAATTATTGGAACTTTACTAAGGCCAAAATTTTGCCCCAAATAAAGTGAAAAGGGAATGAAAATGAAATGAAAAGTAGGTCACATGAAATCTATGTGACAAAGACTTAGATGACATAAGCCTGTAAGGGATTTGAAAGCACATTCTTGTTCCATTTTGACTAGGATTTTGCCTGCCACAAAGGAAGCATTAGCCAAGAATATTTTCCATGCAAAAAGAATAATTGAAAGTCAAGGAGAATAACATGATTATTAAACTTTGACTTAAGGTGAAACACTAGTAAGATTACATGATGAAAGCTAACTTAGTGTGCAAGAGTTAAAAAAAGGCATCATGAAGGCACGAAATTCCTCTCCCAAAAAGCCTTATGCGCTGACCAAAGAGAAGGAAGAGGAAGTCAAGCACAAAAATAACATGCTAAATGAAAAAGTCAAAGAAAATAACCCTAGTTGGACAAGTGTCAACTTGGGGATTTAAAGTTCACTTTGAGTAGGTAAATTGTATAAGTGAATCAAAGGCAATTGAAGTCAAAATTTCTTCTCCTCCAAGCCAAGAATTTCATCTAGCCATGGTGAAGAGAGAAGAAAGCTGATTCAAGCCAATACAAAAGCTAAATGTTGAAGTCAAATTATAGGAAAAGTTTAGCCAATGAAAGATAACCAACAAGGGACAAATAGAGGCTTCATTTTGAAGCAAATGGAGACAAAATCTTTTCCCTTTTCCGCTCAAAATTCATCCAGCCTAGAGGACAAGAAAGATGAAGCAAATTTCAAGCAATAATGATAGGAAGAGAAGTCAAAAAGCTTTTAGTTTGAGGCCAATCAAATTGCACCAAGAGTAAAACCTAAATCTAAGCTAAAAGGACTTGTGGGACAAGCAAAACTATGTCAAAAAGAGAGCAGATTTCGTCCAGCCATGTAGGAGTCAAGAAAAGCCTAGAAAAATCTAGAGAAAAGGAGAAGAACACATGTCATAAAATTGAGTCAAACTATTTACCAATAGGAATTAACCTGGGGGAATATTTTGCATGATAATAAGCCATTATTCAAGGACACTTTGGCCTTCATTTCTACTATCCAAATTCATCCACCCAAGTGAGAAAGAGAGTGAAAAGAGAGCTCACACACAAGAAGGAAGAAGAAGGCATACAAGTTGTGAGTAAGGTAAGTAGGTTCAAGATCTTATTAAGATAGCCTTCTATCTTCTTCATGTTCTCATGAACAATTCTTGTATGATAATGTTGGAGCCTTGGTTGAACCCATTGAGAGGCACAAAGAAGAAGAAATCCAAGTGAAACTAAGTCACAAAGCAAGTAAGTCACTAACCTAGCTTATTGTGACTTTATATTCTAGATTTTTCGGTGATTTTCATAAAAATGACTAATTAAGGAAATGATATTTCATAAGGGGAGTCTCTGCCATAATAACTAAAATGAAGAATCAAATGATTAAAGTTAAGATAATAGTGTTAAGAAGAAGACTAAGCCAAGTGATGAATGAATATGAATCTTAAATGGAAGTTATTGTTGCTACTCATATGTTATGGTTTCTGGCCAGTGAGTTGTATATGAGGTTATGATATGATTTTGATGGTGTCAAAGTGTCTAGGATGAAATTTTGGGTGAGAATAAGTAAAGATCATTATTTTGAAACTCAAAACCCTAAATTACAAACACTAAAGAATCTGCCGAGTTTGGGAAATTAGACGGACAACGTACTTGGTAAATGATTTTAAAATAATAAATGATGTCGATGGCCATAAAATTTTACGCACTTAAAGTAGAAGTCCCAAGATTTATTTTGGTATATAATTTGTAATATTTTCTAGATGTCTACTAGGAAAGATGAATTTTTGAAAATAGCCCGGAAAACTTGATTTTGACTCGACCAGACGGTGAAATGTTTACACACTAAAAGGATACGAATTTTTGTGGCCACTTTGGAATATTTTTAATAAATATCAGACATATTAAGGGTTAAATGTCCACTGGAATCATGTCAATTGGTTTTTTCTAGAATTAATTATGAATTTTTGAATTTTAAACATAATTTTTGGAAATTCATGAATGATGGTCAAATTTCATGAAAGTAAGATGAGAGTTTATATAGGTGATGAAAATGAAATGTATTTTCTTTTTTTAGGGCAAGTTCATATCCGGAGACATATTGAAGCATCAGGATAATTTATTAGTTACTGATCATCTGCCAGGTAGTAATTGTTTACTTATATACTCTATATAGCTTTTGATGTTTCTTGTGCCATGATTGTGGAACATGTCTCGTGAGTGGGACATGAGTATGGGATGTAGAGCCTAATGGACTGTGTGTCCTTGGTTCGCTACTGAGCCGGTGATAAATTTTGTGTAGTTTGGGTTTGAGGCCCGGCTACTATTGTTTTCCTAGTCTTTGTGCAACTAGGGCTTATGTTAGTAGGTTGTCCGACATTATTGTGTGTACTAAATGTATGTGGTATGTATTTCCATTGTTGATTTATGATTTTCTTGGTTATGGTTGCATACATGCACTGCATACATATTGTATATGAGTTTAATAGTTACTCTAGAATTCAATTTTGGATCCTAGATTATCCTAAAGATACAGGTGGTTCTGCTTGAGCTGATCATGAGATAGAAGGTAGGGCATGGAGCTACATGGTGAGGAAATAGGGAATGCCCTATAGACTTATTGTATATCATATTTTTGTAGGACTGTATATTTTACCTTCTGCCCTGCTTTATTTTGGATTACTGTACCTTAAGCCTACGAGGAATACATTTTGATACTTGTCTTTACATTTACTAGTATTATCTATTGTACAAACGATAAAATGCTTTGCGCGTAACACTCGATGCATGCTATTAAGCGATAATTTAATATAACAAGGTAATAATAAAAGAGAATCTCTCTATTCGCCACTCGAGAGGACGAGGCCGGTAGGGGTATAACATTTGGCATGTCACAAATATTAAATTTATGAGGCCTCCCTACTCCTTCCTTGTTGGAAAAGTATGGAGGGCATTTTTAGCTTCCTGAAGACTCTTTATTTCATGTGAAATTATCCTAATTCTATAGTCTTCCCCCTTTGGCAATACCTTCTTCTTAATTATAGCCTTTGGCAACCAATCTTGCCTTGTTTTATTTGGAAATTATGCCCTAGGGGCAAGTCATTGTATTCTCCACTTCGTTATCATTTCATTTGCATGTTTATAGTGATAACTGTATCCCCGGATATATCTTATAGATTATCCTAAATGTCCTGATCGGTCATCTACGCGGAGCGAAGATGAAATAAGACCCGATATGACTTTGATGAGGTATGGAGATACGAATCAAAGTCATGGGCACTTGTAAGAGTACAAGGTCTTTGGACTGACCCACTATGTGAAAGCTGCATGGATTAAGTCATAAGCTTTTCTCATGTATAACCGCGTCGTCAACGCCCTTTGACTGAGATCATCATGGATTCCTACATGATGAGTCGCTGATCTTTGACCTAGTCAAAAGTCACCTTTGACCGGGTGATGATAAAGGCTTGGATCGAGATCAGTGGTTTTCATGCAGAGGAATGTGAATGGTCAAGATGGAATTTGTCCCTCACATTTGTAGAGAGATAATATTGGGCCCCTCATGAGTGAGTCTGAGAAATGTATGGCCATACTACGATGGAAAGGAGTTTCCATTTCAATTATTATACTACTCAAGAATCGAGAAAGTAGTGGTCAAGAACAGGAAGTTGACATTATTCATCCTTGACCAAATTATCGCGTGACAAAAGGGACATGACATGGTTGTACGATAGGTTGTATCGTATCATCGATCTCCATATGAATTGGGTAGTCGTAATGTCTTGCTAGAGGCCGCTTGCGACTTGTGGGCTGGTACAGTATTGGCCCACTGCCAATCTCATGTGGGCCTGCAGGGTCGCACACAAAAATAGCCCAACACGAGAAAAAATGTCCATATTCATTGAATCTTAGATATGTCTAAGATTTAATGAATATTGTGTTTAATCTATGATAGATATATAGATATATATATATATATATATATATATATATATATATATTATTAAATTTGAAATTAATATAATAATATTATTTAATAGAGATTACAATATTTGTTTTGTAATTAATTTATTTGATAAATTAAATATCTAAAACAAATAGAGATATTGTATCTCAAATTTAACTTTCGAATAAAGATATCATATATCTGATTTAATTAGAATTGAGATATAGTATCTCGGATTTAATTAAATAGATAGATATCATATCTCGGATTTAATTTATAGAAGTAAATTAAATCAAAAGGCTTTTAATTTGGATTAAATAAATATATATTAGATTAGATCTATTGGATAGATTTAATTAATATATTATTTTAATCTAAATTCATATTTCAAGATTAATAGGGATTAATTTTGTATATATAATACGCCTATGGGGTTTAGAAAAAACCTATGAGACATTTTGTCAGACGTATTAGAAAAGCCGCGAGAAACCCTAGAGAAAAAATAGAAAGGACGCGAGAATACTGAAGGCGCTAGCACGCGGCCGTCCGTGTTCAAGGCTATTCGTGTGGATACCGGTAGAGGGAGGGGATTCATAGAGTCTGCTCCTGTTGATCGAGTAGGTAGCCCACCCGATCAAATTGAACGTACGCTCACGAATTTCACATAGGTATGGTTTTTGACGAACCTTGATTTAAACACCGTTGATGGATCCTCTTCTTGGGCTTTGTACATTTTTCAATTCCGCTGCATGTACGGATCCCAACAGTGGCATCAAAGACAGGTCAACCGAGCATTTAGATTGGGTTTTCTATATGTGTATATATGTGATATATGTGTTTAAATCGAATCCTGTATGCTTTAAATCGAAAAATCGCATTAGGGTTTCTATGGATTTCTAATCGGACATTGCGGCCGTTTCTGAATCACATAGATCGGATTGTGCGTCTAATTCGTGTGGATCTGAAGCGTTCAGATTCGATGTCGATCAGGGTCGCGCAGGGGTCGGCCGATTTAATCACGCACGAACTCGATCATGTTCAGAATAGTCGGACATGCTCGAACGACGGACACGTTGTGGACGACATTGTTCATTTGCGCGTTGATCATGCTTAGGCGTTAATTGGGTTCGGCCATGCTAGGGACGTTAGGGTTTCATTCTTGATCTTTGTTTTTCTCGAGCAATCCAGGTTTGACGACGGTTATGTTCTGACTTGACCATGTTCGGACGTTCAGATCAGACATGTTAAGGATGACCTAGTTTTCCTTCGCGTGACCATGCTCAGACAACGCCTCTTTGGGGCTTCAAATTAGCGGGACTGCCGTAGGGATCGGTTGATTGCTCGTAGCGTGAGAATTTAAATCATGATATTATATTATATTATATAAATTAGAGAATTTATATCATGATGAGTTTAATCATAATATTTTATTTCATGATTGTATGAATTAATATATGTTGTGATTTACCTTTCAAGTGTTGTTTAGGTATGGTGAACAATGTAATACCCGGATAATTATTTATCTGGAATATTATATTTCGGTAAAGAATACCTATTGAAAATATGTGAATATGTGGTTTCAAATAATAAGTAATAATTATCTTATTTTCTAAGGTAATTACTATGGGAATTAGGAGAGATAAAGAACTAAAATCCTTGAAAAATGTATTTTATAAGGCAGAAAATGGCCTGAAAACATTATGATAAATCCCATATGACTGCAAATATTGACAAAAACTTGGGAAGTATGTTGTCTCTAATTTTAGGAATTTTTGGGATTATTTCCTTGAAAAATAGAGAAGCATAAATATAATAATATTAAAAGCACTTTATGGCCCCATGATTTTTAATATTTTACATGGGACATAAAATACCAATGTCGGTGCAAAAGTTGTGAGATAATAATTAATCCTAATTATGAAAATTATCAACAATTAGTAAGTGGCTAATTAAGTAATTAGTGGCTAATTGTTTAGATTAAGATATAAGTAAATTAATTAGTAAATAATTAATTTAAAAGGAGAAATTCGAAATTAATAATTAAATAATAAATAAATAAATAATAAAATATGTTATGCTTAGAAAAATAAATAATAAATAAAATAAAAATAAATAAATATCTAGATATTTTGAATAAAATAATAATATATATGGTAAAGAGCCAACAGGACATATGAGAACAGATAGAAATGAAATTCTACCTCAAGATATAGAAATTTAGTCTTTTACCACTGGACCTTTTATGAACCAGTGAAATTCTATCTCGGATTGAGCAGTCTCAGAAATCGTTTCTGAAACCAACATCGTAATTAGGAGTACCGGATAATTAAGATAAGGCAGATAGTGCTAAAAGTGACTTATAGAAAACGCACCGTGTTTTTCAAACTAGGGATATGGTTACTTAGATCAGATCATATTACGAACCAGTGATTTTCTGCCAAGAAGCTGGTTCTATCGGAAGTGATTTCCGTAACCGTTGGTGTCTGTCCGAAAATCTTCGGCAGATAACGGAATACTCTTAATGGGATCAAAAATATAATGAAACCCAGTAGTTTTAAAGAGAAAGAATGGAACTACAAAACCTAGTTCCCAGATTTTTGAGATTCGGCAAGATTACGCGATTCGGACACCGATCGGGGAAACGCTATCGGTAAGTCAGCATGCATGACATCATGCATGACATCATCTTCTTCTGGAAGGATGATGTCAGCACAAGAGGTGTAAGGCCAAGATGGAGCCACGTGGCGAAGTGCGATCCGACGGTTGAAATCCGATCTGAAGACATTTGATGAAATTCCCACCTTGTCCCTCCCTTCTTCTATAAATAGCAATCATTCCTCCTCTCATTCTTCACACAAGATTCGAAACATAGAGAGAGGTTTTAGAGAGAGAAGCTCTGGAGAAAGTCTGAGCAAAGTCTGGGTAAGTTCTTCGGTCTCTGGTCTTTAGTTTCGGTAATTCTTTCGGTAGATATAGTAGGAATGCTAGATTTATCTTTAAATTTTCAAGATAGTATAGATATCATATTTAGGGGTAAATATGATATATATTTTGAAAATATGAGGAGGGAAAAGATCTTTCAAAATTCTGGAGAGATAGAGCGAAAACAGCGAAGCTCTGGCAAAATTCCGCCGATTAGGGCTTCAGGGGCAAAATGGTAATTTGTACCTAAAATTCCTGTTATACTGCTAGAAGTTGATAAATGTTATCCTTATAGGATATATGAGATAATCAGACCGTTGTTGTACCACCGTTGTACCGCTGTTTCACCCGCTGTCAAAAAGTACCGTTTTCCGTAAAAGTATCGTTTTCCGTCAACGAAGGTACGTTCGCGTACTGTAACACTAGCTCTAATGTTTATTATATAATTATATATGATTGTTGTGTAGTAGTGTACGAGGTTATGCTATATACACGGTATGTTACATACGAGGTTATGTCACATACGAGGTTATTATTGTTGCATCATACGAGGTTATGTTACATACGTGGTTATTATTTTGTATACGTGGTTATGTGTTTTTAATCATACATCTGTTGTAGAATGTTGTATTGATTGCTGCTGTCATGTATATGTAGTCGTATTTAAGCATGAGGTTAACCGTTACCTGAGATCCAAATTGCAATTGGATCTCAGCTCTTATCATAGCGTCAGGTTCAGAAGAACCGAGGACCGAGGAGAATGGCGAGCAGGCCGTACAGAGTCCCGACTGAAGACTTTCTTCTGTTGTTATTCATTTTGAAAACTCTCGGTCAATGTACTGCTTCTGTAAATCAGCCAGACTTACGGCAATTTGAATAAATGTATCAATTACTCAATTGCTCCGATGCTCTACTCTGATGATACTATGAAAAAAAAAATATACTGCTTTTGGAAATTGGATGTTACAAACAACATGACTCTAGAATTTACAAGTTTTGTATTATTTAAATATGGCCTGTGAGCCATGCCTTTCTCTAAATATTCTTGATGTACATTCTCTTCTCATCTCACTCCCCTCGATGTGAAACGAGGTTTCTCCTGATATATTTCTCTTTTCTTATTTAGCGAAGTCCTCTCATTGGCTTGAGAGGATTTTAGGTTAAGTATGAGCCATGTTGTGTCACAGTTTTAATTATGTCTTGATTTGATCACTGCATAATTAATTTAGATTTTTAATTATGCTTTGATTAGATCACTCATAATTAATTTAGAGTTTTAATTATGATTTGATTAGATCACTCATAATTAATTTAGAGTTTTAATTATGTTTTGATTAGATCACTCATAATTAATTTAGATATTATATGAGATACAATATTGATTGCATTCATATAAGTAGAATTAATAGGATTAATTATATTGTAACAATTATACCCTCTAAATAAAATCTTAAGTTATAATGCCATCAATAAATGAATACTTGTCAAAACCTAGATCGCCCATTTGTATGTTCCACCAAGGTGGATGCATTTGAGTTATCTTGGTGAGACAAGAGTGGGTAATGGTGATACTCAACATTCATTATTGTCTTGACTTAATTGAGATTATCAAAATGATTTTGGATCTCAAGGCATTAGATGGGATTAAACATGCCAGATCATATGATGATCGAATCCCATAAAGATCTAAGAGTTACATGTGATGTAATTGGCAAAGAGATTGCCTACCTAAATAACTTGATTTTAAGCGTCACCAAAGCGACTTAAAATTAAGCCAAATATGGATCTTAGCTCACTAATTATAATGAGGGTTATTAATTCAGTGGGAGGTTATTACTTAAACTTTGCATATCTTTTAGTTGTAGAATCATGTAGTCTAGTAATACTGCAACACCATCAATGCGATCAGTCCTTGAGAAGGACAAACTCGATGAGACAAACTTTCTTGACATGTTTGGGAACTTAAGTGTTGATCCTAAACAACTTAAGTGTTGTTTTGTATTTAATTTATTTGATAAATTAAATACAAATAAATTAGATATCTAAAACAAAATAGAGATATTGTATCTCAAATTTAATTTTTGAATAAAGATATCATATATCTAATTTAATTAGAATTGAGATATAGTATCTCGATTTAATTAAATAGATAGATATCATATCTCGATTTAACTTATAGAAGTAAATTAAATCAAAAGGCTTTTAATTTGATTAAATAAATATATATTAGATTATATCTATTGGATAGATTTAATTAATATATTATTTTAATCTAAATTCATATTTCAACATTAATAGGGATTAATTTTGTATATATAATACGCCTATGGGATTTAGAAAAAACCTATGGGACATTTTGTCAGATGTATTAGAAAAGCCGCGAGAAACCCTAGAGAGAAAATAGAAAGGACGCGAGAATACTGAAGGCGCTAGCACGCGGCTGTCCGTGTTTAAGACTATCCGTGTGGATACCGGTAGAGGAGGGATTCACAAATTCTGCTCCTATTGATCGAGTAGGTAGCCCACCAGATCAAATCAAACGTACGCTCACGAATTTAGCATAGGTATGATTTCTAACGAACCTTGATTTAAACGCTGTTGATGGATCCTCTTCTTAGGATTCGTAAATTTTTCAATTCCGCTGCTTGTACGGATCCCAACAGTTTCCAATAATAATTGCAGACTCATCACGTTTGTTTTTGAATACCCATTTGGTGTTAATAATTTGATGGTCTTTAGGCCTAAGTACCAAGTCTCAAACTTGATTTCTTTCAAATTTATGGAACTCCTCTTGCATTGCTATAACCCATCATTGTCGATAGGGTTTCATCAAATTTTAGAAGGTTCAATCTCGAGATAAAGGTAGATAAAGTAAATTCATTTAAAGTACTTTTTCTGGTTCTCATATCTTCATTCACGTCACCTATCATTTGGTCCAAAGGATGGCTCCTACTATATCTCCAAGCTCTAGATTGAGATTGATCAAAAGTTTCGCAAGCAATTTCAGGCATGGTTTCAAAAACATTTTCAAGATTTTTAGGAATAGGAGTTTTTGAGATGGATTCATTTTGATAAATAGGTTCATCATCATCTAAGGATTTGTTAGGCTCAACTTCACAGAACACAACATGAATAGATTCTTCCACAGTATGTCCGATGTCTTGTTTTAAGAAAGTGTTCCGCGGTACTGGCACTCTTCCACTAGTACGATTATTGACAACTCTATATGGCTTACTTCTATTAGAGTAACCCAGAAATATACCTTCGTTGGACTTAGGATCAAACTTCTCTAAGTTATCCTTACCATTGTTGTGGACGAAGCATTTGCATCGAAAGATGTGCAAATGGGCTAGGTTCGGCTTCGTTACTTTGTAAAGTTCATATGGAGTTTTGTTCAATTTTTTTTTCAAAGATATGCTCGGTTTAAAACATAGCATGCCGTGCTCATTGCGTCTCCTTATAACACTTGAGAATTTTTCTTTTGAGTCAACATCGCTCTAGCCATTGTAGTAAGGACTCTATTCTTCATTTCTACAACTCCATTCTGTTGTGGAGTCCTCGGGTTGAGAATTGTGATAAATTCCATGGGCATTGCAAAATTCTATGAAGGCTTGATTCTCAAACTTTCCTCCATGATCTGTTTGAATACCCGAAATACATAAACATTTCTTGTTTTTCACTTTCTTAGCAAACACAACAAACTGAATAGATATTTCATCCTTGGAAGATAAAAAGATTGTCCAGGAAAACCTTGAAAAATCATCGACAATGACCAGAGTATATAAATTTTCACCAAGGCTTTTTACTCTTGCAAGTACAACTAAATCCATATGAAGTAGTTAGAGAGGTCGACTAGTCAAGCTTTCAATTTTGGATTTGAAAGAAGACTTAGTTTGTTTATCCCTTTGACAAGCTTCACAAATCATATTATTTTTAAAACGAAGTTTAGGTAAACCAAGAACTAAATCTTTTCTTAATAACTTGTCCAAATTGAAACATGTTGACATGCGTTGGACTCTTATGCCATAACCAAGTCTTGTTCAAGTTGCTAACAAAACAATCTTCAAAATGAACTTTAGGCAAACTTAAGGTGTAGTAGTTACCTTCTCTGGGAGTCTTAAATAACACTTTAAGGTTATCTTTATCAATCGGAAGATCATCCTTGTCGAAAATGAGACACTCCTATGAATTAAAGATAATCCACTAACACTGAGGAGGTTGTGACAAAGTCCTTCCACGTAGTAAACGTCTTTGATTTTAGGCCCTTCCTTTTCTCCAATTTTTCCAATTCCAGGAATCTTTCCAGAATGATCTCCCCCAAATGTTATTTGGACACCATCTTTTGATCTCATTGCCATAAACTTAGATTGATCTCATGTCATATGTCAAGAGCATCCATTGTTAATATACCACTTATTGGTCTTTGATGCTCTCAGATAAATCTGCAAATCAGTAGAGATCAAGTCTTAGATACCCATCTTTTCTTGGGTCCTTTTGGATTAGTTTGGGCCTTAGGGAATACATAAGTTCCTTTAAGCACCCATTGATAATTGCTTATAGGTTTATCCTTTCTTCCTTTTATATAAAAACAAGAGGAAGTACTATGCTCCTTTTAGTTGCAATAGTTACAATGTACGAAAGGATTGGAAGAATAAACAGATTTTTGAAAGTATTTCAAATAGGATTTTCCACTTGTTATCTTTTTCCCTTTTCTTGTATCTAAATCAGAACTATAACCTATGTCTGATCTATCATTCGTAAATCTTTGAGCTTTTAAAATGACATTGAACATTTCACTACCTTTAGTGAACTTCTCAAGGGTTTTAGTAAGATTATAATTCTTTTTCTCAAGATGAGGACATTTTTATTAAACCAGAGGAGAATCTTGAACTTGTTGCTCAAGCAACTTGATTCTCTTCTTTGACGCTATTAGTTCTTTCACAATTATAACTCATTCTACTCATAAAGTATTTCATCATAAGTAGGTTTAAAATCATATACCTCATCGCTCACGTTCTTCTTCTACTACCAGGCATATATTTGCGACATCTTCTTCCTTGCTTTCTTCATCCAAGGAACTGTCTCCCTAGATGGTAGACATATATGCCTGTTTTTTTGAAAATGTTGAACTTCTTCACCTTTTCCTTGCCCTTTAGTTGAGGACATTCGAATTTGATATGGCCCGGCTTCTCGCATTTATAACAGATGATCAGATTTTTATCTTTGAATTCGTGTCTGTTGCTTTGGCCTCCTTTATGAAATCTCCTTAAGCCTTGATCCTTTTTTGTAGAATTTCCTGAATCTACGGACAAACATACTGAGCTCATCATCTTCATCGTCGTCTTCCTCTTTAACTTCTTTTTGTATTGAGGGCAACACCTTTGCCTCTACCATTGATTTCCTCTAAGCCCTTCTTGAACTTGAGCTTGCCTTCATATTCAAACAGACTTCCGAATAAAATAGCTATCGATCTCATCGAATCACTTTGAGCTTCTTCGATGGCTGTCACCTTAGCTTCCCATTCTTTAATGCAAACGTTCAGGATTTTTCTGACTTGAGCATTATGCTCATATGTTTTACCTAAGGCTGATAATGGATTAATTAGATGAGTATAACATAGTTCAAACTCTCCAATGGACTCTCCAGACTTCATATGAAGAAGATTGTATTCAGTAGTTACAGTATTGATCTGATTTTCTTTAATACCAGTGGTTCCTTCATAGGCTATCTCCAAAGCTTTATATGTTTCCTTTGCGCTTGATAGGTTGCAAATCATCGGGATAGCTTTACTGTTAAGAGTTATCTGACTCCTGTTGTTTTCGTCGAACTCCGAGTCAAGCTTTGGAACATGAATTCCACCTTCTCTTTTTGTTGGGACGTAGTCTCCATTCTTCATTACATGTCATAGACCATATTCGATTGCCAATACAAACACCCTGAACTTTGCTTTCCAGAATGAGTAGTATTCGCTGTTGAAACTTGGTGGTCTGTTGATAGATGCTCTGTCAGGAAATATTCCTTCTGTGATCCTTCTTGAGATGTTAAGTCCAAAAGGGAAGACCTTGCTCTGATACCAAATGAAAGCAGAATATCACCTAAGAGAAGGTGAATTGGTTGATTTCAAAAACTTTTTTGAATAAATTGATGAATAAGGAATCAGAGCAGAGAACGAAGAAAATGAACACAGAGGATTTATACTAGTTTGGTCCAAACTCTTGACCTACGTCTAGTCCCCAGACACTCTGGGTTTTTCACCAACTATCAAACACGATTAAGTACTCTGAACTCCAAAGTAATCCTCTAATACTAGGATTTACTCCCCCTTACAATTTGTAATCGGTACACCCACATTCAAGGTCCTTCTACCTTGAGATTAAACAGATAATCAATCAAAAGGATAAAATCTCTCACAAAGTAGATATATATAATCACTGAAGTACAAAAATATCTGAAGATAATAAGAGAATTGAATGAAATAGTAAATCACAATAAATTTGATTGAGCGTTCAGTTGTTTTGGTAGTTGGTGAATTCAATGCTTTTGGAATTTATACCAGCTACCATTAATGACTATTGAAGAAGCTTTAAGATTTTGACGCTCTCTACGCCTTGCTGCCTTTTGAGCAAAGTTGAAAACCCTACATAATGCTTTTGACGCTCTCTTCACCACTCACCAATGTGGCCGGCCTACAACCATCTCCTTCCCTGTATCCCACTAGGCCATTCCCTTTGTGACTTCAGCCATGGACTCCTCTTTCATGGACGACACGACCACCAATGCTGCCCTTGCTCCTCTTGGCCCTCCCATGTAATATCCTGAATTTTTTACCCTGAGAATTAAGAATAAGCCTAAAGTAGGCAGACGACTAAGCCCGGATTGGGAAGAGTCACAAGGATGTCAGAGATGGGAAGTCTTTAGGGACTAAGTAACTTGGCTATATGGGTCAGCAGACCTAGTATGTATAAGCCATGGAATTAAAGTGCCAATGGAAAAAGGGGAACAGGAGACCTATACGGTGTTAATCAGTTGGCAAAAGTGCCTTTTAGCTATGTCCTAAGGTATGAGACAATTAGCTGAGCAAAAATGTACTAAAATAAGTGTGCACATGATATTTCCTAGTCAGGTAAGGATTTCCTGCGTTTTTGAAAAGATAAGAATGAAAAGTCAATTGTAATAATTACTCGAGGACACGTGTCACTACGGGATTAAAAACAAAAAGTAAGTAATGGTTACAGGGGAAAATAGTCAAATCCTTACCCCTTAACCATTCAATTTCGTCCACCTAGGAGAAAGAAGGAGAAATCAGATGATTTTATCCATACTCAGGCCCAAACACAAAATGTCGGTCCCACAGGCGATTGACCGGTAGAAAGGGGACCGATAGGGACAAGTTAGGGGTTCCTTTTGGATTGAATGAGACAAGTGTGGGGCCATATTTGGAATCAAGAAGACGCCACATATGAGTAGGTGATCAGGGGGTAAATATCTGAAAAGTTGAAGAAATATACAAAAGAAATCACCCTGTTAACTAGCGGGGCCCAATGTGGATCAGTGGAAGCAGTTTGTACCGGATAAAGTGGAAAAGGCAGAGAAAAATCATGAGGGAAGATTTGGTGTGGCCCAAATGGCGCCACCTAGCCCTTATAATTATTAAAATTTGCTTGGAGGAAAAAAAAGCAAAATCAGTCCAAAAGTCAAAGTGTGGGTCCCACTTTCTGGATAAAAAGGGATAAATATGGTAAATTTGGAAAAAATAAAATAAAACTCAAGGGATCTGATTTGTGGGCCCAAGATGGCACCACCTAGCCCTAGGAATCATCTAGAGTGCTTGGGGAACAAGAAAAGAATAATAAAGAAGTTTCGGGCCAAAATTGGTAATTTACACAAATTCCAAGCCAAAACAGGTAAATTTCACAAAATGAAAAGTAAAAATCTAGATATTTTGAAGGGGGAGGCGCCACATGGTCGACCTAAAACCCTCTGGAATTTTTTGAGGATATGGTTAAAAGGCTAGATCAAATTAACTAATTAATGACAAAAATTTACTCCGGTTATTCGGGATCGCTTGGCTACCTTTTAATTATTTAAAAAAAGACATAACTCTTCATTTTTGAAAGTGGAGCTTAATCACCAAGAGGGGGGTGAATTGGGGATTTTAAAATTCTTTTGAAATTTCTCTGTTTTTGAACACTAAAACAGAGCTAACCAGAGTATAGGGAAGAAGAACTAGACACAAGGAATTTATACTGGTTCGGTCCAACCTCTTGACCTACGTCCAAGTCCCCAAACTCTCTGGGATTTTCACTATCTCAATTGATTACACACTCAGAATCAAGAGTAATTCTCTCACTAGAACTTACTCCTCTTACAAGTTGTAATCAATATCCCAATCTCCAAGTCCCCCGAAAAACAATAAATGAAAAACTAAAAACACCGAAAGAGTAGATAATGATTCTTACAATAAATGATTTACAATCAGTGAACTCTCTCTAATAGTAGATAATGATAAACACTAAAGATCCATGTATCAAAAGATACTTTACAACTGAAAAACTGAAAGAGCAGTTGGCTAGACTTTGATGCAATTCGTTTTCTGTGTCTTAGCTATTGAGAAGTATTGAATACAACTCTATTTATACAAAGAGAGTATTAAATGACCGTTGAAATCTTCAATATGACCATTGCCTTCATTAAGCAAGGATTAGATTAAGCTTTGGTCTTCTTCTCTCACTACTTTGTGATTAATCTAGTTGCACAGATGTTTGTGCTTTGCTTTCTGACTTTTAATCCGTTGGAAGAGTAGGTACTGCTTAGGGAAAGCAGACATTAAACCCTTTGTAATCGTGTAGAGAATGATGACACAAAAGGATGCAAGCTTCTGGACTTTGCATTTAATGTTCTGACATTGCTTTTTGCTTTTGTTCAAATCTTCATTTAATGTCCTCTAAACCATCTGTAACTCACTAACAAACTGATTAAACATAGTTAAGAATAGTAGTGAATGTAGAGGAGAAGTATTAAGATTAAACAAGAAGGTTTCACATATTCGTCAGATTTGATTTTCAAACTCTGCGACTCATACTCGAGTATGTTCTTCAATACTTGAGTTTGTCACTGTGCATTAATATCAATACTTGAGTATCCACGAGAATACTCGAGTATTCTTCTTCTAGAGAGGAATGTCGTGATTTGAGCTTTGGACCATATCTTTGAAATAGGAACAAAACTCGAGTGTCTAAATCCAAACTCGAGTTTTGGACTTTTGATATGAAAATAAGTTTAAGTCCAAAACCTCAATACTAGAGTTTTCATTTCAATACTTGAGTTTTCAACTCATTGAAAAAGAGCAAAGCTCTTTGTATGCTTGATACTCGAGTTTCCAAATCATTACTCGAGTATTCAGAGGATTTGAAAAACTTTGAGAAATCTATGCCAAGTCAATACTTGAGTTTTCAAATCGATACTTGAGTTTTCAAAAACATGTGTAAAACTTGAAAACTTTCTGTCAATCCGATACTCGAGTATCCAGACCCATACTCGAGTTTTCTCAAGTTGAAAACTTTGGTGACTCTCTGAATGACCAATACTTGAGTTTCTTAAGTAGATACTTGAGTATTGAAAACTTTAGGAAATATTGAAAGAGTCTTTGTATGATGCATACTCGAGTTTGCAAACCGATACTCGAGTTTGGCTCATGGTGAAAAACTTGGAGTGCTCTCTGTAAGTTCAATACTTGAGTTTCCAATGGAAATTGAGTATTGCTTTGTTTAATAAAATTTAGCTACTCTCTGTCAAGTCAATACTCGAGTATTGAAACCAATACTCGAGTTTGCCTTTGACAGTAAGTTTTTCAACTTACCGAAGACAAACTTCAACTTGTGTTTACAATTGTCAGTTATCATCAAAACACATAGAGAACTAACAATTTTCCCCTCAAAAGTGGCATGCTACAGCTGAAGAGAGAAGAAGGGTCCAGCAAGCTTCCATAACCAAGATCAAAAACTTAATCACTCACACCACCAAGCCAAAGCTCTGAATCAGGTAAACACCGAATACCCGAACCTTTGAAGCTTAAATTGTGGTTTTCGTTCAAATTGTTCAGGCTTGGTGCTATAATTTGATTTTTTTGTTTTTGATGGTCACAAAGTTTTCAAAACGTGATTTTGTATCGGTTTAAGCTATGGTTTAAGTTTCCGAACTCAAAAACATCGAAAAACCTTAAGAACAAGCTTGTTCTCAATTCTGGAAATTCTAGCAATGAACATTCAACTGGGTTTTAAAAATAGTAAATGAACTTGGATGAAGCTGAAATGTTACAGGCGAAAAGTATACTTCCTAAGGTTCACCATGATGTATAATGTTGTGTCTTTTGGATTTTTCTACTAAGAGATACAAATTGATAAATTGGAACTAGAAAGCAATAGGGCAAATCTGGACCAGAGAGTGAACAATTGGCTATACACCAACGTATGTGTACTTTTGGTCTATAGAAATATTTTTCATGAAACGTAGAAATTGTAATGGTTCAGATGGCATTGGTTTCAAGCAAAAATTATTTTTTTTGGAATTTATTAAAAATATTTGAATTTGGGCCAGATCTACTGGATTTTTGGAAAAATCTGTGTAGGCTCGGTTTTATCAAAAAATTGCAAGGGTGTTTTTGGAAATACTAAAAATAGTGTATTTTGATGTTATTTAGATCAAGGGAATTTTTGGAAAAATCGTCAGGCATAATAAAATATTAAGGGCAGTATATACCACACCAGGTAGTAACTGCTTTACTCAGATATCTTATGTGTTATGTTGTATGTTTGTTTTTCCATGTGTGTGTATGTTTTTGTATTGGTGCGTAATATGCAATCAGAGCGAGTTGAAGGTCGAGTCGCTAATGATATGGTTCCTAGCGCGGGACGATCAGTCCGAGGTCGGCCTTAATTGGCAACTCATGCGAGTTGATAGGTCCGGGGCATCCTGGTGCAGGCGGCTCTACGGGTCGTGACTCCGGTAAGTCCGGAGCTTGCCTTGGTAAGGCAGCCTGACGGCACGTGGTTATCGGTGATGTGTATGTTCTGTTTGCATATGTGGTGATTGGCATATTACTAATATTTTTATATTTGACATGGTTACATGCATACACTTTACACATTTAGTATTTGAGTATTGACGATTACTGGGGGCCACTATCGAACTCCGTGACGCTTCGTAAACACGGGGTCGTGCCAGAAGCTTGAACAACCTTTTCGAAAAGGTACGGTGCAGCGGTGCAGTTGAAGAATAGGGGATGCCCTATTTATTTTGTATCTATATTTGGATAACTGTATTATTATTTTGGTATTTATTTTGGGATAACTACCCTTAACCCTTCGGGAACTTTAATTTTCGGTTGATTTTACTTTTACCAGTACAGTAGTTAGTCCAAACCGGTCATGTTCTCTATTACGGTTTGCTCGATAAACGTTAAATGGACTCAATTATAAAGGAAACGTAATTAATAAAAGGAATCCCTCTAACTCGTCACACGAAAGAAAGGGCGAGGCCGGTGGAGTGTAACATCCGGGCATTAGTTGTTTTCTTGTTTGCTTTTCCTTTCTTTTGTTTTTTTTAGTTTTCATGTACTCACCCTCTTTGGCTAACGACGGTCTTTTGACTCAAACCATATATAATTTCTTTTTTTTTTTCTTTTTCCTTGGTTTGCTCTATCTAGTCTTCTCTCGATTCTTCAATGATTCATGTTTCAATTTTCACACACACTCTGTTTGATCTTACATGCTTCACTTCCATCTCGCTTACTGTTCGCAATTGGGACATTGCAAAACTTAAGTGTAGGGGAGATTTTTTCCCTATGTGTTTGCTGATATGTGTGCTAAATGACTATCCCCTATAATCCTCAATTTAGCTTTTTGAAATTCAGGAAAATTATGAATTTGTGAAATGTATTTAAAGTGTGAACAAAAATAAGTAGTAATAGAGAAAATGTCTGCATATTGTGTAAAATAAGGTTGTCTTAAGGGAACTGAACTGTGTAGACTTGGGAAATTAACGACACTAGGTTGTGCAGTATAGGATAAAGTAACAATAAGGAAGAATACATAATTGAGCCACATGGAAGGATTTTTTGAGCCTTAAATTTTATATTCTGTGAGCATGCCTGCTAGTTTTAGAACTCTATTTGGTTTGTCTTATTTCTATGGTTTTCACTGGCTTGCAATTGAATAAAATTGTACATGATAAAGGCATTCATTTTCACCCACAAGTCCTATACATAAACCATTGATATCATGATTCCCTTGCTAACCCCCTTGAGCAAAACATACATTGCTATAATGGGAACAGACAAACAATTTCATTTGAAGATAAACGTTGGCAATGTTGTAGCACACCGCTTCATAAGTGCAAAAGTTGTTTTAGAATGGTGCCTTGTAAAAAAAAAGTAGTAGTCTAAAAGCACAAGGCAGTAATAAGGGGCTTGTTAAGTGCAATATCATGTTTACTTTTGCTAAAAGTCCTGTGCGGTGCCTTGCTATAGCATATTCGTTCCATTCACCATCCCCCTACACACAGACATCCATTCCTCAACTCTACAGTCCAAGAAAGT
Organism: Acacia melanoxylon; assembly: GCA_019022615.1. NCBI lineage: Eukaryota > Viridiplantae > Streptophyta > Magnoliopsida > Fabales > Fabaceae > Acacia > Acacia melanoxylon. Next base: position 3,598,655 of record JAFJYJ010000045.1, on the reverse strand, counting down.
CCTTTTGATACAAGTATATATAGATACTAAGAAGAAACTTTAGAAAGTACAGCCATGTCCTTAACTAAATTAACTAGAAAGGATCAACTGTATGTATGGAACGTGAAGTGTGAAGTAGCTTTCCTAGATTTTAAGACTATCTAGACTACACACTGGTACTTTAATTCTAGATCCTACTCAAACTTTCACTTTATACACTGATTCTTCCAAGAAGGGTCTTGGGTGTGTGGTAATGCAAAATGGTAGGACAATTGCTTATGCTTCCAGATAGTTGTGGCCACATAAAGAGAACTATCCTACTCATAACTTGGAGTTGGTAGCATTAGTATTTGCTTTGAAGATTTAGAGGCGTCATCTCTATGGTTCACAATTTGAGGTCTTTAGTGACCAAAAGAGTCTGAAGTACCTGTTTGACCAAAAAGAGCTTAACATGCGGCAAAGAAGATGGATGGAGTTTCTCAAGAATTACGACTACGAGTTAAAGTACTACCCAGGAAAGACAAATGTTGTAGCGGATGCCCTAAGCAGGAAGTCAATCCCTGCAGCCCAGTTGATGGTGAAGAAACATAAATTACTTGAGGATGTGTGAAGTACATCAATTGATGTAATATCGGGACTAGTTTCTACCATGCAAGCATTAACCATTAAAAGTACAACTTGGAAAGAAATTAATTTCCCTTAGCTCAAGGATGAGTATTTATTGGGTGTTAGGGAAGATATTGAAGAAGTAAAAGAGTTAGAATTCAAGATTGGTGAAGACAGGATATTGAGGTATAAAGGAATAGTATGTTTATCTGATGATGGAGAAATAAGACAACTCATGCTTGAGGAAGCTCATAGGAGCAAATACACTATTCACCCTGGAGCAACCAAGATATATCATGATCTTAAAAAGAGTTGGTGGTGGCGAGGCATGAAGAAAGATGTGACTTAGTTTGTTGCTCGTTGTTTTCCATTTGTGTAATTGTTGATAGATTGACTAAGTCAGCTCATTTTCTGGCTATTAGAGCAGAGTACTCTCTTGAGAGACTAGCGAAAATCTATATGAAGGAAATTTTCAGATTGCATGGGGACCAAAAAGCATCGTATCAGATTGTGAGCCACGATTTACTTCACGATTTTGGAGAGCATTGAAGGATGCTATTGAGACTTGTTTCTGGTTCAACATTGCTTACCACCCCCAAACTAATGGGCAAAATGAGAGGACTATACAAATTTTAGAAGACATGTTGCGAGCATGTGCAATTGAGCTGGTAGGAAGTTGGGACAGTCACCTTCCTTTGGAAGAGTTTGCATATAACAACAGTTATGACTCGAGCATCAAGATAACACCTTATGAGGAATTATATGGAAGGAAGGGTAGATCTCCAATTTGTTGGACAAATTTGAAAGAATGGAGTTTACTAGGTCCAGATTTGGTGGATGAAACTACCCAGAAGATTAAGATAATTCAACAAAAACTTCTAACCCTCTAAAGTAAAGAGAAGAGTTATACTGATAGAAGAAGGCAACCATTGGAGTTCATGGGGGGTGAACATGTATTTCTAATAGTCACACTGATGACAAGCATTGGTAGAGCGATTCGAGCAAAGAAGCTTTCACCTCGTTTCATAGGTCCCTATGAGATCTTGGAGAGAGTAGGGTCGTGGCTTGCGAACCTTCATGATATCTTCCATGTAACACAATTGAAGAAGTACCAACCAGACCATTCCCACGTTATTGAAGTGGAGGAGATAGAACTCAGAGATAATATGACATATAAAGCCAAATTGGAGCGGATTGTTGATGTTATGGATAAGAAATTAAGGAATAAAACCATTAGACTCAATAAATGCACTTTGATTTAATCTAAATGTCCAGACTTTTTTTGTTGACTTTCCTTCAAACAAATCCGTTGGACGATCTAGCGTCTAGATGAGGAGAGAAAATCATTAAAGCCTTTAGAATGTGTAGAGAATGATTTACCAAATTCATGCATAGTTTTCTAGACCAGCATTTAATACTCTGACATCATCTTTTGCTTTATGGCTAATCTTCATTTAAACACTTGTTTGATCATTTGGAACTCACTAACAGCTTGATTAAACATAGTTAAAAATAGTAATGAGAGATTATATGAAGTATATAGATCATACTTGAAGATTTCGCAAATACAGACAAGGTGATTTCAAAACAGAGACGCTTAACACTCGAGTTTGTTTAAGTAAACTGGAGTGCATGACTCGAGTTTAATATTTTAGGCTTGAATTACGTGATCATCTTCTTTAAAAATAGATTTGAAGTTAAAATGAAGATATTTATGTATGATTGAAACTCAGCTTTAAAATGTTTCACTCATGTGCGTGACTCAAGTTTATTGTGGTTCACTCGAGTTTAAATCTTCTTTTGAAATGAACTTCGCGATAGTGTTTTGAAAATGTTTTGAGATCGTGTTAATTCGAGTCATTAATTGACTAACTCGAGTTTAGGACTTCTTTAATATTGAGAATAAGTTTAAGTCCACAAAAGCTGATTGGAGTTTTCAATAACAGGCTTGAGTCGCTTTAAGTTCAAAATACTTAGGAAAACTCTCGGCCTTGCTCTAACTCGAGTTTACTTTAGAATGTAAAAGCTTTGAAAACTCTCGGCCAACCACTAACTCGAGTTTGACCAAGATTGGCTCGAGTTACTTTATAATTAAAAGCTTTGAAAACTCTCGGCCAAGTTCAAACTCAAGTTTTCATTTAGACACTTGAGTCAATCTAAGTCTAAATGACTTGACTAACTCTCTGTCTAGTGTTAACTCGAGTTTAGTCTTGACAGAAAATTATTGGTTAAGTTTGAACAAGTTTCAAACATTTTAACTTAACCATTAACTATATTTAAGTTTACAAATATCAGTTATCATCAAAACACATAGAGAACTAACAGTTTATAAAGGAATAGCTCCGGGTGATTCCACGTGGGAGACAGAGGAAATGATGAGGAAGGACTACCCTTATTTGTTTAACTAGCTATGTCTTTTAGCATGTGAGTCGAATTTTGGGGACAAAATTCTTTTTAGGAGGGGAGAATTGTAACATCCTTAAAGTTAATTGTAGCTTAAATTTTAGTTAGTTAAATAATATAGAATAAATCATACATACATACATACATACATACATATATACATACATACATACAAGTTCTAAGAAAAAAAAGAATAGAACAAAAACAAGTTTTTTTTAAAAGAAAAATATAAAAAAAAAGTATTGTTTTAATCAAAAAGCAAACCATGGCCCTAATATATTACCTATATAAATGCGCTAACCCTTGCCCTTGATAATCCGTCCATACACTGCTCCCAGGTTCCTTTCTTCCTCTCAATGTCTATATTGTTGATTTATGACTACTCTCCTTAATTTTTTTCTCTCTCTCTTCTTTTCTCTTGTCTAACTTCTTGTCAAGCTTTTCATTTCATCCGGCTAATACTCTTTCCTCCTTTCAATACTATTGCAATTTAGCTTGACATTGTAAGTGTGTACCTATATAATTCTCAATACCATTTCCTCTTTTCATTTCTTTTATCTGATGGCTCAACATGACTTTTTGGTAGGGATAACAATTTTTTTTTAACTCTCCCGAAGTTCTTCAGTTCATTGTTGTGCGTGTATGGAGATTTGAACAAAACCCATATTTTGTCCTCTCTATCTCACTTACAACAAGGACGTTTCTTCATTCTTCTTTTTTTTTTTTTTTTTAAAAAAAAAAACACAAAACTTGTAGATCTGCAAATAGGTGATGCTTTTTGACTTATGCTTTTATTCCATTGCGTGGCTTTGCATACATCTATTTGTAATACCCGGATATTCAATACCCGGATGACCATTAATTATAAACAAATATTCCTTCAAATGTTAAAGGTGAATATGTGGTCTCAATTATTGAGCAAAATTACCTTGTTACTTAGGGGAAATTACTGTGAAAATTAGAAAAGAAAAAGAGTTAAAACCCCTGACAAGTGTATTTTTATAAGGCAGAAAACGGCATGAAAATATTATGATAAATCTCATATGATAAAAGTTATTGACAAAAACTTAGGGAGTATGTTATCTTTAATTTTAGAAATTTTTGGGATTATTTCCCGGAAAATAAAGGTGCATCAATAAAATAATATTAAAAGCACTTTTTGGCCCCAAATATTTTTAATATTTTACATAGGATATAAAATGCCAATGTAAGTCAAAAAGTTGAGAGATAATAGTTAATCCTAAATAATAAAATTGTCAACAATTAGTAAATGGCTAATTAAGTAATTAATGACTAATTACTTGGATTAAAATATAAGATAAATAAATTAGAAAAATAATAAATAAATGCTGAAAATTCGAAATAAATAATTAAATAAATATAAATATAATAAAATATTTTATGCTTAGAAAAATAAATAAAAAATAAAAGGAAAAAATTAATATCTAGATATTTTTATTAAAATAATATTATATATGGTAAAGAGCCAACAGGACATTTGAGAATGGATAGAAATTAAATCCTACACCAAGGTATAGGGATTTAGTCTAAGTCATCAGAACTTTTTATAAACCACTGAAATTCTACCTCGGAGTGAAATTTTGTCTCGGTCGTCGTTTACGAAACCAACGCGTAATTAAGGGTACTTGGATAATTAAGATAGGGCGAGATAGTGCTAAAAGTGACTTATAGAAAACGCACCGTGTTTTTCAAACCAGGGATATGGTTACTTAGGTCAGAACATATTACGAACCAGTGATTTTCTGCCATGAAGCTGGTTCTATCGGAAGTAATTTCCGTAACCGTTGGCGTTTGTCTAAAAATATTTAGCTGATGAGGAAATACCCGTAATGGGATCAAAAATTTAGTTAAACCAGGTTAGAACTCCAGTGCCTTGCTATCAGATTTTTAAGTTTTGGCAAGATTATGCGATTCGAACACCGATCGGGGAGACTACGGTAAGTTAGCATGTGTGAAATCATCAAAGATGATGTCACAAGGGGGGGAGGTCGGCACCTTATGTGTAAGGCCAAGATCAGCCCATTTGTCCAAAATGCGATCTGACGGCCGAAATCCGATCTGGAGAACTTTTCATAAATTCCCACCTTGTCCTTATTTTTCCCTATAAATAGCAAGCACCTTGCTCTTCATTTTCCACACCAAGGATCCAAAATCTAGAGAGAGAGAGAGTAGAGAGAAGGAAGAGCTCTTGAAGTTCTAGCCAAGCCGGAGTAAGTTTTTCGGTCCCTAGTCTTAAGCTTCGGTAGTTCTTTCGGTAGATAGAGTAGAAATGCTAGAATTTCTTTCAATCTTTCGAATAGTTTTAGATATCATATTTTATGAGTATATATGATATTTATGTTGAAAATATTTTTGGGAAAAGAGATCTGGCAAACTTTTGGAGAAAAAAAGCGGAAACAGCGAAGCTCTGGCGAAATTGCGCCGATTAGGGGGTCAGGGGCAAAATGGTAATTTTTACCTAAAATGCATGTTATAGTCTTAAATATTGATAAATGTTATCCTTATAGGATATTTGGATTAATCGTACCGCTATCAAGCCGCTGTTGTACCGCCGTCATACCGCTGTTTTTACCCGCTGTTTTCCGTTTTCGTCAAAGTACCGTTATACCGTCGGAAAGGTACGGACGCGTATTTTAACCTTAATCCGATGCTTATTGTGTGCTATATGTGTTTGCTGTGTTCATATACTGAGATTCTGTTTGTTTGAAAAATGGTGGAGTTATGAGTACACAGGTTATGGCATTGTTAACACTGTTTAGAGTTTTCCTAGCGCTATGGACACGACATGTTATCGTGGCACCGGAGAGAGTGTGCGATCGGGGATAACATACATACTGCGGGGGCTGTGTAATGTTATTGCACGATATGTGGAGATGTGTTTTTATACTGTGAAATGTTGTTGATATCTGTCATGCATATACTGTTTCATAAGCATGAGGTTAACCGTTACCTGAGATCCATTGGGCATTGGTTCTCAGCTGTTGATATAGCTTCAGGATCCCAGGGTGTCCGGGAGGAGGTGAAGGGAAAGAGGGCAGCGTAGAGAGGCAGATGAAGAAAATAAATTATAGTCTATTTTGTCTAGAAATATTCGGATGACTGTACCACTTATGACTACCAGACATATTATTATGAATGTTATTCAGTTACTCTATTTCATATTTAAATTCAAAAAAAAATTCAACTGCTCAACTCTGATCAATATCCGCGAGAAAACGTTTACAAAAACAGGGTGTTACATTTTAGGTATCAGAGCAGTTGTCCTGGCATGAATCTAACTATGTTAATACGAACAGTTTGGGGGCGCAAGGCAAGGCTAGTCTATGTGGATCAGCCAATCAGTCACCCTAGCACGGTGAGGCTCCCATGATAGACACTTGTCTGGTCATTCTGTTCGGTTAACGGAGTTAGGTTCAAAAGCCTTTAGCTTAGAGCAAAAAGCTCTGGCACAGACTTGACTATGTTACTACAATCAGTTTGGTGCTTAAACTAGAAAGGTTTATGTGGTTGTCACTCAGTCGCCGTAAATACTCGGTGAGACTTCCATAGAATTAAACCCTGCCTGGCCAAACTGGTTGAGTAGCGTAGTTAGATATGTTGCATTTTGCAAAAATAGATTTTTGAAAAAGAGTACGATATAACCTGGTGTTGTGTTGTAGAGATGGACGAGAAGATAAGCGGTATGTGTTGTATCCGGGCGAGATGGAGGCGAGTAGCACGGAGGACATACCCATCACTCCTCGCAGGAGATAACCCGACTACCCGGAAATCCAAAACCTAGATAATCCCGATGCATACTCCGACGACCTACGGTATGTGTTAGACAACAACCAAATCCTTACGAGAGGCCTTGCATTTAGAACTCGTTCATGCCAGCTTAATTTCTTATAATGACCGAGCAAATACCTATAATACCTGACAAACGTCAAAGAGTCCTATATGGCCAACTCGCGATACATTTATCCATACCCTCCCGGAGATTGGATCAGATCCACTCTCCAGCATTTTCCCCGTACCCGTTACTGGGTTGAAAAGACCAATAAAATCCTAAACGGAGGAAATTTTGAGGATGTCGAATCATGGATCTTTAATCTTAAACGTCTGGTGTATCGGAGAATGTGAGGATGGGAACAGATCAAGAAAGCAGTGGAAGAAGAGATAATAGTAGATTGTAAACTACATCGTTGTGTATTTTGAATTACAAGTGTGTTTTGACTTGTTATGTGCATAAGATGTGTGAGTAAAAGACCCGTGTATATAAGGGTAGTATAGGGATGCATATAGTTATATATGAGGTTTGTATGTTGATAAATAAATGAGATGTTGTGTACTTGTGTATGTGTTATTCTAACCTGACTAACGTCTCTCGTAAATGAAAATAGAACAAAAATGGAAAACTTAAGAGGAGCTGGTGCTCCCAGAGGCCGAGGCCGACAACCTCGAGTAATCCCCATTCCGACACATGAACCAGAGCCAGAGGCTCGTGAACAGAACCCGCCAAATCTGAATGCATGGCAAGAAGTCATGGCAATGTTGCATGAGCAACGGGCCATGATTGAAGAATTACGCACCGAATGATTCGAAAGGCGGACTAAAACTGAGATAGAAGATGAAGAAGAAGAAGAAGAGGAAGAAGAACCCGAATGATCACCATCCCCGCACAAGCTCGAAAGGGCAATCATGCATCTGCAACCTCCCCGTAGGGAGGCTGAGACTACTCAGCATTGGGTAGCCCAATTCTGCAAGCTGAAACCCCCAGCTTTTCATGGTAAGTTAGACTCCGCAGAGGACTGGCTTATGAAATTAAACAAAATCTTTGAAGTGATGGAATGCCCAGAAGATCGCAAACCCCAACTGGAGATTTATAAACTTGAAGGAGACGCAGACCGCTGGTGGAATTCAATAGCAGCATTTTTACGTCTCCATTATTGTCCCATCACATGGGAGAAATTTCTAGAAAAATTCAACGAGCAGTATTTCCCTGCTTCTGTGCAAATCATGAAGGAGTCTGAATTCCTTCACATCCGACAGGGCCAAGAGGAGTCAGTAGATGACTACTTCGCTCGCTTCACAAATCTGTCCCGTTACTCTTCGCATGTTAGAAGAGATGATGAAGGAAGCAGTATGGCAAATATACTGGTGTACGGACTCAAATTTGAAATCAGAGAGAAACTCGTTTCTCTGCAATTTCAAGATCTTATTCATGCTATTGAAGCATGTCGGCTCATCGAGCGAAACCTGAGGGAACTACGGAGGAACAGGCCCTCCAGCAACACTGGCCCAAATCGTGGCGGTGCCAACCGTAGAAACCGGCCGGAAAGGAGGAGGCCACCTTGGAGTAATTCCCCGGAGGAAACAAGAGGCCCTATCAGCCCGGACAACAAAACGTCCCAAGAAACCAAGCGTCCCGACCGTGTCACAAGTGCGGAAGGTACCATCAGGGTAGCAACTGCGAGGGACAGCTGACTTGCTACAAGTGTAATAGGCCTGGACATATCAATGTAAATTGTCCACTGAGAGCAGCGGAGCAAAAGACGCAGAATCCTGGTCGAGTGTTTGCCTTGACCCATGAGGAAGCCAGAAAATCCCCGGACATGATCCAAGGTACAATATCTCTAAACGGATATTCACTTCAAGCATTGCATGACTCGGGTGCTAGTCACTCGTTCATTTCCTATGATTGTGCTAAACGTCTAGGAATGCCTGCCTATAGTTTACCTTGTGACTTGTTAGTATCTACACCACTCGGTGTTAAGACCTTAGCTTCTGATTCATGTCTAAATTGTGTTGCGAGTACATATGGACGTGATTCAAACATTGATCTTATTCGGTTGCCACTCCATGACATTGACGTCATTCTCGGTCTTGACTGGCTGTCTGCGAATAATGTGATCCTTAATTGCGGAAGCAAAAGCATCTCTTTTGCACCTCCTCGCGGCGAGGGCAAGATCGACGCAAATCTAAATTTTCTTTCATTGCGAGAGGCTCAAAGATGTATTAAGCATGGATGCCAAGCCTACATGGTATTCTTTTCTATCAAGGCGGAAGCCGAACCTTTACTCCAAGACATCTCTGTCGTAAATGAATTTCCGGATGTCTTCCCAAATGACCTCACTGAACTACCTCCGAAAAGAGAAGTTGAGTTCGCCATTGAACTGATGCCTGGCACAGGTTCAATATCCAAAGCTCCATATCGTATGACACCAAACGAAATGCAAGAACTAAAGAAGCAACTTGAGGAACTACTCGATAAAGGGTTTATCTGACCCAGTGTTTCACCATGGGGAGCCCCGGTGCTGTTTGTAAAGAAGAAAGATGGAAGTTTTCGAATATCGTGAGTTGAACAAAGTGACCATCAAAAATAAATATCCTCTCCCCAGAATTGATGATCTTTTGGATCAATTATCTGATTCCAACATTTTCTCAAAAATTGATTTGCGATCGGGATATCATCAGCTACGAGTTAAAGCTAGTGACGTTCCCAAGACAGCTTTTAGAACCAGATATGGGCATTACGAATTCCTTGTGATGCCTTTCGGCTTAACAAATGCACCTGTTGTATTCATGGACTACATGAACATAATTTTTCGTCAACACCTGGATAAGTTTGTAGTGGTGTTTATTGACGACATCCTTGTCTATTCAAAAAGTAGAGAGGAGCACGAAGAACATCTGCGATTAGTGTTGAGTATACTCCGAGAGAGGCGACTCTTTGCTAGACTTAGCAAATGTGAGTTTTGGTTACCAGAAGTTAGATTTCTGGGCCATGTCATATCACGAGGCGGAGTTCTTGTTGATCCCAAAAAGTGGAAGCGGTTACGGGACTGGAAAAGACCGGAGACAAATGACGGAGATTCGTAGTTTTACGGGTCTAGCGGGATATTACCGCAGATTCATACAAAATTTCTCACGTCTTGCCTTACCATTGACGAAGCTCACAAGGAAAAACCAACCCTTTGTATGGGGTGAGGACTGCGAGGATAGCTTTCGTAGATTGAGGGAGAGGTTGACCACGACACCAGTATTGATAATCCCATATCCGAGTGAGACTTATATGGTCTATAGTGATGACAGCGGGCATGGATTGGGGTGTGTCCTGATGCAACAGGGCAGAGTGGTGGCCTATGCCTCTCGTCAGCTTAAAGTTCACGAGTTGAATTATCCTACGCATGACTTAGAGCTTGCGGCAATTGTGTTTGCTTTGAAGATATGGAGGCATTATCGCGGTGCAACCGTAGAATTATACTGCGACCACAAGAGCCTAAAATACCTTTTTGATCAAAAGGAACTCAACATGAGGCGGCGTCGGCTGGATGGAGTTACTCAAAGACTATGACCGGAGATTAAATATCATCCGGGTAAAGCCAACGTCGTTGCAGATGCTCTTAGTAGAAAGTCGGTGCAGGTAGCGCACATGATGGTTCAAGAACTGAAGTTGCTTGAAGACTTCAGGGATTTGAACTTATCAAATCAAATTTGTGGAAGTTTCGATGCTTCAAGCGAAGTCTATCTTGCGAGTCTTCTTGTCAGTCAAGGAGAATACGATTTGAGAGACGAGGTCGAGGAAGCTCATAAACTTGACGACCGAGCTATTGCTATGCAAGAGATGATCGCACGGGGCGAAACTCAAGACTATGACCTATCCATTAGTGGTTTGGTCAGATACAAGAAGCGAATCTACATACCCCCGGTAGATGAGTTGCGGCGAAAGATTCTGGACGAAGCTCACAAAAGTAAATATACTTTGCATCCAGGAATGGTCAAAATGTACCAAAACCTTAAGTCCGAACTACGGTGGCCCGGATCAAGAAGGACGTGACCGAGTACATTTCCAAATGCTTAACTTGTCAGAAGGTTAAGATTGAACATCAACGACCCGCAGGCCCTCTTCAAGGATTTGAAATTCCGGAATGGAAATGGGAGTGCGTAACCATGGATTTGGTAGTAGGATTGCCCAAGATCAGGAATCACGATGCGATCTGGGTAATCGTTGACCGACTAACCAAATCAGCACATTTCCTTCCCATCAGTATAAATCATTCCCCAGAACGCTTAGCAGAAATCTATATCAAAGAAATCGTGAGACTTCATGGTGTGCCAAAGAGCATTGTCTCTGATCGCGATCCGCGATTCACATATCAGTTTTGGTAAGCGTTGCACGAAGCGTTAGGTACTAAGCTGCGATTTAGTACGGCCTATCACCCTCGGACCGATGGTCAATCGCGAAAGAACAATACACACGTTAGAAGATATGCTTCGAGCGTGTGTGTTGGACTTTAAAGGCCATTGGGACCAACATCTACCATTGGCGGAATTTGCGTACAACAACAGCTACCATGCGAGTATACAGATGGCACCGTCTGAGGCGTTGTACGGACGAAAGTGTAAGTCACCTATATGTTGGACGGAACTATCAGAACGCGAGTTCCTTGGGCCGGATATAGTTGATAAGACTTCCGAACAAATTGCATTAATCAGGAAGAGACTCCTGGCAGCTCAGAGCAGACAGAAGAGCTACGCGGACAAGAGGAGAAGACCTCTTGAATTTGAAGTCGGAGACCATGTGTTTCGAAAGTGTCCCCGGTGACCGGTATTGGTAGAACACTAAAACGATGGAAGGCGAGTCCTCGTTACATAGGACCATTTGAAATCCTAGCCAAACGCGGACCAGTGGCGTATCAGATCGCCTTACCCCCGAACCTTAGTAAACTTCACGACGTATTCCATGTTTCCCAGCTAAAGAAATACCAACGACCACGACCATGTTATTGAATACGAGACCGTTGAATTACGACATGACAATACTTTTGAAGTCGTGCGGAGCGATCATTGAGTGTCAAGAGAGACGGCTTAGGCACCGGGAGTATTCCAATGGTGAAAGTGGTGGGAAGGGATTGTCACCGAAGAGCGACATGGGAGACGAGAAGATATGATACGGAAATACCCGAATTCGTGACTAGTAGCTTAGTTAGACTAGAATAAATTTCGAGGGCGAAATTTTGTTTAACGGGGAGAAATGTAATACCGGATATTCAATACCCGATGACCATTAATTATAAACAAATATTCCTTCAAATGTTAAAGGTGAATATGTGGTCTCAATTATTGAGCAAAATTACCTTGTTACTTAGGCAAAATTACTTGTAAAAATCGAGAAAAGAAAAAGAGTTAAAACCCCGACAAGTGTATTTTTATAAGGCAGAAAACAGCCTGAAAATATTATGATAAATCTCATATAACAAAAGTTATTGACAAAAACTTAGGGAGTATGTTATCTTTAATTTTAGAAATTTTTGGGATTATTTCCCCGGAAAATAAAGGTGCATAAATAAAATAATATTAAAAGCACTTTTTGGCCCCAGTATTTTTAATATTTTACATAGGATATAAAATGCCAATGTAAGTCAAAAAGTTGAGAGATAATAGTTAATCCTAAATAATAAAATTGTCAACAATTAGTAAATGGCTAATTAAGTAATTAATGGCTAATTACTTGGATTAAAATATAAGATAAATAAATTAGAAAAATAATAAATAAATGCTGAAAATTCGAAATAAATAATTAAATAAAAATAAAAATAATAAAATATTAATAAAATATTTTATGCTTAGAAAAATAAATATAAAATAAAAGGAAAAAATTAATATCTAGATATTTTTATTAAAATAATATCATATATGGTAAAGAGCCAACAGGACATTTGAGAATGGATATAAATTAAATCCTACACCAAGGTATAGGGATTTAGTCTAAGTCATCGTGACTTTTTATAAACCATCGAAATTCTACCTCGGAGTGAAATTTGTCTCGGAAGTCGTTTTAAAAACCAACAACGTAATTAAGGGTACCGGATAATTAAGATAGGGCAGATAGTGCTAAAAGTGACTTATAGAAAACACACCGTGTTTTTCAAACCAAGGATATGGTTACTTAGGTCAGAACATATTACGAACCAGTGATTTTCTGCCAAGAAGCTGGTTCTATCGGAAGTAATTTCCGTAACCGTTGGCGTTTGTCTGAAAATCTTCAGCTGATGAGGAAATACCCGTAATGGGATCAAAAATTTAGTTAAACCGGGTATTCTTAAAGAGAAAGAATAGAACTCCAGTGCCTTGCTATCAGATTTTTAAGTTTCGGCAAGATTACGCGATTCGAACACCGATCAGGGGAGACTACCGGTAAGTCAACATGTGTGACATCATCAAATATGATGTCACAAGGGCGGGGGAGGTCAGCACCTTATGTGTAAGGCCAAGATCAGCCCATTTGTCCAAAATGCGATCTGACGGCCGAAATCCGATCTGGAGAACTTTTCATAAATTCCCACCTTGTCCTTATTTTTCCCTATAAATAGCAAGCACCTTGCTCTTCATTTTCCACACCAAGGATCCAAAATCTAGAGAGAGAGTAGAGAGAAGGAAGAGCTCTTGAAGTTCTAGCCAAGCCGGAGTAAGTTTTTCGGTCCCTAGTCTTAAGCTTCGGTAGTTCTTTCGGTAGATAGAGTAGAAATGCTAGAATTTCTTTTAATCTTTCGAATAGTTTTAGATATCATATTTTATGAGTATATATGATATTTATGTTGAAAATATTTTTGGGAAAAGAGATCTGGCAAAATTTTGGAGAAAAAGAGCGGAAACAGCGAAGCTCTGGCGAAATTGCGCCGATTAGGGGGTCAGGAGCAAAATGGTAATTTTTACCTAAAATGCATGTTATAGTCTTAAATATTGATAAATGTTATCCTTATAGGATATTTGGATTAATCGTACCGCTGTCAAGCCGCTGTTGTACCGCCGTCATACCGCTGTTTTCTGTTTTCCGTCAAAGTACCGTTATACCGCCGGAAAGGTACGGACGCGTATTGTAACCTTAATCGATGCTTATTGTGTGCTATATGTGTTTTCGTGTTCATATACGAGATTCTGTTTGTTTGAAAAATGGTGGAGTTATGAGTACACGGGTTATGGCATTGTTAACACCGTTTAGAGTTTGCCTAGCGCTATGGACACGACATGCTATCGTGGCACCGGAGAGTGTGCGGGACCGGGATAACATACATCACTGCGGGGGCGTGTAATGTTATTGCCTGATATGTGGAGATGTGTTTTTATACTGTGAAATGTTGTGGATATCTGTCATGCATATACTGTTTACATAAGCATGAGGTTAACCGTTACCTGAGATCCAATGGGCATTGGATCTCAGCTGTTGATATAGCTTCAGGATCCCAGGGTGTCCGGGACGAGGTGAAGGGAAAGATGGCAGCGTAGAGAGGCAGATGAAGAAAATAAATTATAGTCTATTTTGTCTAGAAATATTCGGATGACTGTACCACTTATGACTACCAGACATATTATTATGAATGTTATTCAGTGACTCTATTTCATATTTAAATTCAAAAAAAATTTCAGCTGCTCAACTCTGATCAATATCCGTGAGAAAACGTTTACGAAAACGGGGTGTTACATATTTGTTTTATTTATTTTTTTTAAAAAAAATTACAGATCCATTTACAGCATGTAGTTCTCCCTCTTTAAGGTTCTTGGACAGGATATCCTTTCAAGTTCCTACCCTCAGACACATGTATATTTTGTTGGGTAAAAGTGAAAAAAATACCATAAGCTTTTATCCAAAGTGCACCTAACACCAAATGCTCTTTTGAGGTGTAAAAGTACTCATAAACTTATAAAATTGGAGCAAAATTCATAGCACTATTAAAAGATGCTAACATACATTAATTACCACTTGAAAGGACCAAAATGCCCCCAACCTCCACTTCCTCCAAACCTCCCTCGCAAGTTAGAACACCTTTGATTCATCCTCTTTACTCTCAAAAATTCATCATCAACAATCATCAATCAAAAAATGAACACAGTATAAAAAATAACTAGGTTGGAAGAAAACAAAACCAGACTGAGATCAAGTTAGCATGACTTCCAGGATACCCCAAGCACACCTAAAGCCACTAAGCTTCAATTCCATCTTCATTGAGGTAAGATTATGCTTCAACGTTCCTCACCATCGTTCTATCTACTTTCACCAGAATATTGATGGCCATGGTCTTGATGTCATCTTCTTTGTTTGCTTCTTTTACGGTTATCATAGGTTGCAAAGCCCTTTTTTACCCAGTCAAATTATCATCCTCTACCTCTAATACTAAGATCACTTCATCTTCCTCTAAATCAAAACTAAAAGAGTGGAAATGCTTCTTAAAGGACATGGCTTTGAGTTTCTTGATCCTCTTCCCCTATCTAGTTCTTCTCCACTATCGTCGAAGCCTCGCCACGATTTGACTAGACCCAAGGAAAGAGTGAAATTCCATATCTAACACTACCACAAAAAATAAGTGGGTGATAAAGCTCTTCCCAAATAGATATGGTCAAAACATTGAATGAATGGAGAAAACAATCAAACAAGAGCCTCGGATCAACATATATAATAGTCATAACCCTAATTGGAGACTGAAGCAGGGGTGTTGGCTTTGCTATAGCTGCAAAGATTAAGACTGAAACATGGCCGTCATTGAGGGAGGATGTTGCTGTCGTCAGCATGTAAGAAGGAAACGGGACGATGAAATAAGGAAGGGAGGAAGTCTCCATTGCCTTCACCGGCATCTAGGAAGGGAACATGGAAATGAAAAGAGGAAGGGAGGGAATCGATCAATCGAAAGGCAAATAAAGAAATTAAAATTTAGACATTTTTATTATTTTTTTAAAACAGGGGTCCCACAAACAAAGTTAGTCCCTTTTAACGATGCTATGAATTTTGCTCCAATTTTATAAGCTTATGAGTACTTTTCCACCTCAAAAAAGCATTTGGTGTTGAGTGCACTTTGAGTAAAAGCTTAAGTGTATTTTTGCACTTTTACCCTATTTTATTTGGATTCTCCTTTGCCTCACACATTTCTAATCCTATTAATTTCCTTTTTCTCTTTTTATTTTTGAAACGAGAAACTTGATTGCCTTCCTCATTTTGTACGGCTTGTGTGCATAGGGAAGAGGGAAGACCACCTTTTCTTACTCTTCTATTATGTGTATAATATTTCTTCCTTTCTTGAAAACACTCACCTATTAAAATTTAACTTTGTTTACCTTTCTATTCTAACCTGAAGTTTTTGTAGATTCTATCATATGTTTAAATATTCTTCCCTACATGTATAAATAAGATAACTTGTATCCTTGACTAAGATATGTGTATATTATATTAGTTTTCAAGAGGGTAGCCTTGATGCTTTACAATAGTTTTAGAGCAGCTTTATAGAAACTATAGAATAGCTTTGAGTAATATATTAATATATATTTATATGCGTGATTTGTAGACTCTCATTGAGAGCTTTGGAGTAACTCTTGTGTGATTACCTATAGGTTAGGGAGTAATAGGTAACTCTGAATATTATTCCATATACTTGTGAATTGTGTATTATTGTGAATGACTATCTTTTATATATATATATATATATATATATAATTAAAGGACTGAATTATATGTATTTGTGTGTGTCTATTGTAAATTGGTATTCTATATGCATTGAAGCATAATTTATTGTACCTTTTCTTTTAATTATATGATTGGTGATTGAATATATGTTTGTCATGGCGGTTACATTTGTGATAGGTTGGAGTAAGGAGGAATTTGTATGTTGAAATCTTTTACCACGTGGTATTTCATCACTCGGTGCACAATGGATACACTTGTCAAGGCCCTTTCTTCTATGTCTTCCTTTGGCTGGGATTGCATTAGAGTTGTAGGACATGTGACACCTTCTTAGTTGTGTTCTTTTAAGGAGGGGAGCCATCGTCCGTATTTAAGCTCTACACCTTTAGTCGGTGTGTATCTTAAGAATCGGTGAGCTTGGAACAATCCAATCAAATGGATGGGTTCTCTATTGGACTATATGTTAGCCTATGACTCTAGTCAGCGGTATAAAGATGGATGATGATATAAGGGAGGTTACATATTGAATATTTCATAATTGTATAGTATATAATGTGATGAAAATACAGATTGACATGATGATTCAATTATAAGTGTTGTATATGAGGATTGTGATACATACAAATATATACACAATCAACTCCTTCTTTCTATCATTTGTGATTTCTTGTGTACGGTAGAAACTTTCAATGATTACTGAGACGTCGAATCTCACCTTATATTGACAATTTCTAGTGATTGTTCTAGTATGGAGCAAGGGAAGGCACCTATGGAGTGAGCCTTGAAGGCTTGTTTGTGCTCTTACAGCTTATGTTTTGTCGTTTTATTTACCATGACCCTAAGACTTCCGTATTCCGTTTTGTTTATTGAACAAAATTATGATTTAATTTGACACTATAATGTGGGTTTTGGTTGAATTAAGTTTGTATTTTAGTTATTTGAATGCTGAACATCCTTATTAACGATATTTAAAATACTTTGGTTAAGTATTTGAGTGTTTGGTTTGGAGGTGTTACAATTGTGATCATTCCGGATATACTTTCCTTAAGGACTCACTAACATGATTCTATTGAACCGAATGATGTACATGTTTTCAAGATTTTTATGATGTTTGTGACTAGACATGTTTTTGGATTAGTACTCGCCCTCGATTTACTCAAGCAAGAACTTCGACTAGGCGCCGCTTATAGCTACCATGTGGGTTGCTTGATTTCTTTGCTATGAATATTCGAGACTTTCATGTATGGCAATTTTATATTTGATAGCTTGCACAGATCATTTTCCACCATGATGGGGTTTTTTGTTATAAATTGTTGGTTAATGGTGAAAGCCTAACAGATTTTGTTTAAACCACTGTGTGCTTGATTTTCTTTGTTTTTTCTGTGGATGATATGTTCTACAGGTGCTGGCTCTTTAATTTCTCAACCTTTTGATTGACAATGAGGACATTGTTAATTTGAAGTTTAGGGGTAATAGTTGCAATGTTGTTTGACACTTTCATGTGCATAGTGAAAATTTTGAAAGAAAATTATTAGAATGTTTTGAATTGTCCATGCTTATTTTTGCTTGTGAATAATGGTTAATGAGAACAAAATGAATTAACTAAAATTCTAATTTATTTGTCAAAGTTGCCTGGGTGATCCAATGATATAAATTACTTTTCAATCTAAAATATTTGATCAAAAAACTTGTTAGGGTTAAGAAGCAGATTGGCCAACGAACTATTACCCAAGGAGCATCTGACACAAATATTAATTGGGGGTACCATAATTATCAATCAATGATTAAAAAGTGAAAAAAAGCACAATGCCGTTAAACTACGCCGTCACTCTCTTGGTGTCTCCGTCTTCCATTGATCATCACGGTGTCGACGACTCCAAAGCTTCCATTGTTGTTGGGTGTTCCACTAATCCTCTTGAACTCATCAAGGTCCATATGTAGTTTCAAGGCGAGAATCACGCACCGAAATCAAATCCAGTAGTCCACAGCTTCTGACCGGCACGTGCCTTGCACCTTGGTTCCGTCCCTCCGATTCCACATGCAGCAGCTGCCGCTACTACAGTGCCTGCTTGCATGGGTCCCAACTCTGCTGGTGTTTGCCTTATCCAACAAGAAGGCATAACTACTCTTTCCTTTAGCGTCTCTACCACAATCGTCCGCCAGTGCCTCACATTTTAACGTAATTGTGATAGTTGTTTTTTAATTGTTATTTAATTTGGTACTTATTTTCACTTTTTAATTGTTGATTGATAATTAAGGTATCCTCAATTAATGTTTGTGCCATATGCTCCTCAGGTAATAGTTTGTTGGCCAATCTACACCTTAACCCAATTTGTTATTAATGGATGTATTGTAGTGATAAATCATGCCAGCCATGAGTTTTTAAGCTAAGAAAGCAATATTGGAGCTAACTTTATTTTGGATGTTCTTGTTGAAAGGCTTTGCAGCAATTTATGTTATATTTCTTTGTTCAAACTATTAATTTTAAAATGATCTTTGGACTTCTTCAGAACTTCTGATTTGTTTCAAACGGCTTAAAAATTGATTAGGGCACTTCATAAAATGTGATTGAGTCCTTAGTGCTTACCTAATTGATTTTATTCCTTTTTGAACCCATATTTTGAGCCTTATTGAAAAACTATTAAAGATTCTTTTTCAAAAACCTAACAACTACCTATCTAAGCCAATGTGAAAAAAAACATGATTCTGTTCCTTTGAGATAGATGATAATTGATTGGGTTGTGTAATGTGGTAATTTGCAGAGTTTCAAATGATTAGGAAAAGGAGTGTAGAAAGTAAGAGGGTTCACAATGTATAGAAATCAAGCCAAAAATGTTAAAAGAAAAAAGAAATGTAGTGTATGAAAAAATGATGGAAAAAAAATCTAAGGCTTGATATGGAATAGATCATTTTGGTTTAAGTCTAGGAGGGTATGTTTAATGAGAAAAGGAAGAAATCCCTTGAGTGGTTATCATCTAGCTTGAGGTATTTGTTGATTATCCTTTACCTTTCCATTTCAGAACCTTAACCCATGGATCCATTACAAGTTGAAAAATCCCTTTGATTTTTAAGTCATGTGAAGTGAATTAGAAGAAAAGAGGAAGAAATTAGATAATGTTGGAATTGAGCATTTGAATATAGTTATATTACTTGAAATATTGTTTTTAACTTCAAAGCAAGTGCAAAAGGAATACATGTGAACTCCATTCACACACTCACTTTTGTAAATTCTTTAAAAGCATGTTTTAAATATATGAAGTGTTCATTTTTACATATTTACTTGGTTTCTGTTTTATATAACTCGTGAGCAGCAAATGAGGACAAATTTATTCATGCATCAATGATAAATACTAAAGAAATTTAGTGAAAATACATGTTTTTGCTTGTGGACAAGCAAAAATCAAAGAAATTCTTGTTATTTCCTATGTAGTTTGTGATTCAATTGAGAATTAAAAAATCCTCCTTACTTTGTAGGAGGATGGAAACAAGGTTTGAAGCTCTATAAGAACCAAGAAACAAGGAAAAAAATAAAGGAAGGGAAGCATTGTAAAGTTAGAAGGAACTTGTACAACTGACCTCAGTAAGTGGACCAATTGGGCGTAGCAAGTAAACAATTTAAGAAGTTTACTCTCTATGTAACTAGCCATGACAATTTGACAAACTCGCCATAGCAAGTAATCCCTATCTGCTCTCTCTGTAACTAGCAAGTCAAGACTCTGAAGAAAAATTAAATCTCTGTGTTGTTATTTCTCTATGTGTTTTAATGATAACTGATAATTGTAAACTAAATCAAGTTAATGGTTAAGTTAAAAAATGTTTTTTAAACTTGTTCAAACTTAACCAGTAACTTACTGTCAAACTTGACTCAAGTTTAGACTTGTAAAATTCAAGTCAACACAAGACAGAGAGTTGTCAAAATATTGGAACTCAACTTGACTCGAGTTTCAGGTTGCTTAACTCGAGTCAGTGCAAGGTAGAGAGCTTTCAAAGTATTTTGAACTCAAAGTGACTCGAGCTGTACTATTGACTCAAGTTATATTTTGTGGACTTAAACTTATTTTCAAAATACAGAATTCCTTGACTAAAGGCCATTGTCTTTAACACAAGCATAGATTTGAAAACACATTTTCAAATAAACTAGTCACTTAATGACTCGAGCTAACACGATTTCAAACCATTATGCCTTTTCAAAGTTCATTTGTAAAAGAAGAACTTGACTCAAGCTAACCTTAATTGACTCAAGTGATGCACTTGAGCTACATGTTTTAAACTCGAGCATAAGTCATACGAAACATCTTCTTCTTAAACTTCAACTTATTTCCAAAGAAGATAAACTAGTGACTCTAGCGTAGAATGCTAAAATCAAGTCACCCGCTCCAGTTTGGATGAATTAACTCGAGTGTAACGCATCTTTGCTTTACAATCACCGGTCTCAAATCTTAAATCTTTAAGTGTGATTTGTATATTTCATATCATCACTCATTATTGTTCCTAACTATGGTTAATTATATTGTTAGTGAGTTTTAGATGATTAGATAATTGATTAACTAAAGATTAATCAAAAGCAGTGATTACGTCAGATGCATTAAATGCTGGTTCAGAAAACGAAGCAAGGATTTGGTTGATCATTCTTTGCACATTCCAAAAACATTAATGGGTTCTTTCCTTATTTGAATGCCACATCATCCAACAAAGAAGAACACAAAGAATGTCAACTATTATGGAATGAATCGAGCGACGAGATTAATAAACACGTTTAAGTCTAACGGCTATTTATCACTCTCAACAGCTTCATTGAATCTTCCGAACAGTCATTAAATGCCTTCATCATATATAAGATGAAGCATTCAATTCGTTCCAACTACCAGAAACACAAACGCTTAAATGATAAAAACATATATTCTGTTTCACTCATCTATGTAATATCTTTAGATATACTAAACTTTAGTGTTTCTCTTTCTACTCTTTTCGAGAGTCCATTTATGATTATAAATCATTGTAAGAATCTCAAAATATTGGGACTTTGAGATTGGTTTATCATATTACAACTTGTAAGGGGGAGTGAATCCTAGTGAGAGGATTACTTTTGAGTACCTGGCTATCACCCAAGAGGGGGGGTGAATTGGGTGTTTGATAAAACTTTTGGAAGTTTGAAATTCTTTTCACAACTTATTGAAAGCAGTTTGAATGACAATAATAATTGATAAAGAAACAGTCATTCATTCAAACATGTATGGACATTCAGATATATATGTGCTGGAAATATAAGAGTTAAGGGAAGAGAATATGCAAACTATGATTTATACTGGTTCGGCCCAATCCTTGACCTACGTCCGGTCCCAAGCTCCGCTTGAGATTTTCAATCCACTATCTTCTTGTAACTTGATTACACGTTACGTACTTGGAGTAATCCTCTCACTAGGATTCACTCCCCTTACAAACTGTAATCAATACACTTGCTTGATCACACACTCGTACTCGAAGTAATCCTCTCCCTAGGATTCACTCCCCTTACAAGCCGTAATCAACACAATGTGTTTCCCACTCAAGATTACCCAATCTTGAGTATCTCACGATAGAATGATAGGATGTGTACAATAACTCTCTTCTCTCTCGAAGTAGATGGATAAGCACCGAAGCACAATTACAAGTCATCTCACTCTCTATGATAAGCTATGTAAACATTAAGAACAGAGTAAATGATATGAAAATCGAGTATTAGCATCTTGAAGATGTCGGCTTGTGTCTCTGCGTTTTTACGCTCCGTGTACTCGTGTTCTATATGGAGTCTTCAAATCTTCGGGTATTTATGCTAATTGAAGCTTGTGACCGTTGCATATCTGTTGATCCATGAATCCATTCGAAAATATAGTCTGTTGTGTGCATTTTACGTAGAATATAGTCATTTGGGAATCTTGCGATTTGAATATTTGAAAGTTGGCTCTTCAAGAATGTGTCCCATGTGGTCTTGTTTGAGAAATGATGATGTACAACTTTAGTTGGTGGAGACATTGTTGTCCGCATTGAGAAATGGTGTCCATCTTTCCAGTGTCATCATCCACTTGCTTCTATTCAGAAGATATATTAAACTAATACAAGTGGGCTTTGAATAATAACTTGTCATAAAAAGTTATTTTCAAATGTTGAATCTGTTGAACCTTCTGTCCGTTGGAGAATTTCACCATTTGAACGTTTGAATCCATTGGAGAACCTTATAGTTGAGTATTCAAATTTGTTTCCTCATTGAATTCGATCTTCTTTGCTTTGTTTATGAAAAACTATGACAAAGTTCATCTTCATACTCTTGACAGATATTGATTTCTGTCAAGTTGATGTTATCTCAAACTTTAATCACCTGAAACTTATACACAAATGATATAAATGATGTTAAGAAGTAGTATAAATCATTTGAGTAATCATCTGGATGTTCTTGATGAGATATGATGTTTCAGTCATGGTGATTTTCTTGAATCGATGTGTAAATCTGTTTCGAGTTCCAAGCTCGAGTTTATATAGGTAAGCTCGAGTTTGGTCTTCTTTTGAACTTGGGTTTTTGCCTCGGAAGTCTCAAGCTCGAGCTTGGGACTTGTAGACTCGAGTTTGGGTGTTTATCGGGACTGTTTGCACTCGTCTCGAGCTAAACTCGAGTTTGGTCACTTATAGGCTCGAGTTTGGCTTTTTCCCAAAGTTCATTTCTTCTCGGAACTCTCGAGCTCGAGCTTGTAACTTCAAGCTCGAGTTTGGACTTCTTCAAAATCAGCATTTCCTCTCGTAACCCGTAAGCTCGAGTTTGCTACTTGTAAGCTCGAGCTTGCTACTTGTAAACTTGGCCTGGCTGATTTTGGACTTTGTTCAGCGAGCTTGCAACTTCGTCCACTTTCGAGGGCCATATCTCCCTGGTCTGAACTTCGTTTTTGTTGGTTCAACTCTTGATGGAAAGCTCGTTGAGTCTACTTTCCAATGCCACTAATTTGAACTAAATTGGATTTGTATATTGTGAGTTACACGCAAACCATTGAGGCTTGGTTTTCTGTGTGGCATGGATTTCTCTGTCAACTTCCACAATTTATAACTCCGTGATATGAACTCCTTTGGGCTTGAATTTTATATCAAAATGACGCATTGGGAGTCTAGTTTCATATGCCACTGGTTTCACCTCAATCGGATCTCTGGTTTGGAAGATATCATCAAATTACCAGACGTTGCCTGTGCTGAACGTGAAACGAGTTGATCACCGCCGTAAGCTCGAGTTTGTCTTGATGAGCTCGAGTTTGCCTAGTCCGAAAACACCAAAGCTGCTGAAGACACTTATAGACTCGAGTTTAGAGTGCTAAGCTCGAGTTTGGACATATCGTCGAAAGGAAAATTACTTGACAAGGTAGTAAACTTGAGTTTAATACTTGGAGGCTCGAGTTTGCTCATCCACAATCTCATATTTGCGACTTTAACTCGAATTGAGCCAATCCAACTTCCATATGATCTTGGAGGCTTCTAGCATCAATATAAGAACTTGAATAATGATATATTCATTCCATTCAACAAGTTCTTCCTTTTTCCATCTCCCAACTTGATCATTCTTCATCTTTTAACTTAGCATCTACATTAAATATAAGAATTAGTCAAAGTAGAATATAAATGTAGTATGCAACCTTTTTGCTCTTAGGAATGACATCTATATAACACATCATCAAAACTAATCATAACCAACATTCTCCCCTTTTTGATGATGGCAAATACTTTTGTATGAAAAATATGTATGAATATGTAAGTATATTAGATGCTCATATTTTTCTTGCTATTCTCTCCCCTTATTTGTCATTAGCAAAAAGTTGAAGTAAAGAAGAAATGCTTATAGAGACAAATATGAACCCAGTTAGAAGAGTCAAAGAACTGATTTTCTCTCCTCGATTTGAAAGTGTTTTCATTTTAAATATGATGCAATTTGGAATGTTTTTATGAAAAAAAAAAAAATTGAAAGAATTTGGAGAGGTTTTCAATAAATCTTTCATACTTAAAGCATATAGATACCAAACATATGCAACATTTCTACTTGAATATAAAAAGATAGAGATTAGAAATGCTCATGTTGGTTTTTGCATATTGATGATCGATCTGTGAAATCCATTTGCTAGCTTTGAGATCTGTGATATGCTCACGAATAGCCTTTGAGACTAAAGTAAATCGACTTCTTGAGTTGTATCTCATATGAATGAATAATGTCGACTCGATTCAATCCTTTGCCTTTTCTTCATAGAGCTCTTACGTAGAACATATCTCGGCTTGTTCCAAGAGGTGTTCCTCATTCTTTATAAAGCAAATCTCGATTGATTGTCAAAGCATCGTTCCTTAAATTAACATATTCTCCTTGTATTGCGTTCAAGGAAAGTTGTAGCACATAACAAAATTTCCTGCTATAAATTGAAAACTTTCTTTCCAAAAGAGATTTGTGAGTACAACCAAATATCAAAGTATTCCTTTCCAAATGATATTTTAAAAATAATGAAAGGAAAATATAAGATTTTTTTTAAATATGAAATCAACTCATCATCAAAACTAATAAGACATAGTGAATGTAGATGAGTATGCTTAAAAAGGGTTTTCTTCAAATAAAGGAGATGAGCTTTTAAAGTATTAAACACATATGAATGTGAAGCTCCCCCTTAATGAATGCATGATTATAACAGTTGTAGCTCCCTTTAATGATACCAAATAATGATGTGATACCAAGTGTTATGAGGTCTGGAATTCATCTAACTCCAATAGACATAACATGGTAGCTCGAAATTAAGAACTTTCAAGTACACAAGGATGGACTTGAAATTGGTATGAAGAAATCACTTATGCTTTTTATGATGATAAAAGAGTTTAAAGCATAAGAATCATTTTTAAAAAATAAATGTGCTCGGCTAAGAAAAATGGAATGAATGAAATCAAGTTAGCCTAGCATGATTATGACATATGTATAATACAATACCTCACTTGAGTAATATCGTAATTACACAAGTTATAATCCTCTTGTAGTCCATAGATGCATTCTTTGGATAACAATTATCAATTGTTCGAATACATCTTAGAAGCTGAAATCCCAAATGAGCTTTGTATATGATTGCAAATTAGTTTTACGCTCATAACTTATCATCAAGCTAGCATGCTCCTTATCATCTTGGTCTAAGTCTCTTGCTAGTGATGGAATGTCAATTAAGTGATGTCACGTAATTTGCAGACATAGCCACCGAAATGGTCTATTCTGTTTGCCTATGTTCTTTGTATTCAACAACAGAACAATTTGGTCAACTCCCCGCAAAAATATATGTTCTTTGGTACCCAATGATTCTTGAGTCCACAACTGATTAGACATGACAACTCTTAAGCTCATATAATTTAACAATATGATATTGGAGCAAAGAGTATAGCAATCAAAGATCAAAACATAGTTTTACCCAATCAAGTAAATTCAAGCCAATGAATCAAAATAGGGTAACAACTAAATGATATCAAGAATGTTATTTTTCAATGACACTTTGTAAATACACTTTTTATGCGAAAAGATGTCATTGATAAAATGCATGTAAGTTTGATCAAAGAGCATAGAAAATCTTATCCATAAAGATAAGCATTTATCAATTCACGGTTTATGAGTGAGCTCAGATTTTTCAAGAATGATAATGAAATATGCAAAGTGTTTCAAATCTTGAATGTTCTTTCAAAATATGATAATGCATTATGAAATCAAAATTTTCATGAATGAAAGATTCATTTTGAAATATGCTTGAAAACAATGTTCATTTTAAAACATGATGGAAGTCAATATATCAGAATAGATTAGAATTCTTCAAGATTAAGAGAACATGTGAAACATTGAAGTTTACATGTATAAGAATTTTGCCAAGAGCAAAAGTCATAATGGTAAAGCATTTTCGAAACATGCTTTGCACAACAAAAATATATGAGCACAATGACTTTGCTTTTGTCTAAGAGATGATCTTGCCTTTTAGAATAGAGTCTTGAAGTATATGAAAATTCAAGGCAAGAATATAAATATAGTTACTCGAGAAATGGATGAAGATAAATGTATATTTGAGTAACTTGATCAATAAGAGTTTATCCAATAAGTATAAGATTTTCACAAATTGAATTCTTTTAAAGGAGATAAGCTTGAAACTCATATAGATAATCAACTTGTTAGATATAAGATCTAACTTGATTGAGAATGAAGATTGAGAAGTTCAAGCATCATATTGAATACCAAAGGTCAATATGTGAATGATAGGAAAAACTTAGCTGAAAAACTCAAGTGGAGAAATTTGAAGCATATCCAACATTCAAAGCATACAATATTAACTTCCGAGTTTTGAAACATCATTTAAATGCATTTAAAGTATGGATAATTTTCAAAAACATATGTATGCATTTTCACAAAACAGTGTGAATTGAAATCCAAACAAATTTTACACTTGTGCATTTCAAAAATATAAAATCAAAAAGTTATGCACAAATTCACTTGTTTGATCATCAAAAACTCACTAACAAATTGATTAAACACGCTTAGGAATATTAGTGATTGATGATATGAAGTATATAGATCATACAAGAAGTTTTTGAAAATTCGAGCAAGATGATTTCAAAAACATGGTTGACACAAACTTGAGTTTGGAAAGACAAACTTGAGTTTGGAAAGTTTATTCGAGATACCAAGCTCGAGCTTCCATCTCTAAGCTCGAGTTTATAGTTTTGTCGAGGAAACTATCGTGAAACCATCTTGAAGATCATTTTGAGAAAAACGCAAACTTGAGCTTATTAGTGAGTAAGCTCGAGTTTGGCACTATTCATGTCAAAAATAATTTTAGTTCACAAAATGCAAGCTTGAGCTTAGAGGTGTAAACTTGAGTTTGCTAAACTCAAAATATGACATTGCTCTCTGTCGACCCAAGCTTGAGCTTGCAAGGGCAAGCTCGAGTTTGGCAATGGTTTTAAAAACTTTGAAAGATTTTTGTCGGGACGCAAGCTTGAGTTTACAACCTTAAACTTGAGTTTACTCTTTGAAGGAAAAAACATGAAAACTTTCTGTCTGATGCAAGCTCGAGTTTGGGATGCCAAGCTCGAGTTTACAACTTTTGTAAACTCACAAACTCTACAGTAAAATGATAGGCTCAAGTTTAGAGGATTCTGCCAGAGGTAAGCTCGAGCTTGTAACTGCAAGCTCGAGTTTACATATTTGTAAACTCATTGAGAAAAGTCTCGGAAGAGGCAAGCTTGAGCTTAAAACTAATAAGCTTGAGTTTGCAATTTGAGTAACTTGATAAAATCATCAAACCTTCGTAAGCTCAAGCTTACGGTGCAAGCTCGAGCTTACTCGAATATGAGTAAACTTTGAAAACCTTCAAGCTCAAGTTTATGGACCAAGCTCAAGTTTAGAAAATGCAAAATAGCTTGGTTTGCTTTACGTAAGGGGCAAGCTCGAGTTTGCATAGCCAAGCTCAAGTTTGGCACGACGATAAAATTTCGATTGAAATTGAATAAGTTTCAAAACATTTTAACTTAACCAAAGACAAACCAAAAATGAATTTCATATAATCATAGTATGAGGTAAGGGTTAGATATCACCGTAATTCCTCTTGTCCTCATAGAAGCTTGCTTGGTTGAGATAGATTGATGTAGATAACTCATTTTCCAATGTTCACCATCAACATCAAGCATAGCTTGTTCAGCTTTCTCAAGATTTGGATCATTTCTCTATGTTACATTCTTGAGAAGCTCTCTCTGATCCTACAAAACCTTATAAATCCTTTTCTTTCTTGGTATCCAACCTTACTTGGATCCAATCATCGTTAGCTTGTAGGAACCAAAATTAAATTCACATGCTCTTATCGATTCGAACAACAAAGCACGGTGAATTAATCATGAGTTTATGCATAAAGAAATACTTTCTTTTCAAATCATCATAGATGCATAAATAATTAACCTTGTTGAACATTGCAATCTCTTTCAAAATATAGATCAGGATGTGAGAACTCAAAAATATAATTTGCAATGTTCATTCCTAAGACTACAAGATATAAAACCTCAATGAATATTTCAAATCATAGCATAGGAGGTTTTACCTTTGCATACCTTAGCCTTAGGTACTTAAAGGATTGCATTCGCTCACCCAATGTATCATTCGTTGATACTTTGTCATTTTGAATTTAGTCTTGGGATCAAGCAATGCTTTCTCATATGATCCAGAATGCAAGAATCTTTTCCTTGGAGCATGAGTGATCATTCTTTTCTTATACTCCTCAAGATAGTTGAATGGTACTCTATGGTAATTCATTCTTGAGGTAGATGATACTCTTCTTGCTTGTATCCATTGCTTCCTTTGATGTTTAAACCTTGTAGTTCCAGCAATGGCTTTTCCACAAGTTCTCCTAACTGATGTGAGTTTCCTTTTAGGTTCATGAGAAACTCTTGGATTCTTCTTCATCTTCTCAGTACCCTTA
Source organism: Acacia melanoxylon (assembly GCA_019022615.1). Taxonomy (NCBI): domain Eukaryota; kingdom Viridiplantae; phylum Streptophyta; class Magnoliopsida; order Fabales; family Fabaceae; genus Acacia; species Acacia melanoxylon. Next base: position 3,569,735 of record JAFJYJ010000045.1, on the reverse strand, counting down.
TGTCCATTGATTTTCAAATTGTCCTGCACATTTAAATCACTAGATGGACATTTTGGTACCCATTTATACTTGGGTCCTTGACTGTTAGTATTGGACCTTGATTGTCCTTTAGGAACCCAAACAAATTTATTTCTCACAAGTAGAATTTCTCCTAATATAGCATGTGTAAGAAATATGTCCAGTTTTACCACAATAATTGCAAATAATAGAATGATGCTTATTGTGAACATTTTTGCAAGTATTGTCTTGGTGATGAGAGTAAGACTTTAAATAATCTTCATTTGAACATTCATTCTTCCCACATGATTTTCCAAAAGATCGTTTTCGAAAATATGTTTGTTTTTCAAAACGAAATCGGTAATTGGTTGAAAAACAATTTTATGCAATTGTTCAAAATCATGTTTCTTATCAACACAAGAAGAATTGGAATTCTTTACCTTATGTGCTTCTTGAGCTCCGATAGTGATTGATCACAATTGTCAATGAGCTCATCTTGGGAATCCTTTTTCTCTTGTTCTTTTGTGTTGACGGGATCATGAAAGCATTCTCGATTTCGCCTTCTTCCATTTGTTCATCATCCATAAATGTGCGGTTTGTAATTTCGATGAACTTTCAACACTTTCAACTTCAACACAAATGTTAGAAGCATAAATAGAATCAAGGGTATCCCAAATACTTTTAGCACTAGTGCAAAGTTTGATTTTCTCAAAATCATTTTCTCATGCACCGTAAAGAAATTTCATTGCTCTAATGTTTAATGAAAACATCTTCATTTCTTTTTCTGTCCAATCCTTTCTTGGTTGGAAATCAAAAGCATTTGTAAAAACATTCCACATATAAAAATCAGTTGCTTTGATAAAACTAGTCATTCTAGCTTTCCAAAACCAAAAATCAATATCTTTGAAAAGCGGTGGAATGGTAAAATCAAATCCTTCAAAACGTAGAGCACCCAAAATTAGCCATTGAAACTCTTGAGACGGTTAAGTCCTTTAAACAAGAGCCTAGCTCGATACCAAATGAAAGACCAGCTATCACCCAGAGGGGGGGTGAATTGGGTGTTTGATAAAACTTTTGGAAGTTTGAAATTCTTTTCACAACTTATTGAAAGCAGTTTGAATGACAATAATAATTGATAAAGAAACAGTCAATCATTCAAACATGTATGGACATTCAGATATATATGTGCTTTGGAAATATAAGAGTTAAGGGAAGAGAATATGCAAACTATGATTTATCTTTGGTTCGGCCCAATCCTTGACCTACGTCCGGTCCCCCAAGCTCCGCTTGAGATTTTCAATCCACTATCTTCTTGTAACTTGATTACACGTTACGCACTTGGAGTAATCCTCTCACTAGGATTCACTCCCCCTTACAACCGTAATCAATACACTTGCTTGATCACACACTCTGTACTCGAAGTAATCCTCTCCCTAGGATTCACTCCCCTTACAAGCTTGTAATCAACACAATGTGTTTCCACTCAAGATTACCCAATCTTGAGTATCTCACGAATAGAATGATAGGATGTGTACAATAACTCTCTTCTCTCTCGAAGTAGATGGATAAGCACTTTGAAGCACAATTACAAGTCATCTCACTCTCTATGATAAGCTATGTAAACATTAAGAACAGAGAGTAAATGATATGAAAATCGAGTATTAGCATCTTGAAGATGTCGGCTTGTGTCTCTGCGTTTTTACGCTTTCGTGTACTCGTGTTCTATATGGAGTCTTCAAATCTTCAGGTATTTATGCTAATTGAAGCTTGTGACCGTTGCATATCTGTTCGATCATGAATCCATTCGAAAATATAGTTTGTTGTGTGCATTTCGTAGAATATAGTGTTGGGAATCTTGCGATTTGAATATTTGAAAGTTGGCTCTTCAAGAATGTGTCCCATGTGGTCTTGTTTGAGAAATGATGATGTACAACTTTAGTTGGTGGAGACATTGTTGTCTGCATTGAGAAATGGCTGTCCATCTTTCCAGGCTGTCATCCACTTGCTTCTATTCAGAAGATATATTAAACTAATACAAGTGGGCTTTGAATAATAACTTGTCATAAAAAGTTATTTTCAAATGTTGAATCTGTTGAACCTTCTGTCCGTTGGAGAATTTCACCATTTGAACGTTTGAATCCATTGGAGAACCTTATAGTTGAGTATTCAAATTTGTTTCCTCATTGAATTCAGTCTTCTTTGCTTTTATGAAAAACTATGAAAAAGTTCATCTTCATACTCTTGATGAGATATTGATTTACATCAAGTTGATGTTATCTCAAACTTTAATCACCTGAAACTTATACACAAATGATATAAATGATGTTAAGAAGTAGTATAAATCATTTGAGTAATCATCTGGATGTTCTTGATGAGATATGATGTTTCGATCATGGTGATTTTCTTGAATCGAGATGTGTAAATCTGTTCTGGAGTTCCAAGCTCGAGTTTATATAGGTAAGCTCGAGTTTGGTCTTCTTTTGAACTTGGGTTTTTGCCTCTGGAAGTCTCAAGCTCGAGCTTGGGACTTGTAGACTCGAGTTTGGGTGTTTATCGGGACTGTTTGCACTCTTCGAGCTAAACTCGAGTTTGGTCACTTATAGGCTCGAGTTTGGCTTTTTCCCAAAGTTCATTTCTTCTCTCGAACTCTCGAGCTCGAGCTTGTAACTTCAAGCTCGAGTTTGGACTTCTTCAAAATCAGCATTTCCTCTCTGTAACCCGTAAGCTCGAGTTTGCTACTTGTAAGCTCGAGCTTGCTACTTGTAAACTTGGCCTGGCTGATTTTGGACTTTGTTCAGCGAGCTTGCAACTTCGTCCACTTTCGAGGGCCATATCTCCCTGGTCTGAACTTCGTTTTTGTTGGTTCAACTCTTGATGGAAAGCTCGTTGAGTCTACTTTCCAATGCCACTAATTTGAACTAAATTGGATTTGTATATTGTGAGTTACACGCAAACCATTGAGGCTTGGTTTTCTGTGTGGCATGGATTTCTCTGTCAACTTCCACAATTTATAACTCCGTGATATGAACTCCTTTGGGCTTGAATTTTATATCAAAATGACGCATTGGGAGTCTAGTTTCATATGCCACTGGTTTCACCTCAATCGGATCTCTGGTTTGGAAGATATCATCAAATTACCGGACGTTGCTGTGCTTGAACGTGAAACGAGTTGATCACCGTAAGCTCGAGTTTGTCTTGATGAGCTCGAGTTTGCCTAGTCCGAAAACACCAAAGCTGCTGAAGACACTTATAGACTCGAGTTTAGAGTGCTAAGCTCGAGTTTGGACATATCGAGAAAGGAAAATTACTTGACAAGGTAGTAAACTTGAGTTTAATACTTGGAGGCTCGAGTTTGCTCATCCACAATCTCATATTTGCTGACTTTAACTCGAATTGAGCCAATCCAACTTCCATATGATCTTGGAGGCTTCTAGCATCAATATAAGAACTTGAATAATGATATATTCATTCCATTCAACAAGTTCTTCCTTTTTCCATCTCCCAACTTGATCATTCTTCATCTTTTAACTTAGCATCTACATTAAATATAAGAATTAGTCAAAGTAGAATATAAATGTAGTATGCAACCTTTTTGCTCTTAGGAATGACATCTATATAACACATCATCAAAACTAATCATAACCAACAGAAGAATCATCAAGTTGGGAGATGAGAGAATGAAGAACTTGCTGAATGGAATGAAGACATCATTATCCAAGTTCTTATATTGATGCTATAAGCCTCCAATATGATGCTAAGCTAAATGATGAAGAATCTGAAAGTGAAGGAAATCACCAAGAGGGGGGTGAATTGGGGATTTTAAAAATTCTTTTCAGATCACCCACACAACAGATGCTTAACCAAGGTAAATGGAGTTAGAAAGGAAGAGCTTGACACGTAAGATTTATACTTGGTTCGGTCTTAACTCTTGACCTACGTCCGGTCCCGGACTCTCTCGGGTTTTTCTACTATCACTCAAATCGATACACACTCGTACTCGAAAGTTATCCTCTCTCTAGGATACACTCCCCCCTTACAAGTTGTAATCTGATAACCCAACCTCAAAGTCCCACAACTTTGAGATTCTTACAAAGAATGATTTACGAAATGAACTCTCTCAAAGAGTGAATAAAGATAAGCAACGAAGCACAATGTATCAAAGATACAAATGAGAAATATAAGCAGTAAAAGACTGATGTTCTTGTGTGCGTTTTTTGTGTATGTCTTTTCTTACTTTCAGACTTCAAATCCTCATGTATTTATATAGATTTGAAGCTTGTGAACGTTGTAGATCCGTTGAGACTTGATCTAATTCGAAAATATAGCTGTTGTGAGTGTGTCTCCATGAATCTAGCTGTTGTGAACAAATGCTTGAATATGGTTGTTGCAGATTTGAATATTTGAAATTTGGCTCCTCAAGAATGTGTTCCCATGCTGTTATGTTTAGTGGAGGTAGTTGTATAATGTTGTCCAGCTGTTTTGGAGGCTAGCTTTCTTTCTTGAAGAATGGTTGTCCTACTTTCCAGGTTGTAAACCATTGCTTTGGATGAGAGATACAATATTATATTGCAAGTTGCACAAGTTGTTGTCTTAAAGTCTTCTTTAAAACAAACCTAGATCTCTTAAAATCTCATAAGCAACCGGTTAAATTTGGTTAGGAAATATTGATATGAATCATATAAATCATATACAACCAATTCGCGAATCAAGCTAAAGCATAAATCAAACCGAACAAAATACACCCGGATGCGTTCATACGTTTCGAAGTTCCAAGCTCGAGTTTACTATACCAAGCTCGAGTTTGGTCTTCATTTAAAACTTGAGTTTTGCCTCACGGAAGCCTCAAGCTCGAGCTTGTAAATGAGTAAGCTCGAGTTTAGCATTTGTCGGGAAACATGTTTGAAATCATTTTGAGAGCCAAAATGGAAAACGCAAGCTTGAGCTTATTAGTGAGTAAGCTCGAGTTTGGCACTATTCATGTCAAAAATAATTTTAGTTCACAAAAAGCAAGCTTGAGCTTAGAGGTGTAAACTTGAGTTTGCTAAGCTCAAAATATGATATTGCTCTCTCGACCCAAGCTTGAGCTTGCAAGGGCAAGCTCGAGTTTGCTAAAGAATAAAAGATTTGAAAAGTTTCTGTCAGACATAAGCTTGAGTTTACAACCTTAAACTTGAGTTTACTCTTTGAAGGAAAAACTTGAAAACTTTCTTCCTGGTGCAAGCTCGAGCTTAGTATGCCAAGCTCGAGTTTACAACTTTTGTAAACTCACAAACTCTACAAAAATGATAAGCTCAAGTTTAGAGGATTACGCGGAGGTAAGCTCGAGCTTGTAATCGCAAGCTCGAGTTTACATATTTGTAAACTCATTGAGAAAAGTCTCGGAAGAGGCAAGCTTGAGCTTAAAACTAATAAGCTTGAGTTTGCAATTTGAGTAACTTGATAAAATCCTCAAACCTTCGTAAGCTCAAGCTTACTCAGAATATGAGTAAACTTTTGAAAACCTTCAAGCTCAAGTTTATGGACCAAGCTCAAGTTTAGAAAATGCAAAATAGCTTGGTTTGCTTTCGTAGGGGCAAGCTCGAGTTTGGAGACCCAAGCTCGAGTTTGGAGCCGATGAATGTTTTTCAATTGGAATCAACATGCTTTACCAATCTTTGATAAAAATCATTCTCTCATGTTTACAATTGTTATTAATCATCAAAACACATTGAGAACTAACAGAATCATCAAGTTGGGAGATGAGAGAATGAAGAACTTGCTGAATGGAATGAAGACATCATTATCCAAGTTCTTATATTGATGCTAGAAGCCTCCAAGATCATATGGAAGTTGGATTGGCTCAATTCAGAGTTCACCAAATATGAGGTTCTGGATGAGCAAACTCGAGCCTTCAAGTATTAAACTCGAGTTTACTACCTTGCTGAAGTAATTTGCCTATCTGATATGAGCAAACTCGAGCTTAGCACTCCAAACTCGAGTCTATAAGTGTCTTCAGCAGCTTTGGTGTTTCTGGACTAGGCAAACTCGAGCTTAGCACTCCAAACTCGAGTTTACAGCGGTGATCAACTCTGTTTCACGTTCAGCATGGGTAATGTCTGGTAATTTGATGATATCTTCACAACCAGAAATCCGATTGAGGTGAAACAAGTGGCATATGAAACTAGACTCCCAATGCGTCATTTTGATATAAAACTAAAGTCAAAATTACTTCATATAAAGGAGTTATGAACTGTGGAAGTAGACATAGAAATCCACGCCACACAGAAAACTAAGCCTCAATGGTTTGGGTTTATCTCACAAACTACAGATCCAATGGAGCTGAAATCAGTGGCATATGAAAGTAGACTCAAATATATTTCCATCAAGAGTTGAACCAACCAAAATGGAGTTCAAACCAGGGAGATATGGCCTTCTAAAGTTGACCAAGTTGCAAGCCAAGTTTACAAGTAGCAAGCTCGACCTTACAAGTAGCAAACTCGAGCTTACGGGTTACAGAGAGGAAATGCTGATTTTGAAGAAGTCCAAACTCGAGCTTGAAGTTACAAGCTCAAGCTCGAGAGTTCCGAGAAGAAATGAACTTTTGGAAAAAGCCAAACTCGGGCCTATAAGTGACCAAACTTGAGTTTAGCTCAGACAGAGTGCAAACGAGTCACGATGAACACCCAAACTCGAGTCTATAAGTTATAAGCTCGAGCTTGAGACTTACGAGGCAAAACTCCAAGTTTAAATGAAGATCAAACTCGAGCTTACCTATGTAAACTCGAGCTTGGAACACCAGAACAGATTTACACCTCTGATTCAAAAAAAATCACCATGACTGAAACATCATATCTCATCAAGAACACCCAGATGATTACTCAAATGATTTATACTACTTCTTAACATCATTTATATCATTTGTGTATAAGTTTCAGGTGATTAAAGTTTGAGATAACATCAACTTGACAAATCAAAATCACAAGAGTATGAAGATGAACTTTGCTTTGCAGATTTTCGAAACACAAAGAAGGCAGAATTGAACGAGAAACTTGAAGAAACAAAGTTGAATGCTGAATATTAATGTTCTTCAATGGGTTCGAATGTTCAATGTCCTTGATATGCTTTAACTTCAGACTTGAGAAGATTTGAATTTGCTTTAAAGTCAAATAAAGCAACTCCATGAGCCACTTGTATTATTTTATTATATCTTCTCAAACAAAGCAAATGGAAGACAACTGGAAAGAAGACTAACCATTCTTCAAGGCGATGACAAAAGCACCCACCAACAAAAGCTGAACATCATGGGAGACATTATTGAAGAGCCAAAATTCAAATATTCAAATCAGCAAATGTTCCCAACAGCTATATTCAATAGTTATAGTCATAACAGCTAGATTTTCGAACTGATTCAAGTCTCAACGGATCTGTAACGTTCACAAGCTTCAATTAGCATAAATACCTGAAGATTTGAAGACTCCAAAAAGAACACAGAGTACACAGAGTAGAAAAACGCAGAGACACAAGCTGACATCTTCAAGATGCTAATACTCTGATTTTCATATCATTTACTCTTTGTTCTTAATGTTTACATAGCTTATCATAGAGAGTGAGATGACTTGTAATTGTGCTTCGGTGCTTATCCATCTACTTCGAGAGAGAAGAGTTATTGTAAACATCCTATCATTCTATTCTGTGAGATACTCAAGATTGGGTGATCTTGAGTGGGAAACACATTGTGTTGATTACGGCTTGTAAGGGAGTGAATCCTAGGGAGAGGATTACTTGAGTACGAGTGTGTGATCAAGCAAGTGTATTGATTACGGTTTGTAAGGGGGAGTGAATCCTAGTGAGAGGATTACTCCAAGTACGAAACGTGTAATCAAGTTACAAGAAGATAGTGGATTGAAAATCTCAAGCGGAGCTTGGGGACTGGACGTAGGTCAAGGATTGGGCCGAACCAGTATAAATCATAGTTTGCATATTCTCTTCCCTTAACTCTTATATTTCCAGCACATATATATTTGAATGTCTATACATGTTTGAATGATTGACTGTTGCTTTATCAATTATTATTGTCATTCAAACTGCTTTCAATAAGTTGTGAAAAGAATTTCAAACTTCCAAAAGTTTTATCAAACACCCAATTCACCCCCCTCTTGGGTGATAGCCAGGTCTTTCAAAGAGTTAAGACCAAACCAGTTTAAATCTTATGTGTTCATCTTTCTTCTACTCTCTCTGTTAGTCTCTATTTCTGTGCATGAAATTTAAGGGTATTTGAAAAGATTTTTAAATTACCCCATTCACCCCCTTGGTGATATTCTGCCATTTACATGTGTAACGAGCTGCTGCAAGTTTACAGACTTGCCATAGCAAGTCCAGAAAAAAGTACAGTTTTGCATTTTGATTTCAAAAGTAGAAAAACACTACTTAACCAAGAGGAAGGCACCAAAAAAGTCATTCTCTGTACTGGGGAATAGAGGAGCTCGCAAAGGAAGAGCCTGGAAGAGATTTTGACAATTTTAGAGGCTTGAGTGCTCTTCTCGAGAGAGATTTTGTGATTTTCACCTTGGTTCTTCTTCTTTTCTCCTTTTTCCACTTAGCTTATTCATGTATTCAGTAGCTTTGTGTAGAATTTCTGTAACATCCCATTTTCAAAAGTAGTATAATTTTTTTTTTCATCAGAGTAGAGCATCGGAGCGATTGAGTAACTGATACTTATATTCAAAATGCCGTAAGTCTGGCTGTTTACAAAAGTGGTACAATAACCGAGTGTTTTCAAAAGTAAGTAACAACAGAAGGAAGTCTTCCGTCGTGTCCCTATGCGTGCTGCTTGCCTTTCTCCTCGATCCTCGGTCCTCCTGACCCTAAAGCTACAGCTGAGATCCAATTCACATTTGGATCTCAGGTAACGGTTAACCTTATGTTTACATAGACAGTATATGAGCATACAAACAAGCATATCCCAACTGCATATAAGCCCCCTGGCAGATATGTCGCACTTAGCAATAGTTTCGCACTTAGCAACAGTTTCGCACTTAGCAACAGTTTCGCACTTAGCAACAGTTTTACACTTAGCAACAGTATCCTGACACCCAGCAAACATAATAACAGTACAATGAGCATACCACAGAGCTATCAACTACCTCACATAGGCATACCATACACATAGCACATAGCCGCATACAATAAACATCAGAGTTAGTCTTACAGTACGTGAGCGTACCTTCGTTGACGGAAAACGGTACTTCTGACGAAAAACATCGGTACGACAGCGGTACGATAGCGGTACGTTATCACAGATATCCTATAAGGATATTATCGCTTTTATCAATATCCAGCATCATAACAGGCATTTTAGGTACAAATTATCATTTTGCCCCTGACTCCCCTAATCGGCGGAATTTCGCCAGAGCTTCGCTATTTTGACTCTAATCTTCCAAAATTTTGCCATAACTCTTTTCCCAACATATTTTTCAAAATATATATCATATTTAACCCAAAAACATGATATCTACAATATATTGGAAAATTAAAGATCAAAACAACATTCCTACTATAACTACCGAACAAAACACTAAAGCTTAAGACTAGGGACCGAAGAACTTACCCAGGGCTCCGCTACACTTTCTCCGGACTCCTCCTTCTCTCTAACCTCTCTCTAGATTCGAAATCTTGGTGTGAAAATATGAAGAGGTTATGCTTCTATTTATAGTGAAGAGGCGATGGCAGTTTGGTAATTGTTCTACAACTTCTTCAACAAGTTGATGATGTCATTGATGACATCATCTACAACTTCTTCAACAAGTTGATGATGTCATTGATGACATCATCCTATGGATTTACCCGATAAAGTTCCCTGTCGATGTTCTAATCGCGTAATCTTGAAGAATCTCAAAAATCTGGAAGCAACGTCTTGAAGTTCTATTCTTCCTCTTTAAAACTACTTGGGTTAACTAAATTTTTGATCCCATTAAGGGTATTCCGTTGCTGCTAAACATTTTCGGACAAACGCCAACGGTTATTTACGGAAATAACTTCCGAAAGACCACCCCTTTCCGGATAAAAATTCACCGGTTTATAATATGTCCTGACCTAAGAAACCTAATCCCTGGTTTGTCACGACTAATTTGTTTTCTACGGGTTCCCATTTACACTATCTGCCCTTTCTCTCTCTCATCCGGTCTCTTAATCACTCCGCCGGTCTCAGAAATGACTTCAGAGACAGCTCACTCCAGGATAAAATTATACTCGTTTATAAAAAGTCCAGATGTTACAGACTTAGTTCACCTATTTTGAGATAGGATTTTATTTCTATCGGTTCTCATTTAGCCAACTGGTCTTTCTACCGAATATATTATTATTTAATTACTTAAATATTATAATATATTTTTGAGAAAACCCTAACCCTTTTCACACTTGCAATTTTCGCCCCTCCCCTTTTATTTTCTTTTTTATTTATTTTTTAATTACTTAATTTATGCCTTAATTACCTTATTATGCAATTATCCCATGCTTAAACAATTAGCCAATAATTACTTAATTAGCCACTTACTAATTGTTGATAGTTTTATTATTTAGGATAAATTATGGGGTCACTTATGATCCCCAAAATAATATTTAATTTTGCCTCATTATTTTTCAAGGGAAATAATCCCAAAAATTCCTAAAATTAGAGACAACATACTTTCTAATTTTTAATAAATATTTTATTGCCTCTTGGGATTTATCATAATATTTTCAGGCCATTTTATGCCCCATAAATGCATTTTAGGGATTTTAGCCCTTTATCTCTTCTAATTTCCATAGAAATTACCTTAGAAAATAAGATAATTTTAACTTATTAATTGAGACCTCATATTCACCTATTTCCAATAGGTATTATTTGCTAAAATATGATACTTATCATGAATACGAATTTTAGGGTATTACAATTTCTTTGTATTTGGATATGAGTAGCTAAATATTTCATTATAGGATTTTTTTGACCCCTTTGTATGGATTAATACTTGGATATTCCTTCTTTTTTGGTATATATATGTGTGTGTGTGTGTGTGTGTGTGACTGTGTGTCTGTGTGTGTGTTGATTTCAACCTTGCCTTAATGCTTCTAAGTAATTGGCCTCTATTTAGATTATTTATTCACTTCATTTTGTCTTGAGATAGCTAATCTAAATGTTGAACTTGGTTAAAATCACGCTTGTCTTAAAATTTACTTGATAATTAAATGTATAGTTTGTTAGTAAAATAGAGATATCTTTACTAATCTTGCATTGTCACATTAAGGTTGTTGCTTAAAGATTGATTCTCATTAATTGTAGCAAGAGATTGTGCATTTTAATGAGAAGAGAAACTTGATTTTAGCCTGAGAGAACTTGTCAAGCGTTTTTGAACGTTAGACTAACACATATTTATTGAAATATTAGTAGAGAGGAAATTAATCAAGTCATATGAATTGCAAAAGCGAAAGAAGAATCCTAGGCTCCATTTAATCTTTGAAGTCAAAGAATCATTTGCTTTTATCAATTTTTTGTTTTGGAAATAGTTTTAAAAATTCTCATTCTAAATCAAAACTTCGTTTTAGCTCAACTTCCTTAAATTTCCTAAGCCTCACCATTTTGTTATACAAATCCTTATAGAAACAATACTTTACTTATAACTTTATTGAGGCGAACAACCACTCCACAATATTCTAGTATGAGAAGAAGATCTCAAGGTAATGATTGGGGATTATGTTGGGATTTGTACACACAGCGGAAGGATTTCATCCATTTACAAATCTTATGAATCCCATTAAGAGGATCTATCAATGGCGTTTAAATCGGATTCGTTAGAAACCGTACCTATGCGAACTCGTGAGCGTCTCGTTCAATTCGATCTCCTGTTCGTCCTACCCGATCAACAGGAGCCGACTCTGCGAATCCACTCCCTCTACTGGTATCTACACCGAACAGCCTCCAACACTGACGGCAACGTGTTAGCGCCTTCAGTATTTTCGCGTCTCTCATTTTCTCTCAAGGGTCTTTCACGGCTTTTCTAATTCATTTGTACTATTAATACGACTAGATCAATAGCTCTTATAGAGTTTCTAAAACCCTAATGAGCCGTATTAAAATATTCAAAATTAATCTAATTAATTTTGAAATTCGAATTTGGTTTAAAATAATATATTAATTAAATCTGTCTAACAGATCTAATCTAATATATTTATTTAATCCAAATTATACGCCTACGGATTTAATTTATCTTTATAAATTAAATATGAGATATAATATCTTTCTATTCAATTAAATCTGAGATACTATATCTCCATTTAATTAAACCCGAGATTCAATATCTCTATTTGTTTTAGATATTTAATTTTACGAGTAAATACCCTTTTGGGTCCCTGGAAAAAAACACGGACCCCATTTTGGTCTCTCACACAAAGAAATGCCCTTTTAGTCCCTGAAAAGGACGAATAAGGGTCCATTTGTGAACATTTTGGTCCCTCGCAAATTTCCAAAAAGCCCCTTTTAGTCCATAAAAAAGCCAGGGACTAAAATGGGGTCCGTGTTTTTTGTCGAGGACCCAAAAGGGTATTTACTCTTAATTTATCAAATAAATTAGAGTAAATACCCTTTTGGGTCCCTGGAAAAAACACTGACCCCATTTTGGTCCCTCACACAAAGAAATACCCTTTTTAGTCCTTGAAAAGGACGAATAAGGGTCGATTGGTGAACATTTTGGTCCCTCGCAAATTTCCAAAAAGCCCTTTTTAGTCCATAAAAAAGTCTAATTTTAGTCCCTAGGGACTAAAATGGGGTCCGTGTTTTTTCCAGGGACCCAAAAGGGTATTTACTCAATAAATTAAATACAAAACAAATATTATATATATATAATAATATTATAATCTCTATTAAATAATATTAGAGTAAATACCCTTTTGGGTCCCCTGGAAAAAAACATGGACCCCATTTTGGTCCCTCACACAAAGAAATGCCCTTTTAGTCCCTGAAAAAGGACGAATAAGGGTTGATATGTGAACATTTTAGTCCTCGCAAATTTCTAAAAAGCCCTTTTTAGTCCATAAAAAAAATCTCATTTTAGTCCCTAGGGACTAAAATTGGGGTTCGTGTTTTTTTCCGGGGACCCAAAAGGGTATTTACTCATAATATTATTATATTATTTTTGAATTTATATATATATATATATATCCATCCTAGATTAAATTCAATATTCATTAGATCTTAAACATATCTAAGATTCAATGAATCTGGACACTATTGCTCGTGTTGGGATATTCTTGTGTGCGACCCTGCAAGCCCACATGGAATTGGCAGCAGGCCAATATTGTACCAGCCCACAAGTCGCAAGCGGCCTATAGCAAGACATTGCAACTACCCAACTCATATGGGGATCGTTAATATGATACAACCTATCGTACAACCATGTCACGTCCCTTTTGTCATGCGATAATTTGGTCAAGGATGAGGCATGGATAATGTGAACTTCCTGTTCTTGACCATTACTTTCTCGATTCTTGAGTAGTCTAATGATTGAAATGAAAACTCATTTCCATCGTAGTATGGCCATACATTTCTCAGACTCACTCATCGAGGGACCTAGTATTATCTCTCTACAAATGTGAGGGACAAATTCTATCTTGACTATTCACATTCCTTTGTATAAAAACCACTAATACCGATCAACGCCTTTATCATCACCCGGTCAAAGGTGAGTTTTGACTAGGTCAAAGATCAGCGACTCATCATGTAGGAATCCATGATGATCTCAGGACAAAGGGCATGCGGTTATATATGAGAAAAGCTATGACTTAATCCATGCAGCTTTCTCATAGTGGGTCGGTCCAGTACCTTGTACTCTTACAAGTGCCTATGACTTTGATTCGTATCTCCATACATTATCAAAGTCATATTGGTCTTATTTCATCTTCGCTCCTCGTAGATGACCGACCAGGGACATTTAGGATAATCTATAAGATATATCTAAAGATACAGTTATCACTATAAACATGAAAATGAAATGATAACTAAATGGAGAATACTTTAAATGACATTAACGTTTAAAGTACAATGACTTGCCCCTAGGGCATAATTTCCAATAGACTCCCACTTGCACTAGGTGCAATCTTTAATTACTCTAATTCCCATTGTCCTAACATGACGCTCATGTTTTGCTTGTGCAAGCGGCTTTGTAAGAGGATCGAAACATTGTCTTCTCCTAGTACTTTACATACTTTTATATCACCTTTATAATTGATTTCTCTGATAAGATGAAATCGCCTAAGTATGTGCTTGGTCCTTTGATGTGACCTAGGCTCCTTAGTCTGTGCAATAGCGCCACTATTGTCACAGAACAAGTCTATTGGATTTGAGATGGTAGAAACCACCCCAAGTTCAATGATGAACTTTCTGATCCAAATGGCTTCCTTAGGAGCATAAGTACCCTTAGGTACCCACTTATAGTTTCCAACTGGTCTATCTCTTCTATTTTTCTTGTGGAAACATGATGAAGTATTACGCCCTTTTCGATTGCAGTAGTTACAATGGGCAAAAGGATTTGAGGAATGGTCATTTTTTTGAAAATAGTTTAAATAAGACTATCCTCCTCTTTTCTTTCTCCCTTTCTTTTTGTCAAAAATGGGATTGTAACCAATGCGTGATCGATCATTTGTAAATTTTTGTGCTTTCAAAATAACGTTGATCATTTCACTCCCTTTAGTGAATTTCTCAAGTGTTTTCGTAAGAGATAAATTTCTTTTCTCCAAATCCAGGCAATCATCACGGATTAGCTTTCCACAAGAAATATTTTCAACTTTGTAGTTTAAGAGTCATGTTTTCCCTTTTCGGTTTATACATTCCTCAACTACTTTTTCAAATTCAGCTTGTATTTCATTATACTCATCAAATAATTCATCGTAAATGGGTTGTGATTCATATACCTCTTTCTCATTATCCGGTTGTTCTTCCTCTGCTACTAGACAAACATTTACAATTTCTTTTTCTTCTTCACTTTCTTCTTCTGAGGAACTATCACCCCATATGGCTGATACATAGGCCTTCTTCTTGAAGTGGCTGAATCTTTTCTTCTTCTCTTTACCATTATCTTTCAAATTGGGACATTCCGACTTGTAGTGTCCTGGCTTCTCGCATTAGTAACAAATGACTTGATCTTTATCTTTGAATTCTCGTCTCATTCGGAACCACCTTTCTGGAACCTATTCCTGAAGCCTTGATCCTTTCTGTAGAACTTCTTGAATCTTCTCATGAACAAGCCCATCACATCATCGTCATCGTCTTTGTCTTCCTTTTCTTTCACAGCATTAAGAGCAATACCTTTGCTCCGAGTAGGGTTGACTTCGTCCAGGTCCTTTTTGAATTTCAACTTGCTTTCATATTCAGATAAGCTTCCGAATAAAGCGAAAGAATCGAAGCCATTGATTCTCCACGTGTCTCCTCTATTGCTGTGACTTTTGCTTCCCAATCTTTTGTTAGAACGTTGAGAATTTTTCTGACTTGAGGACGTTGATCATATGTTTTTCCCAAGGTCGCCAGTTGATTGATAAGATGAGTGTAGCGAAGTTGAAATTCAGCAATAGTTTCTCCGGTCTTCATTCGAAGAAGATCATACTCAGTAGTCAGAGTACTAATACGATTTTCCTTAATGCCGGTGGTCCTTCATTATATAATATTTGTCTTTTATTTAATTTATTTGATGAATTAAATATCTGATTTAATTTTTCAATAAAGATATCATATATCGATTTAATTGGAATTGAGATATAGTATCTCGATTTAATTAAATAAATAGATATCATATCTCAAATTTAATTTATAAAGATAAATTAAATCTGTTGGCTTTTAATTCGGATTAAATAAATATATTAGATTAGATATGTTGAATGATTTAATTAATATATTATTTTAATCCAAATTTGAATTTCAAGATTAATTTAGATTAATTTCGAATATTTTAATACGGCCCAATTAGGATTTGAGAAACTCTATTAGATTATGATCTAGTCGTATTAAAAGTAAGACGAGCCGTGAAAAGAAAACCCTAGAGGAAAGACGTGAGACCGAAAGCTTGAAGGCGCTAGCACACTGCCGTTCGTGTTGGAGTGCTGTTCGGTGTGGATACCGGTAGAGGGAGTGGATTCGTAGAGTCAGCTTCTAACTGATTGAATAGACACACACGATTATTCGCAAAGGTACGATTCCTAACGAACCCGATTTAAATGTTGTTGATCAATAGCAATCATTTGGATTTACAATTGCCAGTTATCATCAAAACACATAGAGAACTAACATTAGATTTTGGTGGGAGATGGAATAAGTATTTGCCATTAGTGGAATTTGCCTTTAACAACAGTTATCAAGCAAGTATTCATAATCTGGATGCTTTACCAATCCTTGAATCTGCTCCCAATCCTTCAGTCGTCCCGGGCAATTGTCGGGTCCAATAAATACACATTTGCGGACGTCAGGTTTATTAGTTCTCTATGTGTTTTAATGATAACTGACATTTGTAAACTTAAATGAAGCTAAATGGTTAAGTTAAAAATGTTTGAAACTTGCTCAAACTTAACCAGCAACTTATTGTCAAAGATAAACTCGAGCTTAGCTTTTCCAAATTTGAGTTAACTCAAGACGGAGAGTTAGTCAAGTCTTTTGAACTTAGCTTGACTCGAGTGTCTAAATGAAAACTTGAGTTAATGCTTGGCCAAGAACTTTCAAAGTTTTTAAATGTTAAAATGACTCGAGCCGTCTTAACTAAACTTGAGTTAAAGCAAGGCCGAGAGTTTTCTTAAGTATTTTGAACTTAAAGTGAGTCGAGCTTTGTTGTTGGAAACTCCAAAGATTTTGTGGAATTAAACTCATTTTCAAATGGAAGAGGTCCCTGACTTGAGTTAGTCACTTAGTGACTCGAGTTTGCACGGGTTCAAAACTTTTCAAAATGATGTTTCAAAGTTCATTTCTAAAAGAAGAGGTTGACTTGAGGCAATCTTACTAAAATCAAGTCAGGCACTTGAGTTAAACATTTGAAACTCGAGTAAAGAGAAATCTTAGACTAAACTTCTAATTTATTCTCAAAGAAGATGGTCTAATGACTCGAGCCTAGAATGTTCAACTCGAGTCATGAACTCCAATTTTGATGAACAAACTTGAGTATAAAGCGTCCCTGTTTTAAAATCACTTTATTCAACTTTGCGAAATCTTCATGTATGATATATACACTCCATATCATCTCTCATTACTATTCCTAACCATGTTTAATGATTTGTTAGTGAGTTTCAAATGATCAAACAAGTGTTGAACTAAAGATTAAGCAAAAAGAAAAATATAATGTTAGAAGTATTAAATGATGGCCCATAAAACAAAGCACAAATTTGGCAATTCATTCTCTGCACATTCCAAAGGTTTTAATGTTTTCTTTCCACATTTGGAAGGAGTCATATATACACACACACTAATCTAGGTTTAACAATAATTTATATACTACCCTGAATGACATTCCAAAATCATGAGACATTTTCAAAAATTCATATCTCCATGTGCATAAATCCAAATGAAGCATACACTAGTGCAAAAAAGGGCTTTAAGACCGCCTCATTTAGACCGAAAATTCGACGCACCGGTCTTAAAGGAATGACCGTGGCAATTTTGTAAATATAAAGAACTTCTTATGTATGACCGGTGGCGCTTTTGTAAATATAAAGAACTTCTTATACTTTGGATCATTTTTTCATAGGTCTTAAATATATGAGTAAATACCCTTTTGGGTCCCTGGAAAAAACAACGACCCCTTTTTGGTCCCTCACACAAAGAAATGCCCTTTTAGTCCCCGAAAATGACGAATAAGTGGTCGATTTGTGAACATCTTGGTCCCTCGCAAATTTCAAAAAAGCCCTTTTTAGTCCATAAAAAAGTCTCATTTTAGTCCCTAGGGACGAAAATGGGGTCCGTGTTTTTTGTCGGGGACCCAAAAGGGTATTTACTCTAAATATATTATTAAGACCCGTTAAAAAACAAGCCGGTCTTAAAAATGTTATTAAAAAATATTCAAATATTAATTACTTTATGGAGAAATCTCACACAATGGACTAATATTTTCTCGGTCCAAAATAATAAGGAAAAATTTAAATATAAAGGTAATAAAGTTTTAAGACCAGACATATTTAAAAGCCGGTCTTAAAAGTTATTCTTTTAAGACCGACATAAAATGCAACCGGATAAAATATAGAAAAAGAGTACGGATAAAAAATTAATTACTTTTAAGATCGGACCATAATATGACCGGTCTTAAATATTAATTATTAAGACCGTCTCTTTTTATATCCGGTCTTAAAAATGAACTGCCAAATAAACATTTCTTCGAGCGAAAGCTTTTGTTACTCTCACTGAAAAAGTGTTCATGTTGCGAAACCCTTCCTATTGCATTACCTCTCTTCCTGTCTCGAAAATGAACGGTGAAAATGATTCTATTCGTGTTCCTGGAGTGCCAGTTACTAGTGTGATCAAAAGTGAGTGAGAACGAACCCTCTTCATCTCACAATGAGCCTCGTAACCGCCCTGTACGCCGTGGTAGAAGAGGCACACGAATGATGGATGTAACCCTAAGTCGGACTTCTGGGTCAAGGCTGGAGATTCAGTTTGATGAAAAGTTGGAACCTTTTGGTCCCAAGAAATCCAAATATACTAGTTTTGTTGGCTATCTAGCACGCAAAGAAGGTTAGCATCTTGACGGATGAGTGGAAAAATGTGGACGTTCGTACAGTAAAGGATCCTATTTGGGACACTATCCGGCTTACATACACTGTCCCTGACTGACAGAAGTTGAAAGACAAGACATTGTCTTATTGTGCTAATCGGTGGAGGAAGTTTAAGACCTTTCTAGCTAACAAGTATATTTTTACCGAGGTTCAGCCGGCAGAAAATGCTTGGGACAAGTACACATTTATTGATGAACAAACTTGGCAACAATTTGTTCAGCTGCGGACCACTCCTGAACCTCTGGTGAGTTCATATTTAGTTTTGTTTTCCCTTTTGTGTGCTTATTAACCTGTGCGGATATGTGAATGTTATTGTGTTCATCTAATCCTGTTAGTTAAATGGTTTGGTGTGTGAATGGAAGTATACATTTCCTGCCTTTGTCTATGCAAGTTTGATATATAAACCCTGAAAAGGTAAAATACTAAGAAGGTAATTAGGGAAATAATAATGGCATAAGAGTCAAGCCATTATTATAGTCTTAGTTCTATTATAGTAGGTAATGGTTAGACATTGCTGTTAGTTAGTTAGTATGTTAAATGTGTAATGGTTTTGGTGCAAGCTGTTATTGGGCCTTAAGAGTCAAGCCTCTAAGTATATGTAAGAGGTTAGTCTAATATGTGTAGGAACTAGTTATGATGAATGAATGAATTGACAAAGTTGGCAACATTTCTGCAACTTCCTTTCCTCTGTTTCTCCTAATTTCTTCTACAATTCTACATCTTTCTGACTAATGTTTGACCATCATATGAAGCATAAGTTCTCTAATTTACGTTAGTGAGATGGCTGGAATTCATAATTAATAGTTTTTTTCAATTCGATTCACGAAAAGAAGGGAACAAGCACGGGAGATAGGGAGAAAGAATGATTGCCCGCATAGGGCTTCTCGCTGCGGATATGAAATGGCCGAAAAAGAATTGATGGCGGCCAAGCGGAAGTGATTGGAAGATGAAGCCGAATCCAATCCTTCTGCGATAGTTGATCAGCCATCTCCAATACGTCGAGAGGAGTTGTGGTTGCATATTCGGCAAAAGCCAAGCGGCGCTACACGAGTGAACAAACTCGTGTAGTTCTTTGAAAGAATTGTAAGTATCGTTATTGTTATTTTTTTGTTACTAAACATGTTTCATTACTAAGCTTCTCGTTATCTGTATCTTACAGGAAGATCTTAAAAAGAAAGAAGCAGAGGGATCTTTTGTGTCGAACGGGAGGAATGATGTTCTGACCATTTCGACCAGAAAACCGGATCACGTGGGGCGTGTAAAGGGGGTTGGAGGACGGGTAGGCCTGAAGGAATACTTTGGTAAATCCAAACGCCACAAACAAAGTATGGTTACCCGGGAGGAGATGGAACAAATGCTGGCCAAAATAAGTGATGAAGCAGCGGCTAAAGAAGCAATGTTTCAATCCCAAATGGGACAGATGCTGGCCAAATTAAGTGAGGAAGCAGCAGCTAAAGAAGCAATGTTTCAAGCCCAGATGAGCCAAATGAAGGAGGAAATGAATCAGATGAGGCTGCTTTTGAGCTCTCGTCCAGAGAGCAGTGTTCCCGTCACACATTCACCTGCACCTATGCAGTAGAGCACTAAAGGGAGCTGCATTATTGACGATCGAGCAACCTTGTTGCTGTATGTGGAAAAACCTCATAGACTATTAGTTGCAAAAGGGACTGTCCACAACTTGGGATCAACTGTACACCACCAACAAATGGCTAATGATGAAGTCAGAGTGTCGGTTGAAAAGGTGATCGTTGAGGCACCTCTGTCAAGGGAACCTTCATCTCTTGGCCAGTGAAGCTTGTACATGTCTTTACTCCTCCTGAAGAGTCATCCCCTTCTCCTCAGGTTTCATCCCCCCGTCAAGCTACATCGCTTCCTCCTCAAGTTCTATCCCCTACTGCTAATTTGACTGCCAAGGAAAAAATATCCAATTTGGCAAAAAAATGATATTTTAAAGATAAATCATGGCATGTCAATGAAGTAGTAGGCGTCCCTCATCCTGAAGATGTTTACCTTGATAGCGTAGATGTAACGTCCCTACTGCTTCTTGGAGAGGAGCTTTCATCTGCAATTGTTCAAATGTTTATGAAGTAAGTATTTTCTTCTATGAGTACATAATTTAAATGCATCGTTTAGACACATATACATATATACTAATTCCCCGATCAATGTCATTATTGTAGGTTCATGCATCAAGAATTGGTTGAACAGGGCGAAAACAAGGATTTTGGATTCTTGTGCCCCGATCTATGCAAGTACAACATCCTTGGAGTTGAGACAAGAATACATGTCAACCGGGGTGTGTGAAGTGATAAGAAAGGTGTACATGTTTCCATACTACCACAGGTACATATCACAATTTTTGTATGCAATTCACTTAATATAATTCCTGCTACATATATTACTGAGTACTTTACTGCTATGAATTTTTAGCCGCCACTAGCAGTTGGTCCTCATGTGCATGGAGGATCATAAAGTTATCTTCTTATGCTCCACTCACAGTGAGCCAGAGCCTATATTGACGCAGAGCGTAAACAAGTAAGCATGTCATTTTGATTCTCTTGTCTGAAATCTCTACTGTGAATTTTCAGTGAACATTATTGATAAATTTGTGATTTTGATGATAGTGCCATGAAGACCTTCCAAGTCGAGGTAAAAAAAAGGCGTGGGTCTCAGGCCACTTATCCTAAATGGTTAAAACTAGAGGTTAGTACATATTTGGACACTGTCACACTGTCTTGTGAACTTGGTCAGTAAGCTATATATGCTAGCTCTTATATATATTTCTTGTTCGTTTTAGACCCATCGGAAACCAACAGGGTCCAACTTATGTGGCCTGTACGTCATGAAACGCATGTATGATGTTATCACGGGAGGAACAACAAAAATAACTGCAAAGGTAAATGTATTTGATGTTACATATTATGGCTGAATTCAGTTTCTGGCTTAATCTTACATATGAAATATGCACGCAAGTTAATTCAGTTTATGTCTTTGATGTTACAGAGGTTTGCCGGACCTGCTCCATTTCCTGATGATGAAGTGGAGGACAATGTATGATATACGCACAATGTACTCACAATGTGTAATTCAATAATAAATTTGTATATTTTTCCGAAGAAATTTGTTCATTCATTCTAGATATTTAGTGCTTGAAATTTGAGGTACAGGATGTTGTAAATGAGAAAAAAAGAGACTACCTGAAAGTTCGGTGCTAAAAGTCTTCGTTTATTTCTAAAAATATGGCGAGACCTTTAGGACCGCATAATTATTAAACCTTCGGTGCTAAAAGTCTTCGTTTATTTTAAAAAAACTATGGCTAGACTTTTAGGACCGGACGTATTTATTTGTCCGGTCTTAAAAGTCTTCTAAAAATATGCTAGACTTGTAGGACCACATCTTTATGTCATGACCGGTCCTAAAAGTCTACGTTTAATTAACTAAAAAATATGTCTAGACTTTAAGACCGTAAATTTGTTAAATAGCCGCACCTACAAGTCCATCTTCTTCGTTTATTTTAAAAATATGGCGAG
Source organism: Acacia melanoxylon (assembly GCA_019022615.1). NCBI lineage: Eukaryota > Viridiplantae > Streptophyta > Magnoliopsida > Fabales > Fabaceae > Acacia > Acacia melanoxylon. Next base: position 3,547,458 of record JAFJYJ010000045.1, on the reverse strand, counting down.
ACCTTTAGGACCGCATATTTATTAAACCTCCGAGTGCTAAAAGTCTTCGTTTATTTCTAAAAACACTATGGCTAGACTTTTAGGACCTCATATTATTTAAACATCCGGTCCTAAAAGTCTTCTTAAAATTCGCTAGACTTTTCGGACCGAATTTTTATATTATGACCGGTCCTAAAAGTCTACGTTTAATTAACTAAAAAATATGTCTAGACTTTTAGGACCGTAGTTTTGTTATTTTTCCGCTCCTAAAAGTTCAGTCTTAAATATATTTTTTAAAAATATGGCTTAAACTTTAGGACCGTGTATTTGTTAGCTCTTTATAGTTTTTGACTCGGTTTTCAGACAAATTTTTAGGGTTCAAGACAACCGAGGTTCTGGCGTTCTAATCAAGCTAGGACCCTCGTTGTCTTCGATGTTACCTCTCTTGATGTTGAGCAGCATTATTGGTTTCCCTTTTCGTTGTCTCTTTTCTTTTTGTCGGAAAAATGAGAAAGATACTGAAAGGAAACTGAAAATATTCAACTCAAGTCGAGGTAACACCGACGACAATGACGGTCCAACCTTGAGAATAATAGTCACTTTGTTTGTTTTTATTCGAATAAGGAAAACGATCTTTTTTTTGTTTTCTTTTTATGTTCTTAACTGTATTCTGCGAATTTTTAATGTTGATTTACACGAGGACAATGTTTTGTTTGTTTCCTTTTTGTCAGAAAAAGAAAGAAGATAATGAAAAGGACATGGTGATCGAATATGGAAACAAAAAATTTTTTATTATATTTTTTTTACTGCTACCCCATGAGGAGCAGCAGCAGCAATACAGAAAAAAAACATAAAAACATCTACTCCCCCATCGTTGTCGGAGGGGAGGAAGTCGTCGGAGAGGTCGTCATCTTCAGGGTGGTACTCAACGTCCTGGGCGTCAAGTACCGCCTGTAGCTTGTCGTTGACGGCGTGATAGACCTGAAACAACTGGCCGCAGTGTCGGCCTATATGAGCAAGGCGGGCCAGAATATGTTGAATCATCTGGTAGATTGTCGGTTCCGGAGGCAACGAAGGAGGAGGACTCGGTAGTGGTGGAGCGCCATTCTTGTGGATGTTTCGAAGTGATGGAGAAGAATGTGAAGGAAGTAAAGTAACATCGGGTTTAAATAGAGAACCCCGCCCTCGACCAATGTGAAACGCCAGAAACAATAACGAGGAGACGCATAGTTCCTCATAATACGAGGAGACGCCTAGTTGGGAAGTTTATCTGGAAGTCGAAGAGACTCTGAATCATTCATTTGAATAGAGTGTAAGGATACGACTCTGAATCATTCAATTGAAAAAAATAAATGAATTCTAGGACCGGATACAAGGTAAAAGGTCGGTCTTAAAAGTGATTGAATTGATTAAAAAATAAATAATAGACTTTTAGGACCGGACATATTATAAAAGGCCGGTCTTAAAATCAATTGAATTGAAAAAAATAAATGAATTCTAGGACCGGATACAAGGTAAAAGGTCGGTCTTAAAAATGATTGAATTGATTAAAAAAATCAATAATAGACTTTTAGGACCGAATACATTATAAAAGGCCGGTCTTAAAATCAATTGAATTGAAAAAAATAAATAATATAATTTTAGACCGCATATTTATTAACTCCTCATACCTCTCTGTCCTTATTAAACGCCTCATACCTCGTAACTCCACACTTCGTCACTCTTAAAAATATAAACTCCTCATACCTCTCTGTCCTTTTTAACTCCTCACAATCTCGTAACTCCACACTACGTAGCTCTTTGCCCTAAGTGCTCAAACCATGGTTAGATACAAGAGAACCGCTCGTAGGGGTACTCTTACTCCTCATGCTCGTTCCTTCCATAGATCGTTATACGGTGCGCCTCCTCCAGCGAGAGTGCGTTCTATTGTGACAGAAGAGTCTCGGGTCGTTGGACCCATTGTTATTTCGGATGATGAAGAGGTTGCCGTACCCCCCCTCCAGCCTTCAGACCATGAAGAGGTTCCTGCTCCCCTTCTCCAACAAGTTCGCCCCAGCATGCCTACCGCTGACCCCTCTCCTCTTTCCTCTAATATAAATAATAAAATTTTTAGTTCCCATCTTCGATCGCCTTGTCCTTTTCATTATCTTCTTTTTTTCGACAAAAACGAAACAAAACATTGTCCTCGTGTGCATGATCAACATTAAAAATTCACAGAATACGATTAACACCATACAAAAAAAACATCGTTTACCTTATTCGAATAAAAACAAACACGGTGACAATTCTTCTCAAGGTTGGACCGTCGTTGTCGTCGGTTTTTACCTCGCCCCGATTTGAATATTTTCATTGTCCTTTTCACTATCTTCCTTCTTTTTCCGACAAAAAGAAAAAAGACAAAGAAAAGGGAGACCGATAATGCTGCTCAAAATCAGGAGAGGTAAAAACGACGACAACAAAGGACCTAGCTTGAGTAGAACAACAGAACCTCGATTGTCTTGATCCCTAATGATTTGTCTTAAAAGTGAGTCACCATTTCTATTTAAAGGAAGACTATTAAGACCGACGTTTAACAAATACACGGTCCCTAAAGGTTAAGCAATTTTAAGATTTTTAAGACCCGACTTTTAGGAGCGGATAATTAACTAATATACGATCCTAAAAGTTTCGCCATATTTTTAAACTAAATGAAGAATTTTATGACTGGACTTTTAGGAGCGGATAATTAACAAATATACGGTCCTAAAAGTCTAGCCATATTTTTTAAAATAAAACGAAGACTTTTAGGACCAGATCTTTAAAAAAAATGTGGTCCTAAAAGTCGCGTATACTTTCCTATCTCTTACTTGCTCATTTACAACATCCTCTACCTCAAATTTCAAGCACTAAATAGCTTTATCCACCATCTAATACATTCAGAAACCCAAAATGGACACAAGAAAATTGTTTGAAAAAATAATCAAATTTTATTATTGAATTACACATTGTGTATGTATATTTCAAATGAGTGAATTGTTCAAAAAAATAAACAAAGTTACATAAGATTATTGTTGCTACAAAGATATATTTACAAATGAAATTATGGCTATAATTTTTTTCCCGACTTTAAGAGGTCATACGAGATATTGACAAAACAAATTGCGTATGTGCTCCACTTCATCATGAGAAAAGGGATCAGCACAGGAAAACCTCTGTAACATCAAAGACATAAACTGAATTAACTTGCGTGCATATTTCATATGTAACATTAAGCTAGAAACTGAATTCAGCCATAATATGTAACATCAAATACATTTACCTTAGCAGTTAATTTAGTCTTTCCTTGCGTGATCACATCATAAATGTGTTTCATGACGTACGGGCCACATAAGTTGGACCCCTTTGGTTGATGACGGGTCTAAAAAGAACAAGAAATATATATAAGAGCATATATAGCTTACAGACCAAGTCCACAAGGCAGTGTGCCAGTGTCCAAATATGTACTAATCTTTGGTGTGAACCATTTAGGATCTTTTTCATCATACGTATGCTTTTTGTTTAGCTTGCTTTGGTAGGTCCTCATGGCACTATCATCAAAATCACAAATTTATCAATAATGTTCACTGAAAATTCAAAGCATAGATGTCAGAAAAGAGAATCAAAATGGCATGCTTACTTGTTGATGGTCTGCTTCAATGTAGGGGATGGATCGCTGTGAGTAGAGCATAATAAGATAACTGTATGCACATCCATGCACATGACGACCAACTGCCAGTGGCGGCTGAAAATTCACAGCAGTAAAGTAGTCAGTGATATATGTAGCAGAATTAAGTAAATTGTAGACAAGAAGTGTGATTTGTACCCTTGGTAGTATGGAAACAAGTACACTTTTCTTCTTACTTCACACAACCTCGTTGATATGTACTTCTGTATCTCCTCCAAGGTTGTGGTACTTGCATACACTGGGCACAAGAATCCAAAATCATTGATTCTGCCCTATTTAACCAATTCTTGATGCATGAACTTACAATAATGACATCGATCAGGGAATTAGTATATATGTATGTGTGTCTAAACGATGCATTTAAATTAAGTACTCATAGAAGAAGATACTTACTTCATAAACATTTGAACAATTGCATCGATGCTCGGATCCGGGAAGCGACGGGGACGTTAAATCTTCGGTGTCGACATAAACCGGTTGAGGAAGAGGATGCCTACTACTTCATTGACAGCCACAATTTATCTTTAAAATATCTTTTTTTTTTTTACCAAATCGAATATTTTTTCCTTAGCGGTCGGCTTAGCGGGGGGATGGAGCTTGAGGAAGGGATGGAGCTTGCGGAGGCGTAGAGACATTTACAAGCTTCACTGGCCAAGAGATGAAGGTTCCCTTGACATCAATCACAAGCTTCAGCAGATCAGTTGGGAGAGGGAGAGGTGCATCAACGATAACCTTTTCAACTGACACTCGACTTCATCATCGCCATTTGTTGGTGGTGACGGTTGATCCCAAGTTGTGGATGGTCCCTTTTGCAACTAATAGTCTATGAGGTTTTTCCACATACGTGCAACAAGGTTGCTCGATCGTCCAACAATGCAGCTCCCTTTAGTGCTCTGTTGCATAGGTGCGCAGTGAATGTGTGAAGGGAACACTCATGGTCTCGGACGAGAGCTCAAAAGCAGCTTCAATTCCTTCACTTCCTCCTCCATCTTGCTTATCCGGATTGAAAAATTGCGATCAATGAAGCTTCTTGAGCTGCTGCTTTGACCGCTGCTTCTTCATTTATTCTTGCCACCGTTTGTTCTATCTCCTCCCCGGTAATCATACTTTGTTTGTGGCATTTGGATTTACCAAAGTATTGCTTTAGGCCTACCCGTCCTCCAATCCCCCTTACACGCCCCGAATGATCCGGTTTTCCGGTCGCAACAATCAGAACATCATTCCTCTCGTCCGACACAAAAGATCCCTCTGCTTCTTTCTTTTTAAGATCTTCCTGTAAGATACAGATAACGAGAAGCTTAGTAATGAAACATGTTTAGTAACTAAAAATTAACAATAACGATACTTACAATTCTTTCAGCAACTAGACGAGTTTATTAACTCGTGTAGGTGCCGCTTGGCTTTTGTCGAATATGCAACCACAACTCCTTGCGACATATTGGAGATGGCGGATCATGTATCGCAGAAGGATTGGATTCAGCTTCATCTTCCAATCTTTTCCGCTTGGCCGCCATCAATTCTTTTTCGGCCTTTTCATATCCGCCGCGAGAAGCCCTATGCCGGCAATCATTCTTTCTCCCTATCTCATGTGCTTGTTCCCTTCTTTTTTGTGAATCAGAATTGAAAACAACTATTAATTATGAATTCCAGCCATCTCACTAATAGAAATTAGAGAACTTCTGCTTGATATGAACCTCAAACACTAGTTAAATTCACTTCATCAAGTTTCAACATTTTATTTAAGAAAGATGTAGAATTGTAGAAGAAATTGGGAGAAATAGAGGAAAGGGAGTTGCAGAACTGCTGGCAACTCAGTCAATTCATTCATTCATCATACCTGGTTCCTACACATATTAGTCTAACCTCTTATATATAGTTAGATGCATGACTCTTGAGGCCCAATAATAGCTTGCACCGAAACCTTTACACAGTTAACATACTAACTAACTAATAGCAATGTCTAACCACTACCTACTATAACAGAACTAGCTAAGAATATAATAATAGTTTGACTCTGATGAAGGACAAAGAATGGAAATATATACTTCTATTCACACACCAAACCATCTAACTAACAGGATGAGATGAACACAATAACATTCACATATCCGCACAGGTTAATAAACAAACCAAAAAGGGCAAACAAAACTAAATCTAAACTCACCAAAGCTTCAGGAGTGGTCCACAGCTGAACAAATTGTTGCCATGTTTGTTCATCAATAAATGTGTACTTGTCCCAAGGATTATGGTCAGGCTGAACCTCGGGAAAAATATAGTTGTTAGCTAGAAAGGTCTTGAACTTCCTCCATCGATCAGCACAATAAGACAATGTCTTGTGTTTCATCTTCTAACAGTCAGGGACAGTGTATGTAAGCCGGATAGTGTTCCAAATAGGATCCTTTACTGTAAGAAGGTCCACATTTTTCCACTCATCTTTCAAGATGCTAACCTTGTTGCGTGCTAGATAGCCGACAAAACTATTATATTTGTATTTATTAGGACCGAAAGGTTCCAACTTTTCATCAAACTGAATCTTGAGCTTTGTCCCAGAAGTTCGACTTATGGATACATCCATCATTCGTATGCCACTTCTACCCCGGCGTGCACAACAGTTACCAGGGTCATTGTGAGATGAAGAGGGTTCGTTCTGACTCACACTAGTAATTGGTGTTCTAGGAACAGGACTAGAATCGTTTTCACCGTTCATTTTTGAGACAAGAAGAGAGGAATGCCTGAGCAAATGAGAGAGTAACAAAGGCTAGTGGTACGAGGGCGAGGAAGAGAGGTAATGCAACAGGAAGAGTTTCACAACGTTAACAGAGGTTCTTCTGTGAGAGTAAGGTTTCGCGCGAAGAAAAATATATTTGGCGCTTTAGTTTTAAGACCGGACAAAGTAAATGACGGTCTTAAAAGTTAACATTTAAGACCATCCTTTATTAATAGCCGGTCTTAAAAGTAATAAACTTTTTGTTTAAATTTTTTCAATAATTAGTACCGATCACAATTTATGTCCGGTCTTAAACATATAAACTTTAAGACCGTCGTTTATATATATCCGGTCTTAAACGTTTTAGAACTTTTTCTTTATTATTTTGGACAGCAGAAAATATAAGTCGGGCTATATAGGATTTCTATATAATTGTAATTTGATTATTTCAATTTTTTTAATAACATTTTTAAGACCGGTTATTATTTTAACCGGTATGAATAATATATTTAAGACCCATTAATAAATTATCCGGTCCAAGGAGTTCTTGATATTTACAAAACTGCCACCGATCATACCTTTAAGATCAGGCCGTCGATACTCCGATCTAAATGAGGTTGTCTTAAAGCCCTTTTTTCCACTAGTGTTTATTTATGTTTCAAGGTTTCTTGTAACACACAAGAATAGTTTTCACATCAATCATTCGCTACCTTAAAATAAATACTTCCTCAACCAATGTATTTATCATACTTGAACTCATTTTTGCCAACTTTTTCCTAACATAAGCAACTAAACTCACTTAATTTCCAGCACATAGCCTATAATTTTTTCCAGTCATAAAGAAGCAACATCACGTCCCAATTGTGATATCAAAATCATACAAATTTATGCACACTATGATTTACTCTCAATTACCTTAGACACGTTGATTTTAATCAATAAGTCACTACCCCAATTCCATAAAGTTTTTTTCTTATACAATTCATAGAACTCTTGAGAGGCATTCTTTACTTCAACGAGTAATTCCCTTCTCAATAACAAACATCTAAACTAATAATAATAATGCATGCTTAAGTATCCATAAAACCTCTCAAGTTAAATTTCCTGTGAATTCCAAACTTATAATCATAATAAACAACACCTATGTTCTTTTTATTCTTTTCATAACATAAGCTTCAGTCATCTACCAATTTCTAACAACATTCCAATCAATTTCTTCTCTTAGACATTTTAACAGACACTTTAAGTGCAACCAAATCAAATAATATTTCAAAGTTCTCACTTTTAAATCTTTTGCCAAACAATCTCCAAACACCAACGTATTTATCTACTATGATTCCCAAACTCAAATCTTTAACAATAATTGATTTAAGTCCCTAAAGATCAAATCTAGAATTTGTCTTCTTCACAAAATATTAACCAAAATCATTAATGAAAACTTACCCAAATCAAGCTTCAACCCTCTCTATATCATGTTCGACAAGACAGAGGAGAAGAAATCAAATGAAATACACCTTTATACTCTCAGCCACACACAGATCAAAGGGAGAAAAAATGTCACATTAAAAAATCAAATAGGGAAGCCGATTTGGCTTAGAGGACGAGATCGAAGGAGCAATTATGATTGTGCTTTGGAGCTTCGAATTAAAAAGCTTCTTCATCGTTCCTTATCTCGTCAAATCATCCACGGACTGAACCAATAAGAAATAGAATAGAACAAAACCAAAACGAAACAGAGAAATATAACAACAACAATGTTGATCGGAGGAGAAGGATGCCGGTGGCGAACAGTGGTGTCAACCGACGGGTAGGACGAAGGAATAGGGTTGCTCGACAAGGGCTGGGGTTTTGGTTTCTAAAATCATAAGAATTCTCCCTGCCGAGCAAAGAAGTTGTGCGCTGAAAAACCAAAATCTGATGTTCAGATATTTTTTTTATAACCGGTCTTAAAAGTTGTAGACCTTTATATTTAAATTTTTCCTTATATTTTTGGACCGCATAAAATATAAGTCCGGTTGTATGAGATTTTTCTAAAAAGTAATTGATATTTCCATTTTTTTAATAAGATTTTTAAGACCGGTAGTTTTGTTTACTGATCTGAATAACATATCTAAGACCTATTAATAAAAGATCTGGTCCAAGAAGTTCTTTATATTTACAAAACTACCACCCGTCATACTTTTAAGACCGGTGCGTCACTACTCTGGTCTAAACGAGGCGGTCTTAAAGCTCTTTTTTGTACTAGTAAGAGATGGACTATATCCCCACCGATGATAACTTGGTTGATTATCTGACTAAGAGAGTTTCTCAGAGAAAACATGATAGTCATTATGAGTCTTTGGGTATAACACGTCGACCTGATTAACTCTAGGACAAGTGGGAGATTGTTAGTGTTTAGGTGTTCTAGAGACAATTTGTAAAGACATATCAACACCATTTCTACGTTGTAGTATTTCATTAATAATAAATGAGCACATTTTATCTTTTTCATATTTTTGTGTTGCCTTTATTTAAAGGTAAATATGTGTTTGAAGATAAAAGCCCTAGGAATAAAACATGTGTTATTATTGAGGATCAATGATAGAGATCATGATCATGAGGACTCGAGAACACCGGATATCTATTGCCTAAAACTTGTTTCTAGTCTTGAATCACCAAGAAAGGGCATTGATAATCTCAATAAGACTAGTACGTACGTCATCATCTACATGTATGAGATACAAGGCGGGGACCTTATGGACATGGGGATGCTTTAGGCGATGTCGTGGGAGGATCTGTTGGAGCACAGATAGCACCGAACTAACCCGCTGAGAGATTCCACAAAGATTCATTGTAGAGAGTATCATTGGATATGTAAAGTCTCTCATTGTTTGGTAGTGCGGATCATCTTGGACTTGAGGATGTCATCGAACACTATGTCCTAGAGTTATACTTTGACTGTACAACTCTATCCACCTGAAAATGGGGAGAACAGTGTACTCTTGGGTGTAACTTGAATACATGAGTATAGATGGACATGCTGTAAGGACTCACAATCCCCTACAAGGGATTAGTCATTCACAAGACCGGCAGAGCTTGGATAGCTTCTAATTAACTCGGCAGTCTGTGCGCATAGCAAGTGATGATGAAGAGTCATGATTCGTTATAGAGTTAATATAAGAAGATTCCTAGTTATGTGAAATAGCTACATTTAGTCAAGTAGGAGAGATGATACTCTATCTTTGCTCTCGACTAAATATGAATGACGATATGAGGGATGATGCACCACGACAAGATCCAAATATGAAAGGTAGATCACTTGATCAACTCAATTAGTTCTGGGGCCGCAAAGCATTTCTAGTGTCTTATGATGTTATTAAATAAATTTGGCCCATTAAAGGAGTTTTAATTCATTCAACTTTATTTATGTCAGTGACTAATTGGGCCTAATGGGTCACACACAAATGTTATTCCCAATTGCTTAAAATTAGCAAACTTGGGCCAATAATTGTTATTGTACTTTATCAAGAGTAAAGGTGCAATTGGTTTGGAGTAGGACTCCAAGCCCAATTAGTTTCTCCACAAAAGGGCTCAAATGTGTTGGAAGACCCAACGGGGTCTTAGGCCAAATTGAATTTTGAATTCAAATTTTGAATCTAAGTTTGAGATTTAAATTCAAAATGTTAGGTTATAAAAGAAATTCTGAATATATATATATATATATATCTATATATATATATATATCCAATAATGATTGGATGAAGATAGGAGAAATAATAAATGAGGATTCAATTAAAAATGATTTTGAATTTTAGTTTAAGAGATGAATGTGATCCATCATCTTAAATGATTGATTCAATCAATAAATGAATGTGATTCATCATCTTAAATTCAATCAATCAATCAATATATAAATTTAATTCATTGTGATTTAGATTTTCCAATTCAAGCTTGGATTGAGTCTTTCTTGTAAGCATTTAAATTAGGGTTAGAGTCTTATAAAGTGCTGATTTTTGGTATGCCTCTCTCTTGCATGTTTTTCTAGGAGAAAAACAAGAGGCTTTTGTACTCTCTAAATTTCGGTCTTCACCAAGGTTTAGAGAGAAAAGGGTGCCATCCATAAGGGCAAGGTTCCAATGATCTTGCTCCTCCTATCTTTAACCTAATCCTAAGAAACCACCATCTTTTGGAAAATAGAAAAACCTAAGGAAACCAAACCTCAACCTTGTCTTCGCCTAGCAAGCATCCAAGGACCGGGAGGTTTCAAGAGAAGGAGTTCTCATTGCAATCGGGGGATAGCCTTGTAGATCAACGTTAGAGGACATCAACAACATTGAGGTCTTCAAGTTATCTAAGGTAATCCTAATCTCCAATAGTCGTGTTATTAAGTTATCCTAATCCCCAATAGTTGTTTTAACGAGTAATCCTGAAGCTCATGAATATTATAAATCATTATGAATTCTCATGAGCACCGTAAAAAGTTATAGATTAATAATTAATAACTAATTAACGTAATGAGTTAAGGTTAATAATTCATGAGGACCGTAAGGAGTTACGGGTTTCCGCAACGATTAAACAAAATTTTGTTTTCAATGTCATGAAACTTTGAATGAAAGACATGTAATAGGCATAATTAACCAACAAGTATCATATATGAAAGAACAAAAAAACTGGTCCTACAAGAGGTGCTGTGGATCGGAGGTGGGGAAAATAAGAATTTGGAGGATAAGCACCTCATTCCCAAAGGATTAAACTGTTTAAATGCATCAAGGTAAAGAAGGACTTAGGCTTATAGAAATTTGTAAATAAATATGGTTGCACCAATTAAATTTAAGATTTGGTCTACAAGCACTTACATTTAATTTTCCTTTTTTAACTATTTATAGAGGAGCACTCTAGTCATTTAACAATATTCATAAATCCCTAATTAGACCTCTTGGCCTGAATATGAGTTTGTTAAACATATAGGCCTGAGTCTGGATTTTGCTATTTTAACTTGATATAATTAGGATTTTTCCTATATATATTTTAATATATTATTAAATATTTGTATCTAAATTTCTTTTTTTTTTATGTAAATTTTTAATAATAATTAGTATCTATTTTCTATTAAAAAAATATTTGGTACAATAATATTTATATTATACATTTTATTTTATATTTTTATTTATTTATAAATATTATAGAAAAATTCACATATAAATTTTATAAGGCTAAAGTATACTTACTTTTGATCCCTTAAGTGTGCAACTATTTTGTTCCCCAGCACTGTTTCTAAGATGAAACAATTTTTTTCTGATTCTGTGCCTTGGAAGAGTTTTGAGAATCAAAGAATTACATTTGTTAACTCATTTTGTTTGTACTCCGATAATCAGAATTACGTTTGTTAACATAGTTAGTATGGCCCAGACGGAATAGCAACTCATACCCTTAAGAGCTCTATCAAGAAAATTAAGAGGGAAATAAATATCAAAGCACGACCCATTTTGGCCGCGAAGAACCTTCCTGGGATCAGAGAGGCCAATCTCCCAGGCCTGAATAGCAACGGCCCGTAACCTCTTCCAGCCGTTGCTAATTCCATCGAAGATATTGCAATAGGATCAGTAGCAACGCCTAGCTGGAGTCTCTTCATCAGATTCGAGTATATTGATTCTAATCTGGGAATACCCACCCTTCATAGACAACAACCTCTCCTTCTTCTCAGCAAAACTGTACCTAAAAGAGTCGTGTTTGAATATTGGGAGTCATCTCGACCAAACAATTGTAATTCGAACAGAGACGGAAAATCGGTAAACTGTAAGTCCAGATTTGAATGGAAGAATCAATTGAGACGGTAACTTTTAGCTAGGGTTTTGTTTGCTCAAGATATAAATAAAGAAAGAGAGGTTGTTGAGAGAACAATGATTCTGATTTTGTGCCCTGGAATAGAAAACCAGAAATTTTTTTGTTTCTTTTTTTTATTCTCCAGCACAAAAAATAAATCGGTTCATCCCGAGAACAAAAAACCGAATTTACCAAACATTATTCCTATCCATTTTTATTACTGGGAATAGAAATTAAAAAATAAAAACTAATTTCGGGAGCGTTACCATGCACACCCAACATATAGTTTTAGTCCTTTAATATTAACGCCGTCAATTCCCATTAACGGAAAATGATGACTCTTCTAATAAATGCTGAAAAGATGTGTTTCCAACTATTTAGTATAATTTGGGTAAATATATATGGGGTTTACACTTCTCATCTTGCATGAGAAGAAAAAGATTCCTACACACACATGAAATGGTGGAACCCACATCTTTTTTATATATAAAAAAAAAAAAACTCAAGCATGGAAATGGTGGGACCCACATCTTTTTGTATCTATGACATGAGGATACACTTCTCCTACAACATGAGAATTGTATTTCCCAATATATATATATATAGTATAATGATCTTTTATACTTTAAAATTAAATTAGATTAAGATAAAAAAATTGTGTGTTTCTCCCTTCTCCTCCACTCTTGTTAATGGTGTCGCTGCAATTTCATAGTTCAGAAAAGTCCGACGAATGGGAGCAAGCCCATATAAATTTCGAGCTCTTTTCTCTAAGGCTTTGTTTGCGAGTTCTATAATTTGGAGGGAAAGGAAAGGGAAGAGAGGGTTTTGGTAGTCCCTTCTCTTGTTTGCAAGTTTTTAAAATAGGAGGAGGAATCGAGGATTTTACAAATCCTCTAAAACCCTCCTTCTTCTAAAAATAAAGTTCCTCCATTATGGGGGTTTTAAGAGGGAAATAGATTAATTACTTTGTTACATTCGTTCACCACCACCACCCCACCACTTTGCCACCACCACCACCGCCATCGCCATCACCACCGCCGCGCCACCGCCACCACATAAATAATTTTTTGAATATAAAAATTACATAAATAATTTTTTTAGAAAATTTAAATTTAAATTTATTTGTAAAGCATAATAATTATATTAATTATTAAAGAAAAGGACAAAATGGTAAAAACAACTCATTAATCCTCCATCTTCTTCCCTTACTATTTTTTTAACTCCCAAACAATGGGAGAAAATATCCTCCATTTCCCTTCCCTTGCATCCCCTTCCTTTCCTTTCCCTCCAAACTCCCAAACAGACCCTAATAGATCCCTCTCTTTCTCTCTGCGAATTTGGAAGGGGTAAAAAATAATGGAGGTTTGTGAATTATTTTGAGTAGAGGTTAGGAAATGAGAGGAAACAATGAGGGAGAGAATTGAGTGCTTAGATATTAATTTTTGATCGGAAATAGAGATGCAATGTTGTTTTGCAATTCCTCGCCAATTCTACCGTTTCTCTCTTTGGAGGCGAATTGTGTGTCCCCCTTATAATTGACAGCTAGGTTTTTGGTGTGGGAGAGACGAGAATGACATCATTTGCATCTATCGAATCAGCAATTTTTTCATCACCCCAAAAAAATCAGCAAGTTTTTATAGAGAAGTTCGTAGAGAATTGGCTAGCGGCTGCCACCTGCCTTAACATCTGCAAGCATTACATGGGTGATGGAGGGAGATACCATTATGAAACAATGGTGGAAGAGAGGCAGCACACAATTTTTGAGAGAATCACTTTGAGATCCCAACCAAAGGAAATAATGTCGAAAAAAATCTCCATTGCGATTAATTTTAAATTTTAATAATGTTAGAAAAGTCCTAATTTTTTTCTTTCTTAATTTAATTTTAAAATTTTAATAACCATTATACTAAATAGTTTTTTAAAAACAAAACATGTTTTGTCGGCATTTAATTGCCGACTCAAAGATTTTCCATTAGTAGAAGTTCACGATGTTAACACTAAAGGACTAATACTACATTTTACAAACTTAAAGGACTAAAATAATACTTTATGCAAACTTAAAAGACCAAAACTATACTTTAACCATTTTATAATTTCAATTACAAAAATAGAATTATAAAATGGCGCATTTATATATATATATATATATATAAATTAAAAAATGTTACTTTTAATATAAAAGTATTGACAAATGAAAAAAAAATTGTATTTTTATTAATATAGTTTCTAGCCATTTTTAAATTTTATCTTTATATTTTAAAGTAGATTGTAAAATGAAATTATATTTTTGACCAAGTTGTTTTATTATTATATAATTAGCGAAAAATCTAATTATTCAAAAAATAAATAAATATTATAAAATCTAATTATTCGATATAAAAAAATCAAATTTCATTCATTGACCGTTCAAATTCAAAATTCTCCAATATTAGTTTAATGAATAATCACAAATGGAGTTGTGTGCATACAAATCCATTTGTTGGGTCAGATTTCAAATTATTAGGGATATGGAAGATTGAGGAGGAACAACAGTCAGAGAGTTAGGGAAGAAAGAGGAATCCACATTCAAGATGACTATGGCCACAGTAGAGGGTTTTCTCATAATCTTGTTTCTCTTTTTCCCTCATTGGCCCCATCTGGGCCGTTGATTGGGAAGAGGAGAAAGATGTTAAAGTAGTATTTTGATTGATTGGATGGATATGATTTAAAGATGATGAGGGATAATGAGAAAAAAATGGGGAGAAAACCCAACCCGCTTATGGCCACATGCAAAAGGAGAGACGTTAGGGAGAGAGGGAGACGTGACCAAAGTCTTTAGACGCTAGGGAGGAATTCACAATCCCTTGACACTGATTTAAGCAAATATCATGGGCTCTCACTCTTGGCCCAAGTTACATGGGCCCAGTATCATTGCATTAAAAATGCAAGAAAACATTCAAAACTTGTTTTGGTTTTGTTGTTTTTAAAAATAAGTTACTATTCTATATATATATATATATATATATAACCCAAATAAAACCAAACAAGTATTGGTGCCCGTGCGTTGCATTGTACAAGCAAGTTCATATCTATGTATACCTCAATTAGGTTATATGGAGTCGGTTATAGGTTTGGACACTTGTATATTCCCTTTTTTATTAACTTTTTCACTCATATGTTTTCAAAAACATGCAATGTTCAGAGAAAAAAGAATTTCATAAATACTTTAAAACTAACTCGATTTAAATTAATATTCTTGCGCTCAAGGTAAAATGCCTATAATTAATCACAATGCAAAAATATAATCGAAACAAATTAAAATCAAATTAGAAATATAAAAAATAAATTAGAAAATAGTTATCAATGATTTATATTTATTTATTAATGGATCCAAATTGAATAACCTGGTATTTATTACTAAATTGAATTCCCTAGTATTTATTAGAGTAAATACCCTTTTGGTCCCTGGAAAAAAATACGGACCCCATTTTAGTCTTTAGGGACTAAAATGAGACTTTTTTATGAACTAAAAAAGGCTTTTTAGAAATTTGCGAGGGACCAAATGTTTACCACTCGACCCTTATTCGTCCTTTTCAGGGACTAAAAGGGCATTTCTTTATGTGAGGAACCAAAATGGGGTTTGTGTTTTTTTCCAGGGACCCAAAAGGGTATTTACTCTATTTATTATCTTTGTCAAGAAAAAAATTAGAAAATAATCATCAATAAATTATTTTTATTGATTAATATGGAGATAAAAAATTCAATTATAAATTAATAAAAAAAAGAAATTAGAAAGTAACCATCAATAAATTATTCCCTCCACCACTGTGTATATGGTCTCATTTTTTTAATATGTTTGTCCCCTTTTTTAAGATCTTAAATTTGTTTAACTAATAAATGCATTTTTACCCCTTTTACCCTTAATTAATTTTATGCATGACATTGATCAAAATGTTAATAGATTTGAATTCTCTCTCGTCATTGTTAGTTCTTGGTGTTTTGATGATAACAAATACTCAGGTTTTGATTCAGCAAATTGTTGCCAGAGTAAGAAGTATACTCGAGCAGGAGTCTGTCTCTACTCGAGCATACTCAATCTAACAGTGTGTTAAATATTTTCCAGAAGCTTACTTGAGCATCAGTTAAGTAACGCTCGAGCAGCCTACTCAAGCAAGGCATTCTTTGTACCTGAGCATGGTCGAGCTAGAATGAAGAATGCTCTCTGTCAAGCTGCTACTCGAGCAGCAAGTAAGTAATGCTCGAGCATGATACTCAAGAAAAAGTAAATCTATACTCGAGCACTATCGCTAAAGTATCATTCCTTCTCTCGTGTGCCGATACTCGAGCAAGGTTTCTATGATTGCTGAGCATGCTACTCGAGCATGGTAAATTTGGTGCTCGAGCATACATATTTATTTCATTGTTTTTCTTCTTTGTCTGACTATTGCTCAAGCAAGTTCTCAGGTATACTCGAGCAGTCTACTCAAGCATAACATAGATGCTACTCGAGCACTAGCAACAAACTACGGTTAAGCTTAATGTAATCTTGATTATGAAAATATATGTAGATGACATAATATTTGGTGCTACTAATGATTCTCTCTATGAGGAATTTTCCAAGAAAATGCAGGGTGAATTTGAAATGTCAATGATGGGCGAGTTAAATTACTTACTCGGACTGCAAATTAAACAACGAAAGAATGGGATCTTCATCTCTCAAACGAAGTATCTCCGTGACTTGCTCAAGAAGTTTGGGATGGAACATTGCAATGGAGCCGATACTCCAATGAGCTCAATTACCTCTCTGGATGCGGATGAAGAAAAAGGCAAGGACTTCAACATAACCAAGTATAGAAGAATGATCGGATCATTGATATACTTAACTGCAAGTAGACCCGACATTCAATTTAGTGTGGTTATGTGCGCAAGATTTCAAGCTGCTTCAAAGGAATCACATGCGAGCATGTAGAGACAATTTTCCATTATCTTGCGACATAAAAGGAGCTTGGACTCTAGTTCCCAAAAGGTCAACAAGAATTCTTGGTAGCATATTTAGATTTGGATCATGCTAGCTACAATACCGATAGAAAGATTACAAGTGGCCGGTGCCAATTTATGGGTGGATCACTTGTCTCATGGTTCGAAGAAACAAACTACGGTTTCTATCTCATCAACCGAAGCTGAATATATCGCTGCTTCAAGTTGTTGCACTCAAGTCCTATGGCTCAAGCAACAACCATCCCACTTGGGAATCAATCTGAAAGAAGTTCTAATTCTCTGTGACAACACCAGCACAATAAGCTTGGCCAAGAACCTTATTCAACATACTAGGACTAAGCAAATTGATGTGAGACATCATTTTATCCGAGATCACATGCAAAGAAAAGATGTCAAGGTGATGTTTATCCCCACTCACTTGCAACTAGCTGTTTTTTTACGAAGCCCATAGCCAAAGAATAGTTCACTTTCATCCGAAGATAATTGAGAATGATAAATCCCAATGAACTTTAAGTAATCAATTTCATTAGTCATTTATAAGATTTAATTGAATTATGATTACTGACTTAAGCATCAGAGCTTCTAGATTTATTGTTTGCAGGATGCTCTGTTCCATAGTTGAATAACAGAGATTAACATAAGTTCTCATGCTCGAGTAAGCATTCCTAGTATGTTCGAGCAATGACGGGAATAGACCTATGCAGAATATAAAAAAAGATGGGTTGCCCGGGCAAGCTTCCAAATGTGCTTGAGCTAGAACATGAAATGACTTTGAACAAGATATATATGAACCCTGCTCGAGCATCAACACATCTCTCTGCCCAGGCATTATTGCTGTCATATGATAAATTCTGATATGGATCCTTTACTATGGCTTCAAGAATCGAAGTTCAAATTACAGGGATTCAAGTGTTCTCAAAACACACTTGATGTGAGGTATTTCTAGCTCTTATATTTCCTATTAATCATCTTGGAGCCGTCTTTGCCCGAGCATGCCACATTGTTTGCCTGGGCAACTACGATACTCGAGCACATAAAATGTCCTGCTTGAGCATTGTCGTTCTTTTTTTTTGTTTAAACCCTCATGCTGCTTCATTTTCCTCCTTCTCCGATAGTCATCTCATCACCCTTCTCCAAAACCCTAACTTCCTCCTTTTGAACCCATTCCTTTGCGATTCTTAATGTCTCTGTAATCCTTCCTCATTCCCAAATTCTTTCATGGCTCACACAATGGGAGGGTCTTGCAATCCGTCGACGCCGTCAAAACCCACAGCAAAAACCAAATAAAAAACATTTGTGAAACAAAAGGCAAAAAGAGTGGCTTTCGAAGATCATCCTAAGCACCGTACTAGGTTCCAAACTCAGTCATTGCCCTCTGGTAAAGGGAAGAGAACTAGGATCTCTTCTTCATCCTCGTCAGATTTTGAGAATGCAGATGCACACAAAACTTAAAATCCTTAGAAACCTCAACCTTCGGTGAGTCAACAATCGAGCAAACAACCACAGCCATTGGATAGTCAGAAACAACCATCTGTCAGTCGGCAACAAGCCTCTGGGATTGGCTCAGGTGGTCCTATTGCTTCTCAACTATAACAAAATGTACTTGAACCTTTACCGGGTATGATTTTTGATCCACTTGTGGTTGATGATTTCCAGAATTTTTCATTCTACTTTGGACAGAGACCATTTTTCCCAATTGTCTATGTGGATTTGCCATATTTTAGAGATAAATGCAATCTCAATCTTTTTGAGTGGCTTCTGCAATTTTTGCCTTTGCTTTGTATTCAACTTCCTTATTCACCTGAGGTTGTTAGATGTTTTTACTATCACGTGCATTTACAACTAAAGATTAATGAGGATCATGATGATGCACTGATCACAAAGATTCGAGGCAAGGAGATTACGATTACTGCTTCTGATTTAAATACTCTTCTCGGTGTTGTTAATGCCCCTGAGAATCCCCCAAGATTATCTGATTCTAAAATGCCGCAGAATTCTTCTTCCTGACATACCATATGATGGTAAGAAGGTCAATGTCTCACATCAATGATGAAAGATCAGTATAGAGTGGTGTGGTATGTGTATAGCAGGAGTCTGGTGTTAACAAGGACTTTGAGAGGTTTGCTTCAATCATTACTAAGGAGCCTAGGAATCTTGGCAAATGGATCTTAGATGAGATGATCACATTTATATCTGAGGCCCCTGTTAAGAAGAGAGCCACTATGCCTTATCCCTCTTTGGTCTCTCACATCCTACAAACTCATAATATCTGGTATCTTTTTTATGATAAAGAAATATTTCCAATGAGATGTGGCACCAACCATATGATCAGGATGAGAATCTCATTCACTGAGGCTACAACAAAGAAGAAGATCAAAAAAGCAAAAATAGTGGTCAAGCCTTTGACATCTAAAATTCCAGATGAAGCTGAATCTTCTCAGGCTCCTCCTTAATCTACGGCCGCTCTACCTTCCTTCACCATTGCCTCCATTCAAGCCATTGTCGACCCCGGGCGATTCGGAAGGCCATTGCTCCTCCGATTACTCATTGCAATGAAGTTGTCTCTATGCTCAACAATTTTAAACAAGCCAATATCAATATGGTCAAAGCCATGGGTGAAGATTGGAGAAATTCACTACTCAGATGAATACAAATTCTCATAATAACTTTAAGTTTCAAACTAGGTTGAAAGAGGAAATGATCAATCTTCAAAGAAGCAAGTCCATAATCGTGATCGGTCAATAGATGCCTTGGCGCCAAGCTTCACTCTCACCATCTCCCTCGTTTGTTCCTTTACCTTCTACTTTTCCAGAGTCTCAGCCTGTACCTGCTCCTAAACCTGTTGCTGAGTCTCCTTCTGCCCAGCCATCCTCCTTAGCCATCACCCCATCTGTTTCCCCCTCTTTGACTGATGACAAAGGGGGATACTGTGTGGATTTTTTTTGTACTTACGCTTTGATTTAGATTGTTAAACCTTGTTTCAATGAAATTATTATGTTTATGACATTTATGGTTCTATCACTAACATTTACTATCAATGAAATACTTAGTTTATGACATCTTTGTTTGTATCGCTACATATTTCATTATCTTTGCTTACTGACATCAAAACCAAATTTAAAACTTATCTCAAATCTTTTCAAAGTATTGTCATCATCAAAAAGGGGGAGAATATTAGTTCTCGGTGTTTTGATGATAACAAATACTCATGTTTTGATTCAGCAAATTGTTGCCCAAGTAAGAAGCTTACTCAATCTATCAAATACTCGAGAGAGAGTTTGTTTATACTTGAGCATACTCAATCTAACAGTGTGTTAAGTATTTCACAGAAGCTTACTCGAGCATTAGTTAAGTAACGCTTGAGCAGCCTACTAGAGCAAGGCATTCTTTGTTCTCGAGCATGGTCGAGCTAGAATGAAGAATGCTCTCTGTCAAGCTGCTACTCGAGCAGTAAGTAAGTAATGTTCGAGCAGAGGTAAATCTATACTTGAGCATTATCGCTAAAGTATCATTCCTTCTTTATGTGCCTGATACTCGAGCAAGGTTTCTATGATTGCCTGAGCATGCTACTCGAGCATGGTAAATTTGGTACTGGAGCATACATATTTATTTCATTGTTTTTCTTCTCTGTCTGATTATTGCTGGAGCAAGTTCTCAAGTATACTCGAGCATTCTACTCAAGCATAACATAGATGCTACTCGAGCACCAAAGAACAAACACTTATGATTCGAAGGTGTTCGATTTTACTCGAGCAAAAGAATTTCAGTGCCCGAGCATGGTACTCGATATTGCTCGAGCATGAGTGACTTTCACACTTCTGCAAAGGCTATTTACAGATGTCTGCTGCTGGTCGATTTCCTTGATGGCAAGTGAACCAGTCGAACAAGTAATAAAGTGTAAGTAGAGTATCGTCTCATAGAGACTGAGATACCAAGAAGTGACGCTCAATTGCTATGATAGTTGCGCAAACAAAAAGCAAATATGATTGGTTTTAGAGGTTTTTGTATTTATGCTAATAAAAAAAAATAAATAGAGTATAGTAGTTTTTAAGAAGATATCAGTAAGGAGTTAGGCTGAACTCGGAATCACCCTTAAGTGCATCAATCCCCCAGTTGCTCTACCCATTGCTATAGCATCCATACTGCACAGCTTCCGCAATGCTATAACATAGCTACTAACTACAACGCTATTCGGTTAACCCACCACTATAATCTATCGAAGCATACGCGTCCGATACATATGATACTAGCTATACTACTTCCATATTCCTATGGCAACTTTCTAGTTAGATCTGCATTACACTCAAGGTGTCATGGTTATGAAAGGTAGACCCATTCCTGAAGCCTACAATAATAGGTCAAGCCTTGCACCGGCTGCCTAGCAAACAATGTTTCTCAGAGGTCTAACCTCGACTCCTTGCCAGTAAGCCGATACCACAAATCTAGCCCTTAGCTTCCACTAATCGACTAGTAAATAATTCACTGATAAGCAAACCGAATCTATTAAATTAAGAACTTGCAACCGGGTTCATTTAACACTTAAGAATTCATCCTCGTTCGACCATAGGAAAATCGGTTCATGACCGACGAGGAAACACCAAACAAAGTAACAGAATGACCCATGATCCAAATACTAAAATAAAATGGAAAAATAGCAAGCTTGATGAAGTTCTGACGGCGTGGAAGAAGCCCTGTCACGTCACCACTCCACGTCTTATTCTCTACGTCTTACTGCAAAGAAGGATGCTGGGTTATCTTGGAATTCTCGTGCTTGTGAAATCTCTCACTCTTCTTTCGAGTCTACCGAATGTGAAATCTTGTTTTGGCTTTGTGCGACTCATCGCTAGGGTTGACTTGTTGTTTCCTTTTATACTCAGAATTTCTTGTGGCGCAAGTTCCAACGAGCTAGGCTTTCCAAATCTGTCGAGATCTATCGCATCTTCTGACTATAGTAGATTGATTCTGCTGATCCTGTGGGATTCTTCAAATCTTTCAGTTTTGATCCTCCACATCTTCTATTTTATTATATCAGCAATCTACCTGTCATTCTCGACCTTCATTATTATCCCTGAAATCATCTAGATAAAAAGATCAGAAAGTATGCCGCATAGCATTGTGTCCTCTACTTTGCTATAGCTTTCGTGATACCTTTTATTGCACTTCAAGTTGCTGTCAAAATTCTATAGCATAGTATCAGCTTTGCTATACGTTCTTAAAAACAATGCAACTTGCTCATTTCTTAGCACATGTTTAGGATGTAAATGGTTTCTATCCCTCAGTCCCCCGTATCATGAATATATGCCTTTTTGCTTGGATTGTTTGTAGTTAAGTTCTCATTTACCATACAATTCAGTCATGAAATATAGGGAAAATATGGCATAATTTGTGCTCATCATCTGCTCGAGCAACCAAGACCATCTACTCGAGCATGGTTCATCGTCTATCAGAACATACAGTAATCATGAAATTCTTAATTTGAGCTATCATTCGTATCTTTATTTAAATCTCATTTAAATTATTTCTAATCATCATTATGAGTGATTTGCAGTGGTTTAATCTTGTTCAAATTGAGATTAGCCAAAAAGTCGTTTATTGTGTCAAAAGCATTAAATGCTTCTTCAGAAAAGCAGAGCTACAATCGGAATGCGATTTTGTAGCTATCGAAGACGTTCATTTGAGGCATACTTATTCGAGCTATTATTTTGAGTCAACCTTTACACAAGTACAATCGACGGCGAAGCATTTAATGAAGCAACGATCGATTAAACTCAATGGAATTCATTTATGCCTAACGGAATTAGGAAGAGTCGCAACAGCTACATTCAAAGCTTCACAACGGCATTAATGGTAGACGATTTAAAAGCTCACCACATTCAATCCACCAACCACCGAATTATTGTTTCATTAAACTCTGCGCATTCAATTTCATTAAGTGTGGGTATACGATTACAACTTGTAAGGGGGAGTGAGTCCTGGAGAGAGAGGATCATCCTAAGTACAGAGTGTGTAATTGTAACCGATTGCGAATTAGTGAAATACCCAAAGTGTTTGGGGACTGGACGTAGGTTGATGAGTCAGACCGAACCAGTATAAACTGTCTGTGTTGTCTTCTCTCTATCTCTATATATCTGTTCTCTGTATGCATATTTATTATTTGAAAAATAATTTCAAAATCCTCTATTCACCCCCCTCTAGGTGATATTCTCTCTTTATTCATATGTCCCTATACCCCTCTAGTCCTATTTATAGGACGGAGGAAATTTTATTTCCTATTTATGAGGGAGTGAAAGAAATTTTTCATATAAATATACGATTTTACAATTAATTTATTATTATATTGACTTTATCATTATGAGGTATAATATATATTAAATGGGAAAAGTAATTCTCTGGTCGCTGGAGATAAGTTTATCTCCAGTGACCCCAAAAAATACGTCGTTTTGAATTAATGAAGAATGTGTTTTTAATTTTAGGTGAATTAATGAAGGGTGTTTTGGTAAGATTTATATGATTAAAAAGTAAACAAAATTACAAAAACACCCTTCATTAATTCAAAACGACGTAGTTTTGTGGCCACTTTGGAGAAAATTTATCTCCGGTGATCGAGAAATCCTTTACCCATATTAAAAGGGCAAAATTGGAAAGTTGTATTTTAAGGAAAAGCTAATGAAGTTTAAGATTTTTCTTATTCTATGCGAAAGAAGCGACTTATAAATAGAACCAAAGGTGTGTATTCTTTTACATTATATTTATTATTTTAAACTAATTTTAATTATTATTTTTTTAATACCGCAATTTGATTAAAATCTATATATAGGGATGAAGGGAGTACAAGAGAGTGGGAGTAAGAGATCGTGAATTGTTCCAACGGGTTGACGTCGTCGCTTGGGCTAAGAGGGTAGGAGGAACAAATCGAATGGAAGTAGTATCTCTGATGGGACTATGGGAGGGTTACCTTTGGCTTTGAAAGTGTTTGGTTCAATGTTATATAGTAAGAAAATAGAAGAGAAGAAGAATATGTGAGTGGTCACATTTGCATAGAAGGTGAAGTGCAATACGGAAATTAAGGTATTGTTTGGTACGTAGGATTGTAGGTGTTATGGACTCGTATATTGGGCCTAGATATGATGCGGCCTAACAAGACACATTGTGGCAGAAGCTCTCCTTAAGCAAGTAAAACACTAATCATCCTATAGATAAGGGTTAATCCCGGCAGTGCATGTAGCGGAGCAGGGATTGTCAGGTAGTGGAGCAGACACTCGGGCTTGGAGGCGCACATAACACAAGGACTAAAACCCTAGATGTAATCTCTATAAATAGAAGATTACCCACTAGGTGCACACATTTGATTCATATCCTTTTACTATTCAGTCTCGATGTGCACACACCCCACCCCCTTTGGCTAATCGCCATTATCGTGTAGTACAATGTTCTTCGGTGTCTTCCTCATAGACATCATAGAACAATCACCCTCTTTTCGGTATACAAACACACATTTATCCCATAGAGTATTAATAATCCTATATAAATCATCTACTAACCCACTGTGGTTAGACATTTGTGTTCATATAACAGAACATTGGCGCTGACCGTGGGGAACGATAAACTTCGATTCCCAAATGAAAATGTTGTATACTTACTTATACCGGCATATTTTCACTCAACTAATTGTCCTTTACCTTAGGACATAGTTAGGGGGCACCTTTTCCAACCAAATTTGTATCGTATGGGTCTTTTGTACCACTTTTTCCCATTGGCACTTAAATTCCACGGTTTATACTCATTAGGTCTACTATCCTGTATAGCCAAATTACTTAGTCCCTGAGAGGCTTCCTATCTCTCGTCATTCTTCGGATTCTTCCCCAACCGGGCTTAGTCGTCTGCCTACTTTAGGCTTATTCTCATTTCTCAGAGTCCAAAGTTCGGGATATTACAAATTCAACGAGTTTGTCAGAGCCGAGTTGCGTTATGGTCATCTCGAAATCTAGAGATTGGAGAAAGCCAATTATTGATTACCTGGAAAGAGGTATTCTACTTGATGATTCAGCTGAAGCAAAGAAGTTGTAAAGGCAGGCAGCTGTATATACAGTGGTTGATGATCAATTATAATGCGCGAGCTTGCATTCCCCAATGTTAAGGTGCCTCAATTCGGAAGAAGTCGAATATGTTTTGGCGAGATCCATGAGGGGATTAATGGGCAACGTATGGATGCCAAGGAGTTGTCCAAAAAGGCTCTGAAAGCCGAATATTATTAGCCTACCATGATGACAGATTTCAAGGACCACGTACAGAAATGTGATAGTTGCCAGAACCATGCAAGGATAATGTGGTCCCATCCGACAGAGTTAAAATCTATCTCGGCACCTTGGACATTCTTTAAATGGGGCATGGATCTACTGGGACCATTTAAAACAGCTCCGGGACAGCTTCGGTGGCTTATAGTAGTCGTCGACTACTTCACTAAGTGGATAGAAGCAGAACCAGTAGCGACAATTACTTCAGCTCAAGTACAAAAATTGTTAGATATGATTAGTTTTGATGATGTCTTATATAGATGTCATTATTAAAAGCAAAAAGATTGAGTAATATACATATCTCCTACATTGACTAACTGATGTATTTAATGTAGATTAATCCAAGTTGAATTATAGAGATTAATCAAGAAGGAGATATTGAAGAAGATTATTCCAAGTTGAACTATAGAGATTGACCAAGAAAGAATAATAAAGAAATAAGAACTTGCACTATATGTTCTTATATGTGATAATTTGGAAGTCTCTATGATCAATAGAAGTTGGAATAAAGCTTCATCATATTTGAGCTACAATGGAGCATACATGAATAGTGCAAATATAGAAAGACGACGCATGCAATTCGGAAGAAGTTCGATAGGCTCGGCTTTCGGATATTGAAGAATGATCAAGAAAGCGGATTGAAGAAAGAAGTTCTTGCACACAATATAATTGGAATATCGAATGTCAAGGAATCAAGAACTTATCAAGAAGAAGAGGGAAGAAGGTAGAAGCTGCAGAGAATAATGAATCCAAGATAAATGATGAAGAATGATCGAGTTGGGAGATGGAAAAAGGAAGAACTTGCTGAATAGAATGAAGATATTGTTATGCAAGTTTATATGTTGATGCTAGAAGCCTCCAAGATCATATGGAAGTTGGAATGACTCAATTCGAAGCTAAAGTCAAAAAATCAGCTTTCGGATGAGAATACTCGAGTTTGGAACTCAATACTCGAGTATAGGAGTCAATACTCGAGTATGTTCATCTATACTCGAGTATAGGAGTGTTTTCGATCTCTCGGCGTCTCGGACTGGCAATACTCGAGTATCCAAGTATATACTCGAGTATGTAGTGTTTTTAGCATCTCTGGTGCCTCGATCGTCCATACTCGAGTATGCAAGTCTATACTCGAGTATACGCGGTGATCAGCTGTTTCACGTTCGCATGGGCGACGTTTGGTAATTTGATGATATCTTCCAAACCAGAGATCGGATTGAAGTGAAATCAGTAACATATGAAACTAGACTCCCAATACGTCATTGTGATATAAAATTCAAGCCTAAAGGAGTTCATATGAGAGAGTTATGATTTGTGGAAGTTGACAGATAAATCCATGCCACACAGAAAACCAAGCTTCAATGTTTTGAGTGTAACTCACAAACTAAAAATCCGATTGAGCTGAAATCGGTGGCATATGAAAGTAGACACACAGAGCTTTCCATAAAAAGTTGAACGAACCAAAACGGAGTTCAGACTAGGGAGATATGGCCCTCGAAAGTTTATGGTTTGTTCAAGGAGTATTCTATACTCGAGTATGTAAGTTCTATACTCGAGTATGGATCGAACGAGAGAAGAACCGGGGTTACGAAACAACCTCCATACTCGAGTTTCCAACCCTATACTTGAGTATACATCGCTGGTTCAGAAAACGAAGATCTAACGGCTAGTTTCCATCAAACATGGAGTAACTCAACAACCTCAATACTCGAGTTTCCAAATCAATACTCGAGTATTCGCCTCTGCTTTAAAAATCACCACGATCGAAATTTGTTTCAGATCAAGAACATCCAGATTATTACTCAAATGATTCATACCTCTTCTTAACATCATTTATATCATTTGTGTATAAGTTTCAGGTGATTAAAGTTTGAGATTACATCATACTTGACCGAAATCAAGATCTGTCAAAAGGATGAAGATGAAGGTTGCTGCAGATTTTCAGAAATAGGAAAGAAGATCGAATTCAATGAAACTCTTGAAGAAACAAAGTTGAATTCTCATCTCTAATGGATTCAAATATCCAATATCCTTGATTTGCTTTAACTTCGATTTCGGAAGATTTGAATTTGCTTTAGAGTCAAATAAAGCAACTTCATAAACCACTTGTATTATTTTATTATATCTTCGAACGTAAGTAAGTGGATGACACGAAAGAAACTCAACCATTCTTCAAGGCGACATGACAAGGCTCCCACCAACAAAAGCCGAACATCATGGGAGACATTCTTGAAAGAGCCAATATTCAAATATTCAAGACTCGCAAATGTTCCCAACAGCTATATGCAGCACTCAAGGACCCAACAGCTAGAATTTCGAATTGATCCAAGTCTGAACGGATCTATAATGGTCACAAGCTTCAAACCAGTATAAATACATGAAGATTTGAAGTCTGCAAGTAGAGAAGACAGATACAAAACGCACATACACAAGCTTAATCCTTTTACTGCTTTATTCTATTTCTTGTGTATCTTTGATACATTGAGCTTCAGTGTTTATCAATATCTACTCTTGGAGAGAGTTCATTTTCGTGTATATCATTCACTATAAGAATCTCAAGTCGTGGGACTTGGAGATTGGGATAATCAGAGTACAACTTGTAAGGGGGAGTGTATCCTAGGGAGAGGATAACTTTCGAGTACAGAGTGTGTATCTGATTGTATACAATTACAGCTTGTAAGGGGAGTGAGTCCTAGGGAGAAAGGATCATCCCGAGTACGAGTGTGTAATTGTATTTGAGTGATAGTGAAAAATCCCAGAGTGTCTGGGTACTGGACGTAGGTCAAGGAGTTGGACCGAACCAGTATAATTCCTTGTGTCTTGCTATTCTTCTCTACTCCATAGTCTACTCTGTTTTAGTCTTCGAAAAACAGAGCTTTTCTGGAAGAATTTTTTTGGAAATACCCAATTCACCCCCCCTCTTGGTGATTTCCTTCACTTTCAAAAATTCCTTGCAAGAAACATCATATCCCGATTTGGAATCCCGGTAGAAATCGTCACGGATAATGGAACCCAGTTTATTAATAAGGGTTTGCGACAAATGGTCTCCGACTTTCAGATTAAACAACACTTTGCCTCTGTGAAACATCCCCAATCCAACGGGCAAGCTGAGGCCGCTAACAAAGTTATCATAGACGGATTAAGAAAGCGGATGGAGGAGGAAAAGTCTGATTAGGTAGAGCAACTATATTATGTCTTGTGGGGGACTCTGAACCTGTTGGAAATTATGTCCTAGGGGCAAGTCATTTTACTTTAAACGTTAATGTCATTTAAAGTATTCTCCATTTAGTTATCATTTCATTTGCATGTTTATAGTGATAATTGTATCCCTGGATATATCTTATAGATCATCCTAAATGTCCTTGGTCAGTCATCTACGCGGGAGCGAAGATTAAATAAGACCCATATGACTTTGATAAGGTATGGAGATATGAATCAAAGTTATAGCCACTTGTAAGAGTACAAGGTGCTGGACCGACCCACTATGAGAAAGCTGCATGGATTAAGTCATAAACTTTTCTCATGTATAACCACGTCACAATGCCCATTGACCTGAGATCATCATGGATTCCTACATCATGAGTTGCTACTCTTTGACCTAGTCAAAAGTCACCTTTGACCAGGTGATGATAAAGGCTTGGATTGGGATCAGTGGTTTTCATGCAGAGGAATGTCAATAGTTAAGATGGAATTTGTCTCTCACATTTGTAGGGAGATAATACTGGGCCCCTCGATGAGTGAGTCTGAGAAATGTATGGCCATACTACGATGGAAAGGAGTTTGCATTTCAATTGTTAGACTCGCTCAAGAATCGAAAAAGTAATGGTCAAGAACAAGAAGTTGACATTATCCATGCCTCATCCTTGACCAAATTATCGCGTGACAAAAGGGACGTGACATGGTTGTACGATAGGTTTTATCGTATCATCGATCCTCATATGAATTGGTAGCCGCAATGTCTTGCTAGAGGCCGCTTGCGACTTGTGGGCTGATACAGTATTGGCCCGCTTCCAATCTCATGTGGGCCTGCAGGGTCACACACAAGAATAACCCAACACGAGCAAAAGTGTTCAGATTCATTGAATCTTAGATATGTCTAAGATTTAATGAATACTGTATTTAATCTAGGATGGATATATATATATATATTATATATATTATTAAATTTGAAAATAATATAATAATATTATTTAATAGAGATTATAATATTATTATATATAATATTTGTTTTATATTTAATTTATTTGATAAATCAAATATCTAAAACAAATTGAAATATTGTATCTCGATTTAATTTTCGAATATAGATATCATATATCTAATTTAATTTGAACGAGATATAGTATCTCGATTTTAATTAAATAGATAGATATCATATCTCGATTTAATTTATAGAGATAAATTAAATCAAGAGCTTTTTAATTTGGATTAAATAAATAGATTGGATTAGATCTATTTGATAGATTTAATTAATATATTATTTTAAATCCAAATTCAAATTTCAAGATTAATAAGGATTAATTTTTAATATAATACGCCTATTGGTTTTTGAAAAACCTACGGACATTTTGCAAGACGTATTAGAAAAGCCGCGAGAAATCCTAGAGAGAAAAGAGAGACATGAAAATACCGAAGGCGCTAGCATCTTTGCCGTCGGTGTTGGAGGTCGTTCATGTGGATACCGGTAGAGGAGTGGACACGCAAAGTCAACTCCCGTTTGATCAAACAATATGGCTCCATGTTCGAGACATACGACGTCCGAGGTGCACGATGTTCGAGATGCACACGAGAACGAATTGAACGAAACGCTCACGAGTTCGCATAGGTACGGTTTCTAACGAACCTTGATTTAAACGCCGTTGATGGATCCTCTCAATGGGATTCGTAAGTTTTAATGGATGAGAATCCTTCCGCTGCATGTACGGATCCCAACAGAACTAGCATTCAAACTTCAATAGGGGAAACACCCTTCAGGTTGACATACGACTATGAATCAATGATCCCAGTTGAAATTGACCAGTCCTCGTGGAGTAGAATTAAAGCCTTGCATGAGGAGGAGGGGAACAATGAAGCCTTGGCAATGGAGTTAGACCTGGTTGATGAAGTCCAAGTCATGGCACACTGCCGAGATTTAGCCACAAAGCAACTCGTTGTAGCAAGATACAACAAAAGGTGAAACCCCTGGTCATTTGAAAAAGGTGACCTGGTACTTTGTCGAGCCGATATAGGCAATAAAAATGCGAAATAGAGGAAGCTAGCACCAAACTCGGGAAGGTCCTTATCGAGTTAAAGAAAATCTCGTAAAACAGCTCATACATTAGAGACCCTGAATGAGAAGGCGGTCAAGAGAGTGTGGAATGTGGATAAGCTGAAATTTTACTACAGCTAAGACCGGCATCTGCGAAAAGAAGGCCCTGTTGCCAAGTATTGTAAACTCATTTTCAGGAATTATGTAAAAGCGACCATGTCACGAAGTTTATTATAAATGAAGAGCTTCTCATTTGAAAACACATCACACATTGTTCGAGGCACATTAGTAATTGTAGCTACAACGCAAAACCCGTTTGCAATCAATGCGGAGAGATAACGATTAAAATGTGCACCCTTTGGGACACGGTAAAGCCGAGATAACGGTTAAAACGTGCTTCCTTCGGGACATGGTAAAGCTGAGATAACAGTTAAAACGTGCTCCTTTTGGACGCGGTAAAGCCGAGTTTATGGTTAAAACGTGCTTCTTTTGGACGTGGTAAAGTCAAAATAAAGGTTAAAACGTGCTCCTTTTGGACGCGGTAAAGCCGAATTAAAGGTTAAAACGTGCTCCCTTCGAGACACGGTAAAGCCGAGATAACGGTTAAAACGTGCTCCCTTCGAGACACGGTAAAGTCGACATAACGTTTAAAATGCGCTCCTTTTGGACGCGGTAAAGCCGAGTTTATGGTTAAAACGTGCTCCTTTTGGATGTGGTAAAGCCAAAATAAAGGTTAAAACGTGCTCCTTTTGGACGCGGCAAAGCCAAAATAAAGGTTAAAATGTGCTCCTTTTGGACACGGTAAAGCCGAGATTATGGTTAAAACGTGCTCCTTTTGGACACGGTAAAGCCGGATTAAAGGTTAAAACATGCTTCCCTTGGGATACGGTAAAACCGAAAAGCCCTTGTGGCTATGATGCATCAAAGCTTGGGGTAACGAAGCAAACCATCACGATGACCTTGATCAAGTCGGAATGTTTAGAGTTTGCTTGTGACACTGAACTTAAACATGTGACGGATGGCTCTTACTCCTGGTAAAATTCTGACCAACCACATCGGAGCGTATTGTTCATGGGTGGTCCCGGACATGTATCTTGCGCAATAAATTTCTGACTTTGGCCAAGTCATTTTAAAGAACTTTGAAGGCAAATTCAAGTTTATGAAATGCAGCAAATGCGATGCGAAGAGTATTCAGGTTCAACAAGCAAATGACAGACATTCAATACTCGCAGAAAGTAAGTGTTCCTTTCATTGTAAATATCTCAATATAATGTGTATGGATTACAGGAACAAAAGCCTGGTTACTAACCCGGTAGGAGATTATTTCCAAAAAATAATAGGGTTTTCAGTACCCCGAGCAAATAAATTAAAACACCGCCGGAATCTCGGCCCTCAGCAAGGTGGAGTCCCAACGTAATTTTGACCTTCTTCACCTTCATCTCCATACGGACCCCTCCCCGATTAACCTTCGGAGGCATCACCGAGAGGGAAAGAGCGGGACTATTTTGCCATCCACGACCCATGACCTACAATCCATCCCGGATGTCGTGGGTGTAATCTTTGGGTTCAACAAATGGATCTGCTTCAAGGTGTTCTCAAAGGATTCCTTAACCGATTGCTTTATGTTCGCGTCTTTTATAGTAATGGCCTCACGGGCAGATTCCAGGGCGGCATGGAGGGCATTCAATTCTGAGAGATATTCCTTTTTCAACGACCGAGATTGTTCCAGGGTCTTCTTATCCCAAGCGCTCTCCTGTTGAAGTTGTTGCAACTCTGAGTTAGCATTCGTCAGGACCTCTCTCCCCTTCCCCAGGTCTTCTCTGACCTTTTGCAGCTCTTCTCACATTTTGTTCCTCGCCGCCTCGGCTGTTAGCACTTGTGTTTGAGTGTCGTCCTTAATAGCCAACACTAGCTCGTTAGACTTACGAATATGTTCCTGGGTTTCAAATTTGACCTTCTTCAGTTCGTCTACTTGTCTAGCATATTTCACGTTCAACGTGGTCAAAGCTTGAGCTAACCTAGCACATTTCAAGGCGTAGCGCTCTATATTTGACAGTTCCTGCAGCTCGGGCGTGTCATATTTTTCTGGTTCAAAGAAGCGCTTTGGGAGCCCGATATCATTACTAAGATGAACATACACCCCTTCTCCCTAGATGATACCATAAGGGAGTTCAAGGACTGGAGGTTGTGGAGGAAGACTTGCAGAAGGAGAGGCGCTAGGAGTATCTGTAGGAGGAGTTTCAACAATAATGCTCGTTGAAGTAGGGACGAGAATTTCCATCCTGGCTGGAACAGTCTTTTTTGATGTTGAGGACAGGATTGCTTTACTGGTCTTGGATCATTTTGGGGGGTTAGCCCAGCCAGCTTTGTTTGCACCAGCCGTCCCGGTTTCCGGCGTTGTTCGGTTTGCTGAGGGTCCCGTACTTTCAATTCTGGGCTGTCTAAGGTAGCAGCAAAAGCCAATCTTTTTCCCATTCTTGAATATGTGAAACAAAAACGAATGGTTCGTTGTTCATTTAAGACCAAGCATGCAATACAACGCAATACAAATTATGCACATACTCGCCACAAGTCGTTTCTTTGGCTGGGGTTTTGAAACATAGTCCGCCGACTTCAACGGGCCAAGTTTTCCTATTTGTTTTTCTAAAAAGGTTATTGTTTCCTTTTCGACGGAGAAAAGGAATGTGAAGGAAAATCAAAATTGGAAGAAGATTTTTGTGATGCTTGAGTCCAATAAAGGGGAAATCTTTCCTCTATCTTCCCGGAATCATAGGCTTGAAGGAACTAGGGTAGTTGCTTGGGCACTGCAACTACCTTAAAAAATGAGGGCTTGAAGCTTTTCCTAGTTAGAACTTCGTCGTCGGCCTCTTTATTGGCATCCTTATTGGCATTTTACTGCAAGCCTTGTGGTTAGAATAAAAATGAAAGAAGACTGGAAGGGTGCAAATTAAGTCTTTCTCCTTGCAAAAGTTTACAAAAGCGATGGCAAAGGCCCAGCTGTTAGGATGAAGTTGGGAGGGA
Source organism: Acacia melanoxylon (assembly GCA_019022615.1). NCBI lineage: Eukaryota > Viridiplantae > Streptophyta > Magnoliopsida > Fabales > Fabaceae > Acacia > Acacia melanoxylon. The sequence continues at coordinate 3,513,730 of JAFJYJ010000045.1, read as the reverse complement.
GCAAGATGTAAGTGATGTAAAAGGTGAAGTTGGAACTCGGTAAACGGAAAGCGTATACTGAGCTGAGATATGCAATCTTTTTAAAAATAATAGAAATGGGGATCGTCATTACTTGCCTGGCAGCTAGATATGGATTCGGTAAGGCGGGGTAGGCGAAAGACATAGTTTTTCCTGTCACTGAGACCTAGCTCGGCGATCTCTTCAGCGGTCATTGTGCTCCTGATACTTAGCACCTCGTCGACCCATGGGGCTGATGATTTGGAAGTATCCGAGTTTCCAGCGAAACTCAATTCCACCGTAGTAGATAACTCAATGCGACGCGAAGGTGAACCCATTTATACCTATAATAAAAAAGTACAAGTCAGAAACATGAAGTATACCTCGATCAGAAGAGTAGCCATGTGAAAAATCAACAGGAATCAGGCCGAGATTATTCAGGTGGACAAGAGCCGGGATATATTTTGGAATGCGCTTGTGATGGCAAGAGGCTAACATCCACTCGACTTCCGAATTACGGCCGCCCTTGGCGAGTTCAATACTAAAAAAGAGGTATTCATCACATGGGTCAATGATGCTTTGTGTATAAGACCTAGGTTTATTTAGAAGTATATTTTCTAGTTGGCCAAGGGGAGAATCCCGGAGGGTGTGATCGGATCTCGGTTTGGAATCTTGGGTGGATTAAAATGGAACCCTGGGAAAGAGGCGTTGGAGTCTTGATTATCTGGCAATGGTGTTTGGGGATTCCTTCTACTCCTACTCCCGCTGGGTTTACAAACTAGTGCTACTTGTTTTTATTCCTTAGTGCGAGGAATTTCCCAGAGCCAAAATTTTGGCCCACCTGAGAGTGTTTTAAGTATTTCTCTATCTTCTTCGAGAATTGGGTTACCGTACTTATCTATGGGCGGAGGACTATCGTGATCCATGAAGACTCTAGAAAAAAGAAAAAGGTAATAGCAGAAGTTGAACTGGGATGGCTCAGAACCAAGGTGTCAGCTTTTTCCTTCAGTAAGGAATTCCTTATAAGGTCATCACCGCTACCTAGCACTAGCGAGTTTAAATAAAAGAGGAGAGAAGGAGAGGAGCATTGTACTAAAGGTATCAAAAGGCTACCCGGAGAACCCAGAAACCTTAGTTGCATACCCAAGAAACCAAAATGACAAGGTTCGATGGAAATCTTAAAAGGAAGAGCAGTACAAGAATAGATGAAGCAAAACGAAAGTAAAGAAAAGCAAGGAGGCAGAGAGAATACCTGATTCTGTGAAAGATTGGTTTCTAAACTGGAACTCATAATAATAGTATGAAGGGAGGAAGGCTTTGAAGGAAGGAGTCTTCCTAGTAAGACGAAATGAGTGCTGAGCGAAAAAGTGATCAGTAGAGACGTAAAATGTGAATTTATAAACATTTTGAATCCGAAGAGTTAAGGGAAAAAAGACTATTCGTACAAGAAATCATATGTGAAAGCCTAAAAGTGTAATGATGACTGCTATAGAACGACGTGCATATTAAATGCTCACGAGTTTCAAAGACGGTGATCGTGGTTAATACACTGGAAACTGCGGTTTTACGTCATGATGTCAACAATATAGGCAAATAGAAACTGATTTGTATTCCTTTTATTCATGATATCCCAGATTGGGGCAATACACGTGGCGGAAATATATGAACCCAGTAATCCAGGCTCGAAGTTCAAATGAAATCTCGGCTATCGAATTAGTTATGCTTAAAAAGAAAATAACTTTGATTGGTTTGAGAGGTTTGGTAGCTATACTAATGAATAGGAAAAATAACTAAATAATCCTAGTCGTAAGAATATATCAGTAAAAAGATAGACTGAACTCAGAATCCTTCCTAAATATATCATTCCCCCAGCTGCCTATATGCAATGCTATAGCATCCATACTGTACAGCTCTCGCAATTGCTATAGCATGAACACCCTTTGCAAAGTTATTTAGTTAACCACACCACGCTAATCTACCGAAGCTCTCGCGTCCGATACATACAATCCTAGTCTGTACTTCTCCCATATGTCTTGGTGATATTTCTAGTTGGATTATCAATACAAATCAAGGTGTTATGGTTATAAGCGGTAGACCCATTCCTGAAGTTTACAATAATAGGTCAAGCCTTGAACCATCCCGCCTAGCAATAATCGCTTCTCGCCTATTTAACCCGACTCCCTCTCGATGCCGAGGCCACCGATCTAGTCCCTAGCTCTCGCTAATCGACAAGAAATTAAATTACGATAAGCCACCGAATATATTAAATCGGCCTCCGAGAAAATCGAGTTCATGACCGATTTAGGGGAATCATAAAACAGAGCACTACATAATAGCTCATGATAAAAGATTGATTGGAATTTAAATAAAGAAACATAAAACAAAAGCTTGATGGATACTCTGACGGCATGGAAGAAGCCATGTCACGTCACAACTCCACGTCTTCTTCACTTCGTCTCATTAGTAGGAAGGATTCAGGGTTCTCCTGGGCTCCTCGTGCTTCGTGACTTCTCTCACTCTTCTTTCATGTCAGGCTGTGTATAATTTAGACTCTTTTCTCTTGACGACTTCCGACTCTTTGTAGGGTTGGCCGCTGTTTCCTTATATAGTCTGGTCTACTTGCAGTGTGCGTTCATCAAGCTGGGCCTTTCCTAATCTGTCGAGGTCCGATCGTATCTATCATCCAATTCTCGGTAGATTGATTCTGCTGATCCTACAAGATTCTTAAAATCTGTTAGTTCCGATCCTCCGCATCTTCTATTTCAATCCTTTAGCAATCCAACGTTATCCTCAACCTGCACTATACTTCCTGAAATAATCTTGACAAAAGATAAGGATATATGCCGCATAGCATTGCGTCACTTACTATGCTATAGCTTCAGGGATGCATTGTATTGCACTTCGATAAAGCTGTCCTGATGTTATAGCACCGCATCGGCCATGTTATGCGACTTTCTCATAAAACCTTAAAACTTGCTCTTTTTTAGCAAATGTTCAGGATGTAAACATAATTCACCCTTAAGTTCCCTGTACAATGAATAAATGCCTTTTTGCTCAGATTAAATGCAAATAAGATCATATTCACCATATAATTCAGTCATAAAATACAGGGAAAACATGGTATAAATCATGCTCATCACAAAGCATATAAAAAGTCAGGTTTTTATCAATCAATAAATCTCAACAGCTCAGAGCCCTAAACTTCTGAGCTTGGGGGCAACTATTATGGACTCGTATATTGGGCCCAGATATGATACGGCCCAACAAGGACACATTATGGAAGAAGTGTTAGCTTCTATGTTTTGATGATTACAATTCCCAAGGTTTTTGAATTAAAATAGCCAAAGAACACTTGATAAGATAATCTGAAAAAAACATTTCTCAGAAAGTTACTCGAGCAGACTGTATAATCTTGCTCGAGCAACATCGAATTGACAACCTACTCTGGTGCCCTACTCAAGCATATCACACAAAGTTTCCCGAGCATCATCAAGTAAAAGCACTATGAAGAGTTTGGAGTTTTACTTGAGTAGAAGTCTCAGCTTACTCGAGCAACATCAACCAGAGCAAAGCAATGGCAAGGCAACGCACAGTCATACTCGAGCAAGAGGCTAAAGCATGCTCGAGCAGGCTTAAAAGGTTTCTTGAGCAAAGTCGAGCAACCTGTGTTCTCACATCTGCACAATCCATGCTCGAGCAAGGAGCAAACGGTTGCTCGAGCAATATGCTTGAGCAAGCAAAAAGGGGTTGCTCGAGCAAAATCGAGCAACAGGCTATTTCATCGTTGAATGAAGCTTGCCCGAGCATGAATCAATTCATGCTCAAGCATCGTACTCGAGCAGACAGAAAAGAGTGCTCGAGCATCAGCGACCAAGAGCACTCTCTGGGCAATTCAAAGGAGCTTGCTCGAGCAAGCATGCATCATTGCTCGAGCAATATCATCCCTGTTTTCAAATCACTATCCTCCAAGATTCATGAATCATTGAATGAAGCTTTATTTCTTCCGATTATTACTTATTGCGATTATCAAATTCTTTTAACCAATTTGCTCATGAGTTTTAGATTGTTTCCACAAGAATTAGCAGCAAATTTGAATAGAGCAAAACCATCTATCAGAAGCATTAAATGCATCTACCTAAACCGGTGATAAGCATGGTAACCAATTCTGATCGAAGTAAAGTAGCTCTGATATTCTGTATGCGCATTAAATGCCATTTTAGAACGGAAAAAGAAAAGGAATGAAAGAGAATGTCTACTCTGCAAATTCTAGCTGTAATATTCAAACGGGCGAAACTCTTGACAATCGCTTCATCTATCTAACGAACATATTCAAGAGTCTCAACGGCTACTTCATAAGCTTCATCAATGGTCATTAATGGCATTAACTATAAATACGAAGCATTGAATTCGCCAACTACCGAAATGCTTTGAGCAATCAATTCGAGTTTATTACTATTTGTTGTTTCAACTGTTTCATTAAAAATTGTGCTTCGGTGTTCAACATTTTATCTACTCGTGAGGAGTATTTAAACATTTATCTCATTGTCAATTGTATCTTAAGGTTGTCGAACCTTAAGAGAGGGTGTATCAATTACAACTTGAAAGGGTGAGCGAAGTCTGAGAGTTAGAGGACTATCCTTCGTTTACAGAGTCTGTAATTCCTCTTAAGAGATAGTGAAATCCCAGGTGTTTTGGGGACTGGACGCAGGTCAGATATTTTGGACCGAACCAGTATAAATTGTCTTGTGTCCATTTCTCTTTTCGATTTATTCCTTTGTTATCATCATAACTTGCCCTGTGCGCTATTAGCGAAAAGATTTTTGAGATCACCTATTCACCCCCCCTTAGGTGATATTCCATCTTCATTTGGTATCCGAGCCTGGTTTCTTAGTTGGGCTTAACATCCCGAGAAAGATCATGAAAGGAATATTACCTGATGGTGCTTCAATCAATCGACCTCCAGGATTCAACGGCGAACACTATTCCTTTTGGAAAGCAAAATTCGGAGTGTTCGTGATGGCTACTGAATACGGTCTCTGGAGAGTGAAAGAAACTGGAGACTATGTACCTATGAAAATCGAAGGAGGAATTACTTTTCCAAAGATAGAGGCTGAGTTCGATGAGAATGATAAGAAGAATATCACTCTCAACAGTAAGGCTATTCTGATGCTTCAAAGTGCTCTTAGTCAAAAGGAGTATTTTTGAATATGTAATCTGTCAACCGCGAAGGAAATGTGTGAAAGTGGAGCTAAATACCCAAGAGGGGGGGTGAATTGGGTATGTATAAATTTTGGAAAACTTGCTCTGTTTTTGAACACTAAAAACAGAGATATGAGTAGAAGAGCAAGACACACGAATTTATCCTGGTTCGGTCCAACCACTGACCTACGTCCAATCCTCAGACACATTGAGATTTTCACTATGTCAAAGAATTACACACTCTGCACTCAAGAGTAGTTCTCTCCCTAGAACTCACTCCCCCTTACAAGTTGTAATCAATGACCCAATCACCAAGTCCCCGACTTGTGATTCCTTACAATAAATGCTTTACAAGAATGAAACTCTCTCTAAGAGTGTATTATGATAAACACCGAAGCTTTGTATCAAAAGTCACTTTCACACGAAGAACTAGAGAGTAGTTGAGATCTTTGAATGATTTTCGTTTTTAAATGAGATGTGTTAGTTGGGAAACTTGAATGCTGCTCTATTTATGCTCGGAGATCATTTAATGACCGTTGCCAACTTCATATATCCGTTGAGGGATTATTCTAGTCAGTTGGAGGCAATTCGGGCTTTCTCTCACTAGTCTTCATTTAATCCAAATTTGTGTAGGAGGTCGAGTTGATTTCGGACAAATCAATCCGTTGGTGTAGAAGGTTGGAAGTGGAGAACATTCTTTAATGCTTTGCAAGCGTGTACGAGATGGATTACCAAAGTATGCAACTTTTCCGGTTGAAGCATTTAATGTTCGACATGCTTTTTGCTTTTCCACTAAATCTTCATTTAATCTTGTTTAAGCAAGCTGAAACTCACTAACAAAGTGGTTAAACATAGCGGGGAATATGCAAGAATGATAATAGAAAGTATTAGGATCAATCAAGAAGGATTCACATTCGCGATTTGAATTTTAAACTCGTAATGAAAACTCGCGTTTTGTTTCTCAAAACTCGAGTTTTGGACTTTGATGAGTAAAATTTATTTAAGTCCAAAACATCAAAACTGGAGGTTTTCTTGCAAGACTGGAGGTTTTCTAATAGTTCAAAAACATCGACTTTACTTTGGCCAAAACTCGAGTTTTGCTATCAAAACTCGAGTTTTCATTTAAACATGAAAACTTGGGTAAATTTGCGCCAAGACAAAACTGGAGGTTTTGTGAAGAAACCGGCGGTTTTCAAAACTCGTAAAAACTCAAAGATTTTTCGACACATCAAAACTCGAGTTTTGAATCAAAACTCGAGTTTTCACTTTTGTTGTGAAAACATTGTGAAAAGCCAAAACTGGAGGTTTTGTTGAAGACTGGAGGTTTTGGAGTTTAAGAAAATCCAAGAACTTTTTGTCTGATCAAAACTCGAGTTTTGAAATCAAAACTCGAGTTTTCACTTTCTTGTGAAAACATTGTCCAAAACCAAAACTGGAGTTTTCTTGAGAAACTGGAGGTTTTGAAAATGTGCCAAAGACTGAAACCTTTCTGCCAACTCAAAACTCGAGTTTTTCCTCAAAACTCGAGTTTTCACTTGTTGGTGAAAACTTGGAATATTTCAAGTTAATTTGAAAACCGAAGGTTTTAGCCAAAACTCGGAGGTTTTCAAAATCTCAAAATGTATGAGACTTTCGTGAGTCCAAAACTCGAGTTTTCAATGAAAAAAAAATCGGAGTTTTGACTTTCTCAAAAATATTGAGAAGTGTCTCGTAGTTAAAACTTGAGTTTTGCAAGAAAAAAAAACTGGCGGTTTTGCTTTGATCGGAGAATTGGTTTCTTCTCTCAGTAAGGTCAAAACTTGAGTTCGAATCCAAAACTCGAGTTTTGCTTTGACAAGAAGTGTTTTGTAATTTACAAAGCAAAACTTTATCCTTTGCTTACAACCTGTTGGTAATCATCAAAACCTTTAGAGAACTAACAATGTTGAAGGCTCTAGAAATTGCATATGAAGGTACTTCCGGCATCAAGGAGAATTGTATTAATACTCTGACCACCGAGTATGACTTACTGCGGATGAAGTCAGGAGAAACCATTGCTGAGTTCCAACTCAGATACACACATTTAACAAATCAGTTGGCGGCCTTGGGTAAAATATATGATCAAGGTCCTCAAGTAAGGAAGATTCTCAATGTTTTGACAAAAGACTGGGAAGCTAAAGTCACTGCAATAGAGGAGGCTCATAGAGAATCAATGGCCTCGATTCCTTATTATTCGGAAGTTTGTCTGAATATGAAAGCAAACTGAGATTCAAAAAGGACATGGACGATGTCAACAGTAGCTGGAACAAGGGAATTGCTCTTAACGCCTTGAAGGAGAAAGAAGAAAAAGATGAGGACGATGACGAGATGGCCATGTTTGTACGAAGATTCAAAAAGTTCTACAGAAAAAATCGTGGCTTCATAAATAGATTTCAAAAAGGGGATTCAAGTAGCAAACGTGAATTCGAGACAAAGATCAAATCATTTGTTACAAATATGGGAAGCCTGGTCATTACAAGTCATAATGTCCTCAACTGAAAGATAGTGAGAAAGAAAAGAAGAAGAAGTCTTATCAATTTAAGAAGGCATATGTGTCAGGAATCTGGGGAGATGACTCCTCAGGCGAAGAGAGCGAAGAAGAGAAAGAGACGCAATATTTGTCTCGTGGCGGAAGAAGAAGTGCCAACTGAAAATCATAATGAGGTGTGTTTGAAAGCATCGAGAATTAACAAGTGGTATATTGACAGTGGATGCTCCAGACACATAATGGGAGATGCAGACAAGTTTGTTGCCATGAGGTCAAAAAAGGGCGGTAAAGTCACCTTTGGAGGAAATCAATCTTGGAAAATTACTGACATTGGTGAAATCGGTACAAAAGATGGACCTCAAATTAAAGATGTTTATCTTGTGGAAGGTCTCTGTCACAATATTTTGAGCGTAAGCCAAAGTGCTAATAAGAACAACTGGATTATTTTTGACTCGGAAGAATGTCTCATTGTGAACAAGGATGATCTTCTAATTGATAAAGGTAAACTGAAGGTATTATTCAAAGCTCCTTGTGAAGGAAACTGTTATACTTTGGATTTGCCTAAAATAAGCTCTGAAAAGTGTTTTGTTAGCAACTTGGACGAAAGTTGGTTGTGGCATAAGCATCTGGCTCATGTCAATATGCATCAGCTCGATAAGTTGTTAAGGAAAGACTTGGTAATTGGTTTACCTAAACTTTCCTTTAAAAATGACATGATTTGTGACTCATGTCAACAAGGTAAACAAACTAAATCGTCTTTGAAAAACAAACCTAAAATCTCGAAAAATCGGCCACTTCAACTACTTCACATAGATTTAGTTAGACCCACAAGAGTAAAGAGTCTTGGTGGGAATCTATATACTCTGGTCATTGTCGATGATTTCTTGCGTTTTACTTGGACCATTTTCTTATCTTCTAAAGATGAAACATTGGATTTGTTTGTTGTGTTTGCCAATAAGGTGCAAAACGAGAAAGGTATTTGTATTACAGCTATTCGAACGGATTATGGAGATGAATTCGAAAATCAAGCATTCAGAGAATTCTGTGAAGCTCACGGGATTGATCACAATTTCTCGGCTCCAAGGACACCACAACAGAATGGTGTGGTTGAAAGGAAGAATCGTGTACTAACTGAGATGGCTCGTGCAATGTTGAATGAGAATCAGACATCACAAGTCTTCTGGGCAGATGCTATGAGCACAGCCAGCTATATATCAAACCGAGCCTATCTCCGGAAGGAACTTAACAAGACTTCGTATGAGCTCTACAAAGGGAGGAAACCGAACTTGGCTCACCTTCACATCTTTGGCTGTAAGTGGTTTGTTCACAACAATTGTAAGGACAATCTGGGAAAATTTGATCCCAAATCTGATGAAGGTATTTTTCTTGGGTATTCAAATAGGAGTAGGGCATATAGAGTTTTTAATAAGCGTACTCGTATAGTTGAAGAATCAATACATGTTGTGTTCCTCGTGAATCAAGTAGATAAACATCTGGACGATGATGAAGAAAATATTTTCAAGAATCAGTTCTTTTCGAAAACCACTTCTGAATCTATTGAAAATCCTGAAGATGTTTTTGAAGCTGATCCTCAAAACAATTTAGAAAAGCTTGATCAATCTCAACCTAGAGCTTGGAAGTTCCTTATAAATCATCCTCTGGACCAAGTAATAGGTGAGGTTAATCAAGGAGTGAGGACCAGAAAAGTACTTTAAATGAGGTAACCTTCTCATCTTTTATTTCTCACATTGAACCCTCAAAGATTGATGAAGCCCTATCAGACAATGATTGGGTGTTAGCAATGCAAGAGGAATTACACCAATTTGATAGAAATCAAGTTTGGGATTTGGTACCTAGACCCAAAGACCATCCGGTCATTGGCACCAAATGGGTATTCAAAAACAAACAAGATGAATCCGCAATTATAGTCTGTAACAAGGCTAGATTGGTTGCCAAAGGTTATAATTAGGAAGAATGTATTGATGTTGAAGAAACGTTTGCTCCAGTGGCCAGATTGGAAGCAATACGTGTACTCTTAGCCTTTGCATGTATCAAAGGATTCAAACTTTATCAAATGGATGTAAAGAGTGCTTTTCTAAATGTTTTTATTCAAGAGGAAGTATATGTTGAACAACCTCCTGGTTTTGAAAATGAACATCATCCGAGATCATGTATGCTGCCTTAAGAAAGCCTTGTTTGGTCTTAAACAAGCTCCTAGAGCTTGGTATGAACGTTTAAGTAAATTTCTTCTAGAACAAGGCTTTGTTAGAGGAAAGGAAGATACAACATTGTTTATCAAAATCAATAAGCTTAAATAAATTCTAGTTGTACAAATATATGTAGATGATATAATATTTGGTGCTACAAATGATTCTCTTTGTGAAGAATTTTCCAAGAAGATGCGAGGAGAATTCGAGATGTCCATGATGGGAGAATTGAACTACTTTCTTGGTCTGCAAATCAAGCAACGCAAGGATGGAATATTCATTTCACAAACAAAATAGCTCCGTGATTTGCTCAAGAAGTTTGACTGGAAAATTGTAATGGTGCGTAACCCCAATGAGTTCAACCGCTTTTCTTTGGACGCCGAAGAAAAAAGGGCAAGGATTTCAATATAACTAAGTAGCGAGGAATGATCGGATCATTACTCTACTTGACTGCTAGTCGGCCAGATATCCAGTTTAGTGTCGGAATGTGTGCGAGATTTCAATCCGCCCCAAAGGAATCACATGCAGAACATGTTAAGAGAATCTTTCGATATCTCTCGGATACAAAGGAATTGGGTCTCTGGTTCCGAAAAGGTCAACAAGAATTCTTGGTTGCATACTCTGATGCTGATCGCGCTGGATATAAGACTGATAGGAAGAGTACAACTGGACAATGTGAATTCTTCGGAGGCTCACTTGTATCGTGGTTCAATAAGAAGCATACTACTGTGGCTGTATAATCAACGGAAGCAGAGTATGTAGCCTCCTCAAGTTGCTGTGCACAAGTCTTGTGGTTAAAGCAACAATTATCTGACTTGGGAGTCAACTTGAAAGAAATTCCAATCCTTTGCGACAATACGAGCACAATAAGCTTGGCGAAAAATCCAGTTCAACATACAAGAACGAAGCACATCGATGTGAGGCACCACTTTATTCGTGATCACGTGCAAAAGAAAGATATTCAAGTGATGTTCATTCCCACGCATCTTCAACTGGCTGACATCTTCATGATAGGGCAAAAATTTATAGCCTACAACTCTGCAAGTATACAGGCCGTATCAAGTAATAAAGTGATAAGAAAAGTATCGTTCCCACGAGGACTTGGTATCACAGACTTCGGTTAAGCATTAATCTTACAATTTCGTTTAAGTTGAGCAAACCAAATTGAATTTAATTAAGAGAAAAGAAAATAAAATCAAAATAAACAAACTACCACAATAATAAAATGAGCAACCCAGAGTCACTAATCCCTTATTAGTTTCATAAACCTTGTTTTTACTAATTTAATTAGCCTTAATATCAATTTTGTTAATCTCGAGTATAATTAGCCATAAGTGCATGTTGGTCCACTTACAACCCTCTCTTGAGTATAATTTGTTATGTCTAACATAATTACTCAAGAGGCAATAAAACTCAAACACACTCCTCAACAATTATATGGTGCCATTAGGTATATGTGTTAGTTCTCAAGGTATTTTGATGATAACAAGACTTGAGAAGCATTTGAGATTTTGAATCAAGTTCATGTATACCCAAGTTTTGGAGAACTGATATATATATATATATATATATATATATATATATATATATATATTTAAGTGCTTCATGAGACCAATACTTGAGTACATATTTGGAATACCCGAGTATTAAGCAAGCAGACAACCATCGCTGCATCACATACTAATTAAGAAATGATACTTGAGTATAACTTGGATGGTTCTCGAGTATTGATCAGATAAGAGAACGTCATTTGATACTTCTGATATATACTCGAGTATTTGGTTCGTGTATACTCGCGTATTGATCTTCATCGCAGATCCGATCTCCTCATGACGAATGATACTCGAGTATTGGTTAAATAATACTCGAGTATTGACAAGATACCTGAGTACTTGCAGAATGCTACGCGAGTATAGTAAGTCGTAGAATGGTAATTACTATCTGGATGTGTAATACCCGAGTATTAGAATTATGATACTAGAGTATTGTTAGTTTCCTATATGACATTTTCTCTCTGCCTGTGTGATACCCGAGTAGGCATATTTGAGCTCCCGAGTATTGATTGCTAACAAAATTCATCCAAAGTGTGTTTCTTTCAAATAAGAACAGGCAATACTCGAGAATGGTTCAGGTGACAGCATCAGATATAACTAAACACCTGAGATACTCGGGTATAGAAATTGAGACATGCGAGTATCAGCAAAGAACGACCTTATGCCTTGTAATTCTACATGAATACTCAAGTATACCAAGAATGACTACTCAAGTATTATATGACAAAAATGTAATCCATCTCGAAACTCACCTCTAATAATTTGATTACATAATTATATCTTCTTAAATCTTATTCAATGTTATCTATGATATTACTAATCATCTTTGTGAGTGTTTTTCAGATATCTAATCCAGGTTCAAGTTATGACAAGCTTGGCGCACCGAAAGTATGGAGAAACAGAGACATAATTCAAATGATCCATAACCATAAAGCATCTTTAAAAGCTTCTCTTCATCCAAGGTCACGTGTATGTCAACTGCAAAGATGACCCAACTAAGGAGACATTTTATTATGGGTGAGCAGAAGGCGCAAGTGCTTCAAAAACATTTAACGGACATATTCAAATACCCCAACTACAGATTCAATCCCTCCAATGGTCTTCAACTTCAACCAAGACAAATACACGAAGGATTGAATTTCGACGAACGAACCAAAGGCATACATTGATAAAGCTTTCAAATAGTTCAAATTGTATTCTCGATTATATCTTCAGATATACTTTGAGCTTCGTGTTCATCATCATATCTACTCGTGAGAGAGTTTTACTACTTGCTATTACAATTCGTTCAAATCTCAAGATAGAGGTATCTTGAGTGTGGGTGTATTGATTACAACTTGTAAGGGGGAGTGAGTCCAAGAGTGAGAGGATCATCCTTCGTTTACAGAGTGTGTAATTCTATTTGTAAGATAGTAGAAATCCCAGAGTGTGTCTGGGGACTGGACGTAGGTCAAAGAGTTGGACCGAACCAGGATAACTTCTCTGTGTCTGTCATCTTCACTTCTTTACTGCTTTCTTTGATTATCTATCAGATCTCAAAAAGATTTTTGAGATCACCTATTCACCCCCTCTAGGTCATATTCCATCTTCATTTGGTATCAAAGCAAGGTTTCTCAGTTGGGATTAACATCCCGAGAAAGATCGTGGAAGGAATATTACCTGATGGTACCTCAATTAATCGACCCCCAGGATTCAACGATGAAAACTACTCCTTTTGGAAAGGAAAATTCAGAATATTCGTAATGGCTACTGAATATGGTCTCTGGGAAGTGATAGAAATCAAAGATTACATACCTATAAAGATTGAAGGAGGAATCTCTGTTCCAAAGACGAAAGCTGAATTCGACGAGAATGATAAGAAGAATGTCACTCTCAACAGTAAGGCAATTTTGATGCTTCAAAGTGCTCTTAGTCAAAAGGAGTACTTTCGAATAAGCAATCTATCAACTGCGAAGGAAATGTGGAAGGCACTGGAGATTGCATATGAAGGTACTTCCGGCATCAAAGAAAATCGTATTAATACTCTCACCACCGAGTATGACTTGCTGCGAATGAAGTCAGGAGAAACCATGGCCGAGTTCCAACTAAGATATACTCATCTGACAAATCAATTGGCGGCTTTGGGTAAAAACTATGATCAAGGTCCTCGGTCGAAAGATCCTCAATGTTCTAACAAAAGACCGGGAAGCTAAAGTCACCGTGATAGAGGAGGCTCGTGGAGAATCAATGGCTTCGATTCTTTGCCTTATTCGGAAGCCTATCCTCGAATATGAGAGCAAACTGAGATTCAAGAAGGACCTAGACAATGTCAACAGGAGTCGGAACAAGGGAATTGCTCTTAACACTATAAAGGAAAAAGAAGAAAACGAAGAAGATGAAGAGGATGATGATGAGATGGCCATGTTTGTTAGAAGATTCAAGAAGTTCTACAGAGAAGATCGAGGCTTCAGAAACAGATTCCAAAAAGGAGACACAAGTAACAGACGTGAGTTCGAGGCAAAGAACAAATCATCTGTTATGAATGTGAGAAGCCGGGACATTACAAGTCGACTGTCCTCAACCGAAAGACGACAAAGAAAGGAAGAAGCACTATCAATTCAAAAAGAAGGCTTATGTGTCAGCAATATGGGGAGATGGTTCCTCATACGAAGAAAGCGAAGAAGAGAAAGAGACTGCCAACGTCTGTCTGGTGGCAGAAGAAGAACTAGCAGAAAACGACAATGAGGTACATGATTCGCAACCAACCTATGATGAATTATTTGATGAATATAATGAAATTCAATCTGAATTTGAAAAGGTTGTTGATGAATGTTTTGCCCTGAAAAGAGAGAACATAACTCTCAAACTACGTGTTGAAAACCTTTCCAATGAAAATCTTATCTGTGATGAATGCCTGGATTTAAAGAAAAGAAACCTCCATCTTACGAAAACACTTGAGAAATTCACTAAGGGAAGTGAAATGCTTAATGTGATTTTGAAAACTCAAAGGTTTACAAATGATCGATCGTGCATAGGATATAATCCTATCTTTGACAAAAGGAAAGGCAAAAAGAAAACTGGTGGAAAATCTTATTTGAACTACTTCCAGAAATCAGTTCATATTTCAAATCCGTTTGCTCATTGTAACTATTGTAATCGAAAAGGACACTCTATTTCATCATGCTTTCATAGAAAGAATCGAAGAAATAAACCTTTTGGTAATTACCAGTGGGTACCTAAGGGAACTCATATTTTCCCTAAAGCCTGAGCTAACCCAAAAAGACCCAAGAAACGTTGGGTACCTAAAGCTTGATCTTATCTCGAATTACGGGTTTGTCTCGAGAGCATCAAGAACCAACAAGTGGTACATTGACAAAGTGGATGCTCCGGACATATGACGGGGATCAAACCAAATTCGTTGCAATGAGATCAAAAGATGGTGGCAAAGTTACCTTTGGAGGAAACCAATCTGGAAAAATCTCTGGAATTGGAGAGATTGGTACAAAGGATGGACCTCAGATCAAAGACGTGTATCTTGTTGAAGGTCTCTGCCATAACCTCTTAAGTGTGAGTCAAAGTGCTGATAAGAACAACTGGATTATCTTTGACTCAGAAGAATGTCTCATTGTCAACAAAGATGATCTCCCAATTGATAAAGGTAAACCAAGGTATTGTTTAAAGCTCCTCGAGAAGGAAACTGTTATACCTTAGATTTACCTAAAATTGATTCTGAAAAATGCTTTGTTAGCAACTTAGAAGAAAGTTGGCTGTGGCATAAGCGTTTGGCTCATGTAAACATGTTCCAACTGGATAAGTTGCTAAGAAAAGATTTAGTAATTGGTTTGCCTAAACTCAGTTTTAAAAATGACATGATTTGTGATTCCTGTCAAAGAGGTAAACAAACTAAAACATCTTTCAAAACTAAAACTGAAATCATGACTAATCGACCTCTTCAATTACTCCATATGGATTTAGTTGGACCAAGAAGTTAAAAGCCTTGGTGGCAATTTGTATACTCTAGTCATTGTCGATGATTACTCTCGATTCACTTGGACTATCTTTTTATCTTCCAAGGATGAAACATTTGATCTATTTGTTGTATTTACCAATAAGGTGTAAAATGAGAAAGGTATATGCATTACACCATTCGAACAGATCATGGAGGAGAATTTGAAAATCAAGCATTCGGAGAATTTTGTGATGTTCATGGAATTGACCATAATTTCTCGGCTCCAAGAACACCACAACAAATGGTGTGGTTGAAAGGAAAACCGTGTACTCACGTAAATGGCTCGTGCCATGTTGAATGAAAATCGACCTCACAAGTATTCTCAGGCGAGATGCAATGAGCACGGCGCCTATATTGCCAATCGAGCGTATCTCGAAAGAAGTTCAATAAGACTTCTTACTAACTCTACAAAGGAAGGAAACCAAATTTGGCTCATCTTCATATCTTTGGCTGTAAGTGCTTCGTGCATAACAATGGTAAAGATAATTTGGGAAAATTTGATCCCAAATCTGATGAAGGTATTTTTCTTGGATATTCAAATAGGAGTAAGGCATATAGAGTTTTTCACAAACGAACTCGCATAGTTGAAGAATCAATACATGTTGTGTTCTGTGAATTTAAATTAGATAAACCTCTGGATGATGATGAGGAAAATGTTTTTAAGAATCAATTCTTTTCAAAAATACTTCGCCTCTATTGAAAGTTCTCAAGATGTCTTGAACCCGATTCTCAAAACAACTTTGAAAATCCCGATCAATCACAGCCTAGAGCTTGGAGGTTCATTAGGAATCATCCCCTGGACCAAGTAATAGGTGATTTAAATCAAGGTGTAAGAACTAGAAACAAGTACCTTGAATGAAGTAACATTTTCTCGCCTTTATATCACATATAGAACCCTCTAAAATAGATGAAGCCCTTTCGCACAATGATTGGGTGATAGCTATGCAAGAGGAGTTACACCAATTTGATAGGAATCAAGTTTGGGATTTGGTACCTAGGCCTAAGGACCATCCGGTCATTGGCACCAAATGGGTATTCAAGAACAAACGAGATGAATCAGCAATCATAGTCCCAAACAAGGCTAGACTGGTTGCCAAAGGCTATAATCGGGGAAGAAGGGATTGATTATGAGGAAACATATGCTCCAAAAGTAGCTAGATTGGAAGCAATACGTGTACTCTTAGCCTTTGCGTGTATCAAAGGATTTAAGCTCTATCAAATGGATGTCAAGAGTGCTTTTCTAAATGGATTTATTCAAGAGGAGGTCTATGTTGAACAACCTCCTGGTTTTGAAAATGATCATCATCCAGATCATGTTTATCGTTTGAAGAAAGCTTTATATGGTCTCAAACAAGCTCCTAGAGCTTGGTATGAAAGATTAAGTAATTTCTTATTAGATCAAGGCTTTATCGAGGAAAGCGAGATACAACCTTGTTTATTAAGACTAACAAACTTAATGAGACTTTAATTGTGCAAATATATGTGGATGATATTATTTTTGGTGCTACTAAAGATTCTCTCTGTGAGGAATTTTCCAAGCAAATGCAGGGTGAATTCGAAATGTCTATGATGGGTGAGTTGAACTACTTCCTCGGCTTGCAAATCAAGCAATGGAAGGATGGTATATTTATATCTCAAATGAAGTATCTCCGTGAATTTCTCAAGAAATTTGGAATGGAGCATTGTAATGGAGCCGACACTCCAATGAGCTCAACTGCCTCTCTAGATGCCGATGAAGAAAAAGGAAAAGACTTCAACATAACCAAATATAGAGGAATGATTGGATCCTTACTATATTTAACTGCTAGCAGACTAGACATTCAGTTTAGTGTGGGAATGTGCGCAAGATTCCAATCAGCTCCTAAAGAATCGCATGCCGAACATGTCAAAAGAATCTTTCGATATCTTTCGGATACAAAGGAATTGGGTCTCGGTTCCCTAAAGGTCAACAAGAATTTCTCGGTTGCATATTCGCACTACGATCATGCTTGGATACAAGACTGATAGAAAGAGTACTAGTGGACAGTGTGAATTTCTTGGAAGATCACTTGTATCATGGTTCAGCAAAAAACAAACCACTGTGGCCATATCCTCAACTGATGCTGAATATGTAGCTGCGTCAAGTTGCTGTGCTCAGGTTCTGTGGCTCAAGCAACAACTTCAAGACTTGGGAATTCATTTAAAAGAAATTCCAATCCTATGTGACAACACTAGTACAATAAGCTTGGCAAAGAATCCAGTTCAACACACAAGAACCAAGCATATTAACGTTAGACATCATTTTATCAGAGATCATGTTCAAAGAAAGGATGTTAAAGTAATGTTCATACCTACCCACTTGCAACTTGCTGACATTTTCACCAAGCCACTGGCTAAAGAACAATTTACATTTATTCGAAGAGAATTGGGAATGGTAAATCCCAATGAATTGTAAGTAAAATGTTAGTTCAGTCTTGTTAATTATGTTTTGGTAACTATTGGAAACTTACTTAAGCATCGGAGTAGAGTATTCTTTTTGCGGGATATTTGAGCGATAAGATTATTCGATAAATACCGGAGTATGGATAGCAATACTCGAGCATTTACCAGCTTTGATTTAACTAGTAAATATAATTCAGGTGCCAATACTCGAGAATGTCACTTATATACTCGAGCGTTATCGGGTTTTTCATATCACTAACAGAGCTAATCTGATTATTACCCGAGTATCTAACAATAATACTCGAAGTAGTGCCTATATCAATTTGAGTAATGAGTGCATTTCAGGTGATCATACTCGAGAATGTCACTAAAATACTCGAGTATAATCGGGTTTCACTCTTGGCTTCAAGAGAACATTACATCAATACTGGAGTATTAAGGAGAAATACCCGAGTACTGTCAAGACAGAAACACAAAGGATCTTGTGAACTGACTACTACTCGAGTATCCATCACAAATCCTCGAGTAGTATCGACTAAGAGAAATCTCCATTGTTAAATCATCACACCTACACGCGAGTAGATAAGTGAAATACTCGAGTACTGGAAACCTGAAGAGTTTTCTACTGATCCATCATCACAGCAATACCCAAGTAGATGAAAAACTAATACGCGAGTACTGAACACTGGCATCTGAGGCAACCCAAGTCAAAATCTTCATGTTGAAAGCACCACGATCAATTTCTCTTTCAAAGTAACTCAAGTGTTCTCAATACACACTTGGAAGGAGGTATTTCGGTATTTACTTTGCTTTATTAAAAAAAAAATCTAAGTATTGGATACTTGAGTATTAACAGAGAAATACTCAAGTAGGGGAATACTCGCGTATTCAAGTGGAATACTCGCGTAATAAAAGATCTATTTTCTGATTCAATATTTTCTGCCGTCTTATTCATTTCACTCCGTCTCCCTTTTTCTCATCTTCTCCTCTGGGTCCAAAAACCCTAACCTCTTCCTCCGTCATCTCCGTCTTCCTTCTCCGTTAACCGCTCAACTTCCTTCTTCCGACCGTTGAATTTCTTCTCCTCCAGTCATTTTCATCGCCAAATACCTCTCTTCTCTCACTCGAAAAATACCCTCATGGCGCAATCGTCCTCGAGTCCTCGGAACAACCACTAACCAAGAAGCCCCGTTTGACTTATCAATGGAGACCCAAATTGCTGTGCAATCCAAGGCAAAATCCAAATCCGTCTCCATCATTGAATCCTCACGCCCGTTACTCGTTTTCAAACCAATTCTCTACCTTCTAGCAAAGGTCGAGCAAAACCCGATCTCAATCTCAAAACAAATCAAAATCCATGACTTCGGAGAAACGGCATCGCTTCATTCCTCACGAAGAAGTATTTCTCGAACAACGTTCTAAAGCAATTGAGGATCGAATTCAAAAGCTCGATGGTCTAAAGAAAAGGAATGCTTCAATTGGGCGTAAACACGATCTTGCTGGCACAATTGGACCATTTGCTTCAAAGTTAATAGGACAGATAAGTGCACTTCATTGTCCTCCTGGTATGTGCAATGATCGTTTGGTCCTTTCGAATGATATATCCTTTACTGTTAACTATGGTAGTCGAGCATTTTGTCCCAATGTGTTTTTAGACTTAGAAGCTTTTAGAAAGGAATGTAATCTTGACCTGTCACCGTGGCTTAGACATTATATGCTTCTGCTAGGTATTCAAGTTCCTTATTCTCCACAAGTTGTCAAAGTCTTTTATCACAATATGAATCTAGAAGGGAAGAAACATCAACTTGATGAGGATGTATTAGTTACTTCTGTAAGAGGGAAGAAGATTAAGATCTCAGCTGAGCACCTTAACTCTCTCTTTGGATTATCAAATGTTCCCGAGGATCCTCCTAAATTACCCGAGGCTGAGGGCTTCAAGCTTCTGCTGCCTAATGAAGCATATGAGGGAGACTTGTTTAAATTCAAGCCTAGCCAGATGTCTGATACTTATAGAGTCCTCTCGTATCTCTATAGTCGAAACTTAGTGAACAAAGGGCGAGCTACACTCATTTTGTACTCAAGGATTTTCAATTATTTGCCTCTATCATAGCCAAAGAACCAATGAATATGGGCAAATTGGTTATTTCAGAAATGACCAATTTTCTATCCACTTCCAGGAAAAATACAATCCCATTTCCTCATCTGGTCTCCCAAATACTTGCCTTCAACAATATTTGGTACCTCCTACCTGATGATAAGGCCGTTTTCCCAAAACAATTTGGCAAAACCCACCTTCTACTCATGAAGATTTCATTCACTCGAAGCTCTTTGGGAAGAAAAAGGAGCAAATGTCTAAGAAGCCACTACCTTCCTCCTCCAAGCGATCACTACAACCTGAGGAAGCTCAGTCTTCACAAGCTGGAACTCAGTCTGCTCCACCTTCTTTCACTCAAGCTACCATTCAAAATCTGGTCAATGCTTCAGTCAAAACCACCTTGAATCCATTCATGGAACATTTTCAACAGCTCAACACCAAATTGATCACAGCTATGGAAAATGAAATGAAAATGATGGCAGAATTTGTTGAGTCAAAATTGCAATCCCATCAAGAGGTCATGAAGAAAGAATTTCAGGTCCTGACTGATAGGCAAATGGAACTACAGCAACATGTGCTTAATATTGGGAAGACCTTGGAAGCTTTAGAATTCAAGATCTACACGCCTCCCGCCTCTGCTCCTGGTATTCTCATCTCTGATCCAGCTCCTTCCTCACCAATCATTAACCCAGATTCTTATTTAGTACCTCCTCCTTCTGTATCTACCCCTCCTGTTGATCCAGCCGTACATGACCCTGATCCTGCATCTTCATCTGCTCCTAATGTTCCTGCCTCTGTTCCCCATGAAAGTGGAGCTAAATCACCAAGAGGGGGGTGAATTAGGGATTTTAAAAACTTTTTCAGCTTACTCTGTTTTTGTACACTAAAAACAGAGATGAACTAAGTAGAGGGTAGAAGAGTAAGACACAAGGATTTATACTGGTTCGGTCCAATCCCTTGACCTACGTCCAGTCCCCAGACTCTCTAGGATTTTCACTATCTCAATTGATTACACACTCTGTACCTAAGAGTAATTCTCTCACTAGAACTTACTCCCCCTTACAAGTTGCAATCAATGAACCCAATCACCAAGTCCCCTGACTTGTGATTCCTTTACAATAAATGATTTACAATCAATAAACTCTCTCTAAGAGTAGATAATGATAAACACCGAAGCTTAATGTATCAACAGATACTTTATACACGAAAACTCAAGAGTAGTTGGAAACTTGAATGATTTTTCGTTTTCTATAGTCTTGGTTGTTGAGAGGAATTGAATGCAGCTCTATTTATACCGAGAGTGCATTAAATGACCGTTGTAATCCTTCATATAACCGTTGGTAACATTAACCAAGGTTACGCTTCGATTTTGGTCTTCTTCTCTCTCTACTCTTCACTTAATCCAGTGGGCGAAGTTTAGAGTTGACTTCTAGTAAATAAATCCGTTGGAGTAGTAGGCTGCTGGATGTGGTAGGTAGGCATTAATCCTTTGTAAGCGTGTGCGTAGGATTTCCCAAAAGTATGCAACTTTCGGGTTTAGCATTTAATGTTCGACATCTTTTTGCTTTTGGTATTAAACCTTCGTTAAACATTCTTTAATCCATCCGAAACTCACTAACAAAGTGGTTAAATATAGCTGGGAATATATAAGAATGATAATAGAAAGCATTAAGATCAAACACGAAGAGATCACAAATTCGTATGATTTGAATTTTGAATACTTGCGCCCAATACTTGAGTGAGTTCTTCAATACTTGAGTATTGCATCATGCACTAATGTGAATACTTGAGTATTCGAGATGAATACTTGAGTATTCGTCTTCCGAGAAGGCACTATATGATTTGAGCGTTTGGACAATTTTTGAGTAGGACCAATACTCGAGTATTGAACCAATACTTGAGTATTGAACTTTTATGTGGAAATAAGTTTAAGTCCAAAACTTCAATACTTGAGTATTCAAATCAATACTTGAGTTTTCAAAATATTTGAAAAAGAGCCAAGCTCTCTGTATGCCCAATACTCGAGTATTCAACTCAATACTTGAGTATTGAACTGTTTGAAAACTTTGTGAAAACTTTTCCAAGTCAATACTTGAGTATTCATCTCAATACTTGAGTATTCAAATCACTTGGAAATAGCGAAACTTTACGTCGGCCAATACTCGAGTATTCAAACCAATACTTGAGTATTGAACTGTTTGAAAACTTTGTGAAAACTTTTCCAAGTCAATACTTGAGTATTCACCTCAATACTTGAGTATTCAAATCACTTGGAAATAGCAAACCTTTACGTATGGCCAATACTCGAGTATTCAACTCAATACTTGAGTATTGAACTGTTTTCAATATTTGTGAAGTTTCTGTCATCTCAATACTTGAGTATTCATTTCAATACTTGAGTATTGATAAACATGTGAAAAACTTTGAAAACATTCTGTTTGCCCAATACTCGAGTATTCAAATCAATACTTGAGTATTCACATGTTGAATACTTTAATGATTTTCTGTATGACCAATACTTGAGTATCCATATGGATACTTGAGTATTGGTAATTTTGCATTTCAGCGAAAGAGTCTCTGTATGATAAATACTTGAGTATTGAAACCAATACTTGAGTATTGACTCATAGTGAAAAACTTGAGATGCTCTCTGTAAGCTCAATACTTGAGTATTGAAACCAATACTTGAGTATTGCGCATTTTGCGAAAGAATGCACCATTCACTGTCAATTTTCGAGGGTCATATCTTCCTGGTCTGAACTCCGTTTTGGTTCGTTTAACTCTTCATGGAAATCTCTGTGAGTCTACTTTCATATGCCACCAATTTCAGCTCAATCGGATTTGTATTTTGTGAGTTACACTCAAAACATTGAAGCTTGGTTTGCTGTGTGGCGTGGATGTTTCTTTCAACTTGTACAATTCATAGCTCCCTCATATGAACTCCTTTAGGCTTTAATTTTATATCCAAATGACGCATTGGGAGTCTAGTTTCATATGCCACTGATTTTACTTCAATCCGATCTCTGGTTTGGGAGATATCATCAAATTACCAGACGTCGCCCATGCTGAACGTGAAACAGAGCTGATCACCGTTGCATACTCGAGTATTGACTCAAGTATTCAATACTTCACTTGATACTCGAGTATTGACTCAAGTATTGCTAGTCCAGAGAGGCCAGAAATGATGAGAACATTGGATACTCGAGTATTGACTTGGATACTCGAGTATTGACATTCCGTAGACGCGAGAAGCCAAGACACTCCAATACTTGAGTATTGATGAACATACTCGAGTTTTGACTCCTAAAGCTGATTTTTCCTTGTTTTAACTCTAAATTGAGTCATTCCAACTTCCATATGATCTTGGAGGCTTCTAACATCAATATAAGAACTTGAATAATGATATCTTTATTCCATTCAACAAGTTCTTCCTTTTTCCATCTCCCAACTTGATCATTCTTCATCATTTAACTTGGGCTCATTATTCTCTGCAGCTTCTACCTTCTTCCCACTTCTTCTTGATTAAGTTCTTGCTTCCTTTGACATTCTGATATTCCAATTATATTTTGTGCAAGAACTTCTTTCTTCAATCCCTTATTTCCTTCTTGGTTATTCCCCATGATCGAACACTTTCTTTCTTCTCTTCTCTTGATCATTGCCAAAATACTTTGTGTAACTTCTTTGCTTCCTTGGCATTCTCTCCCATTCAACTTGGAGTAACATCTTGCTTCCTTGACAACCTCTGCAAGTTCTTCTTTCTTTAATACCTTTCTTGATCAATCTCCATTATTAAACTTTGCATCTACATTCAATATAAGAATTAGTCAAAGTATTATGTAAACGTAGTATGCAACCTTTTTGCTCTTAAGAATGACATCTATATAAGACATCATCAAAACTAATCATAATCAACACCTCATTCTTCAGTTAATCCTTCTAAGGCACCAACATCCCCCTCTTTGATAGATGACAAAGGGGGAGAAGAAGCAGCTTTGTAGATCTCTGTTGTTGGGTTGTTTTCTGTTGTTAAGATGTTTAGTTTCTGATTTTTGTATATTGCAGAACTAGTTGGTGACTTAATCCTTTTTGAAGTTCATGTAATGTGGTTTGCTACTTTTTGGGAAACTGTCTGTGTAACTGAAATTAAATGCTGATATGGAAACTCATTCTGGTTATCTACTTATACTTCAGCTACTTTCAAACATTTCAAAAACATGTTGATATCAAAATCTAGTTCTTACAGTTCAAAAAATTATTCAAGTATTGTAATCATCAAAAAGGGGGAGAATGTTAGTTCTCAAGGTATTTTGATGATAACAAGACTTGAGAAGCATTTGAGATTTTGAATCAAGTTCATGTATACCCAAGTTTTGGAGAACTGATATATATATATATATATATATATATATATATATATATATATATATATATTTAAGTGCTTCACAGACCAATACTTGAGTACAGATTTGGAATACCCGAGTATTAAGCAAGCAGACAACCATCGCTGCATCGCATACTAATAAAGAAATGATACTTGAGTATAACTTGGATGGTTCTCGAGTATTGATCAGATAAGAGAACGTCATTTGCTACTTCTGATATATACTCGAGTATTAGGTTCGTGTATACTCGAGTATTGATCTTCATCGCAGTCACTGATCTCCTCATGACAGAATGATACTCAAGTATTGGTTAAATAATACTCAAGAATTGACAAGATACCTGAGTACTTGCAGAATGCTACGCGAGTATGGTAAGTCGCAGAATGGTAATTACTATCTGGATGTGTAATACCCGAGTATTAGAATTATGATACTCGAGTAATGTTAGTTTCCTATATGACATTTTCTCTCTGCCTGTGTGATACCCGAGTAGGCATATTTGAGCTCCCGAGTATTGATTGCTAACAAAATTCATCCAGTGTGTTTCTTTCAGCGAAGAACAGGCAATACTCGAGAATGGTTCAGGTGACAGCATCTGATATAACTAAACACCTGAGATACTCGGGTATAGAAATTGAGACATGCGAGTATCAGCAAAGAACGACCTTATGCCTTGTAATTCTACATGAATACTCGAGTATACCAAGAATGACTACTCAAGTATTATATGACAGCAAACAGAATCCATCTGAAACTCACCTCTAATAATTTGATTACATAATTATATCTTCTTAAATCTTATTCAATGTTATCTATGATATTACTAATCATCTTTGTGAGTGTTTTTCAGATATCTAATCCAGGTTCAAGTTATGACAAGCTTGGCGCACCGAAAGTATGGAGAAACAGAGCCGACATAATTCAAATGACCCATAACCATAAAGCATCTTTAAAAGCTTCTCTTCATCCAAGGTCACGTGTATGTCAACTGCAAAGATAACCCAACTAAGGAGACATTTTATTATGGGTGAGCAGAAGGCGCAAGTGCTTCAAAAACATTTAACGGACATATTCAAATACCCCAATAGACAGATTCAATCCCTCCAACGGTCTTCAACTTCTACCAGTACAAATACACGAAGGATTGAATTTCGACGAGAACGAACCAGTGCATACATTGATAAAGCTTTCAAATAGTTCAAATTGTATTCTGATTATATCTTCAGATATACTGAGCTTCAGTGTTCATCATCATATCTACTCTATGAGAGAGTTTTACTACTTGCTATTACAATTCGTTCAAATCTCAAGATAGAGGTATCTTGAGTGTGGGTGTATTGATTACAACTTGTAAGGGGGAGTGAGTCCAAGAGTGAGAGGATCATCCTTCGTTTACAGAGTGTGTAATTCTATTTGTAAGATAGTGGAAATCCCAGAGTGTATCTGGGGACTGGACGTAGGTCAAAGAGTTGGACCGAACCAAGATAACTTCTCTGTGTCTGTCATCTTCACTTCTTTACTGCTTTCTTTGTTTATCTATCATATCTCAAAAAGATTTTTGAGATCACCTATTCACCCCCCTCTAGGTGATATTCCACCTTCAATATGTCTATCCTAATCGCAAATTAAATCGTAATCTAATCCCATATTACTTAATCTCGAGCTTAATTAAAATTCCCTTCGTCAAGGTAAATCCTAATTCTCAAATTCATATTCAAAGTGATGATCGGACACTAAATAGATAAAGCTAAACAAGATTAAGTAACCACAATTAGTATTAATTATAAATAAATAATAAAAACAAAGTCTAATCCACACCTATAAGTTCATAGCTACTCTAGGTTGCAAAGTAAAATCAGCCAAACATGGCTTTAACAAAAACCATCACGAGCAACAATAAAATCAGATTCGGGCCACAATGAAAAATCAAACGGAAAGGAATAAAAACATAGCATTGAGAAGGAACGTTGATGATGTTGAAGAATCGTGCAAGTGCCTCTCCTCTCACCCCAGGTAGACGAAAATCTCGCCGGCGACGATGAAGGTGAAGGTGTCGCCAGCGAGGAAGAAGGTGCGATAGTGTGGGTGAGAGTACCAACGCTCTGTTCTGTTTTCTCCGCTCAAGTCATGCTCTGTTCCAACGAGAATAATAATGACGATGCCGCCTCCCCTTTTCTTTTCAATTCGTAGCTTTTTCTCTTCCGATTAGGTCATCCAATTTTTATCCCCAAAACCCCCGTCTCCTCCTCTTAGCTTTTAGGTTTTGATTCTCATTAAGGGCCCACATCCATTGAATTCAAATCTTCAATCTTCAATTCCGTATAATTGTATCTCTGCTCATTGTAAACAAAACAAAATAATAATAATATAATAATAATAATAACAACTAAATTTTTATTTCTTATTTTCTTTTCTTTTTCTTTTTTGTAAAACTTCCTATTACTATTATTTATTTCCTAAACTCAAAAACTTTTATTTTTAATTGAAATCCCCTAAATAATGCATCCAAATTGATATCTCATAAAATTTCAATAAAATCTCTTTAAATTAGTAATAATGACTTCCTAAATATATCAAATTATGTCTCAAATCTATTAAAAATAGGAAGTCATCACACCCCCACACTTGCATCAAATCTTGTCTTCAAGATTTTAAATTTTAAAACAACAAAATTCAAGAAAACCATGGAGGCAAGATTTTTGATTTTTTTTTTTAAAAGCAAGCACTATAAAATTGAAATCAATTCAAATATTCAAGAATCAAATTCTTCTCGAAATTTGTTCCACCTTCCAAAAATAGAAGTAGCAAGGCAATTAATTTGGCAAAGATAAATCACAATAGAATGTCCCTCACAAGTCAAGTGTTTACACTCATTTCTCAAGATATTCAAGGGCTTGTGTTTAACTCAGTTCCACCTATTGCAACTTATCTACCATAAGCTTGTTTATCATCTCAATCTCCACTATATATTATCTAATTGCACATTCAAATCAAAAGGACTTTCTTAAGGTTTTAATGATCAAGGTAGGATAATGAAATGGAAGTGATCAAATGGTATGGGAGAATACTTTAATAAGTGCCAAATAATTTAATGAAATTTATGATGAAGAATGAAGGAGTATGCACCAAGAGAAAACAAACTCACTAATACTATACACAAACAACCTTTATTTTTTTGACCTCAACAATCTTTCTTTTTTTGGATCACTATTTTTTTTTTCTTTTTTTTTTTTCTTTTCACTATCTACACATACTCTTAAAGTGTTGACTTTCTAACTCCTTCACTCTTTTAAATTGGTTCACTTAGCACTCACTAAAGTAAAAGAAAAAAAGGGAAGAAAAAACTATAAAAATTGCATATCTCAAACAAAGGGCTATTTATTCTATGCAATTTTTTTTTTTACCAGGAAACAAAAAATAAAGGCTCAAATGGGGTAAACAAATGATTTTGATGTGATAAGGATGGAAATTTGGCCAAACTAGCTATGAAATGATTGCCTAAATCATCTTTGTGCATGCAAAAAGGGATTTCAAATTTCAAAAGAGATTCAAGACAAGTTCTAGAGATGAAATTAAAATAGGTGTACTCCCTTTTGAAAGAAATGAAACTTAGGCTCAAATTCCTCACAAGTTCTTTGACATCCTAAAGTAAAGTATCTAAACCAAATCTTTACCTCTTTACTAACATTCAAAGAGCATAGAATCCATTTCTAATCAAATTCACTCCTCTTCATGTTCAAATTAACCCAATTGTGATAATGCTCATGAATAAAATTCAAACTTCCATAAGATTTTTTTTTTCAAAAAAAATTTGAGGACAAGGAAAGTCATGTAAAATCTAGGATACCCTTACCCCTACACTTAAATGTCATATTTTCCTCAATGTGAACAAGTAAAAAAAGGTAATGGAAGTGAAGAGAACCTTATCTAAAGTGTAAAGATAACACCAATTTCAGAGATTTCATATTTCCACCAATTAAACAGCTCAAGTGCTAACGAAACATATTCAACAAAGACCAGTACTCATTCCCAAGCAATATATCATCAACAATCAAAGAAAAGTAGAAGAAAACTCCCCTTTTTGTCCTTGACTTGCACTCTCAATCCTTGCTACCAAAGTGGAACACTTCATCAGGAGCTTTCAACAATCCTACAAAATAAAATAAAGCATCAAATCATACCTTGGGTTGCCTCCCAAGAAGCACTAAGTTTAAAGTCTTCAGCCAGACTTCTCAAAACAACTCACTAATCATAAGTATCAAACACCTCAATTACCTTGTCTTCATTCCTTTTCAAGCAACAAGGTATCACACACCAAAATTGATCATTCAAGTTAATTACTTGTACTTTCTTAATCATAGACAATATTGGAGTATAAGTATTCACTGAATTCAAATAAAGCACAACATGCATATCTTTGAAAATAAACATAGGCATTTCCAAGAATTTTGAGCATCCAATAAAATCAACTTGACTCTCATCAGTAAGAGCCAACACTTCAATAGGAGAGTCATGAACAATAACTCTAGGGACATCCACATCAAATTGATCATCAAAATTACAAGCCTTAGGCTCCTCAGGCGGAACCTCTTCTGGACATCCAATATTCTCATCTAAATCAATTTGAAGATCACAATCACTTTCTACATTATCCATAGTCTCATGTAATTCCACACCTTCAACTTCCTCACAATAATCATTATCATCATAAGAAGTGGTCATCAAGCTTAAGGAATTATCTTGCCCTATAGTCTCAAGAGTTGAAACAATTTGACTCGCATGTACCTCAATATTTTGGACACTTACCCCAATATCTTGGACATTTGACTCAACCCTAGTGATAAATTCCTTTTGCTCTCTACTAAATCTCTCTGATGCTTCCGCACACTCCTCAATTAATCTTTCTAAATCAGATTTTTCCTTGTACTCAATGGTGTGTTCTTCAATATGCGGATAAGAGTAAAAAGGAGGGGTATTTTCATGAGAACAATAGACATATGGATCCCTAAAATTTTGTTGCTCAAAACTTTCACGAGAATAAAATGAATAATCAGAATGAGTTTGACTCTTAGCAAAATCATCTCTCGCACAATGACTAGTTGGACTATATGGACAATTCACAAATAAATGATTCCCTCCACAATAAACACAAGACATGCACACATATTGAGAAGAACCAACATATGGAATACAACCATCATTTATGCTCCTTTTAAGTTGCCTATCATTCAAAGAATCTAAAATAGCAATCAATCCATCTTGTATAGAAGACAAAGAATTCATCTCCTTCTCAATATTAAGATCAGTTGGTTGCCATGTGAAATCCATTTTTTTAAATTTTTTTTACTATGAAATAAATAAAATAAAATATTTACGAACTCAAACTCAAACTACTAATGCTCAATCAATTCCAACCAAGACAAGCCAAGGCACACAAGTCCCGGCAACGCGCAAAAAACTTGATAGGGCAAAACTTTATAGCCTACAACTCGCAAGTATACGGGCCGTATCAAGTAATAAAGTGATAAGAAAAGTATCGTTCCCACGAGGACTTGGTATCACAGACTTCGGTTAAGCATTAATCTTACAATTTCGTTTAAGTTGAGCAAACCAAGTTGAATTTAATTAAGAGAAAAGAAAAGAAAATCGAAATAAACAAACTACCACAATAATAAAATGAGCAACCCGAGTCACTAATCCCTTATTAGTTTCATAAACCTTGTTTTTACTAATTTAATTAGCCTTAATATCAATTTTGTTAATCTCGAGTATAATCAGCCATAAGTGCATGTCGGTCCACTTACAACCCTCTCTTGAGTATAATTTGTTATGTCTAACATAACTACTCAAGAGGCAATAAACCCGAACACACTCCTCAACAATTATATGGGGCCATTAGGTATATGTCTAGAACACATGAAGAATATGAGGATATCCTTCACTGAAGTTTCGTCAAAGAAGAAGAAGGGAAAAGCTCAACTTTCCTCCTCTCAGCCGGCAGTATCTAAGCCCTTTGTTTCCAAGCCATCTGCCTCACAACCTCCTGATGAAGCAGAGTCTTCAAAGGCTGAGCCTTCTTCCTCTGCGCCATCCTTCTCTCAGGCAGCTATTCAAACTATTGTTGAAGCCTCAATCCAAAAAGCTATGGCTCCCAAATTGAAATCGATGGTAGCTTATCAGGATCTCACAAAGATGGTGATCAAAGGTTTCAATGAAGACATGCTAGCATTGAAATCTAAACTTGGAATACAGATGGATACGGACTTGCAAGATTTCAAGGCCGAATTGGAGGAATCATTGGACAAACGATTCTCCATCATATATGATCAGCAGGAGGAAGTCAAGAAAGAAGTTCAGACTTTATCTAGGCAGCAGTATGGGCTCCACAAGGCTGTTAGTAATTTTGACTATACCTTAGACAACTTTGTGACGATTTTTACTCCTGATAGCCCTTATGATCTCCCTACTCCTGGTACCTTGTCTCATGTTCCATCCGCTTCAGCACCTTTTGGATCTGCGGGTCCTTCTTTCACCCCTACCACAGCTGTTCCCCTTGTTGTTCCTTTTACTGTGCCTCTCCCGTATGTTTCTGTTTCTTCCGAAAGTGCACATTCTTCTCCTTCTCCATCTATCCAGGTTCTCCTTTTTGCCGATGACAAAGGGGGAGAGTAGTAGTAGTAGTAGCTAGTTTGTATGTGTTTGTTGCTTGTTAGCTAGTCTGCTCTGTTTGATGTGCACTAACTCTAAGTAGTAGTAGTAGCTAGTTTGTATGCGTTTGCTGCTTGTTAGCTAGTTTGCTCTGTTTGATGTGCACTAACTCTAAGTCTGGTATTATGCTTTTGTTATCAATCAATAATACACTGTCTTCAGCATAAATTATCAGTTCGATTGGTTTAACAGTTCATTTTTTTTGTTCTCTCTGTCAAACTAGCTCTCGGAATTGTCTTCATAAAAAAAGGGGAGAATGTTAGCTTCTGTGTTTTGATGATTACAATTCCCATGGTTTTCGAATTAAAATAGCCAAAGAACACTTGATAAGATAATCTGATAAAAGCATTTCTTAGAAAGTTACTCGAGCAGACTGTATAATCTTGCTCGAGCAACATCAAATTGACAACCTACTCTGGTCCCCTACTCGAGCATATCACACAAAGTTGCCCGAGCATCATCAAGTAAAAGCACTATGAAGAGTTTGGAGTTTTGCTCGAGCAGAAGTCTCAGCTTACTCGAGCAACATCAACCAGAGCAAAGCAATGGCAAGGCAACGCACAATCATATTCAAGCAAGAGGCTAAAGCATGCTCGAGCACCATGCTCGAGCAAAGTCGAGCAACCTGTGTTCTCACATCTGCACAATCCATGCTCGAGCAAGGAGCAAAAGGTTGCTCGAGCAAGCAAAAAGGGGTTGCTTGAGCAAAGTCGAGCAACAGGCTATTTCATCGTTGAATGAAGCTTGCCCGAGCATGAATCAAAGTTGATCGCTGAATTGCCAGATTAAGATCAAGATAAGAAGGCATGGAATAAATACCCTTATTGAATCATTGAGCGACAGATTCGCCATATTTGAAGACGAAGACGAAGGCGATCGCTGAATTGCCGAAGGATTCTTGAATGTTCTCCATCGCGGCTTCAACTAACACAACTCGCACAACTCGGTCCACGTACAAAAAAGCGAGAGCATGCGTGAGAGAGAGAGAGAGAGATGAAGAATGACAAGTAAGGAAATGGGAATCGGGGTAGTGAAATGAAAGAGTAGGAGGAAGATTATTATTAAATAAAAAG
The DNA here is from genome assembly GCA_019022615.1 of Acacia melanoxylon. Classification (NCBI taxonomy): domain Eukaryota; kingdom Viridiplantae; phylum Streptophyta; class Magnoliopsida; order Fabales; family Fabaceae; genus Acacia; species Acacia melanoxylon. The sequence goes on along the minus strand of JAFJYJ010000045.1, from coordinate 3,481,601 downwards.
GTGGGAGGGGAGGCAAATTTGCTTAGAAAATAATGACGATGATAATAATATTTATACGATAACATTAAAAATTATTAATTAAAATGATAAAATAATGCAACTTCGAGGAAAGTTGCGGAGTGAATTATAGGTTGCGTGTTCATTTGTCAAAGTTGCGTGTTCACACCAAACAAAGTCAAGACACTTTGGCGACCTGATTCCATATATAGGAAGATAAAAAATTTATTTTGACGTACTGATTCAATATATAGGACGCCAAAAAAAAAAATTTGGCGTCCTGATCCAATATATAGGACGGCAAAAAAATTATTTTGGTGTCCCGAACTATTTTCGGGACGTAAAAATTTTCACCGCGCCAAAAACTCCTTCCGGCACCAAAAAATTCACAAAACGCGAAAAATATTTAATTTTAGGCGTCCCGAACTTTTTTTAGGACGCCAAATATTTAATTTTAAATTCGGGACGCCAAAAATTTAATTTTAGGAGTCCTAAACTTCTTCGGACGCCAAAAATTTTCACCGGCGCTAAAAAACTCCATGGCGCCAAAACTTTTCACAGAATGTGCCAAAATATTTAATTTCAAAACTTTTTGGCGTCCTGAACCTATTTTTGGATGCCAAAAAATTTTTTGGCGACAAAAAATATCCCAAATTGCGCAAAAATGCTGATTTTAGGTGTCCTAAAATATATTTAGAACATCAAAAAAAAAAATAGGCGTCTTAAATAAATATTTAGGACGTCTAAAGTCTCAAAGTTAAGTAAATAATTACAGAAATGCCACCGCTTTCACTTTTTACTTTTTTTTTTTTTTAAAAAAAAAGACGTCTTTTAGGATAGTAGTATCTATATTTTGTAATAGTGGCCACAAACACACACGCGCCAACTCACACGAGTAAATAAGATTTAATAAAATATAAGATTTCATGTGTATATCCAGTTATATAAGATATGAAATCACATGCAAGAGATAACAATTATATATCATATCATATCAATTTGTTTTGTTTTTACAATTTGATTTTTAAAATATAACAATAATTATTATGAATTTAAAATACAATATAAACAATCTGTTTTCTTATACCCCACCTCTCCAATTTTTAAAAATCCCAATACTCATAAAAATTTGACTGGCCCTGAGTAAATATTGAATGATAACAGTTTATATGAATAAATATAACTAAAGATACTCTAATAAATTGTTTCGACGCTTCTATCGATGATGATGATGATAAAACAAAATTTCATTTAGAATTTTGTAAGAATAACTAACACTTTGGATTATTTATTTATTTATTTTAGGTCAGCTGAATATTGAGTGGTATCGGATGGGGAATTGTGATGCCAACAGGAATAATGATCGGCCGTTATTTGAAGGCATTTCAAGCTACAAAATCTCCTTGGTTTCATTTGCACTGGATCTGCCTGATTGTAGCTAACCTCATAGGAACAGCTATTTGTGGTGTGGGCTTCTGCACATGGGAATAAACCAATTTCTTGATTATGACCCCTTGGGAATCTATATATTCGGCTTATGTACTATTCAAATCTTGCTTGCTTCATTCCTTAGGCCTCAGGAAGAAGACCAAAGGAAAATACTTTACTGGAACTTATTTCACTCAAGTTGTGGTTATATGGCAATGTTTTTGGCCATGGCTAGTGGTGGCTACTCCATTCCAAAGAGAGCTTACATAGCCATTATAGTTTCCTTGGGTTGTGTTGCTGCCATATTATAATTTCAAGTGTATCGGTTTCGTATGAAGAAGTTCAATCAAACACACAACTCCGGTCAGGTGCATCCGGAGATGAATCCTCAGGGCAACAACCAGATTCCTTAATTAGATTGTAATTAATATAGTTTAATTAATTAAATCAGGACGAGCCTTTATATATTCATCATTCGTGGTTTTCTTTTGTGTATTTTTTCTTGTTTTTTTTTTAAAAAAAAATTGTTTGATTAATTAAATTATTAGAATAAGTGGATTTTAAATTGTAAAGTCGAAATAAAAATTTATATACTTAACCTTGTGTTAAATAACGAAGACATCATTGCAACTTTTTTTTACATACCTAGGCCTTACATTAAAGAGGGAAATCAATATTTATATACTTAGGCATTACATATTTAGGATCAAAGGATTAGTAGTTATTGGAAAACTTAATGCAACACACCCCTTCAAGTTTCTCTTAGATGAAGGGTGAGGGTGATGAAGGGTGATTTTCTTAGCCTCTTATGTATTTCTCTTTTTTGAGATATGATATTTATTTTTTCATTTAAAAAGAGAAAAAACTTTCACTTCATTTTCAATGAAAGCCATATATATTTACATGTCCGGAGGTCTTGACAGCACTCTGTGCCCCTTTAAATAATAAAACTACTAATAAAATTTACGATGCTAGCCATATTAATTAGTACATTTTGTCAAGATTTTCATATAAATACTTTTAAATTATATTACGAGTACTAACTTTTAGGTGCCTCTACCCTAAAAACTCTCACTTATCAAAACGCATATAAAAGCCATAATATAAATAACTTTTTATGATGTTAACCCAATAAAATTCCTGGCAAACACGCACCCAAAAATAAATAAATCAATAAATCAATGCAAAATGATGTCCTTCTAGTTGTCTTCAACCTCGTATCAAAAAAAAAAAAAAATTGTTGTTATGGAATAAAATATTAGGCCTGTTCAAGTGAGGCCCAACAAGGGCAACCAAACCCTAACCCTAAGAGGCACCCATTATCCCACAATCACATAGTGGGAGGACCGGGAGAAGAAACGGGCGAATGATGGGAACGTGCTAAACGGATCCTCTATGCCTCATTATAAATAAGAGGGGAATTCCCAGGAGTGAACGGTACACAAAAAGTATCCTCTCGAACTCGCCTCTTTACAATTCGGTCTACACGAACACACACCCCACTCCCTTAGGCGAAAGCCTTCATGTGTGTGCTTTCTGTGATATCTTATTCTCATAGGTATCCCATTCATGGATACCTAGGAGGTAATTATATTTGATCCTACATCAACATACTAGTCCACCTAGGGCTAGACATCTGTGTTCTTATGACAGAACATTGGCGCCGACCGTGGGGAACGTTAAAATTCGATTCCTGTGACCAACGATGGTTCAACCAAGAAGCTGCAATAATCGTTGCGTGAATGCGATACTTCCGGCTTTTATTCTCTTTTTGTGGCAAGAAAAGAGGGATCATGAAGACGTGCTTCAAATGAATCATGCTGAAAGACCCCAGATTTCAATTTTATATACAATAAACGGAGATTTTGTGTATATCGATTTTGGGGATTTCGAAGACCTCCAGTGATGGGGGGAGAGGAGAATAATCAGAGTCGCTTACTAAGAGTGACGACTTTCAATAGTAACGTTGCAAAAGGCAGAAAAGGGATATTGAAGTAATGTTGCGACATTCTCGGCTTTACCGCTGGCTGTGATAAATTTGGCTTGCAAAGGAATGTTGGCTCCATGCAAAAGGATTGCGCTGTTAATGCTATCTGAGTTGCAAGTGAGAAGGACGGAATATCTCGAATGCGAGAACCATGGTTATTATCAATTATGTCCAAGCTGCAAGTATGAGGCCGTCAGAATCAATGTTGAGATGCCTCAACATTCCGGGTTCAAAATATGGCAATATATTTGAACAGTGTCGAGATTCCTGGAGGCTTTACTACTATCAATAGCGGGATACTTGGACGAGGATCCAGTGCCAAGAAGTGGAGATGCTCCAGATCAAGAAAGAGAGTTCAGATGCGCGAGATAACATCCATTAGATCGTATGAGTGTGATTGAACATCAATCACAGATTGTGCACATGCTCCTCACAGCTCGCAGGAGATGCACCAGCCGGGATATTCTTCATAAAGAGGCCGAGATCGAGATTGGAATGGGAGAAGCCGAGTTCCGTTATGATTGGAATGTCCAAGATTCTTATGTGCCGACATTTAAATGTTGGAGAAGGGTAATGCCGAGATCAAATGTCAGAGAATGCCGAGGTGCTGGGAACACATGATTCAATGCCGAAATGGCAATTTTTGCATTTCTGCATTCCTGTGCTTGAACGGCTACAAAGTGATGGAGTTTCAGTTAAAGGATCCCTTCATATGCCGGCTTCTTCCTCATGATCCCGGATTTATAATGCTTTTCAAGCAAGGATAACATGGCTAGGAAACTTTGACTATGTAACCTGCTCTGTGTCACATCAGAAAGAGCATGGCTTTCCTCATCATCCTGCTCAGTTTTTCTTGATTTGGCCGAGTTACTAAATTTTCTTGTTGGACACTTGATGATCACACTGGTCTTCTCGATTTGGCCGAGTTAATTTTCCTCCATTCGAATGAATTTTCTGGCAACAATTTGAGCCAAAGCATAGGGCTATTCCTCCGGAATCTCCATCTCGATGCAAATGAGCTTCCACGTGTCATCAACCGACATAAATTCTGAATCTTGGCATCTTCGTATCTCGGCATATCATCGTCTTTCCATCGAAGTCCGTATCTCAGAACACTGTATCTCGGTTCTCCAGGAGTTGACTTAGTTCTGTCAAAACCGTCTCGGCCTCTCCCCAGAGTCTCAGCATTGCAACTGCTCACGCTGTTTCTGTATTATAACACAGGGACAACGATGATGTCGTCACGGTTGAAGCATCTTGGACCTTACCCTCTCAGCGTTTAAAGTCCGACCTGCACACATGCTTCAAATTTTGTGGAACTTCAGACGGAGTTGACTTCAACCTCTCCATTAATTGATGAAGGAGCTCACAAGCATATATAGCAGAACTGATATATGTCGGCATGCACCTAGCAATCTCGGCACCGAATACTTTTCAACGCTGAGACCGTGTTTGCCTCACTAAGCCTCATCATCGCGTCATCTCCATCTCGCCACATCTCAAGCTTTTGAGATCTCAGGCATTTTGGATGTCATCATCACCTCGTCATCATGTTCTCGGCAAATATCAACTCAGCATTCATCAAAATGCAAGTCTGGGATATTTATCTCGGCATTTATTTTGTCTTCATTGGAAGCAAACATACTGACTTCTCTGGACGTTGAAGCAGTACTCTCGTAAATCTTAACTTAAGACCAATTGATTGATGTCTTACATTGACCATCATGGAGCAGAAGAAGGAGACTTGTGTGGAGGCTATGATTCCCACAATTTCAAATTTATCAATGGCTAATGGACTTGAGAATAATGACTGACGACTTTTCAACGGAATTCTGGGGATTGGCGGCAGATGAGGAGAAGGCTATGGTGGTGGTGAAGAGTCTCATGATCATCGTTTACTTTCGTCAAAATCATCCAAGGCAGTGAAACGACCCCTGGCATCTCGATTTGAGTATGTCCATGATGTCCAGTCTTCTGAGTCGAACTCCGGAGGGTCATTTCACCAAAGTCATCAAGCTTCCTTGCAGGAAGAAGTTCTCAAATGCTAAAGCTATTTCTTTATCCAAATTAATGGGGATCAAAACAGAGCAGCAGATGTGGATGCCCGGCTTAGTGAAATCTACCGAGCAATCTCAGGAAATTAATTTCCAACAACTTATCTCTTTTGAGGGATCCTCACAATGTTCATGATCCCAATGGCACTAAGACAATTCTCTTGCTGCTATCCAATTTAAACTATATGCCGGAAATGATCAAACTTTGAAAGTGGGCTTGATGGTAAAGCCTTCAAGTGCTTATGGGAAAACACCCAGCATCTGGTTGAGATTAGAAGGAATGATTGACATGCGTTTGCTGGAAGCATTCTTAAATCACCCTACTTCTCTTGAAAAAATTGTTGGGTTGATATTTCTCTCAAAGGCCTTGCTCGTGATGCAAAGGTTCAATTACAAAGAGCAAATATGAGGAAGAATGGGTCAATAATTTAAATAATCCTCATGGTAGCTGCAAATTATTTTCTATGGAGGTTGCAATTAAAGAGATTCCACTTGAGCTATTCTTACAAGTGGCTGATCAACATGCTGTAACAAGAGATGAGCATGACTCTTTTATTATTCAAAGCTTTGAAAGAGGAATTGCTGCACAAAATATACCTAAAGCAACATTGAGTACTGGTTCGAAAGCTTTTATGAGACAAATAAGGCTTTATCACATGAGAATTGTTGACGGATTCTATTCGCAAATCAAAAACCAAGAGATAAGTTTTCTTCATCTTCTTCTTGATTTTCCATGCATGCTACTTAGAAAATGACTATATGCATGTTTTCAAATCACATGTGCCCACTAATGGCGTATTTACTGTCGTATGAGGACATTGTGATAATATTAATTGGAGAAACTTTTATGTCAAAAAGTTTCTTGAAGCCCATGATTTGTTGCAAAGCCTGTCTTGAAGAATGCCAAAGGTTGATTTCTTGAAATTATTTCTCTCATAAGTGTTTCGGAAAAATAAGGTAGTATAGGCTCCATACTTTGCCCATTAGAATTTGTCAATGAAATAAATTACAACTGTATGGTAAAGCATCCCGGGGTCAATAGCAAATGTCTCCTGAAGCCCATAATACTAATAATAGTATTTCAAATAAATACAAATTATCTCTCGTGGGTATATTTTAAAGATGGTAAAGCATTAATAGCTATTGTGAAAGCATTAATTGCTAATAAATTTTTGAGGCATTCAGATGAGGATGTGAAAGTTGCTATTGCCTCTTGCATTTCTGAAATAATTAGGATAACTGCACCCGAAGCTCTTTAGGATGAGGATCAAATGAAGGAGGTGTTTCAATTAATTGTTTCCTCATTTGAAAATCTGCATGATACCTCAAGTCGAGCATATGCTATGCGCAAATCAATTATTGATACTTTAGCAATGCTGAAAAATTACCTGCAACAATTCAGCTGGAAGAATTGCAAAATCTGATTAGCCAGAATTGTTCAACTAGTGTTGGCCCCTCAAATTCTAGCTTTGAAATTGAAAAGTCAGGTGCCCGTTGTGAAATGCTTCTTGACTCTTTCAACCAACAAGTCAAAGAATTTGAAGCTAGCCACAAGGATTCGATTAAAGGAAATGAAAATCAGAGTGAAGAAGCACTTTTGAGGATTACCTCACATTTACTATCAATTGCTAAAAGGCATAAATGCTGCAAAATTATGTGGCAACTATGTTATGACATGAACAATTCAGAGTTACTGAGAAATGTTATGCAAGAAGCAAATAATGAAACTTCTTACTTCCGTAGAAGATAAGCGTTGCTGTAAAGAGCTCGGTTACACAGCTCTTGGCATCTAGAACTTCCTCTGTGAAGATTACCCAGGGAAAGAATGCTACTAAGTCTGCGTCTCTTGGGTTTAGGAAGTCAGTTCCCTCTTATCCATTTGAAGTAAGCTCACAACATACATGTAGTGTCAAAGGATACCAAGTGAAGGCGGACTCCGATTTAAACCGAATCTCCTTTAAATCAAGGATTCATGTAAATTCTTGAAGGCATACCCCTGTTAAACCAAATCTGGTCAAAATCCCGTGCTCCATGTAAAGTTTTGAAGGTGGACCCGGTTAACTGAATCTAATTAAAATCCGGGATCCGTGTAACTTTTTGAAGGCAGACCCGATTTAAACTGAATATAGTTTAAATCAAGGATCCGTGTAAAATCTTGAAGTCAGACATGATTTTAACTTAATCTAGTTAAAATCCGGGATCCGTGAAATTTTTGAAGGCGGACCCCGATTAAACCGAATCTGGTTAGAATCCCGGCTCCATATGCGATGGCAATCGGACATGATTTTAGCTGAATCTAGTTGAAATCCGGGATCCGTGAAAGTTTTGAAGGCGGACCCCGATTAAACCGAATCTGGTTAGAATCCCGGCTCCATATGTGACGGCAATGCCGTCAAGTTTATACACATGCATGAATCCAAGGTACACAAACCCGTTTTCATGAATCATGTCAAGTTTCTTGATACAAGTCAATTTTAAGCAGAACCTGATTAAACTGGTCACAGTTAAAATCCGAGTTTCGAGTGGAGTCCGTCCCTACAAAAGGGATGAAGGCGGACCCCGATTTAACTGAATCTAGTTAAAATCCGGGCTTCGTGGAAATAGTGGTTAAAACATGTTTCCTTGGAAACAGACGTGTTTCCTCGGGGCACGATAACGCCGACATTATGGCTAAACGTATTCCTTCAGGATGCGGTAACGCCCACATTATGGTTAAAATGTGCTCCCTTTGGGACGCGGTAAAACCAAGAAGCCCTTGTGGCCATGATGCATCAAAGCTTGGGGTAATGAAGCAAGCCGTCACAACGACCTTGATCAAGTCGGAATGTTTAGAGTTTAGTTGCGACATTGAACCTAGATATGTGGCGGATAGCTCTTATTCCTGATTAATTTCTGGTTAGTCACTCAGGAGGGTTGATAGCCCATAGGTGGTCCCCGCACCCACGTTCTCCGCAGCAAATTTCCGACTACGGCCCGGTCATCAAACAAAACTCGGACCGGTGTCGAAGGCGGAACCCGATTACACCGACTACGATTAAAATCCGAGTTCCGTATGAAATGAACCCTTACGACGGATGAAGGCGGGCCCGGTTAACACGAACATGTATGAATAGAGGTTTGAAACTCCTTCATAAATCATGTGGTGTAAAAGACTGAGTTTTAACTCATTCATGAATAACATGAGCGACTCAGGGTAAAAAGCCCGATTACGCGAAATTTATCATAGCGGCAAAGCCGCCATAGAAAAAACATACCCCGAGTCCAAATAGACAAGGCGAGTATAAATATAAGACATGAGCGATTCAGGGTAAAAAGCCCGATTACGCAAAATTTGTCATAGCGGCAAAGCCGCCAAAGAAAAACATACCCCGAGTATAAAATGACTAGGAGAGTATTGAAAGTAAAGGAAATCACCAAGAGGGGGGGTGAATTGGGTATTTCCAAAAAATTCTTCCAGAAAAGCTCTGTTTTTCGAAGACTAAAACAGAGTAGACTATGGAGTAGAGAAGAATAGCAAGACACAAGGAATTATCTTGGTTCGGTCCAACTCCTTGACCTACGTCCGGTACCCGGACACTCACTGGGATTTTTCACTATCACTCAAATACAATTACACACTCTTGTACTCGGGATGATCCTTTCTCCCTAGGACTCACTCCCCCTTACAAGTGTAATTGTATACAATCGAATACACACTCTCGTACTCGAAAGTTATCCTCTCCCTAGGATACACTCCCCTTACAAGTTGTACTCGATTATCCCAATCTCCAAGTCCCACGACTTGAGATTCTTATAGTGAATGATATACACGAAAATGAACTCTCTCCAAGAGTAGATATTGATAAACACCGAAGCTCAATGTATCAAAGATACACAAGAAATAGAATAAAGCGGAAAAGGATTAAGCTTGTGTATGTGCGTTTTGTATCTCTTCTCGCATGCGAGACTTCAAATCTTCTTATATTTATACTTTGGTTTGAAGCTTGTGACTGTTATAGATCCGTTCGAGACTTGGATCAATTCGAAATTCTAGTCATTGGGTCCTTGAGTCTTTGCATATAGTCTGTTGGGAACATTTGCGATCTTGAATATTTGAATATTGGCTCTTTCAAGAATGTCTCCCATGATTTTCAGCTTTTGTTGGTGGGAGCCTTCATGCATGCCTTGAAGAATGGTTGAGTTTCTTTCCGGTGTCATCCACTTACTTCATTCGAAGATATAATAAAATAATACAAGTGGTTTATGAAGTTGCTTTATTTGACTCTAAAGCAAATTCAAATCTTCTGAAATCTGAAGTTAAAGCAAATCAAGGATATTGGATATTCGAATCCATTAGAGATGAGAATTCAACTTTGTTTCTTCAAGAGTTTCATTGAATTCGATCTTCTTTCCTATTTCGAAAATCTGCAAGAACCTTCATCTTTCATCCTTTTGAGATCTTGATTTCTCAAGTATGATGTAATCTCAAACTTTAATCACCTGAAACTTATACACAAATGATATAAATGATGTTAAGAAGAGGTATGAATCATTTGAGTAATAATCTGGATGTTCTTGATCGAAACAAATTTCGATCGTGGTGATTTTTCGGAAGACGAGAGGCGAATACTCGAGTATTGATTTGGAAACTCGAGTATTGAGGTTGTTGAGTTACTCCATGTTTGATGGAAACTAGCCGTTAGATCTTCGTTTTCGAACCAGCGATGTATACTCAAGTATAGGGTTGGAAACTCGAGTATGGAGGTTGTTTCGTAACCCCGGTTCTTCTCTCGTCGATCCATACTTGAGTATAGAACTTACATACTCGAGTATAGAATACTCCTTGAACAAACCATCGACTTTCGAGGGCCATATCTCCCTAGTCTGAACTCCGTTTTGGTTCGTTCAACTTTTTATGGAAAGCTCTGTGTGTCTACTTTCATATGCCACCAATTTCAGCTCAATCGGATTTGTAGTTTGTGAGTTACACTCAAAACATTGAAGCTTGGTTTGCTGTGTGGCATGGATTTATCTGTCAACTTCCACAAATCATAACTCTCTCATATGAACTCCTTTAGGCTTGAATTTTATATCACAATGACGTATTGGGAGTCTAGTTTCATATGCTACTGATTTCACTTCAATCCGATCTCTGGTTTGGAAGATATCATCAAATTACCAAACGTCGCCCATGCTGAACGTGAAACAGAGATGATCACACTTTGTATACTCGAGTATAGACTTGCATACTCGAGTATGGACAGTCGAGGCACCGAGAGATGCTAAAAACACTACATACTCGAGTATATACTTGGATACTCGAGTATTGCCATCCGAGACGCCCGAGAGAGACTGAAAACACTCCTATACTCGAGTATAGATGAACATACTCGAGTATTGACTCCTATACTCGAGTATTGAGTTCCAAACTCGAGTATTCTCATCCGAGAAGCTGATTTTTGCTGACTTTAGCTTCGAATTGAGTCATTCCAACTTCCATATGATCTTGGAGGCTTCTAGCATCAACATATAAACTTGCATAACAATATCTTCATTCTATTCAGCAAGTTCTTCCTTTTTCCATCTCCCAACTCGATCATTCTTCATCATTTATCTTGGATTCATTATTCTCTCAGCTTCTACCTTCTTCCCTCTTCTTCTTGATAAGTTCTTGATTCCTTGACATTCTGATATTCCAATTATATTGTGTGCAAGAACTTCTTTCTTCAATCCGCTTTCTTGATCATTCTTCAATATCCGAAGCAGAGCCTGTCTCAACTTCTTCCCGGGCATGCGTCGTCTTTCTATATTTGCACTATTCATGTATGCTCCATTGTAGCTCAAATATGATGAAGCTTTATTCCAACTTCTATTGATCATAGAGACTTCAAAGATCACATATAAGAACATATAGTGCAAGTTCTTATTTCTTTATTATTCTTTCTTGGTCAATCTCTATAGTTCAACTTGGAATAATCTTCTTCAATATCTCCTTCTTGATTAATCTCTATAATTCAACTTGGATTAATCTACATTAAATACATCAGTTAGTCAATGTAGGAGATATCTATATTACTCAATCTTTTTGCTTTTAATAATGACATCTATATAAGACATCATCAAAACTAATCATAACCAACATTCTCCCCATTTTGATGATGGCAAATACTATAAGATAAATATGTATGAATATGAAAATAGATTAAACCCAACATATTTATCATGCCATTTCTCTCCCCTTATTTGTCATTAGCAAAAAGTTGAAGTATAAAGAGAGTATACTTAGAGAGACAAATATTGAACCAGATTAGAATGAGTCAAAGAACCGATTTTCTCTCCTCGATTGAAGTTGTTTTCATTCTAAATATGAAGCAATTTGGAATGTTTTTATGAAAACAAATTTGAAAGAATTTGAAGAGGTTTTCAAAAACATCTTTCACGTTAAAGCATATAGATACCAAACATATGCAACACTTCTACTGAATATAAAAAGATAGAGATTAGAAATGCTCATGTTGGTTTTTGCAAATTGATGAACGATCTGTGAAGTCCATTTGTTAGCTTTGACATCTGTGATGTGCTCTGAACAGCCTTTGAGATGTGAAATGAGACTAAAATACTGACTTCTTGAATTGTATCTCATATGAATGAATAATGTCAAGAATCGATTCAATCCTTTGCCTTTTCTTCATAGATCATCTTTGTAGAGCATATCTCGGCTTCAATGATTGATCGCAAAGCATCTTTCCTCAATGTAATATTTTCTTCTTGTAGTGCATTAAGGAAGGCTTTTGCACAGATTTAATTCTCCTGTCACAATTGTAAAACTTTTTTTTTTTTTTGCAAGAGAAAAATGTGTTAGTTCATACCAAATGTAATTCCGTAGTGATACCTCTACCATGGCATTACATGGTATCTCAACCGCTAATTTATGCATCGCCTTACGGCTTGTGCAAAAATAGTCATCAAAATATTCCTTTCTATATGATATTTTCAAATCTAGATAATGAAAGGAAAATATAAGATATTTTCAAATATTAACTCATCATCAAAACTAAAAGAAAATAGTGAATACGAGATGAGTATGCTTAAAAGAGTTTTCTTCAAATAAAGAAGATGAGCTTTTAAGATATCAAACACATATGAATGTGAAGCTCCCCTTAATGAATGCATGATTAAAATAGGTGTAGCTCCCTTTAATGATACCAAATAATGATGTGATACCAAGTGTTATGAGGTCTGGAATTCATTTGACTCCAATGGACATAACATGGTATCTCATAATTAAGAACTTTCAAGTTCACATGGATGGATTTGAAATTGGTATGAAGAAATCACTTATGCTTTTTATGATGATAAAAGAGTTTTAAGGCATAAGGATCATTTTAGAAATTAGTGTGCTCAGGCTATGATGAATGAAAAAATGGAGTGAATGAAATCAAGTTAGCCTAGCATGATTATGATTTATATATGTTACAATACCTCACTCAAGTAATATCGTAATTACTTGAGTCATAATCATCGATATCCATAGATGCATCAGCGGCTAGCCATTATCGATGATGTAATCCATACCGAGGCTTTCCCAGATTTGAATGAGCTTGAAGAGGATGAGTTTCTATAACCACCAATTGCTCGCATGCATCATAGAATCAGAAATCCCAAATGAGCTTTGAATAAGAATTCAAAATTAGTTTATGCTCATAGCTTCTCATCAAGCTAATATGCTCCTTATCACTTGGTATAAGCCTCTTGCTAGTGATGGGATGTCCCTCGGTATTGTCACGGAAATTTACGAGATATAGCCCTTTGAAATGGTCTATTCTCGTTTGCCTATGTTCTTTGTATTCAACAACAGAACATTTTGGTCAACTCCCGCAAAGATACGTTCTTTGGTACCCAATGATTCTTGAGTCCTCACAAGATTAGACATGACAACTCTTAAGCTCTTACATAATTTAACATATGATACTTAAGCAAAGAGCATAATAAGCTAACATAATTTTACCCAATCAAATAAGTTCGACCAATGAATCAAAAGAGTAATAATTAAATCATGTCAAGAATGTTATTTCTCAATGACATTTTGTAAGTATACTTTATGCATAAGAGATGTCATTGATAAAATGCATGTAAGTTAGATCAAGAGATAAAATCTTATCCATAGAGATAAGCATTTATCAATTAATAGTTTATGAATGAGATCAGATTTTCCAAGAATGAAATATGCAAAATGTTTCAAATCTCAAATGTTCTTTCAAACCGTGATAATATATCATGAAATCAAATTTTCATGAATGAAAGATTTATTTCTAAAACATGCTTGAGAAAAAAAATGTTCATTTTAAGCATGGTGGAAGTCAATATATTAGAATATATCGAATGCTTTAGTTTTGGAGAACATGTTGAACATGGCGGTTAACATGTTGAAGAATTTTCTCAAAAACAAAAGTCATGAGGTTGAGCATTATTGAAACATGCTTTGCACAATAGAAATATATGAGCACAATGACTTTACTATTGTCTAAGAGATGATCTTGCTTTTAGAATAGAGTCTTGAAATATATGAAGATTTAAAGCAAGAATTTAAAATATAGTTACTCGAGACATGGATGAAGACAAATGGATATTTGAGTAACGAGAAGGAGTACTAGGATTCATGGACAATAAAGCACAAACTCATTAATCCAAATGACTTAGATTTCCATAATATTATCCTAGTAAGTCATTCCATATAATGGTTAATGCACTAACATTTAATGCATTAATGAACATTCATATTGCTTGGAATAACTTAACCAATGAGATTTTCACAAATTGAATTCTTTTACGGAGATAAACTTGAAACTCATATAGATAATCAACTTGTTAGATATAAGATCTAACTTGATTGAAAAATAAGGAATGAGGAGTTCAAGCATCATATTGAATACCAAAGGTCAATATGTGAATGATAGGGAAATTTCAACTGGACAAATTTGAAGCATATCGACATTCAATACACAAAGATTTAACTTCCAATTTTCAAAACATCATTTGAATGCAATCAAAGTATGAATATTTTCCAAAACATGTGTATGCATTTTCATAAAGCGGGTGAATTGAAATCCAAACAAATTTTACACTTGTGCATTTTAAAAATATAAACTCAAAAAGTTATGCACAAATTCACATGTTTGATCATCAGAAATTCACTAATAAATTGATTAAACATAGTTAGAAATATTAGTGATTGCTGATATGAAGTATTGGAGTTAATCAGGAAGATTTCATAAATTCGTCAGATTTGAATTTCAAATTATACGACTCATACTTGAGTATGTTATTCTATACTCGAGTGTGTCATTTGTGCACTAATGTCTATACTTGAGTATGAAGAGTGATACTTGAGTATGATTCTTACGAGAGCATTATCATGACTTAAGCTTTGGTCTATATCTTTGAAGTGAAAGTCATACTCGAGTATGTCATTCCATACTTGAGTGTGAAACTTTTAATATGAAAATAAGTTTAAGTCCAAAGTCTCTATACTTGAGTATGTAGATCTATACTTGAGTATGCAAGTCTTTCAAAAAGAAAAGAACTTTCTGTATGTCCTATACTTGAGTATGTACGGCCATACTCGAGTATGAATTTATTTTGAAAGACTCTTTGAAATATGTTTCACGACCACACTTGAGTATGTAAATCTATACTTGAGTATGCACATGTATACTTGAGTATGGATAGTCATGTGAGAGATTTGAAAGATTTTTGTTCAGACTATACTCGAGTGTGCATTCATATACTCGAGTATGATTAATCTCAAAAGAAATGTTAGATAGCCTCTGTAGGTTCCATACTTGAGTGTACATTTGAATACTTGAGTTTAGAAGACTTGGACAAATATTCAAGTACTCTCGTGTGATCTATCTTGGAGTATGCAAAGTCATACTCGAGTGTAGCTTGGTGTAAAACTTAGAGTGCTCTCTCA
Organism: Acacia melanoxylon; assembly: GCA_019022615.1. Classification (NCBI taxonomy): domain Eukaryota; kingdom Viridiplantae; phylum Streptophyta; class Magnoliopsida; order Fabales; family Fabaceae; genus Acacia; species Acacia melanoxylon. The sequence continues at coordinate 3,466,183 of JAFJYJ010000045.1, read as the reverse complement.
GTGAGGACTATACTTGAGTATACCCATGGATACTTGAGTATAGTTCAGTTTAATCAAATTTGTGCAACTCTCTGGTAGGTCCATACTCGAGTATAGATACCCATACTTGAGTATTCGCAAATTTTTTGAAAAACATAGAAAAGCTTGACAAACTGAAAACTGAAGTTTGGTTTTGACAGAAAAGTTCCTGATTGAAATTCAATAAGTTCCAAAACGTTTTAACTTAACTAAAAACAAACCAAGCATAAATTTCATATAATTAGTATGAGGTAAGAATTAGATATCACCGTAATTCTTCTTGTCCTCATAGAAGCTTGCTTGGTTGAGATGGATTGATGTAGATAACTCCTTTTCCAACGTTCACCATCAACATCAAGCATAGCTTGTTCAGTTTTCTCAAGATTTGGATTATTTCTCTATGTTACATTCTTGAGAAGCTCTCTCTGATCCTACAAAACCTTATAAATATCTTTCTTTCTTGGTATCCAACCTTACTTGGATCCAATCATCGTTAGCTTGTAGGAACCGAATTAAAATTATATGCTTTTATGAATATAGTCAATTCGGAAACACAAAGCACAATTAATCATGAGTTCATGCACAAAGAAATATTTTCTTTTCAAATTATCATGAATGCATAAAGAGTTCAATCTATTGAACATTGCAATCTCTTTCAAAATATAGATCGGGATGTGAGAACCCAAAAATATAATTTGCAATGCTTATTCCTAAGACTACAAGATATAAACCTCAATGAATATTTCGAGATAATAGCATAGGAGGTTTTACCTTTGCATACCTTAGCCTTAGGTACTTAGGAGATTGGCTTTGCTTACCCACTGTCTCTTCATACTACATTGATTCTTCATATGTCTTTCCATGGGTGTCTGCAAAGTTCCCTTAAAGGATATATACTTCAAGTGTCTTCTGTTTGATACTTGAGATATTCTCCTTTTCTTGTTTTCCTCAAGATAATTGAATGGTACTCTATGGTAGTTTGTTCTTGAGGTGGGACATACTCCTCTTGCCGTGTCCATTGCTTCTTTTGATTTGAGGATAAAGTTGTAGCAATGGTTTCCCCATGAGTTCTTCTGACTGATGTAAATCTCCTTTTCGGTTCATGAGAAGCTCTTCGACTTTTATTCTTTTCTATACATCTATGTCCATTCTTTTCATAATCATTCTGCATACATAAAGCACTAGATGGACATTTTGGTACCCACTTATACTTGGGTCCTTCAGGGTTAGTTCGAGCCTTAGGGAAAACATAAGTTCCCTTTGGTACCCATTGATAATTTCCTACAGGCTTGCTCTTTCTTTCTTTTTTATGAAAACAAGAAGAAGTAGCATGGCCTTTACGATTGCAATAGCTGCAATGAGCAAAAGGATTTGAAGAATGGACTGATTTTCGAAAGTAGTTCATATAAGATTTTTGTCCAAGTTTCTTCATGCCTTTCTTCTTATCAAAATCAGGTTTATAACCAATCACGATTTTTCATTTATGAACCTTTTCTCGTTTTTAAAATGACTTTGAGCATTTCACTATCTCTAGTGAATTTCTCAAGAGTTTTTGTAAGATGTAAATTTCTTTTCTCTAAAATATAGCAATTGTCACAAACCTTTTCTGAAATCTTTTCGCAATTGTTTTCAGAAATATTTTCACAAACAGAAGTAGGGGACGAATTATTTTGAACTTGTTCTTCCAACAATTTAATTCTCTTTCTAGAAGACAAAAGTCTTTTTGCAATTTTTCGAAATTCAGTGAAGAGAGAATTATATTCAGATAATAATTCATCATAAGATGATTCGAATCATTTACCTCTTCACTTTCGATTCTTCCTCTTTGGCCACGGGATAGATGTTAGCTCGATCTTCTTTTTCGGCTTCATCTTCATGAGCTATTTTGATAGCATCCCACATAGCCTTAGCAGATGGCAAAGTGCAAATTCGAGAATATTCTTTTTGGCTTAGAGCGCACTTCGCAGCATGTGGATTGCTTTCATGTTGAGAGTGACTTGCCTTCTGTCATTCTCATCATACTCTTCTTCTAGCTTAGGAGTTCTGACACCATCTTTAATCGAAGATGGTTCATAATTTCCTTTCTCGAACACTTTCCATAGGCCATACTCAGTTGCCATTACATAAGTTCTGAACTTAGCCTTCCAGAAGGAATAATGTTCTCCATTAAAACCTGGTGGTCTGTTGATTGAAGCTCCGTCGGGTATAATTCCTTCCATTGGATCTTTGATCTAGGATGTTAATCCTTATAACAGATAACCTGGCTCTGATACCAAATGAAAGTGAAGGAAATCACCAAGAGGGGGGGTGAATTGGGTATTTCCCAAAATTCTTCCCGAGAAAAGCTCGTTTTCGAAGACTAAAACACGGAAGTAGACTATGGAGTAGAGAAGAATAGCAAGACACAAGGAATTATACTTGGTTCGGTCCAACTCCTTGACCTACGTCCGGTACCCGGACACTCGGGATTTTTCACTATCACTCAAATACAATTACACACTCGTACTCGGGATGATCCTTTCTCCCTAGGACTCACTCCCTTACAAGTCAGTAATTGTATACAATCGATACACACTCTGTACTCGAAAGTTATCCTCTCCCTAGGATACACTCCCCCTTACAAGTTGTACTCTGATTATCCCAATCTCCAAGTCCCACGACTTGAGATTCTTATAGTGAATGATATACACGAAAATGAACTCTCTCCAAGAGTAGATATTGATAAACACCGAAGCTCAATGTATCAAAGATACACAAGAAATAGAATAAAGCGTAAAAAGGATTAAGCTTGTGTATGTGCGTTTTGTATCTGTCTTCTTCGCATGCGAGACTTCAAATCTTCTTATATTTATACTTTGGTTTGAAGCTTGTGACTGTTATAGATCCGTTCGTACTTGGATCAATTCGAAATTCTAGTCATGTTGGGTCCTTGAGTCTTTGCATATAGTCATTGGGAACATTTGCGAGTCTTGAATATTTGAATATTGGCTCTTTCAAGAATGTCTCCCATGATTTTCAGCTTTTGTTGGTGGGAGCCTTGCTGTCTGCCTTGAAGAATGGTTGAGTTTCTTTCCGTGTCATCCACTTACTGCATTCGAAGATATAATAAAATAATACAAGTGGTTTATGAAGTTGCTTTATTTGACTCTAAAGCAAATTCAAATCTTACGAAATCGAAGTTAAAGCAAATCAAGGATATTGGATATTCGAATCCATTAGAGATGAGAATTCAACTTTGTTTCTTCAAGAGTTTCATTGAATTCGATCTTCTTTCCTATTTCGAAAATCATGCGGAACCTTCATCTTCATCCTTTGACAGATCTTGATTTCTGTCAAGTATGATGTAATCTCAAACTTTAATCACCTGAAACTTATACACAAATGATATAAATGATGTTAAGAAGAGGTATGAATCATTTGAGTAATAATCTGGATGTTCTTGATCTGAAACAAATTTCAGTCGTGGTGATTTTTCGAAACGAGGCGAATACTCGAGTATTGATTTGGAAACTCGAGTATTGAGGTTGTTGAGTTACTCCATGTTTGATGGAAACTAGCCGTTAGATCTTCGTTTTCTGAACCAGCGATGTATACTCAAGTATAGGGTTGGAAACTCGAGTATGGAGGTTGTTTCGTAACCCCTGGTTCTTCTCTGTCTGATCCATACTTGAGTATAGAACTTACATACTCGAGTATAGAATACTCCTTGAACAAACCATCGACTTTCGAGGGCCATATCTCCCTAGTCTGAACTCCGTTTTGGTTCGTTCAACTTTTTATGGAAAGCTCTGTGTGTCTACTTTCATATGCCACCAATTTCAGCTCAATCGGATTTGTAGTTTGTGAGTTACACTCAAAACATTGAAGCTTGGTTTGCTGTGTGGCATGGATTTATCTGTCAACTTCCACAAATCATAACTCTCTCATATGAACTCCTTTAGGCTTGAATTTTATATCACAATGACGTATTGGGAGTCTAGTTTCATATGCTACTGATTTCACTTCAATCCGATCTCTGGTTTGGAAGATATCATCAAATTACCAAACGTCGCCCATGCTGAACGTGAAACGGAGATGATCACCGTATACTCGAGTATAGACTTGCATACTCGAGTATGGACAGTCCCGAGGCACCGAGAGATGCTAAAAACACTACATACTCGAGTATATACTTGGATACTCGAGTATTGCCATCCCGAGAAGACGCGAGAGAGACTGAAAACACTCCTATACTCGAGTATAGATGAACATACTCGAGTATTGACTCCTATACTCGAGTATTGAGTTCCAAACTCGAGTATTCTCATCCGAAAGCTGATTTTTGCTGACTTTAGCTTCGAATTGAGTCATTCCAACTTCCATATGATCTTGGAGGCTTCTAGCATCAACATATAAACTTGCATAACAATATCTTCATTCTATTCAACAAGTTCTTCCTTTTTCCATCTCCCAACTCGATCATTCTTCATCATTTATCTTGGATTCATTATTCTCTCAGCTTCTACCTTCTTCCCTCTTCTTCTTGATAAGTTCTTGATTCCTTGACATTCTGATATTCCAATTATATTGTGTGCAAGAACTTCTTTCTTCAATCCGCTTTCTTGATCATTCTTCAATATCCGTAAAGCCGAGCCTGTCTCAACTTCTTCCGAGAAGTGCATGCGTCGTCTTTCTATATTTGCACTATTCATGTATGCTCCATTGTAGCTCAAATATGATGAAGCTTTATTCCAACTTCTATTGATCATAGAGACTTCCAGCATCACATATAAGAACATATAGTGCAAGTTCTTATTTCTTTATTATTCTTTCTTGGTCAATCTCTATAGTTCAACTTGGAATAATCTTCTTCAATATCTCCTTCTTGATTAATCTCTATAATTCAACTTGGATTAATCTACATTAAATACATCAGTTAGTCAATGTAGGAGATATCTATATTACTCAATCTTTTTGCTTTTAATAATGACATCTATATAAGACATCATCAAAACTAATCATAACCAACAAGTATCGATCGAGAAAGGTTTTTCCAAGTTTTGCAGGAAACATTGTTGAAGGCGGACTCAGTTAAACGAATATAGTTTATAATCCGGGATCCGTGTAAATTTTTAAAGGCGGACCTAGTTAACTGAATCTAGTTAAAATACGGGATCCGCCCGATTAAAAAGACGGCAATGCCAATGCCGCAAGTCTATTTAAACGACTGAATTTTCGGTAAACAAACCCGTTTTCAGAAATCAAAAACCCGGAATCTCGGGGTTAGAGATATTAACCTTGAATCTCGGTGTTAGAAGATATTAATCCGGAATCTCAGGGTTAGAATATGTGAACCCGGAATCTCGGGTCAACACGCAAGCAATCCCAACAATCACGAACATCCGGTCCGGGTTGGAAAATCAACACGTCTCGCGGCTCGGTGACACGAACTACGAGTGCCGGGAGGCAACGGAATGGATAACGATTTGTTAGTGGAAAAGCACATTATCAATAGTCGGGATTATTGCAAACCAGAATGTTTAATGCAAATTCGGACAAGCATTCGAAATGAGCAAGCTAAACGAATTGTGTAAATAGTAAGTATTTTTCATTTTATTGTGATTTGCTTATACATTATTAAATGCAGGAATATAGACCGACTGATTATCCCAGGAGAAATTGCTACGAAAGCAAATTCGGATTTAAGGGATCTCGGAAAGCAGCTAAACAGAAGAAAACTCGAACACACCATGTCCGGGTTAAGCAGTCGATTAATATCGGCAGCTCAGAGACTGAACTACCAAGCTTGGTGGCAATCGTTATGGAATAAAATGTTAGGCCCGTTCAAGTGAGGCCCAACAAGGGCAACCAAACCCTAACCCTAAGAGGCACCCATTATCCCACAATCACATAGTGGGAGGACTGGGAGAAGAAACAGGCGAATGATGGGAACATGCTAAACGGATCCTCTATGCCTCATTATAAATAAGAGGGGAATTCCCCAGGTGAACGGTACACAGTATCCTCTGAACTCTGCCTCTTTACAATTCAGTCTACACAGAACACACACCCCACTCCCTTAGGCGAAAGCCTTCATGTGTGTGCTCTGTGATCTCTTATTCTCATAGGTATCCCATCCATGGATACATAGGAGGTAGCTATTTGATTCTACATCAACATACTAGCCCACCTAGGGCTAGACATCTGTGTTCTATGACAGAACAGTTGTCTTCAACCTCTAGTCTTGTCAGTTTGTCCGGGATCGTGGACTTAGAAACTTCTTTCCTATATATATCTACTTTTTGACGTATGTTTCTTGTATTTTTGGTGCCGCTTTCTTTTTTCTACCATTCTCGACACAAGAACTAAGCTTGAGAGAAATCAAGTTTATATTAAAAATAAATATATAATTATATGTTAATAAAAATACCAACTAATACAATAACATTTAATTAATTAATTAAATTATGATTGGCTCACTTTAGTTTCCTTAGAAATAAATAACGATTTATCTATTCCTCACATTATCATTTACAATCTCATTTCCTTATTTATCCGCTCACTCTCCGCCTCACCACACACAAGCCACTACATACGTGTGTGTATATATAGGGAGAGAACCGAGGTGGGGGGAAATTATTTCCCACCTTGCGTCATTAAATTAAAGTGGCCGCATGCTGCCACCTTTCCCTATTCGATGGCCGCATGCCACAAATTTTTTTTTTTTAAAAAAATTAATTATTTCTTTTAGGATATTACAAGTATCATACAAGCATATCCCACAGATCTAAGCATTTATTGGTTACGAGTTTTCTCAAACACCAACGAGCAATACGATAAGCAAACAAGTGAGAACCACTATTTCCTAGAGTTCTCAAAGTTACGATCGAGGAACATCTCTCTCTCAAATTCATAAGCTAAAACTACACGGTAATGAGAAAAATACTCGTAGACCATTAAATACGCTTACAATCGAGGAACATCTCTCTCTCAATCGCATAAGCTCATTAAATTATTCGTAACTTATCTACTCAATTGCTCTGAACTTTTCCTACGAGTAAGAAACGATAATAGAGAACTAAGCTAGATTTGAGAATTTAATTCAATGGAGCATTTTACTAAGCTTGTATAACATTTTTGTATAATCAATTTAGGGTTCTAGCCTTATAATCCAATTTTTTAGAAAAATACCCAATCTAAAACCTAATTCCTATTTTTCAAATAACATATTTAGTGCATGATAAATTACTCTTACCATAGACATGAAATCGTTCATCCTACTTGTTCTGTCATAAGAACACAGATGTCTAGCCCTAGGTGGGCTAGTATGTTGATGTAGGATCAAGAATCTACCTCCTAGGTATCCATGGATGGGATACCTATGAGAATAAGAGATCACGAGCACACACATGAAGGCTTTTGCCTAAGGGAGTGGGGTGTGTGTTCTGTGTAGACTGAATTGTAAAGAGGCAGAGTAGAAGATACTTGTGTACCGTTCACCAGAGAGAATTCCCCTCTTATTTATCGTGAGGCATAGAGGATCCGTTTAGCACGTTCCCCATCATTAGCATGTTGCTTGCCCCAGTCCTCCCACTATGTGATTGTGGGATAATGGGTCATTCCCTTAGGGTTAGGATTTGGTTGCCCCTTGGTGGGCCTCACTTGAATGGGCCTAATATTTCATTCCATAACAGTTGCCCCCAGCCTGGTAGTTCAGGTCTATGAGCTGCCGGGATGTATTATTTGCTTGATATGAAATGCGGACTTAGCCGAGATGTATCCAGCTTATCTGGGTTGTGCGAGAAGAAATAAGATCCCTTGCTTTCGTAGCAGTTTTTCCCGGGATAATTATCCGGTTTATATACTTGCATTTAATAATGTGTAAGCAAATCACAATAAAATGAAAAATACTTACTATTTGCACAAATCATTTAGCTTGCTCATTTCGAATGCTTGTCCGAAGTTGCATTAAACTTTCTGGTATGCAATAATCCCGATTATTGATAATAAGCTTTTCCACTAACAAATTGTTATCCACTCTGTTGCCACCCGACTGTAGTTCGGGTCATTGAGCCGCTGGATGTGTTGATTTTCCAACCCGACCGAGATGTTCGTGATTGTTGGGATTGCTTGCGTGTTGACTGAGATTCCGGTTCATATATTCTAACCACGAGATTCCGGATTAATATCTTCTAACACCGAGATTCCGGGTTAATATCTCTAACACCGAGATTCCGGTTAATATCTTCTAACACCGAGATTCCGGTTATGTCTTCTAACACCAAGATTCTGGGTTTTTGATTTCTGAAAACGGGTTTGTTTACCCAAAATTCAGTCGTTTAAATAGACTTGAGGCATTGTCGTCTTTACGCGGATCCCGTATTTTAAACTAGATTCGCTTAATCGGGTCCGCCTTCAACAATTCATACGGAGTAGGGATTTTAACAGTTTCGGTGTAACCGAGTCCACCTTCAACAATGCTTCCTGCAAAACTTGGAAAACGTTTTGACCGCTCTTTCAGCTTTATCGTGTTCCAATGGACACAAGTTTTAATCTTTCGGTTTTATCCGGTTCCAAAGGACACATGTTTGAATTGGTTTCTCCATGCAGCCTGGATTTTAACCAGATTCGGTGTAATCGGGTCTGCCTTCGTCCCTGTCGTGAGGGTTCATTTCATATGAAACTCGTCTGAGTTTTGTTTGATGACTGGGCCAGAGTCAGAAATTTGCTGCGCAGAATGTGGGTCTGGGACCACCCATGGGCTATCAACCCTCCTGAGTGACTAACCGAAAATCAATCGGGAGTAAGAGCTATCCGTGACATATCTAGGTTCAATGTCGCAACTAAACTCTAAATATTCCGACTTGATCAAGGTCGTTGTGACGGTTGCTTCATTACCCCAAGCTTTGATGCATCGTGGCCACAAGGGCTTCTTGGTTTTACAGCGTCCCAAAGGGAGCACATTTTAACCATAATGTGGGCATTACCGCATCCCGAAGGAATACGTTTAGCCATAATGTTGGCGTTACCGTGCCCCAAGGAAACACGTCGTTTCCGGGGAAACACGTTTTAACCGTTATTTCCACGGAGCCGGATTTTAACTAGATTCAGTTAAATCGGGGTTCGCCTTCATCCCTTTTGTAGGGACGGACTCCATTCGAAACTCGGATTTTAAACGTAACCGGTTTACCGGGTTCACGTTTAAAATTGACTTGCCGGCATTGTCGTCGCAACATGATTCATGAAAACGGGCTTGTGCACCTCGGATTCCTACATGTTTATCTTCGACATGATTTTCGGAAACGAGTTTATGTACCTCGGATTCCTACATGCTTATAAACTTGGCGGTATTGTCGTCGTGTACGGAGCTGGGATTTTAACTAGATTCGATTAACCGGGGCCGCCTTCAAAATGTTACACGGATCCCGGATTTTAACCAGATTCGGTTAACCGGGTCCGGCTTTGAAATTTTACACGGAGCCCGGATTTTAAGCTAGATTCAATTTAAATCGGGGCCCGTCTTCAAAAATAGTCTTGGCGGCATAGCCGTCGCCACATGATTCATGAAAACGGGTTTGTGTACCTCGGATTCATGCATGTATTTAACTTCGACATGATTTTTGGAAACAAGTTTATAGACCTCTGATTCCTACATGTTTATCTTCGACATGATTTTCGGAAACGGGTCTATAGACCTCTGATTCCTACATTTTTATCTTTAAAACTTTATACAGATCCCGAATTTAAACAATTTAGTTTAAACCTGGTCTCCGTCTTCATCCCTTTCGTAGGGACGGACTCCATGGATCCCGGGTTTTAACTAGATTCGATTAAACCGAGTCTTCCTTCAAAACTTTATCGGTGTGCCATTAATTTATGTATAAATCTATACACCACCTTATTTGAATTCAATCAATATGCCTCTCATTGATTTATCTAAAGCCACAACCTTTATTTTTTAAATAAATAATAGTGGCATCCCCACTTTCAACGTGCATTATTCAAGCCGACTCCATGACATTTTAATTTATATATGTGTAATATATATATATATATATATAAAATGAAATGGGTCCTACCATGTGAGAGCTAAGATAAGCATGATAAGAATGAATGCTTCCCTGCGACTTCTTCTCTAAAGCCATGAAAATGATAATAGGAAAGCATACCTTTAACTTGACATAGCTTTCGAAGCACTTTAAATTGGCATGAGTTTGCTATGAATCATAGGAAGCATTGTGCAATTAAATTGCTCCGTGGGACTCCATGCTTGAAGTTATGCCCAATGTTAACTTTAAATTGGTTCTTTATCCATCTCTTCTTTGATAAAAATGAAATCTGAAGGATTTGAATATGGTGAGTCATCTCGGCTTGAGCAGGTTATATCTCGGCATGGTTTTCATGTAAAAAGCCAAGTGAAACCACTACAACTCGATATAAGAATTGTTGTTGCTTTGATACTCATGAAAATGCAAAGCTAGCGGCGGAATAAATCCAGTTCATGTTGAAGAGCTCCGAGCCATCTTGCCAATATTTCTTCATAAGCATTCTTCTACGGGTGGTATTGTTGATTCAAGCTTAGTCTCCACCACCTTGACCACCGTGGTAGTTTTCAAGTTTGAGAGCATAATTGAAAATGAGATCAAGCTTCCGAGAAAGCTATCTTCATAGTTTATTATCATCAACCTGTGAATTAGTAAAAAGCAAACCAAAGGATTTTCTTTGGGCTTGAGCTAATGCATTTTTGTCGTTGAATGAAGCTCTGGCTATTAGCCATTTGAATTCAAATAAATAACATTGTTGCTGACATAAGAAAAGTCTTGCAACACCGAAGTCACTACCGGCGATGGGAGTTAATTCCACTATTAAAGCAACAAATAAAAGTAGAAATGAGCTGCAGCACCATCCAAAACCTTCCACCGACAAATTCAGACGATCACGCTGGAGCATAGTTCGAAGCACGGAAACGTGTGAAATGACTCTTCCAACAAGGCCGTGTGGGAGCTTTGTCACAACCATGATTCTTCATCAAATTTTTAAAAATGATAGGAGGAAAATCACCCAACAAATATCTCTCATGCACCTCATCAATTATGACATGAGTGATGCTAGGCAAGCTGTATAAGAACGTGAATTCCTAATCCAAAAGTATGAACCCGAGACTTGCACGGTTTGAAAAGCAACATATTCAATCGGCATATCGGTTGCCAAGGAGAGGCGGAATGTCCTTAAATTTTTAAGTAAGAAATTGGGTAGAGTGATAAACGCACGCTTTGTCCATTCCAAATTCCAAGCTTATATATCCCGATTCAAGCTTCGCATAAAGCACAGCCGCTGATCATCTTAGCTTTCATGTCTTTGACAATGCGAATGCACCTCTCGGTTGCTTGAATTTAGAGGTTCTGCCCACGTGCAATCAGAGTCATAATTTCATAAGTCACAAGTCATAAATATAGCCATTTTCCATATGATGTTATTGCTCCTTGTAATCCATACTCCTTCATTAGAACACCACGCTTCGATTTTCTTCGTCATGATCTTTGTAAACATGGCAAGAAGCATGCTTTTGAAATGAAGGGAAAACATTTGTAGAACATCGACAGGTTCCAAGCCACCAAGGAAAACACCAATGTTAATATGCTCCTCCATTGGAAATCATTATAGTCCTTTAAAAACTGTCATGTGCTAAAGCAGCTAAAGAATCATGCAACTCAGTAGAGGAGATTAGAGAAATAAACATCCTGCTCTTTTACTATTTGAAATCAATGGTTAAAAATCATAAACACGTCCCGAGAAGGACCTATGATTCCTATTCGTTGAACTCCCAAGTGTCATTGAGATTTATTACAACAACCGTATTGACCGGGTTGAGAAAGTTATCCAAACGATTTTGAAGAACAAGATCCGCATAAGCATCTAGGCAAAAATTCCTCCTCGTCGGATTCATTAATGGATATAACTCGGACTTTAAATGTTCATCTCGGCTCCTCTCCAACCTCGGTATTGTATCTTAGAAATATATGTAACATTTCATCTCGGCATGCCCTTCGGAACTCGCATTTCGTCGAAGAGTTTAATTTCCCATCCAAAATTCTCCATCTCGGCGCACCTCGGCGTTCATACTCGGACATGCACTCGCGCGGGGCATTTAACCATCTCGGCCACATATCACACCACAAGTAGCTGCGTTTCCTTTCACCGATGGTCGGTTCTTTTTGGAATCACTTACATCAAATCGAAAATCATATTTCCTCTCTTGAATGATGTAGCGAATATATTATGACAGATAATATATATCTCGGAGCCCAAAATAGAAATACTTTGGGAAACGAAAAACACAGAAAGAACTTTTGAAGTCGGAGCATGAGCATCTTCCTCAAAGAAAATTCTGCCTCCACTAAGCCTTCACAAAGATGCTTAGTTTCATTCGCAACATGTATCATTGGTGATGAAAGGCGGAGATCCATGATAATGATAATGTTTGAGTCGGTATTGTGGTGATTGTGAGGCGATGGTGAAGTTGACGTACATAGTGAGGCATCCCGGCATCCCTTGCAACTTCCCATGCCGTCTTTGAGTAATGCCGAGCTCTCGTCCCATGGCTCGAGACTTCCTCATGTCATTAACCGACATCCATTGTCGAGGTAAATAATGCAAAACTAACACTCATTCGATCTCCCGTGCGGACACTCGAGTTACTAGCGAAGGACATTTCGACTCAACTCCCAACAAATGACATATCTTACTTCTCATTCTCTATTACTTTGTGTATCTCGGCTATCACATGGAAAACATCTCGGTAACTCCGGGCTTCATCGTTTTGACATCTCGGAATCTCGGCATATCGGATATTCGGCAATTCCAAACTCGGCAACTTCACTCCCACGTAGCTTCATGGCACGCTCTTTACATAGACACTCTCGGGTGTTCACTTCGGGCCCTCATCACCTCGGACCCCCAAAGATAATCTCGGGCATATCTCAAATCTCGGTTATCTTTGACATCGGGCATCCCGAATGTCATTAACTCGGCTCATCCTCAAGAAACTCGAGAAGAAGCCCAAATGTCGTGAACGAGTAGTTCTCCTCGACCCGAAATTGCATAACAAAATCACTCGGGGATGACTTTCCCTACACCCATCGCTCTAGCATTCTTTTTTCGGTCGAAATTGAGTTTTCCCTGTTTCAAGCGCGGCATACTTCTTTCTATTCCCGAGCTTTTTCACGATCTCAAGTTGCCCTCCGTGAATGCTCTTTTGAAGAAAATTTACTAGACCATCAGGCATAGGTTCTCACCAAATCCGCCATTGCCTAGTATCCATGACTCAAAATCGCGTCCGGTTGAGAACGACACCCTTCGGTTCGTCATCCATGAAGATCCATGGAAAATATTTGTTTGTCGGGGTCGTTGTAGTAGATTCCTCATGAGTGTTCGAGAGATGATTCTTGTTAATGGAGAGATCTTTTAAATTGAATGGGTTCATTTTCTGGTTCGATTCCTTGGTATTGTTGTTCCTGGAACAGCGGTTGCTTCTGGTTTTGACTACAGATGGTCTGGGGATCGAAATTTATCGTCCCCACGGTCGGCGCCAATGTTCTGGCGTAAGAACTCAGATGTCTAGCCTTAGGTGGGCTAGTATGTTGATGTAGGATCAAGAATCTACCTCCTAGGTATCCATGGATGGGATACCTATGAGAATAAGAGATCACGAGCACACATGAAGGCTTTCGCCTAAGGGAGTGGGGTGTGTGTTCTGTGTAGATTGAATTGTAAAGAAGAGTAAAGAAGATACTTGTGTACTTGTTCACTGGAGAATTCCCCTTATTTATCGTGAGGCATAGAGGATCCGTTTAGCACGTTCCCCATCATTAGCATGTTGCTTGCCCCAGTCCTCCCACTATGTGATTGTGGGATAATGGGTCATTCCCTTAGGGTTAGGGTTTGGTTGCCCCTTGTTGGGCCTCACTTGAATGGGCCTAATATTTCATTCCATAACACTACTGTTAATATTTCCACAAGTGATGTATTGAACATGCACACCTAAATTTCACGACGACCTAAGGGTGGCCGAAGTCATAAATGTCAATCTTTCATATATTAATCTAAGATTTGCTATACACTTTCTCTATCTTGATTTCTCTCTTAATTTATCTCTTGCTCTTTAATCTAAGATTTCTTTTAGTTTCATAACAATTTTTAAAATATAACAATAATTATTATCAATTTAAAATACAATATAAACAATCTGTTGGTATGTTTTAACTGGACTATTTTATATTTTACATGAAAATTTATAATGTCATTCACCAAGATTATCTTTCATATATTATTTATTATTCAATCAACTTCATTACGGATTTACTAATACTAATATCTATTCTATTTTATCTCAAAATATATATGTTTTTCTCACCCATATAAAATGGCGCAATGTTTCACAGAAGCCTAAGATGAATTCGTTTTGATTCCCTTTCCCATAAATTATCAGCTGTGCATCATCGTGTGAAAGCTCGATGGATTATTCTCCCCGGCTTTATTTAACGCTTTCATCTTCATTCTGTCCTTTATCTTCATTGCTGCCATCTTCCCACTACATTCCCAATCTTACCGTTCGTACAAATTTCCTAATACTACAAAATTTTTAGCCTGTGATTACTTGCCTGTCCTTGACTCTTCTATCCATTGGAACTATCATCTTTCTTCAAACACCATTGATTTTGCTTTCATGAAGTATAATGTCGAAGACAATCAGTGGATCGCTTGGGCTATTAACCCTAATTCCACAGGCATGGTGGGTTGTCAAGCTTTCGTGGCGTTTAAGAAATCTGATGGGACAATGGGGGCTTATACCTCTCCCATAACCTCATATGACACGAGGTTGGAGAACGGAGACCTTAACTTTGAGGTTAATGCCGTTTCTGCGAGTTTTCAGGATGGTACAATGATCATATATGCTAAGTTTCAGCTTCCTGGGAATTCCACTACGGTGAATCATGTTTGGCAACAGGGCTTTGTTTTCCAAGATACTCTCCAACTTCATCCTACGTCTGGTGATAATCTCAAATCTTTTGGTCTCCTTGATTTTCTCGAAGCTTCCTATTATCTCGTGGAAGATAACCCGAAGATCGTTTCACTCCGAAATGTAAGTTTATTCACTCCCATATATAATAAATATTCTAGACATTTCTTCTTAAATATAATAAGGGGAGGGAGGGGAAATTTTTTAAGTTGAAGTTTTTTAAAAAATTAGAGGCCTGGAATAAAAAGATTTTAATTATTTTTTTCTTTCTTTTTTATCTTACGCCTTCTCCCTATTAAAATCTTATAACCCTACTTCTCCAATTTTTTTAAATCCCAACACTCCTAAAAATTTGCCCTGAATAAATATAACAAAAGATACTCTAATAAATTGTTTCGCCGCTTCTATATACCTATATATATATATATATATACACACACACAATAATAATAATAGTATTAGATAATTTCATTTAGAATTTTATAAGAGTAACTAACACTTATTTATTTATTTGTTTATTTTAGGGCGGAACATTGAGTGGTATGGGATGGGGAATTCTGATGCCAACAGGAATAATGATCGGCCGTTATTTGAAGGCATTTGAAGCTACAAAATCTCCTTGGTTTCATTTGCATTGGATCTGCCTGATTATGGCTTGCCTCGTAGGAACAGCTGGTTGTGGTGTGGGCTTCAACTTGGAAATAGACCAATTTCTTGATTATGACCCCTTGGGAATCTATATAATCGGCTTATGTACTATTCAAATCTTGGTTGCTTCATTCTGTAGGCCTAAGGAAGAAGACCAAAGGAAAATATTTTACTGGAACTTTTTTCACTCAAGTTGTGGTTATTTGGTAATGTTTTTGGCCATGGCTAGTGGTGGCTACTCCATTCCAAAGAGAGCTTACATGGCCATCATAGTTTCCTTGGGTTGTGTTGCTGCCATATTAGAATTTCAATTGTATCGGTTTCGTATGAAGAAGTTGAATCAAACACACAACTCCGGTCAGGTGCATCTGGAGATGAGTCCTCAGGCCAACAACGAGATTCTTTAATTAGATTGTAATTAATTAAATCAGGAGGAGCCTTTATATATTCATCTTTGCTGTTTTTCTTTTGTTTATTCTTTCGTTTTTAAAATGTTTTGTTTGATTAATAAATGATTAGAACGAGTGGATTTTAAATTGTAAAATG
This sequence comes from Acacia melanoxylon, assembly GCA_019022615.1. Classification (NCBI taxonomy): domain Eukaryota; kingdom Viridiplantae; phylum Streptophyta; class Magnoliopsida; order Fabales; family Fabaceae; genus Acacia; species Acacia melanoxylon. Next base: position 3,449,973 of record JAFJYJ010000045.1, on the reverse strand, counting down.
TAAATACATATATATGTGTGTGTTTGTGTGTGTATGCATGTAAAAAAATATAAATAACTACTTAACATTTAATGAAGAACTTCATATTTAAAAGATATAAAACATAAATACCAAAACACAAAAGTTTAATAACTTCTACAACCAAATTCTAAAACATCAAAAGAATAAAATTTAATAATTCCTAAATTATATCGTGATTCAAATCAAACACACATCAACTTGTATGTCTTCAATGTGCTTTTCTCCCCGCTTTTATAACAAGTTCGTTTGCAAAACTTAGGATGTTCAAATCATGAGCATTCATTGGGTTCCCTCACTTCAACTTCAATAAAACTTTTCTCTTCATGAGTATCAACATCTAAGTTGTCTACATCTTCCCTATCTTCTTCATTTTCCACTATCCAATCATCATCAGATGGAAGAGCATCAAAATTATATACATAAGAGTTTTGAGTTTTCTTTTTCTTGCCCAATCTTGAATTGGCCATCATAAAAACAACATCATTCGTAGTCTTTTGATTTTGGGGAAATGAAAATAGGGTTTTTCATTTTGTTTTTTGTTTTAAGTAAAACCTATAAAAACGTAAGTTTTTACTGTTCTTAAGCGTACTAGTTTTTTACTCAGGACAGTTTTTATTGTGTCATAACATGTATCACTCTAGTAAAAACATAAAAATGTAAGTTTTTACATTAGTTTTTGACAACAGTTGTTTTTAGTCTCATGTATTTCTCTTTTGAGATATGATATTTAGTTTTTCATTTTTCTTAAAAAAAAAAAAGTTTCACTTCATTTGCAATAAAGCCATATGCATTTACATGTCCGGAAGTCTTGATAGAACTCTGTGCCCCTTTAAATAATAACACTACTAATTGAATTCATGATTATCACATAAATGCTAGCCATATTACTACATTTTGTCAAGATTTTCGTATTTTTTAAAATATATTACTAACTTTTAGAAGCCTCTTACCCTAAAAGCCTCACTTATCAAAAATAATATAAAATCCATAATATAAATATTTTTTATGGTGTTAACCCAATAAAATTCTTGGCAAAAAAACCTAATAAAATTAATGCAAAATGATGTTGTTCTAGTTGTCTTCATCCTCTAGTCTAGTCAGGTCAGTTTGACCCAGGCCAGATTGATGTGTGAGGACCGTTGACTTGGAAACTTCTTTCCTATGTATATCTCCACCTTTTGATGTATGTTTTCTCGTATTTTTGGTGCCATTTTCTGTTTTTTGTTTTAGCCCTATGCAATTGGACTATTTTTAAGGTCTGAATCTTTGGTTTTTTGTGGCCAAACCCAAAAATTCATATTACATATATATAAAACTAAAACATAGACTTACTATATAGGAGATTTGTTGTGTATATTTAAGAAGCAAATCACTAACGTGCAATCATAAATAGCCTATAAAACACATACACATATATAAATTTACCCGTAAAGCGTGGTGGAACCAAAAATTTTTTAACCTGGGCCAAAAAATAAATATATTGAACTATTAACTAAATAATATCACGTAACATTGAAAATACAAAGAAATAATAACCGACAATTATCATGTTGGGATCCGTACACGCAGCGGAATAAAAAAATAAACTTTACGAATCCCAAAGAGGATCGCTCAATCGCGTTTAAATCAAGGTTAAAAGAATCCGAATCATACCTATGCCGAATTGGTGTGCGTCTCTTCCGATTTAATCTGCGGTGGGCTACCTACTCGATCAACGGGAGCAGACTTTTCGAGTCTCCTCCCTCTACTGGTATCCACACCGAACAACTCTCCGGACGTACGGCAACGTGCTAGCGCGTTCTCTTTTGTGTCTCACGTTTTTCTAGGATTTCTTTCGCGGCTTGTCTCTAATACGTTCGATCGAATGTCCCGTAGGTTTTTCTAAACCCAAGAGGCGTATTATATATTCCAAGATTAATCCTCATTAATCTTGAAATTTGAATTTAGATTAAAATAATATATTAATTAAATCTATCTTATAGATCTAATCTAATATATTTATTTAATCCGAATTAAAAGCCTTACGATTTAGTTTATCCCTATAAATTAAATCCGAGATATGATATCTATCTATTTAATTAAGTCTCGAGATACTATATCTCGGTTTAAATTAAGTCGGATATATGATATCTTTATTTGAAAATTAAATGTGAGATACAATATCTCTATTTGTTTCAAATATTTAATTTATCAAATAAATTAAATACAAAACAAATATTATATAATAATATTATAATCTCTATTAAATAATAATAATATATTAATTTCGAATATAATATAATATATATATCCATCCTAGATTAAATATATATTATTCATTAAATCTTAGACATATCTAAGATTCAGTGAATCTACACACTTTTGCTCGTGTTGGGCTATTATTGTGTGCGACCCTGCAGGCCCACATGAGATTGGTAGTGGGCCAATACTGTACCAGTCCACAAGTCGCAAGCGGCCTCTAGCAAGATATTGCAACTACCCAATTCTTATGGGGGTCGATGATACGATACAACCTTTCGTACAACCATGTCACGTCCCTTTTGTCACGCGATAATTTGGTCAAGGATGAGGCATGGATAATGTCAACTTCCTATTCTTGACCACTACTTTCTCAATTCTCGAGTAGTCTAATTGAAATGGAAACTCCTTTCCATCGCAGTATGGCCATACGTTTCTCAGACTCACTCATCGAGGGGCCCAGTATTATCTCTCTACAAATGTGAGAGACAAATTACATCTTGACCATTCACATTCCTCTGTATGAAAACCATTGATCCCGATCCAAGCCTTTATCATCACCCGGTCAAAGGTGACTTTTGACTAGGTCAAAGATCAGCGACTCATCATGTAGAAATCCATGATGATCTCAGGTCAAAGGGCGTTGTGACGTGGTTATACATGAGATAAGCTTATGACTAAATCCATGTAGCTTTCTCATAATGGGTCGGTCCAGCACCTTGTATCCTTACAAGTGCCTATGACTTTGATTTGTATCTCCATACCTCATCAAAGTCACACTGGTCTTATTTCATCTTCGCTCCCGTGTAGATGACCGACCAGAGACATTTAGGATAATCTATAAGATATATCCAAGGATACAATTATCACTATAAACATGCAAATGAAATGATAACTAAAGGAGAATACTTTAAATAACATAAACGATCAAAGTACAATGACTTGCCCCTAGGGCATATTTTCCAACATATCAATCATAACAAGATATAAGATGATACTAACCTTTTCAGTAAGTATCTCAAACAAGAATTTTACTTTCCAAACCGGTTAAAATCATATGAAAACTAAATATTACATCCAAACCGATTAAAATTAGCCATTAATCATCCTTTACATATATATAGTCATCTATTGTCAAAACTCAAGACTCTCCCAATATCATAACCCCACAGAATTTTCACTAATCAGCACAATATTATGTTAGTTCTCTATGGGTTTTGATGATAACTGACCATTGTAAACAAACTGAGATTTGTAATCCAAGCGAAAATACTTTAATCTTGCTCAAACTTGGATCATATCAGTCTAGATTTTTAACTGTCAGATTGGCTCGAGTTTGACAAGAAGTTTTATGTTCGATTTTTGCATATGACAAATACTTATGTGGGATGTCTAAGGCCATGGTTGTGGGATGTCTAAGGCCGTAAGTCCCAAGGAGTGGCAGGCGATCTGCCTCACAAAAGTGGCGAGTGTGCCCCGCATGAAATACTTTGTCATATGTGAATCCCGAACATAAGATTTCTTACGGGAATTCATGACTTATCACATTTAATTTCATTATCACTTTTATTTTCCCCGTTTAAGTGAAATGGTTAGGTTAATTCCGACTATGGGATTTCGTACGATCCGAGAAAAGGATAAGATTCATTCATAGTAATGTTCAGATGTTTAAGATGGTTGCACCTTGGCAAGTTTCGATTCTTGAGCTATCTAGATTAATGTGAATTGAATGATCTTAGATTTTCGATTAATAAGACCCATATTCACTATTAAAGGAGCATATGATCTAAAGACCCTCTAGAATGACCAACTATATATTATGATTGGTAAATTACAGTAAATATTTAATCAACATACCACTACTTCATCCAATGGTGAAGATATCAGTTGAAGGGAGACTTAAATTATTTGGTTAAGTTTCTTTAAATTTCTGCTTTATTTATTAAGCAATTTTATTATTGTGCTTTATTTTCTGAAATTTTATTATGGCTTTTCTTTTCCGTTCTCCTCATAAACGTTCTTCTTCTACCTCTTCTTCTTCTTCGACTTCCTCCGCGCCAAACTCTTTCATAAATACTTTTACAAATTCTGAAGATCAAACGTCCTCAACCCATAACATTTTCAATGAAGAAATTCAATTTAACAACATAAACCAACATGTTGATAATTGGACTCTTCCTAAAATTGACCCAAAAACTCTTTTGTTCTTATGTTTTAAACTTTCTGTATTGATTTCTCTACTTCTCTCTGTCTCTCACCCTCTCCTATCTGATCCTTAGGGGTCTTTCCCCTAAATTGGGCATAACATTCCACTCATCTTGACCAAATGGGACAAGAAAAGCAGTTTTATACCTATCTTTTTCAGAAATTTGTATCCGCAAAATCCGATTTCATGTCAAATTTAGAAAAGATTTTTGCGGAGAATGTAAATGTTTTAGTAAGTCGATTTATTTGGAATTGGATATCTAATCCATTGCAAAGCTTCATTAAGTGGTTTATAATTTATGACTAAGCGAGGTGTTCCTCGTTCAATCTCGCATTTTTGTTAACGTAAAAAGCCGCACAAGACCAAGGGCTTTGGCTTTTGCGTATCAAACGTTTGTCAAGAAGATCTTGAATTTCTTTCTTGCAAGTTTCAAGAATTTCCCGATTCATTTGAATAGCGGGCTTTTGTGGGAATATGTTTTTCGGAAAAGTTTGGTTCGTAAGGAAGATCTACCATGTGTTGCTTTCGATTCCGAGAAAGCATTAGGTAAATCCGCACAAACGGTTTGGTGGATTTTATCCGGACAAGAATGGATTTGTTTACGGATAAAAGGTTGTTGAAGTTGGTGTTCAATGCGTTTAAAGGAGACTTCTTCTTTAAGAAAATTGATCTGATTTTGTTTCATGAAAACAAGATTCAATTCTCTAACTCTTGGTTTTTCAGAAAAAGGAAAAAATATCTTTTGTCCAAAACCTAAATGTTTGGTTGTAATCCCCTCAGAAAGAGTTTTGTATGGCGTTATCATTGTAGCAAATGGTCATATCATAAATGCATCTTCTTCTTCTTCTTCCTCACAAACAACTTCTGTTTCTCATTCAAATCCAGAAAAACAAAAACAGAAACAACCTTTATTCAAACCATTTCAGTTTGATCCTAAGGTTAAATCTGATCTTCAAACAAAAACAAATGCTAGTATTATTCGGTATATTGACCAACAATTACAACGGTTAAAAATAAGGATGATCTTTCAACACCAACAACAGATTTAAGAAGAAAGATTATTCCGAAACCCCTTCTACTCCCCAAAAATCAACTCATGATTCATCATCTCGTTAATACAATGATCATGAATTTAAAAAACCTTTTCGAAAAAGATTCGGATCGATTCAAAATCTAATTTTCAAATAAACCATCAACGATGGCAAAAACCTTCTTGGAAAAATCCCTCTTTTCAAAGTTCTTCAAAGTTATACTATCCTAGGGCCGCCCTTTGGATATTCTAACCGAGAACGCCATAATCAAACTTTTAAGTCTTTTAACTCAAATGACATCTATGAATGGAATATAGATGGTCGAGTGAGACTAATATTCTCCAAATTCTTCAACAGATGACAATGGTAAGCTCGCTTACTATGTTTCAAAGAATTATACAGATCGTGATATTACCGATCTTTTAATTTCCGGATTTTCGGACCGAGTTAAAAGGATGGTGGGATTTTTATCTCGATTGATTCGAGAAACAACAAATTTTTTCATCTGTTAAAACCGAGTCGATGGAACTCCGATAACTCACAATGGAGAACCAATTCCGTTCTGTTAATACTCTTATTTTTTCAATAGTTAAACACTTTATTGGCGATCCGAGATTTGGAAAGATCGCTCTTCCGAACTTTTATCAAACATCAAATGTCGAACATTATCCGAATTTAGATGGTATAAAGATACCTTCATGACTCGGGTATTCACAAGAGATGATGCCAACCAAGGTTTTTGGAAAGAAAAATTTCTAGCTGGATTACCAATTTCTTTTGGTGATAAAGTTAGAGATAAACTTAGAACCTTGTATAATGGCACTATCCCTTATGATATATTGACATATGGTGAATTGATTTCCCATGTTCGTAAAACCGCTTTAAAAATATGTCAAGATGATGGAATCAAACATCAACTTGCCAAAGAAAAGAGTATAAACAGAAAAGAATTAGGTACTTTTTGTGAACAATTTGGTCTTCCTTCTTGTTCTAAACCAAGGCCAAAGACTCACAAATCTTCTCATTTTCAAAAAACTTTTAAACCTTATAAATCATCTTCTTTTTCAAAACGTCCTTATTTTAAGGATTATTCTCGATCTTTTCATAAAAAACCAAGAAAAGGCTTTCATTCAAATTTTAAATCAAAATCCAAACCTAATAAATCTTTCAAAAAACCTTTGAAAGATCAGTCTTGTTATAAATGTGGTAAAATTGGTCATTATGCTAAATACTGCAGAATCTCCAACAAAATAAACAACATTGACCAACTCGAAGAATCTCTTCGAAACCAAATAAACAATCTTCTTCTTGATACTTCCTCTGATTCTGAAGAAGAAACCAGCTCAAATTCTACTGAGGATATTAATCAAGTACAAGATGATGAATATTATTCATCCTCTGACTCTGATAATATTGCTCAAATAAATATGATCACCAGGGAGCAAGACCTACTCCTTGATGTCATCAACAAACTTCCAGATTGTGATAAAGGTGAGTATTTTTCAAAATTGAAAGATATTTTATCACAATCCTCCCAACCCTCTTCTTCTACTCCTTCCAAAATAAATATTCCACAGAACCATTATGATCTTACCAAAACCATGGAAAGATTTAAACGTTCAAAAAACTCCGTTACTATAAATGATCTTCAAATGAGATTAATACACTCAAATCAAGTTCAACAACTTCAATCCTCTCAAAAAATTCATGAGGATGCCATACTCCAAATCCATCAAATCTTATCTTCTTCTCAAAATCCTTCTGATGAGAATAATGATCAGGTTTCAAACAATGAAAATCAAGATGAAAATTCTCTTGAGAATCCGATTTTAGAAACACCCTTTCTAAATGAGGTATCTCAATGTTTTGTACAAAAATTTTATATAAACGTCAAGATTATAATCGGTGATTATGTTCTTGATCAACCAGCTTTATTTGACACAGGATCCATGGTCAATTGTATTTTAGAAGGCCTGGTTCCTACAAAATATTTTGAGAAAACAACCGAACGATTTGTAGGTGTTTCCGCATCTTATTGTCCCGTTCGCATATAAAGTGTCAAAGGCAATTGTCCAAAATGGAAATTGGAAGGTAAAAACCCCTTTTATTCTTATGAAAACTATGGCATCTAATATTATCCTTGGAGCACCATTTGCTACAATGATAACGCCATACAAAACTCTTTCTGAGGGGATTACAACCAAACATTTAGGTTTTGGACAAAAGATATTTTTTCCTTTTTCTGAAAAACCAAGAGTTAGAGAATTGAATCTTGTTTTCATGAAACAAAATCAGATCAATTTTCTTAAAGAAGAAGTCTCCTTTAAACGCATTGAACATCAACTTCAACAACCTTTTATCCAGAAACAAATCCATTCTTGTCTGGATAAAATCCACCAAACCGTTTGTGCGGATTTACCTAATGCTTTCTACGGAATCGAAAGCAACACATGGTAGATCTTCCTTACGAACCAAACTTTTCTCGAAAAACATATTCCCACAAAAGCCCGCTATTCAAATGAATCAAGAAATTCTTGAAACTTGCAAGAAAGAAATTCAAGATCTTCTTGACAAACGTTTGATACGCAAAAGCCAAAGCCCTTGGTCTTGTGCGGCTTTTTACGTTAACAAAAATGCTTTGAGATTGAACGAGGAACACCTCGCTTAGTCATAAATTATAAACCACTTAATGAAGCTTTGCAATGGATTAGATATCCAATTCCAAATAAATCTGACTTACTAAAACATTTACATTCTGCAAAAATCTTTTCTAAATTTGACATGAAATCTGGATTTTGGCAGATACAAATTTCTGAAAAAGATAGGTATAAAACTGCTTTTTACTTGTCCCATTTGGTCGATATGAGTGGAATGTTATGCCTTTTGGTTTGAAAAATGCCCTTCGAATTTCAAAAGATTATGAATGACATATTCATGCACCAAAGTCAATATATCATTGTATATATTGATGATGTTCTAGTCTTTTCAAATTCAATAGAAGATCATTTTAAACATGTCAATAAATTTATTAGAACTGCAGAAATAAATGGTTTAGTTGTTTCAAAACCAAAAATCAGTTTATTTCAAACAAAAGTCCGATTTCTTGGACATTGGATTAATCAAGGAACTATCACGCCAATTGAAAGAGCAATTCAATTTGCGGATAAGTTTCGATCGGATCCTTGATAAAAATCAATTGCGAGATTTCGGGTTGTTTAAATTATGTGGCCGAGTTCATTCCTCAACTTAGCAACTTTCTTAAACCTCTCCATGAACGTCTTAAGAACAATCCATCTCCTTGGACGGATGTTCATACAAAGATTGTTCAACAAATCAAAAAACAAAGTTAAACTTCCATGCCTTAACCTTCCTCTTCCTATGGCCTTTAAGATTGTCCAGACGGATGCTTCGAATTAGGCTATGGAGGAATTCTTAAACAACGAGTAGGAGATAAAGAGCAAATTATCTCTTTTACTTCTAAACACTCTTGGAATCCCGCTCGAAAAAAAATTATTCTACGATCAAAAAAGAAATTTTGGCCATTGTTTTATGTGTTTCAAAATTTCAAGGCGATCTGTTAAATCAAAGGTTTTTAATTCGCATTGATTGCAAATCTGCAAAAGATGTTTTACAAAAAGATGTTAAAAACCTTGCATCAAAACAAATTTTTGCCCGATGGCAAGCAATTTTGAGTGTTTTTGATTTTGATATTGAATTTATCAAAGGCACTACAAATTCCCTCCCAGATTTCCTTACCCGAGAATTCCTTCAAGGAAGTTCTAAGATGAGTGAAACCTAACCATAAATTTTTTCTCTTCCTTTAGCCTATGACGAGAAAAAAGAAACCAGGAGATGATCAAAAGAATAAATCATCCTCTCCCCATGATGAGGATGATAAACAAAGCATTTTCCAAGATGCTCAAGGCCCCCCTTCTCGGCGATTTGGCCAAAATTATAAAACAACCGCTTCAACAACAAACAACTTCTCGGAAGCATCTTCATCAATGAGTCAACCCATCCCGCAAACACGGGGAATGCGTCGACTCGTTCACAAACAAGATCCGGGTCATCTACCCCAAAACCGGAGTCATCTACTCCAATAAATCGTCTCAATCCCAGGACTAATTTCTAAAAAATCTTTAAAGCCGAACCAAAAACCATTGATTCCTACGTCAAAAAACTTCCTTCTCAAAATTGGAATGAAGTATTGACAAAAAAGGATCCAAAAATCCAGGCTTTAGAATATGATAAATTGGCTTTATCTTTAATTGCCTCTTCTTCCCAGGCAATTACAAAAGGAGAGTATGATTCACAAATAAAGAATTTGCTCTCCAACTAGCCCGAGAAAAAGCCACCTCGTGTATCACACCCATTAGCAGTTCTTCCAACCGTTAATACTATAGATACTCCATACATCGAAAAACAAAATGTTGTATTGGATATCTTACAGTTGAACTCCGAGTTTTTCTTTGAAACTCCAAACCAAGTAGCATTAAATGTTTTCCCTTCTGGATTTCATTTTGTGCCTACTAGTTTACAAAAAACACAAGAGTTTTATGAGTTAATTTTAGTTGATTCTGGATCCATAAAGTTGACGAGACATATCTCTAAACCTAAGGATCAAGAACAACAATTTATAACTCATTCAACTTTACAAATTTTAAAAGTTCTTACGCCTACAAACCGGGGTAAGAATCTCAATAAATGGAAACCTTTTTCTAAAAGAGTTTTCGATCGGAAGGATATACATACGGGATTATTGTATCTTGCTGGTATAATGTCTTTTGGGATCAAAATAAAATTTTCAAACATACTTGGTTTATTTATTTCAAAAATAAAACCGAGTATATCTTTCCCAATGGTTTTTGAAATGGTGGCGAATTTTTGGACCAATATCTCGAAATTCTTCCGCCTACGCCTTCAAAAGGCATTGATTCTTTTTCAACATAAATTCCGAATAATGGAGATCCTTTTCCCATAGATCTTCATTATTTTTCAAAACTGTCTGTATCTTGGATTTTTTCCTGGCAATACAGATTTTCTCATATAAACAAAAACATACCAAATTTACCAATTTTACAAAGACAAATCTTTGTTCGTTGGTGGGGAAACTATAAAACGACTCTTGCTGACTGCAAAGCGGTTGATAAATGGTTCGAAGAAAACCCAAAGTATCTTTGTGCCACTGAACAGAGCAGATTCTTGAATCAAAAGAATGCTTTTTCAAAGATACCCTTGTCTTTGCAAAAGATAAACAAGATTGTATCCAGCAACTTACTCTTCTTCTCAAACAACTCCAAGAAGATAAAGCTGGACCATCAACACTGTCTGAGTCCAATGATGATGAAGACGAAGATGAATTCATTGTCAATTTGGAAGAAGACTGAACTTTTGCAACTTTTGACGGAGACAATAAACACATTCGTTTCCATGTATAAAGTTGTAGAATTATAAATCTCTTTGTATTATGATAATTTATTGTAATACGTAGAGTATTTGCTGTAGTTAATTACAGTATTTGCTGTAGTTGATTACGTATAAATAAACAGTACCGGTCACCAACCGGAACTGTAGCAAAACTGGCAGTTCAGGTTACCATTAACCGGAACTGTACAAACAGTGACTCGAACCGATCTATATAAGCAGACATTCAGTCTGTTTCAGGCAGGTTCGAAATGACTACTCTCCTCTCTCTCTAAGCTTCCCTCTGCCTTCTCTTTACAACCTTTCCCCCTCTCCTCTCTTTAAGCTTTCTTCTGCTCTTCCCTTCCATGTAAGTGTTTACACTTGAATAAACATCTCTTTCTTTATGTCTTCCTGCATCTGCATCTCTTACTCTTCTCTCTGCTTATGAACTAGATCTGCGTAGTTTACTACCGATCTTTTAATTTCTTTCTCTCTCTTTAGCACGTTTACTCTTTTGTTCTTATGTTTTAAACTTTCTGTATTGATTTCTCTACTTCTCTCTGTCTCTCACCCTCTCCTATCTGATCCTTAGGGGTCTCTCCCCTAAATTGGTAAATAAGGATGATCTTTCAACACCAACAACAGATTTAAGAAGAAAGATTATTCCGGAAACCCCTTCTACTCCCAAAATCAACTCATGATTCATCATCTGTTAATACAAGAATGATCATGAATTTAAAAAACCTTTCAAAAGATTCTGAATCGATTCAAAATCTAATTTTCAAATAAACCATCAACGATGGCAAAAACCTTCTTGGAAAAATCCCTCTTTTCAAAGTTCTTCAAAGTTATACTATCCTAGGGCCGCCCTTTGGATATTCTAACCGAGGAACGCCATAATCAAACTTTTAAGTCTTTTAACTCAAATGACATCTATGAATGGAATATAGATGGTCAGAGTGAGACTAATATTCTCCAAATTCTTCAACAGATGACAATGGTAAGCTCTGCTTACTATGTTTCAAAGAATTATACAGATCGTGATATTACTGATCTTTTAATTTCCGGATTTTCTGGACAGTTAAAAGGATGGTGGGATTTTTATCTGACTGATTCTGAGAAACAACAAATTTTTTCATCTGTTAAAACTGAGTCTGATGGAACTCCGATAACTCACAATGGAGAACCAATTCCAGATTCTGTTAATACTCTTATTTTTTCAATAGTTAAACACTTTATTGGCGATCCGAGAGATTTGGAAAGATCGCTCTTCCGAACTTTATCAAACATCAAATGTCGAACATTATCCGAATTTAGATGGTATAAAGATACCTTCATGACTCGGGTATTCACAAGAGATGATGCCAACCAAGGTTTTTGGAAAGAAAAATTTCTAGCTGGATTACCAATTTCTTTTGGTGATAAAGTTAGAGATAAACTTAGAACCTTGTATAATGGCACTATCCCTTATGATATATTGACATATGGTGAATTGATTTCCCATGTTCGAAAAACGCTTTAAAAATATGTCAAGATGATGGAATCAAACATCAACTTGCCAAAGAAAAGAGTATAAACAGAAAAGAATTAGGTACTTTTTGTGAACAATTTGGTCTTCCTTCTTGTTCTAAACCAAGGCCAAAGACTCACAAATCTTCTCATTTTCAAAAAACTTTTAAACCTTATAAATCATCTTCTTTTTTTCAAAACGTCCTTATTTTAAGGATTATTCTCGATCTTTTCATAAAAAACCAAGAAAAGGCTTTCGTCCAAATTTTAAATCAAAATCCAAACCTAATAAATCTTTCAAAAAACCTTTGAAAGATCAGTCTTGTTATAAATGTGGTAAAATTGGTCATTATGCTAAATACTTTTGAGAATCTCCAACAAAATAAACAACATTGACCAACTCGAAGAATCTCTTCGAAACCAAATAAACAATCTTCTTCTTGATACTTCCTCTGATTCTGAAGAAGAAACCAGCTCAAATTCTACTGAGGATATTAATCAAGTACAAGATGATGAATATTATTCATCCTCTGACTCGATAATATTGCTCAAATAAATATGATCACCAGGAGCAAGACCTACTCCTTGATGTCATCAACAAACTTCCGGATTGTGATAAAGGTGAGTATTTTTCAAAATTGAAAGATATTTTATCACAATCCTCCCAACCCTCTTCTTCTACTCCTTCCAAAATAAATATTCCACAGAACCATTATGATCTTACCAAAACCATGGAAAGATTTAAACGTTCAGAAAACCTGTTACTATAAATGATCTTCAGGCTGAGATTAATACACTCAAATCTGAAGTTCAACAACTTCAATCCTCTCAAAAAATTCATGAGGATGCCATACTCCAAATCCATCAAATCTTATCTTCTTCTCAAAATCCTTCTGATGAGAATAATGATCAGGTTTCAAACAATGAAAATCAAGATGAAAATTCTCTTGAGAATCCGATTTTAGAAACACCCTTTCTAAATGAGGTATCTCAATGTTTTGTACAAAAATTTTATATAAACGTCAAGATTATAATCGGTGATTATGTTCTTGATCAACCAGCTTTATTTGACACAGGATCCATGGTCAATTGTATTTTAGAAGGCCTGGTTCCTACAAAATATTTTGAGAAAACAACTGAACGATTTGTAGGTGTTTCCGCATCTTACTGTCCTGTTCAGTATAAAGTGTCAAAGGCAATTGTCCAAAATGGAAATTGGAAGGTAAAAACCCCTTTTATTCTTATGAAAACTATGGCATCTAATATTATCCTTGGAGCACCATTTGCTACAATGATAACGCCATACAAAACTCTTTCTGAGGGGATTACAACCAAACATTTAGGTTTTGGACAAAAGATATTTTTTCCTTTTTCTGAAAAACCAAGAGTTAGAGAATTGAATCTTGTTTTCATGAAACAAAATCAGATCAATTTTCTTAAAGAAGAAGTCTCCTTTAAACGCATTGAACATCAACTTCAACAACCTTTTATCCAAAACAAATCCATTCTTGTCGGATAAAATCCACCAAACCGTTTGTGGATTTACCTAATGCTTTCTCGAATCGAAAGCAACACATGGTAGATCTTCCTTACGAACCAAACTTTTCTCAAAAACATATTCCCACAAAAGCCCGCTATTCAAATGAATCAGAAATTCTTGAAACTTGCAAGAAAGAAATTCAAGATCTTCTTGACAAACGTTTGATACGCAAAAGCCAAAGCCCTTGGTCTTGTGCGGCTTTTTACGTTAACAAAAATGCTGAGATTGAACGAGGAACACCTCGCTTAGTCATAAATTATAAACCACTTAATGAAGCTTTGCAATGGATTAGATATCCAATTCCAAATAAATCTGACTTACTAAAACATTTACATTCTGCAAAAATCTTTTCTAAATTTGACATGAAATCTGGATTTTGGCAGATACAAATTTCTGAAAAAGATAGGTATAAAACTGCTTTTACTGTCCCATTTGGTCAGTATGAGTGGAATGTTATGCCTTTTGGTTTGAAAAATGCCCTTCCGAATTTCAAAAGATTATGAATGACATATTCATGCACCAAAGTCAATATATCATTGTATATATTGATGATGTTCTAGTCTTTTCAAATTCAATAGAAGATCATTTTAAACATGTCAATAAATTTATTAGAACTGCAGAAATAAATGGTTTAGTTGTTTCAAAACCAAAAATCAGTTTATTTCAAACAAAAGTCCGATTTCTTGGACATTGGATTAATCAAGGAACTATCACGCCAATTGAAAGAGCAATTCAATTTGCGGATAAGTTTCCTGATCGATCCTTGATAAAAATCAATTGCGAGATTTACGGGTTGTTTAAATTATGTGGGTGAGTTCATTCCTCAACTTAGCAACTTTCTTAAACCTCTCCATGAACGTCTTAAGAACAATCCATCTCCTTGGACGGATGTTCATACAAAGATTGTTCAACAAATCAAAAAACGAGGTTAAGGAGCTTCCATGCCTTAACCTTCCTCTTCCTATGGCCTTTACGATTGTCCGACGGATGCTTCGAATTAGGCTATGGAGGAATTCTTAAACAACGAGTAGGAGATAAAGAGCAAATTATCTCTTTTACTTCTAAACACCGGAATCCCGCTCGTAAAAAATTATTCTACGATCAAAAAAGAAATTTTGGCCATTGTTTTATGTGTTTCAAAATTTCAAGCCGATCTCGTTAAATCAAAGGTTTTTAATTCGCATTGATTGCAAATCTGCAAAAGATGTTTTACAAAAAGATGTTAAAAACCTTGCATCAAAACAAATTTTTGCCCGATGGCAAGCAATTTTGAGTGTTTTTGATTTTGATATTGAATTTATCAAAGGCACTACAAATTCCTCCCAGATTTCCTTACCCGAGAATTCCTTCAAGGAAGTTCTAAGATGAGTGAAACCTAACCATAAATTTTTCTCTTCCTTTAGCCTATGACGAAAAAAAGAAACCAGGAGATGATCAAAAGAATAAATCTGTCCTCTCCCATGATGAGGATGATAAACAAAGCATTTTCCAAGATGCTCAAGGCCCCCCTTCGGCGCGATTTGGCCAAAATTATAAAACAACCGCTTCAACAACAAACGGCTTCTCGGAAGCATCTTCATCAATGAGTCAACCCATCCCGCAAACACAGGAATGCGTCGACTCGTTCACAAACAAGATCTGGGTCATCTACCCCAAAACCGAGTCATCTACTCCAATAAATCAGCCTCAATCCCAGGGACTAATTTCTAAAAAATCTTTAAAGCCCGAACCAAAAACCATTGATTCCTACGTCAAAAAACTTCCTTCTCAAAATTGGAATGAAGTATTGACAAAAAAGGATCCAAAAATCCAGGCTTTAGAATATGATAAATTGGCTTTATCTTTAATTGCCTCTTCTTCCCAGGCAATTACAAAAGGAGAGTATGATTCAGCAAATAAAGAATTTGCTCTCCAACTAGCCCAGAAAAAGCCACCTCAGGTATCACACCCATTAGCAGTTCTTCCAACTGTTAATACTATAGATACTCCATACATCGAAAAACAAAATGTTGTATTGGATATCTTACAGATTGAACCCGAGTTTTCTTTGAAACTCCAAACCAAGTAGCATTAAATGTTTTCCCTTCGGATTTCATTTTGTGCCTACTAGTTTACAAAAAACACAAGAGTTTTATGAGTTAATTTTAGTTGATTCTGGATCCATAAAGTTGACGAGACATATCTCTAAACCTAAGGATCAAGAACAACAATTTATAACTCATTCAACTTTACAAATTTTAAAAGTTCTTACGCCTACAACCGGGTAAGAATCTCAATAAATGGAAACCTTTTTCTAAAAGAGTTTTCGATCGGAAGGATATACATACTTGGGATTATTGTACCGCCCGGTATAATGTCTTTTGGGATCAAAATAAAATTTTCAAACATACTTGGTTTATTTATTTCAAAAATAAAACCGAGTATATCTTTCCCCAATGGTTTTTGAAATGGTGGCGAATTTTTGGACCAATATCCAAATTCTTCCGCCACGGCTTCAAAAGGCATTGATTCTTTTTCAACATAAATTCCAGAATAATGGAGATCCTTTTCCCATAGATCTTCATTATTTTTCAAAACTGTCTGTATCTTGGATTTTTTCCGGCAATACTGATTTTCTCATATAAACAAAAACATACCAAATTTACCAATTTTACAAAGACAAATCTTTGTTCGTTGGTGGGAAACTATAAAACGACTCTTTGGCCGATCGCAAAGCGGTTGATAAATGGTTCGAAGAAAACCCAAAGTATCTTTGTGCCACTCGAACGTAGCAGATTCTTGAATCAAAAGAATGCTTTTCAAAGATACCCTTGCTTCTTTGCAAAAGATAAACAAGATTGTATCCGGAACTTACTCTTCTTCTCAAACAACTCCAAGAAGATAAAGCCGGACCATCAACACTATCTGAGTCCAATGATGATGAAGACGAAGATGAATTCATTGTCAATTTGGAAGAAGACGAACTTTTGCAACTTTTGACGGAGACAATAAACACATTCGTTTCCATGTATAAAGTTGTAGAATTATAAATCTCTTTGTATTATGATAATTTATTGTAATATGTCGAGTATTTGCTGTAGTTAATTACAGTATTTGCTGTAGTTGATTACGTATAAACAAACAGTACCGGTCACCAACCGGAACTGTAGCAAAACTGGCAGTTCAGGTTACCATTAACCGGAACTGTACAAACAGTGACTCGAACCGATCTATATAAGCGAGACATTCATCTGTTTTCGGGGTTCGAAATGACTACTCTCCTCTCTCTAAGCTTCCTCTCGCCTTCTCTTTACAACCTTTCCCCTCTCATCTCTTTAAGCTTTCTTCTGCTCTTCCTTCCATGTAAGTGTTTACACTTGAATAAACATCTCTTTCTTTATGTCTTCCGCATCCGCATCTCTTACTCTTCTCTTTTATGAACTAGATCTCGCGTAGTTTACTACCGATCTTTTAATTTCTTTCTTTCTCTTTAGCACGTTTACTCTTTTGTTCTTATGTTTTAAACTTTCTGTATTGATTTCTCTACTTCTCTCTGTCTCTCACCCTCTCCTATCTGATCCTTAGGGGTCTCTCCCCTAAATTGGTATCGAGCCAAGCTCTTTGTGACTTGAGCTGAAGAGTCTTATAGACTCGAGACACAAATAGTTGACTCAAGTTTTGGTGAAAACTCGAGCCAACGATTGGTGACTCCAGCCAAATCTATGAGAGCTTAGAACCTTTCAAAATTCCGAGTCGAGAGGCTCGAGGTTGATCCATTTGACTCGAGCTTGTTTTGACCGTTACTTTCAAACAAATCTCTCTATGTTCTTCATGACTCGAGCTAGAATCTTCTTGCTCGAGTTTCGACATAAACTTGAGCCATGTTTTTTAAACTCGAGTCTGGGCTATCTTCGAAATGATTCTGAACATATTTTTGAAAAGGGATAGACTTGAGCATAATGCTCTCTTCATATATAAGGAGTTTCATTCAAGTTTTCTCAACAACCAATCTGCAGAAAACGAAAAGCATTCAAGTTTACCAACTACTCTTTTAGTTTTGTACTTGTAAAATATCTTTTGATACATTTGTACTTTAGTGATTATCTTATCTTCTCTTTGAGAGACTTTCATTTATTGAAATCATTTATTGTAAAAATCTCAAGTCAAGGGGACTTGGAGATTGGGTATATCAGTTTACAACTTATAAGGGAGAGTATATCCTAGTGAAAGGATAACTTTAGAGTACAGAGTGTGTAACTGATTTGAGAGATAGTGAAAATCCCGAGTGTTTGGGACCGGGACATAGGTCAAAGATTTAGACCGAACCAGTTTAAATTCTCTTGTGTCAAGCTTCTCTCCCTCTCCTCTCTGTTCTACTTTGTTTTCGTTATCTATTAATAGAGTATTTTAAGAGAATTTTTAAAATCTCCAATTCACCCCTCCTCCGGGTCATTTGCTCCATTTACACATCACTCATTATTTCTCTCAAATATTTTTAATCAATTTGCTAATGAGTTTTAGATGATTATTCAAAGGATTAACAACAAATTGTCATAAAGCAATTTGTGTGTTAGAATGCATTTAATGCAGTTGCCTAATCGAGTCATATTCTCTTCAAGCATTCTTCTTATCATTCTAAAGTATTTGCTGCTATTCCAATCACCCAATAAATGCTATTTTACAATGGGCAAAACAAATGAAGGAAGGAATGTGAGACGACGCAAATCCACCTGGATCATTAACCACGAAAGTGACTATCGAGCTTCATCGGTCTAACAGCTATTTTAAGGAGTCATAATGGATAATCTTCAAGCCTCCTCAATGGTCATTAATGGCAACAACTATAAATACTAGAAGCATTGAATTCGTCAACTACCAAAACTTTGCGCATTCATTTCGACCAACTACAATTTACTGTTTCATTAACTCCGTTTAATATCTTCGGATATATCTTGTACTTCATTGTTTATTATTCATCTACTCTACGAGAGAGCTTAAACACTTATTTCATTAAGGGATTATCCATTTAATCTCACGGTAGTGCGACCTTGAGTATGAGTGTACTGTTAGTTCTCAGTGTTTTGATGATCACAAATCCTAAGTTATTGAATTAAGCAATATGGGTCTTAGTCATGGTTTGCTCGAGCAAGGATTAACTCATGACCGAGCATGCTCAATCTAATAGTTTGTTCAAGTGTTTCAGAGAGTCATGCTCGAGCATAGTATTTGTGATGCACGAGCATCATCGGGCTCAAAGCGAAGAAGTGCAAAATGGACAGTCATGCTCAAGCAGCGCATTTGGCATGCCCGAGCATCATCGAGCTAAAGAATGAGTTTGCAAAGTTGAAGAGTCATGCTCGAGCACCATGCTTGAGCAGAGGTAAAAGGTTGCTCGAGCAGCACCAATTATCTTCTTATTCTTAGTCTCTGGATGACATGTGCCTGAGCATGAATATATCATGCTCGAGCAGAGGAAATGTCTTACTCGAGCGAGTACGCAACGGAATGTCTTCGCCACCTGTTTGCCTCTTTGCTCGAGCATGGTCTCGGTGTTGTTCGAGACGACGAATGATGCTCGAGCATGAAGTATGTCTTGCTCGAGCATCAGCGATTGAAATTATTTTTCAAAAGACACTAGGATAAGCTTGCCCAAGCAAGCTTCGGTTCTTGCCCGAGCATAGGGTGATTTCTAACCTTTCAATATGGTTTTCCAAACTAATGCCCGAGCATACTATTATTCATGCTCGAGCATGATCACCCCTATTTTCAAATCTCTGTCTTCGTAAAACATAAATCACTGTGTTTAATCTTATTTCTTCATAACATTACTCATTAATATTTGTAATTGCTTTTAATAAGTTTGTTAATGAGTTTTAGATGATTTTATCATGGATTAACAACAAATTTGCATAAAGCAATTTGTGTGTCAGAGAAGCATTTAATGCAGTTCCCAAATCAAGTCATGTACACAATAACCAACCCTCTGATCATTCTAAAGCTTTTGCTGAAATTATATCCGCGCATTTAATGCTATTTCTCAACGGGCAGAACAAAGGAATGAAGAGAATGTCATGACTACATATTCACCTGGATAATTAAACTGCGAATATATTATACGAGCTTTATCTGTCTAACGGATACATTCAAGAGTCTCAACGGTTAATCTTCAAGCTTCACCAACGGTCATGTATTGCAACATCTATAAATAGTCGAAGCATTGAATTCGCCAACCACCGAAATGCTATGCATTCAACTCAAACTTATTGCAATCTGTTGTTTCATCAAGTTAGAATGCCCCTAGCTGAAGAACAAAGACAAAGAGAAGAAGAAATTCAATAAGTTCAAGAAGAAAGCTTATGTCTCAGCAATATGGGGACACATCTCATCCGATGAAGATGAAGCTGAAGAAGAGGATAAAGCCAACATATGCCTCGTGGCTCAAGAAGAAGAAGAATCTGAAAACATTAATGAGGTATCTGATTCACAACCTTCATATGATGAGTTATTCGCTGAATACAATGTCTTACTATCCGAATTTGAAAAGGTTGATGAAAAATATATTGCTTTGAAAAAGAAGAATATAACTCTTGAACAAAGAAATCAAAAATGCTTCTTGTGAAAACAAGTGTTTGTGAATATTGTATTGATTTAGGGAAAAAGAATTTATATCTCACAAAAACACTTGAAAAATTCACTCTAGGCAGTGAAATGCTCAATGTGATTTTGAAGCAACAACAATTTACAAATGATAAATATGGAATTAGTTACAAACCTGACTTTGACAAAAAGAAATGTAAAAAGAAATTTGGAGAAAAGAATTACTTAAACTATATTCGAAAAAACAAATCCACTCTTCAAATCCATTTGCCCATTGCACTTATTGCAATCGTAAAGGGCACACTACTTCTTCTTGTTTTCATAAAAAGGAAAGAAAAACCAAACCCGTTGGCAATTACAAATGGGTGCCTAAGGGATCTTATGAGATTCCTAAGACACAAGCTAACCCAAAAGGACCCAAGAAAAGATGGGTACCTAAGACTTGATCTTGTGTATCTTGCAGGTTTGTCTGAGAGCATCAAAATCCAACAAATGGTATATTGATAGTGGATGCTCCGGACACATGACGGAGATCATACTAAGTTTGTCGTTCTCAAGACCAAGGATGGTGGCAAGGTGACTTTTGGTGGAAATCAATCGGAAGGATTCTTTGGGATTGGTGAAGTTGGCAACAACGATAGACATCAAATCAAAGTTGTCTACCTTATGGAAGGTCTTTGTCACAACCTCCTCAATGTGAGCCAAAGCACAAACAAAGGTAACTTGGTTATTTTCGACTCTGAGGAATGATTGATAGTCAGCAAGAATGATCTGCCCTTAGTTCACATCAAATTAAAAGCCTTATTCAGGGTTCCTAGAGAAGGTAACTGTTACACTCTAAACCTCTCTAGTAATTGCAATAGAATCACTTCGAAAATTGCTTTATTAGTAACTTGGAAGAAAGTTGGCTATGGCACAATCGTTTAGCTCATGTCAATATGTTTCAACTTGACAACTTACTAAGAAAGGATTTAGTCATTGGCTTACCAAAACTAAATTTCAAAAATGACATGATTTGTGATGCTTGTCAGAAAGGTAAACAGACTAAATCATCTTTTAAATCTAAAAATGAGATTTCATCTAACAGACCCCACCAACTACTTGATATGGATTTAGTTTGACCAGCAAGAGTAAGAAGCCTTGGTGGCAATCTCTATACTCTGGTCATTGTTGATGACTACTTAAGATTTTGTTGGACTATATTTTTATCATCAAAAGATGAAACCTTTGATCAGTTTGTTGTGTTTACCAATAAGGTCCAAAACGAGAAAGGTATTTCTATTTCAGGTATAAGAATTGATCATGGTGCAGAATCAAGAATTATGCCTTTGAAGAATTTTATGACGCTCATGGGATAGCCACAATTTCTCTGCCCTGAGAACTCCTCAACAAAATGGTGTTGTGGAGAGAAAGAATCATGTCCTTACTGAGATGGCAAGAGCAATGCTGAATGAGAATGAAACATCTCAAGTGTTCTCAATTTGCAAGGAGTACCGCTTGCTACATATCAAATCGCATACATCAAGAAGAATCTTAAGAAGACATCTTATGAGCTTTAGAAAGGGAGAAAGCCCAACCTTGCCCATCTGCACATCTTTGGGTGTAAGTGCTTTGTGCACAATAATGGTAAGGATAATCTGAGTAAGTTTGATTCAAAATCTGATGAAAGGTATATTTTTAGGTTATTCTAATAGAAGTAACGCTTATAGAGTTTTCAATACCCGTACTCGTATTGTTGAAGAGTCTATTCATGTTGTGTTTAGCGAAACCAAATCTGATAAGTCTTTAAATGATGATGAAGAAAATGCTTATAGAAATCAATTCTTTTCAAAAACTACTTCTGCCTCTCTTGAAAATTCTGAAGATGTTTTTGAAACTACAATCTCAACCTAAAGCTTGGAGATTTATTAGGAATCATACTTTAGACCAAGTAATAGGTGATGTAAATCAAGGAGTAAGAACCGTAAAAAGTACTTTGAATGAAGTTACTTTCTCGTGTTCATCTCTCGATCGAGCCCTCTAAGATTGACGAAGCCCTTTCAAACAATGATTGGGTTATAGCAATGCAAGAGGAATTGCATCAATTTGATAGAAATCAAGTTTGGGACTTAGTACCTAGACCTAAAGACCATCTGGTTATTGGGACTAAATGGGTATTTAAGAACAAATGTGATGAAACAGCAATCATTGTCCATAACAAGGCAAGATTGGTTGCTAAAGGCTATAATCAAGAAGAAGGGATTGATTATGAATAAACTTATGCTCCAATGGCTAGATTGGAAGCTATAAGAGTTCTTCTAGCCTTTGCTTGCATCAAGGGATTCAAGCTCTATCAAATGGATGTCAAAAGTGCATTTTTAAATGGTTTCATACAGGAGGAATTGTATGTTGAACAACCTCCTAGTTTTGAAAGTGATCATCATTCAGATCATGTTTATCGTCTTAAAAAGGCCTTATATGGCCTTAAGCAAGCTCCCAAAGCTTGGTATGAGCGATTAAACAAGTTCCTTCTTGGTCAAGAATTTAATAGAGGCAAAGCCGATACAACTCTCTTCATAAAGAGTAATAAGCTAAATGAAATTTTAATTGTTCAAATTTATGTTGATGATATCATTTTTGGTGCTACTAATGATTTTCTCTCGTGAGGAATTTTCCAAGAAAATGCATAGTGAATTTGAGATGTCGATGATGGGTGAATTGAACTACTTCCTCGGCTTGCAAATCAAACGACAGAAAAATGGGATATTAATCTCACAAGCGAAGTATCGTCGTGGTTTGCTTAAAAAGTTTGAGATGGAACATTGTAATAGAGCTAACACTTCAATGAGTTCAACTGCCTCTATGGATGCCGATGAAGAAAAAGGGAAGGACTTTAATATAACCAAATATAGGGGAATGATCAGATCCCTACTATACTTAACCGCAAGTCGGCCCGACATTCAATTCGGCAGACGAATGTGCGCGAGATTTCAATCCGTTCCCAAAGAATCACATGTTGAGCATGTTAAGAGAATTTTTCGATATCTTTGGGACACAAAGGAATCGGGTCTCGGTTTCCTAAAGGTCTATCGGAGCACTTGGTTGCATATTCGATTTGGATCACACAGATACAAAATTGATAGAAAGAGCACCCGATGGACAATGTGAGTTTCTCGAGGCTCACTTGTATCGTGGTTCAGCAAGAACCAAACCACCGTGGCCGTATCCTCTCAAGCTGAATACGTGGCTGCCTCAAGCCGGTATACTCAAGTTTTATGGCTCAAACAACAATTGTCCGACTTGGGATCCATATGAAGGAGATCCCAATCCTGTGTGACAACACCAGCACAATAAGCTTGGCAAAGAATCCCGTTCAACATACTCAAACCAAGCATATAGATGTGAGACATCACTTTATTCACGATCATGTTCAAAAGAAAGATGTCAAAGTGATGGTCATCCCCACACATCTTCAGTTGGCCGATATCTTCACCAAACCACCGGCTAAGGAACAATTCATGTTTATCCGTAGAGAATTGGGTATGACAAATCCCAACAAATTGTAAGTATTTGATTTAATGAGATATTACTAATTTTAGCATTGGAGTTTCTAGCTTGTGTTTATGTAGGACGCTCTGTTCACATGCTGAAAAACAGAGGGTAACAGAGTGAATAATGATCGAGCACACCTTTTCTCTATGCTCGAGCAATGACGTGAAGAGTTCCTCAAAGAAACATAGTTTAAACATCCTGCTCGAGCACATCACACTTCATGCTCAAGCAACGGCGGGATACATTGTGAAGACTCTTGAAGATCTCTGAGTTCTGCTCGAACAAGCCTAGGAGTCTGCTCGAGCAACAACGAAATGAGCTTGAACAAATGGCGAACAGAAGATCTATGGTCGAGCAACTATCCATATCTGCCCGAGCATGCAAAAACACAGGATGAACACTATTACCAGAAACTCTTACCTCTTTGCTTCAAAGGTTCAATTATTATTTATAAATCAAGTATTCACAGAACATACTTGATGGGAGGTTAGTTTTGGTCATTTAATTTGAAATTAAAAATGCTTTTATTCATCCATGCTTGAGCAAGACAAGAAGTCTACCCGAGCAAGACCCCTGCCCGAGCATGAAGAAAGCTCTGCCTAGAGCAACATCGAGTAATAACGTTTTTTTTAAAAAAATGCATGTCATTTCGTTCTCCGTCAGTCACTCGATTTTGTCCCGTCTCTCCGAAACCCTAGCCGTGCCTCTTCCTCTCTCAATTTCTTTCTACCGTTACGCCCGTTTGCAAATTGTTACACAAATTCGAACTGTTACAATTGTAGCCTTTTTAACTGATTCGTTTCCTCAAATCTCTTCACTTCCCTCCAAATTCTTCTTCACCTTCATCAGACCCATCGCCTCAATCTTCAAGTTGTCCCCTTTTGACTCAATCAATGGCGATTCAGCGATAAATCACCACCCAAATAGCCTCTTGCGAAGAAATCCAGAGATACTATCGACCCAAGGCCGACGCTCCGAAAACCCACCAAACCCAAAGCGTCCAAGAAGCCGTTGATCCCCAAACCATCGCAGAAAGGTGTAGTGATTCAGGAATCTCTAAAGCCGAAGACTCGTTTCCAAACTGGGTCTCTACCTTCAGACAAGGGAAAACGAGCAAAGCCATCAACTCCACCTCCATCGGACTCCAACGAGTCCGAGAAGACGATTGATGAATTTCGCTCTAAGGAAGAAGAAGATCGCCCTGTAATCCCAAGTCGTCTCTGTTAGTCGAATTCTTAGGCCTCGTGAAGGAAGCAAGAAGCAGAAAGTCTTAGTTTCTCATAAGTCTTAGGCATCGAGTAGCAAGCAACAACAAGTGTCTACAAGTCGACCACCAAATGGCCAACTACCAGAGCCTTCACCAAGGATTATTACTGATAATCTTGTAGTTGATGATCATCCGCTCTTTGAACGATATTATGGGCAAAGACATTTCTGTGTGATTGTGTATGTTGATCTGGAGCATTTCAAGAAGGAGTGCAACTTAGACTTGACCGATTGGCTCCTTCGCCATTCCTCTCCTCGGTATTAGTAAGCCATACTCTCCGAAGTTGTCCGTATTTTTTACCATAACATACACCTACAGACAAAGTTCAAAAAGATGATGATGATATCTTAGTTACAAAGATTAGGGGCAAGAAATTAAGATCACAGCTCACGATCTCAATATCATTCTTGGCATTGTTGATCCTCATGAGGATCCTCTAAAGCTATCTCCTACTGAGTGCCACAACATTTTTCTTCCGGAAGTACCATGTGAGTCCAAGAAAGTGAATATCACCCCTAATATGATGAAGGATGAATATAGAGTGCTATGGTATGTGTATGGTAGAAGTCTTGTTCAGAAAGGCCAGAGCTTCACACACTTTGTGCAGAGAGATTTTGAGCGTTTTGCTTCCCTTGTTGCCTAGGAACTATGGGATCTTGGCAAGTGGGTTATGGAAGAGATGGTCTCTTTCATTTCTAAGGCCCAGGTCAAGCTTCGAGCCACTATACCATTTCCTCTGTTGATTTCTCGCATCTTGGAAGTCAACAATATATGGTACATCTTAGATGACAAAGAAGAGTATCCACCTCGTTTTGGCAAAGAGCATTTGATTCGGATACGGGTTTCTTTCACTAAGGCTTCGTCGAAAAAGAAAAAGGGTAAAGCTTCTCTCAAACCCTCCCAGCCATCTATTTCTAAGCCATTTGCTTCACGACCTCCTGATGAGGTTGAATCTTCTAAGGCTGGTTCCTCTTCAACTGCACTGTCATTTGCCCAGGCTGCAATCTAGACTTACATCCAATCCTCCATTTAGAGTGCCATGGATCCGGTGTTGAAGTCCTTAGAGACATATAGGAAGCTAACAATAGAGATGATCAAGGCTATGTCCGATGAGATGGCCAATTTGAAGGCCCACTTGACCTTCACATGGATTCAGAGTTTGAAGAACCGGCTGAACCCAAGAGGGGGGGTGAATTGGGTGTCTGATAAAGCTTTCAAAAACTTAGAAAATCTTTTTGCAACTTATTGAAAGTAGTTCGAATGACAGAATTAGTTTATAAAGCAATAATCAATCATTCAAACATATATGCTGGAAATGTAAGAGTTTAGGGAAGAGAATATGCAAACTGAGATTTATACTGGTTCGGCCCAATCCTTGACCTACGTCCAGTCCCCAAGCTCCACTTGAGATTTTCAATCCACTATCTTCTTGTTTAACCGGCACAAGAGAAAGCCTTTACAACCTCACAAGTTTGGTCGGGCACTTGTGTAGCCTTTACAATCTCTCACCGAGATATCCTCTTACGCACCGTAAGGATACAATTATCGACTCAGAAACGGCGATGATCCTCTCACTCTAGGACTCATTGCCCCTTACAAGTTGTAATTGATACACCCACACTTAAGGTTCCACAACCTTAAGATTTTTACAACTAAAAGAATTAATCGGTGTTTAAGAACTCCTCACTGAGTAGATGAATGCTAATCACTGAAGTACATAATTGATCATATCACTCTCTACTATAAACTATATAAACATTGAGAAATAGAGTGTATGAACTATCGACGGTGAAGTAGTAAAATCATTTCTTTGGCTTTGTCGATTCATTCATCAATCGTCGTCACTTCTTCTGGTTTGAAGACTTCACAATTTATAGGTTATTATGTTTTGACCGTTGCGAGCATTCGACCGTTGGAGATCGGTTGGAAGTAGTCGTTGAAGCTTTTGTTGCTTTTAGCCCGTTGAGCTCTAATCCAACCTTAATCATAAAATGTTTAACATTGACTTCATTAATGCTCCTTCTTGAATGTTGTATTAATGGCCGTTGGAGAAGCTTAAAGATTAATCGTTGTCTCATGAATATAGCCCTTAGACAGATGAATCACTTCGCCTCAGTTTCGTCCGTTTGAATATCGCAGTTGTGATTTGTTGGGAAACATTCTCTTACATTCTTTTTGTATATCCGTTGTCTAATAGCATTTAATGTATGAAGAGAATATCAAAGTGGCTTTAATTTGCTCTGAACAATTTGGCTCTGTTTTGGGCAACCACATTTAATGCTTCTGTCAGACCAAAATGCTTTATCCTAATCAGCTGGTAATTAGTGCCTTGATAATCTAAAACTAACTAATACACTGGTTAAAAGCATTTGGTAATCTTAATTAAGCAATAATCATGAGCAATAAGAGCGGTGTTAGTATCAGAGAATTTACGCAGACGAAGCTTTTTGAGAATAGGGACGACTTTGCTCGGGCAAGATTATTTCCTTGCTCGGGCAAGCTCTTTGTAACATAGTGTAAAATACCTTCGCCGCTAATGCTCGGCAAGCATTTTTCCTTGCTTGCGATGATGCTCGAGCATGGTGATATCTATGCTCTAGCAAGCTCTTCAAAGTATCGGAAGAATTGTCTTCCGGATGACGTAGCTTCGGTAAGTCTTCCTTCTTGCTCGGGCAAGGTTGACTGATCGATATTGAGAAGACATCCAAGGTTGCTCGGCAAGCTTTTGTCCTTGCTCAAGCATGTGCTCGAGCATGTTGATCTTCATGCTCGGGCAAGACAACAGAAAGTGTTTCAGGACGATGTTGCTCGAGCAAGCTTATATCCTTGCTCGGGCAAAGTCAAGGCAGAGACAAATCCAAAGAGGTTGTTCGGGCAGCCTTTTTCTTATGCTCGGGCAAACCATTTTCTTATGCTCGGGCAAGGTCTATGATATTTGGATCCTTGCCTCTGTTCCAATCTTTCTCGGGCATACCAAGTAACTTGCTCGGGCAAGGTATTGCTTTCTGGTGTTTTTGGAGGTTGCTCGGGCAGATGGCTAATGCTTTCTCTCAACTTTCCTCAACATCCGATGTTGCTCGAGCAGCCTTATAACCTTGCTCGGGCAAGGTATACTTTCTGGCCTTTTTCAAGAGATGCTCGGGCAGGTTGCTTGTACTTCCCTTCTTCCTTCAGTGTAGCCCGTCGTTGCTCGAGCAAGCTTCTCACCTTGCTCGGGCAAGGTCATGCTTTTGGGTGTTTTCTGGAAATTCTCGGGCATGATCACTTATACTTTTGTTGCTGGGCATTCATGGTCAATACACCTCAGAGAGCTCTTCTAGTCTTCTTTCCAATACATTTTTTGGAACATTCTGAACAGTCCGTCGAATTTCGAAGGTCATATATCCCTAGTATAAACTCCGTTTTCATTGGTTCAAGTCTTAATAGAAAGCCTTGTGAGTCTACTTTCATATGCCACCGATTTCATCTCAATCGGATTTTTCGTTTGAGAGATATGCTCAAAATACCAAAGCTTGGTCTGGTCTGTGACGTTGATTTTTGTTCCCACTTGCGAAAATCATAGCTCTCTCATATGGACTCCTTTGGACTTGATATGTCGTCAAAAGTACGTGTTGGATGTCTAGTTTAATATGCCATTGGTTTCATGTCAATCCGATTCCTAGTTTGGGAGATATCATCGAATTACCAGAGGTCGCGAAAGCAGAGCTGAACAGCAGTATGCAAGAACAATCTTGCTCGAGCAAGCTTTCTTCTTTGCTCGGGTAAGAGCGGATTTTGGGCGATTTTGGGCTAGAAATGCACCTTGCTCGGGCATAACATTGTTGTTGCTCGAGCATGACTTCGTAAACTCAATATGCTCGGCAAGACACCGTTCAAGTGATAGAAATAGCTGAAATTACATAAATGCCCCCAAACAAACCAAACATTCATTCTAAGCTTGAACTTGCTTGTTTTAACTCCGAATTGAGCCGTTCCAACTTCTATTTAATCGTGGAGACTTGTAGAATCAATCTAGGAACTTGTATAATGATTTTCTCATTCCATTAAACAAGTTCTTCCTTTCTTTCTTCTCTTTTCTTGATCATTCTCCATCATTAAACTTCACATCTACATTAAATATAAGAATTAGTCAAAGAAGAAGATAAATGTAGAATGCAGGCTTTTTGCTCTTAAGAATGACATGTATATAAGACATCATCAAAACTAATCATAACCAACAGAGTTGACAGACCTGAAAATAGAAGTGGACACTCGCTTCTCTATGTTGTTTGATCATCAACATGAGATTAAGAAAGAAGTTCAGGACTTGGCTCATCAACAACTGAGTGTTCAACAGTCGATTAAGGGCATTGATGCATCTTTGGACGCATTTGTGTCAAGTTTTGGTTCTGTTGGTACTTATGAGAAGCCCTCTACCTCTACTTTTGAGATGCCCCTGCTTCTACTCCTGTGGTACCTCCTTTCTCAATCTCTGAGATGCCTCCTCCTACTATCTCCATTCAACCCTCACCTCTTATTATGGCTTCCACCCTCTTTTAGCCACTTCACCCGTTTATTGAGTCTACACCGCCACCGTTGTTCTTCCCTCATCCGTACTCTTTCCTATTGACCCTCCACTATCAAACTCCCAACTCCATATGCTTCTCAAACTAGCTCTCCTCCCTCTCCTTCTTCCCGTGGTCCCCTTTTCACTGATGACAAAGGGGGAGAGTAGAGTAGTCCGTGATATATGCTACTTTGTTTGTGTTTTTACTTTGTTGATGTGTTTTTATTTTTGCAATCAAAGATGTTATGAGAAATGTGAAATGAATAATCAATAATAGCTGGTTCAAGTGTTTCAGAGAGTCATGCTCGAGCATAGTATTTGTGATGCCCGAGCATTGTTACACCCCTACCGCCTCGCCCTTTCAGGTGGCGGGTTAGAGGGATTCCTTTTATTGATTACCTTTCGACAATTGAATATTTTATAAACTTCTTTTTATCTCTTGATTAATAATTTAGGACTCTTTAGTTAATAAATAATGGCTTTTATACTTATTTGGGCTTTGGGCCTTTGATTATATTTTAGCCATTTTTATTAATAAATTCCAGTTTTACATTGCTTCACTATTCCTACCATAACTCTTGAACTAGACATCAGATTTGCCTCATTTTTGTTTCATATTTCAGATGATTCAAAGAGCTACAATTGTTATGAAGACATGAAGGGCAAATTCGGACAAGAAGGCGGTCGATTTTGAAGCCAAAGTCAGATGTTTAATTGCGCTCGAATTTGTAATTAAAACCCATTTTTCTTATTATTTTCCGTTTTGGGCTTCAATTTTGGATTGGAGCCCCATTTCGTTTTTCCATTTTGTAATTAAAAACACCTTATCATTCACGTTTTACCGAGTTTAGGATTAAATACGAAGTTTCAAATTCTCTAAAATGTTCTTCGTGTTCTTCGTCTTTTCTTCGTTTTCCCCCATGTTCGGCTAAACTTTTGTGATTAACCCAACGTTGAGGATTCCATGATTCATCCGAGAGAACTTGTGCTTGATCGGTAACTTTACTCGTTTCGTTTTCATCTTATCGGATTCGATTTCTAGAAATAGTTCGAATATTAGATTTAATATTTGGTTTGGTTCATCCCAAGGACTGAGTCCGAACTAGGTTACAGTGTTGCTGTGCGATCGCACAGTGAGACGCCACTGTTCGGACAGATTCTAGGCGATCGTCTAGTCGAGGGATTTCTGGACGAACGCAGAGATTTTGGTTCGTCCAGAACCAAACGCGAGTTCGTTTATATTTCGTTCAATGAAGGAAGTTTCGGAATCTAAACGTTGGGTTGATCGTTTTAATCTGCTTTCGCATTTTTCATTCTCGTTTCGTTTGTTTTCGTTTTTAATCTGTTTAAATAAAAAAAACCCCCCAATTTGTTAATGTTCTGTTTTATTGCTGTTTGAATTGAACCGAACCGTGAATTCATTGGGAAACGACCCAGGTTACATTATACCGCAAATCCTTTTCTAATCCGGTTATTTTGGGAGATCACGGCAAATCTCTCAAAGTATGGGCGCACGGGCAGGGAATTTGCATCGGTTTCGTTTGTACAACGAGTTTTCGGTGGTTCGGGTGAGTGGATAGAAAATGTTTCTGACCCAGATCACTCAAACCAGGTCTTATTCACAAGGAATTGGGCATTCTAAACAAGAGTCACTCTTTAAAGAGTGAGGTCTGACCTATTTTCCTCAAATTCCAACGTTTAGACCACTTTTTCGTTGTTTTAAGTTTCTATTTTGTGATTTCTACTAGGTCATTTTTTTTGGAGTATCTCCGAATGGTCTGAAATTTTGCCGTGTGATAGAAAATGGCCTATCTCATCGGGCACATCGAAAATCAAGATTTTTCATGTGGTATTCTTATTTTCGCCAAATTCCAACATTTAGACCACTTTTTCAATTTTTGAAGTTTTTTTATTCCATTTTTGGGTTCCCCAATAGTCTAGGAGTTGCCCGGTCCAAGTCCCATAAATTTTAAAAATCATTTGATACTATGTTGGACTTGTTTTGGTCAAATTCCAACATAGGTTTTTGCTTTTTGTGTTTTTGTTTGTGTGTCATCTTAGTGTTTCCTACTTTTTACCACTTTTTGTGGCATTTTCGTAATTCTGATTTTCTGGTGGCATTTTCGAAATTCTAATTTTCTGCAAATTCTGCCTTGTGTTGCTGCATGAGTACTAGGAGTACTATTAATCCGTAAGACTTGTTGCCACTTGATCCTCGAATAGAAAGAACAATTCTTACTGCTAGAAGAATTGTTAGGCTAAGTCGTGGGATTGATACTGAATTTGACATTGAACTTGAGTCTGATTGTGTCCATTCTGTTGATCTTGACTCTGATAGTCTTGTTTTTTTCACTTATTATAGTAGCAATTTTGCTAACTCAGAAATTATGGCAAGCAAGCAGCTCGTCCCACTTTGAAAGAATTAGCTACCCCTGATGTGGGCAATCAAAATTTGTGTATTCGATATCTTGAACTTGCCGCTAACTTTGAACTAAAATCTGGTCTTATCCATTTGTTGCCCAAGTTTCATGGTCTTGGTGAATGTCCTCACAGCATCTAAAGGAGTTCCATGTGGTATGCAAGACAATGAAACCTCAAGCAATTGATGAGGACCACATTAAGCCGAGAGCTTTTCCATTTTCCCTAGATGGCGTGGCTAAGGATTGGCTATACAATTTGCAACCAACATCTATTGGGAGTTGGGATGATATGCAGAAGTTATTCCTAGTGAGGTTCTTTCCTTCCTCAAAAGCATTTGCTATTCAGAAGGAGATCATTAGTGTTAAACAAATCAATGGGGAGACCATGTATGAGTATTGGGAAAGGTTCAAGCGATTGTATGCTAGCTGTCCACACCACCAGATTTCAGACCAACTCCTAATTACATATTTCTATTCCAGTTTGTTACCGATGGATAAAAGTTTCATGGATGCATCTAGTGTTGGGGCCTTAGATAGCAAAACACCTGAAGAGGCCCGAGAGTTGATATCTACTATGGCTGCTAATTATCAGCAATTTGGCACCAGGGCCAATAGTTGTCCTATTTACCAGATTCAAACACCTTCGGTTCAGTATGATTATCAGAGATTAGAGAATAGACTTGATGATCTCGACTTCCTTGTGAGAGGCGCGTGACAGGATACGTGACAATCTTCCCCTCCTCATATTGGGTATTCATGCTGGTTCTATTTTGACCCTTATCATTCTCGCGATTCTTGCCCTACTTTGCATGATCCTCGTTTATCAAGACCAGTCGGAGTCGGTGGGTGTTTTTCCAGAAAGCCACAATACCAACAGAATAATGCCTTCTCCAATACCTACAATCCGGACGGAGAAATCACCCCAATTTCCGTTGGAACCGAATCGAACCGTAGTAACCAATATCGCACTCGGGAATTACCAACGGTAGACAAGACAGACCACATAATTTCCAACAAAGCCTCGCACCTCCTTTGCCTTTGCCGCACTCACCTCTTCGACCACCATATGTGCACCTCCACAGGCGGCACAATAGCAGGCTAGTACCAGTAGTAGTGGTTCTTCACTAGAGGATATGATGAAGCAATTTTCCATAGATACTAGGCAGTTCCAACAGCAAACTGACACTTCCATTCAGACTTTGCAAACTCAAATTAGGCAGTTGGCAATATCATTGAACCAGCTTCAACCTCAGGGATCCAACACTCTTCCTTCACAAACAATTCCTAATCCCAATGGGAATGTGAGTGCTATCTCCCTTCGATCCGGCAAGCAATCAAGGAACCTCAACTACCGCGTACGTGACTTCCACATCATAGAGAGTCGAAAATGTGAAGATTGACTCTAAAAATAAAAAGCCAGTGCAGTAAGATGAAGAGGAAGACATTCCCATTCCTCTTCCTTTCCCTTAGCGAGCTCCTCGATCCAAGAAGTTGGCAGAAAAAGCACAAGAGAAGGATATACTTGAGACATTCAGAAGAGTAGAGATCAACATTCCTCTCTTAGATGTAGTCAAACAAATTCCTAGATATGCCAATTTTCCGGGGAGTTATGCACCAACAAGAGGCGATCAAGGGAATGAACGAGTGAGTTTGAACCATAATGTATCAGCCCTCATCCAACCTACCATGCCTCGCAAGTGCAAGGATCCATGGATGTTTTCTATCCCTTGCATTATTGGTAATTATAGATTGGATGATTGCATGCTAGATTTAGGTGCTTCTATTAATGTTATACCTGCATCTGTGTATAGGTCTCTTGGTCTTGGTCCCTTGCGTCCAACTGGTGTTATTGTTCAGTTAGCTAATATGAGTAATGCCCATCCGTCTGGTTTAGTTGAAGATGTATTAGTCAAAGTTAAGGAATTGATATTCCCTGCTGATTTTTACATCTTATATATGGAGGATGAGTCTCCTAGTAGTAGGTCACCAATCATTCTAGGGAGGCCTTTTCATGAAAAAAAAATGCTAGGACTAAGATAGATGTGTATTCCGTACTCTTTCCATGGAGTTTGGTGATATTTCGTAAATTTTAATATCTTTGATGCCATGAAACATCCTAGGAAGAACATTCTCGTTTTCCGTATTGATGTGATTGATGATGCGTGGATGATGTTCCCGCCGATTGGTGTGCTTGATTATCCTGATTTTTCATCTGAGAGTGATTCTGCCATTTGTGCATGTGCTGATAATGAATGATGCTCTATTTGCACTCATTTGGTTAATGCTGCATTATTTGGTGATTCTGACTTGTTGGGTGATTCTGCATTACTTGTGGATTCGATATTGATTATGAGTTTGAGCTTCATCCCGATCCCGATGTGCATCTTAATTCGATTTTGATGAACTTAACTCGATTTTGATGAGCTGAATTCGATGTTAACATTGAGCCAGTATAGACACGCTTCTTCCGCTCTTTGAATGTGGTTTCGTGCATTTCGGTGTGATGACATCGTGGTTGTTGCAACAACCACCCAAGCTTCTTCCTTTCACCGAGCAACCACCCAAACTTGAGTTAAAATCCCTTCCGATCACCCGAAGTATGCATTTTTGGAGGTGGATGAACAATTGCCAGTCATTGTGGCAAATAATCTTCTTCCTGAACAAGAAGAGAAGCTGCTAAGCTTATTGAGGGCGAACAAGAAAGCCATTGGGTGAACATTAGCTGATATCATTGGCATTAGTCCTTCCATGTGCATGCATTGAATTCTGTTGGAAGAGGACTCTAAGCCAGTGAAGCAACCCCAGAGACGCCTTAATCCTCATAACCTTCATGTGGTGAAGATGGAGGTCACTAAGCTTCTGCAAGCTGGTATCATCTACCCCATTTCTGATAGCCAGTGGGTTAGCCCGGTCCAGGTGGTTCCCAAGAAGTCTGGAGTCACTGTGGTGGCCAATCAAAAGAATGAGCTCATTCCTACTCGAGTTCAGAATAGTTGGAGAGCATTGACTATAGGACACTCAACCAAGCTACTCGCAAGGATCATTACCCTTTACCTTTCATTGATCAGATGTTAGAGCGATTGGCTTGTAAGTCTCACTACTGCTTCTTGAATGGCTACTCCGGATACTTCCAGATCTATATTTCTCTTGAGGATCAAGAGAAGACGACCTTCACATGCCCCTTTGGAACATATGCCTACCGAAGGATGCCTTTTGGCCTCTACAGCGCACCTGGCACCTTTCAGCGTTGTATGGTGAGTAATTTCTCTGAGTTTCTAGAGGATTGCATGGAGGTCTTTATGGATGATTTCACTGTATATGGTTCTGATTTTGATGCATGCTTAGCTAATCTATCTAGAGTTTTACATAGGTGCATTGAGTCTAATCTTGTGCTGAATTATGAGAAGTGTCACTTTATGGTTGAGTCAGGTATAGTCTTAGGACACATAGTGTTTAGGAAAGGGATTGAGGTAAACCCTGCTAAGATAGATGTGATTGCTGCTTTGCCTTACCCCGTATCTGTGTGGGAATTTTGCTCTTTTCTTGGTCATGCAGGTTTCTATCGGCGTTTCATTAGGGATTTCAGCAAGACTGCCCGACCCTTGTCCAACCTTCGCATAAGGACACCGACTTTGTATTTGATGATGCTTGCAAGGCAGCCTTTCGATCATTTGAAGCGTTGCTTGACTACAACCCCGCGATCCGGCCCCGATTGGTGCATCCCCTTTGAGTTGATGTGCGATGCTTCCAACTATGCGGTTGGTGCTATCCCGGCACAACGAGTCCACAAAGCATCTCATGTGATTGCATATGCCTCCAAGACTTTGGATCCCGCCGCCTAATTACACCACGACGAAAAGGAGTTGTTGGCTATTGTATTTGCTTTTGATAAGTTTAGGTCATATCTGCTAGCTAGTAGAGTAGTTGTTTTCTCTGACCATGCTGCTTTGAAGTTTCTTTTGAAAAAGACAGATGCTAAGCCACGACTCATCCGGTGGATACTATTGCTCCAAGAGTTCGATGTTGAGATTCGAGACAGAAGCGGAGCACAAACTGGGTAGCCCACCACTTGAGTCGCATTACCCATTCTTCCTCTCACCACTCTTCTATTCGGATGATTTTCCCGATGAAAGCGGCCTTCTATGGCTACAAGGTAAGCTTCCATGGTATGCTTTGATCCGGTTAACTACTTGGTAGCCGGTGTTTTTCCCCGTAGACTCTACTAGGGCCCAAACCTTTAAATTAAAGAGTGACTTTAAATATTATGTTTGGGATGACCCTTATCTGTGGAAATTTTGTAGTGACCAAGTAGTTAGGAGATGTGTGCCTGATCATAAGTTTCACTCTATATTGCATTTTGCTCATGCTTCGCACAGGTGGTCACTTTGGACCCCAAAGAACTGCTAGGAAAGTGTTAGACAATGGATTATTCGGCCTTCCTTGTTTCATGATTCCCATCTCGTTTTGTAAGTCATGTGATAACCGTCGAGAACGGAGTATTTCCCGTAGGCATGAGATGCCCCCAAACCCTATATTGTTTTGTGAGATCTTTGATGTTTGGGGTATTAATTTTATGGGTCCATTTCCTCGCTTCATATGGTTATACTTACATACCGCTAGCTGATTATGTCTCGAAATGGGTTGAGGCGAAAGCCACTCGGACTAATGATTCTTCAGGTGGTGGATTTTGTTAGGTCTAACATTTGCTGCAGTTTGGCATTCCTAGAGCTATTATCGCTTACTGTGGCTCCCATTTTTGCAACCGAAGCATGGGTGCCTTGTTACGCAAGTATGGAGTGCTCAACAAGGTCTCTACAGATACCATCCTCGCACCAACTCAAGCCGAAGTCTCAAATAGAGAGATTAAGCAAATCCTTCAGAAGACTGTTAACTCTACCCGGAAAGATTGGAGTATGCAATTAGAGGATGCTTTGTGGGCATATCGCACCACCTACAAGACGCCGATTGGGATGTCTCCTTATCGGATTGTCTTTGGTAAGGCATGTCATCTTCCTATTGAGTTGGAACATCAAGCCTATTGGGCCATTAAGCGAAAGGTAACATGGATTTGGCTAAGTCCGGGATGGAACGGAAGCCGCTGCAAGAGTTGGATGAGCTTAGATTGGATGCCAATGAGAGTTCAAGGTTGTACAGGGAAAAGACTAAGGCATTCCATCATAAGCATATTATGAGGAAAGAATTTTCTGTGGGCCAGAAAGTTCTTCTGTTTAACTCCCGTTTGAAGTTTATGCCTGGTAAGCTTCTATCTAAATGGGATGGCCCTTTTGAGATCACTAAGATATTTCCATTTGGTGCTGTTGAGCTATGTGATCCACCCACAGGAAGAACCTTTAAGGTAAATGGGCATCTCCTCAAGCAATTTCATGAGGATCCCAAGAATGCCGGAGAGGAAGCGTAGATTCTCCTCATTGATGCCACTTATCCTCCTTAAACCCTTGGGGAGTATTCTTCTTTCTTCTCCCTCTATCTCTTTTATTTGTTTTCCTTTTTCTACTTTGCTTTTTGAAAATAAATACAATATCTCTTTCTATGATTGCTACATATTAGGAACTTGGACATTTTGGTTTTAATGGATCATTCTTTGGTCTCAATTCTTGATTCTTTGATTACATGTCTTGGTAGTTGATTTGATGTTGTTGATTGCCTAAGTTGGTATTGACCTTGTGAGGTTTTGGGCCTGCTTGAATGAAATTCATCTTTTCCCATTCTTTCTTTCATGTGTGCATCTGCTCCTGATTTGTGTTCTCTAGAACTTGCTCATTTTCTTGTTGAAACTACATTTTTCACTTACATGCATAATATATGATGGAAGCTTGCTTTCCTTCTTTTTTTCCCCACTATGGCCAAATAGCTTTCCCTTGCATTATGTTTCCTTTGCTAGCCCCTTTGTGCCTTTTCGACTCATTCTTTTCTAAGCCACATTACAAGCCTAAGCGTAAAACCATTTTATTCCGCACCTTGGAAATTTATTGAGCATTGGTTTCACCTTGGTTTTGTGTTTAAGTGTGGGGGTTGCTCAAGAGTGCAACAGTTTAAGTGTGGGGGGAGATATTTGATTTTGTCATTGTGATTATGTATATAGTTCTTCAAAAAAAACAAACAAAACAAAAAGAAAAGAAAAGAAAGAAAGACAAAGGAAAGAAAGAAGGAAAGGAAAAAAAAAAGAAAAAGAAACGAAAAGAAAGAAAGAAAATGCATAGAAAGAAAGGAAATTTACGAGTAAAATAAAATTTTTTATATATAGAGAATGATTGTGTTAATCAGTGCTCTTTTTAATTTATTGGGTGCTTAGCCTCTCATTCTATACTATTACCTACCTTCACCCTAACCCCATTACAACCTTTAATTATAAGCTCTCTTGATTTGTGCATGCATGTGTTATGAGTAGTGGAGACGTAGAAATTGAGCAAGCTTATGGTAGAACAATTTTCTTGAGTAGAATTTGAGCGATACACTTATTTACCTTAAACACTTGAGAGATTGATTGATTGAGCGCATCATTTGAGAGACCATCATTTGTGATTAGCATAATTGATTGAGATTACCAGGAATTGTAATTTGAGATGAAGGGATTTTGGGTCTTGATTGATTGGTTCTAATGAAGCTTTGTGTCCCTTGTTCAATTTTTGCCTTGTTAGCAATTGTTAGAAAAGAAGAGTTCCAAAAGGTATTGTGTGATCGTTTCCGTTTCCGACCACCGCGCTGCTCAGATCCGGTTGATTGAGGAGGCCCTTCGTTTATTTTCGTTTCGAAACGAGGTTCCTTAGTCGGGGGAATCAGAACGCAATCTCAGTAATCAATTTTTGAAAGACAGAGAGGTCCAATCTTACGCCCTTTCCCCGCCATTCAGCTTTGAAAAGGTGTGCTTTCCGGCCGGTCTTCGCCGTTGTTCTACTCCGTCATTAACTCGCCGTGACGCCGTGTCTTCGCCTCGTTTTCGCCGCCGTTCCCGCCCGTGAGAAGGTGAGCCTTTTCCGAGATTTCTTCGGGTCCGATCGGTCCTCGCCGCCGGCTCGACTCGCTGCTCGACTCGCCTTTGCTTTTCCCGATCATCGAGGTTCGAGGTTTTGTCTCCCCGCCGTTTTTTCGCTTTCTTTTGCCGACGACTCGCCTT
The DNA here is from genome assembly GCA_019022615.1 of Acacia melanoxylon. Taxonomy (NCBI): domain Eukaryota; kingdom Viridiplantae; phylum Streptophyta; class Magnoliopsida; order Fabales; family Fabaceae; genus Acacia; species Acacia melanoxylon. The sequence continues at coordinate 3,410,547 of JAFJYJ010000045.1, read as the reverse complement.
TGTTCGTCGAGGTCTTGGGTGCGGGTTTGTGCTTCCCAAATCCAGCTATGTAATGGGTTTGTGCTTCTCTGCCTTCTCAAAAGTTATGTGACTTTTCTTTTGTTAAAGCAAATCTCAGATCCAGCTTTGTCATGGGTCCCGGAATTGGCTTAGTGCTGTCTGTGGTGTTTTTTTTATCTGTGTTTTTGGTCCTGCATCTCTGTTAGTTTCTGTGTTCGGTTTCCTCTGGGTTGGGCATTTTGCTGCCTTTTTTTTTGAAGTTATGCTCGATTCGTGCATTCTTAGTTTTGCTCTTGTTGCTATCCTCTGAGTTTTTGGCCTAGTTGTGACAATGGAGAAGCAAGGGTCCAAATCGAAAGATGGGGACTTGGTAATGATAGTGCAAACTGAGAAGGCTAAAGAAAATAGTAACCTGCAGACTCCACATCCTGCTCACCAAAGAAACCAAATTTCTTATAGAAGCAAACTTTTGGAGAAGGAGGAGGAGGTGTTTTCTCAAGAATTAGAGGATCAAATGAAAGAATGGCTTTGTGAGGAGAAGGAGATTTCTCCACCTCTTACTAAGGAGCAGAAACTCTCTCTTGCTTCCTTACCAAAGCTAAGCCTACCGGATGAAAGGTTGATGGATCTTTGTCGTCCTTGGAAGGATGCCTTAATTCTTACTCTGCTAGGAAAGTCGGCAAACTTAGAAATGATGAAAGACAAGATTGCTTGGATCCTTAGATCAACAAGTTTTGAGCTCATTGATCTACCAAACAATTACTTTGTGTTTAAAATAGGAAACAGAGATCTGCGATTGAGATTATTGTTTGATGGTCCTTGGGTGATACAAGGGCATTATCTAGCGGTGTAGAGATGGAGTCCAAATTTCAACCCCTACAGCAATGAGATTCAAAAAGTAGCAGTTTGGGTTCGTATTCCTACTCTTCTGATGCATGTTTATTCTGAAGAGTGTCTACTTGAAATAGGTAACATGATTGGTAAGGCCATCAAGGTAGATGTTAATACATTAGCACAATGCAATAATCAAAGCATGATGGTGGAAAGAGGGAAGTTTGCCAGGGTTAGTGTTGAAGTAGACTTGAAGCAAGCCCTGAAATCTAGGTTTGTTATTAGATCTACTATCTACACCGTGGAATACGAGGGCTCGACCTAACTGCTTTAAATGTGGTAAGTATGGACATTCTCAAGAGAAGTACCCGCTTTCTCGGATCACGGGGAGGATTTGCCGAGAGAAACCTCTTCCACAAATGAACATAAGACACACTTCAAAAAACTCAAGCAATCGCCTTGCTCATCCTAAGCCTCTTGTAAGCGTACCGCATTAACTCGATGTAGAATTTGGCTCATGGATGATAGCAAAGAGATACTCCAGAAAAGAATCCACAAACTTGAGCCGTAGAGGAAATTAGGGAAAATGCCCGAGAATAATAAGTCACCGGGAAGGAGAAGACATCTGCTTTTCGAGTTCAAGGTTTGATGTGTTGCAAAGAGGTGAAAGATCCTATCTATCCGAAAGGTGTGGATCGACCTAAAAGACAAAGTAGCTACGACTACTTGGAGAAGGAAAGAGGGTGAACCCCTACCTTCCACAAAGGAAGGAGGCTTTGTGTCTAAAGAGAGAATAGAGTCATCTAAGGAGAGCGGAAATAAGGAAGATGTGATCGGCCACATTGAAAAGGAAAAGTTGAATCTCGACACAGATGGAAAATGTCCTTTGGTGATTGAGGAGCCTCAACTACAGCCTACTGCGAAGGGAGAAAAGAAAGAGAAGGTGATGAAAGTGAAAGAAAAAGAGGGTAAGCCATCCAATGTTCTCGTGGGACAATCGAGTCATTCTACTCACGATTACAATCTAAGGCCCAACGGTTTATCCTTTGTGCGAAATAAGAAGAAAGCAGCAAAGGCACACAATGTTGTCATTGGATCCACCAAGGCACTTGAAATTTCGAAAACCAGGGAATCGAAGGAGCATGCCGGGGATAAAAAGAAGACTAATGAAGAAAAGGAAATAGTGCCGTGCAACCCAGACATCGCAGATTCTTCAACAAAAAATGGGAAGAATGATGATGTTGATAAAGGAATTGAAGACTCAGCAGTTGTGCCATCATCCTTATCTCCTACCGAGTCGATTGATCATATTGCGATGATGCAGATTTTATGGAGGGGCAAGAATCCTTGGTTGCAGAAACCCAGTTTGAGCTTGGACGGGAGCTAGACGTCGGTCAGGCCAGGTAAGTATTTGTTTCCTTGCATTTTAAGTATATCTATTTAATGATCATAGCCTCATGGAATTGTAGGGGAGCCGGTAAACAGACCTTCCTATTGATGTTAAAGATATTGTCGTAAAATATAACATTGAAATTCTCTACCTTCTAGAGCCTCGTATTAGTGGCACTAGAGCTGATATTGTTTGTCGTAAGCTTGGTTTTAGCAATTGGATTCATGTGGAATCTAATGGGTTCTCTGGGGGTATCTAGCTTTTGTGGGACAAGGAAAATTTTGATATTACATATATATCATCTACCACCCAAATGCTCCACCGTCAAGTTCATAATCGTGTAAGTAACTTTTCGTGCCTTATCACTTTGGTTTATGGTGAAACTAACTCTATTGGCGGGCATATGTTATGGGACTCCCTCCGTCATTTAGCCAATAGCTCTACCCTTCCTTGGATAGTCCTTGGCGATTTTAATGCATATCTATCCCCATCAGACAAATTGGGAGGGGCGGTCCCATCATGGACCTCAATGAAACAGTTCAGAGATTGTATTGATGATACAGGACTTATTGAAGCTAGGTTTCAAGGGGAGAAGTTTACTTGGGAAAAAGAGGGCCTGAAGGAAAGATTGGATTGGGTCTTCACCAACTTCTCTTGGCTTTCCCCGCTACCAAACTCCACCGTCCGTCATGAGCTAAAATTTAAATCTGATCATAGGATTGTGGTTGTCAATTCCAACCTCTCTCCCCGTTGCTATCGTTTTCGTAAATCCTTCTCTTATCGATTGCTTGGTCCCTTGAGAACGATTTCAAAGATATCACCGCCGAAGCCCGGCGGGATAATAATTGGCTAGATGGTCTTCACAACTTTAGAGAATCAGCTCGGAATGGAATGAGAATCGTGTAGGAAATTTCACCAACAAGAAAAAAAAAGTTGCCGAGACGCTTTAGAGGGCATTGACAAAAGCAGAAAATGAATCTCCAAACTGGTTTATTTCGCTTAGAAAGAAAGCTTTGGGAAGAATACCATAAGGTGGCATCTCGGAAGAAATTTTCTGGTTCCAAAATCCGAAGTAAATGGCTTCGGGTGGTGACGAAATACAAGGTTTTTCCATGCCTCAACCATGGTTAAACGAAGAAGCAGAGAATTGGAGCCGTAAAAAAGATGAAGGGGTTTGGATTGATGATCACGACACTTTGAAATTGATGACCCATGATTTCTTCAAAAATTTATATACAAGGGATGCAACAAAGGTGAGAGATCCCGAGGGATGGTGTTCTAACTTTCCTTCCATTGACGAGAATATGCTTCTCTTTCGTCTAAAAATGTTTGCAAAGTCGAGATAAAAAATGCAGCCTTTGCCATTGGAGCTTTTAAAGCTCCCGGTCCCGATGGTCTTCAAGCTCACTTTTTCCATTCTCGATGGACCGTTATAGGTGATAAAATATGTGACTTCATTGAAGATTGTTTTAACAACCCCTCTAAGCCGTCTAGCATAAATCATTCCAAAGTTGTTCTTATTCCCAAGGTTGATAATCCAGCTACGTTGAAGGAATTTTGTCCTATTTCCTTTGCAATGTGAGCTTCAAAATCATTACTAAGCTCCTAGCTAATAGGTTTAGGGGAATCATGCCCCATCTTATTAGTCAAGAAAGGGTGCGCTTTTATTGCTAATAGATCTAGCCGTGATAATATCCTTATTGCTCAAGAAATTATCCATTCCATGAGGATGAGCGGGAGGAAGAAAGGTTTTGTGGCAATCAAAATTGACATGGAGAAAGCTTTCGACATTAGATTGGGGTTTATCGAAATACCCTAGAATGTATTAACTTGGAGAACAACCTCATTGATCTCATCATGGCCCGTATCTCTACTACATCTATGTCTATCCTTTGGAATGGGATAAAACTCCGAGCTTTAACCCTTCTAGAGGAGTCGATTGGGGTGATCCCCTGAGCCCATATATATTTGTTCTCTGCATGGAGCGCCTGGGCCATTTAATTAAAGCCGAATGTGAAGGGCGTAGGTGGAAACCCTTTCTTTTCAAGCGAGGTAGCCCACACATCTCCCACCTTTTCTTTGCCGACGACCTCATTCTTTTCACAGAATCTTCTAGTGATCAAATGATTGAAGTCCGAAGAGTCATACAAAGCTTCTGCGAAGTCTCGGGGCACAGAATCAACCTTGACAAATCACAAATGTTCTGCTCCAAAAATATTAACTTCAATAGGCTCTCGAGCTCAGTCAACTCCTTGGGATTGGGATTGCTGCTGACCTAGGTAAATATTTGGGTGTTCCTATCATCCATAAAAGAGTTTCTCATGCTACCTATAACCCTATTGTGCTAAGAGCCGAAAAAGTTGTCCTCGTGGAAAAGCAAATTTTTGACTATGGCGGGACGTTCGTTCTTATCAAGTCTCGTATTATCTTCTCGCCTAGCCACCGCATGCAATCATCTCTCCTCCCAATTTGTACTATTAGAGAAATTGAGCAAATTTCCGTAAATTTCCTTTGGTCTCGGGATGATGACGTGAGAAAAATGCATCTTATTGCTTGGGATAAAATTACAAAAGCAAAGAAACAAGTGGGTCTCGGGTTTCAAAAATCTTCGCCGTCGAATAAAGCTTTTATTATGAAACTTTGCTTTGGAGTCTTTTAACAAAAAAAAGATGCCCTCCTGGGTTCAATGTTTGTGGTCCAAATATAATTGTGGCAACTTGTATCTCGCCTAATATCTCCGTAAAGAAAAACTCTTCCTCTGCTGGAAAGCGATTGTCGAAGTTTGGGATAATTTTCTCGGTGATGTGGGTAAAAAGGTCAATAACGGGGCGGGTACCAAGTTTTGGACTGACCTTTGGCTCCCTCTTGATCAACCCATCATCTCCTTTATTCAGTATCCTTCCTCTATCAACGTAGAGGAGACGATTAGGGATCACCTTCGTCTAATGGACGGTGGGACTATCACGAGATGGTTTGGAGTTTTACCTCGGATATTACTAATTTCATTTTACAATCGAATCCACCCTCTAATAATTCCCGATTGTTTTACCCGGAGAGCAGCTAAGGACGGGGTTTCTCCGTAAAATCGGCCTACCAATTTCTTTCTGACAACGTTGAAGCAAGCGCTAATAACTTCTGGGCCCAAGTGTGGAAATGGCAAGTTCCTGAAAAAATTAAATACTTTATGTGGCAAGTTGGTCATGAGAGACTTGTCACCAACTCTCTTCGGGCAAGGAGGGCCTCAAGAACGATAATGGTTGCCCTTTTCAATGCAATAGTGAGGAAAATGTGATTCACATAATTCGAGATTGTGAGCGCGCCGTGTTTATGGAAACTTATTTTAAAACCTAACTATTTCTCTCGCTTTTCTCGCGGCTTGCGGTTTGGCTCAACCGAACACCAAGCATAACCCAGGGAAAGGGAGATTTATGAATTTCTCATGGGTGAGAACCTTTAGCCTGGGATGCTGGATTCTTTGGACTACTGATGTAAATTTCTTTTTCGTGAATGACCACGAAACAAGGGAGATGTTACACCGGCAGCTATCTACTCATGGAGAATGAAGCGAATCAAAAGCTAAAGCACAAGATTTTCCAACTGGACAAGATAGATGAGGAATCTTGGACACCCCCTCTGAGAATACAAGGTTCGCATCGATGTGGACGGATCGGTGCTTCAACAACATAAAGCCGCATGTGGGGAGTACTAAGAAATTCTAAAGGGGATTGGTTGATGGGCTTCTATAAACCCCTTGGCCTACTTTCATCATTGAAGCTGAAATTTATGCTATCCGGATAGGGTTGCGGATTGGCCTTCGGATGGGGTTACGAGCATCGTCATTTACTCCGACTCTCTTGATGCCGTCAATATCCTTATGAGAGATTGCCCTGCTGATCATCCTTTGAAAGACATTATTGGGGAGACTCGAGACCTTTTGTTCCGAGACTGGGACGTGGAGCTTCATCATACTCCAAGAGAAAACATCTCTTGTGCTAATTATATAGCCAAGCAAGGCCACAATGTTGCCATTGGTGCCGATATGGCCATGATTCCAACTATCCCGAGAGGCTACCTAGATATGGTTTTGAAGGATCAGCAATCCTGCCATTCATAGTTTCCTTCTTACTGTTGTTTCAGGGGCTAAAGTCTTATAATCTAGCTCATATTTCTCACTTTCAAGCTTCGGCTTGCCCATTTTATGAAAAAGAAAAGAAAAGAAGAGTTCCTCTTTTAGGTCTTTTTCTTTGAATTTTGCTCAGGAGTGCAAAAAGATAAGTTGAGGGGAATTTGATAATTGAATATTTTATACACTTCTTTTTATCTCTTGATTAATAGTTTAGGACTCTTTAGTTAATAAATAATGGCTTTTATACTTATTTGGGCTTTGGACCTTTTATTATATTTTAGCCATTTTTAATAATAAAATTCCAGTTTTACATTGCTTCACTAATCCTACCATAACTCTTGAACCGCACATCGGATTTGCCTCATTTTTGTTTCATATTTCAGATGATTCGTAGAGCTACAATGTTATGAAGACATGAAGGGCAAATTCGGACAAGAAGGCTGTCGATTTTGGAGCCAAAGTCAGATTTTTAATTGGGCTCGAATTTGTAATTAAAACCCATTTTTATTATTTTCCGTTTTGGGCCCGAATTGTGGATTGGAGCCCCATTTCATTTTTCCATTTTAGGTTAAGTGAGGCAGCAGCCAAAAACACCTGATCATTCACGTTTTTAATGAGTTTAGGATTAAATACAGAAGTTTCAAATTCTCTAAAATGTTCTTCGTGTTCTTCGTCTTTTCTTCGTTTTTCCCAGCCATGTTCGGCTAAACTTCTGTGATTAACCCAACGTTGAGGATTCCATGATTCGTCTAGAGAACTTGTGCTTAATCGGTAACTTTACTCATTTTTGTTTTCATCTTATCAGATTTGATTTGTGGAAATAGTTTGAATATTATATTTAATATTCGGTTTGGTTCATCCCAAGGACTGAGTCCGAATTAGGTTACAGTGTTGCTGTGCGATCACATAGTGAGACGCCACTGTTCGGACAGATTCTAGGCGACCGTCTAGTCGAGGGATTTCTGGACGAACGCAGAGATTTCGGTTCATCCAGAACCATACGCGAGTTCGTTTATATTTCGTTCGATGAAGGAAGTTTCTGGAATCTAAACATTGGGTTGATCGTTTTAATCTGTTTCTGCATATTTCGTTTTGTTTCAGTTTGTTTTTGTTTTTAATCTGTTTAAATCAAAAAAAATCCCCCAATTTGTTACTGTTCTGTTTTATTGTTGTTCGAATCGAACCGACTGTGAATTCGTTGGGAAACGACCCAGGTTACATTATACTGCAAATCCTTTTCTACTCTGGTTATTTTGGGAGATCACGGCAAATCTCTGTCAAAAAGCTTATGACTTAATCCATGCAGTTTCCTCATAGTGGGTCGGTCCAGCACCTTGTACTCTTACAAGTGCCTAATACTTTGATTTGTATCTCCATACCTTATAAAACTCATATTGGTCTTATTTCATCTTTGCTCCCGCATAGATGACTGACCAGGGACATTTAGGATAATCTTTATGATACATTCAAGGATATAGTCATCATAATAAACATGCAAATGATATGATAACAAAATGGATAAATACTTTAAATAACAATAATGTTTAAAGTACAATGATTGGCCCCTAGGCATAATTTCCAACAGGTTGCTGTGAACTTGGAGGAACAAATGCATGTTTGAAGAGGTGATATGCCCGTAAACCATAGCAAAATTGTGTTTTGGTATGTGAAGAAAGTTAAAAGAGGAAGACTAGGTTTTGAAAAAATTAAAGGGACAAGGCAGAGGTGAATATTAGATGGGAGGCTCCAATGTTGGGATGGGTCAAAATGAATGTTGATGGTGCATCTAAAGGTGTGGGAAGAATTGCTGGATGTAGTGGTTTAATAAGGGGTAATAATAATGGTGAGTGGATTGCTAGGTTTGCAAGGAAATTAGGATATTGTACAACTATTAAAGATGAGTTATGGGATGTTCTGACAGGTTTAGAGTTAGCTAAATGATATAACCTTAACTGTATAATTGTGAAGTCACTAGTGCAAAAAAGGGCTTTAAGACCGCCTCATTTAAACCGGACATTGGACGCACCGGTCTTAAAGGTATGACCGGTGGCAATTTAGTAAATATAAAGAACTTGTTATGTATGACCGGTGGCAGTTTTGTAAATATAAAGAACTTCTTATACCGGATCATTTTTTCATAGGTCTTAAATATATTATTAAAACCCGTTAAAAAACAACCCGGTCTTAAAAATGTTATTAAAAAATATTCAAATATCAATTACTTTATGGAGAAATCTCACACAACCGAACTAATATTTTATGCGGTCCAAAATAATAAGGAAAAATTTAAATATAAAGGTAATAAATTTTTAAGACCGAACATATATAAAAGCTGGTCTTAACAGTTATTCTTTTAAGACCGGACATAAATGCGGCCGGTATAAAATTTAGAAAAAGAGTGCGGATAAAAAATTAATTACTTTTAAGACCAGACTTTAAAATATCCGATCTTTAATACTAATTATTAAGACCGCCTATATTTTCATCCTATTTTAAAAATGAACCGCCAAATAAACATTTCTTCGCAAAAGCTTTTGTTACTATCACTAAAGAACCTCTGTTCACGTTGTGAAACCCTTTCTGTTGCATTACCTCTCTTCATGTCTCGAAAATGAACGGTGAAAACGATTTTATTCCTGTTCCGGGAACGCCAGTTACTGCTGTGAGTCAGAACGAACCCTCTTCATCTCACAATGAGCCTCGTAACCGCCCTGCACGTCATGGTAGAAGAGGCACACGAATGATGGATGTAACCCTAAGTCGAACTTCTGGCTCAAGGCTAGAGATTCAGTTTGATGAAAAGTTGGAACCTTTTGGTCCCAAGAAATCCAAATATACTAGTTTTGTTGGCTATCTAGCACGCAACAAGGTTAGCATCTTGGCAGATGAGTGGAAAAGTGTGGAGGTTGGCACAGTAAAGGATCCTATTTGGGACACATCCGGCTTACATACACTATCCCTGACTGTCAGAAGTTGAAAGCCCAGACATTGTCTTATTGTGCTGATCGGTGGAGGAAGTTTAAGACCTTTCTAGCTACCAAGTATATTTTTGCCGAGGTTCAGCCTCAAGAAAATCCTTGGGAGAAGTACACATTTATTTATGAACAAACTTGGCAACAATTTGTTCACCATGACCACTCCCGAAGCTCGGTGAGTTTATATTTAGTTTTGTTTGCCCTTTTGTGTGCTTATTAAGTCATGGATATGTGAATGTTATTCATCTAATCCCGTTAGTTAAATGGTTTGGTGTGTGAATAGAAGTATACATTTCCTACCTTTGTCTATGCAAGTCCGATATGTAAACCCGAAAAGGTAACATACTAAGAAGGTAATTAGGGAAATAATAATGGCATAAGAGTCAAGCCATTATTATAGTCTTAGTTCTCATTTATAGTAGGTAGTGGTTAGACATTGCACGTTAGTATGTTAACTGTAATGGTTTCTGGTGCAAGCCGTTTATTGGGGCTTAAGATTCAAGCCTCTAACTATATATAAGAGGTTAGTCTAATATGTGTAGGAAATAGTTATGTTGAATGAATGAATTGACTGAGTTTGCAACATTTCAGCAACTCCCTTTCCTCTGTTTCTCCCAATCTCTTCTACCATTCTACATCTTTCTTAAATAAAATGTTGAAACTTGATTAAGTGAATTTGGCTAATGTTTGACCTTCATATGAAGTAGAAGTTCTCTAATTTTTGTTAGACATCAATGGCTAGAATTCATAATTAATAGTTTTTTTGTTTCATTTCTGATTCACAAAAAAGAAGGGAACAAGCACAGAAGATAGGGAGAAAGAATGATTGCCTGCATAGGGCTTCTCGGATATGAAATGGCTGAAAAAGAATTGATGGCGGCCAAGCGAAGAGATTGGATGATGAAGTCGAATCCAATCCTTCGATAGTTGATCGCCCATCTCCTATACGTCGCGAGGAGTTGTGGTTGCATATTCGGCAAAAGCCAAGCGGCGCCTACACGAGTGAACAAACGCGTGTAGTTGCTGAAAGAATTGTAAGTATCGTTATTGTTATTTTTTAGTTACTAAACATGTTTCATTACTAAGCTTCTCATTATCTGTATCTTACAAGAAGATCTTAAAAAGAAAGAAGCAGGGGGATCTTTTGTGTCGGACGGGAGGAATGATGTTCTGATCGTTGCGACCGAACCGGATCACGCGGGCGTGTAAGGGGGTTGGAGGACGGGTAGGTCTGAAGGAATACTTTGGTAAATCCAAACGCCACAAACAAAGTATGGTTACCCGGGAGGAGATGGAAAACAGACGGGCAAATTAAGTGAGGAAGCGGCTAGAGAAGAAATGTGGCAATCCCCGGATGAGCCGGATGAAGGAGGAAATGAATTAGATGAGGCTGCTTTTGAGCTCTCGTCCCGCAGAGCAAGTGTTCCATCACACATTCACTGCGGTTATGCAAGGTAGAGCACTAGGGGGCTGCATTGTTGGACAGTCAGAGCAACCTCCTCCTCAAGTTCCATCCCTTTGTCAAGCTGCATCCCCTCCTCCTCAAGTTCCATCCCCTGGTCAAGCTGCATCGCCTCCTCCTCAAGTTCCATCCCCTGGTCAAGTTGCATCCCCTCCTCCTCAAGTTCCATCCCCTCGTCAAGCTGCATCCCCTCCTCCTCAAGTTCCATCCCCGTCTGCTCATTTGACTGCCAAGGAAAAAATATCTGATTTGGTAAAAAAATTTATTTTAAAGATAAATCGTGGCCTATCCAAGAGGTAGTTGAAAGAAGGAATATCACCAAGAGGGGGTGAATTGGGGATATAAAATTTTTCCTCGAATCCTCTGTTTAACCGAATGTAAAACAAAGATGAACGTAGTAGGATAAGTGAGATTCAACACAATGGATTTATCCCGGTTCGGTCTAAATCCTTGACCTACGTCCGCTTCCTGCACTCTCCGGGATTTTCACTAACTTCAACGATTACACACTCAGAACTCTCGAAGCAATTCTCTCTCTAGAACTTGCTCCCCTTACAAGTTGTAATCAAATATCCCAATCCCAAAGTCCCAATACTTTGAGATTCTTACAAGAAGTATAGTCAATGATGAACTCTCTAAAAGAGTAGATTAATAAACACTGAAGTATGATATATCGGAAGATATTCTCTCTGTAAGTCGAAACACAAAGTATTCTTAATTGCTAGTTGAATGCACAGCGTTTCGGGGTAGTTGGAGACTTGAATGCTTCATCTATTTATAGGCCGGGTAGCATTGATGACCATTGGGAGGAATTAATGAGCCGTTGTGTGTAATCAATATGTCCGTTGTAAAACACTTGCTCTGTTTCCTCGTACGCTTCGACATTCGTCCGTGCTTTGATTATTCGACCATTTATTCTTCATTGACATTCTTTATTCAAATTGTCCGTTAAGACACATTCTGAATTTTGCACAGGTGTAGCCGGAATGCTTTTTGCTTGCTCGTAGGTTTCTTGCCGAATGGTGAATGTATTTACTTTGCATTTAATGCTTCGACAAACCGAAGTGCTTTATCTTAATCACCGGTAATTTGTACTTTGATGATCTCGAAACTTATTCAAACACTGGTTAAAAGCATTTGGTAAACTTAATAAACAAGAAATATAAGTAATAAGGTAAATAACATCATCGGAGAAGTTACGCAGACGAGACTCGAGAACGGGATGATATTACTCGGGCGAGTATTAGCTTGCTCGGGCAAGCTCTTTGAATCATGTAAAAACACTTCCTTTTCGCTAATGCTCGGGCGTGCTTTTTCGTTGCTTGCGAGATGATGCTCGAGCATGGTGATATCTATGCTCGGGCAAGCTCTTCAAAGGGATGGGAATAATGTCTTCCAGCGATGTTGCTCGAGCAAGACTTACTTCTTGCTCGGGCAAGGTCCGGAGTAGACTTATCTTTCGTAGAGCATTTAACGTTGCTCGGGCAACCTTTTGTTCTTGCTCGGGCATATGCTCGGGCAAGCCGGTTTTCGTGCTTGGGCAAGCTTCGAGTAGAAGGAAAGAAGGCTTCAAGTTGGTTGTTGCTTGGGCAAGCTATTTTCTTGCTCGGGCAAAGTGAAGGCGAGTTGAATCCTAGTATAGCGTCAGAAGTTGCTCGGGCACTCTTTTTCTTATGCTCGGGCGGGTGCTCGGGAAGCCAATTTCCGGTGCTCGGGCAAGAGGCTATGCAATTGGCTCTTTGCTTCTGTTTCGATCTTGCTCGGGCACACCAAGTACCTTGCTCGGGCAAGGTGCTGCTTTCAAAGCGTTTTACGAGATTGCTCGGGCATGTGGCCAATGCTTTCGCTTCTCTCAACATCCGATGTTGCTCGGGCAAGGTCATAACCTTGCTCGGGCAAGCTATACTTTCAGGCCTTTTCGTAGGGTGCTCGGGCAAGTGTTTGTTCTTTCCTTAGTTCTTCGGTGAACCCGTTGTTGCTCGAGCAACCTTCTTACCTTGCTCGGGCAAGGTCATGCTTTCGACTATTTTCGGGGAGTGCTTGGGCATGATCCTTTATGCTTTCTTTCTTCTTTTCACCGAATCCCGACATTGCTCTAGGCAGGCTTACTATCTTACTCGGGCAAAGTTATTTTCAACTCAAAAATACTTAATTCAATACTTTGAAATTGTGATCATCAAAATCCAGGAATCTACAGTAGTAGGCGTCCCTCATCCTGTAGATGTTTACCTTGACAATAAAGATGTAATGTCCCTCGCGATTCCCGGACGAGCTTAGTAATCCAATCATTCAACTCGTTTATGAAGTAAGTATCTCGATTCTATGAGTACATAATTTAAATGCATCGTTTAGACACACATAATATATACTAATTCCCTGATCGATGTCATTATTGTAAGTTCATGCAACAAGAATTGGCCAAACAGGGCAGAATAAATGATTTTGGATTCTTGTGCCCAGTCTATGCAAGCACAACATCGTTGGACTTGAGACAAGAATACATGTCAACCAGGGTGTGTGAAGTGAGAAGAAAGGTGTACGTGTTTCCATACTTCCACATGTACATATCACAATTCTTATATGCAATTCACTTAAAATAATTCTGCTACATATATCACTGAGTACTTTACTGTTGTGAATTTTCAGCCGCCACTGGCAGTTGGTTTTCATGTGCATGGAGGATCATAAAGTTATCTTCTTATGCTCCACTCACAATGGGTTAGAGCCTATATTGAGGCAGAGCATCAACAAGTAAGCATGTCATTTTGATTCTCTTGTCTGAAATCTCTACTGTGAATTTTCAGTGAATTATTGATAAATTTTTGATTGTGATGTGCCATGATGACCTTCCAAGTCAAGGTAAACAAAAAGCGTGGGTCTCAGGCCACTTATCCTAAATGGTTAAGACCAGAGGTTAGTACATATTTGGACACTGTCACACTACCTTGTGAACTTGGTCAGTAAGCTATATATGCTAGCTCTAATATATATTCCTTGTTCGTTTTAGACCCATCGGCAACCAACGGGGTCCAACTTATGTGGCATGTACGTCTTGAAACACATGTATGATGTTATCAGGAGAAGAATGACAAAATTGTTTTCAAAGGTAAATGTATTTGATGTTACATATTGTGGCTAAATTCAGTTTCTGGCTTCATATTACATATGAAATATGCACGCAAGTTAATTCAGTTTATCTTCATGTTACATATGAAATATGCACGCAAGTTAGTTCAGCTTTAAATCTTTGATTACGTATGTTTGCCGGACTCCGCCCCTTTCCGGATGATGAAGTGGAGCACATACGCAATTTGTTTTGTGAATATCTATATGAACTAATTAATTCCTAAATTCATTTGTAAAATATACGCACAATGTGTAATTCAATAATAAATTTATATATTTTTTGAAGAAATTCGTTCATTCATTCTATATATTTAGTGCTTGAAATTTGAGGTACATGATGTTGTAAATGAGAAAAAATAGACTATCCGAAAGTCCTAAGTGCTAAAAGTCTTCGTTTATAAAAATATGGCGACACCTTTAGGACCACGTAATTATTAAACCTCGGTGCTAAAAGTCTTCATTTATATATATATATAAAAAACTATATCTAGACTTTTAGGACCGGACGTAATTATTTGTCCGGTCTTAGAAGTCTTCTAAAAATTCGCTAGACTTTTAGGACCGCATCTTTATAGTACAACCGGTCCTAAAAGTCTACGTTTAATTAATTAAAAAATATGTCTAGACGTTAAGACCGCATATTTATTAAACGTCCGCTCCTAAAAGTCCATCTTCTTCATTTATTTTTAAAAATATGGCGAGAGTTTAGGACCGCGTATTTATTAAACCTCCGGTGCTAAAAGGCTTCGTTTATTTCTTAAAAAACTATGGCTAGACTTTTAGGACCGCATATGACTTATACATCCGGTCCTAAAAAGTCTTCTAAAAATTCGCTAGACTTTTAGGACCAAATGTTTATATTTTGTCCGGTCCTAAATGTCTACGTTTAATTAACAAAAAAATATGTCTAGACTTTTAAGACCGTAGTTGTTTTATATCTCCGCTCCTAAAAGTTTAGTCATAAAAATATTTTTTAAAAATATGGCTTAACATTTAGGACTGTATATATATTTGTTTCCTCTTAATAGTTTTTGACTCAGTTTTCATACAACCGAGGTTCTGGCGTTCTGCTCAAGCTAGGTCCTCATTGTCGTCGATGTTACCTCTCTTGATGTTGAGAAGCATTATCGGTTTCCCGTTTCGTTGTCTCATTTCTTTTTGTCGGAAAATAAGGAAGATACTAAAAGGAAACTGAAAATATTCAACTCAGGTCGAGGTAACACCGACGACAACGACGATCCAACCTTGACAAGAATAGTCATTTGGTTTGTTTTTATTCGAATAAGGTAAACGATCTTTTTTTGTTTTTTGTATGTTCTTAACTGTATTGTGGGAATTGTTAATGTTGATTTACACAAGGATAATGTTTTGTTTGTTTCCTTTTTTGTCGGAAAAAGAAAGAAGATAATGAAAAGGACATGGCGATCGAATATGGAAAAAAAAAGATCTTTATATTATTATTATTTTTCCGCCGCCCGAGGAGCAATAGCAAAGAAAGACGTACAAAAAAAAACAAACAAAAATAAAAACATCTACTCCCCCCATCGTTGTCGAAGGGGAAGGAGTCGTTGGAGAGGTCGGAGAGGTCGTCATCTGAAGGATGGTTCTCAATGTCCTGGGCATCGAGAACCGCCTGCAGCTTTGCATTGACGGCATGATAGACCTGAAAAAGCTGGCCGCAGCGTCGGTCTATATGATCAAGGCGGGCCAGGATGTGTTGAATCATCTGGTAGAGGGCCTGAGCCGAGGCAACGAAGGAGGAGGACCTCGTGGTGGTGGAGCAAACCATTAGGATTTCTCGAAGTGATGGAGAAGAATGTGAAGGAAGTAAAGTAACATCGGGTTTAAATAGAGAACCCCGCCCGAACAATGTGAAACGCCGGAAACAATAACGAGGAGACGCATAGTTCCTCGTAATACGAGGAGACGCCTAGTTGGGAAGTTTATCTCGGAAGTCGAAGAGATTCAATCATTCATTTGAACAGAGCGTAGGGATACGACTTTGAACCTTTAATACCGGATATTGTAAAAGATCCGTTCTTAAAACTAATTAGAAAAAATTAATACTTTAAAAAATTGAATTGAAAAAAAATATTCTGGGACCAGATAAAAGATAAAATGTCGGTCTTAAAAGTAATTGAATTGATTGAGGAAAGTCATTCAAATTATATCACCGATCAAGAAAATAAAATGTGCTGCTCGTAGCTCTCCAAGGAAAAGGGTCATTGATATTGATGAAGAAAGTCATTCAAATTATGGTCTTCCTGATAGTACTCCTTTTTTAAGGGATCTACCAGAAATGAACGAAGAAGATAAAGCAGATAATGAACCCGGCATAAGAAATGATCATCAAGAAGGGATATGGGAGGATATCGCTTTATAAAAGAGTCAATATAATTCATAAGGTAATATTCATATGCAAACTTCTTTTAAAACTTTAAGGTTTTAACTATATTATATTCCTTCTATGTTCTTAAACAATGTCACCGACTATGAAGTTTGTTCTTGTTTTATTTTTGTGGCGGATCGGATCCAAAGGGGCATGTTATAAAAGAGGATGTTATGTTGTTGGGTGGGAATCGATGAAGGCATGGTGAATATTCCATTGGGCATGTATGTTGTATTTGTAACTTATTGTGTATTTGCATTGTAAGTAAGTTATCTTATTGTATAAATTAATTTAGGTGTTGTGGTCATAGTATATTCATTAATTAAGAAGCTACATAACTCATGGTGAATAATATTTGTATTCTTTTTCCCAATTCAATTTATTCATAATTTTTCATAGCTTGTACTTAAAGTATCGACTTTTATGTGCTGGATTGGGTGGTGGATTTGTGAATATATATGATCAGGAAGAACATAACAGAGAAAAAATTCGAGAAAATTTAGACCGGTAATAAATAGGCTTGGTCTTAAATGTTCAACCCAAGAAGACTGCATGTATCAATATGTCCAGTCTTAAAGGTCATGTGTACATATTTGATATTAAGCCGGTCTTAAAAGTTTGTCTTTTAAGACTGGTGTATTTATACGTCCGTTCTAAAAATTCCATTTTTAAGACCGGACGAATTTACTGTCCAGTCTTGAAAGTCAGTCTTTTAAGACCGCGTATAATTAGTTGTCAGGTCTTAGAAGCCGCTATTTTTCAGACCGGATTTTTTTTTGTCCGATCTTATAATTTTGATCTTTTAAGAGCGGCCGAGTTTTTGCCCGGTCTTAAAAGTTGAGTTTTAGGACCGGACAAAAAATATTTCAGCTTTATTTAGTACGACTTTTAAGACGTAATGTTTTAAATGTCCGGTCTAAAAGAGTTTCTTTAAGACCGATTCGAGTCCGGCCTTAAATGTGGACTTTTAATACTGTCGGCTGAACAAGACCGGCCGCGGTCCGGCCTTTACGGTGCCTCTTTTGTCCTGGTCTTAAAGCCCTTTTTGCATTAGTGAGTGTGATTCAATTGCTGTAATTTAGATGTTGAAAAAGTTGCAGGTTGAAGGCGATGTTGGTTATGGTTCGAGGCTGTTGTCTTACATAAGCTGGGAAATGAAGAAATTTTCAAATATCATGTGTCTACATGTATTTAGAGAGGACAATGTATGTATCAATGCCCTTACAAATTTCAATTTTGTATAGGAGGAAACATATGTTAGATTTGGTAAGCCTCGAGCTTTTCTAATTAGCTTTCTTGAATTGGGATGTAAAGGGTGTCTCTTTCCCACGGTTCAAAGTGGTTTAGTAATGTAAATGGGTTAATGCCCCGATTCACAAAGGGGAAAAAAAACTATAGAGGAGCATTTTGGTCATTTAACAATATTCATAAATCTCTAATTAGGCATCTTGGCCTAATTATGAGTTTGTTAAAAATGTAGGCCTAAGTTTGGATTTTGCTATTTTAACTTGATTTAATTGGGATTTTCCCTATATATAATTTAATATATTATTAATATTTGTTGACAATTTCATATTTGATGTACATTTTTTTATTAATAATTAGTATCTATTTTCTATTAAGAAATATTTTGTACAATAATATTCATATTATACATTTTATTTTATTTTTATTTTTTATTTTTTTTATTTTTTATAAATATTATAGAAAAATTCACATATAAAATTTTATAATTTCAATTACAAAAATGATGCATTAATATATATATATATAATAATTTTTTATATTTAATATAAAACTAATTACAAATGAAAAACAATATTGGGATATGATATTGTCACTACCAATGTCACTACCAGCTTTTTTCATCATTAGATCAAATTTCAATAGAAGAGAGAAATAACAAAGGTATATGAGATTATGATCTAACAAAAAAAAAAATGGTAGTGCCATTACTAGTAATCAAAATTGATAGTGACAATATCCCCTATCCCATTTTTATTAATATAATTTCTAGCAATTTTTTTTAAATTTTATCTTTATATTTTAAAGTAAATTGTAAACTGAAATTATAGTTTCGACCAAGTTATTTTATTATTATATAATTAGCAAAAAATCTAATTATTCAAAAAAATTAAATATTATAAAATATAATTATTCTATATAACAAAATCAAATTTCATTTATTGACCATTCACATTCAAAATTCTCCAATATTAGTTTGATGAATAATTACCAATGGAGTTGTGTGCATACAAATCCACTAGTTGGGTCAGATTTCAAATTATTAGGGATATGGAAGATAGAGGAAGAACGACAGTCACAGAGTTAGAGAAGAAAGAGGAATCCACAATCAAGATGACTATGGCCACATGCAAAACGAGAGACGCTAGGGAGTAGGGAGAGGAGAGAGGAGAGAGGAGAGAGGAGAGACTCGACCAACTTCTTTACACCTGAAACCTTACCCTTGGATGTGTTTTAATCACATATCATGGGCTCTCACTCTTGGCCCAACTTACATGGGCCCAGTATCATTTCATTAAAAATGCAAGAAAACATTCAAAAATTGTTTTGGTTTTGTTGTTTTTAAAAATAAATTACTATTTTTTAAAATAAATAAAAAACCTATTTAAAAACAAACAAGTATTGGTGCCCGTTCCATTGTACAAGGAAGTTCATATCTATCAAATACCTCAATTATATATGAAGTTTTCCATAGGTTTGACACTTGTATATGCCTTTTTTTAACCATATGTTTTCAAAAGCATGCAACGTTAAGAGAATAAAATAATTTTATAAATACTTTAAAATAATTCAATTTAAATTAATATTCTTGCGCTCAAGCTCAAATATAATCGAAACACATTAAAATCAAGGATAAGGGTCTTAAATGCCATGGAAGTTTTCGCTCAGGAGCACTGGTAAGACGGAAGTTTTTTTGGGACCAAAAATGCCACGAAAGTTTTCGCTGAGGAGCAATGTTCCCCCGGAAGTTTTCACTAAGGAGCAATTTTGCCCTTCTGCCCCAAATATTAAATTTGACTATTAAATCAGTCAAATACCACACATGTTATGCCTTGAAAAGGTCAAACTTGGAGCCAGAGAAGGAGATCCTTGAGATGTTGAGCTCAAGGCGCGAATTTGTGAAGCCGAACGATCAAAGGACCGAAAGGTCGACTGTCACAAAACCCAAAGGAAGCATCACTTATAATCTAAGCAAATGATCAATCTATACAAACGTAAATATTATCACTATTGATTTGTTTTACTAAACCAATTTTTGGAACAATTCATTTCTCGTTTTGCGTTTCATTTGTGTTTTGTGACAGACCTTTCAGTCCCTTCGATCAGTTCGGCTTCACAAATTCTGGCCGTCTTGAGTTCAACATCTGAAGGATCTCCTTCTCTGACTTGAAATTCGACCTTTTCAAGGCATGACATGTGTGGTCTTTGACTCGATTTAATAGTCAAATTTAATATTTGGGGACAAAGGGAAAAATTGCTACATTTTGTAAACTTCCGGAGCAAAATTGCTCCTCAGCGAAAACTTCTGTGGCAAAATTGATACTTCCTGTGAACTTCCGTGGCATTTTTGGTCCAAAAAAAACTTCCTTCTTACCAGTGCTCCTGATCGAAAAGTTCCATGGCATTTAAGACCCTTAACCCTAAAATCAAATTAGATATATAAAAAATAAATTCGAAAATACTTATCAATAATTTATATTTGTTTACTAATGGATCGAAATTGAATATCCCGGTATAAATCACTAAATGGAATTCCCTAGTTTTTATTATATTTTTCAAAAAAAATTTAAAAATAACCATCAATAAATTTGTTATGGTCCGACATAACGGCCCAAAGGCTTAGGCGGCCCAATAAGAAATATATCATATATTTCGTATATCCCTACGATCATGGAAAACCTATCACATCTACAATCAAGAGATATGATAGATCGTGGACAGCTTACGATATCAATGCATACCCTATAAATACAAGGGCATAAACCTAAGGTGCACACGTTCTAACTCAAACCTAGTAATTTCAGTATCACTGTGCACATTCCCCTTCCCCCCTTTTTAGGCGAATAGTCTATAGTGTGCAGTGATCTCGTCTCCTCCAGGATATCTACTCCATAGATACTCTGGTGGAGTACATTGATCCAATATAAAAGAACTAGCCCATCGGGCTAGACATCTGGTTCCACACTAGAACATTGGCGCCATCCGTGGGGACCTTAAATTTCGATCCCCATGACCACCGATGGCCAACACCAGAAGTTGCAATCGGACTACTCACCCTGGAAATCCATAGCAGGTTGAGGCTACGCAAAATAATCAGGCTCTACGGCCACCAGAGGAAGTTCATGAGGGGAACGTTTCAGATACGGCATCCTCCCCTCCTATAGTCCACAAAACTCAAAATTTAGCCGCGATCGAGGTCTCGGTTCAGAATCCTGACGTCATCCTCCTACAGAAAACACAGGAGTCAATTCTGAGATGCATGGAGAATAATGAAAAGCGCAATAACCTCCATCGCCAGGAAGATCTCAGAATAATGCAGCAGATAATGGAGGATCGATTTAACAAATTTGAGAAGTTAGTCGAACAAAGGGACCAAGAAGACTCGCTGGAAGAACAGAAAGGACACCTCCGAGACAAATAGTCCGTCTCCCGCAGACGGACAGTCAAAGCGTCGGGATACAAGTCGGGCTTTTCCAGGAGCTGGTACGCATCAAGCTCGACTGTCAGCGTCGGAGGTAAAAAAGTTACGCCTGGAAAAGATCGCACAAGCCGAAGACCGACATATGGAGAGAACAGCCCGGCCTCGAGGATCTCCCGAGGAGTACAAGATGAAGTACTTGACCGAATTCAACCGGGTCCTTTCTCGGAGGAAATTGCACCGCACCTTATCCAAAACGTTTGGATCTCACGCATCTCCCGAAATATGATGGGACCCAGGACCCCCGTGTCCACCTCGACACATTCGAGCTGGGCATGTTCGTTCGATTAATTAAAGGCCCGGTCATCTAACGAATTTTCGTGGCAACGTTAACAGGACTGGCCCAGAGATGGCTCCATACTTTGCCCGCCGATTCAATACAACATTTTGAAGATCTTGGGCGGAAATTTGAGTTGAATTTCGCAACAAGTAAGAAAACAAACCAAGTCTCGCTTTACTTTGAGCAAAATCAAACGTAAAAAGGGGGAGACTTCCGTAAATATTTGGATCGGTTCAAAGAAGTGGCTTTACAAGTACGCTCACTCCCGGAAGACGTCCATGTACATTGCATTGTAGATGGCCTGGATCCCTCGTCCCGATTGGCGAAGAATATCTTTAAGAACCGAGTCCATACGCTCACCGAATTCCATACCCGCGCAAAACAGTATTTGGACGTGGAGCATATGGAGATCGCCAATGCTGTCGGGACTGAGAAGCGGGGAAATATATCGCCTGAGGTTAATGGTCAACTGCGAAAGCCAAAGACCGAGGTTATTCAGCGTGCTTGGAACCGAGATCCACGCACCCAAGAAGGAAGACCTGAAGGAAAAACATGGTACGAAATATACACCCCATTAAACGCACCTTGTTCCCAGATTTGGAAAGAGGTGGCCCATACTGAGATGAAAAGAATGGAGAGACCTCGCCCTCCCAGAATCCGCCCTACAACTGATGAATCCAGGTTTTGTGCTTTCCACGATGGACCGGGGCACACTACAGATCAGTGTTTTGAACTCCGAGACGCCATCGAAAGATTCATCAGAGAGGGCAAACTACACCAATATGTGATACAAACCCAGGGGCGTAAAAGTTACAAACGTAAGCAAGGAGGCCGAAGCAGACGTCCGGCCGTCAACCCAAAGAAAGACGAGAAGCGCCGAAAATCGGCCGACGAGGGAGATGAGTTCCCGGAAGCCCAATTCCACTGCAATGTTGTCAGTGGAGGTTTTGGCGGAGGAGGAGACAAAATGAGCCAGCGCAAGAAATATTTGAGGGAAGTGCTCTCTGTAAAGAATGTCCCAAAGTTCAAAGATGATCCAACCAAACTGACACCGCCCCCATTAGTCTTTACCACTGAAGAACTAAAAGACGTGGTGCCGGGACACCAGGATGGATTGGTTATTACAAAGAATCGTGGCTCAATGCCTTGTGAAAAGGGTTTTTGTCGACGCAGGGAGCTCGGCAGACATTATTAGATGGGATGCCTATAAGAGGATGAATATGGATGCAGAAGATTTAAAACCGTGCAAAACAACTCTTATAGGTTTCAACGGGGAACATTCACCCCCCAAAGGATACATCGACCTAACACTAACCTTGGGAACCAGTGAGGCGTTCAAGTCCGAACGGGTAAGGTTCATAGTCGCTGATTTCCCCTCCCCGTACAATACTATACTCGGCCGGCCAACCATCCACAGGTGGGATATGATAGTATCCACGAAGCACCAAAGGCTGAAGATGGTAAACAACAAAAATAAGGTCGTTGTTATTAAGGGATATCAAAAGGAATCCCGTCAATGTTATTTTGAGACAATCCGAGATGGAGAAGGGGGACTATCATCCCCACCTCGGATTTTAAGAGGCGAACAAATCCTGAATGCTGAAAACCGCAGAAGAAACGAACGACCGGTTAGCATGGTGGAGCTCGACCTCAGAGACGAGCCCGAAATCCCACGTCCGGAACCAGAAGGTGAATTAGAAGAATTAATTCTCGGTGGAAATCCCTCAAAAACAACGAAGATCGGAGGAGCAATGAATCCGGATTTGAAAGATAGGTTGACCAAATTCCTAAGGTAGAATCAAGATGTATTCACGTGGACGTCGTCAAAAAATCCCAGGTATCAATCCTAACTTCTACTGTCACAAACTGGCTATCCAGCCGAGGTACAAACCTGTGGCATAGAAAAAGAGAAATATCGGGGCCGACAGACGGAAGGCTCTGGAGTAGCACGTAGAGGAACTCTTGGAAGCCGGGTTCATCAGGGAAATACAATACACTACGTGGCTCTCCAATGTAGTTATGGTAAAAATGCCAAGCGAAAAATGGAGAGTATGCACGGATTATACCAATTTAAATAAGGTGTGTCCAAAAGACTCATACCCGATGCCTAACATCGATCAGTTGGTCGACAACTCGTCGGGCTTTCAATTGCTATCCTTCATGGACGCATACTCCGGTTACAATCAAATACCCATGCATCCGAGTGATCAAGAGAGTACATCTTTCATGACCGACAAGGTCAACTACTGCTACAACGTGATGCCCTTTGGTCTAAAAAATGCCGGGGCAACTTACCAATGGATGATGAACAAGGCATTTGCTGATCAGATTGGACAAAACATTGAGGTATACATCGATGATATGATCGTAAAGACAAAGGACCCGTAAAACCATGTCTCGGGATCTAGAGCAGACATTTAATAAATTGAGAAAGTTTCATATTCATTTGAACCCAAAAACAAATGTGCATTTGGAGTCCCAATGAAGTTCCCCGGGTTTTATGTTAACAAACCGAGGAATTGAAGCCAATCCGGATAAATACAAGGCCATCCTCGACATGCAGTCGCCGAGGATGAAGAAGGAAGTACATCAGCTAACCGGCCGCCTGGCTGCGCTAACTAGGTTTCTACCAAGAACAGCCGAGAACGCGCTCCCATTTTTTAGGTTGCTAAAGAAGGAAACACAAGAAGGATGGAACATAGACTCATGCGAGGCAAGATTTGCTAAGATCAAACTCGTTGGCAACCCCACCATCCCCATCAAAACTAGACCCGGGTGAGTCCTTATTTTTATACTTATCCGTAGGACAAGAGGCGAGCGCGGCCCTAGTAAGAGAAACCGAGGCCGGCCGGCCCCGGTTTATTTTGTTAGTAAGGCGTTAGAGCTCGGAATTGCGATATCGTGTCGGAAAAAGTGGTTTTCGCCTTACTTATCTCGGCAAAGAAGATTAAGACCTTACTTCCAAGGACACCGGATTATTATCTGAACAAGCCAGCCGCTCCGACAAATATTACACAAACCATACTTGGCAGGGAGAATGACTAGCTCGGCCATCCAGCTATCTGAGTTCGACATCTCATACGAGGCCCGACATGCAATCAAATCACAAGCATTGGCAGATTTCGTCAGAGAACTCACCTCGACGGACGGGACCGATGAAGTTCAAGACAAAATATGGAAAGTATATGTCGATGGTTCGTCGAATGCAAAGGGTAGCGAAGTCAGAATCATAGTTGAAAGCCTGGAAGGTGTCGCCATTGAACACTCCCTCCACTTGGAGTTCCCGACCTCGAACAACCAGGCTAAATATGAAGCTCTACTTGCCGGATTATTGCAAGCAAGAGAACATGGAGCGTAGAGAGTAAGGGTTTTCACTAACTCGCAGCTTGTAGCCGCACGATAGAGGGCACTTATCGTACAAAAGGTCCCTTATCGGCTAAGTATCTCAATAAAGCAAAGGAGGATCTCCGACTTTGACGAGGTTATAATTACCCACATCCCAAGAGAAGCAAACACCCAAGCCGACATCCTATCAAAACTCGCCAGCACCAAGGGCCCGGGAAGCTTCCGAACCGTCATCCAGCAAAACCTAACAGAGCCGAGCTGCGTCATGACTATCTCGACCGCGACGGATTGGAGGAGACCGATTGAAGATTACCTTGAAAGAGGGATTATACCGACGGATTCAGCCAAGGCAAATAAATTAATACGGGAAGCCACCGTCTACACGATGGATGATAACCAGCTATATCGGAAGGGTCTACACTCTCCAATGATGAGATGTTTAGACTCATCCGAGGCCAAGTATGTGTTGGCCGAGATACACGGCGTGAATGGCCATCACACGGGGCAAGGCCCTTGCTAGGAAAGCTTTGCATGTCGGATATTACTGGCCAACGATGAAGATAAATGCCATGGAAGCAGTCAAAAGGTGTGAAAGTTGCCAGAAACATGCCAAAATTATTTGGCCTCCGCCATCAGAATTAAACGGCATCTCGGCCCCTTGGCCCTTCTACAAATGGGGAATGGATCTCTTGGAGCCGTTCAAAGAAGCCCCCGGGCAATTTAGGTGGCTCATCGTGGCGGTAGATTACTTCACTAAATGGATCGAAGCCGAGCCTTTAACCTCTATCACCTCAGCACGGATTCAAAGGTTTTTTTGACACAATATTGTCTCTCGATTCGGAATCCCAAAAAATAGTCACGCATAACGGACCCAGCTTTATAGACAAAGAATTCCGTGCTATGATGTCGGATCGGATATTGTGCAGACTTCGCCTCTGGCGAACATCCACAATCAAACGGCCAGGCCGAAGCGCCAATAAAGTCATCTTAGACGGCCTAAAGAAGCGGATGCGAGATGCGAGTCCAACTGGGTCGAACAACTATACAACGTACTATGGGGGTATAGGACCACGTGCACGCACCTCAACCCAGAAACCCCTTCCGGTTAACCTATGGATGTGAGGCGATGATCTTGGTGGAGATAGGGCTTCCATCATGGAGAAAGGCCAAAGCAATTCAAGAGGAGGCAAGTCGAACGAAGATGCCCTGAGGATCGAACTGGACTTAATCGACGAGATCAGAGTCAGGGCGCATTGCAAGGAGCTGGCTACTAAGCAACTCATCGCGACAAAGTATAATCGGAAAGTAAGACCCCGTTCTTTCAACAGGGGCAATCTAGTACTTCAACGCGCAGATATTGGAAACAAAAACGCCAGAGATGGCAAGTTAGCAGCAAATTGGGAAGGCTCGTACCGTATCAAAGAAAAACAAAGCAACGGGGCATATATACTGGAAACCCTAGGAAGAAAGCTCGTCAAAAGAACCTAGAATGCTGACAAGATGAGGGCCTACCATAGCTAGGCCTCGGTTTGGATGTCGTCCACGGTTGAACTTGGTTTATTTTTCTTTATTTAAATTCATGTCATTTATATTCAATTGTTTCCCATTAACGTTATTAACTCTTTGAAGTTTTATCTTAAAGAAGGAACCCGTAGTGGAGTTCTTATTCCAAAGTACGTGCTGTTATAACTTAAGTTGTTTACACCAAGGTCTATGAACCCGGTTACACCGCGGTCAACGAACCCGATCTTTATTAACACATCTAGATGGATGACACTAGGGCCGATGTGCCTAGGTATCGAGCAATGTGAAGTCATGCCTGTATAGGTCTTCACAAAATTGACGCGCCAACGCTCGCTCCTTGATAAGAAGATGAATTGTCATGCCGACCAAGATCAGGTCAAAATGTTTGGCTTTGTGTTACGGACACCATAGCTTAAACATGTGACATTTTGCCCTTATCTTGGTGATGAACCCGGACGAGGGAGCCGGAACTCGGTAGTGCGTTATGATAAAAGACATCCCATGCGGTTACATCATGAAAACCCTACCAACCAACTCCAGATTGCAAGTCTGTAAGAAAAAGCAGATCTGCACATCTAAAGACCCTGGCCCGGTCGATCGAAAGATTGGCATCTCATAACGAGCAATCAAAAATAAAGATTAATTTGTTAATTTTTATATAACCGCCGAACAAAAGTGGCAAGTGTTCAGACACATAACAAGGGCACGTACGCCCGAAAAAGATACAAAACATTACAAGGGCACATACGCCCAAAAAATGTACAAACATAAGCACATCAAGCCGAGAGCATTCTCGTCGAGAACTTCCGTCGAAGGAACCTCAGTACCTCCATTGAGAGAACCTCGGCACAAGCCAGCAGAATGAGCCTCGGCACAAGAGCACGTGAGTGACGGGAGAGGCCTTAGGAAGATCATCCGGAGAAACCTCGGCATCTCCCGCTTCTCCCAGCACATCACCTTGAAGGACAGACGCTGAGGCATCGTCAACCGACGGAAGAGGAGGATAGAACCGACCTTCATGAACATATGCCCGATAATGACACCGGGACAGATCCAAAGTAATATCGTGATTCCGAATTGATCCGGGCCAAGGTCATATCAAAGGCATCTTTGGCAAGAGCCGCAATGGTGGAGGAGCAGCTGGCATGAGCCTTCTGGAGGTCTTCAAGCGCCGTCTTGGTCCCACCCAACTCCTCGGCAAGACTCCCCCTCTGAGCTTGTACCGTCTTCAGCGCGTCCATACAGTCGGAATGGGCAGTCCTCAGGCTAAGGAGCTCGGAGCTTGTCGACACCAGATTGTTCTTAACTAAGTTCAGCTTCTCTACCGCTTTATCAGCCGACCCTTTGACGGCTTTTATCTCCTCAACCGCCTTTCCAGCCGACTCCTTGGCGGCCTTCAATTCTCCCACAGCCTTTTCCCGTGCAGCCACTGCCAAATCTCTCTCTGCCTTCATGCGACGCTATTCGGCCGAGATGGTAACGATTTGGTGCTTCAGATGATGCAGGGATTGTGCCAAGCCGACCCCCTGCAGCAGATGATGTTGCACGGAATGAACTAAACATTCATCAGCTTCCGTCAGGGGAATGACAGGATCCTGGAACCTCCGTGGAGGAAAAAGGCGACACTAAGCTCCTCGCAACCCCCTTTTCCCAAGCCAACCCCCGACGGCTTAGTGGGAGGAGGAGGAGGAGAAGGTGTAATGGGTAATGATCGAGAAGAAGGTTGATCTTCCTCAACCAAAGTTTCCTTCGCGTGGAGAGACTTGACTTGGCCGAAGGAGGATTGGAGCTTTCAGCGGGAGTCAAGGTCCGGACCCTCTTAGACGGTTGGGTCTGCGTTCGTGACATAGCGCGCTTCTGGCCTCCCCTGGCTTCAATGGTAGCGGGTACGTGACTCCCGGCCGTGAGGAGCCCCACCATCGATTCACATGGGAAAGGTAGGGAGGCAGCCCGGTCATACCTTGAGCTACAATAAGAAGATAAGAAAAGTGGTTAGTCATCACATGGAAAAGTAAAAGATTAAAGAGGGGTATATACAGAGTTTATACAAATAACATATCCCGACTTGGAGCCGGGACCAGTAATAAAGTAAGCTGCGCTCTGGCTGCCGTAAGTAGTAACGTATGACACCAGCCAGTCTACAGAGAGAACCTCCTCGGCGGGAAGATCATTTGGTTCAACATGGTAAGAGGGGGAGACCACCTTGTGGTGATCATACGTCCAGTACAATGGAAACTTTCACTCCACTCTGTTCCCCTCGGTCCCTTTTAAAACCCAGGGCTGCTGCCCGGGTTTGGCCACGACCTTAAAGAAGCCGTTCTTGAAATGCTTGAAGAAGCCCGAGAAAGCACTCAAGAGCTTCCTATCAGGATCACTTCGAAGGGAAGTAAGCCCCTTCAATTTATCCGCCTCCTTACTAGAGCGAGGGGTAAAATGACAGAAGAAATAAAAAAAGAGGGCGGTCGTGCAAGGAATAGGATTTACGAAAGAGCTGCACAACCTCTCAAAAGCCACTATGTACGCCCAACCATTGGGATGAAGTTGTGAGGGGGCCAGATGAAGATAATCTAGGCAAGATATTTGGAACTCAGTAAACGGGAAGCGAGTAACGAGCCGGGACAGTAGGCTTTATAAAAGAAAAAGAAATTGGTGCACCCGGCCACCCTAGATGAGCAAACGGGCTCATCAGCATCAGGAGGACTCAGGAAACAACCCTCGAACTCTCCAAGCTTCATCCGATTAATCTCGGCTACGGTCATTAAGGAGCGAGTAGTGAGTGCTTCGTATGTTACCCAGGGGAATCGCTTAAGGAGGGCTTTGGAAGGAACAGAGGAATTTATCTCCTCGGGGTCGGACCGGCCACTAACTTGAGAAGAGGATGACTCCATTTAGACCTAAAAACAAATAAAGAAGAAAAGCACAAATTAGTTGCTGGAGGGAATACCTGACGCATGCAAAATAGTTGGAGAAGAAATATGAAGTCCGGTGACAATGGCCGAGGTAGAAGGTGCCCTAGACCTATGTCGGCAGGAGCCGAGGGTAGTATTCGCCAGGAAATCCCAGCCGTTCGCTAAAAAATATGAGCTGTCGGTGAGACAGTCCCAACAGGGGCCGAGGTATCCCTCAGGCATAGTTTCAAACCTGGCATGTGGAGTGGGCTCATGGAAATTAAGAGGCTCGATGGGGATAGGTTCAGGTACCACTCGGCCTATGGGATTTGGAGATCCACTCAGGAAAGGACGAGCGTTTGGGCTCCTGGAAGTTTTGGAACACGACCTCCTACTACTCCCCTTACTTGAACCACCATGGAGTAAAAGGTTACATCTAACCCCCTCGAGCAAAGGTGTCCCAAATATCCAGTGGCTGGCCTTCGGGAAACGAGCGCATAATGCCTCTTCCTCATCCTGTAGGGTGAGAGATGGGTTTGAAAACGATGATGGATTATTCCTATCCATCAAAACATAGAGATAGAAACCTAGAACAGGCACAAAAGGGGATGAGACGCAGGAGAAGTCAAAGGGGATACTCTAACAAAAAGGGACATATACCTAATGGAAGAAACTCGTAACCCCACGATGACCCAAAGGCTATCACCGAACTCACCAGACAAACCCATTAAAACCGTAAAAAGACAACCAAACGAAACTACGTAGAAGAAAAATAGGAATGAATGATCAAAGTTACCAAACTCACACTAGAGTAAGTGGTGAAGAAGAAAAGAACAATACCTAATAAAAAGGAGTGTAGAAAGAACTGAGACAGGATCAAAGGACACTTTGTCGCAGCGAAAGTGTCGTACCGGAGAATAGAGAAAAGGAAAGCAGAGAAGCCAAGTGATTGGAAAATGAAAGAAAATGTGAATAACGGAGGGAAGAGTAAAGCAAGAGTTCAAACGACAGGGGTAAAAGGGGAAAACTCACCTTAGTAGTAAGAATGACGTGCGACGTGCATTGAGAACATTAAATGCGCACGAAATCCAAAGACGGCGAAGCAGGGCGGTTAAAATCCCTCGCCAATCCACGGATGCCACTTGGCAGGGGGCAATGATGGAGAAGGCAGAAGGGTTTCCACCTAGAAACATTGAAGAACTCTGGGCCTCGTGTCAGACCCCGGGCCCAGGGATGAAGTTTTCTGAAATAGCATACCCCGGCCCCGGGATGACGTTTTCTAAAATAGAAATATTTCGACAATGTCACGGACTCCAGAAACCCCATGCATGACCCCCGGATCCCGAGGTCGGACCTCGGATTCTCGGAGGATGCAACCACCGTGGCCGATGATTAATAGTGAACCGCCAGGCCTTCACCATACATCATCCGGCTATAGGATTCATGATGTCTCGAACTACGTAGGCTTTGATCCCTTTTTACAGCGTACGTAGGCCCTAGGTGCCATTCCTAGGTCAAGCCCAAATAAATCAAAAATATGATATACTAGTGATAATTGAATATTTCATACACTTCTTTTTATCTCTTGATTAGTAATTTAGGACTCTTTACTTAATAAATAATGGCTTTTATAATTAATTGGGCTTTGGGCCTTTTATTATATTTTAGCCATTTTTAATAATAAAATTATAGTTTTACATTGCTTCACTAATCCTACCATAACTCTTGAACCAGACATCGGATTTGCCTTATTTTTGTTTCATACTTCAGATAATTCAGAGAGCTACAATTGTTATGAAGACATGAAGGGCAAATCCGGACAAGAAGGTGGTCGATTTTGGAGCCAAAGTCGATGTTTAATTGGGCTCGAATTTGTAATTAAAACCCATTTTTATTATTTTCTGCTTTGGGCCCGAATTGTGGATTGGAGCCCCATTTCGTTTTTCCATTTTAGGTTAAGTGAGGCGGCCAAAAACACTATTCATTCATGTTTTTATTCAGCTTTAAGGATTAAACACGAAGTTTCAAATTCTCTCAAATGTTCTTCGTGTTCTTCGTCTTTTCTTCGATTTTCCCGGCCATGTTCGGCTAAACTTCGTGATTAACCCAACGTTGAGGGTTCCATGATTCGTTCAGAGAACTCGTGCTTGATCGGTACTTTACTCGTTTCGTTAAGCAACAGAGTAGTTTTCGGTGGTTCGGGTGATCGGACGAGAAAAATTTTCTGATCCGATCACTCAAACCAGGTCTTATTCACAAGGAATTGGGCATTTTGAACAAGTGTCACTCTCCTTACGAGTGAGGTCTGCCCTATTTTCCCAAAATTCAACCGTTTAGACCATTTTTTCATTGTTTTAAGTTTCTATTTTGTGATTTCTACTAGGTCAATTTTTTTGGAGTATCTCTGAATGAGCTAAAATTTTGCATGGTGATAGAAAATGGCCTATCTCACTGGGCCATGTGGTATGCTTAGTTTTGCCAAATTCCATCGTTTAGACCACTTTTTCATTTTTTTTTAAGTTTTTTTATTTCATTTTTGGGTTCCCCAATGGTCTAGGAGTTGCCCGTCCAAGTCCCATAAATTTTAAAAATCATTTGATGCTGTTTTGGACTTGTTTTGGTCAAATTCCAACATAGGTTTTAGCTTTTTGTGTTTTTGTTTTTGTGTCATCTTAGTGTTTTCTACTTTCTACCACTTTTAGTGGCATTTTCGTAATTCTGATTTTCTAGTGGCATTTTTGTAATTCTGATTTTCTCAATTCTGCCTTATGTTTGTGTTTATGCTGCATCGATTTTAGGAGTACTATTAATCCAGAAGACTTGTTGCCACTTGATCCTGAAATAGAAAGAACAATTCTCACTGCTAGAAGAATTGTTAGGCTTAGTCATGGGATTGATACTGAATTTGACATTGAACTTGAGTCTAATTGTGTCCATTCTATTGATCTTGACTCTGATAGTACTTCTGATAGTCTTGTTGTTTTCACTGATTCTAGTAGCAATTTTGCTAACTCATAAATTATGGCAGAGCAAGCAGCTCGTCCCACTTTGAAAGAATTAGCTACCCCTGATGTGGGCAATCAAAATTGATGTGATTGATGATGCTGTGGATGTTCTTGCTGATTGGTGTGCAGATTATCCTGATTTTTCATCAGAGAGTGATTCTACCATTTGTGCATGTGTTGATAATGAATGGTGCTCTGCTTTTGTACTCATTTGGTTAATGCTGCATTATTTGGTGATTCGACTCACGGGTGATGATTCGCATTACTTGTGGATTCGATATTGATTCCGAGTTTGAGCTTCATCCCGATCCCGATGTGCATCCTGATTTTGATTTTGATGAACTTAACTCTGATTTTGATGAGCGGAATTCTAATGTTAACATTGAGCTGTATAGACACAGCTTCTTTCCGCTTCTTGGAATGTGATTTCGTGCATTTCCGACCACCCAAGCTTCTCCCCTCTCGAGCAACCACCCAAACTTGAGTTGAAATCCCTTCCACCATCCGAAGTATGCATTTCGGAGGTGAATGAGCATTGCCGGTCATTGTGGCAAATAATCTTATGCCCGATCAAGAAGAGAAGGCTGTTAAGCTTATTGAGGCAAACAAGAAAGCTATCAGGTGGACATTAGCCGACATCGTTGGCATTAGCCCTTCCATGTGTATGCATCGAATTCGTTGGAAGAGGACTCTAAGTCGGTGAGGCAACCCCGTAGATGCCTTAATCCTCTTATCCTTGATGTGGTGAAGAAGGAGGTCACTAAGCTTCGCAAGCCGGGTATCATCTATCCCATTTCGATAGCCGGTGGGTTAGCCCTACCCGTGGTTCCCAAGAAGTCCGAGTCACCGTGGTGGCCAATCGAAGAATGAGCTCATTCCTACTCGAGTTCGAATAGTTGGAGAGTTTGCATTGACTATAGGAGACTCAACCAAGCTACTCGCAAGGATCACTATCCTCTACCTTTCATTGATCAGATATTCGAGCGATTGGCTGGCAAGTCTCATTACTGCTTCCTAGATGGCTACTCCGGATACTTCCAGATCCATATTGCTCCTGAGGTTCAGGAGAAGAAGACCTTCACATGCCCCTTTGGAACATATGCCTACCGAAGGATGCCTTTTGGCCTCTCGCAACGCACCGCACCTTTCGGCGTTGTATGGTAAGTATTTTCTCTGAGTTTCTAGAGGATTGCATGGAGGTCTTTATGGATGATTTCACTGTATATGGATCTAATTTTGATGCATGCTTAGCTAATCTATCTAGAGTTTTGCATAGGTGCATTGAGTCTAATCTTGTGCTGAATTATGAGAAATGTCACTTTATGGTTGAGTCAGGTATAGTCTTGGGACACATAGTGTCTAAGAAAGGGATTGAGGTAGACCCTGCTAAGATAGATGTGATTACTGCTTTGCCTTACCCCGTGTCTGTGCGGGAAGTTCGCTCTGCTCTTGGTCATGCAGGTTTCTATCGGTGTTTCATTAGGGATTTCAGCAAGACTGCCCGACCCATGTCCAACCTTCTGCATAAGCACACTGACTTTGTATTTGATGATGCTTGCGAGGCGGCCTTTGATCGTTTGAAGCGTTGCCTGACTACAACCCCAGTGATCCAGCCCCCTGATTGGTGCATCCCCTTTGAGTTGATGTGCGATGCTTCCAACTATGCGGTTGGTGCTATCCTGGCACAACGAGTCCACAAAGCATCTCATGTGATTGCATATGCCTCCAAGACTTTGGATCCCGCCGCCTAATTACACCACGACCGAAAAGGAGTTGTTGGCTATTGTATTTGCTTTTGATAAGTTTAAGTCATATCTCGCTAGCTCGTAGAGTAATTGTTTTCTCGACCACGCGCTTTAAAGTTCCTTTTGAAAAAGGCGATGCTAAGCCACGACTATCCGGTGGATGCTATTGCTCCAAGAGTTTGATGTTGAGATTCGAGACGTAAGAGCACAAAACTGGGTAGCCGACCACTTGAGTCGTATCACCCATTATTCCTCTCACCCCTCTTCTATTCGGGATGATTTTCCCGCGAGCGCTTTCTACAAATTGCAAGGTAAGCTTCCATGGTATGCTGATCTGGTTAACTACTTGGTAGCTGGTGTTTTGCCTGAAGATTCTACTAGGG
The DNA here is from genome assembly GCA_019022615.1 of Acacia melanoxylon. Classification (NCBI taxonomy): domain Eukaryota; kingdom Viridiplantae; phylum Streptophyta; class Magnoliopsida; order Fabales; family Fabaceae; genus Acacia; species Acacia melanoxylon. The sequence goes on along the minus strand of JAFJYJ010000045.1, from coordinate 3,376,355 downwards.
CCCAAACCTTTAAATTAAAGAGTGAGTCTAAATATTATGTTTGGGATGGCCCTTATCTGTGGAAATTTTGTAGTGACCAAGTAGTTAGGAGATGTGTGCCTGATCATGAGTTTCACTCTATAATGCATTTTGCTCATGCTTCGCACGTGGTGGTCACTTTGGACCCCAAAGATCTGCTAGGAAAGTGTTAGATAGTGGATTGTTTTGGCCTTCCTTGTTTCATGATTCCCATCTCGTTTTGTAAGTCATGTGATAACCGCTCGAAAGCGTGTAGTATTTCCGTAGGCATGAGATGCCCCAAAACCCTATATTGTTTTGTGAGATCTTTGATGTTTGGGGTATTGATTTTATGGGTCCATTTCCCCGCTTCATATGGTTATACTTACATACTTGCTAGCCGTTGATTATGTCTCGAAACGGGTTGAGGCGAAAGCCACTCGGACTAATGATTCTTTTGTGGTGGTGGATTTTGTAGGTCTAACATTTTCTCGCAGTTTGGCATTCCTAGAGCTATTATCGTGGACCGGGCTCCCATTTTTGCAACCGAAGCATGGGTGCCTTGTTACGCAAGTATGGAGTGCTTCACAAGGTCTCCACAAAGATACCATCCTCGACCAACGGTCAAGCCGAAGTCTCAAATAGAGAGATTAAGCAAATCCTTCGAAGACCGTTAACTCTACCCGAAAGATTGGAGTAAGCGATTAGAGGATGCTTTGTGGGCATATCGCACCGCCTACAAGACGCCGATGGGATGTCTCCTTATCGATTGTCTTTGGTAAGGCATGTCATCTTCCGGTTGAGTTGGAACATCAAGCCTATTGGGCCATTAAGCGATGTAACATGGATTTGGCTAAGTCCGGGATGGAACTAAGCTGCAGTTGCAAGAGTTGGAGGAGCATAGATTGGATGCCTATGAGAGTTCAAGGTTGTACAAGGAAAAGCCTAAGGCATTCCATGATAAGCATATTATGAGGAAAGAATTTTCGGTGGGCCAAAAAGTTCTTATGTTTAACTCCCGTCTGAAGTTTATGCCCGGTAAGCTTCGATCTAAATGGGATGGCCCTTTTGAGATCACTAACATTTTTCCATTTGGTGCACAGCTATGTGATCCACCCATAGGAAGAACCTTTAAGGTAAATGGGCATCTCCTCAAGCAATTTCATGAGGGATCCCAACAACAGCCTGAGGAAGCAGAGATTCTCCTCATTGATGCCACTTATCCTCCTTAAACCCTTGGGGAGTATTCTTATTTCTTCTCCCTCTATCTATTTTATTTGTTTTCCTTTTTCTACTTTGCTTTTTGAAAATAAATACGCTTCTTTTCTATGATTGCTACATATTATGAACTTGGACATTTTGGTTTTAATGGATCATTCGTTTGGTCTGCAATTCCCGACTCTTCGATTGCATGTCTTGGTAATTGATTTGATGTTTTAGATTGCCTAAGTTGGTATTGACCTTGTAAGGTTTTGGGCCCCCTGAACGGAATTCATCTTTTGTCATTCTTTCTTTCATGTGTGCATCTCGCTTCCCGATTCGTGTTCTCTAGAACTTGCTCCTTTTCTTTTGAAACTACATTTTTCACCTACATGCATAAATATGATGGAAGCTTGTTTTCTTTCTTTTATTTTCCCCACTTTGGCCAAATAGCTTTCCCTTGCATTATGTTTCCTTTGCTAGCCCATTTGTGCCTTCTCGACTCATTCTTTTCTAAGCCACATTACAAGCCTAAGCGTAAAACCATTTTATTCCGCACCTTGAAATTTATTGAGCATTGGTTTCACCTTGGTTTTGTGTTTAAGTGTGGGGGTTGCTCGGGAGAGTGCAACAGCTTTAAGTGTGGGGGAGATATTTGATTTTGTCATTGTGATTATGTATATAGTTCTTAAACACAGAAAAAAAAACAAAAGAAAGAAAAGAAAAGAAAGAAAAGCAGAAAAAGAAAAGAAAAGAAGGAAAGAAAGAAAAGCAGAAAAAGAAAAGAAAGAAAGAAAGAAAAAATATACATAGAAAGAAAGGAGATATTTGAGTAAAATAAAAGTTTTCATACATAGAGAATGTTAATCAGTGCTCTTTTTTATTTCTTTGGTGCTTAGCCTCTCATTCCATACTATATTACCTACCTTCACCCTAACCCCATTACAACCTTTAATAATAAGCTCTCTTGATTTGTGCATGCATGTGTTATGAGTAGTGGAGACGTAGAAATTGAGCAAGCTTATGGTAGAACAATTTTCTTGAGTAGAATTTGAGCGATACACTTGTTTACCTTAAACACTTGAGAGATTGGTTGATTTAGCGATCTTTTGAGAGACCATCTTTTGTGATTAGCATCATTGATTGAGATTACCATGAATTGTAATTTGAGATGAAGGGATTTTTGGTCTTGATTGATTGGTCTTTTGGAGCTTTGTGTCCCTTGTTCAATTTTTGCATTGTTAGCAATTGTTAGAAAATAAGAGTTTCTCTTTTAGGTCTTTTTCTTTGAATTTTGCTCAGGAGTGCAAAAAAATAAGTGTGGGGAATTTGATACTTAAATATTTCATACACTTCTTTTTATCTCTTGATTAGTAATTTAGGACTCTTTAGTTAATAAATAATGGCTTTTATACTTAATTGGGCTTTGGGCCTTTTATTATATTTTAGCCATTTTTAATAATAAAATTCCAGTTTTACATTGCTTCACGAATCCTACCATAACTCTTGAACCAGACATCGGATTTGCCTCATTTTTGTTTCATATTTCAGATGATTCGAGAGCTACAATTGTTATGAAGACATGAAGGGCAAATTCGGACAAGACGGCGGTCGATTTTGGAGCCAAAGTCAGATGTTTAATTGGGCTCGAATTTGTAATTAAAACCCATTTTTATTATTTTCTATTTTGGGCCTGAATTGTGGATTGGAGCCCCATTTCGTTTTTCCATTTTAGGTTAAGTGAGGCAGTAGCCAAAAACACTATTCATTCATGTTTTTATTCAGTTTAAGGATTAAACACAGAAGTTTCAAATTCTCTCAAATGTTCTTCGTGTTCTTCGTCTTTTCTTCGATTTTCCCAGCCATGTTCGGCTAAACTTCTGTGATTAACCCAACGTTGAGGGTTCCATGATTTGTTCAGAGAACTTGTGCTTGATCGGTACTTTACTCGTTTCTATTTTCATCTTATCTAAAGACCCAAGATCATGGTTACGCTGTGATGGTGTGGTAGCATTCCTTGTTAGGTGTTGCCCGTGATCATCTAGTGCGGCAGTTGGAGGCAAGGTCGCGACGTTAATATCCTGTTCAGGTTGCGAAAGCCTTGGGTGCCTCTTCTCGTCTTCAAGGAATTTGTCATTACTTTCGTGTTCCTTTTCTTTCCCAAATTTCGGGTCGCAATAACCGTAGTCCGCTTTGTTACTTTCATGGGTTCTAGACTCTTGCCGCTCAAGCTCTATTAACTTGACTTCCTCTTTCCTTGGATTCTATGGACTTCCGTGTCACTTGGCAGAGATCTTGAGGGTCTATTGTTGAGGGCGGTAGCTAGTTGTCCTACTTGGTTTTCAAGGTTTCTCAGGGTTACCTGCTGATTTTGAATGATTGTATCATTCTTTGCCATATATTCTTTCAGAAGGGTCATCATGGAGTGCTGCGGTTCTGAATTACCGCCCTGCTGCCTTGGTTGCTGGGTAAACCCTGGTGGGTTTGATGGTCTGTTTGGGTACTGTGAGCTTGATGGTTATCCTATTGCTTGTTGACCTTGAGCATTCCATGACAAATTGGGATCTTTGTCTCCATCCGGATTGTACGTATTAGAGTATGGATTGTTGTCACATCGCCCGTTAAAGTTGTTGATGAAGTTAACCGATTCGGGGTTGGCGAGCACCGAGAGTAGGAGTGCTCACCGCCACAGTACACATAAGCTACCTGAGATGGTTGTAGTGATGTGTTGCTTGATGGAAGGGTCAGTCCTTTCACCATATTGGTTAGAGATGATACTTGAGCTATGAGAGCGGTCATAGCATCCAATTCATGTATTCCAAAGAACATTTCGGGAAGAAGTAGCTCTGTCTTGCCATTGATGGCTATTCATAGCCATGTATTCCAATAAGCCGTGGGCCTCTTCATAAGACTTCATTAGGATGGATCCTCCAGATGAGGTGTCCACAATTGATCATGTTTGTCTGTTGAGACCTCTGTAAAATGTTTCTAACTGAACCCATTCACACAGTCTGTGCTGTGGGCATCTTCTGAGGAGGTCTTTGAGTTTGTCCCAAGCTTCATAGGTAGACTCCCCAGACTTTTGTTGGAAGTTGGCGATGTCCCCTCTGAGTTGAGCGTTCTTAGTAGGTGGAAAAAATTTGAGCAAGAACTTACTCCCCAAATCATTCCAGGAGGTAATGGAATTGACTGGTAGGTTGTTGAGCCACGTTTGAGCCGTGTCCCTAAGCGAGAATGGGAATAATTTAATTCGGACGGTATCGGCTGTGACTCCTGGAATGACGAATAAGTCACACACCTCCATGAAGGCCTTTAGATGTAAGTGAGGATCTTCACATGTGAGTCCTCCAATTTGTCTGGCTGCATTCAAAGATCCGGATCATGACACCCTTGATTTCAAAGTGTCCTGCATTTAAGGTCGGTGGTTTGATAGCCGAATTCAATTTGTTTAGATCTGGAATCCCGAATTCCATGATGGCCTTGTTAACATCTGGATTTGGAGGTGGAGGGATCTGATTGTCCCTGTTTATTACTAATGGCTCTTGTCGATCCTGCTCATAGTTGACAGGCATATCCACCATGCTTGCTGAGTCAAAAGGTTGACTTCTTCGCTTCTGCTTTCTGCACCTTTACTTATAAGTGTGTTCGATTTCTGGATCGTAAGGCTCTAGATTGGCTATCGGCGAGTTGCGCATCCACTACAGAATGTACCCAAAAATTATGAAAGGGAAAGAGTGAGCTTTCCTAGATAAATCACAACTATTAAGCAAGAGGGCGTCATCACTAAGGGTATCTACAGTCCCCGGCAACAGCGCCAAAAACTTGTTGGTCGATTTCCTTAATGGCAAGTGAACCAGTCGAACAAGTAATAAAGTGTAAGTAGAGATGAAAGTGGAGCTTAATCACCAAGAGGGTGAATTGGGGATTTTAAAATTCTTTTTCTAATTGCTCGCTTTTGCAACACTAAAACAGAGCTAAGCAAAGTATAAGGAAGAAGAGCAAGACACATGGAATTTATACTGGTTTGGTCCAACCTCTTGACCTACGTTCAGTCCCTAGACTCTCTGGGATTTTCACTATCTCAATTGATTACACACTCTGTAACTCAAGAGTAATTCTCTCACTAGAACTTACTCCCCCTTACAAGTTGCAATCAATATCCCAATCTCCAAGTCCCCAGACTTGAGATACTTACAATAAATGATTTACAATCAATGAACTCTCTCTAAGAGTAGATAAAGATAAACATTGAAGATCAATGTATCATAAGATACTTTACAAGTGAAAACTGAAAAAGTAGTTGGTAAACTTGAATGCAATTCGTTTTCAGCAGATGTGTTATTGAGAAGAATTGAATGCATCTCTATTTATAGTGAGAGAGCATTAAATGACCGTTGTAATCTTCAATGTGTCTGTTGCCAGCATTAATCAAGGATTAGGTGAAGCTTTGGTCTTCTTCTCTCTATTCTTTGCTTAATCCAAATTGCACGAAGTTTATGGTTGACTTCTTGAATATTAATCCATTGGAAGAGCAGCTACTCTGGATGTGGAAAGGAAACATTAATCCCTTTGCAACGTGTGTAGAATGATTTTACAAAAGAATGCAAGTTTTCTCGAACTTTGCATTTAATGTACCGACATCACATTTTGCTTTTGTTCAAATCTTCATTTAATATCTTCTAAACCATCCTGAAACTCACTAACAAACTGATCAAACATAGTTAAGAATAGTAGTGAATGTTGAGAAGAAGTATTAAGATCAAACGGAAGGTTTCGCATTTACGAGTAAATTGATTTTCAAAACCAGCTACACAAACTCGAGTTTTGTTTATCCAAACTCGAGTTTTGGACTTTTATAGTGAAAACATGTTTAAGTCCAAAAGCTTAAAATTGGAGTTTACAATTGCAAACTTGAGTTTTCAAAATGATGAAATGAGCAAAGGTCTCTCGAAGACACAAACTCGAGTTTCCAAAACTAAACTCGAGTTTCCTCTTAAACTTGGAAACCTTTGAAAATCTTTGTCAAGTGAAAAACCGGAGTTTTCAAATGCAAACTTGAGTTTTCACAAAGTGATAAAACATGTCAACTTTCTGTCAAGGCAAAACTCAAGTTTCCAAATACAAACTCGAGTTTCCGCATAACTTTGGAAAACTTAGAAAATGCTTGGCCAAGGCAAACTTGAGTTTCCAAATGTAAACTGGAGTTTGCAAATGATGAAAAATATTTAGACTTTCCGCGCTAAGCCCAAACTCGAGTTTGGTCAAGTTTACAAAACTTGACAAACTCTCTCGTTTGGTGAAAACTAAAGTTTTCTCAAGTTCAAAACTTTGGGAGCTCTTCAGATGACCGAAACTCGAGTTTGCAAAATCCAAACTCGAGTTTCCTCATAAGAGAAAACTTTTACAAACTTTCTGGTAGTTGAAAACTTGAGTTTGTAAATCAAAACTGAGTTTTGCATTCTTCAAGAAACTTGAAGTGTCTTTGTATGGTACAAACTCGAGTTTGTAAACCCAAACTCGAGTTTGCCTTGATATGAAAGCTTGAGTGCTCTCTGTGACTTGCAAACTCGAGTTTGCCTAAGGAAACTGGAGTTTTCATAACTTTATATATTGGAGCTACTCTCTGTCAAGTACAAACTCGAGTAAGCAAAACTCGAGTTTGCCTTTGACAGTAAGCTTTTCAACTTACCAAAGACAAACTTCAACTTGTGTTTACAATTGTCAGTTATCATCAAAACACATTGAGAACTAACATTCTCCCCTTTTTGATGATGACAACACTTGTAAACCAAGATTTCAAGGGTTTGACAGATGTGCATTTTGAAATGGATTTGCACTTTGAGTTTCAAAATACTTAGCGATTTTTGAAAAAGTTTGTGCATACCTAATATGTTTAACTAATCAACGCATTTAATCACAAGATTAAAGATCATATATAGGCAACAGAAATAGATAGAAAATTAGGCAAATCAACATTCTAAAAACCATTCATTCATAATTTGCAAGATTACATCATTGAAAGTTCAAATTGAAATTAAAATGCAGAAACTGACTCAAACACTCAAACAAGTTCTTCTACACAACTCAAACTACACTCAAACTCTACTCTTGTTTCTCTCCCCCTTTGTCATCTTCAAAGGAGAGTGGAGCTGAGATAATGGGTTCATGGAGAGGAGTAGGAGGTGAGTGAGGGAGAACCTCAGTAGTGGGAGTCTGAGAGGGATGGAGAATCTCTGTAGTAGGAGTAATTGGAGATGAGGTATATAGGACCTATGTGCACTACTACAAAAATGGGTTTTTACTACCCTAAAGGACGTCACTATTTAAAAAAGGGAAGCAACAAGTAAAACCAGTGGCATTCTTGTAATTATATTTGGGTAATTTTATTTTTAGAGTCCCAAATTGTAATTTGGGACTCCAAAAATCAAGAAAAATAATTTGGCGGGCAATTTTTTGGGAGGGAACTTTTTTGGAGTCCCAAATTACAATTTGGGACTCCAAGAATCAGGAAAAAAATATTTGGCGTGCAATTTTTTGGGAGGGAAAATTTTTTGGAGTCCCAAATTTTTGAAGATCCAAATTGTATTTCTGGATGACAAACTATTAGCCAAATAACCAAGAGTCATAAAAAAAATCACCCGCGCTAGTTCTATATCTTCGATCCTCAAACAAACTCACCCTAGCTAGGACCATTGAGAGAACACGAGTTGCGAACGTTCCTCCCCTCCTCCTTAGTTCGTCGTCATCAACAACAACCGTCGTTGCCATCCATTGATTGAGACCGAGGACCCGCTTCAAGGGGAGTGTGTTTTATCTATCGCTTCTCGTGAGTCACCAAATTCTTTTTTTATCGGTTTCCCTTTAAATAAAGCATTTTCTTATCCATGCGTGAACGCGAATAAAAGAGAAACAACCCAGAATTATGCCCACACAAATCATGATTTATGTTCCTCTATGTTCAGGGTTCCTCCGTCGCGCCTTACCCTTGTGTAGATGCAATCACCTGTACTACGCTATAGTCTTCCCTTAACTCTGTTAGTTTCTATTTCAGCTCTATTTTTATTTTCCTCATCTGAATTTGTTGCTCGCTACTCTGTTTGCTTTGCCAATTGCACTGAAAAATTTTCTGCATACTCTGTTTCCTGGATCCACATATATATTTTTTTGGCCTCGTAGGCCTAGTTTTGTTATGCGTTGCTTTTTAATTCGATTTTCTTGTTCATTTTGCCTATAAGCTTGCATTTATTTCTTCATTGTTTTTCATTTTGGTCAAGTCTTATGCCCATGTTTGTTTAAAATGTTAAGGTTAATGCCACTCTTGTTCCTCATAATTTAATTTAATTTCAAAATTGGTTGTAATAATTTGAAAGAGTGGTTTTTGGTCTATATAGTTTATAAAGACTTAGTATAAGTTTAAGAAGGATAAATTTAGTTAATGCCATAAAGTTAATGCCACTGTCGTTCCTCATGTCTAAATATGTTTTGATCATGATTAGAGTATACTGTAATTACTATCATCACTTTCCTCCTTCAAAATAGGCACTTCACTATTCTCTTTCTTGTTTCAATGCCATTGGTCTTGTTTAAGTCTGAACTTGTATCTTCTTTTTTTTACCAACAAACTAAACATGCTCCTATTTAATTTTTGTTGTTGTTTTTACCCATAATTAATTATATGCATTGAATTAATTAAAAGGTTGGCAATACTTATATTTACATTATTTCTCTATTTTACTTCCACATCATAAATAAGGGCATACTTAGAAAATAAAATTTATTTTAAATATACTTATTATTTTTAACTAATTTTAACTAGTTTATTAAACTGCGTAATTCGTTTATTGAGCTTTTATGTAAGACCAAAGGGAGTATGCTTTAAGTGAGTTGAGCCCTTGGGTTCATGCCTATAGGTTCAAGTACTAAGAGGTACTTACAACCCAATAAAGTAATTATATCAGTAGCAAAATTTGAACTCATAATCTTCTTGTAAGTATACTTCAATTCTTTACTAATTGAACTAATCACTGTTGGCATTCACATGTAAAAACACGACTATGGAAAAATTTAAATATGAGCCCAATAAACAGACCGAAACGGACATGCTTATTGTATTGAGATCAGATTTTCAAATAACATCCCCTTTCAATGAAGATACTTTTCTGTGCAACTTGGTTCCTGGGATCACTCAATTTTGCCATATTGAAAAGAATTCTTGTAGGTTTGTATTGTAATTCTGGAGCAATTTTTTTTTCCATATTGAAAAGATTGCCAACCAATGAAGCTTGTATCTGAGGAAATCAAAGTCTTACATATTTATTCACAAACAGCTTCACTTGTTTCTCTGTTTCAAACTAATGTGACTGCAAATGCTTGCTTAGAGAACTTACATTGTTAACAAGATTTCCTATTACCTCTTGCAATTAAGTTTTGTACTCGGTTCTCAATAGAACAACCATATGTTGATAATGTAGATATAGGCGATAAGAGATTAAAGGAGAATCATCCTTATCTTTTTTGACTACTTGCTAAGGAATCTTGGTAAAAAATTTGAAGCAAATGGTTGCACTCTCAAATTAGGTCAGTTGCTTTCATGTCATTCACAAACATTTATATTTTCCTTATATGATACCTTCGACCGAGTGAGAACTGAAAGTGGAGCTAAATCACCAAGAGGGGGTGAATTGGGGATTTTAAAATCTTTTTCGAACAAATCTCTCGTTTTTGAATACTAAAAACAGAGATGAACAAGGATGAGAATAGACAAGCAAGACACAAGGATTTATACTGTTCGATCCAATCTCTTGACCTACGTCCAAATCCCTGACTCTCCGGTTTTTCACTATCTCAATTGATTACATACTCAGACTCAAGAGTAGTTCTCTCACTAGAACCTACTCCCTTACAAGTTGCAATCAATGAACCCAATCACTAAGTCCCTGCACTTGTGATTCTTTACAATAAATGATATTCAAGATGAAAACTCTCTCTAAGAGTGGATAATGATAAACACCGTAGATTGAATGTATCAATGTATACTTAGTACGTAAAGACTCAAGAGTAGATGAAGGCTTTAATGATTTTCGCTTCGAGGTCTTAGTTTTTGAGAGGAATTGAATGCTCTTCTATTTATACCGAGAAGGCATTAAATGACCATTGTAATTCTTCATATAATCGTTGGTGACATTAACCAAGGTTCTCGTTCGCTTTTAGTCTTCCTCTCTCTAATCTTCACTTAATCCACCGGCGTAAGTTCAAAGTTGACTTCTAGAAAATAAATCCATTGGAATAGCAATTGGACGTGGTAGGTAGGCATTAATCCTTTGTAAGCGTGTGCAGAAGGATTTCCCAAAAGTATGCAACTTTCTGGGTTTAGCATTTAATGTTCTGACAGCTTTTTGCTTTTGCTTTAAATCTTCATTTAATCTCGTTTAAGCAAGCTGAAACTTACTAACAAAGTGGTTAAACATAGCAGGGAATATCATAGAATAATGATGATAACTATTAGAATCAATCAAATAAGATTTCACAATTTCGCTCAAGTTGATTTTCAAAAACCGCGACCAATACTTGAGTATGTTCTTCAATACTCAAGTATTGCACTGTGCACTAATATGAATACTTGAGTATTCATCTGAATACTTGAGTATTCGTTTTCCAGAGAAGGCACTACATGATTTGAGCGTTGGACAATTTCTTTGAGTAGGACCAATACTCGATTATTGAAACCAATACTTGAGTATTGAACTTTTTATGTGAAAATAAGTTTAAGTCCAAAATCTCAATACTTGAGTTTTCAAAACATTTGAAAAAGAGCCAAGCTCTCTGTATGCCCAATACTCGAGTATTCAACTCAATACTTGAGTATTGAATTTGTTTGAAAACTTTGTGAAATCATTTCCAAGTCAATACTTGAGTATTCAAATCACTTGGAAATAGCAAAACTTTCTGTCTGGTCAATACTCGAGTAATCATATCAATACTCGAGTATTGAACTATTTTCAATACTTGTGAAGTTTCGCCATTCCAATACTTGAGTATTCATTTCAATACTTGAGTATTGATAACCATGTAAAAACCTTTGAAACCTTTCTGTTTGCCCAATACTCGAGTATTCAAACCAATACTCGAGTATTCACATGTTGAATACTTAAATGATTTTCTGTATGACCAATACTTGAGTATCCATATGGATACTTGAGTATTGGCAATTCGCCTTTCAAATGAAAGAGTCTCGTATGATCAATACTTGAGTATTGACTCATAGTGAAAAACTTGAGATGCTTCTATAAGCTCAATACTTGAGTATTGAAACCAATACTTGAGTATTGACTTATAGTGTAAAACTTAGAAGGCTCTCTGTAACTCCAAAACTTGAGTATTGAGACCAATACTTGAGTATTGTGTGATTTTGTGGAAACAAGCCATTCTTTGTCAACTCAATACTTGAGTATTGAAACCAATGAGTATTGAGCATTTTGCGAAAAATGCACCATTCACTCGTCAACTCAATACTTGAGTATTGAAACCAATACTCGAGTATTCACTTGACAAGAAGTTTTTCAACTTATCAAAAACTCATTTTAATTTGTGTTTACAATTGTCGCTACCATTACCATTGAAGTATATGTTAGCTAGTAGGAATAATTGTAATGCTCTCTTTGTTGATGAAATTGTTGTATTTAATAGCTAATATTGTTCTGAATTGTCTTAGTTAGTAAGTTTTGTTCAATTAAGCTGAAATTGTTTGTTATTGAAATTTTGGGATGTCTTACTTTTAAGGGGAAATGCTGACAATTTTTTTTTTCAAAGATTGAGAAAAAGCATGTCATTCTTGAAATTGTTATAAACCTTAGTGTTGTTGGAAATGTCTTAGGTGGCAATAAAATGGGTCATAGTTGGATGAATGCGTTGAGAACTAGTGAAGAATATGAGAATGGGGTGGAAGAGTTTATTGAATTTGCTAGAAGAAATGTGGCTGCAAAAAATGGGATGTATTTTTGTCCATGTGTTAATTGTTTAAACGGGATTCGACGGGATATTGATGATATAAGGGATCACCTACTTTGTGATGGAATAAACCTTCGATACACAACGTGGATATGGCATGGTGAGGAAGTAACTACCAAACAAGGTCCCACGAAAAATGAAGTTGAGGTAGATGATGATGGAATGGAAAGAATGATTCATGATGTTGAGGTAGAATCTTTTGCACAACGCATGAATATGATAGCGTGCGGAGTGAGCGACGCAGACACCTTTGTTCCCTGGGTGTACTAAGTATACACGGTTATCGGGACCTTACATTTGGTCAACTTAAAGGCAACTTGTGGGTGGACCGATAGTAGTTTCACGTCGCTGCTTGAATTGTTGTGTGATATGTTGCCAGATGATAATGTACTTCCAAATCGTATGTACGAGGCCAAGAAAATCTTGTCTACGATGGGTATGGAGTATAAAAAGATACACGGTGCCCTAATGACTACATATTGTACAAAAATGAGTATGAAGGTCTTAGTAATTGTCTAAAGTGTAAAACTTCACGATACAAAGTGACGAAATGTGGTAGTTCTGGAGATCAGTTGACAAAAAGGCAACCTTTGAAGGCATTGTGGTATCTTCCAATAATACTGCGATTTAAGCGTCTGTTTACTAGTGAAGTAACGGCGAAGAAGTTGAGATGGCATTTTGATGAGAGAATATCTGATGGAAAATATCTTCGGCACCCGGCTGACTCTCCGCAATGGAAGAAAATAGACGAAATTTCCCTCAATTTGGCAGTGAGCCAAGAAACCTTCGGTTGGGTCTTTGTACTGATGGCTTCAATCCATATGGAAATCTTAGTAGCACCCATAGTGCATGGCCAGTTCTCCTTGTAATATACAACTTACCTCCCTAGCTTTGTATGAAACGCAAGTATGTGATGCTTTCTATGATGATTTTTGGACAAAACTAGTCCGGGAATAATATTGATGTGTACTTGGGGTCTTTGGTTGAGGATTTAAAAAAGTTGTGGGAGGAAGGCGTAGATGTGATTGATGCATATACGAAGGAGTCCTTCAAGCTGCGTGCAATCATTTTTACCACAATAAACGACTTTCCTGCATACGAAAATTTGTCAAGGTATAGTGTGAAGGGGCATAAAGCATGTCCAATATGTGAAATGATACAAACTTCCATCAACTAAAGCACGTAAAGAAAACGGTCTACCTCGGTCACCACAGAGGTTTCTTCACCGGTTCCACCCATATCGTAAGTTAAGAAAGCGTTTCAACGGCTTACCGGAGCATAGAATGGCTCCAAAGGCACTAACCGGAGAGGAAGTTTATAGTCGGGTGGAACATATCAATGTCATATTGGGTAAGTAGCAAAGGATTTCGAGTGAGAAGAATATATGGAAGAAGCGATCAATTTTCTTTGATCTTCCATATTGGCGTAGTCTTGATGTGAGACACAGTCTTGATGTGATGCATGTGGAGAAAAATGTTTGCGATAGCCTTGTCGCACGCTTTTGCACATACCAGGGAAGACTAAGGATGGAATTAGTGCGAGACTGGATCTGGTTGATATGGGAATAAGAGAACGGTTACATCCACAAATAAGAGAAGATGGTAAGAAGGCATACATGGGGCCAGCAGCGCATACGCTATCAAAAGAGGAGAACAAAAAGTTTGCGTGGGTGTTTATATGATATTAAGGTTCCACAAAGGTATTCTTCTAATGTGAGCAGGTGTGTGTCAATGAATGATTTGAAGTTAATGGGAATGAAGTCCCATGATTATCATGTGTTGATGCAACAACTATTACCAGTAGCTATTAGAGGCATTATGAAAGATGAAGTACGAACAACTATAACAAAATTGTGTATTTTCTTTAATAATGTCTGTAACAAAGTCATTGACATTGAAAAGTTGGATCAATTGGAAAATGAGGGTTATATAATTTTGTCCCAACTAGAGATGTATTTTCCTCCCACATTTTTGTATATAATGGTGCATTTGATATTGCATTTGGTAAGAGAGGTAAGGCACTGTGGTCCAGTTTATCTAAGGTGGATGTACCCTTTCGAGCGATATATGAAGATCTTAAAAAGGTATTCTAAAAATCCTAATAGACCGAAGCCTCAATAGTTGAAAGATATGTAGTTGAAGAGGCAATGGAGTTTTGCAAAGATTATCTATCAGGGGCGACGATACAATCTCAGCAAGACGAAGGGATAAGCAAGGGAACTCGAGGAATCAAACTGAAAAATATGTCTCGTGAAGAGGTGTTGCAAGCACACTTGTACATCTTGAACAATATGGAAGAAGTTCAACCATACATTGATGAACACAAAATAGTTTGAAGAATATGAATCTAAGGAAGAGTGACATGCGATTGCGAATGAGCAAAAGAAGACATTCATAAAGTGGTTTGAGGAGAAGGTATTGCATGAGACCGGGTGTGTCGATACAATTGAGTGTTTAGCCTGGGGGCTTTCTTTTCAGGTCATCACTTAGAGCGGTTATGATATAAACGAGTATTCTTTCTACACCAAAGACCAAGATGACAGAAGTTCTATGCAAAATAGTGGGGTGATGGTTGAAGCCGAATCCATGCACTTTTCGAGTTCGAAAGATAAAAACCTCGTATTAGCATCAATGGCCTATTATGGAGTTATTGAAGAAATATGGGAGATGAGCTACAACAAGTTTAAAGTTGCTTTATTGAAATGTAAGTGGGTTAGCAATAATGTCAGCGTAATAGATCCCCAATTTGGATTTGTCTCTGTTGATCTTCAAAGAGTTGGTCATAGAGATGAGCCATTCATTCTAGCAAGCCAGGAGAAACAAGTGTTTTATGTTACAGACCCTGCAAATAAAAAAATGTCCATTGTACTTCAAAGTAAAAAACAGAACTACGGTGAAGAATCCTTCAACCTTGACGATACACCCCCTTTGCACAACAAATCCACCAACAACACGTGTACTCGAATTGGTAGATGATGAAGAATATGTTGCAAGAAATGATCATTGTGAAGGAATATGGGCAACCATATAAAGTAAGATCTTAAGTTATGAAATAGTTAACATTTTAAGTTATGAAATAGTACTAAGTTATTTTTGTGGTGGTTTAACATGCTAGTTCATTTTATTAATTTGTTTACTATTTAATAACCTATGTAACATTGATTTGTCTTTGATGAACATGAATATGTCCATCTCTGACAAGTCAACGCGTGATAGAGTTGATGAACCCGTTATGAGAAGGGGTAGAGGTACCACAACGATGGGAACGCTGTTGGCCCGTCGTGAAAATCCAAAAAAGAGGTTGCATGTGGACTTTGATGCCAATATGAATCCAATTGGTCAAGAGGAAGACAAATTCATTAGCTATTTAGGCTATTTAAGTCGAAGCAAAGTTCCGATTGTATACTCTAGTTGAAAGTTGGTTCCTCAGAAAACGAAGGATTTGATTTGGTCACAAATTTTGGTATGTCACTTTCGATAAATTTGCATTTATATCTTTAGTCCTATTACTTGAAATGTAATTATGATCTTCTCCTTTTCCCTTATAGCAAACGTACGATGTCCCAAACAATACAAAGAATGAAGAAGAGTTGGATGGGCGAAGTTCGTTTACGTTGGAAAGATTTCAAGAACAAACTCACCGTAAAGTATATTCTAGGGGAAAGGAGGAATGACGATCCATGTCGAGATATTCTTACATTTCGCAAGAGGACTGGAGGGAGTTTGTAGCATCACGGCAAAATCCTGCATTTCTGGTAAAATTTCTTTCATATCTTATCTTTCATTTGAATATACTTGACATCATAGGCTCAGTTTTCTTTGTTTCCGTGTCACAGGAAATAAGTCAAGCAAATACAGAGAGGCAAGCGGGAAATAAGTATCCCCATTTCATGTCTCGAGGTGGGTACAAAAGCTTGAACGGAGGCTCATGGAAGAAGAGTTGGAGAAAATGAAGAAAGCTACTAAATCCAATCCTTCCATTATCGTCTGTGCCCCGATCCTCCTCCTCGCCACAAGAAATGGAAAGCTACGAGGATTAAGGATGGCAAATACATCAATCCAGTTGTTGCTAAGGTTTCCGCGAAGATTGTAAGTAGTTAACTTAGAAGTATTAAATAGCCTCAGTTGTTTCATATTATAAGTATTTAGTTTTTATTTATGATATAGGACGAACTTGAGGCGTAGAGCAGCCAAGGTTCATTTACACCGAGCACACGGATGGACATATTGTCCACAATGGTTGGAAAGCCAGATGATCTTGGTCATGTTCGAGGGGAGCCAAGGGGAGTTAGTGCCGCAAAGTATTTTGGATGACGTACACGGTTTTTGCATGATGATGACAACCCTAGTCCTCGGCTTGTAGCCGACGAGCGAAACTCCAAGACGAAATCTTGACACAAATACGTGGTGAGTTGAAGGCTTTGGTGGAAGAGAACGAACATTCGAGATGTACAGTCCACGGATCCCCGGCCTTTCCTAGCAGCAAAGAAAGCTATAACCCTGAGGAGGTACTTCGTGGTGAACCTTCTCTCACTCCACCGGGAAGAGAACCTTGCTATCTTTGTTTGGATAAGCCACACCGGCGTATTGTTGCCGAAGCTCTCACTTTCACAGACAAAGCCATTCACCATAATCTGCAAATTCCTAAAGATCAGCGTAGGGTGACTGTGACACTTGTTTGGGAGGAAGAAGAAAAAACACACACCCATGCTAGAGAATGCCAAAGGATCGTTCATTCTTTGGCCGAATCATCTTATTCAGATGATGACGACACCTCTAATGGTATGAAATACAGAACTAGAACTTGATTTTTCTTGGTAACTCACTCATAATCTGTTTTGTATGGTTTCATAGGATGAGCAAGCTGCAGGTAGATGTCCCTTCTTAGCACGACTAAAAGAAGTGTACAAGCGCATTGACTATATCTCCTTGCGATGCGCGAGGTCATTGTTGGTGAAAAACCGACATATCCCTTAACAATTGACAAGAAATATATGTACCGGTTTCTACATTTGGAGTGTTTAGATATACAAATTCTTCAACTTGCAATCTCGTAAGTTTTTTTGCCCTTTAATTACGCTTTGATTTTTTTGTTTTATATATTGAACAACATTTATCATTTTAATTCGATCATAGTGCCTTCCACAATATATGCTCCTAAGACGAAAGAAATGCTTCATATGGATTCTTATGTCCTGCAAACACGACGAAGAATAGAAATAAATTAGAGGGAAGGTTGATTTATGTGGGTTGCACGTTTGCTGAGACTAAATTGCCTTGTTATCTAGCTGCAATATATGAAGAGTACGTATTTTTCTTTTGTCTATTTCATATTTTTAACAATAAATTACTTTCTTATATTAATTTAATTTTATTATGTATATGTTGCGAAATCATTGGACCCCGTGTGTTGTTTGTCCCTCAAAGAACGTTTGTTATTGGTTTGATTCGTTAAAGGGCAAGCCAAACGAAGACATTAAACACATTTTTAGCACGTAAGTATATTGTTGTCTAATTCATTGATTCTTGATTTAAATGAATTGTTTTAATGTCTGAAAATTTTCATTTTAATGATAGTGCAATCAAGACGTCTAAAATATTTCCTGGGAAAAAAAAGGGTCTAGCTAAAGAACTGAAGTGGTTTTATCCGAAAGTAACTAGTTTTAATTCAAGTTATTTAATTGACATGCATGCCTTTATTCGTTTTAACAATTTGTTTTGATTTATAGTGCCCTCGACAACTCGGGCACACAGAATGTGGATATTGTGTTATCCTTTACATGTTGTACATCATTCAGAGCGGACGTACTATGGATTTTGAACAAGTACGTAATCGCTCCCTGATTCTCAAATGATAATATTGTTGATGTTGTACTTAATTGAGTTGTTCATTAATTCATTCACTTCATTTATTTATTTTATACCTTGTTTTCCAATTTACAGTTTTTTCGTACTTAGGCAGCGTACTCGGAGGAAGACATCGATTTGGGTCAAGACGCTTTGGCTAGATATCTTCTTTCACACGGAGATATGTAAAGTTTACTTTGAATATTTCTTGGTAGTTGTACGTGTAGCTAGAGACATCAACATTATATTTTGACACATTGTGGTAATTGTTGAAATATGATTCATAATTGTTGTATATATGTAGTAGTAGTATACGTAGTAGTTACCATTGTTGATCATAAGATGGGTAGCCTCACTGCTTAATCTTAATGGGTGGTATAGTCTTTTCCTTATTGTGTGGTTTATAAGATTCTAGGTTAATTGGAATAGCCTAAGCACTGGGTTTCATGCATGGTTAAAGAATGGACTGAATTCACCTTAGTTGTGCTTTCCTTTTTGGAAGTAGGTCAGTAATGAGAAGGCAGAGAAAGTGTTTAAAATTGGTCTATAATGATCTGAACATTTTGGTAATGCATGTATGTTCATGATGGCTATCTGTTTGATGGGTGATGATCTGTTTAAATTTGCACGCAATGTATTTTGGTAATGATCTGAATTCACCTCACTGCTTAATCTTATGGGTGCATGGTATAGTCTTTTCCTTATTATGTGGTTTATAAGATTCTAGTTTAATTGGAATCACCTAAGTGATGTGGGTTTCATGCATGGTTTGATAACGATCTGAACATTTTGGTAATGTATGTTCATGGCTATCTGTTTGATGGTTTTTTTAGGGTTTAATTTCTGGGTTATGAAAAATACGTAGCAAGCTATTAAAAAAAACTCTTACGGCATCCCAAAATAACTTTTGGGACGCCTTAATCATATTATTGGAGTCCCAAAATGATTTTGGGACTCCAAAAGTACAATTTTTTTTAAATAAAAAAAAAATATGGCGTCCCAAAATAACTCTTGGGACGCCTTGAATTATATTTTTGGAGTCCCAAAATAACTTTTGGGACGCCTTGAATTATATTTTTGGAGTCCCAAAATAACTCTTGGGACGCCTTAAATTATATTTTATGGCGTCCCAAAATCTGATTTAAGGCGTTCCAAAAGTTATTTTGGGACTCCAAAATTGACGCATAATGTACGCATTTTGTACTGGTTTTTGAAGTCCCAAAATTATTTTGGGACTCCTTAAATGACAATTAAGGCGTCCCAAAATTAGTTTAGGACTCCAAAAATCAAATTTTACTACTTCCCCTCAATAGGCATCCCTTGAATAAGGGACGTTAATTGGATCTATTTTGGGACGTTAAACGCGTTTTTGTAGTAGTGGTGGTAGGTGTGGAAGTGGGAATAGGAGATGAAAGGATGGGAGTAGTTGGTTCGCAAAGAGGTAGGATCCCGAGGAGTGGTGAAAGTGAATGAAGGAGAAGAGGAAGGCTCGGCTCGATTTTGGGTTTTCATGAGGAGCGAGGCACCGGGACCAAGAGAGGTGTCAAAAACGAAGATGAGCCAATATGAAAGTGCTTCAGCACTTTGTCCAGCCTTTGTCACTTATAAGCACATTATTAACCATTAGAGTGGACAATTTCGCATCATGATCCACCATATGGCCAGTAAGGTCCTCAACTTTCTCCTTTACATTGTCAATTGTTTCCTTCATACCATCTTGGACGTCCACATTCTCATGATTGCCCCTTTGCACCTCAGTACCAACTTGACTATTTCAAACTCTAATATGATAGACAATGAGGCGATGGCAGCATCCATGATAGCTTTCACCCTTGAATCAAAATCAGTAGGCGGAGGTGGAGGAGCTGACTGGGCTTCATGACCCTTGGCCTGAGAAGCTCTGACATGAGAAGCTCTGGATCTAGAGGGTGCCCTTGATTGGCCAGAACCCTCACCCTCAAATGTAATCTTCATATAATTCAATTGGGATTTGCCAAAGAAAGGAGGAGATTTGATAGAGTCAGGAAATCCAAGAAACCAAATTTTATGATAAAAGAGGATTATTGACACTAATGAAGGAAATGGGATATGAGAAGGCCCGCGAGAGGTAAACTTGAATTTGACCATCTCCCGGAAGATCCAATGGCTAAGGTTTAAGGGTACGTTGTTCACAAGAGCAGCAAACAAAGGGTAGTCTTTTTGAGTAAAATGGGTATAGTTTCCACCTTTTTGGATGAAGTTCCTAGAATAGATGTACCACAGGACTCTATGAATGAGTGGCATGGATACTGGTTTAAAAGACAGGGTGTGAAGCTCACCTTCAAGAATAGGCTCATTGGGCCTGAGAATCTCAAAAATTTCTCTATTGCTAAACTGAATTTCAGGAATTGGAGGTGGATTAGCAATTTTGAGAATGGTGTTTATGGTGGAAGCGAGAAAAGTGAATTTGATCCCTTTAACGTAGTAGAGACTCTCTCTTCAACTAACTCACCTTCTGAATCAAGTATATTGTCGTAAGTCATATTAAAATAAAAGATCTTGACAATGTTTGGGGTATATGAGGCAGAGATAGATAGAAAAGATTCGTACTCTTACAACCAAGGGGATAGGTCTAAATGACACTCATCTTTGAGTTTGCCTAAATCAACTGAGACAGAAGGACTCAACTAAAAGGAAAGACTCATAGTCTTTTAGCCAGGGTGATAAATCTAAACTACAATCCTTTTTTTAGTTTGTCTAAATGGACAGCAACACAGGGACAAAATTCCTTGTTCAGATAGAAGTCTTTGAATTTTGCGGCTAAATCATTAGACAAAATAGTGGTAGAAGAGGCAAACCCCGTAGGAGGAGTGGCATGGTTTTATATATCATAGAGGGCATTGGATATGATAGGAGGCTCTTCTTCTAATTGAGCATGTGAGTCCTTTAATGGTGTCTCGTCCTTCTCATTGTCTTGGGACCCAAAAGTAGCTTTGACTTCATTGGTTTGGGAGGCCTAGATGATTCACCAGCCTTCTTCTTGCCCTTTCCCTCAACTGGTTCTGGCTCACTTCGCTTCTTTGATGGATTCTCAGAGGGTGCTTTGAATGAGACTCCCTTTGATTTAGGTTTAAGAGGGAGATTCGGAATGTTCTCGCTAACCCCTCCGATTGTTCGATCGATTCCATAATGATAGTGTTTGGGAGTCGACTTCACTCTCCTAGGTCGCGAGAGGAGGAGGAGGAGACCAGGATTTGGAACCTTCATCGCCTGATTTTGCACTGTAAGTAGCTTGGGCAGATGATTTGGAGGCCATTTAGGGTTTCTAGGAGAAGGATTTGGTCGAGAGAGATGAGAGACAAAGGATTGAGAGAAGACGTAGGGCAAAACTTGAGTTTTGAAGAGAGTGTAAACGAACAGTATAGCAACTTATATATAAATGCCGCTACGACTCAAGTTTCAAAAAGAAAACTCGAGTTCTCATTAATGTTTGCTAACTTGGACTTCAAAGGTGTATGGTGAACCTTTGAACTTCCGCTACAAAACTCGAGTTTCGACTTACCAAACTCGAGTTTGCACTTCTCCTTAAACATGGTTGCTCTGTCGATGGAAACTCGAGTTTCCAACTTACTAACTCAAGTCTTGAACTTCTCCAAAAACCAAAGGTTGCTCTCTCCCCGATAAACTTGAGTTTTGCTTCTCAAACTCGAGTTTGCTCCATTTGATAGGAAACCTCGCTTTTAAACATCATGCAAAAGACACAACTAAACACTCCAATGTTTAAGTTAGTAACTAACATTGAGAGAGAGAGAGTTACTTACAACTCATTGGGATTTACCATTCCCAATTCTCTCCTTATGAAATTGAATTGTTCTTTGGCCAATGGTTTGGTGAAGATGTCAACAAGTTGAAGATGAATTGGGATGAACATGACTTTGACATCCTTCTTCTGAACGTAGTCCCTTATGAAGTGATGTCTCACACCAATGTGCTTGGTCCGAGTGTGTTGCACTGGATTATTAGCCAAGCTTATTGTGCTAGTGTTATCACACAATATTGAGATTTCCTTCAAGTTGATTCCCAAGTCAGATATTTGTTGCTTGAGCCATAGAACTTGTGCACAACAGGTTGAGGCATCCACATATTCAGCTTCAGTAGAATACACAGCCACACTTGTTTGCTTCTTGCTGAACCAAGAGACAAGTGAGCCACCAAGAAATTGACATTGGCCACTTGTGCTCTTCTTATCGGTCTTGTATCCAGCATGATCTGAATCTGAATATGCCACAAGATGTTCTGGTTGACCTTTTGGAAACCACAAGCCAAGGGTTTTGGTGTCAGCAAGGTATCTAAATATTCTTTTCACATACTCAGCATGTGACTCCTTAGGAGCAGACTGAAACCTTGCACACATCCCCACACTGAATTGGATGTTAGGTTGACTTGCTGTAAGGTAGAGCAATGATCCAATCATTCCTCTGTATCTTGTCATGTTGAAGTCCTTGCCCTTTTCATCAGCATCCAAAGCAGTGGTTGAGCTCATTGGAGTATCAGCTCCATTGCATTGGTCCATCCCAAACTTCTTAAGTAGACCATTGAGATACTTGGTATGAGATATGAAGATTCCATATTTCCTTTGCTTGATTTGTAGACCAAGGAAATAGTTGAGTTCTCCCATCATGGACATCTCAAATTCTCCCGATATTCTTAGCAAACTCTTCACACAAAACATCATTAGAAGCACCAAATATAATGTCATCAACATATATTTGAACAATTAAAATTTTATCAAGCTTATTACTCTTTATGAAGAGAGTTGTATCTGCTTTTCCTCTAACAAATCCTTGATCAAGAAGGAATTTGCTTAATCGCTCAT
The DNA here is from genome assembly GCA_019022615.1 of Acacia melanoxylon. NCBI lineage: Eukaryota > Viridiplantae > Streptophyta > Magnoliopsida > Fabales > Fabaceae > Acacia > Acacia melanoxylon. The sequence continues at coordinate 3,353,450 of JAFJYJ010000045.1, read as the reverse complement.
ACCAAGCTCTAGGAGCTTGCTTAAGGCCATAAAGGGCCTTCGAGGTGATAAACATGATCTGGATGATGATCGTTTTGAAAACCAGGAGGTTGCTCAACATAAACTTCCTTCTGAATGAAACCATTTAAAAATGCACTCTTTACATCCATTTGATAGAGCTTGAATCCTTTGACACAAGCAAAGGCTAAAAGAACTCTTATTACTTCCAATCTTGCTACTAGAGCATAAGTTTCTTCATAATCAATTCCTTCTTCTTGATTATAGCCTTTAGCAACCAATCTTGCCTTGTTACGGACAATAATTGCTGATTCATCTCGTTTGTTCTTGAATACCCATTTGGTGCCAATAACCGGATGGTCGTTAGGCCTAGGTACCAAATCCCAAACTTGATTTCTATCAAATTGATGTAACTCCTCTTGCATTGCTATCACCCAATCATTGTCTGAGAGGGCTTCATCAATTTTAGAGGGTTCAATCTCTGATATAAAGGCAGAAAAAGTGTAACGCTCCCTTATATCTCCCGATCATTATCAGAGTTCATACACAAAGAGCGTGCGGATCCGGTTTGGACGAATGAGTAACTGATAAAAGTGTGGAAAATTTAAAACTTAACTTGGTTTTGAAATAGACTTAATCCCTCTGGGATATTTAAATATTTACAGTCATTCCAAATTTAAAATTCCAAAATTAAACTTCAATATAAATACAAAACAAAATGAACTCTTCCTCCGAGTTCACCTTCTTCTGCTTCTGTCTTACAGCACCGCCTTCCTCTTCTTCACACTTCCACTACCTGTAACTTTGTTCAAATCTGAGATTCATGAATGAATCTCAGAGTAACATGTTAACCTCTATGCATGGAGTATAAGTATATGTAATAAATAAACCACCATAATCAGGAATACCATAAAGCATACCGACAGTATAAAACACAGTTCAAAATCCCTGTGCTAGGAAACCATCGTAGAACCTACCCAGTTCAATATTCCATAGTGCTTGGAAAGACAAGCAGGACCTAACCGATCTTGTGCCTATCTCTCCCAACCCAGAACCTAGCCGGTCCCGAGTCCCTCAGCACAAGGAAACCACAATGCGGAACCTACCCGGATCTGAATTCCTTAGCACAAATGTGTATGGCCAACACAAACATACTGTATGAAATCAAATATGTTTATAAAACACATTCCACAAATCATGGCATTTAAACATACACAAGTACACTCACAAACATAGAAGGTTACATTCTTACCCGTGCGTAGTAACCTTAACTTTGTCAAAATAAGTTCTCGGGGTGCGTGCGCGCTTTGAGAAATTACCTATAATTTGGGATAACAGGTTATTAATAAATCCATAAATATTAAACATGATAAAAATGTCTTTATTATCATGTTTGTTCCCTTTTTAACCTTATTTCATTTTGGGTTTAATTTAATAACCAAAACTTGTCAAATTCCAACTCTTAACCTTAACTACTATGAAAAATACAATCAATTTAATCATTTTTAATTAATTGTAGAAAACTCATTTCTGAGTGATTCCAAATCTCACGTTCTCTCAAACCTCTCTTATTGCAAGGAAAAATGTTTCCAGAGGCCCAAATGTACAATAAAAACCTCGGTTTCAATTTTACCCCGTTGTCCAGTTGGTGTCCAAAACTTTGACTGATCTTTAAACATCTGTGATAAATCGTACATAGCTCTAATAATTACAAATTTTATATCAAATTAAAGCTTGACCAACCCTCTACCAATATAGAAAATTTCAGGATTTATCAAAACACCAATAATTCCCAGTTTTAAAAACAATGCAGACTGTCCAAAGAGTTTTTCAAACACATCAGTTGAATTTGAGAATTAGAAAATCACTTACCGAGCTTCATAAATTACAAAATTTACATTTTCCAAACTATAAATGAGTCCTCTGTATTCATGTAAAATTTCACTCTATTCCAAGCACTTTAACCCAATCAATTCACATGTTCAAAGTTTACGCCCAGTTTTGATGTGTGGGACGCAGGTCATGTTTTAGAATTTATTACTCACTGTTCAGATATCAAAATAATGCAAACGACACATCAATTTAAAGCTATGGATGTCCTCTATTTCCTGGAATATGTTCCCAATTTATAAGAAACATTAACCCCTTGAAACCACGCTCACAAGCTACCTGGGTTCGTTGTTCAAAACTCGCGATTTGCCTTTTCCTTTGAGCTCTTTATTTTATGCATACAAATACTCTTACAGTTTCACCAAAAATATTTTTCCCACACAATTTTGCATAAGGAAAACGATGGTAGCCTCATAATTTGGGATAACAGGTTATTAATAAATCCATAAATATTAAACATGATAAAAATGTCTTTATTATCATGTTTGTTCCCTTTTTAACCTTATTTCATTTTGGGTTTAATTTAATAACCAAAACTTGTCAAATTCCAACTCTTAACCTTAACTACTATGAAAAATACAATCAATTTAATCATTTTTAATTAATTGTAGAAAACTCATTTCTGAGTGATTCCAAATCTCACGTTCTCTCAAACCTCTCTTATTGCAAGGAAAAATGTTTCCAGAGGCCCAAATGTACAATAAAAACCTCGGTTTCAATTTTACCCCTGTTGTCCAGATTGGTGTCCAAAACTTTGACTGATCTTTAAACATCTGTGATAAATCGTACATAGCTCTAATAATTACAAATTTTATATCAAATTAAAGCTTGACCAACCCTCTACCAATATAGAAAATTTCAGGATTTATCAAAACACCAATAATTCCCAGTTTTAAAAACAATGCAGACTGTCCAGTGAGTTTTTCAAACACATCAGTTGAATTTGAGAATTAGAAAATCACTTACCAGAGCTTCATAAATTACAAAATTTACATTTTCCAAACTATAAATGAGTCCTCTGTATTCATGTAAAATTTCACTCTATTCCAAGCACTTTAACCCAATCAATTCACATGTTCAAAGTTTCTGCCCAGTTTTGATGTGTGGGACGCAGGGTCATGTTTTAGAATTTATTACTCACTGTTCAGATATCAAAATAATGCAAACGACACATCAATTTAAAGCTATGGATGTCCTCTATTTCCTGGAATATGTTCCCAATTTATAAGAAACATTAACCCCTTGAAACCACGCTCACAAGCTACCTGGGTTCAGTTGTTCAAAACTGGCAGATTTGCTTTTTCCTTTGAGCTCTTTATTTTATGCATACAAATACTCTTACAATTTCACCAAAAATATTTTTCCCACACAATTTTGCATAAGGAAAACGATGGTAGCCTCATATTTCCCAAATTCCAACATTATCTTGGTGTTTACCATGATTTTCCAGAACTGGGTTTAAAGCAAAACTCAGAAATTTGAAGAGAGTGTGAGTGTTCTTACCAAATAGCTTGTTCTTGAGCTTGTGGCCTCTTTTACCACACTAATCCTTGCTCAATAATCAGCCTATACTCAAGGGAATCACATGCATGTGAGTTTTCTATCACAAATATTGACATGCATGATAAGAAAACCTCAAAATCTCAATTAGGATTCAAGTTCTTACCATGAACTTCTTGTGACTCTTCTTCCTTTTCCCAACCCGTGGAGATGGAATGGATTGTTTAGGTGTTCCTATGTGTTAGAGAGGAATCCGTGAGATGTGGAGAAGGTGGAGAAAGTGATTAGGTATTAGATAAAGTAGTGAAACCGAGAGGGAGGAGGGACGTTGGTGTACATTGTGTGTGAATGTGATTGTGTGTGTGAATGAGTGAAGCCGTGAGTGTTTTGAGAGAGTGAGAATGAGATTGAAATAAATAAATGTGTGTGGGAGCAGATTTGGTCACGGCATAAGGGAAGAAAAGCACAAAAAATATGATTTAGTTTTTGCATTGCCATGTGTTATTCATGCACAAGGGATAGGTGTCATGTTTTTGCATGTTGGTGTGTGTTGTATATGTGTCATGATGCCATGTGTCTCGTGGGTTGCATGCAAGGCGCCATGTGGCATTTTTGGTATATGTGTATGTGTTGTCTTGTTTGGCGTGTTTTCTCGGTTTGCATGTTTTGGGTCTCCGTATTGTTGTCTCAGGTTGCGTGATTGGTTTTTCAGCATTGTCTCGGTTTGCGTGTTCAGTTTTCGGTGTTGTTGTGTCGGTTTGCGTGATTGGTCTCCGGTGTTGTTGTCTCGGTTTGCATGATTGGTTTTCGGTGTTGTTGTCTCGGTTTGAGTGATTGGTTCCCGATGTTGTCTCGGTTTTCGTGTTGGTTTCTTGGAGTTGTCTCAGTTTGCGTGTTGGTTTCTTGGTTTACGTGGTTGGTTTTTCGGTGTTGTCGTCTTGGTTTGCGTGTTTGGTTTTCAGTGGTGTTGTCTCGGGTTGCATGTTTGGGTTTTGTTGCATGTTTTTCGAGGAGGTATTGTTTAGGTCGTTCTTCAGTGTTTGTTGTCTAATTGCTCCCACAAAGTCAATATTCAATAAATAAATCATATCACACAGGATATTCAACATTGGCATATATTATTGAATATTCTCCACCATGAAGGTCTTTGGTAAAGCAAAAGCCGACATTACAAAAATTCACTTCATTCAAAGTGCTATTTCTGGTCCTACACCTTGATTTACATCACCTATCACTTGGTCCAAAGGGTGATTCCTAATGAACCTCCAAGCTCTAGGCTGAGATTGATCAGCGTTCTCTAAATTATTTTGAGAAGGGTCTATGCTATGGCATGTAGCAAGGTATTATGGCCACAGAACGGCAATACGGGGAGAGCCCACTAGACGCTAGCCAGGTACGCCCCTCGTCTCACAAATAAACACTGTGTGCATGCATTCTTTTAGTGGCCCACCCTTATGGGCCCACTAAAGATCAACTCAGTTTAACTCATGGTCAAAAGAGTCGTATCGGTTCATATTCCAAATTCTGCCTTTACATTGTCTAGTCTCTTCATCCTCTCCTCCCGTGTCCTTTCACAGTCCCACCATCCCTTTCCCATCCCCTTCCCCCCTTCCCAACCACCATGCCAAGAGTCAAAAAGATGACACGGCTTCACCAGCGCCCCCACCGGGTCTACCCACGCTTGTCGCCCGACTCACCACCGCACAAGCCTCGCCGCTTCTATCACCACCTCCTCGTCCTCCGACCGCTCCACCGACTCTTCGCCTTCTATCGCCCCGCTTTGATTACGACAAGGCTTATATGATCTCTACTGCCCCCCTTTACTGGCGTCCGGAAACCGATGCCAACTCCACCAACAAGGTCCGCAAACGACTTCGCTTTGTTGCGCGGGAGTTGCGGCACCATCCACAGCGACCCACGCGCATTCTCCGCCGCCCATCGTCGGGGTCCACCACTATCCATCTCCCTCTCCCGGGCCGCATTCAAGAATTCCGGCCGTCACCGGGGTGGACTACACCTCCTCCGATGAGGACACGGCCAGCAGCATTCCCAAAGAACACTCGCCCCTCCAAATTTCCTTAATTTTCTTTCTTTTACTTGTTTATTTTTTTTTTGTTTTTCCCGATTATTCGCAAATGCCACAGGCATTTGCCCTGTGGCTATTTTGTGAATGATGCTCGACTAATCTCGCTTCTCCCCGCTTTTATTTTCCCCGCCCCTTTCTTTTACTTGTTTATTACTAATTATCGCTCTATTATCTTGCTGCAATGAGGGCATTGCATCATTCAAAGTGTGGGGGAGGATTAGTTAGGTGATTTAATCTCGCTATCCGCTACTTCCGTGTGTGTGCGATCTAAGTACCTTGCATTTAGTCTTTTGCACCGAAAAAAAAATCAAATTGCATGATGGAGCATTAATGTACTTTTGTAGCCATAGAAGGAATGTCTATATAATCAAGCATAGCATTGTTGCCTAAGAAAACTGAACCCTTAGGCTTGGGAAATTGACAATGCTAGCTAATCTGGTGCGGGGTAAAGTGGCAGCGAGGAAGTTTAAAGGGAAGAACCACCAATGGAAGGATTGAATTGAGCCTAATTGTTATATTTTTATAGTGTGCATGTCTGCTAGTCCATGTTTGATCCTTGATTTGTCTTAGTTCTTTGATAAACTATCTGGCATCTAAGTTTGAAGTTTGTAGGATAAAGGCATTCATGTCATACCCATTAACCCTATACACAAACCATTCATCATCATCTCCATATTGCCACCCTATTGAGCCATACTAGTATGCTATAGCAGAATAAGATACACATAACCAACTAGAAGAAAACTATGAAATATGCTACGGCAAATTGCTCCATTAAAGGGCTGCGAGAAAAAAATGAAGGAGAAAAAGAAAAGAAAAAGACCTAAAGAGCAGCAAGAAATACAAAGTTCAAGAAGGAGCACTCGGTCAAGTCAAGATATTGATCTACCAAATCGCTATAGCATACATCAACATTTCCCATCTTAAACGCCTATCTATCCTCACCTTTGTAACCCACAAGCCCTTTTGATGAACGAATACTCAGTGCTAGGAAGCAATCTTAGAACTTTGACAAGGCTATGGAACTTCGGGCTCGTATGACAAGAGAGAAATTTAAATCCCCTGAGCGAAAGAGCGCAAACACCGAACTTGAGAGACTCTTGAGACTTCCTCATCTAAGCAATACCACGCATTTTGAGCCGTTAGTATTGGGTAGTGGGATTGCCGAAGGGGGGACGTTAACTGAAAGCAATGGTGTAAGCAAGGGTTATACAGACAAGAGGACTATGACTATGAGTTTCTATTCGCTTTATTTTATTTTGCCCGGAGTGCAAAAAGCTAAGTGTGGGGTATTTGATCAGCACAAATATTGCCATGTTTTCCCTATATTTCATGACTGAATTGTATGGTAAATGAGAGCTTAAAACCGCAAACAATCCGAGCAAAAAGGCATATAATCATGATATAGGGAAGTGAAGGATGGAAACCATTTAAATCCAAACATGTGCTAAGAAAGGAGCAAGTTATAGTATTTTTAAGAAAGGACGTATAGCAGAGCTGATACGATGCTATAGCATTCTGCCCGCAACTCGAAGTGCAATAAAAAGCATCACGAACGCTATAGCAAAGTAAAGGACGCGATGCTATGCGGCATATTTTCAGGAATAATAATTAAGAACGAGATTGACAGGTAGATTGCTGACGTAGTGAAATAGAAGATGCGGAGGATCAAAATGGAAAGATTTGAAGAATCCCGCAGTATCAGGAGAATCAATCTACAAACAAAAGATGCGATAGATCTCGACAGATTTGGAAAGCCCAGCTAGCTGAAACTTGCATCACACGAAAGTCTGAGTATAAAAGGAAACAGCAAGTCAACCCTAAGCAGAGCCGCGCAGAGCCAAAACAGTTTACTCATTCGGCTGACTCAAAAGAAGAGTGAGAGACTTCACTAGCACGAGAATTCCAGAATAACCCAACATCCTTCTTCGCAGTAAGACGGAGGGAAGAAGACGTGGAGTGGTGACGTGACAGGCGTCGTCCACGCCGTCGAACGTCGTCAAGCTTTCTATTTTCATTTGTTTTATTTCGCAGTTAGATCATGGGTCATTCTGTTACTATCAGTTTTGTGTTTCCCTCGTCAGTCATGAACTAACTCTCTGATGGCTGAACGAGGATAAATCCTTAAGTGTTATATGAACTCAGTTGCAAGTTCTTAATTTAATAGATTCGGTTTGCTTATCAGTGAATTAATTACTAGTCGATTAGAGGAATCTAAGGGCTAGACTTGTGGTCTCGGCCATCGGCAAGGAGTCGAGGCTAGACCTCCGAGAAACAAAGAGTGTTTGCTAGGGTAGCCGGTGCAAGGCTTGACCTATTCATTGTAGGCTTCAGGAATGGGTCTACCTCTCATAACCAGGACACCCTGAGTATAATGCAGTTTTAACTAGAAAGTTGCCATAGGAATATGGAAGGAGTATAGTTAATATCATATGTATTGGACGCGGAAGCTTCAATAGATTATAGAGGTGGGTTAACCGAATAGCTTTGTAAGTAGTAGCCATGCTGTAGCACTGTCAGAAATGCTGATTGTCATGGTGACTTTAGACTAGTATGTCTACAGTACATCTTGAGTCTGACAAAACATTCATTGTACCAAGTCATAGGTGAGATGCCTGAGGCCTGAGGATGATTTCCTAGGTAGTGAGGGTAGAATCTCCAGTGCTGTGGTAATTGAGCCGGAAGGCCAATGTCCGTTAAGCCGAGAGGCTGAATGAGTCAGGTAGTAAGGCCTGCGTAACCAAGCACTGTGATGATGGACCAGCGTGTCCTATGAAAGTGGAGCTAAATCACCAAGAGGGGGGTGAATTGGGGATTTTAAAAACTTTTTATGCTTACTCTGTTTTTGTACACTAAAAACAGAGATGAACTAAGTAGAGGGTAGAAGAGCAAGACACAAGGATTTATACTGGTTCGGTCCAATCCCTTGACCTACGTCCAAATCCCCGCTCTGGGATTTTCACTATCTCAATTGATTACACACTGTACTCAAGAGTAATTCTCTCACTAGAACTTACTCCCCTTACAAGTTGCAATCAATTAACCCAATCACCAAGTCCCCTGACTTGTGATTCCTTTACAATAAATGATCTACAATCAATAAACTCTCTCTAAGAGTAGATAATGATAAACACTGAAGCTTAATGTATCAACAGATACTTTATACAAGAAAACTCAAGAGTAGTTGGAAACTTGAATGATTTTCGTTTTCTATAGTCTTAGTTGTTGAGAGGAATTGAATGCAGCTCCATTTATACTGAGAGTGCATTAAATGACCGTTGTAATCCTTCATATAACCGTTGGTAACATTAACCAAGGTTCTCGTTCGCTTTTGGTCTTCTTCTCTCTACTCTTCACTTAATCCACCGGGCGAAGTTCGAGTTGACTTCTAGTAAATAAATCCGTTGGAATCGCAATTTCTTGACGTGGTAGGTAGGCATTAATCCTTTGTAAGCGTGTGCGAAGGATTTCCCAAAAGTATGCAACTTTCTCGGGTTTAGCATTTAATGTTCTCGACAGCTTTTTGCTTTTGGTATTAAACCTTCGTTAAACATTCTTTAATCCATCCAAAACTCACTAACAAAGTGGTTAAATATAGCCGGAATATATAAGAATGATAATAGAAAGCATTAAGATCAAACACGAAGAAATCACAAATTCGTATGATTTGAATTTTGAATACTTGCGCCCAATACTTGAGTATGTTCTTCAATACTTGAGTATTGCACTGTGCACTAATGTGAATACTTGAGTATTCGTTTTGCAGAGAAGGCACTACATGATTTGAGCGTTGGACAATTTCCTTGAGTAAGACCAATACTTGAGTATTGAACTTTTTATGTGAAAATAAGTTAAGTCCAAAATCTCAATACTTGAGTATTCAAATCAATACTTGAGTTTTCAAAATATTTGAAAAAGTGCCAAGCTCTCTGTATGCCCAATACTAAAGTATTCAAACCAATACTTGAGTATTGCACTGTTTGAAAACTTTGTGAAAACTTTTCCAAGTCACTACTTGAGTATTCAAATCAATACTTGAGTATTCAAATCACTTGGAAATAGCAAACCTTTCTGTATGGCCAATACTCGAGTATTCAAACCAATACTTGAGTATTGAACTATTTGAAAACTTTGTGAGATCTTTTCCAAGTCAATACTTGAGTATTCGCCTCAATACTTGAGTATTCAAATTACTTGGAAATAGCGAAACTTTCTCGTCTGGTCAATACTCGAGTATTCAACTCAATACTTGAGTATTGAACTGTTTTCAATATTTGTGAAGTTTCTGTCACTTCAATACTTGAGTATTCATTTCAATACTTGAGTATTGATAAACATGTGAAAAACTTTGAAACTTTTCTGTTTGCCCAATACTCGAGTATTCAAACCAATACTCGAGTATTCACATGTTGAATACTTTAATGATTTTCTGTTTGACCAATACTTGAGTATTCATATGAATACTTGAGTATTGGCATTTTTGTCTTTTAGCGAAAGAGTTTCTGTAAGATCAATACTTGAGTATTGGAACCAATACTTGAGTATTGACTTATTGTGAAAAACTTGAAATGCTCGTAAGTACATTACTTGAGTATTGGAATCAATACTTGAGTAATGATCATTTTTGCACGAAGGAGCCATTCACTGTCAACTCAATACTTGAGTAATGAAACCATCACTCGAGTATTCAATACTTGAGTAATGAAACCAATACTTGAGTATTGAGCATTTTGTGAAAAATGCATCATTCACTGTCAAATTTCGAGGGTCATATCTCCCTGGTCTGAACTCCGTTTTGGTTCGTTCAACTCTTCATGGAAAGCTCTATGAGTCTACTTTCATATTACAGCTCAATCGGATTTGTAGTTTGTGAGTTACACTCAAAACATTGAAGCTTGGTTTGCTGTGTGGCGTGAATTTATCTTTCAACTTCCACAATCCATAGCTCTCTCATATGAATTCCCTTTGGCTTAAATTTTATATCAAATTGACGCATTTGGAGTCTAGTTTCATATGCCACTGATTTCACTTCAATCCGATTTCTGGTTGAAGAGATATCATCAAATTACCAGACGTCGCCCGAGCTGAACGTGAAACAGAGTTGATCAACGTTGAATACTCGAGTATTGAACTTACATACTCGAGTATTGATAGTCCGAGAGCCCGAGATGCTGAAAACACTGGATACTGGAGTATTGACTTGGATACTCGAGTATTGACATTCCAGAGACGCTAGAGAAGCTGAAGATACTCCAATACTCGAGTATTGATGAACATACTCGAGTTTTGACTCCTAAAGCTGATTTTTCCTTGTTTTAACTCTAAATTGAGTCATTCCAACTTCCATATGATCTTGGAGGCTTCTAGCATCAATACAAGAACTTGAATAAAGATATCTTCATTCCATTCAACAAGGTCTTCCTTTTTCCATCTCCCAACTTGATCATTCTTCATCATTTAACTTGGGCTCATTATTCTCTCGCAGCTTCTACCTTCTTCCCACTTCTTCTTGATTAAGTTCTTGCTTCCTTTGACATTCGATATTCCAATTATATTTTGTGCAAGAACTTCTTTCTTCAATCCCTTATTTCCTTCTTGGTTATTCCCCATGATTGAACACTTTCTTTCTTCTCTTCTCTTGATCATTGCCAAAAATACCGTGTAACTTCTTTGCTTCCTTGGCATTCTCTCCCATTCAACTTGGAGTAACATCTTGCTTCCTTGACAACCTCTCAAGTTCTTCTTTCTTTAATACCTTTCTTGATCAATCTCCATTATTAAACTTTGCATCTACATTCAATATAAGAATTAGTCAAAGTATAATGTAAATGTAGTATGCAACCTTTTTGCTCTTAAGAATGGCATCTATATAAGACATCATCAAAACTAATCATAACCAACATCATGTATCTGGGTACTATACCAGGGTACAAGATGAATGAGATTGTTGATTGAATATTAGAGTGCATGCTAGGTAAGCATGCATAGGGAAGAAATAGACTAGAAGTCTAGATAATCTTTCGAGGTTATATGTTCAAATTTCGAGGACAAAATTTTAATTAACGGGTGGAAGAAATGTAGTACCCAATTTTTGATTTACCAAAAATCTTGTATTTTAAGGAATATGTTTCCATATTAAATTGGTTAACATATGTGACATAGAGTCAAATAAAAAAAAGGCTATTTTAAGTTCAAATGAGCCATGAAAAAGTTATAAAAGCACTTAATTAAATTAAGTGTCAATTAGAAAATAATAGGCAAATAAGCTATGCACTAATTGAGATTAGTGACATAATTCTTCCATTGGAAAATTAAAGTCATCATTTTTGAAATAAAAGAGGGCTGATTATTGAAGAAAAATTAAAGGCCAAATAAGATGAAATAATACGCTATTAATAAATGAATAAATATACTTGATTAAATAAGCAATCAATTGTAGATTGGCATTTGACATTAATTGGATACTTAAGCACCTAATTAAGTCATTAAAAAGACATCATTACTTGCCCCAAAAGATCATCTTAAATCACACCTTACACAAAATGGAAGGAAAGAAGATTTGTCATATAATAATAATTGGTTGAAAAGTCAAATATTGCAACAATCCAATTAGGAGTCTTGGACCATGGTATTTTGAGTTAATTAAAAAAAGATACATAAAATGGCTATTGAAGAGAGGCATGTCGACCAGCTTGTTGTGGGGTTGAGACTGGAGTTCAAAAAGTGCAATTAGATTAATGGTTTAAGAGGAAAGAAGCAAAATTAGTTCACCTAGTTAATTACCATTGTCGCCATTGAATTTTCCCTATAAGTAGGAGCTTCCCACCTGTTAATTCTTCACACCAAAAAATCATATCAAAGCTGATTGAGTTAGAGAAGAACACAAAGGAGCAAGGTGAAGAAGGAGTTCAAGATCCAAAGGTAAGGTTATTGAGTTCAAGTTTCCAGTTCTTGGTAACGCTTAGGTTTAATCTAAAAAAAATGGGAGATAAATTCATATATATACTTGTTTTTAGGCCTCCATTGCATTTAAAATGCTGAATGAGGTAAAAACATTTTGGGAAATAAATTTTAGATATTAATGGCCGACCAAGATTGTGAAAATTGTAGAATTTTTGGTTTTAAATCTGGCTGGCAGCGCACAGTGAGGCTATTATTTTATGTACTAAATGATATTTAAAACTCATGAAATGTTACAGGAATAAATTAGACATGTAGGGTTTTCTAAATATATAAAATATGAAACGTTTTGATCTCTGGTCAAGGAGATATGAATTTGTGAATATAGTCCTTCTTTACTAGATTTAAATCTGAGCAATGTTTGAAAACGTTAAACCTAGGAATGATTCTTGATGTTCTAGCTTCTTGGAATATTTTTCCCTAAAAATAGGCATGTAAAGGGTCATGAGGAATTTTGAAGCACTCAAAAATGATTTTTGTAGAATTAATTATGATTTTTCAAAGTTACCAAAATATCTGGGCAAAAATGCTAAAATTGCATTTTTAAAGAAATGTAAGCTAAAATTAGAATAACAAATTCACCAAAGGTAAAAGAGTCAAAGATGACAAAAATAACTCTTAGGATATTATTCTAAGTGATATAGTAATATGTTATGAAATCCGAGGAGTCTGGAGTCAGATTCAAAAGGTCGGGCGTTTTGGTAACTACACTGTGAAAGGTACGTTCACGTACTGATAACTTTAATCGCCTATATTTTGTATGATTATATATGATTGGATGGTTCATGAAGTGATGAACAAGATCTTAGGTCTTGGGTCATGCACTGTGACTAAGTTAAGGGGCTTAGGTCACATGTTTATATACATTCAGCTTTATGCGGGTTATAGTCATGATAATACCATAGGGTTGTTTTCCTAGCGCTGAACACATGAGGAGTCGTGGCACTGGTGAGTGCAAACGTTGTTAACATTACATGTGTTGTGTGCTATGTATTGTTGTGTTGTACGCTTACATCTGTTGTGTGCTATGAATGGTTGTTGCTTATATGTAATGAATATGTGTCATATATTGTTATATCTGCTATAGAGGTTAACTGTTACCTGAGATTCAATTCGATTGAATCTCAGCCTTGACTAAAAGTTCAGGAAATGAACCTGGATTTGAAAAGGCACGTGGACGGAGCCGTGAGGAAGAACCAATGGACGGAGCCGTGAAGAGGCACCGGTCGAGACGAGAGTCTGAAGAAGGTAAATAGGGACTAGTGTCTGGCATGAATCCGATAGAGTTGTTTCAAACCATTTTGGTGCTTAAACTAAAAAAGGGTTGGTCTATGTGGTTCACCATAAGTCACCGTGAAAGACAGGGAGACCTCCACTAGACTTTACCCGACTGGCCAACGGGTTTGATTAACTATATTGGGTTCCAAGCCACCAGATCTAGTTAAAGCTTGGTTTAAGTTTGTATAATTATTATGTCAAGAGTTTTAATTATACAAGTTTCGGATAATTGTATCACACGAATATTCCTTCAGAAATATTTAATTTACCAAATTATGTCCGACATTTTATATCGATTACTCATTGTCCAAAAGTAATGCATGCTCTCTATTCTCGCATTACATCGACTTGTACCACCGTATTCCTAGATACTACGTGCCACCTGGTTCACGGAAGTGTATGGAATTTGGGGTGTTACAAAGCCCATCGTGCAAAGATTGAATCTTGAAAGGAACAAAATCAATTGATTTGAGGAGACTATAGTAAAATCTAATTATTCTATGTTCTCGTTATGGATAAATTATTTTGATTTGATTTTGATTTGAATTTCATTTGTTTCATCATTCAAATTCAAAATTTTTATCTTATAATATCTATTTGTTTATTTTGGGTTTATATCTTGTGTTACAAGTTGATACAATTATTTTTTATATTAATTTTCTTTAAAAGATTATTAATATTATTATCTTATAAGTTTAGTTATTATTAAGGTTGGAGCGAATTGATTTTAATGAAACATCAAATACATTTTTTTATTAAAATTGCAACCAAGTCCCAATTATCATATTTAATGGCAATCATGTCTCTTAAAATCATCCAATTGCATTTAAGTCCCAAAAGACTTGAGTGCTATTAATTCCAAACATAAAATTACAGTGCCCACTCCCAAATTTGTTGTTATCACCCTATGAAAAAAAGTTGTTATTGACAACTAAATGAGCAATATTAACAACTTTAAATCAATACTATGTTGTCAATAAATGCTCAATTGTTGTTAATGTGGCTCATATAGTTGTCAATAACAACTTTGAGCATCCCTTTTTGGCTTTGGACAATATGAAGTGTTTATATTATGATATGAAACTGATTGGATTAGTGCTTTTAGGTATATATGTTATCTTGTTATAGAAAGATTGTTATTTGTATGATGCCTTTATAATTTATGTTGTTGTTTCATTGAGTGTGAGAGAGTTTGGATTTACCGCTATATATTTTGGCAGAGTATGATATGTTTTCACTTGTTTAGACACGGGTGATTGCAAATGATGAAACTTTATTTGTTTATAACTTCTGTTATGAGATTTCAATATGTGTCATCAATACATGCTCAATAGTTGTTAATGATGCTCATATAGTTGTCAATAACAATTTTGTCCATCCCTTTCAGCTGGGCAATTTGAAAATTTTACATTTTAGTATGAAACTGATTGGTTTAGAGTTTTTGGGCATACACAACATCTTGTTGTAGAAAAATTGTTATTTGCATGATGCCTCTATGATTTATATTATTGTTTCATTGAATGTGTCCGATGGTACGAAGATTGTGCTAGAAGTTCATGTGCTTATACAGATTTGATCAAGGGTTTCCCCTCAAGGTATAGAAGGTAAAGGGTTCTCACCTCTACTTGTGGGATTCAAACTTATGTTCTCTTTCTTACGGGTCAAAGGTGAGGCCCCTTACCAGTTCAATCGACAGGTTGTTAGTACAATTTTCCCTTTTTTATTTGTATTTATAGAAGAGTTTATATTATTTATTTTAATATAGATATAAAAAATAATATAATATATTAAAATAAGTAATTATACATCTAAATTTTGTGTTACTTTTAAGTAATAAATTTATAAAAATATATTATAATTATATATATTTCAAATTACAATCAGAACAAAAATCTTATGGCCATAAACTTAATATATTTGAGCATTTATATATTTGTCATGTCATACTTGACATAAGGTTTTGTTAAGTCACCTAAAAACTACGTCGTTTTGGGAGTTAGGGGAATGAATGAAGGGTGTTTTAATAAAATTTATATAATAAATACAAAAACAAAAATACCAAAACACCCTTCATTAATTTCCCCAACCCCAAAATGATGTCGTTTTGGGAGTTAGGGAATTAATGAAGGGTGTTTTAGTAAAATTCATATAATAAATGCAAAAACAAAAATACCAAAACACCCTTTATTAATTCCCTAACTCCAAAACTATTTAGTTTTGGGGTGACTTGACAAAACCTTACGTCGAGATACGACAAACGATAAAAGTTCTATATACACACACGAGTAAATAAGATTTAATAAAATATAAGATTTAATTTGTATATACAGTTATATAAGAAATGAAATCACATACAGAGATAACAATTATATATCATATCATATCAATTTCTTTTGTTTTTACAATTTGATTTTTAAGATATAACAATAATTATTATGAAATTTAAAATACAATATAAACGATCTGTTAGTATGTTTTAACTGGGCTATTTTATATTTTACATGAAAATTTATAATGTTATTCTCCAAGATTATTTTTCACATATTATTTATTATTCAATTAATTTATTGCGGATTTACTAATACTAATATCTATTCCATTTTATCTAATAAAAGATATTTTTCTCACCCATATAAAATGGCGCAATGCTTCACAGAAGCCTTGATGAATTCGTTTTGATTCCCTTTCCCATAAATTATCAGCAGTGCATCATCGTGTGAAAGCTCGATGGATTATTCTCCCCGGCTTTATTTCTTCAGCGGTTTCATCTTCAATCTGTCCTTTATCTGCATTGCTGCCTTCTTCCCACTACATTCCCAAACTTGTCGTTCGTACAAATTTCCTAATACTGAAATTTTTTAGCCTGTGATGACTTGCCTGTCCTTGACTCTTCTATCCATTGGAACTATCATCTTTCTTCAAACACCATTGATTTTGCTTTCAAGAAGCATAATGTCGAAGACAATCAGTGGATCGCTTGGGCTATTAACCCTAATTCCACAGGCATGGTAGGTTCTCAAGCTTTCGTGGCTTTTAAGAAATCTGAAGGGACAATGGCGGCTTATACCTCTCCCATAACCTCATATGAAACGAGGTTGGAGAAAGGAGACCTTAGCTTTGAGGTTAATGCCGTTTCGGGGAGTTTTGAGGATGGTACAATGATCATATATGCCAAGTTTCAGCTTCCGGGGAATTCCACTACGGTGAATCATGTTTGGCAACAGGGCTTTGTTTTCCAAGATACTCTCCAACTTCATCGTACGTCTGGTTATAATCTCAAATCTTTTGGTTACCTTGATTTTCTCGAAGCTTCCTATTATGTCGTGGAAGATAACCCGAAGATCGTTTCACTCCGAAAAGTAAGTTTATTTAATCCCCTTTATAATAAATATTATAGACATTTTTTCTTAAATATAATAAGGGGAGGGAGGGGAAATTTTTTAAGTTCATTTTTTTAAAAAATAAAATAAATAAGAGGCCTAGTATTAAAATATTTTAATTATTTTTTCTTTCTTTTTTATCTTACACTTTCTCCCTATTAAAATCATATAACCCCGTTTCTCCAATTTTTTAAAATGCCAACACTAATAAAAATTTCCCCTGCCCTGAATAAATATTGAATGATAACCGTTTATATGAATAAATATAACGAAAGATAATCTAATAAATTGTTTAGCCGCTTCTATAATAATAATAGGGTTACATACCATTTTTGCCATAGAAGTTTTGGTTAAAGCATTCAAGACCAAAAAAAATTTTGAGATCATTTTTGCCCCAAAAGTTTACATAAAGGAGCAAATTTTCCCCGAAAGTTATTTTTAGGAGCAAATTTTTGTAAACTTCAGGGGAAAAAATGATACAAAAAATGATCAATCCAACGGTCAAGATCAACCAATGGGCAAGATTGTTACGCTTTGTAAACTTCCTAAAAAATGATACAAAAAAACTTGTGGGTCTTGGGTCCAAAACCAAAACTTCCGCGACAAAATTGGTATTTATCCAATAATAATAATAATACCAGACAATTTGATTTAGAATTTTATAAGAACAACTAACACTTTGGATTATTTATTTATTTATTTTAGGTCAGCGGAATATTGAGTGGTATCGGATGGGGAATTCTGATGCCAACAGGAATAATGATCGGCCGTTATTTGAAGGCATTTGAAGCTACAAAATCTCCTTGGTTTCATTTGCACTGGATCTGCCTGATTGTAGCTTACCTCATAGGAACAGCTGGTTGTGGTGTGGGCTTCCACTTGGGAATAGACCAATTTCTTGATTATGACCCCTGGGGAATCTATATATTCTGCTTATGTACTATTCAAATCTTGGTTGCTTCATTTTTTAGGCCTAAGGAAGAAGACCAAAGGAAAATATTTTACTGGAACTTATTTCACTCAAGTTGTGGTTATTCGGCCATGTTTTTTGCCATGGCTAGTGGTGGCTTCTCCATTCCAAAGACAGCCTACTTTCCCATCATAGCTTCCTTGGGTTTTGTCCCTATCATATTGGAATGTGAAGTGTATCGGTTTCGTATGAAGAAGTTGAATCCTACACACAACTTTGGTCAGGTGCATCCGGAGATATGTCCTCAGGGGCAGGGCAACAACCAGATTCCTTAATTAGATTGCAATTAATATAGTTTAATTAATTAAATGAGGAGGAGCATTTATATATTCATCTTTCCTGGTTTTCTTTGTTTATTATATTCTTTCTTGTTTTTTTTTTAACTTTTTGTTTGATTAATTAAATGATTAGAACAAGTGGATTTTAAATTGTAAAGTGGAAATAAAAATTTATATACATAGCCTTGTGTTAAATAATCAAGACATGCATGCAGCTTTTTTATATATATACTTATGCCATGCATTAAACTCATAAAGTGGGAAATAAAAATTTATATACTTAGGCATTACATATTTAGGATCAAAGGAGTAGTAGTTATTGAAAAACTTAACAAAACACCCTTCAAGTTTCTCTTAGATGAAGGCTGAGGGTGATGAAGGATGGTTTTCTTGGTCTCTTATGTATCTCTCTTTTTTGAGATACGATATTTAGTTTTTCATTTTTTTATTAAAAAAAAAAAGGTTTAATTCACTTCATTTGCAATAAAGCCATATGTATTTGCATGTCCGGATGTCTTGACAGCACTCTATGCCCCTTCAAATAATACCCTTCCTGTCCTAAATATAGGATATAGTTTATAGTTCAATTGTACTACCAACTATTTTCTATATGTAGGACCGGAGGTAGTAACACTACTAATTAAATTCATGATGATTATCACATAAAAGCTAGCCATATTACTACATTTCGTCAAGATCTTCGTATAAGTACTTTTAAAATATATTACTAACTTTTAGAAGCTTCATGTCGTAACATCCCATTTTAGAAGCGATTTTTTTTTCAATCGAGTAGAGCATTGGAGCGAATGAGTAACCGAACCATAATAAAACATTAACCATACATAGTGTAATAGTAACATACAGTCATCCTAGTGTTCAAAAGTAAATACATAAACGGTAAGTAAATCTCTGTCCCGAAGCCTACTCCTGCTGCTTGCCCCTATCATCCATCATCGGTCCTCCCGACCACGAAAGCTAAATGAGATCCAATTCCCATTTGATCTCGTGTAACGGTTAACCTTATGCTCAAATAAAACAAAGATATGGACAACAAATATTCATAACAATACAAAGAAAGATATCAACACATAAGCACAAAGCGATGCATGATCGATAATGACGAACATAAGCACAAAGCAATATGTAAAGTCCCACAACATGTCCGCACATACCCGCCACGATCACAACACGTGTCCTCGGTGCTAGGAAAACTCATACAAGATTACCAATACTATAACCCGTGTAAGTCAGTATGTATAATTGACGACCCTAGACAGAGCCTCGCCTATGAACGTATCTATCACATATATGTATATGAGCAAGCACAGAGTTAGGGTTACAAGAAGCGTACCGTACCTTTGTTGACGATATTCGGTACTTTTGATCGGAAAACGGACGCTTTGACAAATGCTACGACAACAAAGACAACAACGGTACGTGATCACGTATATCCTATAAGGATAATATCATATTTATCAATGTCCAACATCGTAACGCATCTTAGGTACAAATTACTATTTTGCCCCCCGGCGTTACTAATCCACTAAATTTCGCCAGCTTCGCTACTTTGACTCTAATCTTCCAAAATTTTGACATATCTCTTTTTCCAATATATTTTTGAAATAAATATCATATTTACCCCTAAAACATGATATCTAAACTAACTTGGAAGATTAAAGATTAATTTATCATTTCTACTATAACTACCGAAAGAAACACTAAAGCTTAAGACTAGGACCGAAGAAATTACCTGCGGCTTCGCTACAACTTTCCCAAGAGCTCTTCCTTCCTTCTACTCCAAAATTTCGAACTCAAGCAAGAGGAATTGGTGAGAAAGTATGCTTGGAGTTGCCATCTATTTATAGGCAATTTTGAGCTACTATTCATGCTTTTTCATATTGAATCTCAACCATTGGATCTTGGCTTTATTGCATGGTTCTTTCTTGGCCCTTTGATCCCCTTGGCCGACCTCCCCTTCCTTTTTGAAGAATTTTTCATCATCACAATGATGTCACCTTCTTGCTTTTTGATCTTGTACCGATAAAGTTCCCTGTTCGTGTCCTAATCGCGTAATCTTAAACAATCTCGAAAATCCAACAACATAACCTTGAAGGTCTATTCTTCCTCCTTCAAAATATCTCGGGTTAGCAAAATTTTTGATCCTATTACGGGTATTTCCTAGCCTCGAACATTTTCGAACAAAATTATCGGTTCTCATTTATTCTAGATAGGATTTAATTTCTATCGGTTCTCATTTATCCTACTTGTTTTCTTTACAAAATATCCCATTTACATTATTATTATAATACACAAAATTATCCTATTGGCCCATTCTTAATTACATGGATTTAGGCATTTTAAAATTGTTAGAAATTTTTGTACCCTTTGATCTTGCTTTATTAGATTACATCCTAACCATTGACCATTGTTTAATTTGTCTAATTTAATTAGAATGCTTAATTAGGGCCTTAATCCTATGATCAGTAACCTTTTAGGATTTCGGGTTTTCATGTACTTAATCTCACCAATTTTTCTTAATCTTTTCTAATTAATTAGCAAGTATACTTTATGCTAACCTTAGCCATAAACATCTCATTAAAGGGTTTTACATAATTTACATTGGATATTCTCTTGTTCAAGCTTAAACAATTAGCCATTAATTACTTAATTAATCACTTACTAATTGTTGATAATTTTCTTAATTAAGATTGATCATTTTCTCACAACTATTTCACTGACATTGGTATTTTATGTCCCATGCATTATATTAAAAATTATGGTGTCATTTAGGGTTTCCAAAACAATATTAAATTTTCCCTTTGTTATCTCCAAGGAAATAATTTATTAAATTGCTATAATTAAGGACAATATTCTCCCTAATTTTTAATAATTATTTAATTGCCCTTTAAGATTTATCATAATTTTCTCCAGCTATTTTATGACACATAATGTATTTCTAGCCCTTTGGCACCTTATTTCCTTTAATTTCCATGGCATTTTCCTTAGAAAAATAAGATAATTATACACATTATTTGAGACCTATATACTCACCTATAGCCATTTATTTATCTCAATATAAGATTCCCGATAAATAAATATCCTAAAGATTACACATGCCCTAAAAACTATCACTTATCAAAAATCATATAAAAGCCATAATATAAATACTTTTTTTATGGTGTTAACCCAATAAAATTCCTGGAAAAAAAATCCAATAAAATTAATGCAAAATGATGTTGTTCTAGTTGTCTTCAACCTTTAGTCAGTTTGACCCTGGAGGACCGTTGACTCGGAAACTTGTATATGCCCTTTTTTATTAACTTTTTCACTCATATGTTTTCAAAAACATGCAATGTTTAGAGAACAAATGAATTTTATAAATACATTAAAACTAATTCAATTTAAATTAATATTCTTGCGCTTAAGCTCAAATACCTATAATTAATCACAATGCAAACATATAATCGAAAAAAATTAAAAAAATTAGAAAAATAAAAAAATAGAAAACAGTTACCAATGATTTATATTTATTTATTATTGGATCCAAATTGAATATCCTGGTATTTATCACTAAATTGAATTCCCTAGAATTTATTATCTTTTTCGGTAAAAACAAATTAGAAAATAATCATCAATAAATTATTTTTATTGATTAATATGGAGATAAAAACATTCAATTATAAGTGAATACAAAAAAAATAAAATAGAAAGTAACCATCAATAAATTATTCCCTACACCACTGTTTATATGGTCTCATTTTTTTTAATATGTTTGTCCCCTCTTATAAGATCTTAAATTTGTTTAGTAAATGCATTTTTGCTCATTTTACCCTTAATTAATTTTATGCATGGCATTAATCAAAATGTTGACATGATTTAAATTCTCTCTCATTGCCTTTATTCTCTCTCGTCATAGTTGTAACATCCCATTTTCAAAAGCAGTATAATTTTTTTTTCATCGTAGTAGAGCATCGGAGCGATTGAGTGACCGATACATATATTAAAAATGCCATAAGTCCGGCTCATTACAAAAGCGATAAAGGACCGAGAGTTTTCAAAGTAAATGACAACAAAGGAAAATCTTCACGGAGTCTCTCGCCGTGTGCGCTTCCTCTCTCCTCGGTCCTCCCCGACCCCGAAGCTTATTTTAGAGGCCGAGGTCCAAATACACATCGGACCTCGTAACGGTTAACCTCATATTTATATAAACAAAGATATGGAAGACAATCACAACATTAATCAAGACATAAGAACGTAGCGATGCAAGATTAATATAACAACAAGACACATCTCATGTAAAGTTATCTATGCTAACAAGACACATCGCATGTAAAGTTATCTATGTTAACAAGACACATCGCATGTAAAGTTATCTATACAATTCACTCGTATAGTCGTCTATCACATATAAGTATACAAGAAATATCGAGTTAGTGTTACGACGCGAACGTACCTTCGTCGGCAAGTATAACGATACTTTTTCGGAAAATGGTACTTTTTGACAAAATGGTGAAACAACGGTATGACAAATGTACGACAAATGTCCGATTATCTTAGATATCCTATAAGGATAACATTTATCAACTTCTAGCAAGATAATGGCATTTTAGGTACAAATTACCATTTTGCCCCCGAACACCTAATCGGCGGAATTTCGCGTAGCTTTTTTTTTCGCTCTATCTCTCCAGAATTTTGACAGATCTTTTCTCTCATCATATTTTCGAAATATATATCATATTTACCCCTAAATATGATATCTAGACTATCTTGAAAATTTAAAGATAAATCTAGCATTCCTACTATATCTACCGAAAGAACTACCGAAACTAAAGACCAGGGACCGAAGGACTTACTCCGGCTTGGCAAGAACTTCTGAGAGCTCTTCCTTCTCTCTAACTTCTCTCTAGGCTGCTTTTTTGGGATGGAGAAATGAAGAGGAGAAGGCTTCTATTTATAGAAGAAAGGAGGACAAGGAATTACATCATTTGTCTTCGATCGAATTTCAACCGTCGGATCGCACTTTGACACGTGGCTCGATCTTGGCCTTACACCTATTTGGCTGACATCATCCTTCTAGAAGAAGATGATGTCATGCATGACATCACATGTGCTGACTTACCGATAAAGTTCCCCGATCGGTGTCCGAAACGCGTAATCTCGGTAAAACTCAAAAATTCGGTAGCACAGCGCTGAAGTTTTATTCTTTCTCTTTAAAACCACCTGGGTTAACTAACTTTTTGATCCCATTACGAGTATTTCGTCGCCGCTGAACATTTTCGGACAAACGCCATCTACGGAAATAACTTCCGAGAACCAGCTTCTGCGTAAAATCACCGGTTCGTAATATGATCTCGATCTAAGTAACCATATCCCTGGTTTGAAAAACACGGTGCGTTTTCTATAAGTCACTTTTAGCACTATCTCCCTTATCTTAATTATCCTAAGACTCCTAATTACGCAGCTTGGTTTCGTAAACGACTTCGAGACTCGCTCAATCCGAGATAGAATTTCACCGGTTCATAAAAGGTCAAGTGGTAAAAGACTAAATTTCTATATCTTGAGGTAGAATTTCATTTCTATCTGTTCTCATATGTCTCGTTGGCTCTTTACCATATATATTATTATTTTATTCAAAATATCTAGATATTTATTTATTTTTCTTTTATTTTTTATTTATTTTTCTAAGCATAAAATATTTTATTATTTATTTAATTATTAATTTGGAATTTCTCCCTTAAATTAATTATTTACTAATTAATTTACTTATATCTTAATCTAAACAATTAGCCACTAATTACTTAATTAGCCATTTACTAATTGTTGATAATTTTCATAATTAGGATAAATTATTATCTCACAACTATTTTACTTACATTGGTATTTTATATCCCATGTAAAATATTAAAAATCATGGGTCACTTATGATCCCCAAAATAATATTTAATTGTTGCCTCATTATTTTCCAAGGGAAATTATCCCAAAAATTCCTAAAATTAGAGACAACATACTTTCTAATTTTTAGCAAATATTTTATTGCCTCATAGAATTTATCATAATATTTTTAGGCCATTTAATGCCCTAAAAATACATTTTAGCTCTTTATTCACTCTAATTTCAATAGAAATTACCTTAGAAAATAAGATAATTTTAACTTATTACTCGAGACCACATATTCACCTATTTCCAATAGGTATTTATTTACTAAAATATAATATTCCGATAAATAATTATCCGGTATTACATTTCTCCCACGTTAAACAAAATTTCGCCTCTCAAATTTGCTCTATACCAATTTAGACTCGTACAAACTAACCTTCGACTATTCGCTCCGAACTTTTCTCTACATGTCTACGCCAGCTCCGTTTGATGATCGAGAATTCGCTCGCTTTTGACCGTAAAGATCTTGGCATTTCGTACTTTGATATATAGTATTTCCCGTGGCACCCATATACCGCGGTCAACACCGGATATCAAAATGTCTCCAAGGTCCCCATACACCATGTTAACACAAGATACCTTACATGTTTCCATGGCGCCCATACACTATGACAACACAAGATACCTCCTACTTAATGACACGATCACAAATTGTGGTAATTAAGAGATATGCATCGGAAAACTAAATTTTTCGCGGTAAGTATGATAACTATTTATCAAACCATAGGGAAAATCTATAGGCATGCATTCCTAGGGGATTCCTCACTAAACGTGTATCTTAACGATTTCTTTTACCCTGTACTCAGGTGTAAAAACACAATCCGCCGGTGTGGGTCATCCAAATATAGAGTGCAAGGTATACCTCCCTGTGGAGTGTGAGACGGCTCGCCAATAGGTACCTCTGGAGGGGGAGAAGGTCCGCCAATAGAAACCTCTGGAGGCTGAAAACTATCTTTGCTGCTGGGGATCTTCGGGGATTCGTCGGTTTTACGTTGCTGTTGTACTATAGCTTTCATTTCACCCCGTAGTTGTGCCATAACCTCATCTACGAGGTTCGCTCGACCCCGGCTTCAAGCTCCTTATGGCTCTCTTCGTCATACAAACGTGAACGCCGTCCGAAATATTTTGTGACACTCACTCCCCTCGTCTCCCCTCGAACAGCATAAAGGTAATCCGGCTTCCCAATCGCCGTTGACAAAATGTCCTACCGTGTACCTGGCGTGAATGAGCCTTGGCCGCTCTCCGCTGCTCAAGTGAATCCCACCATAAGATTTTTCATAAATAATAACTAAACTCTTATATAGTATGAAACAACCGAGGCTATTCAATACTTCTAATTTAACTACTTACAATCTTTGAGGCAACCTCGAACATCTTCATTGAAGTATTTGTCACCCTTCATTCTCGCAGCCTTTCCATTTTTTGTGACGAGGAGGACGCTCGGGGCCCGGATAGCAAGGAAGGATCGGATTGGGAAACTTCCTTCATTCGCCGTAACTCTTCTTCCATCATCTTCCGTTCAAGCTTTCTCGTAGCCACCTCTAGACAACATATGCGGATACTTATTTTTCGCTTGCCTCTCTCTATTGGCTTGACTTGTTTCCTGTGACACGAAAACAAACAAAACTGAGCGTACGAAGTCAAGTAGATTCAAATTAAAGATAAGATATGACAGAAATGTTACCAAAAATTCAGGATTCTTCCGTGACGCCACAAACTCCCTCCAGTCCTCTGGAGAAATGTAATCATAGGTCATACATGGATCCTCGTTCCTCTTTGTCCCTCGAATATACTTTTTTGTTAGCTTGTTCTTAAAATCTTTCCAACGGAGACGAACTTCGCCCATCCAATGCTTGTTCATCGCCTTAGTGTTAGGGACATCAAATGTTTGCTGCAAAGTTAAAGAGAAGATATGAAAGAAATCAAGTAATAAGACTAAAGATTCAAATGCAGATATATCGAAAGTGAGATACCAAAATCTGTGACCAAATTAACTCCTTCGTTTAATCAAGAATGAACTTCCAATCAGAGTAAACAATAGGCACTTTGCTTCGAGCCGATAGCCTAAATAGCTAATGAAGCTATCTTCCTCCCTACCGGTTGGATTCATATTTTCATCGAACTCCACATGCAGCCTCTTTTTCTGACTGTCATGACGAGCAATTAGCGCACCCATGTGTGTGCTACCTCTCCCCTTTCTCACAACGGCCACATCAACCCTATCACCCGATGACTCGTCTGAGCTAGACATATTCCTGTTCATCAAAGACAAATCATTTATGTTAGATAGGTTATTAAATAATAAACAAATTAATAAAATGAACCAACATGTTAAACGACCACAAAAAGAACATAGTTCTATTTCGTAGAATCGAAGATCTTACTTTACATGGTTTCCCATATTCCTTCACAATGATCCTTTCTTGAAGCATATTCTTCATCATCTACCAATTCTACTTCACGTGTTGTAGGTGGATTTGTTGTGAAAGGGAGTGTATCGTCAAGGTTTAAGGATTCTTCACCATACTTCGTTTTTTACTTTGAAGTACAATGGACATTTTTTTATTTGCGGTCTCGTAACATAAAACACTTGTTTCGCCCGACTTGCTAAAATGAATGGCTCATCTCTATGACCAAGTCTTTGAAGATCAACCGAGACAAATCCAAATTTAGGATCTATTACAACAAAGCATTATTGCTAACCCACTTACATTTCAATAAAGCAACTTTGAACTTGTCGTAGCTGATCTCCCATATTTCTTCAATCTCTCCATAATAGGCCATTGATGCTAACACCGGGGTTTTGTCTTTCGAACTAGAAAAGTGCATGGATTCAGCTTCAACCATCACCCCACTATTTTGCACAAAACTTATGTCATCTTGGTCTTTTGTGTAGAAAGAATATCCCTTTACATCGTAACCGCTCCAAGTGATGACCTGAAAAGAAGGCCCCCAGGCTAACCACTCGATTGTATCCGACACACCGGTCTCGTGCAACACCGTCTCCCGGAACCACTTTATGAATGTCTTCTTTTGCTCATTAGCTATCTCGCATGTCATTCTTCCTTGGATTCATATCCTTCAAACTCTTTTTGTGTTCATCAATGTATGGTTGAACTTCTTCCGTATTATTCAAGATGTACAGGTGTGCTTGCAACACCTCTTCACGAGGCTTATTCTTTAGTTTGATTCCTCGAGTTCCCTCGCTTATCCCCTCGTCATGCTGAGATTGTATCGTCGCCCCTGATAGATAATCTTTGCAGAACTCCATAGCCTCTTCAACTACATATCTCTCAACTATTGACGCTTCCTACCGATAAGGGTTTTTAGAATACCCTTTTAAGATTTTCATGTATCGCTCGAAAGGGTACATCCACCTTAGGTAAACCGGACCGCAGTCTTACCTCCCTTACCAAGTGCACTATCAAGTGCACCATGATATCAAAAAAAAGCAGGAGGGAAATGCATCTCTAGTTGGGAGAAAATAATATAACCCTCATTTTCCAATTCATCCAACTTTTCAATGTCAACCACTTTGTTACAGATAGCATTAAAGAAAATGCTCAATCTTGTTATAGTGGACCGCACTTCATCTTTCATAATGCCTCTAATAGCTATTGGTAGTTGTTGTTGCATCAACACATGATAATCATGGGACTTCATTCCCACTAACTTCAAATCGTTCATTGAGACACACCTTCTGAAATTAGAAGAATATCCTTGTGGCACCTTAATGTCATATAGACATCCACACAAACTTTTCTTCTCCGCTTTTGATAGTGTATGACTTGCTGGCTCCATGTATTCCCTCTTACCATCTTCCATTACTCGTGGATGTAACCGTTCTCTTATTTCCATATCAACCAGATCTAGTCTCGCACTAATTCCATCCTTAGTCTTCCCCGGTATGTGCAAAAGAGTACCGACAAGGCTATCACAAACGTTTTTCTCCACATGCATCACATCAAGACGTGTCTCACATCAAGACTACGCCAATATGGAAGATCAAAGAAAATTAATCTCTTCTTCCATATATTCTTCTCACTCGCCTTCCTTTGCCGCTTACCCAATATGACATTGATATGTTTCACCCGACTATAAACGTCCTCTCCTAAGTTAATGCCTTTGGAGCCGTGCTCGCTCCGGTAAGCCGTTAAAACGCTTTCTTAACTTACGATATGGGTGGAACCGATGAAGAAACCTCATGTGACCGAGTTAGACTATTTTTTTCCATGCTTTAGTTGATGGAAGTTTGTGTCTGCTTCACATATTGGACATGCTTTATGCCCCTTCACACTGTACCCTGACAAATTTCCGTATGCAGGAAAGTCGTTTATCGTGGTAAAAATCATTGCACGCAACTTGAAGGACTCCTTCTTGTATGCATCAAACACATCTACGCCTTCCTCCCACAACTTCTTCAAATCCTCAACCAAAGGTGCCAAGTACACATCGATATTGTTCCCGTGTTGTTTTGGTCCGTAAATCATCATAGAAAGCATCACATACTTGCGTTTCATACATGGCCAGGGAGGTAAGTTGTATATTACAAGGAGAACCGCCATGCACTATGGGTGCTGCTAAGAGTTCGATACGTCAGTTTATCTGTACAAAGCCCCCCGAAGGTTTCTTGGCTCACCGCCAAATTGAGGGAACATTTCATCTATTTTCTTCCATTGCGAGAGTCACCGGTGCCGAAGATATTTTCCATCTGGATATTCTCTCATCGAATGCCATCTCAACTTCTTCGCCGTTGCTTCACTAGTAAACAGACGCTTAAACCGTGGAATTATTGGAAGATACCACAAGGCCTTCAAAGGTTGCCTTTTTGTTGTCTGCTCTTCAGAAACACTAACTTTCTTCACTTTGTACCGTGAAGTTTTACACTTCGGACAATTACTGAGGCCTTCGTACTCCTTTCTGTACAACATGCAGTCATTAGGGCAACTGTGTATCTTTTTATACTCCATACCCATCGTAGACAAGATTTTCTTGGCCTCATACATACGATTTGGAAGTACATTATCATCTCGGCAACATATCACACAACAATTCAAGCAACCGACGTGAAACGCTTTCGGTCCACCCACAAGTTGCCTTTAAGTTGACCAAATGTAACATCCCAGTCAACCGTGTATACTTAGTACACCCGGGAACAAAGGTGTCTCGCATCACTCCGCACGCTTTCATATTCACCCGATTGTGCAAAAGATTCTGCCTCAACATCATGAATCATTTTCTCCATTCCATCATCATCTACCTCAACTTCGTTTTCGTTGGATGCACCGGTACTTACTTCCTCACCATGCCATATCCACGTTGTGTATCGAAGGTGTATTCCATCACAAAGTAGGTGATCCCTTATATAAGCAATATCCCTTCGACTCCCATTTAAACAATTAACACATGGACAGTAATACATCCCATTTTTTGTAGCCACATTCCTTCTAGCAAATTCAATAAACTCTTCCACCCCATTCTCATATTCTTCACTAGTTCTCAACGCATTCATCCAACTATGACCCATTTTATTACCACCTACGACATTTCCAACAACAATCAAGTTCATAACAATTTCAAGAACGACATATTTTTTCTCAATCTTGTAAAAAAGTTTCTGGAGCATTTCCTCAAAAAGTAAGACATCCCAAAATTTCAAGAACAAACAATTTCAAACTTCATTCACCAAAACCGACTAACTATAAAAATATAGCTAAATTGTCTAAGTCATAAACTATAAATTATGGACTTCTAAGCATCTTTATTCATACTACAAAGTTTACCTAGTTCAATGCACATCAACAAAAAAACAACAATATTTAACTATAATTACCTCAACTTCAAATTCTGATGCTTGAAATTTAGTTGCTCAATTCAACCTAAAGACAACAACAATAAAGACAACCTTAGAATTATTTAAACTAACATATGGGAGAGGAAGATAAAAAAAATGGCAAAATCTATAACAATTGTATGTAACCATAATGATTGTTGGTTACTAAAAAAGTGTCTTAATGCAAAAACACCGCTTCTATCAAAACCATGATTTTAACTAGTTTTACAATGTAAACAAAACATTCCGAAGAACAAACACTCCAATGTGTTTAGGCCAAAAGAAAACTATCAGAAAGGAATATATTAATGAATTTCCAAGCTTAAAGGTCATTGAGCACTCCAAATTTAGGCACACAGTATTCAACAAAATTTAAGTCAAAACAGAATCAATAAGACAACACATATTTCTTACTTTAACATCCTAGCAAACTGATTAGAGAACAGAGTGTGCGCCATATCTTGGACTTCAAATACTTTTGATTTAGCCTTTGCCTTCTCAGAAGAAAAATATCGAACGTGATTAGATAACCAAAGCCTAAGGTCAAGTCACAAACCGATGCGCCCACACAAAATGGAACAAAACAGAGAAGGGGGAAAAAAGCAACAGAGGGACCTTGAGTTGGAGGAAGGAACATAGGTGAAGGAAGAGACGGAGGAGACGCGGTGGTGGCGACCAGGGGTGGAGCCAGGATTTATAGTTTATGGGTGCACAATTAGTGTAGGGGTTCGGGGGTTTGGGGATAGCGCCCCCAAATTTTTTTTTAAGGAACGTTTTAAATGCATTAAGATTGTATCGTTTACATTTTCTAGAAGGAAAAAAGTTTGACAAGATTAAAGAACATCTATTATCATGCTTTCACCATAGAGCAAAGGAATAAGAGAAGGATAGTTACAAACCGCACTCTAAGTTCAAGATGCCTCAAAATGGAAGAAACAACAATAAAACTAATTACCTTTTTAGGTAAGCCACTTTCTACCAAAGATTGCCACCATTTTTCATATAACTAAATATTCACTATTTCATGAGTGAATGCAAATAATCTTCATGAAGCACATACTTCTATAATAAGTTTGGCAAGCATTCATAGATAAATGGAAGAAACAACAATAAAACTAATTACCTTTTTCCCTTGCTTCCAAAATCGCCTAGTGAGCTTTTACAGTGATCCACTTTCCCTCCTTGCTTCCTAAGGAAGATGAGTTTGAGCCATGCACATTAGTAAAAATGAATTTACTCTAAAATAACTACTTTTTAAAGTTTCTTCACATTTACTGCAACGATTAGTTCTTTCTAGGGATTTTTGTATAAGGCATTACCCTACCATCATTAGAGATGGGGTTTTTATAATAGAAGAAATCACTTGTTTCAAATATTTTTTATATCCCGCAATGCTCAATCTCTAACACCTTTGTCATAATACATATAATTATCAATTTTACCATATTTATTTGATATCAGCATTTTAATCATTAAATCCTCTCGTTTCATGATTAATATTTAGATTGGAATGGTCAACTTAAAATGTTTACTTCAAAGCAAATAAAACTTCTAAATTATCGTGTAACAACAGCTTATTGGGACATTAATGGTTTAATACAACATGAAAAGGTTTTTGGGTTGTATTCCCGCCATTTCGGTTCTCATTTCTACGCATTTCTACATTTTTGATAACATTAAGTAGTATTTTCTTAGCAAATATGTCATATTTCAACTGCAAATATGTTCCAGAGGTTCAAACAAAATTGATTCCAAACTACTAGCAAGTGACCTATTGGTACCATCCCTTTTAACTTAGTATTTGCTAATAAAACAAAGATAGACACAATATCGACACAACCGTGTGAAAAGAAGCAACAACATCAACAAATCATTGAAGTGAAAACATGAGTAAGGAAGTGCCAAAGAATGTCCGAGTACTAAATCACTTATTATTCTCACTAACTAGACAAGTTTGTAATACCCATTATAACAAAAGTTATCAGTTCGTTGGAATTATCAGGTAAGAATAGTTGTTGGGACATTAATGGTTTAATACAACATGAAAAGGTTTTTGGGTTGTATTTCTACCATTTCAGGTTCTGTTCTACGCATTTCTACATTTTTGATAACATTAAGTAGTATTTTCTTAGCAAATATGTCATATTTCAATTGCAAATATGTTCCAGAGGTTCAAATAAATTTGATTCCAAATATGTCATCTTTCGTTGATAGGCTCCTGCATTTTCTGAGAATCAGATTCATCTTCTTCGCATATGCAAATGCAAGAAATTTAAATTTACACACACACACCTCCCGGCCGCAGTGTATGAAAAGCTTCCTCATTGAATTTTAAAGCTTCAAGTCTTTAGCCCAGTCATTTGGGAACTCAGCATATACAGCAACCCAGCAATTCAAAAAACACGAAAGACTTGCTCAGAAATTGCGTCGGACTGTCGGAGTATAGAAACAAGACAACATTGGGAATGCACTGAAAACGAAATTGTGGCGAACCCTTCGAGTGCCTCGAGTGAGCCGGGTGCCGAGAGCGAGACGGAACACTCGGCATCACCCGTCGACGGATTTGGGGTGAGGCTCGAGAGGTTTGGGCGACGGGGATTTGGGGTGAACTCCATAGAGAGGTTTGGGGCTTTGGGCGATGGGGATTTGGGCCACTGGCGACGGAGGAGACGACTGCGAGAAGGGGAAAAATGACAGGGTGGCCGCCGCGAGAGGAAAATGACGAACGTAGGGTTTTTGTTTTAACACTAACGAACGGGCGGTGTACATGTGCTCATTTTTAAATGAAAATTGGCGACTGATTTAAAAATCAGTCACCAATTTTGAATAAGTGACGACGATATAAGATCGTGTCGCCAATTTCCAGCAGTGGCGACCTGATTTTAAATCAGGTCGCCACTTGTGGATAATTGGCGACCTGATTTTTAAATAAGGTCGCCACTTTTCACGACAATTTTTAAATGAATATAATTTTCCCCTCAATTTTTAAATGAAAATTACGACCTGATATAAAAATCGTCACATTTGGATAATTGGCGACGATTTTTAAATCGGTCGCCAATTATCACGACAATTTTTAAATGATGATAATAATTTTCACTACATACAATTTTTAAAAGAAAATCACGACCGATTAAAAATCAGGTCACCAATTTTCCAAAATTGGCAACCTGATTTATATTCAGGTCACCAATTTTGGAAAATTGGCGACCTGATTTTTAATTAGGTCGCCAATAAAATAAATATCAATGAAAAATTGGCGACCTGATTTATCTTAAGGTCGCCAATTTTTCACACCAAATTTAATATCATGGCGCAAACAATTAATTCTTCCATATTTCCCTCTGGCGCCAAATTATTTGGCGATTTTAGACGTCTTGAAACAATATCGGACGCCAAAAATGATTTTTATTCCAAAAAATTAAATACCATGGCGCTAAACAAAATATTCTTATATTTCTCATGGCGGGAAGCAATTAAAGCGTCTCCGAAAAAAATCTTAGAACACAAAATATCAATTTTAGAAGTCCTAAATAATATTTCGGGACGTTGAACACTCATTTTTTCATTTTTTACTACCTATTTATTATTTAGGACGTATTTGAGGGTAGTAATATCAAATTCTTGTAGTAGTGTCCTATCATACATCTAGTGAATGGCGAATGTTAAATGTTGTGAAATGAATTATCCCCTATGAGAAATAAACTGCGGAAATATGTTTTCTTAAATATAAGCCGGTAGTAGATGTGTGTTTTTGAAATTGAGATGACAACGATTATGGTTTATTGAAAATGTGAAAATATTATTTTGTGCAATTATTAAATGTACTTTGCGACCATAGAAATTTTGAATGTTTGAAAATTAGAAGTTTGAATATGAGACAACATAGAGGAATAAAAGCGCAGCAAAGGCATCATTGTCATTGCTAATGTGTTAAATTGGAAAGACGGTGGGGTTGGTGATTATGATGATACAGGAACAAAAATTGATAGAATGGTCTATAAATCCGAATTGGTTAAGTCAGATAAAATTCGCCAGCCACAGTGCTAAGCAAGAGGAAAATAATTTGAAAACTTGAATTGAAAAAGCTCATTTATGAGATAGGCGAGTTGAGGCTCGAGGCAATAAGACCCGGTGTGCAAGTTTGCACAGGTGATGTCCATTGGTCAGTAAGACTGTATGCCTAGCATTGTATTTGTTGCCTAGCATGGTAACTTTGGACCAGAGTGTTGAGGCTGGCAGAGTATACAGATTGTACCAGGTTGAAGTTGAAATGGTTATGGCTTAAGGATAATTCCCGAATGATAGGGCTAGAATATCCAGTGCTGTAGTAATATAATAAGCCGGAAGGTTAGAATGAATTAAGCAAAAAGATAGAATATATTGGGTAGTAAAGCCTATATAACAAAGCACTGTGAGGATAAACCATTGGATCTTGTGTTGAATATTATACCTGGGTACATAATGAAGATGAATGTTGTATAATGATTATGTTACATGCTTTGTGAGTATGCATAGAAAAGGAATAAACTGAGAGGTTAGAATGATTCCCCGAGGAATATGTGTTCAAATTTCGAGGACGAAATTTATTGAATAGGGGGAGAAAAGTAATATTCTAAATTTTGGGCCTAGAGACTTGAGAATAATCCTAAAGTAGGCGTAAACTAAGCCCAATACGTAAAAGTCCCAAGAATGTCAAGAGATAAAATAGTTTTTAGGGACTAAATAATTTGGCCATACTGGTCAATAAACCTAGTATGTATAGGCCGTAAAATTAAATTGCCAGTGTAGAAGGGCACAAAACACTTATACATAGTGCTAATCGGTTGGTAAAGATGCCACTCAACTATGTCCTAAGGTATGAGACAATAGCTAAGAAAAAATGTGGCAAAATAAGTATGAACATGAGATTTCCTGGACCAATATGAGTGCCCTGCGTTTTTGGAGAAATGACACCGGTATGTGGTGCCAAGTGTCTAAAGAAGATAAGATAATATCTTGAACAATTAACACATGTTTGGAAGAAAAGTCAACATGGTTGTAATATCCCTATTTTCTTGAACCATGCACAAAGCATGAATTAATGAAGTATTGAGAAGTTTTTGACTACAACTAAATTGTTTTCTTTCATGGAACCTTTCAATTTAATTAAGTAGTTAAAGTGGAAAATTAAGCAAATGATTTTGGTGACTTTGTGATAATGTGAAAGTCACTATAATTGTGACTAAATTTTTGACCCAATAAGCAAGGAAGATGAGGAATTTTTTAATTGGATTAGGGCCAATAAATGGTAAGTTGACTTGTCAAATTGTCAAGTGCCTAAAGGACATTAGAGAATAAATTATTGGACCTTTACTAAGGCCAAAATTTCGCCCCAAATAAGGTGAAAAGGGAATGAAAATGAAATTTGAAAAGTAGGTCACATGAAATCTATGTGACAAAGACTTAGATGACATGAGCTTGTAAAGGGATTTGAAAGCACATTCTTGTTCCATTTTGACTAGGATTTCGCCCGCCACAAAGGAAACATTAGACAAGAATATTTTCCATGCAAAAAGAATAATTGAAAGTCAAGGAGAATAACATGATAATTAAACATTGACTTAAGGTGAAACACAAGTAAGATTACATCATCAAGATGATGTAAGCTAACTTAGCGTGCAAGAGTCAAAAAAGGCATCATGAAGGCATGAAATTCCTCTCCCAAGAAGCCTTATGCGCCGGCCAAAGAGAAGAAAGAGGAAGTCAAGCACAAAAATCACATGCTAAATGAAAAAGTCAAAGAAAATAACCCTAGTTGGACAAGTGTCAACTTAGGGATTTAAAGTTCACTTTGAGTAGGTAAATTGTATAAGTGAATTAAAGGCAATTGAAGTCAAAACTTCTTCTCCTCCAAGCCAAGAATTTCGTCTAGCCATGGTCAAGAGAGAAGATGATTCAAGCCAATACGAAAGCTAAATGTTGAAGTCAAATTCTAGGAAAAATCTAGCCAATGAAAGATAACCAACAAGGGACAAATAGAGGCTTCATTTTGAAGCGAATGGAGACAAAAACTTTTCCCTTTTCTGCCTAAAAAATTCGTCCAGCCTAGAGAACAAGAAATATGAAGCAAATTTCAAGCAATAATGATAGGAAGAGAAGTCAAAAAGCTTATAATTTGAGGCCAATCAAATTGCACCAAGAGTAAAACCTAAATCTAAGCTAAAAGGACTTGTGGGACAAGCAAAACTATGTCTAAAAGAGAGAAGATTTCGTCCAGCCATGTAGGAGTCAAGAAAAGCCTTGAAAAATCTAGAGAAAAGGAGAAGAACACATGTCATAAAGTTGAGTCAAACTATGAGCCAATAGAAATTAACTTGGGGGAATATTTTGCATGATAATAAGCCATTATCTAAGGACACTTTGGCCTTCATTTCTGTTACCCAAATTCATCCACCCAAGTGAGAAAGAGAGTGAAAAGAGAGCTAACACACAAGAAGGAAGAAAAAGGCATACACGTTGTGAGTAAGGTAAGTAGGTTCAAGATCTTATTAAGATAGCTTTCTATCTTCTTCAAGTTCTCATGAACAATTCTTGTATGATAATGTTAGAGCCTTGGCTGAACCCATTGAGAGGCACAAAGAAGAAGAAATCCAAGTGAAACTAAGTCACAAAGCAAGTAAGTCACTAACCTAGCTTATTGTGACTTTATATTCGGATTTTTCGGTGATTTTCATAAAAGTGGCTAATTAAAGAAATGAAATTTCATAAGGGAGGCTCTGCCCTAATAACTAAAATGAAGAATCAAATGATTAAAGTTAAGATAATAGTGTTAAGAAGAAGACTAAGACAAGTGATGAATGAATATGAATCTTAAATGGAAGTTATTGTTGCTACTCATATGTTATGGTTTCGGCCGTGAGTTGTATATGAGGTTATGATATGATTTTGATCGTGTCTAAGGGTCTAAGATGAAATTTTGTGTGAGAATAAGTAAAGATCATTATTTTGAAACTCAAACCCGAATTACAAGCACTAAAGAATCAGCGTTCCGAGAAATTGACACTGTGCTTGGTAAATGATTTTATAATAATAAATTATGTATGATGGCCATGAAATTTTATGCGCTTAAAATAGAAACCCTAATATTTATTTTGGTATATAATTTGTAATATTTTCTACATGTCTACTATGAAAGATGAATTTTTGAAAATAGCCCAAAAAACTTGATTTTGACTCTGACCAGAGGGTGAAATTTTTACACAGTAAAAGGATACAAAATTTTGTGGCATCTAGAGATATTTTTAATAAATATTAGACATATTAAGGGTTAAATGGAAACTAGAATCATGTCAATTGGATTTTTCTAGAATTTATTATGAATTTTTGAATTTAAAACATATTCTGGAATTATGGTAGAATTTCATGAAAGTAAGAGAAGAGTTTATATAGGCGATGAAAATGAAATGTATTTGCTTTGTTTAGGGAAATTGCATATCTGGAGATATATTCGAGCATCAGGAAGATTTATTAGTTACTGATCAGCTGCCAGGTAGTAACTGTTTACTTATATACTCTATGTAGCTTTTGTATGTTTCTTGTGCCATGATTGTGGAACATGTCTCGTGAGTGGGACATGCGTATGGGCTGTAGAGCCTACTGGACTGTGTATCATTGGTTCGCTACTGAGCTGGTGATAAATTCAGTGTAGTTTGGGTTTGAGGCCCGACTACTGTTGTTTTCCTAGTGCTATGGAACTAGGGCTTATGTTAGTAGGTTGTCCGACATTATTGTGTGTACTAAATGTATGTGGTATGTATTGCCATTGTTGATTTATGATTTTCCTGGTTATGGTTGCATACATGCACTGCATACATATTGTATATGAGTTTAACAGTTACTCTGGAATTCAATTTTGGATCCCAAAGTATCCTAAAGATATAGGTGGTTCTGCTTGAGCTGATCAGGAGATAGAAGGTAGGGCATGGAGCTACATGGTGAGGAAATAGGGAATGCCCTATAGGCTTATTGTATATTATATTTTGGGATGACTGTATATTTTACCTTCTGCCCCGCTTTATTTTGGATGACTGTACCTTAACCCTACGAGGAAAACATTTTGATACTTGTCTTTACATTTACCAGTATTATCTATTGTCCAAACTGATAAAATGCTTTGTTGCGTAACACTCTGATGCATGCTATTAAGCGATAATTAAATATAATAAGGTAATAATAAAAGAGAATCTCTCTATCCACCACCCAAGAGGACGAGGCCAGTAGGGGTGTAACATTTGGCATCTCACAAATATTAAATTCATGTGGCCTCCCTACTCCTTGCTTGTTGGAAAAATATGGGGGGCATTTTTAGCTTCCTGAAGACTCTTTATTTCATGTGAAATTATCTTAATTCTATAGTCTTCCCCCCTTTGGCAATACCTTCTTCTTAATTATAGCCTTTGGCAACCAATCTTGCCTTGTTTTCGACAATAATTGCAGACTCATCACGTTTGTTTTTGAATACTCATTTGGTGTTAATAATTAGATGGTCTTTAGGCCTAAGTACCAAGTCTCAAACTTGATTTCTTTCAAATTGATGGAACTCCTCTTGCATTGCTATAACTCAGTCATTGTCTGATAGGGCTTCGTCAATTTTAGAAGGTTTAATCTTAGAGATAAAGGCAGATAAAGTAACTTCATTGAAAGTACTTTTTCTGGTTCTCATATCTTTATTCACATCACCTATTATGTGGTCCAAAGGATGGCTCCTACTATATCTCCAAGCTCTAGGTTGAGATTGATCAAAAGTTTCGCAAGCAATTTCAGGCATGGTTTCAAAAACATTTTCAAGATTTTTAGGAATAGGAGTTTTTGAGACGAATTGATTTTGATAAATAGGTTCATCATTATCTAAGGATTTGTTAGGCTCATTTTCACACAACACAAAGATGAGTATGATTATTGAAAACTCTATAAGCCTTACTTCTATTAGAGTAACCCAGAAATATACCTTCGTTGGACTTAGGATAAAAATTCTCTAAGTTATCCTTACCATTGTTGTGGACAAAGCATTTGCGTCCAAAGATGTGCCAATGGGTTAGGTTCGGCTTCCTTCCTTTGTAAAGTTCATGTGGAGTTTTTTTGAGTTTTTTTCGAAGATATGCTCGATTTGAAACATAGCATGCGGTGCTCATTGCGTCCCGTCGTAACACTTGAGAATTCTTCTTCTCATTCAACATCGCTCTAGCCATTGCAGTAAGGACTCTATTCTTCATTTCTACAACTCCATTCTGTTGTGGAGTCATCGGGGTTGAGAATTGTGATCAATTCCATGGGCATTGTAGAATTCTCTTCGAAGGCTTGATTCTCAAACTTTCCTCCATGGTCTCATTCGAATACCTAAAATACATAAACCTTTCTCGTTTTGCACTTTCTTAGAAAACACAACAAACTTAATAGATATTTCATCCTTGGAAGATAAAAAGATTGTCCAGGGCAAACCTTGAAAAATCATCGACAATGACCAGAGTAAAAAAATTGTCACCAAGGCTTTTTACTCTTGCAGGTACACCTAAATCCATATGAAGTAGTTAGAGAGGTCGATTAGTCAAGATTTCATTTTTGGATTTGAAAGAAGACTTAGTTTGTTTATCCCTTTGACAAGCTTCACAAATCATAATATTTTTAAAACGAAGTTTAGGTAAACCAAGAACTAAATTTTTCTTAGTAACTTGTCCAGTTGAAACATGTTGACATGCGCTAGACTCTTATGCCATAGCCAACTCTCGTCCAAGTTCCTAACAAAACAATTTCCAAAATGAACTTTAGGCAAACTTAAGGTGTAGTAGTTACCTTCTCTAGAGCCTTAAATAACACTTTAAGGTTACCTTTATCAATCGGAAGATCATCCGTGTTGAAACTGAGACACTCCTATGAATTAAAGATAATCCAGTTATTCTTGTCTGCTCTTTGGCTAACACTGAGGAGATAATCCAGTCCTTCCACGTAGTAAACGTCTTTGATTTTAGGCCCTTCCTTTTCTCCAATTTTGCCAATTCCAGCAATCTTTAAAGATTGATTTCCCCCAAATGTTATTTTGACACCATCTTTTGATCTCATTGCCACAAAATTAGATTGATCTCCTGTCATATGTCAAGAGGATCCATTGTTAATATACCACTTATTGGTCTTTGATGCTCTCAGACAAATCTGCAAATCAATAGAGATCAAGTCTTGGGTACCCATCTTTTCTTGGGTCCTTTTGGGTTAGTTTGGGCCTTAGGGAATACATAAGTTCCTTTAGGCACCCATTGATAATTGTTTATAGGTTTATCCTTTCTTTCTTTTCTATAAAAACAAGAGGAAGTACTATGCTCTTTTTAGTTGCAATAGTTACAATGTGTGAAAGGATTTGAAGAATAAACAAATTTTTGAAAGTATTTCAAATAGGATTTTCCACTTGTTTTCTTTTTACCTTTTCTTGTATCTAAATCAGGACTATAACCTATGCCTGATCTATCATTCGTAAATCTTTGAGCTTTTAAAATGACATTGAGCATTTCACTACCTTTAGTGAACTTCTCAAGGGTTTTATTAAGATTAGAATTCTTTTTCTCAAGATGAGGACATTTTTCTTAAACCAGAGGAGAATCTTGAACTTGTTGCTCAAGCAACTTGATTCTCTTCTTTGACGCTAAGAGTTCTTTCGCAATCCTTTTAAATTCAGAATGTAATTCATTGTACACAAAAAGTATTTCATCATAAGTAGGTTTAAAATCATATACCTCATCGCTCACGTTCTTCTTCTACTACCAGGCATATATTTGCGACATTTTCTGTTGGAAATTATGCCCTAGGGGCAAGTCATTGAACTTTAAATGTTTATGTTATTTAAAGTATTCTCCTTTAGTTATCATTTCATTTGCATGTTTATAGTGATAACTAATCCTTGGATATATCTTATAGATTATCCTAAATGTCCTTGGTCGGTCATCTACACGGGAGCGAAGATGAAATAAGACCAGTATGACTTTGATGAGGTATGGAGATACGAATCAAAGTCATGGGCACTTGTAGGAGTACTAGGTGCTGGACTGACCCATTATGAGAAAGCTGCATGGATTTAGTCATAAGCCTATCTCATGTATGACGTGTCACAACGCCCTTTGACCTTAGATCATCATAGATTCCTACATGATGAGTCGCTGATCTTTGACCCAGTCAAAAAGTCACCTTTGACCGGGTGATGATAAAGGCTTGGATTGGGATCAGTGGTTCTCATGCAGAGGAATGTGAATGGTCAAGATGGAATTTGTCCCCCACATTTGTAGAGAGATAATACTGGGCCCCTTGATGAGTGAGTCTGAGAAATATATGGTCATATTACGATGGAAAGGAGCTTCCATTTCAATTGTTAGACTACTCAAGAATCGAGAAAGTAGTGGTCAAGAATAGCAAGTTGACATTATCCATGCCCCATCCTTGACCAAATTATCGTGTGACAAAAGGGACGTGACATGGTTGTACGATAGGTTGTATCGTATCATCGATCCCCATATGTATTGGTAGTCGCAATGTCTTACTAGAGGCCGCTTGCGACTTGTGGGCTGATACAATATTGGCCCACTGCCAATCTCATATGGGCCTGCAGGGTCGCACACAACAATAGCCCAACACGAGCAAAAGTGTCTAGATTCATTGAATCTTATATATGTCTAAGATTTAATGAATACAACATTTAATCTAGGATGGATATATATATATATGTATATATATTATTAAATTCAAAATTAAATATAATATTATTATTTAATAGAGATTATAATATTATTATATAATATTTGTTTTGTATTTAATTTATTTGATAAATTAAATATCTAAAACAAATAGAGATATTGTATCTCAGATTTAATTTTCGAATAAAGATATCATATATCTGATTTAATTTAAATTGAGATATAGTATCTCATATTTAATTAAATAGATAGATATCATATCTCGTATTTAATTTATAGAGATAAATTAAATCATAAGGCTTTTAATTCGGATTAAATAAATATATTAGATTAGATCTATTAGATAGATTTAATTAATATATTATTTTAATCCAAATTCAAAATTCAAATTAATAAGGATTAATTTTGAATATAATACGCCTATCAGGTTTAAGAAAACCTACGGGACATTTAGTCAGACGTATTAGAAAATGCCACAAGAAACCATAGAGAGAAAAAGGGAGAGACGCAAGGTTTGAAGGCGCTAGCACGCTGCCATTCGTGTGGATACCGGTAGAGGGAGGCGATTCGTAGAGTCGACTTCTGTTGATCGAGAAGGTAGCTCACGTGTTCAAATCGAACGAAACACACAACAGTTCGTATTGGTACGTTTCAGTTCCTGTTCTTAACCTTGATTTAAACGCGGTTGAGCGATCCTCAGATGGGATTCGTGAAAGTTTTCAATTCCGCTGCGTGTACGGATCTTAACATCTTCTTCCTTGCTTTCTTCATCCAAGGAACTGTCTCCCTAGATGGCCGACATATATGCCTTCTTTTTGAAAATGTTGAACTTCTTCTTTTCCTTTTCTTTACCCTTTAGTTGAGGACATTCAGATTTATATGGCCCGGCTTCTCGCATTCATAACAGATGATCTGATCTTTATCGTTGAATTCGCGTCTGTTGCTTTGGCCTCCTTTATGAAATCTCCTTAAGCCTTGATCCTTTTTGTAGAATTTCCTGAATCTATGGACAAACATACTGAGCTCATCATCTTCATCGTCGTCTTCCTCTTTGACTTCTTTTTTATTTCACAGTATTGAGGGCAACACCTTTGCCTCTACCATTGATTTCCTCTAAGCCCTTCTTGAACTTTAGCTTGCCTTCATATTCAAACAGACTTCCAAATAAAGCATCTAACGATCTCATTGATTCACCTTGAGCTTCTTCGATGGCTATCACCTTAGCTTCCTATTCTTTAATACGGATATTCAGGATTTTTCTGACTTGAGCATTCTGCTCATATGTTTTACCTAAGGCCGATA
This sequence comes from Acacia melanoxylon, assembly GCA_019022615.1. NCBI lineage: Eukaryota > Viridiplantae > Streptophyta > Magnoliopsida > Fabales > Fabaceae > Acacia > Acacia melanoxylon. Next base: position 3,310,325 of record JAFJYJ010000045.1, on the reverse strand, counting down.
ATGGATTAATTAGATGAGTATAACGTAGTTCAAACTCTCCAATGGATCATCCGGACTTCATATGAAGAAGATCGTATTCAGAGTTACGAAGATCCGATTTTCTTTAATACCAGTAGTTCCTTCATAGTCTATCTCCAAAGCTTTCTATGTTTTCTTTATGCTTGATAGGTTGCATATGCGAAAGTACTCTTTTTGACTAAGAGCACTTCGAATCATTAGGATAGTTTTACTGTTGAGAGTTATTTGACTCCTGTCGTTTTCATCAAACTCTGATTCAAGCTTTGGAACATGAATTTCACATTCTCATTTTGTTGGGACGTAGTCTCCATTCTTGATTACATGCCAGAGACCATATTCGATTGCCAATACAAACACCCTAAACTTTGCTTTCCAGAATAAGTAGTGTTCGCCATTGAAACCTGGTGGTCTATTGATAGATGCTCTGTCAGGCAATATTCCTTCTGTGATCCTTCTTGGGATGTTAAGTCCAAAAGGGAAGACCTTGCTCTGATACCAAATGAAAGTATAATATCACCTAAGAGAAGGTGAATTGGGTGATTTCAAAAACTTTTTCGAATAAACTGATGAATAAGGAAACAAAGTAGAGAATGAAGAAAATGAACACAGAGGATTTATACTAGTTTGGTCCAAACTCTTGACCTACGTCTAGTCCCCAGACACTCTGGGTTTTTCACCAACTATCAAACACGATTAAATACCACAGAACTCCAAAGTAATCCTCTCACACAAGGATTCACTCCCCCTTACAAGTTGTAATCGGTACACCCACATTCAAGGTCTTTCTACCTTGAGATTAAACAGATAATCAATCAAAAGGATAAAATCTCTCACAAAGTAGATATATATAATCACTGAATTACAAAAATATCTGAAGATATTAAGAGAATTGGATGAAACAGTAAATCACAATAAATTTGATTGAGCGTTCAGTTGTTTTGGTAGTTGGCGAATTCAATGCTTTTGGAATTTATACCAACCGCCATTAATGACCGTTGAAGAAGCTTTAAAATTTTGACGCTCTCTACGCCTTGCGCCTCCTCGAGCGAGTTGAAAACCCCGCATAATGATTTTGACACTCCTTCGCCGCTCACCAACGTGGCTCACCAAAGGTGCCCTTGCTCTCTTGGCCCTCCCGGGCATTAGTTCTTTTCTTGTTTTGCTTTTCCTTTCCTTTCTTTTCTTTTTCTTTTTCTTTTTTTTAGGTTTTCCTTTACTCACCCTATCGGCTAACATGATAGGGTCTTTTGACTCAAACAATATATAATTTCTTTTTTCTTTTTTTGTTTCCTTGGTTTGCTCTGTCTATTCTTCTCTCAATTACTTTGATGATTCGTGTTTCAATTTTCACACACGCTCTGTTTGATCTTACTTGCTTCACTTCCGTCTCGCTTCCGTTCGCAATTGGGACATTGCAACACTTAAGTGTAGGGTGTTACACCCTTCCTACCTCGCCCTTTCGGGTGGCGGGTTAGAGGGATTCCTTTTATAATTTACCTTCCCTTGGTTATTAATCCACTTAATAATATAGGTATCAGAGTATGCGCAACAAAGCAAAGGACCGGTTTAGACGACCATTGTACTGGTAAAAGCATAAACGTACCAAAAGTAAAGTAAAGTCCCCGAAGGGTTAGGGTACAATCATCCAGTAGTTTATACTGAAAATAAAATATACAGTCTTCCCAAAAGATAAAATACAAAATACGATAGGGCATCCCCTATCCTTCAACTGCACTACCATCCTACCTTTCCAAAAAGGTTTTCTCCGTCAAGCACACCCCGCTGGATCAACAAAAGCTTCTGGAGTCCAGCATTCGCCCCCAGAGTAACCGTCAGTACTCAAGCACTAAATGTGTGATGTGTATGTATGCAACCATGAAAAATAAGCGAGAGTGCAAATAACATGCCAAATACACCATATATGCAAACATATACACAAACAAACACGTCTCTGTACCGTCAGGCCGCCTTACCAAGGCAGTCCCCGGATTTACCGAAATCTTAACCCTATCTCCGTTGAGTCGCCCCTCGAGGTAGACCCTAGACCAAGCCACCGCATGTGGGAACACAAGCATCAACATGCTCTGTATGCATATTTGGAAATAGTATACACAAAAACACACATGGCAAAACACATACAACAAACACATAAAAGTGTCGGAGTACAGAGGTTACTACCTGGTGGTAAAAATACCGTCTTATATTTTTAGGGAGTCCACTAGCTCTCCAATATGTTGATTTACCCTAAATAACATAAAAATAATTTATTTGAGTATTTTTCAAAAATACCCTTACAATTTTGGTCAAAACCGAGCTCAATACAGAATTTCCAGAATTCCAGTGTTTCTGACCCAACTTCCCAAATTTTTTATAAATTCCAAAAAAAAACTCATTTTTGTGTGAAACCAGATCCATCTGAACCTTTCATATGTCTATTTCATAGGAAAAATATTTTAAGAAGCCAAAAGTACATGTATTTTGGCCTAGGGCCACATTTTGGTCCTCTGGTCCAGATTCGCCCCTGTTGCTTATGTACCCACTTTAGCAATTTTTATCTCTTAGTAGAAAGATTTAAATCATACAAAGTTATACATCAACGTGAACCTTAGGATGTGTACTTTATTCCTGTAAATTTTCATATTATTTCAAGTTCATGTACTATTTTTATAATCTAGTTGAAAGCATACCGCGTAAATTCCAAAATCAAATGTAATCTTGTTCTTTGAGGTTTTTCGGTGTTTTGATTTCGGAAACTTAGACCATTACCATATCCTACACAAAAACGTGTTCCAGAACCATTGAAAACATCAAAAATAAATAAATCCAACCATAACACCCAGCTCCTACTTCATGCACGAAAATACCTTAAAGAGATATCAAGAAAACAAGGTTTTTCTGGTTACCTAGATTCGGAAAAACGGTGGATGAGCTTGAGATCTTGTTCTTGGATCTTGGGTTAAGGTGGAGCTGCAGATCTCTCTCTCCTATTCTGGAAATTTCGCCCCTTTAGGGGTGGAATTGAAGAGTCAAGTGTTTTTTAATAAGGGTAAATCTGATCCAGTAGAATTAGAATTAACAAGCGTAATTTTGGACTGTTGTGTAATAAATGGGATCTGCTTTTTGGCTTAATCTCCAAGTATTTCTAGAAAATTCCAGCGCTACCTAGGGTGCTGCAAAGTGGCGCAGCCCCCTCCTTAAAATGCTGGTCCTTATATGCTTTTGGGGAAAATTACACGTTTGACCCGAAACTTTCATAAATTGCAATTGTGACCCGAAACTTATTAATTATTACCAAATTTTTCCCACATGTTTTGGCTGATCATGGGGACACATGTAGCTCCATTTGGGGCCCACATGTCTGCCCTAATTAATTTTTACACCCTTATTCCCATTTTGCCCTTTTTGTCCAACGTGTGGGACCCGCGATTTGACTTTTGTACTGATTTTTCTTTTCTTTCTTCACAAGTAAATCTAGAGGATTCCAGGGGCTTCTGGGGTGTTGACACATGGCGCCTCACTCCTCCAAGAGTTCTGGATATTTTCTATTCATTTGGGGAAAATTACCTACTTTGGCCCAGAATTTATGAAAATTACATATTTTGGCCCGGGACCCATTAACTCCCCTGAATCTTCGCCCAAGCCTAGATGGCGCCTCCTAGGCCCCACAAATCCGATCCCCTGGTCTTTATTCCATTTCTCCCATTTTATCTGATTTATTCCCTTTTGTCCAGACGGCGAGGCCCACAGTTGACTTTTTGTTGACCTTTCTCTTTTTTGCTCTCCAAGTCATTAAGGGAGTTGGGTGGCGCCACTATGGGCCCACCAATCCGTCCCCCAAATTTTCCCGGACCTTTCCACGTTATCCGGTCCAATCTTCGACTACTGGTCCACGTGGGTCCCACTGGTCAACAGGGTATCTCCCTTTGGCCTTTTTCTTCAACTTTTCGAATATTTTACAAATTAAATTGTCACAATAATATAGTACCAACATTATAATAGTAATTGAAAATAAGTCTTCTCATTAATTCATCAATAACGCATAAATACATTGGTTACAAAAGTAGGGGTGCTACATAGGGGAGATTTTTTCCCTATGCGTTTGCTGATATGTGTGCTAAATGACTATTCCCTATAATCCTCAATTTAGCTTTTCAAAATTCAGGAAAATTTTGAATTTGTGAAATGTATTTAGAGTGTGAACAGGAAATAAGTAGCAATAGAGCAAATGTCTGCATATTGTGTAAAATAAGGTTGTCTTAAGGGTGTTAGTTCTCTATGTGTTTTGATGATAACTGACAATTGTAAACACAAGTTGAAGTTTGTCTTTGGTAAGTTGAAAATTTTACTGTCAAATGCAAACTCGAGTTTTAGAAGCAAAACTCGAGTTTGGACTTGACAGAGAGTGGCTCAAATTTATGAACTAAAGAAAACTCTTGTTTGCTTAGGTAAACTCGAGTTTGCAAGACACAGAGAGCACTCAATTTTTTCACACTAAGACAAACTCAAGTTTGGGTGTACAAACTTGAGTTTGTACCATACAGAGACACTTCAATATTTGCTGAAGAATACAAAACTACAGTTTTGATTTACAAAATCTAGTTTTCATTTGCCAGAAAGTTTGTTAAAGTATTCTCTTAGGAGGAAACTTGAGTTTGGGTGTTGTAAACTCGAGTTTTGGTCATACAGAGAGCTCTCAAAGTTTTGAACTTAAGCAAACTCCAGTTTTCATATGGAAACTCTATTTTACACCAAATGAAGAGTTTTGTCAAGTTTTGTGAACTTGACCAAACTCGAGTTTGTGCTTGGCAGAGAGTCTAAATGTTTTTCATCCCAAGCAAACTCCAGCTTGCTATGGCAAACTCCAGTTTGCACTTGGCCATGCATTTTCTAAGTTTTCCAAAGATTTGAGGAAACTCGAGTTTGTGCTTGACAGAAAGTTATCATGTTTTACCCACTTTGAGAAAACTCCAGTTTGTTTTGAAAACTCCAGTTTTCACTTGGCAAAGATTTTCAAAAGTTTTCAATTTTAAATGGAAACTCGAGTTTGGTTTAGTTAACTCGAGTTTGTACCTTACAGAGAGCTTTGCTCTTTTCAGTGATTTTGAAAACTCCAGTTAAGATTTGGAAACTCCAGTTTTGAGCTTTTGGACTTAAACATGTTTTCACTATAAAAGTCCAAAACTCGAGTTTGCTCAATGTTTCAAAATGTGCTTCAAAACTCAACTTGCGACATTCTTCTCTGGAAGAAGGAAACTTGAGTTAGGATTCAGAAACTTGAGTTTGGCCTTCTGAAAACTCCAGTTTGTGAGAACAAACTCGAGTTTGTGTTGCTAAGTTTGAATATCAAATTGAACGAATTTGTGAAATCTTCATGTTTGATCTCAATACTTCTTATCATCACTCATTACTATTCCTAACTATGTTTAGTCAGTTTGTTAGTGAGTTTCAGATGATTTAGAGGATGTTAAATGAAGATTTAGACAAAAGCAAAAAGTGACGTCAGCACATTAAATGCAAAGTCCAGAAAACTTGCATCCTTTTGGACAATCATTCTACACACGTTGCAAAGGGATTAATGTTTCCTTTCCTTATCCAGTAGCTGCTCTACCAACGGATTAATATTCAAGAACTCAACCATAAACTTCTGTGCAACTGGATTAACCAAAGAGTAGAGACAGAAGAAGACCAAAGCTTAACCTAATCCTTCCTTAATGCTGGCAACGGTCACATTGAAGATTACAACGGTCATTTAATGCTCTCTTGGTATAAATAGAGCTACATTCAATTCTTCTCAACAACCAACTGAAAACACGAAAATCATTCAAGTTTCCAACTACTCTTTGAGTTTTCTTGTGTAAAGTATCTTTTGATACATTTGTACTTCAGTGATGATTCTTATCTACTCTTAGAGAGAGTTCATTTATTGAAAATCATTCATTGTAAGAATATCAGGTCGTGGGACTTAAAGATTGGGATATTTGATTACAACTTGTAAGGGGGAGTAAGTTCTAATGAGATAATTACTCTAAGAGTTACAGAGTGTGTAATCATTTGAGTTAGTGAAATCCTAGAGTGTCTGGGGACTGGACGTAGGTCAAAAGGTTAGACCAAACAAGTATAAATTCCTTGTGTCTTGCTTCTTCTTCTTATACTCTGCACTACTCTGTTTTAATGTTCAAAAATAGGGTAATTAGAAAAGAATTTTTAAATCCCCAATTCACCCCCTCTTGGTGATTTGCTCCATTTACATTTGGTATCAGAGCCTGGTCTTTTCTAAAAAGCTTAACATCTCACGAAGGATCAATATGGACCTTATTCTACCCGATGGAGGTTCGATCAACAGACCACCTGGTTTCAATGGAGAGCACTACTCCTTCTGGAAAGCCAAATTCAAGGTCTTTGTACTAGCCTTTAAATATGGCATTTGGAGGGTATTTGAAAGAGGAGAATATGCTCCTGCAACTGTTGAAGATGGTGTTAGAACACCTAAGATTGAAGAGGAATATGATGAAAACGACAAGAAGCTGGTCACTCTCAACAGTAAAGCTATCCTCATGCTGCAAAGCGTTCTAAGTCAACAGGAGTACTTTCGCATCTGTACTCTATCCTCTGCTAAGGCCATGTGGGATGCCTTCGAGATAGCACATGAAGGAACTATGGGAATCAAGGAGAATAGAGTCAATACCCTCATGACAGAGTACGATCTTCTTCATATGAAGTTTGGGGAATCGATTGGTGAGTTCCAGCTTAGATTCACTCATCTAATCAACCAACTTACTGCATTGGGAAAAGTTTATGGCCAACAGGTTCAAGTTAGAAAAATCTTGAACATTCTCTGCAAGGAATGGGAAGCCAAGATAACTACTATCGAAGAAGCTTGTGGCGAATCGGTGGTATCTGTGGCAGCTTTGTTTGGCAGCTTGTCTGAATATGAAGGCAAGATCAAGTTCAGAAAAGGACTTGATGAGATCAATGGCAAGAGCAAAGGCATTGCTCTCAAAGTTGTCAAGGAGGCAAAGGAATTAGATGATGAAGAAGAAGAAGACGAAGATGAAGAGCTGGGCATGATGGTTCAGAGATTCAAGAAATTCTACAAGAAGGACCAAGGATACAAGAAGTTTCACAAGGGTAGCTCCAACTTTAAGGCAAAGAAGCGAATCATATGCTACGAATGTGAAAAGCCTAGCCACATCAAGCATGAATGCCCCTAGCTGAAGAACAAAGACAACGAAAAGAAGAAATTAAGTAAATTCAAAAAGAAGGCCTATGTCCCAGCAATATGGGGAGACAGCTCATCCGATGAAGATGAAGCTGAAGAAGAGAATTAAGCCAACATATGCCTCGTGGCTCAAGAAGAAGAGCAATCTGAAAACATTGATGATGTATATGATTCACAACCTTCTAATGATGAGTTATTTGCTGAATACAATCTTCTACAATCTGAATTTGAAAAACTTGCTGGAAAATATGTATCTTTAAAATAGAAGAACATAAATCTTGAAATGCAAGTCAAAAATTCTTCTTGTGAAAATAATGTTTGTGAAGATTGCATTGATTTAGAGAAAAAGAATCTATATCTCACAAAAACACTTGAGAAGTTCACTCAGGGTAGTGAAATGCTCAATGTCATTTTAAAACAACAAAGGTTTACAAATGACAGATCAGGGATTGGTTATAAACCAGATCTTGACAAGAAGAAAGGCAAAAAGAAATTTGGAGAAAAATCTTATATGAACTATTTTAGAAAAACTGTTCATTCTTCAAACCCTTTTGCTCATTGCAATTATTGCAATTGTAAAGGTCATACTACTTCTTCCTGTTTTCATAAAAAGGAAAGAAAGAGTAAACCTGTAGGAAATTATCAATGGGTGCCTAAGGGATCCTACAAGGTTTCTAAGACACATACTAACCCCAAAGGACCCAAGAAAAGGTGGGTACCTAAAACCTGATCTCTTGTGCTTTGCAAGTTTGTCTAAGAGCATCAAAATCCAACAAATGGTAAATAGATAGTGGATGCTCTAGACACATGGCGGGAGACCAATCCAAATTCGCTTCAATCATGCCTAAGATTGGTGAGAATGTGACCTTTGGTGGGAATCAATCCGGAAGGATTGCTAGTATTGGTGAAGTTGGAAGCAACGAAGGACCACAAATCAAAGATGTTTACCTCGTCGAAGGACTGTGCCACAATCTCCTTAGTGTAAGCCAAAGCACTGATAAAGGTAAACTAGTTATCTTCGATTTTGAAGAGTGCTTGATTGTAAGCAAGGATATTCTCTCGCTAGACAATGTGAAATCCAAAGCCTTATTCAGGGCCCCTATAGAAGGTAATTGTTACACTCTCAATCTCTCTAGTAATGGCCTTGTTTCTGAAAAATGTTTTACTGGTAGCTTGGATGAAAGTTGGCTATGGCACAAGCGATTAGCTCATGTCAATATGATTCAACTTGACAAGTTGCTGAAAAAGGATTTGATCATTGGTTTACCAAAACTTCGTTTTAAAAATGACATGATCTGTGATGCTTGTCAAAAAGGTAAACAAACCAAATCATCTTTCGAATCAAAAAATGAGATTTCAACTAATAGACCCCTTCAACTACTCTATATTGATCTAGTTGGACCAGCTAGAGTAAAAAGCTTGGTGGCAATCTTTATACTTTGGTCATAGTTGATGATTTCTCTAGATTTGCTTGGACAATATTTTTATCTCTTAGATGAAACATTTGATCAGTTTGTTATTTTTGCCAAGAAGGTCCAAAAAGAGAAAGGCGTGTCTGTTGCAGGAATTAGAATTGATCATGGTGGAGAATTCGAAAATCATGCGTTTACTGAGTTTTGTGATAAGATGGGCATTGATCACAACTTCTCAGCCCCGAGGACTCCTCAACAAAATGGTGTTGTTGAGAGAAAGAATCGAGTCCTCACCGAGATGGCAAGATCTATGCTGAATGAGAACTCTACCTCCTAAGTGTTTTAGGCGATGCTATGAGTATGGCTTGCTACATCTCGAATCGGGCATACCTCCGAAAGAAGTTGAGCAAAACTCCCTATGAGCTGTACAAAGGAAGAAAGCCCAATTTGGCCCATCTACATGTTTTCGGGTGTAAGTGCTTCATCCATAATAATGGTAAGGACAATGCGGAAAGTTTGATCCCAAGGCGGATGAAGGTATATTTTTGGGTTATTCAAATAGAAGTAAAGCTTATAGAGTCTTTAATACTCGTACTCGCATTGTTGAAGAGTCTATGCATGTTGTTTTCTATGAATCCAAAGCTGGTAAATCCTTGGATGATGATGAGGAAAAAATTCGTTTCTAAAACTACTCATGCTTCTATTGAAAATCTTGAAAATGTTTTCGAGGCTGATCCTCAAAATACTTTTCAAAACCCCGATCAATCTCAGCCTAGAGCTTGGAGGTTCATTAGGAATCATCCTTTGGACCAAGTGATAGGTAATGTAAATCAAGGTGTCAAGACTGGAAATAGTACTTTGAATGAAGTGACTTTTTCTGCCTTTATATCAGAGATTGAACCCTCTAAAATTGATGAAGCCCTTTTAGACAATGATTGGGTGATAGCAATGTAAGAGGAGTTACATCAATTTGATAGAAATCAAGTTTGGGATTTTGTACCTAGGGCTAACTACTATCCGGTCATTGGCACCAACTGGGTATTCAAGAACAAACGAGATGAATCAGCAATCATTGTCCATAACAAGGCAAGATTGGTTGCTAAAGGCTATAATCAAGAAGAAGGAATTGATTATGAAGAAACTTATGCTCGAGTGGCAAGATTGGAAGCTATAAGAGTTCTTCTAGCCTTTGCTTGTGTCAAAGGATTCAAGCTCTATCAGATGGATGTAAAAAGTGCATTCTTAAATGGTTTTATTCCGGAGGAAGTTTATGTAGAACAACCTCCTGGTTTTCAATGTAATCATCATCCAGATCATGTTTATCGCCTCAAGAAAGCCCTTTATGACCTTAAGCAATCTCCTTGAGCTTGGTATGAGCGATTAAGCAAATTCCTTCTTGATCAAGGATTTGTTAGAGGAAAAGCAGATACAACTCTCTTCATAAAGAGTAATAAGCTTGGTGAAATTTTAATTGTTTAGATATATGTTGATGACATTATATTTGGCGCTTCTAACGATGTTTGTGTGAAGAGTTTGCTAAGAATATGCAGGGAGAGTTTTGAGATGTCCATGATGGGAGAACTCAACTATTTTCTTGGTCTGCAAATCAAGCAAAAGAAGGATGGAATCTTCATATCTCAGACCAAGTATCTCAATGATCTGCTAAAGAAGTTTGGGATGGATCAATGCAATGGAGCTAATACTCCAATGAGCTCAACCACTGCATTGGATGCTAATGAAAAGGGCAAGGAGTTCAATATCACAAGATATAGATGAATGATTGGATCATTGCTCTATCTCACAGCAAGTCTCCCTGACATCCAATTCAGTGTGGGGATGTGTTGCAGGAATTCTTGTTGACCTTTTGGGAACCAGAGACCCAATTCCTTTTGACGTGCTCGGCGTGTGATTCTTTAGGAGCTGATTGGAATCTCGCACACATTCCCACACTGAATTGTATATCTGGCCGACTACCAGTCAAATAGAGTAGTGAGCCTATCATTCCTCTGTACTTAGTTATGTTAAAGTCTTTTCCCTTTTCTTCATCTGCATCCAACGAGGCTGTTGAGCTCATTGGAGTATCTGCACCATTACAATGCTTCAATCTAAACTTTTTGAGCAAGTCACGGAGATACTTTGTCTGGGAGATGAATATCCCATCCTTCCGTTGCCTTATTTGTAATCCAAGAAAGTAATTAAGCTCTCCCATCATTGACATTTCAAACTCTCCCTGCATCTTCTTAGAAAATTCCTCACAAAGAGAATCATTAGTAGACCCGAATATTATGTCATCTACATATATTTGCACAACTAGAATTTCATTAACTTTATTGGTTCGAATAAATAATGTTGTATATGCTTTTCCTCTAACAAAGCCTTGTTCTAAAAGAAATTTACTTAATCGTTCATACCAAGCTCTAGGAGCTTGTTTAAGACCATATAGGGCTTTCTTAAGTCGATAGACATGATCTGGATGATGTTCATTTTCAAAACCAGGAGGTTGTTCAACATACACTTCCTCCTAAATAAAACCATTTAGGAAAGCACTCTTTACATCCATTTGATAAAGTTTGAACCCTTTGATACACGCAAAGGCTAAGAGTACATGTATTGCGCAATCTAGCCACTGGAGCAAACGTTTCCTCATAATCAATACCTTCTTCCTGATTATAGCCTTTGGCAACCAGTCTAGCTTTGTTACTGTAACATCCCATTTTCAAAAGCAGTATATATATATATATTTTTTCATCAGAGTAGAGCATCGGAGCGATTGAGTAACTGATACATATATTTATAAATGCCGTAAGTCTGGCTGATTTACAAAAACGGTACAATGACCGAGAGTTTTTAAAGTGAATAACAACAAAAGTGTCTCCCCGGCAACAACCATGCTATGTCAACAGAAGAGATCTTCAGCCGGATCTCTATGCGGCCTGCTTGCCTTTCTCCTCGGTACTTGGTCCTCCCGAACCCGACGCTATGTTAAGAGCGAGGTCCAATGCATACGGACCCCGGAGTAACGGTTAACCTCATATTTACATATACAGTATATCAGCATAACAAATGAACCATTCCTACATGTATCGCTCCTAGCGAATGCGACATACCGCTCCCAAATAAGACACACCGCTCCCAAATAATACGGATATATCGCTCCCAAAGACATACGTACATATCGCTCCCAGTAGCATGCAAATGTTCGTTATCCTCTAACATCACCATGCATTCAAATAACATACCACCAACACATATACAACACACATATCACATATACGAATACAATAAATATCAGAGTTAGTGTTACAGTACGCGAACGTACCTTTGTCCGTTTAGCGGTATGTTTATCTGTCGGTACGTCCCCCGATATTTCTCGGATATCCTATATCAGTATTTCCGCATTATTTCCTCACAAATAATATCTTAAGAGATATTTTGGTCACTATTGACCTTTTTACCCTTAATAGTTTGATATTACCATTTTGCCATTACATTTAATAAAAACGTATATGCTGATCTTTCTTGGGCAGAATTTTGATCAATCTTTGGAAAATCATAATTAAATCTACAAAAATCAACACGAAGATCCGTAAAATTCCTTGGAATCGTTAGGATGTCTACTTTTGAGTAAAAATATGGGTCTTCAACCATATTCGTTATAAAATTCCCATTTTCCAATTTTCAAAGATCTATCCAGAATTTTCCCAGAAAACGTAGCCATTCTTTGGGAATTTTTATATCCTTGTACATAATTCAAAATAACATGTTCTAAGTATATTTAGAAAGATCTATATGTCTACTTTAACCATAAAAAATTTCAGATTAAAACGACTTCATCTTCCCATAGAATTAAGGCTTTTACGAAACTCACTTCAGAAATCTCCTAACCAATAAAATTTCGCCAGAACTTCGTTACTTTGATGTTTGGCTTCCAAAAATTTTGCTATATAACCTTTTCCATCATTTTTTTTCGAAATAGAGCCTTTTCTAACCATAACAACATGAAAATAAAATTACTCTAGCATTTTTAAGATCAAAGCAAAATCTATCTATGAATTTAAAAGCTAAAACTCTAAGAACTTACCCTTGAAGCTCAACTCCTTCTTCCTTCTTGCTCCTCAATTTTTCCCTCTCACTCTCACTACTCTACAATCAGATTGCTTTGTGATTTTTGGTGTGAAGAAATGAGGAGGGAAGCCCTCTATTTATAGGGAAATTTTAAGGACACAAATGGCAATTAAATTTGACAAAAAAAGCATCTTAAGCCTTGAATTAAAAAAACTTTATGAAACTCAATCTCCACCCTCAATGTGCATGCCGACATGCTTCCATGTAATAAGCATTTAATCTGCTATTTTAATTAATCTAATATTTCATGGCTCTATTCTCTAATTGGTTGTAGAAATAGTTGACTTTTCAACAACAAAAAATCACCTCTTATCCTTCTTTCATTGTGTGTCGACATGCCTACTTCTTTTGCCATTTAATGTGTTTTGCTTTAGCTAATTGATCTATTCATTCAATTGAAACCAAAGCTGATCCATGCGCTAGCCGACATCCCTTAGCATTTACTTTAATGTGTTTGTGTATTAATCAAATATCTTTGATTATAAATTCATCTAACTCCTCCATGTACCCAGTCGACATACTCCACCTTTCCTAGCCATTTTATATGTTATTTCATTAGCAAATATCTCTTGGTTCACTCCTCTAATTGGCTAGTTCTTTTATTGACTTTTCAAAGCTAAGCTTGCATGATTATATCATAAATAATCTCTTTTTTCCCTTCAATTTCAGCTGCACGTTTTTGTGACTTTTGGGGCAAATGAATTAAGCTAATTATCATTCTAAACAAAGGCTTAATTGTCCCATAATTAAATTGAAGAATTATGCCATAATCTTAATTAGTGAAAAGCTTATTTTCCTATGATTTACTTAATTAATCATTTATTAATTGTTGATAGTTTTCTTAATTAGGATTAATCATTTCCTTACAACTATTTCATTTGACATTGGTATTTTATCTCCACGTAAAATATCAAAAATCATGGGGCAACTTATGCTCCCCAAAATTATATTTAATTTTACCTCATTATTTTCCAAGGAAAATAATCCCAAAAATTCCTAAAATTAGAGACAACATACTTTCTAATTTTTCATAAATATTTTACTACCTCTTGAGATTTATCATAATATTTTCGTGCCATTTAATGCCTCATAAAATCATTTTAGGGATTTTAGCTCTATCTTCACCCTAATTTCAATAGAAATTACCTAGAAAATAAGATAATTATTACTTCTTATTTGAGACCACATATTCACCTATTTTCAATAAGTATTATCTATCGAAATATAATATTCCGGATAAATAATTATCCGGGTATTACGATTCTGGACTATAATTGCAGATTCATCTTGTTTGTTTTTTAATACCCATTTGGTGCCAATGACCTAGGATGGTCTTTAGGCCTAGTACCAAATCTCAAACTTGATTTCTATCAAATTGGTGTAATTCCTCTTTGCGTTGCTAACACCCAATCATTATCGATAGGGCTTCGTCAATCTTTGAGGGTTCAATATGAGAAATAAAAGCTTTGAAAACGTTACTTCATTTAAAGTGCTTTTTCTGGTCCTCACTCCTTGATTAACATCACCTATTACTTGGTCCAAGGGATGATTCCTTATGAACTTCCAAGCTCTAGGTTGAGATTGATCAGGGTTTTCTAAATTGTTTTGAGGACCAAACTTCAAAAACGCGTCTTCGGGTTTTCAATGGAAGCGGGTAGTTTTAGAAAAGAATTGATTTTTCAAGGTATTTTCTTCATCATCATCCAGAGGTTCATCTAATTTGGATTCACATAACACAACATGTATTGATTCTTCAACCACACGAGTACGCTTGTTAAAAACTCTATATGTCTTACTTCTATTTGAATACCCAAGAAATATACCTTCATCGGATTTGGGATCAAACTTTCCCAAATTGATCTTACCATTGTTATGAACAAAGCACTTACAGCTAAAGATGTGAAGGTGAGCCAAGTTTGGTTTCCTCCCTTTGTAGAGCTCATATGGAGTCTTGTTAAGTTTCTTCCGGAGATAGGCTCTATTTGATATATAGCTCATTTGTGCTCATAGCATCTCGCCCGAGAAGATTTGTGATGTTTGATTTTCATTTAACATTGCACGAGCCATCTCCGTTAGCACACGATTCTTCCTTTCAACCACACCATTCATTGTGGTGTCCTTGAAGCGAGAAATTGTGATTGATCCGTGAGCGTCACGCAATTCTCCGAACGCTTGATTCTCAAATTCACCTCCATGATCAGTTGAATGGTACATAATGCATATATACCTTTCTCATTTTACACCTTATTGCAAATATAACAAACAGATCAAGGGGTTAATGGCATGCAGGTTTGGTTGATGTCGTCCTTCCATATCTACTACTGCCGGTACTTTAGATTGAAATTTGAGTGGTTAAATTTAATATTTTTAAATAATTTTTATTAAAATTTTAAATTATCATAACTTAAATTTAACAAGTTTTAATTTTATAAACTATTTTTTTTATCAATTTAATATTTTATTAATATTTTTATAAAACATTCAATCTCAATCATTCATTAGTTGAGATGATAATATTTCTATAAAGCATTAAATCTCAATCATTCATTAGTTGAGATGATGAGAAGTGAAAGGGAAAAGCGTAGCCAATCCCCTCCACCTCCTCGTCTTCTCATCTCTGCCCGCTTCATGTCCCGGCCACCGTATCTCCTCCTCAACCTCCAACGCCGATCGATTCCTCCGTTCTCTCTGACTCGCATCCCATTCTGTAGCTGCGATATCCAGACCCACAAGGCGCTTCAGTGAATCCGTTCCACAAGCCACGCATGGCGAAAGCTCCAAGTTTTTAATATTTGAGGAAGCTAGCCTAAGTTCTGCAGGTTGATAGGGGACTTCTCACATCTTAATCTTGTTTTCCATCGGTTTCTTTTGTAAATTGTGATTTGTGATTGTGTCTGAGTTGTAATATGGTTTGATACTTTGGATATTGAGATTTTTTTTTTTGCATCGCACTGAATGAGTTGTATGGCTAAATGTTAGTGCTCCTTTGTTAGATGTAATTGGCCTCTCATGATTCCATACTCTTGTTAATTGGCTAGGTTAGTTAATTAATTAATTAAGGTGTGTAGCATTTCGACTGAAAGTTGAATACCGGTCAGTACCTTAACGTGTTCCTAATTAACTGAATGAATTAGGTTTCTAGGTGATTTTAGTGAACTAGTCACACTTGTTTGTAAGAGTTCTTCTCAAGCACTTGAGTAAGTAATAGAACTCAATATAATCGAACTATGATGGCCGGAGGACTTATTTGATACATTCACTTTACTCATATCTTCATTCATTTCAATTGGAAAATAACATAAACATTAGAATAGATTTAATACAATGCATAGCTCTCACGCATACTTGAATTGGTCACTCATTTGATTTAATAGGGGATTAGCACTAGTTCATTAGGAAATTAGGGAGCATAAAGGCTCCTTGAGTGAAATGATCTAGGTTGTGCCACTACTGTACATTTATAACCTAGTGGTGCATTATGCCACTAGTGACATCAAATTTGGCGCCATTGCGGGAGAGCCTAGTTCTCTAGTGTTAGTTTTCTCAAGATAGGTTGTGCATTTTTTCGTTTTTAATGTCTAGTGTAGTTGGGTCATTTTTCAGTTTATAGAAATCTTTTGGAAAAGAAAAGCCAAGAAATTATTGTGTTTTGATTTGTGTTTCCATTATACATAAAAAAATCGTACAAAAATATACTTTTCATACAAATAATAGATTTGTTTTTACTGTTACTGGTGTGTTTGGTTCTTCAGTTTCAGCTTTCTTCCAATTGTGATTCTTAATTGTATCTGTTGTGATTTCTGCATAAGCTTTCATTCTGTTGTGAAAGAATTTGCTTTGAATATTAGCTGGGGTTTGAGTTTTGCTGTAAAATGCCTAGACTAGAAGAAGGCTGCAGTCTGTTCTTCTTCAGTTCTGTCATATCAGCATCCAAACAACCTGATTTAAATATGATTGCAGATAACTGTTGTGAAAGTTGTTCAGTAGAAAAGGAATTAACGTTATCATTAGGTGGTGGCACTTGAGAAGCCTTCAAATGTGGGTTAGGGAGGTGGGCATCGTTTTGGTGAGTGGGATTACAGGTGGTAACCATTGCAACCCAACAGACCAGAATAGAAAAGCTTTGATACCAAAATGTTAGGTTCTAAAAAATTAGGAATAGAAACTGGAGAACTGGAGAAAAGGGAAGAAGAGGAAGAGAAAGAGTAGAGAAGAGGAGGAAGTCTAGAACCAGAATTTGAAATTCTAGATTTAGAGGGAGTTAGAAGAGAAAAGAAGAGGGAAGAGAGAAGAAAGGGATAAGAGGAGAAAAGGCTAGGGCCGGAATCTAAAACTTTAGTCAGAGAGGAGAGAAAACAGTTTTACTAAACAATACTTTATTCATTCATCCATATCCTTGATGAAGTACATAACGTGATATTTATAGTTTTGACAACATAAGTGAAAGTAACTACCAATCCCTAAATACATGGAACTGGCAATAACGTACAATAACCAACATTTGACACTTATAACAATTAACATTAGACACATAATAAAACATTGATAAACTCTTCCCATAGTTTGCTGAAATTTTCTTTGCATTAGAATCATTTTGCTGCTGTCATTTGGAAAAAGTTTAGTTGTTGTGGCATTAAGTATATTTGAGTGTCTAGATTATAGCATTTTTTTGTTCATGTTAGTGTGATAGAATTTTTCTGGTGAATGGTTGTGGTGTTGATTAGTGACATTTGCTGAACCTTGGTAAACTATATAAAACCAAATAAAGAGTTTTCCTTCTTATTCCATTGTTTGTTTTGTTTTTGCTGTTATAAAAAGGAAATAAAAAATAAAAAATAAACCTGAAACATTGATGATATCGATTTGCTGCAGTTTGGTTTAGGTGGGTTCCATTCTGTAAACCATTGTTTGATACAGTCTTCCAGTTTGCTAAGTTCTGGTCTTGAGCTGCTTCTTGTGATCATTTTGATGCACTTCGGTAATAATTCGGCTGAAGAGAGAATATGCTTTTCTACACATTAATATTTGTGGAGCGTGCATTTGCTTGTATACCTTAACACAGTAACTGCTGAGAGGGATACTTTGCTTTTTAACTAAGCACTGCTGAAACATTCCCTTGTATATTAAGACTGATATACTGCATGATTGTATCATCAATCGCTCTAAACTGAGTTTTTTGTTTTTGCAATTTTTTGGAACTGTGCATTTGCTTGTATACCTTTACACAGTAACTTCTGAGAAGGATACTTTGCTTTTTAACTAAGCACTGCTGAAACATTCACTTGAATATTAAGACTGATCTACTGCATGATCGTATCGTCAAACACTCTGAACTGTTTTTTTTTTTTTTTTGCACTTTATTGCACTTTGTAAGGGACTTGGGACAGTGCTGAAATACATTGCATTCATACGATTCGCTGAATTGGACAAGTTTTCGACTCTAAAATTGTCTAAAACAGTGTCCTATCAATGCTGATACATTGATTATGCTATTGTGTCTTTTGATATCCATCTATGCATGCCATTGGTTTTGATTCACACCTTTAGAAGGGAAGAAGAGAGTAAAAAGACAAGAAAATACTAATTCACTAGACATAATGTTACAACCATCAAGTCCCTAGTTATAACTCTAATAAGCATATTTCCCAAACTACCCCTTTCCTCACTCCTATTCCCACGTATCAATATGCCCCCCCCCCCCCCCAAAAAAAAAAAAAAAAAAAAAGCTAGAAAGTATCACATATAAGACCAGACCCTTTTTTTTTTTTGTTGGTATTTTCTGCTTTTTTAAGACCATAAGCAGCTAGGGCTGGGGAAAAAATTAATAGAAAACAACATCAAGGATCATCAAAATCCAAGCCTGCTGCATTATTCCTTCAGACCAAGGACCAATAGCCCATTTCCCCCTCCATTTAAGTCCATTCGATATATATATATATATATATATATATATATATATATATATAAAAGTCCATTTGATATGCATAAATGAAGTTGCATGACTTTGTTACTCCACCAGTCCAATGTGACATATCACCAAGGCGCCACTTTTTTTTTGGTTAAAGAGAGGCACAAGGCCTTATATATTAATAGAAGATAACAGGATCGAGTCCCATACAATCAAGAGAAAACAAACTCCTCAAAAATAGAGGGCAAGCATGAAAAACATCAGAAATAGAAAGTCCCTGCTTTGCCATGGCATCAGCCACAACATTTTGTTCCCGAGCAATATGAACGACTTTTTTTTTTTTTTTTGCTATAAATATGAACGACTTTAACATCCCAATTCCTGCTGATTAAACATCGGATCTGGAGGAACACCATATCGGTCTTACTGGATAAATATCCAATAGTTCACATAGCCATATCCATCCTGTTCAAAAGACCCTTAAATTCTTAGTTTGTGATGGCAAGGCCCATTGCTATTGCCATTAGTCATCCAAACATTTTTTTTTTTTTTTATAAGAGCATTGGCGTACTGTCACGTGGAAAATACTCATAACACACGTGCGACAAATTTGCAGTAGCTAAAGCCTAAATCCACGCCACCAGTATGGATATTCCAAGTTGAGATCCGATCCACCCATATTCGAGCATCATCATAGCATCCATTTTAGGCCGAACAAAATTCCAGAAGCAATGAGAGAGATCCAAATCCAATGACCCAATGAAAATTTTCACCCGATCCGTCCTCTCCATTTATGTTGTTTTATATTATGTTGGATACACCATCATCACAAGTTTGCTGGATATTTTATATCTATCATAGTACGATATATGATGTGATCTATATATGTGTTTATTTATGATCTACATTTGATTACAAATTTTAATTTATTTAATTCAATTTATTTCGTTACAGTATTATTTTAAATTTATTGAACGGCTAATAGCTATAATATTCTTAATTTTGTGATTGGATGAATAGAAGTCACATCAATTTTGCAATGGTTCTTTCCTAAAAGAACGATATAAATTTCAGTAATAAATGGAATAACAAGAAAAATTTGTGACACTTTAAACTTTAATGATATAATTCTTCTAAAGGCTAGAAGTCCAAACATCAAATGACAAAAAGAAAAAGGCTAGTAGCTTCAAAGATTTTTTGTCTGGTCCTAAAGACCAAATTGATAACGAAAGATTTTTAGCGGTCCAGAAGACCAAAGTGATAAAGGTCCGCTCAAATGAAAGCACAAAATATATCTATGAGAATAAAAATGACTATGGCCATGTTAATTACAATGTAAAAATTGACAATTGAAAGTCAATATTATTTTGCCTTGCCTTGATCATTGAGAAATAATGTATTTATGGTCCTCAAAATAATATTATACTCCTTCCGGTCCTAATTATAGGACATATTTAACCAATTTTGGAGAGATGAGTTAAATTTGTTAATTTTACTTGTTTTCCTAAAATGTTCTTATATAAATTTAAAATGACATAAGTAAAAGTGAATTAACAACCCCCCACATATCTTTTCGACCAATTTTCCTTTCCACACGCTTTCTAATTGAAATAATGGTTTTCCTATATATACATATATGTATACATACGTACGTATATATGTATGTATGTATGTATGTATGTATGTATGTATAGACACACACACCCATATATATAAATATAGACACACACACACACCCATATATCTACACACATATATATCTACACACACTCATATTGACACACACAAACACAGATATACATATATATGTACACACACATATACATACATATATACATAGGTACATACACACACACATATATACATACATACATATATACACAGACACATATATATAGCAGGGACGGAATTAGGGGAGGGGTTAGGGGTGGCCCCCCTAAAATTATAGAAAAAGACCCACATTTTTATGAAATTATATTTTAGCCTTATAGAAATTTCAATATTTTCAGTTTAATCCTCTGTTAATAGTTTCATAGAGGGACTAAAGTGAAAATATTGAAATTTTTATAAGGCTGAAATGTGATTTTCTAAAACTTTGGGTGAGTTTCTGTAATTTTGCCCCTCCTAATTACAATTGCTGGGTCCATCCCTGATATATAGACACACACATATAGATACATACATATATATGTTTATAGACACACATGCGTGCGTGTGTGTGTATTGCAACCCACATACATATACTCACCAAAAACCAAATACACTTATGAGGATAAAATAAAGATATTTTAGGAAAAAATTGACAAAAACTAAAAAGTTGTCATATAATTGACCAAAGTCAACCCCCAAATATTGTCTTATAATTAGGACCGAAGGGAGTATATTACCAAATTAAAGGTTACAAAATGGCAAGAAGCCACATAGGAAAATATGTATCAATTTATTAAAAGTAAAAGTTAAAATGATTGTGAAGCCCAAATGACCATGAGATGTTATAAAAAATATCATAAGCCCAGAAGGCTATATAATGTTTAACTTGTTTATTAAATTTATTGTATTTAACTTGTGTGATAGAAATTAAGTACATTTGATATTGTGATATTGATAAGTATTCATAAGTGATATATGAAATCAAATAGACTCAAAAGTAATTATTGGTCATTTTGAAATTTTATATATATTTTTAATTGGAGAATTCAAAAGACATTCTTAAAAGACTATGTACATCCACCCTTAATATTGAATATTTATAACATTTCAATAATTATGTTAATTTTTTTATTTTATTTGGTCAAGCATATAATCCCCTTCGAAGCTTAGAGTATAAAATATTTTCACCTCTCTCAAATTAAGTAAGTTTGTTGGGAATTATTTTGTGGACATCAATGCAATGTACCCGATTCAATATTAAAGCGTTTTGATATCAATATAAATATATAATTGCGGTGATAATCCTAGATAATACATAATTAAACTGAATATTTTTTTTTCTTTTTGTCCTAGTTTGTTTGGATACCAAAGGCTAAGGGATAAATGCTTATACCTCTCTAATAATTTGTCTGGCGATATTTTATGGCAAGTGGAAGCCATTGCTTTATCAGAGTTGAAAAAAGAAAACCTTAGCTGGATGTCAGATAGACATCTCATCTTAGCATAATTAGTCAACTATCATTTAACTACTTGGATATGTTGAAGTAGGGCAAAATTACACTATTTTTATTACTTCCAGCGTAATATTGATAAAAAATATATATATCCTTCAAAAATCTTTTAAGACATGACATAAATATGCCCTCATTTAAAAATTACTATCATTGCATTAATCAGAAAGTGGGTAGGTATGAAAGTGACTTATTTGATTATTTAACTGCAACGTTAATAAAAAGAAGTACATATTCTGGAACTCTCTCTCTCTCTCTATATTGGCGTTCCATGAAACATTGACAATTTATTTTCATAACGAGCCAACTCTAGCATTTTATTTATAATATTTAGATGACTAAATCTTGGTTATAATTTTGATTCTTTACTTGTGATATAATTTTATAAACTCTTAAATGTTATACATGAATAATTAATTTATAAAAATCAATATTTTTTTAAACCCTCTGGGCCACCTGGATTAGTCCGGATTCTACCTAGTTCATCACTAGACTAATTATTCATATTATACAATTATTCACAGCATGCGCTATTCTTTTTCGATTCTTTTTGTTCTTTTTAATTTTCACGTCACGTTTATGATTGGTTTTGTTCTTTCTAATTTTCGCGGCACGTTTATATCGCCACTATTTGTTCCTCATTTTATTCTTTACGAAAAGTTAAAGTCAATTGCAACAGCCCATAGACACAGTAAGTTTCCAAGTTGATGCGCCAGTGCTGCTATATGGTCATCTTCACAGTTGCAAACACTCAAATTTAATATCGGATTTGCATAAATTAATAAACTTTCTACTTATGATTGAATTGTGGGTCCCATCTGACCTGCTCAACATCGTCTTGCTCATTCTTTAATCTTCTCAACCAGCTAATGGGGTCAAATGGAATTTGACACATATGAAGCAAGACTTAAGTCATACTAAGAAGGTTCAATGGTCTACTCCCTGGATATATTTACGGGGACATTTAGGTAGCTAAATATATATTCAACTATTTGGCATTTGATAACTCATTATTTTTCTATATTTTATCCCACCTTATTCAAATATTTTGATCATAATTTTAGGCTACTTTAGATTTATTTGATGATATTTGAATTATTAGCCAAGTTTAGGAAAGAATATAATTTCGAATCAATTAAGAGATTATTGAGTTTAAGTCGGTCAATATTTTTGTTGTCTACCGTGTGATGATTAAACTGAATAAAATTAGTTTTTTTCTTCATTTTTTGTCTTATTTTGTTTGTATACCAAGGGAAAATGGATTAAATGCCATTTTTTTGGGTCCACTAAAGGGATTAAATGGTTATGCCTCGCTAATATTTTTTCTGGCGATGTTCTGTGGTAATTGGAAGCCATTGCTCTCAATTTATATAAGGTGTCAGAGTTTGAGAAAGAAAACCTTGGCTGGATGTCACATAGACATGTCACCTTAGCATAATTAGTCAACTATCATTTAATTACTTAGATATGTTGAATTAGGGCAAAATTGCACTGTTTTTAACACTTCCAGAGCAATTTTTTTTTTTTTTTTTTTTTTTTAAAAAAAAAAACCTTCAAAATACCCACAACTCTTAAGTGAAAACTCTGGCGCATAAGCGGACCATAACCCCTCTGATTTAGTAAATACAAAAATCTTTTTAGACATGCCGTAAATATGGCCTCATTTAATTACCATCATTTGCATAAATCAGAAAGTGGGTAGGTATGTACGAAGGTGACTTATTTGGTTATTTAACTGCAATGTTAATAAAAAAGATGTACCGCTTGTATTAAATAAAAAAAAAAATGATGTACAACGTTAATAACGTTAAAAATAAATAAGTAATATTGGCGTTTCTTGAAACATTGACAAATTTTTTTCATAACGATCCAACTCTAGCATTTTATTTATAACATTTATATGACTAAATTTTGGTTATAATTTTGATTCTTTACTTGTGATATAATTTTATAAATTCTTAAATGTTATACACGAATAATTTATAAAAATCAATATTTTTTATATCCCTTTGAGCCACCCGGATTAATCCGGATTTTAAAAAAAGGCGGCTAATCTGGATTCTACCTAGTTCATCACTAGTCTAATTATTCATAGTAAAATTATTAAAGGCATGCGCTATTCTTTTTCGATTGCTTTTGTTCTTTTTAATTCGGCACGTTTATATCGCCACTATTTGTTCCTTATTTTATTCTTTACGAAAAGCTAAAGTCAATTGCAATGGCCCATAGACATCTTCACAGTAGCAAGCACTCAAATTTAATATCGGATTTTAAAAAAGGCAGGTAATCTGGATTCTACATAGTTCATCACTAGTCTAATTATTCGTAGTAAAATTATTAAAGGCATGCACTATTCTTTTTCGATTGCTTTTGTTCTTTTTAATTCGGCACGTTTATATCGCCCCTATTTGGTCCTTATTTTATTCTTTACGAAAAGTTATAGTCAATTGCAAATTTGCAATGGCCTATAGACACAGAAAGTTTCCAAGTTGATGCGCCAGTGCTGTTATAGCCATCTTCACAGTAGCAAGCACTCAAATTTAATATCGGATTTGATAAATTAAACTTTCTACTTATGATTGAATTGTGGGTCCCATCTGACCTGTTCAACATCGTCTTGCTCATTCGTTAATCTTCTCAACCAGCTAATGGGGTCAAATGGACGTATTTACGTGGACATTTAGGTAGCTAAATATGTAATCAACTATATGGCACTTGATAAATCATTATTTTTCTATATTTTATTCCACCTTATTCAAAAATTTTGATCATAATCTTAGTCTATTTAGATTTATTATATGATATTTGAATTATTAGTCAATTTTAGAAAATAATATAATTCTGAATCAATTAGAAGATTATTGGGTTTAGGTCGGTTAATATTTTAGTTGTCTATCGTGTGATGGTTAATATTTTAGTTCTATAGAATTATAATCTCATGTAATTCTGGTGGGTCAAGAAAAAACATAGTATGATATCCGGAAAAAGTCTCTCCACTAACTTCCTTCTCCATTTAATATCTTAACGATTAGATCATATTTTCATGAGTGAGATTTAATGCTATGTAACAATATTATAATTGTATATTTGTATCATATTTAATATTATAATACTATTTAATAAATAGAATTAAATCTCACCCATTAAAACATGATCCAATTGTTGAGACATTAAATGGAGAGAAAGTGAAGAGAAGGGTTAGTTTGGGAGAAGTATGGAGATGGCTAGAGCTTAAAGCTTGCACTTGGGATTAATTCAAGGCTACAAGAGAGTGATTTTCCCTTTTATCATTTTTAATTCAAGACTTGGGATGAATTAGTTTTAAATATTTTGTAGATGTTTTTTTTTTTGTGCCAACGAATTTGGAGATGTATTACTTGAATATAGTCTAGTTCTATATTGTAGACTACTTATTCTTGGATTGGATTAATTTTTTGCCAAGAACTTGTTGGAATTTGTACTTATAAACCTTTTCGGTGTTAATTTAATTGTCAATGGGGTTTATATTATAAATTGGGTTTTTTCTCTTGATTGTTTAAATGAGTTGATAAATTGTCTAATTGTTTAATTAGTTAGTTACGTTCTAAGCATTGTTTCCATATTCAAATTGAAATAAATTAATATTGGTTTTAATGGGTTTAATTTGCTAGCATGAGTCCTCTAGTGAATTAAGTGTTAGCAGGCTTGAGGGTTTCCATGCTACAATTGGTTAATTAAATTTGTTGATTCTACTATTTTATTATTCCCCTTCTAATTAACTGAAATTAGGTTAGAAAAGTTAACTCTGTTAATTCTAAGTTGTTGATTCTTTTGCAATTGCATTTTGATGGTTAATTTTGTCTATTACATGACTTTCATGCAAAGATTCATGAGGTTGAAAACAAAAATTTTGTTTAATCGTTATGAAACCCATAAATCCTTACGGTCCTCATGAATTATTAACCTTAACTCATTACATTAATTAGTTAATAATTATTAATCTGTAACTCTTTACGGCGCTCATGAGAATTCATAACAATATATAATATTCATGAACTTTGGGATTACTCGTTAAAATAACTATTGGGGATTAGGATAACTTAATATCATGACTATTAGAGATTAGGATTACCTTATATCACTTGAAGACCTCAATGTTGTTGATGTCCTCTAACGTTGAACCACACGGCTACCCTCTCGATTGCAATGAGAACTCTTTCTCTTGAAACCTCCCACTCCTTGGATACTCTCTACAATGAATCTTTGTGGAGTCTCTCGGTGGGTCAATTCGGTGCTATATGTTCTCCAACAGATCCACCCACGACATCAGCTAAGGCATCGCAATGCCTGTATTCCATGAGGTCCCTACCTTGTATCTCTATACAAGTAGATGATGTCGTACTAGTCTTATTGAAATCATCAATGCTCTTTCTTGGTGATTCAAGACTAGAAACAAGTTTTAGGTAATAGATATACAGTGTTCTCGAGTCCTCATGATCATGATCTCTATCATTGTTCCTCGAGATTAACACATATTCTATTCCTAAGGCTTTTATCTTCAAACACATATTTACTTTAAAATAAAGGTGAGACATAAATATGATAAAGATAAAATAATGCTCATTAATGAAATACTACAACGTAGAAAAAGGTGTTGATCTGTCCTTACGGATTGTCTCTAGGACACCTAAATACTAACACATTCTTCTAGGTTAATGTCATTCTTACCTAAGTTTTAGAATCATTTGCATATTGCATTATTTAATTAGTTGGTTCATTGCATGTAGCTGATATTGTTTTGCATTTTAATTTAGCTGGTATTGAGGGCTTCCTTAGATCAATATTTATTAAAGAATTGTATCTTTTACAATTGTAACACTTTTTATAGGACAAAGGACAATATTTCAACAAAAAGGTTTTGTCAAACATGAAGTGGATGGCTTAATGCTAGATGATGGTGTTGGTTAATTATGGCTATTACACGACTGTTATGCAAAGTCTCATGAAGTTGAAATCAAAAAAAAAAATTGTTAATCATTGCAGAAACCCATAACTCCTTAAGATCTTCATGAATTATTAACCTTAACGCCTTACGCTAATTAATTATTATTATTATATTCATTAATCTATAACTCTTTAAGGTACTCTTGAGAACTTGTAACACTCTATGATACTCATGAGTTTTAGGATTACTCATTAAAACAACTATTGAGATTATGATTACTTGATAAAACAACTATTAGAAATGAGGATTACCTTAGATTACTCGATGACTTCGATACTTTTGATGTCCTCAAACGTTGATCCATATGGCTATCCCCCATTTGCAATGAGAACCCTTTCTCTTGATACCTCCTTAGATGCTTGCTAGGTTGAGATTTCAATTTCTTGGGTTTTTTTCTCTTTTCAAGAAGATGGTGGTTTCTTGAAATTAGGTTGAAGATAGGATAAACAAAATTGGATCTTTACTTTCTTGTATGGCGCCTATTTCTCTACACCTTGGTAGTTGGCTGAAATTCTCAAGAGATTGGGTGTTTTTGAATTTCGGTCAACTCCCCTTTAAATAGCCTTGGCAAGTTGAAAATTCTAAGACCTAATTGTCTTTTGTATTTTCAGCCACCAAGCTAAAATAGGATTTTAGATGATAGGCCCATTACTTGGTGTTATCTAAATCATTAAGATAATGAATTAAATCAATATCTTCATTATTTGATTGAATCAAAATTTAAGATGATGGATTACATCCATATCTTGATTGATTGATTGAATCAAAAATTTAAGATGATGGATCACATCCATATCTTGATTGATTGATTGAATCAAAAATTTAAGATGAAGGATCACATCTATATCTTGATTGATTGATTGAATAACAAATTGAAGATGATGGATCACATCCATATCTTGATTAATTGATTGAATAAAACTTTAAGATGGTGGATCATATCTATATCTTTAATTAAGATTCAAGATCATTTTTAATTCAATCTTTATTTATTTTTTCTCCTATCTTCATCCAATCTTTATTGGAATATATATATATATATATAGGAAAAAATATTTCTCCATTCACTGGAGATAAGTTATCTCCAGTAACCCCTAAAACTACGTCGTTTTGAATTAATAAAGGGTATGTTTGTAATTTTAGTTGAATTAATAAAGGGTAAAAAATTATGGAAACACCCTTCATTAATCCAAAACGACGTATCTTGAATTTAAGATTCAAATTCAAATTTTAAACTTAAATTCAAAATTCGAATTTTAAATTCAACTTGGCCTAAGACCCTGTTTGGTCTTCTAACACATTTGGGCCTTTTTGTGGAGAAACCGATTTCCCACTAGGGCCTCAAATGTTGCAGCATTTTTACTCGTGGGTTTGGAGTCCTACTCCAACCCAATTACACATTTACTCTTGATAAAATCCAATAATAATTATTGGCCCAAGCTTGCTAATTTTAAGGGGAATAACCTTTGTGTGTGACACATTAGGCCTAATTAGTCACTGACATAAATAAACTTAGACCAATTAAAACTCCTTTAATGGGCCCAAATTATCTAATGACCACATAAGACACCAGCAATGCTCTATGACTCTAGAACTAATTGAGTTGACCAAGTGATCTACCTTTCAAATTTGGATACCATGCAGGCATCATCGCTCACAAAGTCATTCACATTTAGTCGAGAACAAAGATAGAGTATCATCTCTCTTGATTGACTAAATGTAGCTAATTCACAGAACTAAGAATCTTATTCTATTCACTCTATAATGGATCGTGACTCTTCATGATCACTTGCTGTGTGCACAGACTCCTGAGCCAATTATAAGCTATCCAAGCTCTACCGGTCTTGTGAATGACTAATCCCTTGAAGGGGATTGTGAGTCCTCTTAGCATGTCCATCTATACTCATTTATTTGAGTTATACGCAAGAGTACACTGTTCTCCCCATTTTCAAGTGGATAGAGTTGTACAGTCAAAGTATAACCCTATGACATAGTGTTCGATGACATCCTCAAGTTCAGGACGATCCACACTACCAAATGATTAGAGACTTTTCATATTCAATGATACTCTCTACAATGAATTTTTATTGAGTCTCTTGGTGGGTTAGTTCGGTGCTATATATGTTCTCCAATAGATTTACTTATGACATCAGCTAAGGCATCACCATGCCTGTATTCCATGAGCTCCCTACCTTGTATCTTTATACAAGTAGATGATGTCATACTAGTCTTATTGAGATCATCAATGCCATTTCTTAGTGATTCAAGACTAAAAACAAGTTTTAGGCAATAGATATATAGTGTTCTCGAGTCCTTATGTTCATGATCTCTATCATTGATCCTCGAGTTTAACAGATGTTCTATTCCTAAGGTTTTTATCTTTAAATACATATTTACTTTAAAATAAAGGCGAGACATAAATATGGTAAAGAAAAAATATGCTCATTTATTAATAATGAAATACTTCAATATAGAAAATGTGTTTATCTGTCATCACATGATTGACTATAGGACACTTGAATACTAACAGATGGAAACTTAGAAATGTTCCTTCTACTATTTAAGATTATTGGAATCATCTATGGTCTTAGCTTGTGTTGGAATTTGTGTGTGTGTGTGGGGGGGGGGGGGGGGGGGGGGTTGGACAATATTTGTTGATAGTGGTGTTTTAGAATTTGTTTGGAGAAAATATCCACTTAAAGGTTAATTATGAAATGGTAAGTAGGATACTCAAGTAAAAAGCTGATACACCACTTGAGTGTTACCCATTTATTTTTATTAATTGGTTGTTAATTTTAATGTAACATGATGAAAAGCTTGAAATACTTGTGGAATCCAATGCAAAGCTTCTTCAATTATCACTTATAATCAAAGCAATACTTCTCATGGATCTGTAAATTACATCCAACCTTCAATTTGGCACCACCATTATATCCAGTCATTAAAAAATGATTTTGTGGTATGATTTATTCTATAATATTCATATTCACTTGGCTTTCCATACCATTATTTCCTTGAGGGGGAAAAACAGCAAATTCAATCGTTTGTACGCACACATTTAGGTCAGATTTTGTGTGTGTGTGTGTCCACATGTAAGCAATCTTTCCAGTCATTTTACTTTATCTCTGAAATATATTACAATATGGCAAATGTTCTCCATGACCTTTTTAGCGACATCAATGACCAAAAGGACACCTAAGTCATTATTGTTGGGTTAATATGCTCTTTGGTCACTTAAGCCCAATAAGGCTTAAGTGAGACTACGTATGGCCCACGTGGTTTAGGGTTAGGTCTTGGTGTAGTAGTATATAAACCTACTTTCACCCATTGAGACGGCTAAGTCACAAGGAGGCTCTCATCAAAAACAAACCCTAGAGGTAGACGTTCATCATCTGAACGGTTGCCCACACAACCATCATATCCCCCTCGATAGATAGTCTGGAAGATCGACCATAGAGCGGACTTAGATTGTTCATGGAGAGTCTATCAGATCGCTGAATCTTTCCTTTTTAGATCGCTGCATCTTTCCAGGTAATCAAAACGATGAAGGTTTCATCTTTTCCTACATCGTCTCGACGATTCGCTTAGCGTTTCGGTGAGATTCCTACAATTGGCATCAGAGCTGATTCGCGATGAGGAAAAGAACCAGTTTTGATTTAGTTTATGCGATCAAATTTCATATTTTTTTCAAAATATTATTTTTTTGAAAAATATGGCATCTATTTCTATATTTGTTATTTATTTCATGAGTATTATTCGTTTATAATTCAGATTTGATATTAGTTCTTATTTTAATCGGTTAATAGCTTTAATCCATGGTTAGATTTTCTCGTGTATTTCTTGATTTGTAACAAGGAGGCTAATCCCATATGATTAGGTTTCCTTCTTGCTTGTTCTTATGTTTTTTCGCAATTTCTATGTATTTTTCCAAATTTTTGTAAAAGTTCGAGATCAAGAAACTGCAAGAAGATGAACATTCGACGCTGTACGACACTTTTCATGAACTTCTGGACCTTAGTTTTGGACGAACCATATATGGTTGGAAAGAGTACGGAAAGACGAACAAAATGAGAGTTGGACCAATGCCAGGGGAGCAGGCACACGCCCCCACGCGCCGCCACAAGCTATGCGAGTGGCCTTCACGCGCCGGCAAAGGTGCCACGCGTGAGGGCGCGTGGGACACCCTTTTGGGGTGGTTCCGGCGGCCATGTGATCGTCTCCCCATGGCGGTCCTTCCCCTGGAGTTTCGTGCTGAGATGACTTCGGCTGACGGCGCGACAGTACTGACGGCTAGGGTTCCTCTTTTGCATCTTAGGGTTTCTCGCCAAAGAGTGGGTCTTTGGGCTTTTGGGCCCATGAATACCCTAAAGGGGCTTGAGACAGATACTGAGGGCTGGACAAAAGAGAAATTCCAAAGTTGTAATTTTCTTTTTTATTTTAAATAGGAAAGCCATGGATTAAAGTTATTTGTTTAATTTTTTAAATGCTTTTATTGAATTGTATGAATTACATGTGCAATTAACATTATGTTTGAAATAACATGTCATATAGAATAGGAAGATGCCATATTGATGCATAAATCACATGTCATAACTGCATAGTAGCTATTATGTCTTGAATCGACTAGTATGATAGTTATTATGCGAGATTATTTAGGTTATCCACTTAACTAATTATAAATTATTATGATTTTAAATTAAAATGTAGAATAATAATTGGATTAATTAATTGTGGAATTAAAAATCTAGACAAATAATCTAGAGATTTCCTTAGAGAATTATGTATTTAAGAGTGATTTAAAAACACTCTAAATTGAACAATTCTTGGAAATTGAAAATTCTAAATTTAAAAATTATTGAATGGGTGAAGGTTTTAAATTAAGCAATTAATTTTAAAACCTACGGGCCCCAATTGTGGGTTTATTAGTGAAATGGTTATCGCTGAAGCCCCATCGGATAAGGATAATCGGATTTCGCTAGATTAAACCCTAATATTTTTCAAAATTTTAGTAAAGTTTTGTACGGCCCATCGTCGGCGACACTTAGACTCTAAAGATAATTTTGAAAGTAAACAATGGTTAAAAACATTCAACTTTGGTAAAATTGTTAACCCTCCCATCGAGGCTCGGCAATGGAACCGAAGGCCCAAAATAACAATATTAGTTTTACAAGTATCTTGCCCATCGTAAGCCTTGTAAAGATAACTAATGGATTGTTAAACAATAAACGAATAGTAGTTATTAGAATCTACTAGCGCAATATCTGTTTGTTGTTAAATATAGTTTGTAATTAGTGTGATTTTTCCTTATTTTTCAGAAAAATGTCTTCATTCAATCCTTTAGCTACAATCTTGAGCCAAAAACCTATGGATGGTACAAACTACAAACAATGGAAAACAAATTTGGATATTGTTCTTCAATATGAAAAGCTCAACTTTGTTCTAACTACCCCTATGCCAACGTGTGACAACTGCTTTGAAGATGCGTCCGTGGCAATCCGCACAAAATTTCAGCAAGAGAAGGAAAAATCGGAGAAGGCAAATGTGGCGGTTCATTTGCTATATTTTAGCCGTCTCGCCAGTCACCTTCAAGAGCAAGTGAGCATGATTGAGAGTGGAGCAACAATGCTCCAGACTCTTGATGGCATGTTTGCTACGTCTAGCAGCTCTGCTAGGCAAAATGCGCTAAATTCAGTTACCAAGACAAGTCTTGTGCTGGAGGAAGTGTGCGGATCATTGTCTAACAATGATAGCAAACTTCAAAAGGCTGAAGATCATGGTGTCAAATTTGAACAAGAAGTAAAAGTTGACCTTCTATTACAATCACCGCTCGAATACTTCAATCATTTCAAGATGAACTATAATATGAATAAGATGAATCTTGATCTCACTCAACCGATGCACGAGCTTGAGAGTGCTGAACGATCTCTAGTCAAGCGGGCGTGCATTATTTGCTAGTGAAAGTTCTATGAAACCTAAGGGGAAACCCAAAGGAAAGAACAAGAACAAGAAAAAGAAGAAATCAGGTATTCCGATTTGCCAAAACAGTTGCAATGAAGCGGCCAAAAGGCAAGTGCTTCAAGTGCGGACAAAAGGGGCATTGGAAGAAAAATTGCCCACATATGAATCAACCGGTATGGGTAATTTACATGTGATTGAGGCTTGTTTAGTGGAGAATCACGATGAAAAATGGATCGTTGATTCGAGCCACTAACCATGTTTGTTACTCTTTGCAAGGTTTCAAACATAGCTTGCCTATAAGTGAAGGACAAAGAGTTTTGAAGCTTGGAACTGGGGAGCTTGTGTCTGCACTAGCAGTGGGACAAGTTATTTTATCTTTTGATAATTGCAGAACTTTGGTTTTAGAAGACTGTTTATTTATTCCAGAATTTAAGAGGAATTTAATTTCTGTTAGTTGTTTGGAAAAACATGGTTTGACAGTTCGTTTAATTCTTCGGTTTTAATAAGAAGTAAATCTTCTTTTATTTGTTCTGGTGTAATGATTAATGGTCTTTATTTCCTTAATCATGTTCCCTGTGAAGTTAATCATGTTGAATTAAGAGATGTTGAGCATATAAATTCATCAAAGAAAAGAAAAGTTTCCAATGAAACTTATCTTTGGCATTTGAGATTAGGTCATATTAACTCTAACAGAATACAAGGTTTGGTCAAAAGTGGGATTTTAAAATCCCTGAACTTTGAACCGATACCAAGATTTGAATCTTGTTTAGAGGGTAAAATGACCAAGAGATCCTTCAAGGCCAAGGGAAAACGTGCACACTTCAAATGGAATTGGTACATACGATGTATGTGGACCAATAAATGTCCAAGCCGTAGGAGGAGTATCGTATTTCATCACATTTACTGATGATTACTCTAGATTTGGACATGTGTACTTGATGCGTCACAAGTCTGAAGCTTTTGGAAAATTCCAAGAGTTCAAGGCTGAGGCAGAAAAACATCTTGGTGTTCAAATTAAGACCCTTCGATCTGATCGAGGGGTGAATACCTATCTGGAGAGTTCGGTCTTACCGATCAAAGAGGGGATAGTTTCACAATTATCCTCTCCAAGGACACCCCACAGAATGGAGTTGCCGAAAGGAGAAATAGAACCCTTTTAGAAATGACAAGATCTATGCTCGCTTATTCATCTCTTTCGATTCATTCGGGATATGCCTTAGAAACTGCTATGTATCTATTGAACTTAGCACCGTCCAAGTCGGTTTCAAAGACACCAATAGAATTGTGGAAAGGGTGCAAGCCCACCATGAAACATATTTGGATTTGGGGTGCTCCGCAGACATGTCTTGCAACGAAAACCGATAAGATGGACTCGCATCTTTGAAGTATGCATGTTTATAGGCTATCCTAAAGGAATCGAGAGGTTGGTTGTTTTATAGTCCAAAAGAAAAGAAGGTCATAGTAAGCACACACGCGACCTTCTTAGAGGAGGACTATATGGCAAATTATAAGCCAAGGAGTAAGGTTATTTCTTGATGAGCTAGTCTCAGATCAAGTTTCACCGCCACCTCCTCAGGCGGTTCCAGCATTTATTCATGTAGTTGTTCAAAAAGGAGAAAATATACCTGAACATACACAGGAACCAGAGGAAGAACCAGAAATTCAGCATGATGATGAAGTTCTGGATGAACAAAATCATGAATTGGTTAATCCACTTAATGAGGTTAATCTACTTAATGAGGGTCCTCATCAAGAAATTGTTAACCCACACAACATGGACCCACCTATAGATGCACAACATCAAGTGAGACAAAGTCGTAGTGGGAGATTGATTCGTAAACCTACAAGATTTCTCTTGTTGGGTGAGTCACATCGATGATCATTGATCAAGATGATGATCCCACAAGCTTATGACATGGCACTAGGAGATGTTGATGCTCAAGAATGGCTTGAGGCTATGAATCGTGAAATGGATTCTATGTATTCCAACTCAGTTTGGTCTCTTGTAGATGCACCTAAAGGGGTAAAACCCATTGGGTGTAAATGGATTTACAAGAGAAAGAGAGGATCGGATGGGAAGGTTGAAACCTTCAAAGCTAGATTGGTGGCGAAAGGGTACTCCCAAATAGAACATGTGGATTATGAAGAAACTTTTTCGCCGGTTGCCATGCTTAAGTCCATCCGGATTCTCTTAGATGTTGCAAAGAAATCTTGATTATGAGATTTGGCAAATGGATGTCAAAACTGCTTTTCTAAATGGAAATTTGGAAGAGGAAATCTATATGCAAGCAACCAAAAGGGTTTATAGCCAAAGGGCAAGAAGAGATGGTATGCAAGTTGCAAAGGTCTATTTATGGACTTAAGCAAGCGTCCAGATCATGGAACATCAGATTTGATCAAGCCATTAAGTCTTATGGTTTTGAGAAACATCCTGATGAGCCGTGTGTGTATAAAAGGATCCAAGGTAATGTAGTGTCTTTTCTGGTACTTTATGTGGATGATATACTCCTTATCGGAAATGATACAGAGGTATTGTTAGACATAAAGACCTGGCTAAGCAAACATTTTGATATGAAGGACCTAGGGGAAGCCAATTATATTCTTGGTATTAAACTCTTAAGAGACTGGAAGAATAGGGTTTTGGCATTATCACAGGCTAAATACATCGACAAAATACTTGCCAGGTTTAGCATGGAGAATTCCAAGAGGGGAATGATACCCTTCAGGCATGGGATTCTTTTCTCTAAGGAGCAATCTCCTAAAATTCCTTAGTAGAGAGAACGCATGAGTAAGATACCTTATGCTTCAGCTATAGGTAGTCTCATGTATGCTATACTTTGTACCAGACCAGATATCTGTTATGCAATGGGAGTAGTAAGCCGGTACCAATCTAATCCTGGAGAGGAACACTGGGTAGCGGTTAAACATATACTCAAGTACCTACGGAGAATGAGAGATTATATGTTGGTCTATTCTAGTGGGAGTCTTGAAACCATTGGTTATACGGACTCAGATTTCCAATGAGATATTGACTCAAGTAAATCCACCTCGAGATATGTGTACACCCTTAATGGCGGTGCCATTTGTTGGAGAAGTGTAAAACAATCATGTGTGGCTGACTCTGCCACAGAGGATGAGTATGTAGCTGCTTCTGAGGCTCAAAGGAAGCTGCATGGTTAAAGAAGTTCCTAACGGACCTTCAGTGATATCGAGTGTTAATTGTCCTATCACACTTTACCGTGACAACAGGTGGGGCGAGTACAGTCCAAGGAACCAAGGTTTCACAAGAGACAAAAACACATACGAGGAAGTACCACTTGATCCGAGAAATAGTTGAAAGAGGAGATACATTGGTAGCAAAGATAGCATCGTAAGAGAACCTTGCAATCCTTTTACTAAGAGTTTGCACGAACGTGTGTTCGAGAGGCATGTTACATCTATGGGTCTTAGGAGGATTCCAAATTTGCTATAGCTTTAGATAGTTGAATTTTCATTTTGTTATTTTGTGCTTTTTGAGCAAGACATTATGACATTGCATTTTTTTTCGAATGGTATAAATGAGGTGGTTTTCATTTATTTCGCACACTATTTACAAACTCTAAGGTCCGGATCAATTGTGGAGTATATGATCATATGGATACGTTCATAGAGGACATGGTCATAGGTTCTCACAATTGATGAATAGGTTCACAACTATTAAATTAAGTTGGGCACTTTATTTAGGCTGCAATATTTTATGAAATGGTTTTGTCCGAATCATTATAAAATATTGGTGTGAGTTAATACTTACATTGAATGGATCAAGGAGAGATTTGATTAAGGTTGTTCTTTCTGTCATAAGGAATCAAATCTCCAGATAACTATAGTCATGTAGTTGCTCTTAATCTTGAGTTTATTTTAAATAGGTAGTCGAATAGTTTTCATTCTTTGATTTACCAACAGGGTGAGGTTTGATCTATATGACGGCCAATAACTTGGTATTTTGGGATTGAGACTTTTTGGTTATCGATGTTTATGAGATAAACAACATGGAATTTATAGGAAATGTCCCCTTGATATGTTTCGATACAGGGATATTAAAGACACTGGCCAGTGCATGTAATCCATTAGAGAAACTATCACAGTCAAGGAAATAAATAATTGATTGGGTTACAGACAACTGGTCAATCAAATTATAGACATTCTATAAAGGGGTAATGCATATTCGTGTTATAACTGTCATTAATCTTGGAGTTCACATTCGGGCTTTTAGTGGAGTAGCACCGAACTAGATAATCTTCTACAGATTATCATGAGCCTTGATAAATGACAAATGGTAGATCCCCGTGCTAGCTCGAAACAAGGGATGGGGTATATTATCAGATGATGATGGCTTATGAGCTACATGGTCTTGGGTTTACGAACTCAATTTTGTATCTCAAAGAGCAAGTGGGAGATTGTTGGGTTAATATGCTCTTTGGTCACTTAAGCCCATAAGGCTTAAGTGAGACTACAGCCCAAGAACCCTATGGCCCATGTGGTTTAGGGTTAGGTCTTGGTGTAGTAGTATATAAACCTACTTTCACCCATTGAGACGGCTAAGTCACAAGGAGGCTCTCATCAAAAACAAACCCTAGAGGCGTACGTTCATCATCCGAACGGTTGCCCACATAACCATCCTATCCCCCTCGAGAGATAGTCTCGGAAGATCGACCATAGCGTGGACTTGGATTGTTCGTGGAGAGTCTATCGTTCGCCGAATCTTTCCTTTTCGCATCGCCGCATCTTTCCAGGTAATCAAAACGATGAAGGTTTCATCTTTTCCTACATCGTCTCGATACGATTCGCTTCCGCGTTTCTGGTGAGATTCCTACAATTATTGCATATGTTTTGAGGAATATTTTCCTTACAAGAATACCTCACCATATGTTCTTTGGAAGGTGTACATTGTAACATCCCATTTGAAAACGGCGGAATAAATTTTTTTTTTTTTAAAACGTTTCCAAATATTTCACGCAGAGTAGTCAGAGTAGAGCATTGGAGCGAGTAAGTAATTTATATTACATTCAAAATATGGACCATAGTGTAAATGTATTGGATTACGATCATCCGAAATTCTCAAAAGTTAAAGGAACTTAAAGAAAACGGAAAATAACGTAGACACGTCTTGGCCTACTCCGGTTGCTTGCCTCGATCTCCATGCATCGGTCCTCTTGACCACGATGCTACGGCTTAGATCCATTCCACATATGGATCTCGTAACGGTTAACCTTATGCTCAAATAAAACAAGATACGTACAATGATATTCATTTTGATACGATATCATCACAAAAGCAAACAGCGATGTATGATCAATAACATGGACGAACATAAGCACAAAGCGGTATGTAAGGTCTCTCTCGACTAGTTCTGCACATATCCAAAGTGCCACGCCACAACGTGTCCTCGGCGCTAGGAATAACTCAAACGGCATTACCAATACTATAATCCGTGGGTAAAGGCTGTAAGTATCTCGACGATTCTCAACGAACCTCGATCTATGAACGTATCTATAACGCAAAAGTATATGAGCAGCATAGAGTTAGGGTTACGACGCGTCCGTACCTTCGTTGCGGATATCCGGCTCTTAGGCTAAAAACGGTACTTTTTGACGGCCGTACGTAAAAACAAATAAACAATGGCTCAACGGCAATGCAAACAAATGAACGATGAAATTTCGACAAATGGTTCGACGTCGAAGTATTCTAATCAGAATAATAACACACTTATGAATATTTGGCAGCATAACGGGCATTTTAGGTGAAAAAGACCATTTTGCCCTTACTACCCCTAATTGGCGGAATTTCGCGAACTTCGTTACTTTGACCGTATTCCATTTCAAAATTATCCCCACTATGTTTTTACCTTGTCGGCATCTTTCAATGCAATGAGGCATAAAAACAAGCATAGGAATATATTCTCGAAACTTCCTAGATCAAAACAACAGTTCTACTATAACTACCGAAAGAACTACGGAAACTAAAAACTAAGGACGGAAGAACTTACTCGGAGCTAAGGCAAAACTTTTGCAGAGCTTCTCACTCTAAGTTTCGGCCAAGGTAGAGAGAAGAGGAGGTGTGAAGAATGAATGAAGAGTTCATGCCTTTATATAGGCAAAAATTGGGCTACTTTGGTAATTTTCACTTTCCAAGTTTTGTAATTTTTCCTTTCTTTTCAACCATGTAAAATCAAGTTGAAATGTGGTAAATTCTTGTCCATGGCTGCCTTGGTCGACATAAGGGAGGTGATGTGGCATCAAACCATTGGTCCAAGAATGGTGACTTAAGCTTACTTTATGCCCTATTCCCGATAGAATTTCCCCGATCGGTGTCCGTTTTGCGTAGTCTCTAAATTCTGAATTCATAACTTTGAAGATCTTCTCTTCCTCATCAATAATATCTAATTTAACTTAGATTTCCGAGTCTCTTACGGGTTCCAACGGTCCAGGTTGAAGTTTTCTCGAAAAACGTGTCCGTGCGTCCGATTCTGAAAATCGTTTTCGGAATCATCAACCTCCGGACAAAAATTCACGATTCCAAATATGTCCATATAATCATAAACTCATCTCCGGATGTTGAGTTATAATTTATTTTCTTCGGATCCAAAATGTGACTATCTGCATTTTTCCCTATTTCGTCTTATTACGTAAATGCGCTACCGACCTCGGAATTAACTTCCGGAAGAGGTCACTTGAAGGTAAAAACTCACTGATCAATATTTTACCTTGACTTTGAAATTCCTATTCCTGGTTCTCTAGATAGGATCCGTTTCCTATTTATTCCATTACTATTCACTATATTATATAATAATACAACTTTACAAAAAATATCATGATATTAAAATTTTATCCTTATCCCTTTTTTCTTTCTCAATTTTCGGCTGCCCCTTTTTTTTTTTTTGTATTTATTTTACATTTATTTAATTATTTATTTATTTATTTATTCCATTTTTCCAAAAATTTCTCAAAATCACCCAATTGGTCCATTCTTGCATTTAGGCTTAAAAATACCTAAACTCACTTATTTTTCACAAAATTCTCCAATTAATTACTAAATATGTTCTTACTAATTTTAAGCCAAAAACCACTAATTTTAGGGTTTTACAAAATTACTTATGAATTTCCTTTACTTATGCTTAAGTAATTAGCCGAAATTACTTATCTACTTTATTATCACTAGTTGATAATTTTATTAATTAAAATGCCTCATTACCTCATAATTCTAGCAATGACATTTACGTTTTCATGTTTTCTCATTATTCTAGAATTTGAGAGGGTATTATGGTCATTACAATGCTTTTTGAGCATTTTTATTCAATTTCCCCAAGCTCACAATTTATCAAATTATCACAATTAGAGATAACATACTCTCCTAACTCAAATAATTATTTCATTGCCTTTTAGGATTTTTCACAATTTTCCTAAGTCATTTTGCATACCGGGGTATTTTGGTCATTTGGCACTTTGGCCCTTAAATTCTCTAATTTCCTACAGAACTCATCCTAGAAAAATAGACTATAATAACACAGGTCTTGCAACAATAATTCCACTTATCAGAAATAGCCAATTTATTTACCAAAATGTAATATTTCGGATAAATAAATATGCGGGTATTACATACATGATTATATGTCAATCATAAGGTTTCCTTACATTTGTAATACTTTCTATCGTTACTTATGATAACTTTTGAAATACATGCAGGGTAACTAAGATTGATGATTTTGTGATGGAAAGAATAAGATAAGAATGTTAGATGAGAGACCAAGGACGGTAAAGTCTACTGTTTTGAGAATTTTGATGTACTTGACAACAGTGGCCGATCCCATACTCTTAAAGTTTAA
The DNA here is from genome assembly GCA_019022615.1 of Acacia melanoxylon. Classification (NCBI taxonomy): domain Eukaryota; kingdom Viridiplantae; phylum Streptophyta; class Magnoliopsida; order Fabales; family Fabaceae; genus Acacia; species Acacia melanoxylon. Next base: position 3,269,679 of record JAFJYJ010000045.1, on the reverse strand, counting down.
ATTCCATGACACAACTATGTTTCCAAGATTCATATTTCACAATTCCTAAACAAGCCAATTCTACCAATACAATTCAAGCCAACAACATACAAATGGTGTCCCGAAAACCCCCCTGGGGGGGGGGGGGAAGAAGCTCAACTCCCTTATGACAAGATTTGTAGTTACATAATAGATTTGGACAATTTAAATTTGAATTAAATAGCATATAACACCCTGATTATGAATTTTCAATAGCATTTAGTATCAAAACTAATTTTTGGTACATCCAGTGTCCTACAATATTTTGAGAAAATCCTAAGAAAATACCACTTAAATTTCAAGTTTCCAAATAGGTGATTTCACAACAAAACAAGTTTTCAATTGCTTTCTTTGTTTTTGCTAATTTCATTACTTTTATTGTTAACATGATTTTGAAGTTTAAGTACTATTTTTTTGTTATTTTCTCAAATATTTTTTTTGTAGCATTAAGTATAAACCATAGATTACTTTAGGACATTGGTTGCAACAACAAAAAATATTTTAGGGTACTAAATGCACTAAAAATTAGTTTATGATCAGTAACACCTAGTCAGTGGCGAGCTAGGATTTTATATTTATGTCTGCATAATTAGTGGGGGATTCGGGCGTGCCCCCATTTTTTTTTAAGGAAAATTTTAAATGCATTAAAAAAATGATATAGACAAAAAAAGAAAAAGAAAACTTCAACTTAGCATAGAAAAATAAAAATCAAGAGTCAACTAAGCTATTACAACGAACGATTACAAAAGTATTATTTGATTCTTCATTCCTTGAAAATATTGCATTATATCTTCATCATCAATCGTATTAAATATATCACGTTCAACATAAGTTAGCATGCATAAGTTAAACCAATCACCACTTATCTGATTGCGCAACTTATCCTTAACAAAAGCCATTACAGAAAAAACCCATTCAACATTAGCAGGTGCTACCGGTATAACGAGTGCCAACTTTATCAACAAATAGACCAATGGATAAACAATATCCTTTCTCTTCTCAACCATCTTCAAAGTAAGGTCAGAAATTGTTTTCAAATTGACAAAATCAAAATCAGCTCTTACATCAACAATAAAATTACCGAGACATGAAGAAAGAGAAGGAATATCTGCAAGTTCATCAAAATCACATATTATTAGTAGTGACAAAATTCTATCCCTTTCTAAATAACCACACATTATTGGCAAGAATGAATTAAATCACAGCACCTTGAACATAATTTAATGAATAAAAAGTTACAAAGACGAGGCCTTTAATTCAAAATCAAAAACTTGCATAGGCAAGTAGAGGATAATTAGGATGATATAATATAGAAAAGTTGAACGTGATAAGTAATTGCCTAGGAAAAAAAAAACAAGGAGGGGACAAGTATACATCATCGAGATTTGTGTGATCTTATCAATCTCCTCCACCATTTGTCATTTCCTTCCTTTCCTCTTTCCAGATTTCTTCTTCCTCCTCCTCCTCATAAATCTCTCTCCTCCCACACACACACACACACGCGCACACACACACACACACACAGAGCAATGATATGCGATCCCTGTTTCAAAGCGATCCCTGTTTCAAACTCCCGCTCCCAACATTTGTGTCTGCACATGCAAACACTTACACCAACGTGGTTCCACCACTGCACCCAGTATTCTAATGTAATTGTTTGTACATTCAATGTCTAAAAGCATATTCTAGGGTTAAAAGGGTGCTCATTGCTACTAAAAAACACAATGCTTTAAGCTTAAATTAAACCAGCAATTACTTTTGGATATTGGGTGATACAAGAAAAGTACTTTAAGATGCCAAATACACCAAAAATTATTTTATTGCACCAACGTGGTTCCGCCACTCCACCCAGTATTCTAATGTAATTGTTTGTACATTCAATGTCTAAAAGCATATTCTAGGGTTAAAAGGGTGCTCATTGCTACTAAAAAACACAATACTTTAAGCTTAAATTAAACCAGCAATTACTTTTGGATATTGGGTGATACAAGAAAAGTACTTTAAGATGCCAAATACACCAAAAATTATTTTATGATAATGAGTGCTATTGGAAAAATACTTCAGAAAGAGGCACTATCAAACACTAAATATAGTTACCTGTCTAATCAAGATTCAAAGATTTATTCATCACATTACAATACAAGAGTCTAACCCTTTTCCATGGCTTTTGGTACCCTGCCCCCATCATTTCAAAAGCATTGTAATTTTCCCCCAATTAACGGATGGGCAATAGTATTGAACACGTCAAATGGGACCTCAACAATTCCATCAGACGTAGTATTTAATTTAACTTGAAAAGTACTTTCAAGTCGAAAGTGTGAAGATGACCAATCCAAGCACAGCATCTACGCATAATAATTAATAAACATATGGAAACAAAACGATATTATGAGGGAATATTATATTCACCATACGCATCAACATGGCAACTAACTGTTGGCCCCAAAAAAAAAAAACACACACACACATACATCGAAACTAACCTTGTCTATTGCAATTGACTTTAACTTTTCATAAAGAAAAAAAAAAAGGGGAAAGAATGAGTGGCAATATAAACGTGCTGTAAGAATTAAAAAGAACACAACCCATAACCCATTAAAACATAATTAGCAGTCTGAACAATTAACGAACCTACATATTTTTATTTATAAAAAAAACATATTCTTTTTTATATGTATGAAATTGGAGAATTTATAAAATATTAACATAGCTTTTAGAGTTGGAACGTCAAGAAAAAATGAGGACAATTTTTAGAAACATTAATAATATAACTTTCAGAAATTTTAAGCATAAATAATCTTATTATTCTTTCAGTAAGTGTGTGTATTATCTCTCATAAAATTGTAAACTTAAAAATCTTTCACCTTTTTACTCCAAATTTTCGCAAAAATATTTGATAAAATCGAAAGAGAGTAAAATTTAATATTTAAAAAATAAAAATAAAAAATCTAACGTAACGTTATTAACGATTTACATCTTTTTACTAACGTTGCATTTAAATAACCAAATAAGTCACTTTCATACCTATCCACTTGCTAACTTATGCAATGATAATAATAATAATTAAATGTGCACATATTTACGGCATGTCTTAAAAGGTTTCAGTAGCAAATATAAATAGAGGGCAAATGGCTTCCACTAACCACAGAACATAGAAAGGGGAAAAAGGGAGGAAGAATTAGGGAGACATAAGCTTTTTTTATCTCTCAAACAAAGCCGATGGCTCTCCGTCAATTCACCTTACTTTCAAACACTACACTCTTCAAAAGCAAAATCGTTCCTTCAATTTCAACAATAAAGAGCTCTTGTGTAATCCAATGCAAGGCTTCTTCAGTTATCACTTCTGATCAAAACAGTACTTCTCATCGATCTGTAAATTACTTCCAACCTTCAATTTGGCAGCACGACTATATCCAGTCATTAACAAGCGATTTTGGGGTATGATTTAGTTTACAATATTCATACTCACTTTTCTCTTGCATGATATTATTTTATTGTTTTATGGGTATCATATGTATAGTTTATATGAATTTTATGACACGTTAACAATGAGGAAAAGTGGGATTTTTACAGGAAAAATCATATGCAGAAGAAATTGATCGGCTGAAAGAAGAAGTAAGAGTAATGCTCTTGAAATTGGAAAATCCTATGGATCAACTTGAGCTTATTGATATCTTGCAAAGACTTGGAGTGGATCGTCATTTTGGCCTTGAAATAAGCAACATCTTAGAAAGTATTTACAAAAGTAAGGACACATCAAAGAGCAACAACAATTTATATGACACGGCTCTTGAATTCAGACTCTTGAGACAACACGGCTATGATGTGTCATCAGGTATTTATCAGATCCCCAATTACAAAGTTCTATTGAGAATATACTTGTCTTCATATAATTAAACGTTGTTTTATTTGCATGGTTATCTCTCCAGAGGTGTTTAAAGCAGTTTTTGATAATAAGGGCAAATTTCATTCTGGCGTTTTGATTGATATCAAGGGGATGCTTTCTTTGTATGAAGCCTCGTTTCTTTCAATGGAAGGTGAAATAATAATGGACGAAGCTAGAGATTTTAGCTTAAATTATCTCAAAGAATTTGTACAACAAAACAAGGAAGACAATGAGACATCACTCTTAGTAAATCATGCCCTAGAGCTTCCACAAGAATGGAGGATATCGCGATTGGAAGCTCGATGGTTCATCGACGTTTATGAAAGAAGACAGAATATGAGCCCTGCTTTGCTTAAGCTTGCTAAATTGGAGTTTAACATTCTACAAGCCAAATACCAAGAAGATTTGAAAGAAACATCAAGGTATATACGTATTTCAATCTATACATATACATACATATGCATATGCATATATATGTACACACATATATATAGATATAGATATATATATATATATATATATCTACACACACATATACACACAAACATACATACATATATATGTACATACATTCGTGTTGCATCTCAAACATATTTCCCTTTGCGCTATATTTCTAATGTGGATTGAAGAGTTTATTACGATTTGTCATGGGTTTTTATTGTAAAGATGGTGGAAAAGAGTTGGACTTGGAGAAAAGTTGAGCTTTACAAGGGATAGGATGGTGGAGAACTTCATTTGGACCGTGGCATTTGCTGAGGAACCACAATTTGAATATTATAGAAGAGTGGCAACAAAAGTTAATGCGCTGATAACTACAATTGATGATGTTTATGATGTCTATGGCGAATTAGAAGAATTAGAAGTTTTTACACAAGTCATTGACAGGTTAATAAGCACAATTTGATTACCTATTTTTACAATATATATTTAAATTAATTAATTTCTCTACTTGTAATTGTCTTAACATGTTTAGTTACATTTTGTAGATGGGATATAAATGACATTGACTCTCTTCCAGAGTACATGAAAATATGCTTCCTTGCACTTTATAATTTTGTCAATGAAGTGGCTTTTGACATTCTTAAAGAGAATGGACACAACATCATCCCACACCTTAAGAAAGTGGTAAGCTTTTATTTAATTCACTGATTTATATGTTTTGTTACATATATCATTAAACTTAACAATCGTAGTGATTATGTATTTTCTCTTATTTCAAGTGTTAATTTTTTTTTTTTTTTTTCTTTTCAGTGGGCTGATCTTGTTAAATCATATTTGGTTGAAGCAAAATGGTACCGTAATGGCTATAAACCAAGCTTGTATGAGTACTTAGAAAATGCGTGGATTTCAATTGGTGCCCCTGTCATACTTGTTCATGCTTATGTTGTACTTGCCAATTCAAGCCAACTAAAGTCCTTGGATGAATATCATGACATTATTTATTCTTCATCAATCATTTTACGCCTTACCAATGACCTGGGAACTTCCAAGGTATCTTGACAATATCCCTTTTATTGCTTACTTAATTATATTGAGAAATTCTTGAAATATGATATTAATTTCTGATCACATTATTATTACTATTACTATTATTATTATTAGCGTGAAAAGGAAACAGGTGATATAGCTAAATCAGTTGAGTGCTACATGAATGAAACTGGGGCTTCTGAAACTGATGCTCAGAGGCATATAAATTCGTTGCTATGTGAAACCTGGAAGAAGATGAATAAAGAAGCTGCGAATTCTCCAGACTTCAAGAGTTTCATCGATGTTGCATTGAACGTGGGAAGAATGTCACTATGCATGTACCAGCATGGAGATGCGCATAGCGTTCAAGATCTTGAGACTAAGAATAGTATTATCTCGTTACTTTTCCAGCCTATTGTATGAAATCACCCTGATTCAACGAAACCTTTTTACTATATTAATATGGGGTATCTGTTAGGGATTTGAATAAGGACATTTATCCATTAGATTTGAGATTTATTGGGTTATTTTTCTTTTAATATTGAGAAAGTATATTTATTATTGTCTTTCATTATGACTAGGATTTGAGTTAGGATTTTCTTATGTTAATATTTATAGAGCTAGGGTTACCAGTCGTACTCAACCTTTGATGAATAAGAATTGGTGTTTTTTGGCCTCCTCTCTCCTCCTTCCCCTCTTTCCCTCTCTTTCTCTCCTCTCCTTCTGCCTCTTCTCTGCTTTGTCTTCTATTTCTTCCCCTTCCATCTCTCTGCTTTATATCAATTTAGGTATCGCAACTAAGTTCCCCACTCCCTCTGCATACTTAATTCCCTCGTCAAAGCCAAACAACCCCTAAACTCTGAAGTCTGTAACATCCAATTTCTAATATACTTTTTGGATTTAAGTAATATTTAAATGAGATTAATTCATGATATGTAATTGCAATTATAAGGTAATTATTTGGGTAAAGAAAACTTACTCAACCTGAAATTTGATCTTCCAAAGAGAAAATCAACAAAGTTAAGTAGGACTGAATAAAAATATTTAAATTATTTTTTCAAAATAACATATTAAAATTAGTTATATATTATACAAAATTTTATTTGAGTAAAATATATAAACTCAGCTCAAAAATGTAAACTTTAGCCGTGTGGTGAAAAAATTATAAATAATAGTATTACTTAAAGCAAAAAGGAGGTAATTAAAGTTATAAAAACAAAAGAAACAATAAAATAATAATAGGAAACAGGTGACAAATCGAGATAATCTACCAATATTCATTCTCAACTACCCAAAAAAAAAAAAAAAAAAAAAAAAAAAACTTATTACTCATTGGGATTTACCATTCCGAAGCTTTTCATCTTAATTAGGGGTCCTGCAAAGACAATATATATCTAGACACTCTGAAGCTTAAGTTAGTAGCTATTAATCATCAGAAACATAACTAATATTGAGTTAAAGATGGCTTATAACTTATTAGGATTTACCATTCTCAATTCCCTTCTAATGAACATGAATTACTCCTTGGCTAATGACTTTGTGAAGATATCAACAATTTGGAGATGTACGGATGAACAACACTTTGACATCCTTGTTTTGAACATGATCTCTGATGAAGTGATGTTTAACATCAATGTACTTGGTTCTTATATGTTGAATAGGATTCTTCGCCAAGATGATTGTGCTAGTGTTCTCACAGTTGATTGAAATTTCTTTGAGGTGGATTCCTAAAATTTGAAGTTGTTGCTTAAGCCACAAAATTTGAGCACACACTACTATAAAATACTAAAATAGCAACGTAAAAAAATCTATCACAAATTACAATAGAAAATAAATTTTGTCACTATTTACGATGGAAAAGTAATTACGTCGCAAACTTATTCTGCCTCCAAAAATTTTATAACCTCCCTCCATTTTTTTGGGTCAACGGCAATTTCCCACCACTTGCAAATATTTGCGACAGAAAGTAAATTATGTCACAAATTGTGAAGAAAACGCAATCCGTCGCAAATATGGGCCACATTTATTCTCAATTTCAAATCCCTAATCTACTAGATAGGACAGCACCGCGAGTTTGCAGCGGTGACCTTCTTCAGGGTCTTAAGCCTCTCACAGGAGCTGTACAGTGAAGCTGATTACAGGTAATTCCTCTTTCATTTCTTCTAGGAAAGTCTGTATGTGACCTTTCTGCAACTGATTTACCAGCTGCGTTCTTAGATCTGCAGATTCGGATCACTCGCTCACATCTCGAAACCTTCACGCCAAGCCTCCGTCTTCCTCTGTCGCCTACTCGCCTTCAGCCTTCGTCGACCGTCTTCCTCTCTCGTCTTCCATCTCAGTCTCCGACTCTATCTTCGTCTCTCATAGCTTCAGGCCTTGTCTTCAATCTCCGTCTTCCTCTGTCGGTTTCAATCTCTGTCTTCAGATAGGTCAATTTCTTATGTGCATTTTCATTTTCATTAATCCTATTGGTTTTGTTTGAAATGAATCCCAATATCAACTTCCCCGTTAGGCGGAAAGGAGCAGGAATTATTTTGGGAATCACTTTGAAATTAGAATAGCAAGCTGGATAAGTTTTGATCGATTGGCATATGGGTTAGTATTTTGTTCGAGTAAATATATAACGGGGTTTACTTTCTTGTAGGTCGCCAACGATTAAGGGTTTGAGCTTCTGCCACCAGGTCAATAAGCCGTTGGCATGTTTTTCTTGCCCACATCAGAGAGTTGCAGAGAAGAAAGCAAAAATGCTTTTACAAAGGTAATCCTTCATAGCAATGCCAAGCAAATCTTTATCTAGTTTTGATGCTAATAGGTTGATCCCGAAGCCTCTGTTCCAGATGGTATGAACTATGAAGCAATCCTTTTTGTGCCTTCTCTTGTTAATAATTATTTCTTTATTTGAATGTTCATTTTTTTGTTTTAATGTTTTTCGGCAAGCAGCTTTCTGTGCAGCCGCAGACTTGCCCTGCTAAGAACATTGGTGAATGTGGCAATTCAGATGGGTGGGAAGGGGAATTGTTCCCTGGAATTCCCACAATTAATCTTCTGTAGTAGTAATAGTGGTCTAATTTAGTTCTAGAATTTTTTAGTATGAAGTTGACCTTAAACTATGCTTGATTATGCAGAGATGTATTTTGACAGAGGAAACTTTTATGACTTTACTTCCCTTGGTTAGTAATTGAGTATTCTTTATTTTTGGATGAAAACCTAGTACATGGATTTGTGTAGCTAGTTATTCATACAATAGCAGTATGGTACAAGGAATTACTTCTATGCTAGGAAGATATAACAGGTTGTAGTTTCAGTTAGGAAAGAGGACTATATTCTGTAGTTCATCTTGAAGGTGAATGACTTGAGCGAACTATCTTATAAATATGCCTCCAATCATTTATTATTGCACCATTGTAAGAAACTGTGCTAGGACCACTGATTCATAATTTCTTAACAAAGTTTTGTTAAGCCTCTGTACATACTTCTGCTTTTATTTGAACGTTTAATATTTAGGTTATCACTGCAGTTTGGAGGAATGTCTATTCTAGCAGGTCATATTACAGCAGAGAAACTTACTAAGTTTATACTATACAGTGAATGGCTTATTTATTCAACCTGGTGGGTGGGAGACAGTATATCATCGTGTCAACTTCTTCACATGTTCACAACGTTGAACAAGTCTTTTGCTTTTCTCCTTTTATTTGGTGGCCACCTTTAATAAGAAGATTACCTTTCATTGGATAGGTATAGAAACATAAAAAGAACTCATAGGGCTGAAGGTGCAATTTTCTTCAGATATTTTCATAATTAGTTAAAATTGATATTGAAATTTGGATGTGGCTTTGTTACAGGAATGAAGCTGTAGAGATCAACTGGGAATATTGAATTTATCTTTTCACTATCCTTCAAGACCAACGGTAGATCTCACCTTTCTCTAAATTCTTCATTTGGCTTCTAAAAAATATTTGATACTCTTTTTGGCGCTAAACACAATTGCTTCAATGCATTATGAATAGTGCTGGAATAATTTGTGCATGACTCATTAAATAGCTTTTGCTGAGAAGAAAAGATCCAGTCATTTATTTTTTTTCGTTTTTTTGGATGTTGGTTAATGTTACTAGGGAGAACTAGTTATATGAGTTGGGCATCATGTGATGGAGAGAAAGAATTGGATTTGTTGGACAGGTTAATGATTTCACTTTTAGAATTGGATTTCTAAAAGTTCTCTTTGTGCAGGAACCTAAGCTCTTCAGAATGGATATTAGTTCAAACATAAGATATGGATGCACTGGAGAGATTACGTAAAAGGATGTTGAACGGGCTGCAAAACAAGCTTATGCCCTTGACTTGATCTCAGCACTTCCTAATGGCTATGAAACACTCGTTGATGACCCATGACTTCATCTACTGCTGACCCATGTGTTCACAGCATTAAAGAACAATTATACATCTTGCTGCTGCTGCTGTTTTTGGATCAAATAATTTGACTGAAGCAGGTTCTCAAAGGCCTAAGCTAACGCATAACAAAGGAGTAATATCATTGTGAGAGCCAAGCTTTGATTGATAGCTAGGAGGAGCCAAGTTTTTGGATCGAACAATAATTTTGTTTATGTATAATTTTTTAAGATTGCTACTGTAAATATTTCTTCAAATTTGAAGAGTTAAAAAAATTGCTTTTTTTATTCTATAGCTACCTGGTGTATAACTTATTTATGATTTTTGTGTTTTTTAGTTTATTTTGTTGGCAACATTAATGTTTATATTTCGTTTTGTTTATTTATAATTTTTTAGGATTGCTATTGTATATATTTCTACATATACATTTTTTTAATACAATATTTAGTATCGTTTATATATATTTTTATATAATTTTTATTTTTCTTTTGGAATTGAGATTTGTGAGAAAAGGAATTCCGTTGCAAAAAATGGAATTTTGCGACAATTAGTTTTCCATTGCAAATCTGGTTTTTTGCAACGAAAAATGAATTCCGTCAAAAAAATGGAATTTTGTGACGGAATCAAATCCTGTCACAAAATTGGACTTTTGCGACGGGATCAAATTCAGTCCCAAAATTGATTTTGTTAGTTCTCATGTTTTTGATATTTTGATGATAACGGTTATAATGTAATTAAATCTTAATTTTTGATGAAGTTTTGAAATTTCAAGTTGCCTCTAGTTAAATAATATATGCCTCGAGGTATATACTTCAATTTCAAATGTTTTCTCTTTTACGCCTCTGGGTAAATATGTTTTGACTTGGAGTTAATAAGTGTTGAAAAGTTTTGCCTCTAGGTAAATTAAATATGCCTTGAGTTATCCAATTCAAATGCTTCAAATCTTTTTTTGCGCCTGAGGTGCCTCGAGTCAATTATTTAAATACCTCCAGGTAACTGTTTTATTGCTCGAATGATTTTGGTCTCTGTGTGATTTGTGTGCCTCAAGTCATTCTATAAATGCCTCAAGTCACCATCACTCAAGGCATATCATGATGACTCAAGGCAATCTTCCAAGAGGCTTCTTTCAATTCGATCAAAGACTCTTTAACGCAAAAAATCGTTTTTGCCTCTAGTCAAGTCATACTTGCCTCTAGGCATCGTGACTCTAGGCATCATATTTTGATTCAAGGAAAAATCTTTTCAACATGATTTTCAACCGATTTATTCTTACCTTGAGTCAAGTTAAAATGCCTCCATCAATATGCCTCTAGGCATGTTCTTTTTAACTAGAGTCATATTTCTCTGTTTTTCAAATCACCATCTCCGAAAATCTAAATTAACTGATTATGATTTCATTTCTTCAAATCATCATTCATTACTATTTCTAATTGCTTTTAATCAATTTGCTAAATGAGTTTCAGATGATTAAATCTAGGATTAACAACAAATTGTTGTAAAGCAGTTTATGTGTCAGAACGCATTAAATGAAGTTATCATATCGAGACACAATCTCAACAACCATTCTTCTGAACATTCGAAAGACATTCTTGGTATTCCTATCTCGCAATAAATGCTATTTCACTTCGAGCAAAACCGAAGGAATGAAAGAGTGTCGAAATGGCTCAAATCCACCTGGATCATTAACGACGAAAGTGAGTACAAAGCTTCATATGTCTAACGACTATATTTAAGAGTCACAACTGTTAATCTTAAAGCTTCACCAACGGTCTTTAATTGCAACAACTATAAATACCAGTAGCATTGAATTCGCCACCTACCGAAACGTTGTGCATTCAATTCGAAATTATTGCAATCTACTGCTTCATTAGGTTCGCTTAATATCATCGGATATTTCTGTGTACTTCAATGTTTATCATTTATTTACTCAGTGAGGAGTTAAACACTATTTGATTATCTTAGTTGTTAAATCTTAAGGTTGTGGAACCTTAAGTGTGGGTGTACGATTACAACTTGTAAGGGTGAGTGAATCCTAAAGTGAGAGGATTATTTCGAGTATAGAGTATGTAATTGTATTTGTGTTTGAAAGATAGTGGAAATCCCATAGTGTTTATGGGGACTGGACGTAGGTCAAAGAGTTGGACTGAACCAATATAATCTCTTGTGTCCATTGCTCTTCTCTCTGTCTCTATTTTAAGTTCTTGAGCTTTAGCGAAAGATGTTTTATAATCACCTTTTCACCCCCCTTTAGGTGATATTTCATCTTCATTTGGTATCAAAGACTGGTTTCTCTATTGGGCTTAATATCCCGAGATAGATCATGGAAGGAATATTGCCTGCCTCAATCAATCGACCACCTGGATTCAATGGTGAGCACTATTCATTTTGGAAAGCACTATTCAAAGTGTTTGTGCTAGCAACCGAGTATGGTCTTTGGCAAGTAATAGAGAATGGAGATTACGTTCCTACAAGGATTGAAGGCGGAATCGCTTTTCCTAAGTCAGAAGAAGAATTTGATGAGAATGACAGAAGAAAGATAACACTTAATAGTAAAGCTGTTTTGATGTTACAAAGTGCTCTTAGTCAACAAGAGTAATTTCGAATATGCAATTTGTCAACTGCAAAAGAAATGTTGAAAGCATTGGAGATAGCTTATGAAGGAACCTCCGGCATAAAGGAGAATCATATCAACACTCTAACGACCGAATATGATCTTCTTCGAATGAAGATTGGAGAGTCCATTTCTGAATTTCAGCTTCATTATACTTATTTGATCAACCAACTAGCTGTTCTGGGTAAAATATATGAGCAAGGTCCTCAAGTTAGAAAAATTCTCAATATCTTGACTAAAGATTGGGAAGCCAAGGTCACAAACAATCGAAGAAGCTCGTGGCGAATCAATGACTTCGATTCTTTGCTCTATTCGGAAGCTTATCGAATATGAAAGCAAACTCAAATTCAAGAAGGGCTTGGATGAAATCAACATCAATAAAAGCAAAGGTGTAGCTCTCAATGCTGTGAAAGAGAAGGAACCCAAAGATGAAGAAGACGATGACGATGATGAAATGGGCTTGTTCCTATGAAGATTCAAGAAGTTTTATGAGAAGAGCCAAGGCTTCAGAAATAGATTCCGAAAAGGAGGCTCAAGTAACAGAGACATGAATTCAAGGATAAAGATCAAGTCATTTGTTACGAGTGTGAAAAGTTTGGGACATTACAAATCGAGAATGTCCTCAATTTGAAAGACAAAGAAAAAGAGAAGAAGAAGAAGAAGAAATTCAATCATTTAAAAAAGAAAGCCTATGTATACGCCATATGGGGAGATAGCTTCTCGAGACGAAGAAGAGAATGATGAAGAAGAAGAAATTGCTAATGTTTGCTTAGTTGCGGAAGAAGAGCAACAAGAAAACGACGAAGAAGTATATGATTCTGAACCCTCTTATGATAAATTACTTTACAGTATAATGAGCTACATTCTGAATTTGAAAAGCTTGCAAAAGAATTTATTGCTTCTAAGAGGAAAATTAAATTACTTGAAAAGAAAGATTATCCTCCGACTTACGAAAATTCAATATGCAAAAAGTGCCACGATCTTGAAAAGAAAAACTCCTACCTTATGAAAATACTTGAGAAGTTCACTAAAGGTAGTGAAATGCTCAATGTTATCTTGAAAGCTCAAAGGTTTACAAATGATCGATCAAGCATAGGATACAATCTTGTTTTTGACAAAAAGAAAGGCAAAAAAAAGACTGGTGGAAAATATTATTTGAACTATTTTCATAAATCAGTTCACACTTCAAATCCATTTGCTCATTGTAATTACTGTAACCGAAAGGGACACAGTACCTCATCTTGTTTTCATAAGAAAGATAGAAGATATAACCTTGTTGGTAACTATCAGTGGGTACCTAAGGGAACTCATGTTCCTAAGGCTCGAACTAACCCCAAAGGACCTAAGAAAAGATGGGTACCTAAAACTTAATCTCTTTTGATTTGCAAATTAAATACAGAGCATCAAGAACCAACAAGTACTACATTGACGGTGGGTGCTCCAAACACATAACGGGGGATCAAACCAAATTTGTTGCAATGAGATCAAAAGATGGTGGCAAAGTCACTTTTAGAGGAAATCAATTAGAAAAGATTGCTGAAATTGGCAAGATTGGTGCAAAGGATGGACCTCAGATCAAAGATGTATATCTTGTGGAAGGTCTCTGTCACAACCTCCTTAGTGTAAGTCAAAGTGTTGACAAGAACAACTGGATCATCTTCGATGCAGAAGAATGTCTCATTGTCAACAAAAATGATCTTCCAATCCATAAAGGTAAACTTAAGGTATTATTTAAAGCTCCTAGAGGTAAGGTAATCGCTATACCTTAGATTTATCGAAAGTTAGTTCTAAAAAATGTTTTGTTAGCAACTTAGATGAGAATTGGGCATGGCATAAGCATCGGATCATGTGAACATGTTCCAACTGGACAAGTTGTTAAGAAAAGATTTAGTTGTTGGTTTACTTAAATTACGTTTTAAAAATGACATGATCTATGATTCTTGTCAAAGAGGTAAACAAACTAAATCATCTTTTAAAACCAAGTTTGAAATCTCGACCAATCGACCTCTTCAACTACTTCATATAGATTTAGTTGGACCGACAAGAGTTAAAGGTCTTGGTGGAAATTTGTATACTCTGGTCATTGTCGACAATTTCTCTCGATTTGCATTGACTATCTTTTCATCCTCAAAAGATGAAACATTTGATCTGTTTGTTGTGTTTGCCAAGAAAGTACAAAACAAGAAGTGTTTGCATTTTAGGTATTCGGACTGATCATGGAGGTGAATTTGAGAATCAAGCTTTCGGGGAGTTTTGTGATGCTCACGGAATTGATCATAATTGCTCTGCTCCAAGGACTCTACAACAAAATAGTGTGGTTGAAAGGAAAAATCATGTGATCACTGAAATGGCCCGTGCAATGCTGAATGAAAACAAGACCTCACAAGTCTTAAGGGTAGATGTCATAAGCACAACGAGCTATATATCAAACCGAGCCTATCTTCGAAAGAAGCTCAACAAAACTCCATATGAGCTTTACAAAGGAAGGAAACCGAACCTGGCACACCTACACATCTTTAGTTGCAAATGCTTCGTCCATAACAATGGTAAGGACAATTTGGGTAAGTTTGATCCCAAATCCGATGAAGGTATATTTCTTGGTTACTCTAATATGAGTAAGGCATATAGGATTTTCAATAAGCGTACTTGTTTAGTAAAAAAGTCAATTCATGTTGTGTTCTATGAATCTAAATTTGACGATTCTTTGGATGATGATGAACCTATTTATAAGATGTTGGGATCTGTACACGCAGCGGAATTATAAAAACTTTACGAATCCCTTCTGAGGATCGTTCAACCGCGTTTAAATCAAGGTTCGTTATAGAAATTATACCTATGCGCGATTCCGAACGTTCCTTTCGATCTGAACACTGGTGGGCTACCTTCTCGACCAGCAGGAGTAGACTCTGCGAATCTCCTCCCTCTACCGGTATTCACACGAACAGCCTTGTACACGGACGGTAGCGTACTAGCGCCTTCAAACCTTGCATCTATTATTTTTGCTCTCTAGGGTTTTTCGCGGCTTTCTAATACGTCGACTAAATGTCTCGTAGTTTTTTTCAAAACCCATTAGACGTATTATATATTCAAAATTAATCTAATTAATTTGAAATTCAAATTCGAATTAAAATAATATATTAATTAAATCTAATCTAATATATTTATTTAATCCAAATTATAAGCCTATAGATTTAATTTATCTTTATAAATTAAAGATAAATTAAATCTAAGATATGATAACTTTTATTTAATTAAATCTAAGATACTATACCTCAATTTAATTAAAACTAAGATACTATATCTTTATTCGGAAATTAAATGCGAGATACAATATCTCAATTTATTATAGTTATTTAATTTATCAAATAAATTAAATACTATATATAATAATATTATTATCTATAAATAATAATAATATTATTATTTCGAATTTAATAATATATATATATACATATACATATATATATATATATCCACCCTAGATTAAATACAATATTCATTAAATCTTATACATATATAAGATTGATGAATCGGACACTTTCTTCGTGTTGGGCTATTCTTGTGTGCAACCTAACCCCTTGCGTAAGATTGGCGGTGGGCGAATAATACCAGCCTACAAGTCGCAATGGCCTCTAGCAAGACATTGCGACTACCCGATTCATATGGGGATCGATAATACGATACAACCTATCATCAACCATGTCACGTCCCTTTTGTCACGCGATAATTTGGTCGAGGATGAGGCATGGATAATGTCAACTTCCATTTCTTGACCATCACTTTCTCGATTCTCGAGTAGTCTAATTGAAATGGAAACTCCTTTCCATCGTAGTATGTAATACATTTCTTAGACTCATTCATCGAGGGCGATGTTATCTCTCTACAAATGTGAGGGACAAATCCTATCTTGACCATTCACATCCTCTACATGAAAACCACGATCCCGATCATAGCCTTTATCATCACTTGGTCAAAGGTGAATTTTGACTAGGTCAAAGACCAAATGACTCATCATGTAGGAATCCATGATGATCTCAGGTCATAGGGCGTTGTAATGAGTTCTAGAGTTCCACCATTGGCAAAGCCATCAAATAATGACAGCTTTATTGTTAAAAAAAGGGAGGGTGTGTGATCTCATTGTGGATGGTTCATGGGAGCTTGCACCGATTGCTAACCTGGTTTCTATTGATGTTAAGCGTGCTATTTTAGCTATCCCTCTTCCCAATAATGGTTTGGGTGATCGGCTGATTTGGACTTGCTCTAACAATGGTGAGTATAATGTTAAGGCAGGTTATCATCAGGGGAAAGACAAGACCTTGGCGCCTAATCTGAGAGCTAGCTCCTTGGTTGTGGTTAATTCTTCTTGCTGGAATTCTGTGTGGAGCATCAAGACCATCCCTAGAGTGCAACAATTCCTATGGCGCCTTCTTAATAATTCAGTCGCTACCAATGTTGCCTTGTTTCGAAGGAAGTGCTCACAAGTTAATCTATGCCCTATATGTGAGGTAGCCGAGGAGAGCAGTGAACACCTTCTTTTTCATTGTCATTGGACTTGCTGTGTTTGGTTTGGGTGTAGCTTGGGAGCTAGAATTGACTGTTCCAATGTTAGTAATTTTAAGGATTTATCATTAATCTGCTGGCTGTTTTGGCTAATCTGGAAACAGAGAAATGATAAAGTATTTAACCATGTTGAGCCTGATCCCCATGATGTGATTACATTTGCTATGAGGAATAACACAGAATTCTGGGGTCTTCGTGATTCTAGACGCTCGGCCGCTGTTAATCTGAATTGTCCTACTGCTGGGACTGCTCGCTGGATACCACCTATCCCTGGGCAGCTGAAGTTTAATTCTGATGGTGCCTTTGTTGCTGGGAAAGTGTTCGCTGCACTAGGAGTTATTTGTCGTTACAATCTAGGCTCCTTCAAATGGGGCTATGTGGATAAAATCAAGTCAATCTCAGCCTTTATGACGAAAGCTCTTGCCATCAAGAAAGCCCTTATGTTAGTAGTTGATTTGGGACACGACAATGTGGTTTTTGAAACAGACTGCCTCACATTGGTTTCATGTATTAAAGCCAGATCTATTGTTTTAGGTGAGTGGAGGAGTCGAAGCATACTCCATGATATTATATGTCTCTTTTCAGATAAGGTTGGGTTTTCCTTATCTTTTACTCCCCGTCAGGGTAATAGACTGCAGATGTTCTTGCATTAATTTCTTATAAAGGGGTGTGCCCAGTTGGGTGGGTTTTTCAACCAACACCTTCTTTGCAAACTATTCTAACCTTGGATGCTCCGGTGACACCTAATGCTGTGGATGGCAATTCTTTCTCTGCTGCTGGAATAGGGATATCTATTTTGTAGCGTGTTTGTGTTATGGCTTTGTTTATTTGGTTGCTGGTTTATTTTGTTCTGGTTGCGTTGCTGGTTTTTTCTGTTAGGGGTTTCTGTCTGTATCAGGTTTTCTACTGTGTTATGTCTCTGTGTTGAACTCTGATATTTTAGTAATACAAGTTCCGTTCTGAGCAAAAAAAAATCGTAAACCAGTCTCCCAGTCTCCATCTTCGCCCGCATCTCTGCTCTGAAGCGGAAAGCAGAATCACCGAAGCCACAAAGCCCGAGAACCACCGAAGCCACAAAGCCCGAGAACCACCAAAGCCATCGTCGTCACCGTCGTAAAACCAGTCTTCGCTGTCGCCCGCGTTTCTAATTCCGCCGGAGTTGGTTTCGTAATACCGCGTAAGCAACCTACTTGATCTTCGACCCCTAAATCCATCCTCAATATCATCTTGGCTTTGGTTTTTTTAATTGTAGAAGTTTGATTGAGTTTCTGGGTTTCAGTTTCAAGCTGTGTTTACTGATTCAATTGCCATGTGTTTTCTCTACGAAAAGAGAAAAAGCCTCGTGCTTTGGATTGGATTTCTTCTGCTTTAATTAAAATGCCGTGGTCTCACAACTCACAAGTGTGATCGGGCGCTAACTACTAAGTCTTTGTAGGTAAACATCACAAAAAATGTTGGCATGAAAGAAACGACAATTGGGTTCTTTTTTTTTTTCTTTTTCTTTTTTGGTAAAAACGACAATTGGGTTCTTATTATTGAAATGTCCCAATCAATATATATCTAAATATATAATTGTTCATTATGTACAAAGTCATGCATCTCTTGGCAAATTATTGAACTATGAACTTGAATTTGCTTGAGATATGTTGAAAACTACTCAAATTCGATCTGGGAAATAAAAAATGCATGTACTTTAATGTGGATTTAAATGTCGATTCCAAAAGATATTTTTTTATCTGGAGTATGCTATATACTCAAGTGTTTGGTCAAGAATTGGAGGAAGAAATATGAATTTTCTTATTCTACTGTGTGTATATCACAAATACTTATCTATGGAACTTGAAAATAATGTCTGACTGATATCTATATCCAAGTATCTGATAACATGGTAAAGCGCCAGTATGCTCTGTTGGCCTCCATCCACTTTCGTCAATGATGTTTGATTTAATGAAAAGCTTCTGGCTTTTGCAATTTAAGAGTCAGATGCAAAAACATGGATAGATAGAGCTGAGAATTGCATTTGTTAATATATGAACTATACGTGTGAATAGAAACTGTTGGTGAAAGTGATGATGAAGCTGCTGCTAATGGGTATTATGAGGCTAAAGTGTCAAAAAAGAAGGAGAAAAAACGAGAAGAGGGGGAAGCACGATGACAGGTATTCTATTTGTGGGTAGGAATTCCTTAAGCTGCTGGCACTGATCATCTGCTCTTAGTTATATTGCATCTTATGAGGAAAGACGGAGCAGAATACACACTGCGGCAGCTCCAATAGTTACAGACTTGGGAGAGATGTATCGCCTGGCTGAGAACAAGGCAAGAGCGGTGAGGGAAGGGGCAGTAAATCAACACCTCTCCGTGGAGGGTATGCTGATGCTCAGTTGGATGAACGGTGTGCAACAGGATACACAATGATGGCTCTACCGATAAAAATTATTGCATTTTGTGCAACTATGCTTTGAGTAATGGCTTTATGTTCATTAAATATTTTATGTTTTGGAACATGGTCTATTACAAAATGTGTCATGTTGATGGTTGGATAATAAATTAACAGGAAAGGATTGTTGTATCAATGTTTAGTCACTGTGTTAAAGGGATATGAACTTCTTGCCATCATAATATGTATTTATGACAAAGTTGTATGCATGAAAATGACCTTCAACATTTGTTCTTCTGTAAATTTTCTAATAATGCTAACTTGACAATTTTAATTCAATGACGAGCAAATTTTTCCTTATTTTATGATCTTTGTTAATGGTATGAGAACAACAAAAGAATCAAGTCCTGCAATATTTAAGTACTTACAAATATTAGTGGGTGTTATAAAGTCATTGACTTGTAACAGCTACATCAGTCACTTGTATTAGCAACATCAGTCATTTGTAACACCTACATGAGTATAACTTAAACAACCATTTCAATATAACCTTAACAAATCTATCGATGCATTAACAACTAGATCGATTATCGTCAATGCAAACAAACATGGAGTTGTAAAAATGACATCTTTAGTTGTAAACACTCACTTGATATAGTTGTTAATGTTAACGTCTTGATGTAATTGTTAATGTTGTCTTGATCTAGTTGTTAATGTATACTTTGATATAGTTGTTAACGTTGTCTTACGATATAGTTGTTAATATTGTCCTGATATAGTTATTAACGTGTATCGATATATTTGTTAATGTTATACTCATATAGTTGTTATTGTTGTACTGATATAGTTGTTAACGTTGTACTGATATAGTTGTTAATGTTGTATCAATGAAGGACTTATAGTGGTAGATTGCAGAAACTGCATAACACTTTCCTTATATACAAAATGGTCAAGTAACCATTATCAGAACATTTACATAATACCAAGTTGTGAAGGTAATTTTCATCAATACAAATGAAACTTCCCACGTAAACAATTAGCGTTAGCAAAATTAAGACTGTTGGCAAACATGGGGTTCTATTGAATAAGGCCATGCAAGACCAAGGGGTTGTAACCATATATATTTACACAAAAAGGAGATTCTCCACAGAACATCCAACTTCTATGTTGTCCATGCTCGTCTTGAAAAGTTGCTCGAGGATTTTTTTTTTTAAAAAAACGTCAAAACATGTTACATATGTAACTAAGCAAAATTAAACTAAACATAAAATTCAATTTGCGATTAGAAAGTGTGCATTACACTTCAAAATTCAATCTACAATCAGAAAGTGTGTATTAATCAAGTATGAGAGGAGAGGGAGTGAATTAAAGAAGATTATTAGAGTATTTTAGAAAAACTTCGTGGATATTTACTAATTTAACCAATTTTCTTAATCTATAAATTATGTAATTATGTTCTCCATTAAGTATAAGAGGAGAATTATTTGAGATTTTTCCTCCTAGCATACTTTCCTTTCTAATTCTCTTTCCATAGAATGAACAAGGTATTTTGAGGATGGAGCCCATACTCAAACCAGAGTCCAAGAATTATTCATAAAAGCATACAGAGAGATCATAAAACAAAATTAGAAGACATCTCCTTACTCCTACTTAGTCGCATGTTGAACATCAGGGTTCCTTTTCTCTTTTTTAAGGAATGGATTCTGCAAATTTCAGTACAAGAAGTCAATTGCAATCACCGAAGGAAATTAAAATCAGGCCTGCTTAATGCCAACAGCCAGTAATACACTCCATAGCAGCGGCCAGAGACTCAAATAAATCTCAAATCATTAGAGTTGGACAGAATTTACTACAGAGAAAGCAAAATTTATAATCTACCATGAGCATATCATCTTAGAATTACTCGTTCTTATTTATTCGACATTTCATTCCACGAACATTTATATTCTGTGTCTTTTTCTAATTAACAAAATCAAGGAAACTGTATAGGCAATTGTATATTTCCTTGCAGGTTGGATAGTTCTGCAATCTGTTTATTGGGTCAATCAATGCAATCTCCAAGTGTGATGTACAAATATGTCTAGGTGACAGACTTAAGAGAACGAGGTCCAATTCTATTACTTATATGCATTGCTTGAACCAATATGCACACACAAGCCAAAACAAATTGTCACATCTCCCTGTTTCCAGTTATGTCTGTTCAGTCTTCAACTTAAAAAGCCTTAGGTCAGATAAGGCTGATGATACTGAAGTTTCAATTACAGCTAGCACAGCAATCAAATCAATCAATTAGAAAGAGACTTTCATGCAAATGACCTAAACAAAAATACAGTTGATTTCAGTAGGGTGTAGAATATTGTCACTAATACTTATCTAATGCATCAAACCAAAACAAAGACAAAGTGATAATTTAATAGCAAACTAAGAAAAACTAAAAGGATAGCACTTAACATCTTCGTCATTCATGAGCAATGTTAGTTTTGTGTAAGAATTACAACTTGTCATGGTTGATGTGTATGCCGTTGATGTATATGCCCAGTCCCATAGGCCTGTTGTGACATGGCTTGGTGTTTAGCTACCTACCTACATATAATCTAGAGCTAATAAAATGCAGAACAAAATGAGATCAGATTGTTGCAGTACTCTATTCTCTCCTAAACACTAGCATATACAATGAACTCTGGTTGTCTTCTCAATAGATGGTTTTACATTACCCATATGATAGTATGAAAATAATGTTAGATGTAGAACGACATTGCTCAGTTATACAGAGGTAAGGAGATCCTAGAAGAAAAGGAAAGAAACCAAAGTGAAACATAGGAGATGATAATAATAGCCACAGAAAACCGCCATATCTTATAAACAACATAGAAAGCAGTTATGACATTAATCAAAGGTATGCAAGCAATCCAACAAAATGCCATTACACAGATACCTAACATGGCAAGACATAAGATCACCCCAATCATAACTCAACTACCACCTCATTCAAATTAATATGATGAGCACACCCATAGCAGAAATGGAAACAGTCCAAGTTTGCAGATTATCAACTGCAAGATATTTGATAAAATTAATTAGTGCCCATTCAAATGATCAAATGAAATAATATTACCAGAACTTCGACTTGGCGCGAACTTCGTTCGTAGCCCAGAGTTTCATTCGGTAGATCTTAGGGGTGTTCATCGGCTTCTGTGGGCAGAGCTCTCCCAACGACCTGGTACCGGTGGAACTGCAGGAGCAAGCAGAGAAAAAATCAAATCAGCTGAAAAAATTACATTTATTTGGTTGCAATGAAAACAGAGGAAAATACAAGAAGATTGAGTATCCAACCAAAAAACCAAATAAAAAATTCAAATAGATAAGAAACAAATGTTAGCCTCAATGATATCTCCTTGCTCCTCCACTTTCTCGCCGCCGCCGATGATAACATTCAGGCTCCGGTAGCTTGGAAGACGCGAAGCCGTCATCTCGAATGATATCTCCTTGCTCCTCCACTTTCTCGCCGCGCCGCCGATGATTCTTCCTTCTTGGCTCTGGCAGAATCGTCTACTACTGGCTCCACTGCTGAAGATTCTTCCTTCTTGGCTCCGGCGGAATCGTCTTGCAGGTAATCAAATTAGAAAAGTTTCATTGAGTAATGAAGGGAAGGAAATAGGGGCAACAATGTAATTTAGTGTTTGAACTTAATACATGAAGGTCTTAGGACCTTTATGTGACTTTTCTTTAGCCTATTTAAAATTGTCTTGGTTAATTGGCCCTGAAGGGGATTGTCCCATCCCTAATATCGCTGTTGTGCGACCTCGTTGTCTTCTCTCTGAACTCGCTATCTGAACGTCGAGACCTTCTTCTGATCTCCTTCCGCCGCGGCCTCACTCCTCTGCCACAATCTACCTCCTTCGCTGCGGCGACTTTGAGCACATCTTTTAAACTCCTTGCTGCTGCGAATTTGGCCACAAGCTCTTTTAATTTGCCTCTACGGCTCACATGTTAAAACTTTAAGATCACCTTCAAATATAAAAATAAATTATTTAACCCTAGTTTAATTGGTTAGAAATTCCAGTATAGAATTATTTATAGACTAATTATAGAGAAAATTCATTATAGAATCTTCTATAAATTAAATAACAAAAGTGAATCGATTAAAATACATTTATATGTCTATTAACAAAACTCAAAACTGCAAAATCCTAACTCTAAAATATTCTCTATTCATTATAAAAGTAGTATCATTATAAAGATAAAATCATGTAGAATAAATTTTATGAAGGGAATTTAATGGGAAAAAAATGATTTTAAGTACCTTATTGATTCTCAAAAGTTTGTCTAAGCTTAAAAAGAAAAAAGCCAGACGAACTAATGGAAGAAGAAAAGGAGGAAAAGTGGACATGAGAATATATTAAAGGGTGTGGGCATATATATATATATATATATATATATGTATGTATGTAGGTATGTATGTATATATATATACACACATAGATACACACACATATACACACACCCTTTGCCAGGCGAAAGAGACAAAAGCAAAGAATCCGGAACTAGCTATAATCCTTCTCTTAATTATTACACACACATATATAATTTTTAAATTCATTTATCTTTTATAATATAGACAAAACTCTTAATTTTATACTTGTAATCCTTCTCTAAACCTAATTTTACCAAAAATCTTATTCTAATAGCACTTAATTACTATAAAAAAAATTAGGATGCTACAAAAACAAAAGATGTTTGAAAGGAATGGAAAAAAAATTATAGAGAAGATAAGAGATTAGTTGGGGCCAAATTATTGGCCAAAATAAAATATTATATAATAAATACATATATATATATACTTAATAAATTTTAGAAGGTCTGTTGGGGTTAGCTGGCCAAGGTCTGGTTCTGCCATTGACGGTAGGTCCTATATATTTAAATTTTAGTACTGTACATGTAAATAATAGCTCATTTTGTGAAATTTCCAGTCGGATTTTTTCTGTCCGTTTCGGTTTTTAAGAGAATTTCCAAGAGAAACTCAAGTGATGAAAGTAAACAAAATAATCAGAATCTATAATGTCGAAGAAGATGAAGCAAATAAAACGGGGATTCATTGAATAAAATATCACAACAAAATATAATCGTGAAAATATGCCGCACATTCTATCTTATTCAACAAAGCAAACAGTAAAACAAAACATATATAATTGATTCTAAATTAAAGGAAAACAAAATCACTTGATTTGAAGCATAACATAAAAAAACCACTTGAGAAATTATCTGAGGGAAAAAAAAAAGTAAATTTCTCTAAAGAAAATGTTTGCAACAGAAAATTTAAAAGGGAGTTACTATTGTCTTGCAGTATTGAAGGTACAAATACACGTATACAGACATCACATGGCAAACTGAAACTTCTATTACTATGCCTACTCTTAAGTACTAAGTACACGTTAAAGTAATAAGTTCATACAATAATAGGCTGGAAAAGCAACGACATGATGTTATTCTTAGTCTCAAGATTTTGAATGCTATGGGCATCTCCATATTGGTACATGCATAATGACATCCTTCCAATGTTTAAAGCAACGTCAATGAAACTCTTGAATTCTGGACAAGTGGTAGCTTCTTTATTCATCTTCTTCCAAGTTTCGCTTATCAGCCAATTTATATGCCCTCGAGCATCAGCTTCAGAAGCCCCCGTTTCATTCATATACCACTCAATTGATTTAGGTATATCACCTGTCTCCTTTTCACGCTATAAATAATAATAATAATAATAAAATGTGGTAAAAAAATTAATATCATATTTCATCAAATTCTCAAATAGTTAAATAAATAATACAAAGCAGAGAAGTGGATGTTACAGACTTCAGAGTTTAGGGGTTGTTTGGCTTTGACGAGGGAATTAAGTATGCAGAGGGAGTGGGGAACTTAGTTGCGATACCTAAATTGATATAAAGCAGAGAGATGGAAGGGGAAGAAATAGAAGACAAAGCAGAGAAGAGGCAGAAGGAGAGGAGAGAAAGAGAGGGAAAGAGGGGAAGGAGGAGAGAGGAGGCCAAAAAACACCAATTCTTATTCATCAAAGGTTGAGTACGACTGGTAACCCTAGCTCTATATATAAAGCTCTATAAATATTAACATAAGAAAATCCTAACTCAAATCCTAGTCATAATGAAAGACAATAATAAATATACTTTCTCAATATTAAAAGAAAAATAACCCAATAAATCTCAAATCTAATGGATAAATGTCCTTATTCAAATCCCTAACAGATACCCCATATTAATATAGTAAAAAGGTTTCGTTGAATCAGGGTGATTTCATACAATAGGCTGGAAAAGTAACGAGATAATACTATTCTTAGTCTCAAGATCTTGAACGCTATGCGCATCTCCATGCTGGTACATGCATAGTGACATTCTTCCCACGTTCAATGCAACATCGATGAAACTCTTGAAGTCTGGAGAATTCGCAGCTTCTTTATTCATCTTCTTCCAGGTTTCACATAGCAACGAATTTATATGCCTCTGAGCATCAGTTTCAGAAGCCCCAGTTTCATTCATGTAGCACTCAACTGATTTAGCTATATCACCTGTTTCCTTTTCACGCTAATAATAATAATAGTAATAGTAATAATAATGTGATCAGAAATTAATATCATATTTCAAGAATTTCTCAATATAATTAAGTAAGCAATAAAAGGGATATTGTCAAGATACCTTGGAAGTTCCCAGGTCATTGGTAAGGCGTAAAATGATTGATGAAGAATAAATAATGTCATGATATTCATCCAAGGACTTTAGTTGGCTTGAATTGGCAAGTACAACATAAGCATGAACAAGTATGACAGGGGCACCAATTGAAATCCACGCATTTTCTAAGTACTCATGTAGGCTTGGTTTATAGCCATTACGGTACCATTTTGCTTCAACCAAATATGATTTACAAAGATCAGCCCACTGAAAAAGAAAATAGGAAAAATAATTAACATTTGAAGTAAAAGAATATAATTAATTACCACGATCTGCTAATTTTGATGATATATATGCCGAACTAAATCAATGAATATAATTAAACATACCACTTTCTTGAGGTATGGAATGGTGTTGTGTCCTTTCTCTTTAAGGACATCAAAAGCCACTTCATTGACAAAATTATAAAGTGCAAGGAAGCATATTTTCATGTATTCTGGAAGGGAATCGATGGCATCTATATCCCATCTACAAAATGTTGATCAACGTGTTAAGAAAATTACAAGGAGAGGAATTAATTCAATTACTGTATGTACGACAAAAAATGTACTCAAAGCGCTCACCTGTCAACGACTTGTGTGAAAACTTCTAATTCTTCTAATTCGCCACAGGTTTCATAGATATCATCAATTGTAGTTACGACTGCATTAACCTTTGCTGCCACTCTTCTATAATATCCGAATTGTGGTTCCACAGCAAATGCCACTGTCCAAACGAAGTTCTCCACCATTCTATCCCTTAAAAAGCTCAACTTTTCTCCGAGTCCGAGTCTTTTCCACCACCTTTACATTTAAAACGCATGAAATTCTTAATAAACTTTTAGATTTACAATAAAAATAAAGCACAATGAGAAATTTGTTTGAGATGCGACACTAATAACTTTTTTATTACAAGCATATATATTCACAAGGGAGAGCCCGGTCCAAGAAAGACTAGCATGTTGAGTGGGAGAGTCTCTTGAACTCATAAACCAAACTTCTTTTGTGAGACTCAAGATGTGGGACTCATAATAATTTACCCTCGTTCGAGAGTTGATGTCCCAGCTGCTCCACCCACAGCACTTCATCTGGCTGTTGCAAAACCTTTCATTGGTAGCCCTCTTTGTGAAAAGCAACATCTCAATTAAAACACCAATATTAATAACACAAGTCTTAAAGGAAAGCTCAATCCCAAAACATTAGCTTGTTGGATGGAAGAGTCCCTTGAACTTATAGACTTAATTCTCTTGTGAGATTCTCTGTTGTAAGACTCATAACATGATATTACTTGAATTTTCCATCCAATATATTGAAAACAAAAGAAATAGTTGTAAGATAACCGAAAAAGGTGAAATGTTCCAAGTAGAAAGTAGATTGACTATTTTCATGCACACATACATAGAGATACACATACATACCTAGATGCATGTTTCAAATCTTCTTGGTATTTGGCTTGTACAATGTTGAAATCCAATTTAGCAAGCTTAAGCAAAGCAGGGCTCATATTCTGTCTTCTTTCATAAACACCGATGAACCATCGAGCTTCCAATCTCTTTATCCTCCAATGTAGCGGAATCTCAAGGGCATGATTAACTAATAGTGATATCTCGTTGTCTTCCTTGTTTTCATGGACAAATTCTTTGAGATAAGTTGAGCTAAAATTTCTAGCTTCATCAAGTATTATTTCACCTTCCATTGAAAGAAATGAGGCTTCATACAATGAAAGCATCCCCATGATATCAACCGAAAGCTCAGAATGAAAGTTGCCCTTATCATCAAGAAATCCTTTAAATACATCTAGAAACAACCAAGCAAATTAAGCCATGTTAGTTGTATAAAGACAAGTATATTCTTAACAAAATTTAGCGAATTGCGGATCAATTAAATACCTGATGACACATCATATCCGTGTTGTTTTAAGAGACTGAATTCAAGAGCCGTTGCATATAAATTATTGTTGGTCTTTAATGTGTCCTTACTTTTTTTTGTAAACACTTTCTATGATGTTGCTTATTTCAAGACCAAAATAACGATCCACTCCAAGTCTTTGCAAGATATCAATAAGCTCAAGTTGATTCATAGGATTTTCCAAGTTCGAGAGCATCACTCTTACTTCTTCTTTCAGCCGATCAATTTCTTCTGCATATGATTTTTCCTGTAAAAGTTTCACATTTGCTCATGGTTAACGAGCTATAAAATTTATAAAACCTACATACATATATATAATACCCATAAAACAAAGAAGTAACGTTATGAAGAGCCAAGTGAGTATGAATATTATAAATAAATCATACCTTAAAATCACTAGTTAGTGACTGGATATAATCGTAGGGCCAAATTGAAGGTTGGAAAATTTTTGCTGATAGACTAGAAGTATTGTTTTGATCGGAAGTGATAATCGAAGAAGCCTTACATTGGATATCACAAGGAACGCAAGAGCTCTTTTTTCTTGAGAGCGATGGAATATTTTTGTTTTTGAAGAGAGTAGTGTTTGGAAGTAAGGTGAATTGACTGAGAGCCATTGGCATTGTTTGAGAGAGATGAAAAAGCTTATGCCTCTCACTAATTATTCCTTTCTTTCAATGTTCCGTGTTTAGCAGAAGCCATTGCTCTCTATTTATAATGGGTATTAAATCTTATTTAATATTTGCCACAGAAATCTTTTAAGACACACATAATTATTACGTTTGAAAAGTGTCACTGTCAAAAAATCACCGCCAGGTTTTTAATCCAAAGCAAACAAACATTTAAACGCCTAAAGTTTCTTAATAACCACATCATGTTCCTTATGGTCATTCATGTCTTTCATTACTGCCAAGTCCCGCATTCTTTTCAGCCATGCATCACTTCACAAAATTCTGAGCAAAAAAAAGGGCATAATTATTACGTTAGAAAAGTCTCACTGTCAAATTTACATCTACTCATCAACGTATTCCACAAACTCACTACTACAAAAATGCTAAAAGACGACCTAAATAAGACCCAATTAACGTCCCTTTACTGAGGGACGTCTTGGAGGGGGTAGAGGAAAATTTTAAATTTGGCGACCTGATCTTAAATAAGATCGCCTTATTAAGGCGACCTGATTCTAGATCAGGTCGCCTTATAAAGGCGACCTGATTTAAGATCAGGTCGCCTTATTAAGGTTAATAAGGCGACCTGATTAATATTGAGTTCGCCTTAAAGGCGACCTGATTTGTAATCAGGTCTTCTTATTACTTACATTAAGGCGACCTGATTGTAATTTCAGTCGCCTTAATGGTTCATAAGGCGACGATCATTAATTCGGTCGCCTTTGTTGCCTTTTTTTTTTTTTTTTTTTTTTTTTTTTTTTTTAATATTAGCTACATTTTAATTTTTCCTCATACATTCTTTTGGTAACAATGAGATAGGAGATTAGCTACCAAGTTTTGGATCATATAAGTGTAGTAAAATCTGAAGTAAAATAATACAGTAAACTTGGAAAGACACAAACTAGACAATAACACCAAACTTGGAAAGACACAAACTATCAATAGGATTACAACTATGAGATATCTACCAAGTTTTTTGCATCGCCGAAACCACCAAGCAACACAAGAATCACACTAACACAATACATAAACACAATATATAACACCAAACTTGAATATTTTGAACAGACAAAACATCAAATAGATACAAATGAACAACAGTAGCAAATTTGAATCACTAACAAAATAACATACTAATCATGCTCACTATACTAACTAGGCTATGTGTTGAAGAAGATGTCTAGCTATCATGTCTCGAACCGAATCGATCTCATCCCGCAAGTACGGATCCCTAGTACCCATAAACGTAAATTAGAAAACGTGGAATAAGATAAACCAATTAAGTGAAGGAAATAATTAACAACTCAAGTACAACAACAAAAATTCAATAAACTTGAGAATCACAGGCGATTACGTACTTTTTGAAAATTTTGAACACGTCCATTTGTAACGATGGATTGCATCCAATTCATAACGTAATATCCGCACTCGGTGCTCCTGGTTGTTGATGGCACTATAAATCAAAGGCAAATTGTTAAAAACGAATAAAGGCATATCGAAAGCTACTGTGTCAATGAAATAACTTGAATTGAAACTACTCACCGTCGATTTATACCCTGCTTTTTTGCATTGATAAGCTGTCTATACGTCTTGAGGCCCCTATCATTAAAATGGAAATTAACAGACATATTAAACCATTCATTTAAAAAAAGAATCGATGATTCAGACAAAAATGTACTTACTCGGAAAACATGGTTTTCATATCCTCGTTTGGAGTGCCACCTACTGAATCGAACCAATAACAAGAGTTCTTTCCAGGACAAACAACACACAGCGTCCAATGACCACTACAACATATACGTATTAATATTAAATTAAGATAAGAAAGCAATTTATTCACAAAAATCTTATATAGACAAAACAAAAGTACGCACCTTTCATGTATTGGCGCTAGATAACAAGACGATTCTCCGCGCCCATTGTTAAACCAATATAAATTGACCTCCTGGGTAACGTATTTGCGAGCCGAGTCGTGCATCCAGGACATAAGTATCCATACGAACCCGCTCGCTTTGTCTTGGCGCATAATTCATAAGCGAGACACTATGAAATGAAATGATAAATGTTATTGAAAATATTAAACAAAAACAAGAGTACTAACATAATTAAAGGGTTAAAAAAACTTACGGGATTGCAAGTTGAAGAAACTGTATATCTAAACAATCCATCGTCAAAAACTCCGTCAAATCTTTCTTGTCAAATGTTATCGGATATGTCTTTTCTGCATCGACAATGCCCAGAGGCATCTGCAAGCTTATAAGGCCGATGTCCTTGTACAACTCTCGCAGCTGTGCTAAGTAAGTAAATAAGCCCGCAGCTTGTTCATCCTATGAAAACATAAAAAACATATTATGAGTGAATGAGCAATATAATGAAAATCAATCGGGAAACAACTCATACTCAATCATCTATGTATTTCCTACCATCGGAGGTGTCGTCCCCATCTCAATAAGATGAGCCGGCCAAAGGATGAACCATGTGATGGCAGCGCCTAGTGTGGTAACCTCCTCGTCATCAATCGGGACGACTGCTCTTCTTCCCCTCTCGCACACTCGTCACAATCACCCGACGTTGGGATTCTGGAATTTGCTTGCCGTGGTGTTTGTCTTGTTCTGGGTAAACAAGACCATCGGCAACAATCCACGGTGTGGGTCATCCAAATATAGAGTGCTGGGGATCCTCGGGGATTCGTCGGTTGTACGTTGCTGTTGTACCATAGCTTGCATTTCACCCCGTAGTTGTGCCATAACCTCATTTATGAGGTTCGCTCGAATTTTGGCTTCAAGCTCCTGATGGCTCTCTTCGGCATACAAACGTGAACGCCATCCGAAATATTTTGCGACACTCACTCCCCTCGTCTCCCCTCGAACAAAGATCGGGGTAATCCGCTTCCCAATCGCCGTTTGCAAAATGTCCCGCCGTGTACACAGCGTGAATGAGCCTTGGCTGCTCTGTTTGCTCAAGTGAATCCCGTACCATAAGATTTTTCATAAATAATAACTAAACTCTTATATAGTATGAAACAACGAGGCTATTTAATACTTCTAATTCAACTACTTACAATCTTTGAGGCAACTGCAACAACATCTTCATTGATGAATTTGTCACCCTTCATCCTCGCACTTTCCATTTTTTGTGACGAGGAGGCCGGGGCCCTGGATAGCAGTGGAAGGATCAGATTGGGAAGCTTCCTTCATTCGTAGCTCTTCCTCCATCATCTTTCGTTCCAGCTTTTCGTAGCCACCTCTAGACAAGCAATGCGGATACTTATTTTTCGCTTGCCTCTCTCTATTGGCTTGGCTTGTTTCCTGTGACACGAATTCAAACAAAACTGATCGTACGAATATACTTTTTTGTCAGCTTGTTCTTAAAATCCTTCCAACGGAGATGAACTTCGCCCATCCAATGCTTGTTCATGGCCTTAGTGTTAGGGACATCAAATGTTTGCTTTGCAAGGTGAAAGAGAATATATGAAAGAAATCAAGTAATAAGACTAAAGATACAAATGCGAGATATATCGAAAGTGAGATACCAAAATGCGTGTCCAAATCAACTCCTTCGTCTTCTCGGAACGAACTTCCAAGCCGAGTAAACAATACGCACTTTGCTTCGAGCCATATAGCCTAAATAGCTAATGAAGGCTGTCTTCCTCTCTCGCTAACCGGATTCATATTTTCATCGAACTCCACATGCAAAGATCATCTTTTCGACATCACGGCGAGCAATTAGCGCACCCATGTGTGTGCTACCTCTCCCCTTTCATCGAACTCCACATGCAAACGTTTTTCTCCACATGCATCACATCAAGACTACGCCAATATGGAAGATCAAAGAAAATTGATCTCTTCTTCCATATATTCTTCTCACTCGTCTTCCTTTCTTTGCTTACCCAATATGACATTGATATGTTTCACCCGACTATAAACGTCCTCTCGGTTAATGCCTTTGGAGCCGTGCTTTCTGCTCCGGTAAGCCGTTAAAACGCTTTCTTAACTTACGATATGGGTGGAACCGATGAAGAAACCTCCGTGACCGAGGTAGACCGTCTTTTTTCCGTGCTTTAGTTGATGGAAGTTTGTGTCTGCTTCACATATTGGACATGCTTTTTGCCCCTTCACACTATACCCTGACAAATTTCCGTATGCAGGAAAGTCGTTTATCGTGGTAAAAATCATTGCACGCAACTTGAAGTGCTCCTTCTTATATGCATCAAACACATCTACGCCTTCCTCCCACAACTTCTTCAAATCCTCAACCAAAGGCGCCAAGTACACATCGATATTGTTCCCCGGGTTGTTTTGGTCCGTAAATCATCATAGAAAGCATCACATACTTGCGTTTCATACATAGCCAGGGAGGTAAGTTGTATATTACAAGGAGAACCGGCCATGCACTATGGGTGCTTTAAGAGTTCCATACGGATTGAAGCCATCTCGTACAAAGCCCTAGCCGAAGGTTTCTTGGCTCACCGCCAAATTGAGGGAACATTTCGTCTATTTTCTTCCATTACGGAGAGTCACCGGGGTCCGAAGATATTTTCCATCGGATATTCTCTCATCGAATGCCATCTCAACTTCTTCGCCGTTGCTTCACTAGTAAACAGACGCTTAAACCGTGGAATTATTGGAAGATACCGAATGCCTTCAAAGGTTTCCTTTTTGTTGTCTGCTGCTCTCCGGAAACACTAACTTTCTTCACTTTGTATCGTGAAGTTTTACACTTCGGACAATGCGAGGCCTTCGTACTCGTTTCGTACAATATGCAGTCATTAGGGCAACTGTGTATCTTTTTATACTCCATACCCATCGTAGACAAGATTTTCTTGGCCTCATACATACGATTTGGAAGTACATTATCATCGGCAACATATCACACAACAATTCAAGCAGCGACGAGAAACTGCTATCGGTCCACCCACAAGTTGCCTTTAAGTTGACCAAATGTAAGGTCGCAGTCAACCGTGTATACTTAGTACACCCAGGGAACAAAGGTGTCTCTGCATCACTCCGCACGCTTTCATATTCACCCGATTGTGCAAAAGATTCTGCCTCAACATCATTAATCATTTTCTCCATTCCATCATCATCATCTACCTCAACTTCATTTGCGTGGGACGCACCGGTACTTACTTCCTCACCATGCCATATCCATGTTGTGTATCGAAGGTGTATTCCATCACAAAGTAGGTGGTCCCTTATATCAAGAATAACCCTTCGACTCCCATTTAAACAATTAACACATGGACAATAATACATCCCATTTTTTGTGGCCACATTCCTTCTAGCAAATTCAATAAACTCTTCCACCCCATTCTCATATTCTTCACTAGTTCTCAACGCATTCATCCAACTATGACCCATTTTATTACCACCTACGACATTTCCAACAATAGTCAAGTTCATGTCAATTTCAAGAACGACATGCTTTCTTTTTGAAGGAAATTTCGGCAAGATTTCCCCTTAAAAGTAAGACATCCCAAAATTTCAATAACAACCAATTTCAGTTTAATTCAACAAAACTTACTAACTAAAGCAATTCGAACAATATCAACTATTAAATCCAACAATTTCTTCAACTAACGAAACATTGGAATTATTCGTACTAACATATACTTCAATGGTAATGGAAATGGAAAACCATGAAGCCATCACTTGTTTAATCAAGTTCACGTAGTTCATATGGCTAATTATCTATCCTAATTAGCTAAGGGACACAATTAGTCTTTGTGTTTGACTAATGCTACTCTAATAATAGCCAATACCACCGACAAACACTACATTGATCTTCCCCTAAAAACTTACCAAACATTTAAAATATAAAGAATTACAATTTCATATCGCAAGCATGAATAAGTTTTCATCCATCCAAAGCAAACTCGAATTAAAAGATGCCCAATACTTCTTAGTCATTAACATGAAGTCTACCAAAAGCAAAAAGATTGAATAGCTATTGGTGATTGACCGACTAATTAAATACGGTAAACAAAACAACTCCATTTGGATACAAATACAATACATACTAAATCTTAAGGGCGGAGAGGGAAATTAAAGTAAGAAGAAATTAGAAAAGTTTCCCCTCACAAAACTTAAATATATATTGGTGATTGACCTTGTTAATTTTTATGGCCTATTGAGAGTCTTTGATACGTAGGAAGCATTTGAATTGGAAAGCAACCATCCATCTCCTCTCTCGCTAGTTACTTTAAGCTCATTTTAATTAGCTCAAGTGAAAGTTGCATGTGTGTGTGTGTAGTGGGAATTAACGTGAAGAGAAATATAATAAAAGGTTATACGAGATATGGTAGCAAATCTTCGTTAACTACATCGGACCACGTTTTTAGTAAAATCATGAATAGGAATAATGAGACACGTACCCAATTCCCAAAGAAGTTTGGCGTCACACGCAGCTTGAGAAGGAGTTTGAGAGATCACCGTGTCTGCTATAATCCATGAAGCTAAGAAGCGAAGAAACTTTACTGGAAACTTTTAATTTTGTTAATTAATTAATATTTGACACCCACGAAAAAATGCAACAAAACAAAACAAAAGAAAAAAGGGAGAGGTATCCACCTTTAATTTTGCTCATTAAAAGTAGAGAAAGGAGGTGGTGAGAAATATTGTCAGTTTATTAGGGCAAATGAGGAATCCATATCAGATCTAGCTTGCAATAATATATTTGGTCCCGTTGTTGAAAAGGTGCATAAATAAAGACAAAGCATTCACCAAAAAATAGAAAGGAAAGGGAAGAAAACAGAAGAGAAGCAACAGAGACATCAAGTACAAGTTGCTTAAATTGAAGAACAAGGTGAAAGATCCACATGCATCTATTTATAAGCTAAGCCGGTCGTTATGTGCAATTAGTATGGGCTAGAGCATATGTTTGATTATATGTTAAATATGGAGTCCCTTCAATTTACAAAGTGCATGCACGAATCTCTTTTTGCTCGAAAGTGCACTGAGAATCTCTACTACACCCTAGAATGATGGTTTTGAAGCTTACCTCAGTCCAAAATCAGGTTTGCATGTCCAAAAGGTGCCTCCTTCAAGCTCGAACTTCTTCTCCGTGAATCTCCTCCTCACGACCTCTCTCTGTCTCTGTATCTCTTTTTTTGTTGTTTCCAGAACCGAAATGAGGACCTAGGGGGAGTTGAAGTGGTTTTAGTGGAGTGGAGTTGGCCGGAAGCACGCAGTCGATTTGCGCGGCGCAGTGGAGGTAGGAGACGCCTGCGAAAAGGGAAATGACAGGGACGGCGCGGAGGGAAATGACGAAGGGTTTAAAATTTCGACTCGAAGTGTGCGTGGATTTGATTCGTTTTAGGTTTAAAAATGAAAAACTGGTGACCTGAATTTACATTCGGGTTGCCCATTGTGGAAAATTGGCGACGATTGTAAATCAGGTCGCCAATTTTGAGGACCTGATTTAAAATTAGGTTTCCAAAATTGGCGACCTGATTTTATATCAGGTCGCCAATTTTTCACGCAAAATTTAATAAAATGGCGCAAACAAAAATACTCCCACATATTTCCCTCTGGCGCCAAAATATTTGGCAGATTTTAGACGTCTTGAAAACATATCGGGACACCAAAAATTAATTTTATTCCAAAAAAAAATTACCATGGCGCCAAACAAAATTCTTATATTTCTTATCGCGGAAGCGGTTAAAACGTCCTAAAAAAAAGCTTAGAACGCCTAAAATCAATTTTAGAAGACCTAAATATTAATTCGGGACGTTGCACACTCATTTTTCTCATAATTATCATTTTTTACTACCTATTTTTTATTTAGGACGTTTTTTAGGGTAGTAATATCGAATTTTTGTAGTAGTGACTATATTCCTTATAGTTTGTCTTTCAATACTACATCTTGTTCCTAAGAAAATATAGAGACCAAAGGCATTTGAAAATACCATAAAAATGTTTCAACCACATGCACAAACAGGTGCAACCATCCAACCAAACAATCAAAGCTACAAGTTTAAAATAAAGACCAAAGGCGGTTGAAAATACCGAAAAATGTCTTTTGACCATGAACACGTTTTCTCTCACACTAGGCCTCCAAACTGTAACACCCCGTTTTCGTAAACGTTTTCTTGCCGTATTTGATCAGAGTTGAGCAGTCATAAATTTTTTTCGATTTAAAATGGAAACAGAGTCACTGAATAACAAGCATAATAATATGTCTGGTAGTCATAAGTAGTACAATCATCCGAATATTTTTAAACAAAATAGACTACAATTTATTTTCTTCATCTTCTTTCCTATGCCGGCTCCTTACCCTTCACCACGTCCCGAACTCCTCGAGATCCACGAAGCTATATTAACACCGAGATCCAATGCCCATTGGATCTCGAATAACTGATTAACCTCATGCTTATGTAAACAGTATATGCATGGCAAATATTCACAACATTTTCACGATATAAAACACATCCCAACATATCAGGCAATAACATTACACAACCCCTGCAGTATGTATGTCATCCTAGTCTGCACACTCTACGGTGCCACAATGTACAGTCGTGTCCATAGCGCTAGGAAAACTCTAAACGGTGTTAACAATAACATAACCCGTGTACTCATAATTCCACCATTTTTAAACAAACAGAATCTCAGTATATGAACACAGCAAACACATATAGCATACAACAAACATCAGATTAAGGTTACAATACGCGTCCGTACCTTTTCAGCGGTACAACGGTACTTTTACCAAAAACGAAAAACAGCGGGTGAAACAGCGGTATGTCGGCGGTACAACAGCGGCTCGACAGCGGTACGATTAACTCAGATATCCTATAAGGATAATATTTAACAATATTTAGAAGCATAACAGGCATTTTAGGTACAAATTACCATTTTGCCCCTGGCTCCCCTAATTGGCGGAATTTCGCCAGAGCTTCGCTGTTTTCACTCAATCTCTCCAGAATTTTGACAGATCTCTTCCCCCAATAATATTTTCGAAAATAATACTTTATTTACCCCTCAATATGATATCTACACTATCTTGAAAATTTAAAGATAAATATAGCATTCCTACTATCTCTACTGAAAGAACTACCGAAACTAAAGACTAAGGACCGAAGAACTTACCCAGGGCTCGGCTAGAATTTCTCCAGGCTCTTCCTTCTCTCTAAAACCTCTCTCTAATCTGAATTTTTGGTGTGAGAAATGAGAAGGGATGGCTTGCTATTTATAGACTTTTTCAGGTTACTATTCATTCTTTAATCTCGAGTTTTTGGCCGTTGGATCTAGGGTTTTGGAAAAACTCCATCTTGACCCTCCACTCCTATGTGCCGACCTCCATGCACCATTCCCAAGGAGAATTGATGTCATGCATGACATCACAAGCTCTTGCTTTATGGCCGTACCGATAAAGTTTCCGGTTCGGTGCCCTTTTCGCGCAATCTTGGAGAAACTCAAAAATCTGATAGCAAGACACTGAAGTTTTATTCTTTCTCTTCAAAACTACTTGGGTTAACTAAATTTTTGATCCCGTTAAGGGTATTTCGTAGTCTGCTGAAGATTTTAGGACATACGCCATCGGTTATGGAAATGACTTCTGGTAGAACCAGCGTCTGGACAAAAATTCACTGGTTCGTAATATGTTCTGACCTAGGAAACCTAATCCCTGGTTTGTCACAACTAACTTGTTTTCTATAGGTTCTCACTTCTACTATCTGTCATATTTCTGATTTATCCTGTATCTTAATGACTCATTTGCTTTCAGAAATTACTTCGGAGACAGCTCACTCCGAGGTAGAATTTCATTGGTTTATAAAAAGTCCAGATGACTTAGACTAAATCCCTATACCTTGGTGTAGGATTTAATTTCTATCCATTCTCAAATGTCCTGTTGGCTCTTTACCATATATAATATTATTTTAATCAAAATATCTAGATATTTATTTATTTTTCTTTTATTTTTTATTTATTTTTCTAAGCATACAATTTTTTTTTTTTTTAGTTTTATTTATTTATTTATTTCAATTTAAGCCCTTATTTAATATTTTTTCTAATTCATTTATCTTATATTTTAATCCAAGTAATTAGCCATTAATTACTTAATTAGCCATTTACTAATTGTTGATAATTTTATTATTTAGGATTAACTATTATCTCACAACTATTAGACTTACATTGGTATTTTATATCCCATGTAAAATATTAAAAATACTGGGGCCAAAAAGTGCTTTTAATATTATTATATTTATGCTCTATTATTTTTCAGGGAAAAAATCCCAAAAATTATATACAACAAACTTCCCAAGTTGTTGTCAAAATTTTTGCCATATGAGATTTATCATAATATTTTCAGTCTATTTTTTTTATGGCCTATAATTGCATTTTTAGGGAGTTTTAGCTCTTTATCTCCTCTAATCTTCATAGAATTTTCCCTAAGTAATAAGATAATTATGCTCAACATTTGAGACCACATATTCACCTTTAACATTTAAAGGAATATTTATTTATAATTAATGGTCATCCGGGTATTGAATATCCAGGTATTACATTTCTCCCCCCGTTAAACAAAATTTCGCCCTCGAAATTTATTCTAGTCTAACTAAACAACTAGCCATGAATTCGGGGTATTTCTGTATCATATCTTCTTCAGTCTCCCATGTCGCCTCTTCCGGTGACAATCCCGTCCAGACCACTTTCACCATCGGAATACTCCGGTGTCTAAGCCGTCTCTCTTGACGCTCAATGATCTGTTCTGGTACGACTTCGAAAGTGTTATCATGTCGCAATTCAACGGTTTCGTACTCAATGACATGGTCGTGGTCGGATTGGTATTTCTTTAGTTGGGAAACATGGAACACGTCGTGAAGTTTGCGAGGTTCGGGGGTAAGGCGATCTGATACGCCACTGGTCCACGTTTGGCCAGGATTTCAAATGGTCCTACGTAACGAGGACTCAGCTTCCGCCATTTCAGTGTTCTACCGAGCACGGTTCGGGGATACTTTCGAAACACATGGTCTCCGACTTCAAATTCAAGAGGTCTTCTCCTCTTGTCCGCGTAGCTCTTACGTGCCTCGAGCGGCCAAGAGTCTCTTCTTGATTAACGCAATTTGTTCGGAGGTCTTATCAACTATATCCGGCCCGAGGAACTCGCGTTCTGATAGTTCCGTCCAGCATATAGGTGACTTACACTTCCGTCCGTACAACGCTTCGAATGGTGCTATTTGTATACTCGCATGGTAACCGTTGTTGTACGCAAACTCCGCCAATGGTAGATGTTGGTCCCAATGGCCTTTAAAGTCCAATACACACTCTCTAAGCATATCTTCTAACGTCTGTATTGTTCTTTCAGATTGACCATCGGTTTGAGGATGATAGGCCGTACTAAATCGCAACTTAGTACCCAAGGCTTGGTGCAATGCCTGCCAAAAACGAGATTTGAATCGCGGATCGCGATCAGAGACAATGCTCTTTGGCACACCATGGAGTCTCACGATCTCCTTGATATAGATTTCTGCTAAGCGTTCTGGGGAATAATTGACACTGATGGGAAGAAAATGTGATGATTTGGTTAGTCGGTCGACGATTACCCAGATTGCATCGTAATTTCTAATCTTGGGCAATCCCACTACCAGATCCATAGTTACGCACTCCCATTTCCATTCCGGAATCTCAAATCCTTGAAGAGGACCTGCGGGTCGTTGATGTTCAATCTTAACTTTCTGACAAGTCAAGCATTTAGAAACGTACTCGGTCACGTCCTTCTTCATTCCGGGCCACCAGAGTTCGGATTTAAGGTTTTGGTACATTTTGACAATTCCTGGATGCAAAGTATATCTACTTTTGTGTGCTTCATCCAGGATCTTTGGTCGTAATTCGTCAATAGGGGGTATGTAGGTCCGCTTCTTGTATCTGACCAAACCACTGATCGATAGGTCATAGTCCTACGTTTCGCACTGCGTGATCAACTCTCGTATCGCAATAGCTCGTTCATCGTGTTTTTGGGCTTCCTCAACCTTGTCTCTCAAATTGTATTCTCCTTGACTAACAAGAAGACTCGCAAGAAAGGCCTCTTCAGGCGCATGGAAATCTACGAAAACTTGACTTGACAAATTCAAATCCACGAAGTCTTCAAGCAACTTCGGTTCTTGAACCATCATGTGTGCTACTGCGCACCGACTTCCTACTAAGAGCATCCGCAACGACGTTAGCTTTACCCGAGATGATATTTAATCTCCCGGGTCATAGTCTTTGAGTAACTCCGTCCAGTAATGACCTCATGTTGAGTTCCTTTTGATCAAAAAGGTATTTTAGGCTCTTGTGGTCGCAGTACAATTCTATGGTTGCACTGTACAGATAATACCTCCATATCTTCAAAGCAAACACGATCGCCGCAAGCTCTAAGTCATGCGTAGGATAATTCAACTCGTGAATTTTCAGTTGACGAGAGGCATAGGCCACAACTCTGCCCTGTTGCATCAAGACACATCCCAATCCATGTCCGCTGGCATCACTATAGACCATATAGGTCTCACTCGGATCTGGGATTATCAATACTGGTGCTGTGGTCAACCTTTCCCTCAGTCTATGAAAGCTATCCTCACAGTCCTCACCCCATACAAAGGGTTGGTTTTTCCTCGTGAGCTTTGTCAATGGTAAGGCAAGACGTGAGAAATTTTGTATGAATCTACGGTAATATCCCGCTAGACCCAGAAAACTACGAATCTCCGTCACTGTCTCTGGTCTTTTCCAGTCCAGAACTGCTTCCACTTTGCTGGGATCGACAGCAACTCCGCCTCGTGATATGACATGGCCCAGAAATCTAACTTCTGGTAACCAAAACTCGCATTTGCTTAATTTAGCAAAGAGTCGCCTTTCCCTGAGTATACTCAAAACTAATTGCAGATGTTCTTCATGCTCCTCTCTACTTTTAGGATAGACAAGGATGTCGTCAATAAACACCACTACGAACTTATCAAGGTGTTGACGGAAAATTCTGTTCATGTAGTCCATGAATACAGCAGGTGCATTTGTTAAGCCGAAAGGCATCACAAGGAATTCGTAATGCCCATATCTGGTTCTAAAAGCTGTCTTGGGAACGTCACTAGCTTTTACTCGCAGTTGATGATATCCCTAACGCAAATCGATTTTGGAGAAGATGGTGGAACCAGATAGTTGATCCAAAAGATCATCAATCCTTGGAAGTGGATATTTATTTTTGATTGTTACTTTGTTCAACTCACGATAGTCAATACAAAGTTGAAGACTTCCATCTTTTTTCTTCACGAACAACACCGGGGCTCCCCATGGTGAAACGCTGGGTCGGATAAACCCTTTCTCTAATAGTTCCTCAAGTTGTTTCTTTAATTCTTGCATTTCGTTTGGCGCCATTCGATATGGAGCTTTGGATATTGAACCTGTGCTGGGCATCAGTTCAATGGCGAACTCAACTTCCCTTGTCGGAGGTAGTTCAGTGAGGTCGTCAGGGAAAACGTCGGAAAATTCGTTCACAACAGAAATGTTTTGGAGTGAAGGTTCGGCTTCCGCCTTAATTAAAAAGAATACCATGTAGGCTTGGCATCCATGCTTTAAATATCTCTGAGTTTCCGCAACAGAAAGAAAATTTAGATCTACATCAATCTTGCCTCTGCCGCGAGGAGGTGCAAAAGAAATCGTCTTGCTACCACAATCAATGATCGCGTGGTTTGCAGACAGCCAGTCAAGACCGAGAATGACGTCGATGCCATGAAGTGGCAACCGAATAAGATCAATATTCGAA
Source organism: Acacia melanoxylon (assembly GCA_019022615.1). Taxonomy (NCBI): domain Eukaryota; kingdom Viridiplantae; phylum Streptophyta; class Magnoliopsida; order Fabales; family Fabaceae; genus Acacia; species Acacia melanoxylon. The sequence continues at coordinate 3,227,349 of JAFJYJ010000045.1, read as the reverse complement.
TCCCGTCCATTGACACACGCAACACAATTTAGACATGCATCAGAAGCTAAAGTTTTAACACCAAGTGGTGTAGCTACCAACAAATCACAAGGTAGACTAAAGACATGCATCCCTAAACGTTTAGCACATTCGTAGGAAATGAATGAGTGACTAGCACTAGAATCATACAATGCTAGAAGTGAACTTCCGTTGAGGGATATAGTACCTTGGATCATGTCCGGAGACTTTCAGGCTTCCTCATGGGTCAAGGTAAACACTCGACCATGGTTCTGCGGCCTTTGTTCCGCTGCTCTCAGTGGACAATTCACGCTGATATGTCCGGATTATTACAGCGATAACAGGTGTCACCGTCCCCTCACAATTGTTACCCTGATGATACCGTCCGCATTTAGGACACGGCCATGACGCTTGAATTCTTGGGGCACTTGATTGTCCAGGTTGATAGGGCCTCTTGTTTCCTCCTCGGAAATTACTCCAAGGTGGCCTCCTTTTCTGGCCGAAGTTCCCGCGGTTGACACTGCCACGACTTGGGCCAGTGTTGCTGGAAGGTCTGGTCCTTCGCAGCCCTTTCAGGTTCCGCTCAATGAGCCGACATGCTTCAACAGCATGAATAAGATCTTGGAATTGGAGAGAAACAAGTTTCTCCCTGATTTCGTATTTGAGCTCATAAACCAGTATGTTGGCCATACTGCTCCCTTCGTCGTCCCTACGAACATGTGAAGAATACCGGGACAAGTTAGTGAAACGGGCGAAGTAGTCATCTACTGACTCCTCTTGGCCCTGTCGGATGTGTAGGAATTCCGACTCCTTCATAATCTACACGAAGCGGGGAAGTATTGCTCGTTGAACTTCTCATAAATTTTTCCCACGTGATGGGACAATAATGGAGACGTAAGGATGCTGACATGGACCTCCACCAGCGGTCCGCGTCTCCTTCCAATTTATAAATCGCCAGTTGGGCTTTGCGATTTTCGGGGCACTCCATTACCTCAAAGATCTTTTCTAATCTCAGAAGCCAGTCCTCTGCTGAGTCTAGCTTACCTCGAAAGGCTGGGGGTTTCAGTTTGCAAAACTGAGCCACCCAATACTAAGTAGTCTCCACCTCCTACGGGGTGGTTGCGATGCACAATTGCCTTTGAGCTGTGAGGGGGATGGTGATCGTTCGGTTCTTCTTCTTTTTCTTCATTGACTTTCTTCTTCTTCATCTTCTTCTTCTCGGTTTCGCTTGCCTTCCTAATCGTTCGGTACGTAATTCTTCAATCATGGCCCGTTGCTCATGCAACATTGCCATAACCTCCGGCACACGCATTTTGATTTGGCGATTTCGATCCGAGCCTGGGCTCGGTTCCGGAATGGGAATTACTCGAGGTTGTCGGCCTCGGCCCCTTCCTCTGCCTCGGCCTCTAGGAGTACCTACTCCTCTCAGGTTTGCCATAATACTCTAAGTTTATTCATTTACGAGAGACATTAGTTCCGTTAGCATAACACAGACAAGATGTACATAAATATTTCGTTTATTTATCCACATAATTCAAACCATACAACAACGGTAGAATAGTATGCATCATCATATGACCGTCATATCAACGGGTCTCACACACATAATTTTTGTCAATCCATACAGCAATCCACACAAACACACAAGCAAAATGCATATGACGTAGCTTACAAATTTTCTACAACTACTATCTCTACTTCCACGGCTTTCTTGTTCTGTTCTTCCAGAATCCATTCCATCCTTAATCTACAATCATTTAAGTTTCTAGATACTTGATCCGATATCCTCAAAGTTTCCCTCGTCTAGGATTTCATTTGTCTTCTCTACCCAATAACATGTACGAGGAAAGTGATGAAGAGTGGATCTGATCCAATCTCCTAGAGGGTATGGAAATATGTATCGGGAGTTTGTGAGATAGGAATCTTTAACTTGGGTTAGGTACTGTAGGTACTTACTTTGGTCATTATGGGAGGTTAGGCTGGCATGGCAAAGTTCCAATTGCAAGGCTCGTGTCGGGATGGCATTATCATCTAGGACATAGTTCGGTCATCCGAGTATGCGTTAGGGGTTATCAAGATTTTGGATTTCGGATAGTTAAAGTTGTCACCCACCGAGGAGTGATTGTAACTATCTCGAGCTTATGGGGTAATTTCAAACATATAGTTAGGGGGTTGGACTTGTCTTTGTGCATGGTTGTTCATATTCTTAGGATATGGTTGGTAAATGGGGCCGGGGTGGTAATCCGGCTCTCTTCGGGTGTAGGTGTATAACAATGGGATATTCTCGGGCATAGGGTGAAATATGTTCATGGGTTAGGGGTGGTTGCTCAAACTAACGGGGTTCCTTTTTACTCTAGGATAAGTCCTACGGATAAGTCCGCGCCACCTCCTTCAAAGATACATCTCATAGGGTTTATCTTTCCTGTCCATCTCTACAACACAACACAAGGTTATGTCAGTACTCTTTTCAGAAATTTGTTCAAAATCGAAAAGGCTTTTGAACCTAACTCCGTCAACCGAACAGAGTAGCCAGGTAAGTGTCTATCATGGGGGCCTCACCGTGCTAGGGTGACTGATTGGCGTACCCACATAGACTAGCCTTGCCTTCGGCACCAACTGTTCGTAATAACATAGTCAGATTCATGTCAGGAAAACTGCTTTGATACCAAAAATGTAACACCCCATTTTCGTAAACGTTTTCTTGCCGTATTTGATCATAGTTGAGCAGTCAGAAAAATTTTCAATTTAAAATGGAAACAGAGTCACTGAATAACAAGCATAATAATATGTCTGGTAGTCATAGGTAGTACAATCATCTGAATATTTTTAAACAAAATATACTACAATTTATTTTCTTCATCTTCTTTCCTATGCCGGCTCCTTACCCTTCACAACGTCCCGAACTCCTCGAGATCCTGAAGCTATATTAACAGCTGAGATCCAATGCCCATTGGATCTCAGGTAACGGTTAACCTCGTGCTTATGTAAACAGTATATGCATGACAAATATCCACAACATTTCACAGTATAAAAACACATCTCCACATATCAGGCAATAACATTACACAGCCCTTGCAGTATGTATGTCATCCCGGTCCGCACACTCTCTCTTGTGCCACGATGTACGTCGTGTCCATAGCGCTAGGAAAACTCTAAACGGTGTTAACAATACCATAACCCGTGTACTCATAATTCCACCATTTTCAAACCAACAATCTCAATATATGAACACATCAATCACATATAGCATACAACAAACATAAGATTAAGGTTACAATACGCGTCGTACCTTTTCGGCGACAACGGTACTTTTACGGAAAACGGAAAACGGTGAAACAAATGGTATGTCGGCGGTACAACAGGCTCGACAGCAATGTACGATTAACTCGTATATCCTATAAGGATAATATTTAACAATATTTAGAAAGCATAACAGGCATTTTAGGTACAAATTACCATTTTGCCCATGGCTCCCCTAATTGGCGGAATTTCGCGAGCTTCGCTAACGTTTTCACTCAATCTCTCCAAATTTTGACATCTCTTCCCCCAATAATATTTTTGAAAATAATACTTTATTTACCCCTCAATATGATATCTAGACTATCTTGAAAATTTAAAGATAAATATAGCATTCCTAATATCTCTACTCGAAACAACTACCGAAAAACTAAAGACTAAGGACCGAAGAACTTACCCGGGGCTCGCTAGAATTTCTCCGGATCTTCCTTCTCTCTAAAACTTCTCTCTAATCTGAATTTTTGGTGTGAGAAATGAGAAGGGATGGCTTGCTATTTATAGACTTTTTCAGGTTACTATTCATGCTTTGTCTGCTCAGTTTTCGGCCGTTGGATCTAGGGTTTTGGAAAAACTCCATCTTGACCCTCCACTCCTATGTGCCGACCTCCATGCACCATTCCCAAGGAGAATTGATGTCATGCATGACATCACAAGCTCTTGCTTTATGGCCGGTACCGATAAAGTTTCCAGTTCGGTGCCCTTTTCGCGCAATCTTGGAGAAACTCAAAAATCGATAGCAACTACACCGAAGTTTTATTCTTTCTCTTCAAAACTACTTGGGTTAACTAAATTTTTGATCTCATTAAGGGTATTCCGTAGTCTCTGCTGAAGATTTTAGGACAAACGCCATCGGTTACGGAAATAACTTATGGTAGAACCAAATTTTCCGGACAAAAATTCACCGGTTTGTAATATGTTCGACCTAGGAAACATAATCCCTGGTTTGTCACAACTAACTTGTTTTCTATAGGTTCTCATTTCTACTATCTATCATATGTCTGATTTATCCTGTATCTTAATGACTCATTTGCTTTCAGAGATTACTTCGGAGACAGCTCACTTCGAGGTAGAATTTCACTGGTTTATAAAAAGTCCAGATGACTTAGACTAAATCCCTATACCTTGGTGTAGGATTTAATTTCTATCCATTCTCAAATGTCTGTTGGCTCTTTACCATATATAATATTATTTTAATCAAAATATCTAGATATTTATTTATTTTATTATTTTTTTATTATTTATTTATTTTTCTAAGCATAAAATATTATTTTTTATTTTTATTTATTTATTTATTTTGAATTTCAGCCCATATTTAATATTTTTTCTAATTCATTTATCTTATATTTTAATCCAAGTAATTAGCCATTAATTACTTAATTAGCCATTTACTAATTATTGATAATTTTATTATTTAGGATTAACTATTATCTCACAACTATTTGACTTACATTGGTATTTTATATCCCATGTAAAATATTAAAAATACCGAGGTCAAAAAGTGCTTTTAATATTATTATATTTATGCTCTATTATTTTTCGGGGAAAAAAATCCCAAAAATTATATACAACAAACTTCCCAAGTTGTTGTCAATATTTTTTGCCATATGAGATTTATCATAATATTTTCAGTCCATTTTTTTTATGGCCTATAATTGTATTTTTAGGAAGTTTTAGCTCTTTATCTCCTCTAATCTTCATAGAATTTTCCCTAAGTAATAAGATAATTATGCTCAACATTTGAGACCATATATTCACCTTTAACAAATAAAGGAATATTTATTTATAATTAATGGTCATCCGGGTATTGAATATCCGGGTATTACACAAACCACAATCCCACTGTTGGGAAATACAATCCTAATATTCCTCTCTCTACTAAAATAAGTGAGACACAAGATCAAATTAGGAAGCTTTGAGAGAATACTTTTTCTAGTGAACTACAATCAGGAATCTTTCTTTTTGTTTTCATTCTCCCATTGTTTCCCTTCATTGTTATTTTTTCTTTTCATTTTTTCATTCTGTAAAATAGGAAGTACATAAATGAGGATATATATATATATGTGTGTGTGTATATATATATATATATCATATCATTTGGGCTATTCTCCACATAGGAATGGAGCCCAAATCCCAAAATACCTTCTGTTGAATGTTGTAGATGAATATTTTAAAGTGAAGCTCAACCGTACTGTGGTTAATTCATTTGATCAGAAGATTGAACTCAACGAAATCTTTCCATGGTATACATGCAAGTTCAAAAAATCACTGCCAGATTGTAAATCCAAATCCAACAAACATTTAAACGGCTAAAAAAAATTTGATAGCTACATCGTGTTCCTTATGGTCAAGCATGTCTTTCAATGCTGCCAGGTCCCGCAATCTTTTCAGCCATGGATCACCCCCACAAAATTCTGACCACAAAAACACGCATAATTGTTACGTTAGAAAAGTCTACCTCTAAAATTTTCATCTACTTGAGATAGTAGTGTTAGTATTTAGGTGTCCTAGAGACAATCCGTAAGGACAGATCAGCACCTTTTTCTACGTTGTAGTATTTCATAAATGAGCATATTTTATCTTTATTATATTTATGTCTCACCTTTATTTTAAAGTAAATATGTGATTGAAGATAAAAGCCTTAGGAATAGAATATGTGTTAATCTCGAGGATCAATGATAGAGATCATGATCATGAGGACTCGAGAACACTGTATATCTATTACCTAAAACTTGTTCCTAGTCTTGAATCACCAAGAAAGGGCATTGATGATCTCAATAAGACTAGTACGACAACGTCTACTTGTATAAAGATACAAGGTAGGGACCTCATGGAATACAGGCATGGTGATGCCTTAGCTAATGTCGTGGGTGGATATGTTGGAGAACAGATAGCACCGAACTGACCCACCGAGAGACTCCACAAAGATTCATTGTAGAGAGTATCATTGGATATATAAAGTCTCTCATCGTTTGGTAGTGTGGATCGACCTGGACTTAAGGATGTCATCGAACACTATGTCATAGGGTTATACTTTTACTGTACAACTCTATCCACCTGAAAATGGGGAGAACAATGTACTTTTTGGTGTAACTCGAATACATGAGTATAGATGGACATGCTTGAGAGGACTCACGAGTCCCACAAGGGATTAGTCATTCATAAGACCAGTAGTGCTTGGATAGCTTTTAATTAACGCAGGAGTCTGTGCGCACAGCAAGTGATCATGAAGAGTCATGTCCGTTATAGAGTTAATATAAGAAGATTCCTAGTTCTATGAAATAGCTACATTTAGTCAATTAAGAGAGATAATACTCTATCTTTGCTCTTAACCAAATGTGAATGATGATGTGAGGGATGATGCCTGGACGGTATCTAAATATGTAAGGTAGATCACTTGATCAACTCAATTAGTTCTGGGGCCGCAGAGCATTGCTAGTGTCTTATGAGGTCATTAAATAAATTGGGCCCGTTAAAGGGGTTTTTAATTGGTCCAAGTTTATTTATATCAGTGACTAATTGGGCCTAATGGGTCACACACAAAGGTTATTTCCGATTGTTTAAAATTAGCAAACTTAGGACAATAATTGTTATTGGGCTTTATTAAGAGTAAATGTGTAATTGGGTTGGAGTAGGACTCTAAGCCCAATGACGAGATTTGAATTTGAATTCAAAAGGTTAGGTTATAAAAGATATTTCTGAATTATCTAATATATATATATATATATATAAAGATCCAATAATGATTGGATGAAGATAAGAGAAATAATAAATGAGGATTGATTTTAAATGATTTTTGAATTTTAGTTTAAGGGATGAATGTGATTCATCGTCTTAAATTATTATTCAATATATGAATTTAATTTATTAGGATTTGGATTTTCCAATTCAAGTTTGGATTTGACCTTTCTTGTAAGCACTTAAATTAGGGTTAGACTCTTATAAAGTGATGACTTTTTATGTGCCCCTTTTACGGACGTTTTTTGAAGGAAAAAAAAGGAAAAAAAGTGATCCATCATCTTAAATACAATCCAACAATCAAGATATGAATATGATTCATCATATTAAATTCAATCAATCAATCAAGATGTGAATTTAATGTGACTTGGTTGACAAGTAGTGAACTTGTTACCTAAAACCTCTTTCTTAGTGCATAAGCTTAAAATTCCTAAGGCAATTAGGGCTAGGAATTTTTTGCCCACCAAAGTTATATAAAGGGGAGGGTTGGACGATTTTTGATCATCCTTATGCTCTCTAAATTTTGGTCTTTACCAAAGGTTTAGAGAGGAAAAGGCACCATCCATAAAAGGGTAAGGTTCCAACCTTGTTCATCCTATCCATAACCTAATTCCAAGAAACCGTCACCTTCTTGAAAAAAGTAAAACCCAAGGAAACCAAACATCAACATTGTCTTCGCCTAGCAAGCATTCAAGGAATGAGAGGTTTCAAGAGAAGGAGTTCTCGTTGCAATCGGGGGGTAGCCGTGTGGATCAACGTTAAAGGACATCAACAACATTGAGGTCTTCAAGTGATCTAAGGTAATCCTAATCTCTAATAGTCGTGTTATCAAGTTATCCTAATTCTCAATAGTTGTTTTAACGAGTAATCCCAAAGTTCAGGAATATTATAAATTGTTATGAATTCTCATGAGCACCGTACAGAGTTACGGATTAATAATGTTAATAATTCATGAGGACCGTAAGGAGTTACGGGTTTCCGCAACGATTTAACAAAATTTTTGTTTTCAACCTCATGAACCTTTGCATGAAAGTCATGTAATAGGCAAAATTAACCATCAAGTATATCCTCCTCAAAATATGTAGGATTCTTGATCTCATCCCCAAGTACTTCAAGAGCAACAACTCATATAGGAAGGGAGTCCAAAACCCAAAATACCTTCTGCTGAATGTTCTAAATAAAAATGTTAAACTCAAGCTCACCGTATTGTGGTTTACTCATTTGATCTGTAGATTGAACTCAACGGTATCTTTCCATGGCATACATACAAGTTCAAAAAAATCACTGCCAAGTTGTTAATCTAAATCAAACAAACATTTAAACGGCTATATTGTTTCTTAATAACTACAACATCTTTCTTTTGGTCATGCATATCTTATAATACTGCCAAGTCTCGCAATCTTTTCAGCCATGCATCAACCCACAAAATTCTGAGCACAAAAACGCGCATAATTATTACGTTAGAAAAGTCTTCCTCCAAAATTTTCATCTACTCATCAACGTAACCCACAAAATATATTCCTTATAGTTTATGTTTCAACACTGCATCTTGTTCATGATAATCATGTCTTCATTTACAGCAAAATCTCGCAACTTTTTCAGCCATGCATAACTTATACAAAGCAAACACCACAAAATTTTGTGCAAAAAGGACACATAATTATCGTGTATGAAACGTGTACCTGTCAAATTTTCTTCCACTCATCAACCGAACCTACGAACTATATTGCGTATAGTTTGTCTTTCAATACTCACTATAAGGAAGAAAGAAAAAAGTTGTTTAAATAAACCTATCTAGACCATTTCTTGCCAGCACGGGTTTAAAAATGTGACAGATTGTATTTTTGTAAATATATATAAACTTTTATACGGGTTCTACATACAACATGTGTAAAATTTACTTTTTACGCCGGTTGATTTTAGAAAAATCTAAAAAGTATTAATATTTTTTATAAAAAAAATATTTATAAGCGTTTACATTCGTTATGCATATAACCAGTCTAAAATATATTTTTGAAACTGGGTGTTTGTACAACCGCTCAAAAAAATAGCAAAATTATTTTAAAAAATAATATTTGCTTGCTTTTATTTTGGGAGCTTTGAAATCCGGTTTATAAAGTGATCTAAAGCCTCAAAAGTTATGTAGACTTCACTCAGCCCCCTTCTAAACCAAATTTCAACATCTTTGTGTCTTCTCAAATGCATTCGCCATTTTTCTGAAGCTCTCCCCTTCCTTGGCTCTGACAAGACCCACACGCTTAATCTCATCCCCAAGTACTTTAAGAGCAACAACTTCTCCTGTTTCATTCGAAGGCTTTCTTGACACTAGCAATCTCCTCTGAACTGGTATTTTGTCTATGAGGAAACAAATAAATAAAAATATGACAGAAACTAAAATGCACAAGAGACACTAGAATTATTAACATGTAATCTTTCAATTGACAGAATATTCTTTCTTGTGTACCATAATTAGCACTCTTTCTTTTTGGGTGAGACACAACATCAAATTAGCTCTCCCCTTCTTTCCTTTTTTTTCTTATCTTTTTTTTTTTTTTTGATTTTATAAAATAGGAAGTTCATAAATGAGGAAATTTATATATATGTATAATTTGGGCTATTCTCCACGTAGGAATGGAGCCCAAATCCCAAAATACCTTCTTTTGAATGTTGTAAATGAATATTTTAAAGTGAAGCTCACCCTTACTGTGGTTATTTCATTTGACCAGTAGATTTAACATAACGAAATCTTTCCATGGTATACATACAAGTTCAAAAAATCACTGCCAGATTGCAAATCCAAATCCAACAAACATTTAAACGGCTAACTTTTTTCTATTAGCTACATCATGTTCCTTAAGGTCAAGCATGTCTTTCAATACTGCCAAATCTCGCAATCTTTTCAGCCATGAATCACCCCACAAAATTCTGAGCACAAAAACACACATAGTTTTAAGATTAGAAATGTCTTAGTCTAAAATTATCATCTACCCATCAACGTGACCCACAAAATATATTCCTTATAGTTTACTTTTCAATACTACATCTTGTTCATGATAATCAAGTCTTTCAATGAGGCCAAATCTTGCAATGGTTTCAACCATGCCTAACTTATACTAAACAAACACCACAAAATTTTGAGCAGAAAAGACACAATTATCATGTTTGAAACGTGTTCCTGTCAAATTTTCATCCACTCATCAACCGAACCCACGAACCATATTGATTATAGTTTGTCTTTCAATACTCACAATGAGAGAAAAAAAAAAAAAGGGATTAAATAGCCCTATCTAGACTCTTCCTTGCCTAAAAATGTGACAGATGGTATTTTTGTATATATATATATACAGACTTTTAAACTGATTCTATATACAACAGGTCTTAAATTTACTTTTTACGCCGGTTGTTTTTAGAACAAGTCTAAATAGTATTTAATTTTTTTTCATAAAAATAATATTTATAAGCTTTTACACTTGTTATGCATATAACCGTTCTAAAATATACTTTTGAAACTGGGTGTTTATAAAACCGGTTGAAAAAATAGCAAAATTATTTTGAAAAATAAGATTTACACACTTTTATTTTGGGAGGTGTGAAATCCGGTTAATAAAGTTATCTGAAGCCTATAAAAGTTATTAAAACTTCACTCAGCCCCCTTCTAAACCAAATTTCAAGATCTTTGTGTCTTCTCAAATGCATTCGCCATTTTTCTGAAGCTCTCCCCTTCCTTGGCTCTGAGAAGACCCACACTACTGATCTAATTCTGAAGTACATCAGTAGCAACAACTTCTCCTGGTTCATTCAAAGGCTTTCTTAAAACTAGTAATCTTCTCTGAACAGGTCACCTTCATGCTATTTTGTCCATGAGGAAACAAATAAATAAAAATATGACAGAAATTAAAACGTATAGGAGATACAAGAATTATTAACATGGAATCTTTAAATACTTTTTGAGAGAATATTCTTTCTGGTGTACCATAATTAGGACTTTCTCTTTTTGAGTGCGACGCAACATCAAATTAGGGAGCTTTGAGAGAATATTCTTTCTGGTAAACTGCAATCAAGAATCTTTCTTTCTTCTTTCCTTTTTTTTTTTTTTCATTCTTCTCTCGCTATTTTACGTCTTTCATTTTTTTTCTTTTCTTCCTTTCTTTCTTTTTTTCTTTTTATAAAATAGGAAGTCCATAAAATAGGAAATATATATATAATTTGGGCTCTTCTGCACATAGGAAGGAGACCAAAACCCCAGATACCTTCTCTTGAATGTTGTAAATAAAAATTTTAAGGTCATGCTCACCGTATTGTGGTTTACCGTTTTGCTCTAGAGATTGAACGCAGCGGAATAAGTCCATGGCATACACACAAGTCAAAACATCACTGCGAGGTTGTTAATCTAAATCAGACAACGGCTAATTTTTTATTTTATTTTTTAAATAACTACGTCATGTTTCTTATGGTCATGCATGTCTTACAAATACTGCCCAGTCCCGCAGCCTTTTCAGCCATGGATCACCCCACAAAATTCGAAGCACAAAAACACACATAAATTTAAGGTTAGAAATGTCTTACTCTAAAATTATCATCTACCCATCAACGTGACCCACAAAATATATTCCTTATAGTTTATGTTTCAATACTGCGTCTTGTTCATGATAATCAAGTCTTTCAATGAGGCCAAATCTTGCAATCGTTTTAACCATGCCAAACTTATACTAAACAAACACCATAAAATGTTGAGCTGAAAAGACGCACAATTATCATGTTTGAAAGGTGTTCCTGTCAAATTTTCATCCACTCATCAACCGAACCCACGAACCATATTGATTATAGTTTGTCTTTCAATACTCACAATGAGAGAAAAACAGAAAAAAGGGATTAAATAGCCCTATCTATCTAGACCCTTCCTTGCCTAGCTACACGGGTTTAAAAATGTGATAGATGGTATTTTTGTAAATATATACAGACTTTTAAACTGGGTCTATATACAATAGGTCTGAAATTTACCTTTTACGCCGGTTGTTTTTAGAACAAGTCTAAAAAGCATTTAATTTTTTTTCATAAAAATAATATTTATAAGCTTTTACACTCATTATGCATATAACCGTTCTATAATATACTTTTGAAACTAGGTGTTTATAAAATAGGTTGAAAAAATAGCAAAATTATTTTGAAGAATAATATTTACACGCTTTTATTTTGGGAGCTGTGAAATCCGGTTAATAAAGTTATCTAAAGCCTATAAGAGTTTTGAAAACTTCACTCGGCCGCCTGCTAAACCAAATTTCATGATCTTTGTGTCTTCTCAAATGCATTCGCCATTTTTCGGAAGCTCTCCCCTTCCTTGGCTCTGAGAAGACCCACACTACTGATCTCATTCCCAAGTACTCAGTAGCAACAACTTCTCCTGCTTAATTCGAAGGCTTTCCTGACACTAGTAATCTTCTCTGAACTGGTCACCTTCATGCTATTTTGTCCATGAGGAAACATAAAAATATGACAGAAATTAAAACGTATAAGAGATAGAAGAATTATTAACATGGAATCTTTCAATACTTCCTGAGAGAATATTCTTTATGGTGTACCATAATTAGGACTCTTTCTTTTTGAGTACGACGCAACATCAAATTATGGAACTCTGAGAGAATATTCTTTCTGGCAAACCACAATCAGTCAGGAGTCTTTCTTTCTTGCTTCCTTTTTTTTTTTTTTTTCATTCTCCCGCTATTTTCCTTCTTTCATATTTTTTCTTTTCTTCCTTTCATTCTTTTTTTTTTTTTATATAACATAGGAAGTCCATAAAATAGGAAAATATATATATATATATATATATATATATATATATATATATATATATGTATGTATGTATATATATAATTTGGGCTCTTCTCCACGAAGGAAGGAGACCAAAACCCCAAATACCTTCTCTTGAATGTTGTAAATAAAAATTTTAAGGTCATGCTCACAGTATTGTCGTTTACTCTTTTGCTCTAGATATTGAACGCAACGGAAAGAGTCCATCGCATACACACGAGTTCAAAACATCACTGCGAGGGTGTTAATCTAAATCAGACAACGGCTAATTTTGTGTTTTGTTTTTTTTTAAATAACTACATCATGTTTCTTATGGTTATACATGTCTTACAATACTGCGAAGTCCCGCAACCTTTTCAGCCATGAATCACCCCACAAAACCACACATAATTTTAAGGATATAAATGTCTTAATCTAAAATTATCATCTACCCATCAGCGTGATCCACAAAATATATTCCTTACAGTTTATGTTTCAATACTGCATGTTGTTCAGGATAATGAAGTCTTTCAATACGGCCACATCTTGCAACGGTTTCAGCCATGCCTAACTTATACTAAACAAAAACCACAAAATTTTCAGCAGAAAAGACACAAAATTATCATGTTTGACAAGTGTTCCTGTCAAATTTTCATCCACTCATCAACCGAACCTACGAACTATGTTGATTATAGTTTGTCTTTCAATACTCACTATGTGAGAAAAAAATAAAAAAGGGATTAAATAGCCCTATCTAGACACTTCCACAGAGGAAGTTCCTCTCCTACACGGGTTTAAAAATGTGACAGATGGTATTTTTGTAAATATATACAGATTTTTAAACTGGTTCTATATACAACAGGTCTTAAATTCACTTTTTACGCTGGTTGTTTTTACAAGTCTAAAAAAGTATTAATTTTTTCTTTTTATAAAAAAATATATTTTATAATCTTTTACACTCCTTATGCATATAACCATTCAAAAATATACTTTTGAAACTGGGTGTTTGTAAAACTAGCTGAAAAAGTAGCAAAATTATTTTCAAGAATAATATTTACAGGCTTTTATTTTGGGAGCTGTGAAATCCGGTTAATAAAGTTATATAAAGCCTATAAAAGTTTTTAAAACTTCACTCGGCCGCCTACTAAACCAAATTTCATGATCTTTGTGTTTTCTCAAATGCATTCGCCATTCTTCTGAAGCTCTCCCCTTCCTTGGTTCTGAGAAGACCCACACTACTGATCTCATTCCCAAGTACATCAATAGCAACAACTTCTCCTGCTTCATTCGATGGTTTTCTTGACACTAGTAATCTTCTCCGAACTGGTCACCTTCATGCTATTTTGTCCATGAGGAAACAAATAAATAAAAACATGGCAGAAATTAAAACGTATAAGAGATACAAGAATTATTAACATGGAATCTTTCTGGTGTACCATAATTAGAACTCTTTCTTTTCGAGTGTGACACAACATCAAATTAGGGAACTCTGAGAGAATATTCTTCTGGCAAACCACAATAAGGAATCTTTATGTCTTCCATCTTTTTTTTTTTTTTTTTTTTTTTTTTTCATTCTCTCACTATTTTCCGTCTTTAATATTTCTTCTTTTCTTTCTTTCCTTTTATAACATAGGAAGTTCATAAAATAGGAAATATATATATATATATATATATATAAAATTTGGGCTCTTCTCCACATAAGAAGGAGACCAAAACCCCAAATACCTTCTCTTGAATGTTGTAAATAAAAATTTTAAGGTCATGCTCGCCGTATTGTCGTTTACTCTTTTGCTCTAGAGATTGAACGCAACGGAATCTGTCCATGGCATACACACAAGTTCGAAACATCACTGCGAGGTTGTTAATTTAAATCAGACAACGGCTATTTTTTTTTTTAAAATAACTACATCATGTTTCTTATGGTTATGCATGTCTTACAATACTGCCAAGTGCCGCAACCTTTTCAGCCATGAATCACCCCACAAAATTCGGAGCACAAAAACACACATAATTTTAAGGTTAGAAATGTCTTACTCTAAAATTATCATCTATATACCCATTAACGTGACCCACAAAATATATTCCTTATAGTTTATGTTTCAATAGTGCATCTTGTTCATGATAATCAAGTCTTTCAATGAGGCCAAATCTTGCAACGGTTTCAGCCATGCCTAACTTATACTAAACAAACACCACAAAATTTTGAGCAAAAGAGACACAAAATTATCATGTTTGAAAGGTGTTCCTGTCAAATTTTCATCCACTCATCAACCGAACCTACGAACTATATTGATTACAGTCTGTCTTTCAAAATAGCCCTATCTAGACCCTTCCTTGACTAGCTACTCGGGTTTTAAAATGTAACAGATGGTATTTTTGTAAACATATTCAGACTTTTAAACAGGTTCCATATACAATAGGTCTAAAATTTACTTTTTACGCCAGTTGTTTTTAAAACAAGTCTAAAAAGTATTAAAATATTTTTGGAGTTATGCATTAAGAAAGGGGTTTTAGGTAATAGGTCCACTACTTGTCAACCAAGTCACATTAAATTCACATATTGATTGATTGATTGAATTTAATATGATGAAACATATTTATATCTTGTCTGTTGGATTGAATTTAAGATAATGGATCACATTTATTTATTGTTTTTCTCTAAAAAACGTCCATCCAAGGGGCATGCCAAAAATCAGCACTTTATAAGAGTCTAAACCTAATTTAAGCGTTTACAAGAAAGACCCAACCCAAACTTGAATTCGAAATCCAAATCATAATGAATTAAATTCATAGCTTGATTGATTGAATTAAATTTAAAATTATGGATTACATTCATCTCTTAAACTAAAATTCAAAATCATTTTTAAATCAATCCTCATTTATTATTTCTTCTATCTTCATCCAATATATATATATATATATATATATATATATATATATATATATATATATATAATTCAGAATTATCTTTTATAACCTAACATTTTGAATTAAAATTAAGATTTTAAACTTTATTTCAAAATTCGAATTCCAAATTCAACTTGGCCTAAGACCCCATTGGGTCTTCCAACACATTTGGGCTCTTTTGTAGATAAACTGATTTCCCACTGGGGATACCATATATAACACCATTTTCTCCTCATTGGGCTTGGAGTCCCACTCCAACCCAATTACACTTTTAATCTTGATAAAGCCCAATAACAATTATTGGCTCAAGTTTGCTAATTTTAAGTGATCAGGAATAACCTTTGTGTGTGACCCATTAGGCCTAATTAGTCACTGACATAAATAAACTTGGACCAATTAAAACTCCTATAACGGGCCCAATTTATCTAATGACCTCATAAGGCACTAGCAATGCTCTATGGCCCTAGAAGTAATTGAGTTGATCAAGTGATCTACCTTTCAGATTTGGATACCGTGAAGACAACATCCCTCACATCATCATTCACATTTAGTGGAGAGCAAAGATGGAGTATCATCTCTCTTGATTGACTAAATATAGCTAATTCACAGAACTAGGAGTCTTCTTAAATTTAACTCTATAACGGATTATGACTTTTCATGATCACCTGTTGTGCACACAGACTCCTAAGTTAATTAGAAGCTATCCAAGCTATACTGGTCTTGTGAATGACTAATCCCTTGTAGGGGACTGTTAGTCCTCTCGGCATGTCCATCTATACTCATGTGTTTGAGTTATACCCAAGAGTACATTGTTCTTCCCTTATTCAAGCGGATAGAGTTGTGCAATCAAAGTATAACCTTAGGACATAGTGTTTGATGACATCCTTAAGTCAAGGACGATCCGCACTATCAAACGATTAGAGACTTTACATATCCAATGATACTTTCTATAATGAATCTTTGTGGAGTCTCTCGGCAGGTCAGTTCGGTGTTATCTGTTCTCCAACAGATCCACCTACAACATCAGCTAAGGCATCACCATGTCTGTATTCCATGAGGTCCCTCCCTTGTATCTCATACATGTAGATGATGTCATTCTAGTCTTATTGAGCTCATCAATGCCCTTTCTTAGTGATTCAAGACTAGGAACAAGTTTTAGGCAATAGATATCCAGTGTTCTCAAGTCCTCATGATCATGATCATTATCAGTGATGGTCAAGAATAACACATGTTCTATTCCTAGGGCTTTTATCTTCAAACACATATTTACCTTAAGATAAAGGTGAGACATAAATATGATAAATATAAAATGTGCTCATTTATTAATAATGAAATGCTACAACGTAGAAATGGTGCTGATCTGTCCTTACAAATTATCTTTAGGACACCTAAATACTAACATTATCAAACTAATTCGTGTGTATTTATCAGAGTGAAGGCATTAACAAATCAGAGTGAGTCACAACAAAGAGCATGCACAATGTTTAGATGAATGAGTGACTGATAACATATGCCCAGACATATGATGGTTAATTTTAATTCCTGGAGGAATATTTGTGTGATACAATTTAAAACCCAGAAAAAAAAAATAGTCAAGGTTAATCCCATTGGAGGATATTAGTTATACAGTTATCCCAAATTTAATGTTAGTCGAATACTTAGTAAATACAAACCAAAACATTAGAGTATGAAATTCAACTTAATTAAATCTCCTCCTTTGGGGTCTTCTTTGGCTACTCCAGCTGCACTGCCTTACTCCCCGATCCAGAACATCTTCCTAGATCTTTAGGTGTGATGACTAAGATTCAATGATCAAGTGAATCTCAGAGTAATGATTAATCTCACATTCAAAGTGTAAATCATACATGATAGATATTTCATATATTGCAGAATAAAAGAAATCATTCAGCAAACACACCGCTACCTAACTACATAGCACACAACACATATATCGTTAACGGCGAAAGCATACACAAGTGCTACATGTCCCGAGAATCCTCAAAGACTAGGAAAACAAGCATGCAACATTATCATTTTAAAACAATAATCCATAGCTAGCTGAATTAAACGCATAGACTTGGGCATACAAACCCAACCAAGAATCCATAATACATGAACATACAAGACATATATAAAAACACAAGGAATTGGAGACTAAGTTACCAACCTCAACTTTGCGAATAAATACAATCTCTGGTGTTAGAAACTTGAACTTCTTCAATGTCTTAAAGTAAGACCATTATAACTATTAATTTCCCGTTTTTATTTATTACTATTATTATTATTATTATTATTTTTCTATTTATTATTATTATTATTTATTATTACTCTACTATTAGTTTAAACTCCCAGAGGTTATTCCAATATTAAGCATGACATCAATGCTTTAAATCGAGTTTAATAAGTACTAATACCATATAAAATATGCTTTGTTGCCATACATATATAGGTATATAACAACAAGCTTAATATATATATATATATATATATATATATATATATATATATATATATATATAATAACAAGCTTCTTAGTTTTAATAAATACCATCAAGTATCATATTATTTCCCAAACCTGCAATGTTATATATATGACAACAAAGTTTTATATGCAGCGATATACATATATAAGATAAGTTTTTCCCTATTGTTTATGGTGCAATGATATGCGTGTGTGTGTGTGGGTGTATAGGTGTGCAATGTTATATATATGACTGCCACACATGCCTTCCTACTTCATATATATTCTCTAATCTTTTTTTGTAATATCCTAAATTTTGGGTCTAAAAACTTGAGAATAAGCTTGTATCAGGTAGACAACTAGACCCAGTTTAAGAAAGGGTGATATTAAAATTTGGAAATATTATATGCGATTAAGTAAAGATGTAACACCCCTATTTTCATGATCAATGTACGAAGTGTGAATTAATGGAATATTGAGAAGGTTTTGGCTACAATTAAATTGTTTATTTTCATGGAACCTTTTTGATTGTATTTAGTAGCCAAAATGACATATTAAATCAATGATTTTAGAGACTTTGTGACAAGGTACGGTGAAAGTCACTATGATTGTGACTAAATTTCGAATCCATAATTAAGGGTAATGAAGGAATTGTTTTAAATGAATAAGGGACAATTAAGAGTAAATTGACTTGTCAACTTTATTAAGTATCTAAAGAGCATTAAAAAGCCATAATATGCTTCTTAAGTAAGCATCACTTTCGGTCAAGCAAGGTGAAATAGAAACAAGAGGAATTTCCAAGAAACAATGACACATGGCAAGGTGTGAACTTGCAAATAAAAGATATCTCTGACTTTGGAAATTTAATCAAGATAAGATTGCATCATCAAATGGTTACATAATGGCATATTGGCTTATGGTATACATTTAAAAAAAATTGTACAACAAGCATCTTGAATAAGCTTGATCTCGGCCAACACCAAGGGAGAAGACAAACATATATAAAGCAAAAGTCAAATCTTCCCTCTCAGGAGACATGGGACGCACAGCCAAGAGGGAAAACCAAGAGCAAGGTTACATGTTAATATACAAAGTCAAGGCCATTAAACCTAAGAGTACAAGTGGCAACTTAGGGAATTAAATTGGACTTTTAATAGGCAATAGTACAAGAACAATTTAAGGCAAATTGAAGACAAAATTTCTTCTCCTCCAAGCCTTAGAATTTCAATCAGCCATAAGGAAAAAGGGAAGAAAATGATGATTTAAATCAATGAAAAACCCAAATGAACAAAGTCAAAGACTTGGAAAAAAATAGCCAATGAGAAGAATCCAACAAGGATCAAGAAGAAGCTTCTTTTTGAAGCGATTTGAACCAAAAATGTGACTGTCCATCAGCCATTAAGTGCGCCAGCTTTAGGGATAAGGCAAGATGAGGAAGAGACATGGATTAATTAAGAGAAGCCAAAGGTCAAAGAAGATTGGAGTTGAAGCCAACGAAATTGTACTTGGAAATAAATATAAGTTTGAATTAAAGGACACATGAAAGCATATGAAATAAATAAAATGCTGCCATGGAGGGATAGATTTCAATCAACCTCTTGGAGACCAAGAAAAAGATGAGAAAAACCCTAGGAAAATGAAAGAAACACATGCTAAAAACCATAAGATATACTAAGGACCATAGGGCATTAGGTTGCCTGGATATTACACATGGTGAATGAAGTTTATTATAGGACCCATCAGCCTTTATTTTGGCTTCCCAAACCGTAGCAGAAATAGAGAAAAGAGTGCAAGGAAAGATCCAACACTTAGTGAAGGATAAAGCCTATTCATTGAAGATTAAAGGTAAGTATATTCAAGATAGGTCAAGATAGCCTTCTATCTTCTTTTAATCTTCATGAATACCCTCAAAGTTCCTCTAAATGACATTCTTATGGTTCTTTTATGTTCAAGGCTGACCCTATTCAATGGCTCAAAGAAGAAGAAATCCAAGTGGAACCAAGACACAAGAGGAGTAAGTCACTAGTATAGCTTGTTGTGACTTGTGTTTTGGGATTTTGAGTAAATTCCATAAAAAGGGCTGATTAAAAGAATAATGTTTTGGTAAAAAGAGGCTTTGCCCTCACCCTCACCCTCACTATTAAAATAGGTTATCAAATGATTGTGGTCACGTTTATGGTGTTAAAATAAAGATTAAGTTAAGTAACGAAGGGATACGAGGCTTATACGAAAGTTATGGTTATTGTTCAAAATTTGATAATTTCGTCCAGCAGGGTAAACACGAGTTTATGATGTGATTTTGATGTTTTTGATGGTCCCAAAGTGTTTAGAACAAAATTTTGTATGGCTCCAAGTGGTAAACATAATTTTAGAACTCAAAAACCCTAAATTGCAAGTAAAAGTGAATCTGCCAGCTTCAACGAATTTCGGGCAGTCATACTTGGAAAATGATTTTAAAATCACAAATGAAGTCCAATGACCATGAAATTTTACAATCATAAAGTAAACATCTGGAGCTTCATTTTTGTATATAGTTTTGTAAATTTTTGATATTTCTATTATGAGAAATGAATTTTTGAAAATAGCCCAGAAACTAAGTTTTTACCTCTGACCAGCGAGTATGATTTTAACACAGAAAAAGGATGTGAGATTTTTTGACCTCTGGAAGTATTTTTAATAAAACTTAGACACGTCAAGGGTTCAATGGTCACTGGAATCACATTAATTGTATTTTTCTAGAATTAATTATGAATTTTTAAAGTTGCGGCATATTTACTGGAACTTTTGGAAAAATGGGCGAATTTCATGAAGTTAAGATAAGAGTTTGCATAAGTGAATAAAACGAAGTTTATTTGCTTTATTTAGGGTCAACGTGTGTCTAGAGTAAATTTACAAGCATCGGGAACATTTTTATAAAGTTTGGACAATTGCCAGGTAGCAACTGTTTACTCGCATACTCTATGTTACTTTGTATGTTTGTGGTGCCATGATTGAGGAATGTGTAGGTTTGCAGGGCCTAGTGGACTGTGTGTCCTTGGGTCGCTATCGATCCTGAGATGCATTTAGGGTATTTTGGGTTTGAGGCCCTGGCTACTATGCTTTCCTAGCGTTGAGGATTCTGGGGCTGGCCTTGTTAGGCGGCTTGACGGTTATAAGCATCCGGGGCTTGCCTTGGTAAGGCAACTCAACGGTGTGTTGATTGTGATTCTAAATACGTGTGGTATGTTTACCATTATTGATGTTGTAATTTTCCTAATTGTGGATTGCATACATGCACTGCATACATATTGTATATGAGTTTGACAATTACTCTGGGGTTCAATCTTAAACTCCAAACCGTGCTAGCGATGCAGGTGTTTCCGGCTAAGCTGACTTGGAGATTTGAGGTAGGGCATGGAGTTGAGGGCTGAAGAAATAGGGAATGCCCTATCGTCTTGTGTATTCATATTGTTGGATCACTATACATTTTCCTTCTGGCTTAATTCACAAATGGGATAATTCATTTCACAAAATTCAACAATTGAGAGGCACACACCACCATTATGCCTTGCTTCACCAAGACATATTCCAATCCTATCATACACAAACCACCGAAGTGGCAACGCACTTGTCAGCCATTGTGAGAGAATTTCCGTCCTTTACCAAAAGGAACCCAATATCCGTACTGGCACATACAACAATAGGCCACCCTCCAGAATCCTATACCGGGACAAAGGACCATCGTCCATGGAGCCTTGCTCCAAACGCCTGCATGGGTGCCGGCCAGTCAAGGCAAAACACACGCCCATACAAGATGAAACTATTCAGATTTGGAGTATTTAGTATTGGTGCAAGTGTCAACCTCTCATATCCCATCAAAACAATTTTTAATGCAAATGAGCTTCATTAATGGCCAATGATTCAAAATATTCTAAACACATTTGGAAAGATCCAACAACTGAGTATTTCTACAACAGGTTCTGGCCTCTTACAGTTCCACAGCTTCCACCACAAACATAATTCAAAATTCAATTTCAAATTTGGGTTCTATCAGGACCCTATCTATGAGACAACATAGTTCTGGATTGACCACTACAACTAGTCTCAGATTCCGTGAAAACATTTCATTCAAAAATTTAGTTCAGAAGTTCAATTCAAAATTTCACAAGTACGGTAGGTGCATTGGCAAGTTCAAAATGCAATTTTCAAACATACCATGAACCAAACAACTGATATAGAAGGTCATTATCTTTAATTACATCTCAAGCTTTACCCCTGGCTACTTAAGCCATCCATAGGACACTGAGTCCATTCCATTTCATTTGTTCGGTCATTCCAGATATAATGCTTGTAACCCTCAGATTTACAACCTCTTCGACACTCTGCCTGGTATTCCTGGTCTAATAGTTGTGGGCTTCTGCCAGCCTATGAACATATTAGTCATATAGGACTTAGGCCTCTTATTGAACATATATCAAATTGAACAACCCAAAATCATATCAATCTAGTAGGTCTCTTTAACCACTGTATATCATGCCTTAATTTTCACTCCAATAATAATACACATAGCACTGGAGCACCTCATGACAATAGATTACACCATATAAACCTCATTTGGGTCATTCTGTCTATGGACTTTCGATAATGGTATAGTTTCAGGCATAGTCACAGATCCATTTTTCCCTATTGGGTATTCAACCCATATTTTCCAGGGAAACCTCTAGCCATAATCATATTTATAGCTATCGTCCAATCATGAGACTGTAACCTGTGGCTACCGGGTTCTAGCTATCAATCAGTTCCATCGAGACACTAAGTCTCAATCATACACTTCTCAGGGAATATTCTATATTCAAGATCTTTGCTTTTGCTGATACAACAACTACCAACCTCATAATACTCCATATCAAATAGGTATTATCCTCAAACATACCTCAAATAACATGCTGATGACACAGGATCAATCAATATTATCAAAGTTTCTACTCTCAATCATTCTTTCTAAGGGAATATCATGAGATTAAAATCATTCCCTAGCAGCTAGTAACCTCCAAATACCTTATTGGTATCATACTCTAGTGCCCCAATTTAGATCAATCAAATGCCTAAAGATTCAGTTATTATCGGATCAGATTCTTAGGTCACAATTCGGTTGGTAGCAATCCCTCTGAATGCCCAATCCATTCTTAGGTTTGTCAACCTTATTGTGGAACCTTGACCATACCCAATAAACATGCTACAATCATCATGATCTATAGCTTACTACATTCAAGCACTATCCTCAAATAACCTCGAACAACAATTCATCAAATTTATGATTTCACTCTTAGAACCTTAACATCAGTTAAGCTGAGAAATCATATTACCTCAACAATATCCAATATACAAACTAGGATCATAATTCATTTTCCTGATCTAAACCTCAAAACATTCGAATAACATTAACATTATTAATGAGGTTCTTGCTCCGTCTCAATCCTCAATATCACAGGGTATATTATATCACCTCAAAGTCAATCATCAATCCTCAATCATACCCAACAAACATGTTGACAGTTCAGCGTCAATCACTATTCATAAGGTTCCTACTTTCAAATATTGGAACCTAAGACAACCTTAATTAAATTTCACCTAGGTACTATTTTAACTTAGATTATATTCAAGCGTATCCTCAATCATTACTGTATTCAGTCTAATATCCTTATAGCATCCCTAAGGATCACCATATTTCGCACCATAAGGTACCTACTATATGAACATCGTGAGTCTCTGCTATATGAACAATGAAACAGGGATGTTGAAAACATATATATATATATATATGTGTGTGTGTGTGTGTGTGTGTGTATATGTATATGTATGTATATACATACATATATGTATGTGCATAAAAAACCAAACTGACAGGTTATATTGTAAACGTATGTGTGTGTGGAACAAGCCAAAATCTTGTTGTCAAACTATAGTGTATATATGTAATATCTTGAATTTTGGACCCCAAGAATTGAGAATAAGCCTAAAGTAGGCAGACGACTAAGCTCGGTTTGGAAAGCGTCGCGAGGATGTCGAGAGATAGGAAGCCTTTAGGGACTAAGTATTTCGGCTATACGGGTTAGTGGCCCTATAAACTAGGGAATTAAATTGCCAATGGAAAAAGGGGCACCGAAGACCTA
The DNA here is from genome assembly GCA_019022615.1 of Acacia melanoxylon. Lineage (NCBI taxonomy): Eukaryota > Viridiplantae > Streptophyta > Magnoliopsida > Fabales > Fabaceae > Acacia > Acacia melanoxylon. The sequence goes on along the minus strand of JAFJYJ010000045.1, from coordinate 3,203,013 downwards.
TACGGTGTTAATTAGTTGGAAACAAATGTCATTTAGCTATGTCCTAAGGTATGGGGCAATTAGCTAAGCAAAAATGTGATAAAATAAGTGTGCACATGACATTTCTTGGTCAGGAGAGGATTTCCTGCGTTTTTTTTTGAAGAGATAAGAATGAAAAGTTAGCTGTAATAATTACCTGGGGACACGTGTCACTACTGGATTAAAAGCAAAAAGTAAGTAATGATTATAGGGGCAAAATATTCAAATCCTTACCCCTTAAGCATTGAATTTCGTCCACCCAGAAGAGAGAAAGAAAAATCAGATGATTTTATCCATACTCAGGCCTAAACACAAAATACGGGTCCCACAGGATGTTAACCGGTAGAAAGGGACCGGTTAGGAGCTCCTTTTGGACTGAATGAGATAAGTGTGGGGCCATATTGGGATGTCAAGATGGAGCCACATATGGATGGGTAATCAGGCGAAAATATTTGAAAAGTTGAAGAAAAGTATAAAAGAAGGCACCCTGTTAACTAGCGGGGCCCAGTGTGGACCAAGACCAAGAAGGAGATTGACGGACCTGGATAAAGTGTGAAAGTCAAATAAAAAGCAAGAGGGCAGATTTGGTGGGACCCATGATGCGCCACCTAGCCCTTATAATTAGTAAAAATTTACTTGGAGGAAAAGAAAAGCAAAATCAGTCCAAGAGTCAAGATGCAGGCCCCACTTTCTAGATAAAAGGGAATAAATCAGATAAATTGGGAAAAATAAAATAAAAATCATGGGATCTGATTTATGGGCCCAAGATGGTGCCACCTAGCCCTAGGAAGTGCCTAGAGAGCTTGGGGAAAAAGAAAAGAAAAATAAAGGAGTTCCGTGCCAAAATTGGTAATTTTCATAAATTCCGGCCAAAGTAGGTAATTTTCCCCAAATGAAAAGTAAAAATCTAGATATTTTGCAGGGGAGGCGCCACATGTCCAGAGCCTAGACCCTTCTGGATTTTCTTAAGGATAAAGTCAAAAATTCAGATGAATTTTACTAATTACTGGACAGGGTTTTACTCCTGTTATTCCTGACTGATCAGTTACCTTTTACCATTATTAAAAGACATATGCTCTCTCTCTCTCTCTCTCTCTCTCTCTTAACCAAGGAGTACGAAATTTTCAGAAGAAAGAGAGAAGAGTTCAGCTAAACTCCATAGCCACAACAAGGTCTAAGCTACAAAGATCATCAATCAATCTTGTGATTCAGGTAAACATCGAAAACTCAAACCTTTGAACTTGAACTTGTGATTTTCGTTCAAGGGGTTAGGTCATGGTGTTTCAATCTGATTTTGTGTTTTTGATGGTCTCAAAGTATTCAAAACATGATTTTGTATGGGGTCAATCTACGGGTTAAGTTTCCGAACTCAAAAAACACTAAAAAACCTTAAGAATAAGCTTGCTGCCAATTCTAGGTTTTTTGGGCAGCGAACCTTCAACTGGGTTTTAAAAATAGCAAATGAACTTAGATTGAGCTGAAAATTTACAAGGATAAATTTCCCATCCTAAGGTTCACCTTGATGTATAAGTTTGTGTTATTTGGATTTTTATACTAAGATATAAAATTTTTTAAAGTTGGTTCAAAAGACAACAGAGTAATTCAGACCAGGGTGTAGAAAATGGGTTACACGCCAAAATATATGTACTTTTGGTCTTTGGAGTTATTTTTCCTGAAAAATAGACATCCTAATGGTTTAGATGGCATATTTTTCGTGTAAATATGATTTTTTTTGGAATTTATTAAAAATCATGGACTTTGGGCCAGATTCAGAGGAATTTTGGAAAATTCTGTGTAGGCTCGGTTTTTGAAAAAAAGAATGCAAGGGTATTTTTGGAAATACTAAAGTATGGTATTTTGATGTTATTTAGGTCAAGGGAATTTTTGGAAAATTCGTCAGGCACCATAAAATACTAAAGGTAGTATATTCCCCACCAGGTAGTAACCGCTTTACTCAAATATCTTTATGTGTTTTGTTGTATGTGTTGCTTGCCAAGTGTGTTTTGTGTGTACTTTGTTTGCCAAATATGCAATTAGAGCATGTTGGGGTTCGAGTCTCTAACTATGTGGTTCCTAGCGCTAAGGACGATCAATCTGAGGCCAGCCTTAATTGGCGGCTGTACGGGTTGATAGGTCCGGGGCTGTCCTGTGCAGGCGGCTCACGGGTCGTGACTGCGGTAAATCTGGGGCTTGCCTTGGTAAGGAAGCCTAACGGCACGTGGTAGTCGGTGGTATGTATGTTTCTGTTTGCATATGTGGTATGTTTGGAATATTACTTGCGTTATTATATCTGACATGGTTACATGCATACACTTTACACATTTAGTATTTGAGTATTGACGGTTACTCTGGGGGCCACTATTGGACTCCAGTTACTTCTATAGATACAGGGGGACGTGCCTGCAGTGAAGAACTTTGTTGTAAAGGTAAGGGATTATCGGTGCAGATTGAAAAATAGGGAATGCCTTATTTTGGTTTGTACATATATTTGAGATGATTGTATATGTTATTTTGGTATTTATTTTGGATAACTATACCCTTAACCCCTCAGAGACTTTTATTTTCTGTTTGTTTTACTTTTACCAGTACAATAGATTGTCTAAACTGGTTAAAAGCTCTGTTGCGCTCACTCTGATATAAGTTAAATGGACATAATAATGAAGGGAAGGTAACAAGTAAAAGGAATTCATCTAACCCGCGCACCCGAAAGGGCGAGGCTGGTAGGGGTGTAACAATATATATATATATATATATAAATATACATATATAATATATATATTTATATATGTGTATATATATACATACATATATATATACGTATGTATGTGTATATATATAAACATACATACATATATATATATATCTATATGTATGTATGTGTGCATATATTTGTTACACCCCACCGGCCTCGCCCTTTCGGGTATCGGGTAGTGTGATACCTCTTAATTCTTATATTATATTGCTTAACAACATATATCAAAGTAAATTACATAGTAGAGCATACATTTGGTTTGGGCGTAGTGTACTGGTAAGATATTACAAGTCTTGGTTACAAATTTTAAACATAAATACATAAATTATCTAAAAATCTTCCTCGAATGATTTGAAACTAGTCCAACACCTTCATGTGCTAGCATCCACCACTTTATCCTGGGAGCTACTTCCAACAAGTTGTAAATACGCAGGTAGCAACACAGACTGGAATCTCGAAGGAACCCAGAGTAACCGTTAATCTCATACACAAAGTCTAATCAAAGTATGTAAGAAAATCACAAACATAAACCATACAGCATTCAGTAGGTCGCATATAGCGAGGCACAAAGCCTAATCTAGAATAAGTAGTCCTTATAGCACACAGCATAGACTGCAGGGCACAACACAAAGCAAGGCCCTAGTTGTACACAACGGGTCGCACACAACGGGTTCCGGTTCCAAAGCACTTGGAAAATAACAACACCGAATGCATACACAATCATGGTAAAACAAACATACAGAGACATACAAAGCATATGAGTATTAAGGTTACTACCTGGTAAATTCTTCGACTGATAATCAACTCCCAAAATTCCTTAAAGCTTCGAATAACGATACTTCTTGTCCTTGATCTTAGCTTTTCTTTGAAATCTTTCCTCTTTTAACTCCCTTGTATTTTCAGTCAAGACTTCAAAACACCACGCAAGAATCATTCATCAAGGTCTTAGGAATGTCTATGAAGATTGAAGGGGGTAGAGTAAGAATCCAAGTTCTACTTACCTTGATTCTGTGATCGGTTTGGAGATCCGACAACACCTCCACCATGTAAATTGCACCAAACACCTCATATCAAGAATCCAAAATTGTAGAAACATTGCTTTCGTCAAGATGAACAACATTGGAGAAGGCCCCGGGAGCTAAAAACACCAAATCGAAGGCGAAATCAGCCCCACTCCTTCTCTCTCTCTCTCTCTCCATTTCATTTTTGCCTCTTTCTCTCCTCTCTTTTCAATGTTTTGGCCAAGAATGGCCTAAAGACAAATGGAGGGGAAGGGGTATATATAGAACACGGGTGCGGACTAGAATGCACCACATGCCTGGTTCAGAATGCACCACTTGTCACGCCACATGTCCTCTTTCCATTGGACCAACATAAAAGTAGCTTTATGCCTTGTCATGATGATGAGACACGTGTCATGCTCTTATGGTGCTGACTCAAAAGTTATGTCATAATGAGGGGACACATGTCACATTTCCATTTGACCAACAAAAGTAGCTTTTGACTTGTCGTGATGGTGGACACGTGTCATGTTTCTATTGGACCAAAACAAAAGTATATCATAATGAGACGACACATGTCATGTTTCAATTGCGCCAACATAAAAGTAGCTTTACGCTTTGTCATGATGAGAGACATCTTGTGGTGACGACTCAAAAGCTATATCATCATTAGTCATCATGACCTTACTTTATTAAAGTCACTTTATCAGTGCCTACTCAGGATTGCGACTCATATACCGAGACCCGCTAACTGACACTAGGTTAGACTCTGTATGTGTGGGCCTCCACATGGTGCCACATACCGATGTCATTTTCCAAAATCACAAGGCATAACCGACTGCCCTGAAAATGTCGTATACTTACTTATACTGGCATATTTTCGCTCAACTAATTGTCTTATACCTTAGGACAAAGTTGGGTGGCATATTTTCCAATCAGATTCACACTGTATGAGTCTCTTGTGCCCCTTTTTCTTTGGCACTTTAATTCCACGGCTTATACATACTAAGTCCATTAACCCGTATAGTCGAGTTACTTAGTCCCTCGAGAGACTTCCTATCCCTTGACATTCTTAGGACTATGCTCAAACTGGGCTTAGTCGCCTGCCTTTTATAAGCTTATTCCCAATTCTCTTGGCCCAAAATTTAGGATATTACAATATTTGTATCTGTATGTGTATATACACATACATATATATATATATATAGTTATATACACACATACATATATAGGGATAAATACCAATTTTGCCCCGGAAGTTTTGATTTTGGAGCACCCAGAAGTTTTTTTGGTATCATTTTTGCCTCAGAAGTTTACAAACGTAGCAATCTTGCCCATCGGTTGATCTTGACTGTTGGATTGATCATTTTTGGTATCATTTTTGCCCCAGAATTTTTTTTTAAAAAATTGCTCCTAAAAAAACTTCTGGGGCAAAAATGATACCAAAAAAGCTTCCAACTGCTGAATGCCCCTAGCCAGTACTTCCATGGCAAAAATGGTATTTAACCCTATATATATATATGTATGTGTATATATACACATACCTATATATATATATGTGTGTGTATGTATGTATGTGTGTGTGTGTGTGTATATATATATTATGAGTCATAAGGAATGAGAAGTTGCTACATAAGTATATCATTGTTGCTATCTTTACTGCTTAAAAACTTATAAAAATCGCTGGTTTTGTTGTAAGAGTGTATATAGGTATATATAGAACCAAAGCTTGGAAATAATGAGGCAGAAACTGATTTAGTTGCTGCACATGCTCATTGTGTATGTATATATATAAACCTGTGCATGAAGGAAAATAAGTAGGAGGTCTCATTGGTTTAAATATATGTGTTGCGTCGTTGTGCCTACACACACACACTAAGAAGTTTTTTTTATTAGCTGTCATAAATAAGTTGCTATATAAGAAAGAAAAAAGGGAACCTATGATTATATATGTGTTTGTGTGTGTACCATCGCTGCATATAAGGAAGGAAGAGAGAAAATTATAGTTATATCTATGTTCATATATGCAGATATTGTTATATATATGCTAAATCATATGCATTTGAAATAATAGGAAAAAATTGGTTTATGTATATATATGTATCATAATAAAATGTATTTTTATGTTTTTAGTGTTTATAAACTCCTATATAATAGGATCTAATCTAACTAATTCATATATTATTTCACTTATAATATTATTTACAAAATATTATATATTTAGTGAAGCATATTTTACGTGGTGTGAGCATTTATTAAATTTCTAATTTAAAGAGTTAGGATAGCCTTTGAGAGTTTAAATTAGTTATAGAGAAATAGTAATAATTTTTTTCAAATAATAAATAATAAATAATAATAAATAGATATTGTTATTATTATTAAAAAGGGGAATAAATAATAAAAGAAATTATTAATTAATAATAAAGAGAAAAGTGGATTATTATTAATTAATATATAAAAAGGGTATTATTATTAAGGGAATTTTTAGGGGTTAATCCACTTTTAATCCTCTAAAAATAATTTGTGTAGTTAGTTACTTTGCGACGCCAGTAGTGATTAATGACAAAGATGAACGTTTATAGGCATACCTTGACACCTCTACCGAACCCAACATCTACCGGACCAGTTAAGGATTCAAGTTTGAGGTGGGTAACTGTTATGTTGTTAGCTTGTATGTACGTATCCATGTATGACTGATCATGTTTGCTAGATGATTTACAAGTTTATTTCCTAGTTATGGATTTGGGGCTGCATTCCTTGGCTGATAGATGCGGTTACGGTGCGACTTGTTTACTGTGAATTATTCTATGCTTATACATGTGTTATATTGTGATTTATATTTCATACCTGAATATGAGATTAACAATTCCCCTGGGATTCATTCATTTGAACTACAGATCACATGAAAGGGACAAGTAGTGGATCGGGATCAAGAGGGAAGATGTAGTTGTAAGGGTTACAACTGAAAAGAATTTTGTGATAGTATAAGTAGTTGGACTGTACTAATTCACTTATTGTTTGTCTATTTTGGATTATTGTATTAAGATTCCCCTATGGGATGGATATCGCTCGTGAAAAATTTATCCTCATATTTTCAAACTAAGTTATTTTATGAAAGTTTTATTCCGCAATTAAGTCATTCAAATTATTTTGATGCATGTGTGCTATAACCTTGATAAATAAAGGCGCATTTAGGACTGGCGTTACAGTTTTGATATCAGAGCATCGGTTTAGACAAAGTTTTCAAAAGGATTTGACAAAACTTTGTTATTTTGAAAATAGGTTGAGGAGAATTTACAAGGGAGAATTACCCCTTGACGTACCTTAGGGATTCCACCGTACGCATGGAGAAGCGTTGAGGGCACAAACCGCTAAGAAGCGATACCAACAATACTTGTGTCCATAAAACTACACCAAAAGCGTAAGGCCAACGTACTTGCGGATCATCCATCTGTAGGGAAACTAGAAGCTAGACCTCCCAAGCCTACAGTAATTGAGATGGTAGATACTGATTTGTGGGTCATCTTAGCGACCTTCATTCACAAACTCATTGGGAAGTAACCGAGCAAGCCGACCTACATGCGACATACCTAGAGATCCAAGCTGACCTATATAGGGTATACCTAGAGAAGGTCAACCACCTATATACCAACAAGAAAAGGCATGGATACGAAGACAATGACCTTGACACCTGAATACGGACAACTGTATACTTCTTTCCACACATCGAAGCTTGGTGTGATAAGATAGAAGATATCTTCAAGGATTACGTTTTTAATGATTTTGAGATCTTTATAGATTTCATGAAGTCCTTTGTAGCTAATCATATGTAGCCAAGGGTTAGGAAAAGAAGGAAACCTGACCTAGTACTAGACTAAGCTTAGTAGTCATGTATCAACTATCCCTAAAGTCTTAGGGAAGTATATTACAGAATGGCATTTTGTATTAGCAAGTATTTCACGTTCTGACAAGATTATGAAATGTTAGTAACAAGAATGATGTATGTTTTAAATGCATATGAATATCAAGAATGATTATTATACCTCTGTTATTAACAACACATTTATTTTTTTGACATAAAGTACTAAAGTAGTACAATGACCAACGCAAGAGCCAGACGAAGGCCAATTCCTGAGCAGGTGCCTCAACAAGAAGCAAATCCACCTGCACGTGGAAGGGGTAGAGACCGAGGCTGAGGCCAAGGTAGAGGCCAAGGCAGGGGAAGGCCCAATCAACAAGAACCTCAAGTCCAATACCCCATGCAACAAGTACTTGGAATTTTTTACAAACATTGAGACTCATTAAGGGAACTCCGAGAAGAGGTATTCCTGTTAAGGAAAGAACGAAACGAAGAAAGGTAGCGTGCTGAAGCTGTAGAAGCACAGCTAGCTTAGGCTACAGAGATAGAAGAAGAAGAACAAGAAGTTAACCCTCCACAGTTAGAGGCTCCACCTCTTGACTAACCGCAACGATAAAGGGCTATTAGAGAATCCCAGTTCTGGACTATCCAATTCTGCAAGCATCGATCGCCATCATTCACTGGCGCCCCAAAAGCTACTGAAAAATTGGCTACTCAGACTGTAGAAAATCTTCAAAGTCATGGAGTGCCCAAAAGAGTGAAATGCACAATTGGCTATATATACAGACCAGTAGTGGAAGAGCGTGGCTAAGGCTCTGCGTACCAAATACATATCAATTACTTGGGAGTTGTTCCAAGAAAAGTTCAATGAGAAGTACTTTCCCTACTTAGTCCAAGTAGAGATGGAGTATGAGTTCATCACCATCAAACAGAAACCGGGAGAACCTTTTGACAAGTATCTAGCAAAACTTGTCAACCGGTCCTGCTACTCTTCCTACCTAAAGAAGAATGAAGATGAGAAATGGAAGGAAGACATGCTCATCAAAAGACTAAAATTTGAGATAAAAGATAGGCTAATCTTCGGACGATTCCGTACATTCCACCAAGATGAGGAAGAATGTAGGATAATCGAACGTAACTTGAAGGAGCTGCATACAAGCAGGATGGAGATGACTCACAGTGGGAATAGCCGTGGGAATCCCATAAGCAATTAGAAGAGGAAAGGGAATTGCTAGGTTACAAGAGCGGGAACAAGAAGCCCAATCACTTCAGGCATAACAACTCAATACCACCATTGTCCCAACCTTGTGAGAAGTGCTGGAAGAGCCACCCGGGGAGAAGATGTGATGGGAAATTGATCTGCTTCAAGTGTAACCAGCCAGGACACTTCAGTTTTAACTGCCCACATAATACTGGGAAGAAGAGGCCGCAAAATCATGGAAGGGTCTTTGCTTTAACCCATGAAGAAGCCAAAAAATCTCCCAACATAATCCAAGGTACAATCTCATTAAATGGTATTTCTTTACAAGCATTATTTGATTCGGCTGCTAGCCATTCTTTCATTGCTAGTGATTGTGCTAAAAGGCTAGGGATGAACACCCATAGATTACCATATGATCTGATTGTAAATACACCGCTTAGTGTTAAGTCTATAGTATTTGATGCATGCTTGAATTGTGTACTGATTGTAAATGGACATGAGTCCACATTAGATTTAATTTGTCTTCCATTGGTTGATATTGACGTCATACTTGGATTAAACTGGCTGACGACCAACAACGCTCTGATTGACTGTGGTAACAAGCGAATCATGTACTCACAGTCAACAATAGATACTACGGCAAACATTTTCAATCTTCTCATTGCCCAAGAAGCGAGGCAATGCTTGAATCAAGGTTGCCTATAGGTACATGGTATTCTTCTCAGTGTAGGCAGGGACCGAACCTTCATTGCCAGATATACTAGTAGTGAACAAATTCCCTAAAGTATTCTTAGAAGACCTTAGTGGATTGCTACCAGTCAGGGAAGTTGAGTTCACTATTGAGCTTATGCCTGGCACGGGACCCATATCTAAAACACCCTACAGAATGGCACCTAGCAAAATGGCAGAATTAAAGAAGCAAATTGAAGAGTTACTAGAGAAAGAATTCCTCTGACCTAGTATTTCGACTCTGCATAGATTATAGGGAGTTGAACAAGGCGACAATAAAAAACAAATACCCACTCCCTACAATTGATGATATGTTAGACCAATTATCTGGTTCCTTCGTTTTCTCAAAGAATGATCTGCGCTTGGGATACCATCAGTTACGTGTAAGAGCTGAGGAAGTTCTGAAGATAGCCTTCAGGACTAGATATAGGCACTATGAGTTTAAGGTGATGCCCTTTGGTTTGACTAATGCACCTGTAGTGTTCATGGACTATATGAATCAAATATTTCGTGAGTATCTAGATCAGTTTGTGGTAATCTTCATTGATGACATTTTGAACTACTCTAAGAATAAAGAGGAACATGAGCACCATCTGTGGCAAGTACTTAAGGTACTGAAAGGGAAGAAACACAATAAGGTCTTGGTTTTAAATCCTTCCATTCATCACGCAACCTATGCCTATATATGTATTATCATATTAGTTTTTAAAGATTTATGTCGCTGTTTGTAGTTGTTTATTTTCGTCGTGACATGCCAAGTTTTCTATGTTTTAGCATTCATTCATTTAGCAGAGCATTTCCTAGCTATATGATATTCAAAAGCTTATGTTGGAAACTCACAGAACTAGAAAGAGAAAAGCTCGAAGAGTTACCTTGGTTGCTTTCACGTCCGAACACTCTGATTCTCGCCAACACGCAACCCTTATTTTCAAAACCAAACGCAGAGGGAGAATGAACAAGAAAAATCTCAGTTTGAATCTCTCTTTCCTCTTCCTCATCCTTCCCTCTCTATCATTCATGAACTTATTTTTGATTTCTGTTAAGGCCGATGGGATGAATGAGAACCAAGGAGCAACATTTTAAATAAGAAATTATGGGTCTGGTCAGAGAAGGAAATATATAGAGGTATATGGCGTTGAGTTTAACATGCATGGTGGGGGGGGGGTTTGGAGAAGCATGGCATTGCTGGTTTTTCCTGTTCTATTCCAAAAACTTATACATATAAAGAATTGGGCTTGGTCTTGCTACTAATTGATGTGTATGTGGCCAAATGAGAATTATTGAAACAGTTGGGAGTTGATATGTTGTGTTAGTATGTAGTTAATTGATTTGCATGAGGATGGCAACTGACTTATTTATATTAAATGGTTTATTGAGGTGTTGCAAGTTTAACCAAAAGATAATATGGGAGGTGAGTGTTGTGTTGTTGTGGGTTCTATTCCAAAATTATCTCTTGCAATTGTTTCCTTGATTTTATCCCCCTCCTTTTTTAAAAAAAATATTACAAGGAAGATAATTCCCTAATTTTCCAAATAATTAAAATTAGTTATTTGGTCAACTCTCGAGAATTTAATTCTCATATTATATTTCTAATTTCTTAATCCTAAAATCTAGGATGTTACATTTTCTTCCCCTGTTAATTTAAATTTCGTTCTTGAAATATGTTATACCTTTAATATACTCTGAGCCATAAACTTTGGATGCTTATGCATGTCTTCCTCTGTTTCCTAGGTTGTCTCCCAAGGAGTAAGCCCTTCCAGACCACTTTAATGAACAAAGTACTTTTATGTCTGAGCTACTTCTCCTTATGATCATGATTCGTACTGGCTCGACAACATAAGTGTAATCATCATGAAGGTTCAGATCTTCATACTCGATAATATGCTCATGGACTGGCTGGTACTTCTTTATCTGAAAAACATGAAACATATTGTGGAGTTTGCTCAGGCTTGAGGATAAAGCCATTTGATAAGCTACTAGTTCACATTTTGCCAAGATCTCAGACGGATCAGTATAACAAGGACTTACTTTTCGCCCCTTGAGTGCTCTACCAATACCCTTTACTAGAGATATCTTCAAGAAGATGTGATCACCAACTTCAAATTCTAGAAGTCTCCTCCTTTTATCAGCAAAACTTTTTTGTCTGTTTTGCGCAGTTAGGAGTCTTTTTTCGAACAATTATGTCCAGCATATGGGTGACTGGCACTTCCAGCCATACAATGCTTCAAACAGAGCCATTTGTATAATTGCATCATAACTATTGTTGCATGCAAGTTCCACCAATGGAAGCTATCAATCCCAGTTCCCTTTGAAAGCCAATACACACGCTCTCAACATATCTTCTAGCGTCTGTGTGGTTCTTTTAGATTGGTCATCAGTCTGAGGATGATAAGCTATACTAAATTTTAGCTTTGTTCCCAAAGCTTCGTGTAATGCTTGCCAAAATCGGGATGTGAACCATGGATCCTTGTTAGAGACAATGCTCTTTAGTATACCAACTGTTCCAAAGAATAACTGACACTAATGGGGATAAAATGTGATGACTCAGTTAGTCGGTCAACAATCATCCAGATCACATCATAGTTCCTGATCTTGGGTAGACCTATCATCAGATCCATGGTAACACTTTCCCATTTCCATTCAGGAATCTCTAACCGTAGAAGCAGACTAGCAGGCCGTTAATGTTCAATCTTCACTTTATGGCAAGTCAAGCATCTGGCTACACACTAAGTTATATCTTTCTTCATCCCTAGCCACCAAAATTCAGATTTCAAGTTCTAGTACATTTTGATCATATCGAGATGTAGATTATGTTACTCTTATGACCTTCATGAAGGATTTTTCGTCTCAGCTCCGTATTTGGAGGTACGTAAATACGCTTATGGTATTTGACCAATTCACTAGGTGAAAGGTCATAATCTTAAGTCTCGCCACGAGAGATCATACCTTATATTATATTGGCTAGTTCATCTTGATTCTGAGCTTCCTCAATTTCACCTCTCAGGTCGTTTTCTCCTTGACGACAAGAAGGCTCGCAAGATAAGCCTCGCTGGGTACATTGTGACTTGTGAAGATATGATTTAATAGATTCAAGTCTCTAAAATCTTCTATTAGCTTTTTCTCTTAAATCATCATAAATGCCACCTCACCAATTTTCTGCTCAGAGCATCTACGACAACGTTTGCTTTACCTGGATGATAAGTCATAATCTTTCAGCAACTCTATCCACCACCTTTGTCTCATGTCGAGCTCTTTTTTATCATATAAATAATTGAGACTCTTGAAGTCATAGTGTAGTTCCACAGTAGTGTCATACAGGTAATGCTGTCATATCTTCAAAGCAAATACAATCACAGCCAGTTCCAAATGATGCATAAGATAGTTCAATTCATGAGACTTCAACTATCGAGAGGCATAGTCACCACTGTGCTATGCTTAATCAGAACACATCCCAATCCCTGCATACTAGCATCATTGTACACCACGTAGGTTACACTCGGATCTAGGATTATAAGCACTGGTGCCATCGTCAACATCCCCTTTAACTCTTGGAATCTCTCCTCACATTGCTCATCCCACACCTATGATTGACTCTTCCTAGTCAACTTTGTCAATGGTAAGGCAAGGCACGAGAAATTCTGTATAAATATGCGGTAGTATCCCACCAAACCCAGAAAACTACGTATCTCTGACGCTATTTTTGTTCTCTTCCAATCTACTACTACTTCCACCTTGTTGTGATCAATAGCTACCCGGTCTTGTGAATCACATAGCCCAAAAACCTCACTTCTGAAAGCCAGAATCACATTTGCTCAATTTGGCGTAGAATTGCTTATCTCTCAGCACATTTAATAATAGTTGCAGATGTTGTTCATGCTCATCCCTATTCCTCGAGTAGATTAGGATGTCGTCAATAAATACTACCACAAACTAGTCTAGATATTGACAGAAGATTTGGTTCATATAACCCATGAACGCTACAGGTGCATTTGTTAAACCCAAAAGACATTACCATGAATTCATAATGCTTATATATGGTTCTGAAGGCTGTCTTCAAAATATCCTCAGCTCTAACTTGCAACTGATGATATCTCAAGTGCAGATCAATTTTTGAGAACACATAGGAACCAGATAATTGATCAAGCAAATCATCTATCCTGTGGAGTAGATATTTTTTTTATCGTTACCTTGTTCAACTCTTGGTAATCGATACAGAGTTGTAGACTCCTATCTTTCTTTTTCACGAACAATATAGGAGCTCCCCACAATGAAAAAATTGGTCTAATAAACCTTTCCTCCAATAGTTCTTCAATTTGATCCTTCAGTTTGTTGATCTCATTAGGAGCCATCCGATACGGTGCCTTTAATATTGGCCCCGTATCAGGCATCAGTTCGATTGTGAACTCAACTTCTTCAACCGGAGGTAGTCCATTGAGAAGTTCTGGAAACATGTCAGGAAATTCGTTCACTATCAGAATGTTTTCCACTGAAGGTTCAACCTCTGTTTGGACTAAGAAGAATATGTTGGATATGATTAGATTTGATGATGTCTTATATAGATGCTATTATTAAGAGCAAAAAGCTTGTATACTATATTTATCTCCTACATTGACTAACTGTTATATATTTAATGTAGAATAGTCCAAGTTGAATTATAAAGATTAATCAAGAAGGAGATAAGAGGTTACGAAAAGAAAAAGAAGAACTTGTAGAGAATATCAAGGAAACAGGAAGCTATCAAAGGATTTTGGGAATGATCAAGAGAAGAGAAGAAAGAAAGAATTGAATTGTGGAAAATGATCAAAGAAGAAGAGAAGAGAAGAAAGAAAGAGTTGGTTTATGAAGAATGATCAAGAGAAGAGAAGAAAGAAAGAGTTAAGTTATGGAGAATGATCAAGAGAAGAAGAAAGAAAGAAGAACTTCCTTAATGGAATGAGAAAATCATTATACAAGCTCTTAGATTGATTCTAGAAGTCTCCATGATGATATGGAAGTTGGAATAGCTCAAATCGGAGTTAAAATAAGCAAAATCAAGCTTCGGATGAGCTAACTCGGGCCGGGAGGTTCAAACTCGAGTTAGAACGTTTATCTACGGTGTTTTGGGCATCTAGGATGATTGACTCGAGCCAAGAACATCACTACCTCGAGTCTGGGTCAAAGCTCGTGGCAGACATTCTTTTGACTCGAGCCAATTGTGATTTCCAAGTGATTTTCGCCTCTGGAACGAGTTGCCTCGAGGTAAACCACTAATTGCCTCGAGTTACCATGTAATTCAGCAACTCTTTGCACTCTGTTTCACGTTCAGCTCGGGTGAGGTCTGGTGATTCGATGATATCTCTCAAACCAGAGATCGAATTGAGGTGAAATCAGTGGCATATGAAACTAGACTCCCAATGCGTCATTTTGATATAAAATTCAAGCCCAAACGAGTTCAGATGAGAGAGTTATGAATTGTGGAAGTTGGATCAGATATCAACGCCACACAGCTGACCAAGGTTTGGTATTTTGGGTGTATCTTACATATACAAATCGAATTTAGCTGAAATTGGTGCCATTTGAAAGTAGACTCAAAATGAGTTCCATCAAGAGTTTAACCAGCTAAAATTGAGTTCAGACCAGGGAGTTATGTCCTTCCAAATGTGACACTTGAAATTCTGGAATCATTTCAGCATAGGCTCAATTTTATGGACATAGCTCACACTATACACAATGAAGTGAAACAACTCCATATGAATCTAGACTCAACAAGTGTTTCATAGAATTTGGAATCAACAAAGTTCAAATCAAATATCAAAGAAAACGAAAAAGAGCAAGTTGCCTCGAGCCAGACATTCCACCTCGATTCTCTGATGGAAGACAGAAAGATAGACACTTAGAGAGAGGTTTTTACCTCAAGCCAACAAGTGTACCTCGAGTCTAAGTGAAGACAGAAAGATAGACACTTTGAGAGAGCTTTTTACCTCGAGCCAAAGTGTGTGCCTCGAGTCAAATGGGTAACCCGAGAGATTGAAGAATGGAGAGCAGTTTTTGACTCGAGCCAGTAAGTGCCGACTCGAGCCAACGGACCTGATACACCATGAATATGAAGAACGTTGAGCCTCAAGAAATGCAACCTCGAGTTTGGGCACAGACTCGAGTCAAGGTTTCTGTTGCCTCGAGTCAGACAATATTTTGAAAACTTCTCTATGGCTTGAATGATGGATTGACTCGAGCCAAATGATATCTTTGACTCGAGCCAATATGTCTCTCGTTTTCGAAAATCTTTGGGCGTTTGAATCTTCCAATTCTCTAACTATCTATGATTGGTATTAGATTCTTCATATAATCTATCATTATTGTTCTTAACTATATTTAATCAGTTTATTAATGAGTTTCGGATGATTATACGAAGGATTAACATCGATCATCAAAAAGTGAATGATTACGTCGAGCTCAACGGTAACTTTGAGCAAGTCACAACGGTCATATTCCAACAGGAAGAATTGCTCAACAGACAAATGCTCACAACAGTTAAATGATCTTCATTGCCCATAAATAGCAAAGTCTTCAAACCGAAAGCAGTGACGATCGATGAATGACTCGACGAACCCATTAAAATGATTTTACTACTTCATCGTCGATAGTTCAATACCTCATATACACTCTGTTTCTCAATATTATATAGTTTTCAGTAGAGAGTGTGATGATCGATTATGTACTTCAGTGATTATTATTCATCTACTCTGAGAGAGAGTCTTCGAATGTGGGTGTACAGTTACAACTTGTAAGGGGGAGTGAGTCCAAGAGTGAAAGGATCATCCTTTGTTTACAAAGTGTGTAATTGTATCCTTACAGTGTGTAAGGGAGTATCTCGGTAAGATATTGTAAAGGCTGCATAAGTGCCCGACTAAACTTGTGAGGTTGTAAAGGCTTTTCTCTTGTGCCCAGTTAAACAAGGAGATAGTAGATTGAAAATCTCAAATGGAGCTTGGGGACTGGATGTAGGTCAAGGATTGGGCCGAACCAGTATAAATCTCAGTTTGCATATTCTCTTCCCTAAACTCTTATATTCCCAGCATATATGTTTGAATGACTGTTTATTGTTTTATAAATCATTACTGTCATACAAACTACTTTCACCAAGTTGCGAAAAGATTTTCAAAGTTCCAAAAGTTTTTATTGAACACCCAATTCACCCCCCTCTTGGGTGATAGCTTGGTCTAACAGAATACAATATACCCTTGGCAGCCTTGTTTTAGACATTTTTCAGTTTGAACGGCAGTGAGAAAGTTTAGCCTTAACTAGCCTTTGTTAGTTCTCTATGCATTTTGATGATAGATGAAGTTAATGGTTTAAGTTAAAAATGTTTGAACTTGTTCAAAATTTAACCAACAACTTACTGTCAAACTTGACTCGAGTTTAGGTTTGTAAAACTCGAGTCAACACAAGATAGAGAGTTGTCAAAATATTTGAACTCAACTTGACTTGAGTTTCTGGTTGTAAAACTCGACTCAATGCAAGGAAAAGAGCTACCAAAGTATTTTAAACTTATAGTGACTCGAGCTAGTCATATGTAACTTGAGTCATAAGTTCTTATGAAATATTTTATGAAATAAAGTTAACTCGAGCTTGTGCTATTTGACTCAAGTCATTCCTTGAGGACTTAAACTTATTTTTGAGATACAGAAGCCCCTGACTCGAGTCAGTGCTCTATAACTCGAGCATAGTTTTTGAAATATATTTTCAAATGAATTAGTTAACTCGTGTTAGTCACTTAATGACTCGAGCTGACGCGATTTCAAACCATTTTCAAAATGCTATTTCAAAGGTCATTTGTGAAAGAAAAACTTGACCTGAGCTAACCTTGAGTAACTTGAGTCATGTACTTGAGCTAAACGTTTTAAACTCGAGCATGAGTCATACGAGACATCTTCAATTAAACTTCAAGCTTATTTTCAAAGAAGATAATCCAATGACTCGAGCATAGAATTCTTAACTCGAGTCATCTGCTCCTGTTTGGTTGAATTCAACTCGATCACAAACTATCTCTATTTTATAATCACCGTCTTCATAAATGCTAAATCCTTAAGTGTGATTTATATACTTCATATCATCACTCATTATGGTTCCTAACTATGTTTAATTAGTTTGTTAGTGAGTTTTAGATGATCAGATAATGGATTAACCAAGATTAATCAAAAAGCAAGTGATTACGTTAGATGCATTAAATGCTTTGGTTCGTAAAATGAAGCACTAATTTGGTCAATCATTCTCTACACATTCCAAAGGCATTAATGGTTTCTTTCCTCATGTGAATTCCACATCATCCAACAGGAAGAACATAAGGAATGTCAAGAAAGAATGTCTGCGAACGAATCAAGCATCGAGTAACGAATGAGACTTAAGTCCAACAGCTATATTCATTATTCAGCGGTGTATTGAACCATTCATTTCGTTCCAACCACCGGAAACAAAAACATAAAAATGATCATTACACATCTACTGTAATATCCTGAATTTTGGACCCTGAAAATTGAGAATAAACCTAAAGTAGGCGGACGACTAAGCCCGGTTTGGGAAGAGTCGCAAGAATTCCGAGAGATAGGAAGCCTTTTAAGGACTAAGTAACTCGGCTATACAGGTCAGTAGACCTAGTATGTGTAAGCCGTGGAATTAAAATGCCAATAGAAAAGGGGCACAGAGGACTCTTACGGTACAAATTAAGTTGAAAAAAATGCAACCTAACTATGTCCTAAGGTATAGGACAATTAGTTGAGTGAAAATATACCAGTATAAGTAAGTATACAAAATTTTCAGGGCAGTCAGGGATGCCTTGCGTTTTTGAAGATAAAGAGTCCGTGTAATCACTGCTAGAGGACACATGTCACTACAGGATTAAAAAGTAAAAGTAGGTAATGATTACAGGGGATAGAAAAGTCAATTACTTACCCCTTAAGGAGTGAATTTCGTCCATATGAGAGGAGAGAGAGACAATTAGATGATTTTATCTGTACTCAAGCCCAAACACAAAATACGAGTACCACGGGATGCTAACCGGTAGAAAGGGGATCGATAGAGACCAATTAGGGGCTTCTTTTGGACTGAATGAGACAAATGTGGGGCCATATTGGAAATTGAAATGGCACCACATATGTATGGTTAATCAGGGGAAAATATTTGAAGAGTTGAAGAAAAGTACAAAAAGGAAGCATCCTGTTAACTAGCGGGGCCTAGTAAGGACCGGTAGAAGGAGATTGGACCGGAAAAAGAGGAAAAGGTAGAGGAAAAGCATGAGGGCAGATTTTGTGGGGCCCAAATGGCGCCACCTAGCCCTTATAATTATTGAAAATTTACTTGGAGGAAAAGAAAAGCAAAATCAGTCCAAAAGTCAAAGTGTGGGTCCCACTTTTTGAATAAAAAGGAATAAATCAGATAAATTGGGAAAAATAAAATAAAAATCAAGGGGTCTGATTTATGGGCCCAAGATGGCGCCACCTAGCCGTAGGAGACACCTAGAGAGCTTTGGGAAAAAGAAAAGAAAAATAAAGAAGTTCCGGGCCAAAACTGGTAATTTTCATAAATTTCGGGCCAAAGTAGGTAATTTTCTCCATTTGAAAATAAAAAAATTTGACCTGAATGGAGAGGGATGCGCCACGTGTCCAAAACATAGAGACTTTTGGATTTTCTTGGGAATTAAGTCAAAAAGCCAAATGAATTTTACTAATTACTGGACAGGGTTTTACTCCATTTATTTTAGACTGCTCAGTTACATTTTTCCTTTATTAAAGGACATTTGTTCTCTCTCCCTTTACCAAGGAACGTGAAATTTTCAGAAGGAGGGAGAGGTCCAGCCAAGCTTGCATAACCAAGAACAAGTGACCAACCACTTAGATCATCAAACCGAACTTTCGATTAAGGTAAACACCGAAAACCCGAACCTTTGGAACATGAACTTGTATGGGGTTACCATGGATTGGTGTTACAATATAATTTTGGTGCTTTTGATGGTCTCGAAGTGTTCAAAACGTGATTTTGTATGGGGTTAAGCTATGGTTTAAGTTTCCAAACTCAAAAACACCGAAAAACCTTAAGAACAAGCTTGCTGCCAATTCTGGGTTTTATGGGTAGCGAACCTTCAAATGGGTTTTAAAAATAGTAAATGAACTTTGATTAAGCTGAAATTTTTCAGGGAACAATTAAACATCCTAAGGTTCACCGAGATGTATAATTTTGTGTTATTTGGATTTTTCTACTAAGAGATACAAATTGATAAAATTGGTTCAGATGATAACAGAGTAATTCTGACCAGAGTGTAGACAATGGGCTACATTCCAATATATGTGTACTTTGGGTCTCTGGAATTATTGTTTCTGAAAATTATACATTCTAATGGTTCAGATGGAACTAGTTTCATCCAAATATGATTTTTTTAGAATTTACTAAAAATGTTTGAAGATGGGCCAGACTCACTAGATTTTTCTGGAAAATTACAAAGAGGCTCGGTTTTGAGTAAAAGTGTAAGGCTACTTTTGGAAATTGCTAAAATAAGGTATTTTGGTGTTATTTAGGGTTGAGCCATACTTTGGAGAGCTAGTGGGCCTGTTGAAATTTTAAGACGGTACATACCCCACTAGGTAGTAACTGTTAACTTGCATACTTTATGTTGCTCTTGCATGTGTGTTTTATCATGATTGTGGTGTTGGATTCGCTACACGCAGCTGGATAAAATTTCTATGAATCCCGTTCCGAGGATCACTCAATAGCGTTTAAATTAAGGCTAAGGAACCGAATATTACCTACGGCTGAAACGGTCCGCGTCTCATTTTCTTTAAATTGGTGGGCTACCTTCTCGATCAACAGAAGTCGACTCCTCGAATCGGCTTCCTCTCTGGTATCCACACGAATAATCCCCAACCTGATTGCGGCAGCGTGCTAGCGCCTTTTGAGTTTTGCGTCTCTCTTAGTTTTTACTCTAGGGTTTCTCGCGGCTTTCTGTAATACGCTCGACAAAAAGTCTCGTGGGTTTTCTCAAACCCGATTAGCGTATTATATTCAAAATTAAATTCCCATTAATTTTGAAATTCGAATTTTAAATCTAGATTAAAATATATTAATTAAATCTATCTAATAGATTTAATATAATCTATTTATTTAATCCGAATTAAAAACCAGATCTGAAATTCGAATTTTGAATCTTTGATTAAAAGTATATTAATTAAATATATCTAATAGATCTAATATAATATATTTATTTAATCCAAATCAAAAGCCTTCGATTTAATTTATCTCTATAAATTAAATCCGAGAAATGATATCTATCCATTTAATTAAATCGAGATACTATATCTCAATTTAAATTAAATAGATATATGATATCTTTATTCGAAAATTAAAACATGAGATACAATATCTCTATTTGTCTTAGATATTTAATTTATCAAATAAATTAAATACTAAACAAATATTATATAATAATATTATAATCATTATTTAATATTATTATATCATTTAATTTCGAATCAATATAATATAATATAATATATATTATATTAATATATACGATATTCAATGAGATAAATTCAGTATTCATTAAATCTTAGATTAATCTGAGATTCAATGAATCTGGACACTTTTGCTCGTGTTGGGTTATTCTTGTGTGCGACCCTACAGGCCCACATGAGATTGGCAGTGGGCCAATACTGTACTAGCCCACAAGTCGCAAGCGGCCTCTAGCAAGACATTGCGACTACCCAATTCATATGGGGATCGATGATACGATACTACCTATCGTACAACCATGTCACGTCCCTTTTGTTCATGCGATAATTTGGTCAAGGATGAGGCATGGATAATGTCAACTTCCTTTTCTTGACCATTACTTTCTCGATTCTCGAGTAGTCTAATAAGTGAAATGGAAACCCCTTTCCATCACAGTACGGCCGTACATTTCTTAGACTCACTCATCGAGGGGCCCAGTATTATCTCTCTACAAATGTGAGGGACAAATTCCATCTTGACCATTCACATTCCTCTCCATGAGAACCACTGATCCCGATCCAAGCCTTTATCATCACTCAGTCAAAGGTGACTTTTGACTAGGTCAAAGAACAGTGACTCATCATGTAGGAATCCATGATGATCTCAGGTCATAGGGCTTCGTGACGCGGTTATACATGAGATAAGCTTATGACTTGATCCATGCAGCTTTCTCATAGTGGGTCGGTCCAGCACCTTGTACTATTACAAGTGCCCGTGACTTTGATTCGTATCTTCATACTTCATCAAAATCACACTGGTCTTAACTCATCTTCGCTCCCGCGTAGATGACTGACCAGGGACATTTAGGATAATCCATAAGATATATCTAGGGATACTGTTATCAATATAAACATGCGAATTAAATGATCACTAAAAGAGAATACTTTAATAAACATAAATGTCTAAAGTACAATGACTTGCCCTAGGGCATAATTTCCAACATGTGGATGCAGGCTAGGTAGTACCTATAGGAAGGTGTGTCTTATGGTTGCTACTGAGGCCCGAGGTATGTGGTTAGGTAGTACCTGTTGGGCTGCGCGTCCATAAGGTGCTACTGAGGCCCGAGGCATGTAGGGTAGGTAGTACCTATTGGACTGTGTGTCCTTAGGTCACTACTGAGGCCCAAGGTATGTGAGGTAGGTGGAGCCTATGTGACTGTGTGTCCATAGGTGTTTACAGAGGCCTCTTGGGGTAGGTAGTTAGGGTTGGTAGCCCTTGCTACTGAGGCCCCTTAGCTATTGGTTCCGGGGGCTTGTCTTGACCAGGCGGTCCTGCAGAATGTGTACATGCCAGGTTTAGTTTTCCTGATTGTGATTTGCATTACATGCATTGTATACATATTGTATATGAGTTTAACAGTTACTCTGGGGGTTCAATTTTTGAACTCCAGAACATTTTTAAAGATACAAGGGTAAGACAGTAGCAGTTGGAGAACTCGAAGAATGTAGGGCATAATGCGGGAAGTTAAAGAAATAGGGGATGCCTTATCGCTTTTTTTACTTTTATATTTTGGATAATGGTTGTATAAGTTTTTATTTGGGTATGTTGTTATGGAAAACTACATCTAACCCTTCGGGGACTTACCTACTGTTTGGATTTTATATGTTTATCAGTACGTTAAACTTGTCCAAACCAGGTACTATGCTCTGTTGCGTTCACTTTGTTAAATATTAAATGGACTAAGTACTAAAGGGAAGTTAATTAAATAAAAGGATTCCCTCGAACCCGCCACCTGAAAGGGCGAGGCCGGTAGGGGTGTAACATCTACTGTTTCTTACACTTGTGTAATATCTTTTGGATATTTATAATCTTCAATGTTTATCTATCTGCTCTTTTAAAGAGTTCATTTCTGATTATAAATCATTGTAAGAATCTCAAAGTATTGAGACTTTGAGATTGAGTTATTTGATTACAACTTGTAAGGGGGAGTGAATCCTAGTGAAAGGATTACTTTCGCGTACAAAGTGTGTAATCAATTGAAGTGATAGTAAAAATCCCAAAGTTTTTGGGGACTGGACATAGGTCAAGAGTTGAGACTGAACCAATATAAATCATTTGTGTCAAGTTCTCTCTCTCTCTTTGTTATACTCCGTTGTAGTGCGGTATTCCAAAAGAATTTTTAAATCTCCAATTCACCCCCCTTTGGTGATATTTTGTTCTACATTTGGTATCAGAGCTAAAACTTCTCAGAAAGGCTTAACATCCTGAGAAGAATCAATATGGATGGAATAGTACCAGACAAAGCTTCTATCAGCAGACCCCTCGGTTTTAATGTGTTACTTCTCTATGTGTTTTGATGATAACTAACAATTGTAAATCCAAAAGGATGTTATTGATTCAAGTCAAAGTGTTTTATTTTGAAAGTTAACCTGGCTCAATAACAATGCATGTCTCTGTGCTGATATGACTCGATTCAGAGTCTTATAACTCCAGTCAAGGTCATATGACTCGAGTCCAAGTGAGGAGAATTCTAAACATTCTCAGCAAGGAATGGGAAGCTAAAGTCAATGGCATCATTGGCAGCTCTATTTGGTAGCATGTATGAATATGAAGGAAAAATCAAGTTCAGAAAAGGACTTGATGAAATTGGCAGCAAGCATAAGGGAATTGCCCTTAAAATTATCAGGGAAGACAAGGAATCAGACGATGATGATGAAGAGGTCGGGATGATGGTCTAGAGATTCAAGAAATTTTATATAAAGGATCAAGGATTCCAGAAGTTTCACAAGGGTAGCTCCAACAATGAGCCTAAGAAGCCAATTATTTGCTATGAATGTGAAAAACCTGGCCACTTCAAGTATGAGTGCCCCCAATTGAAGAACAAGGAGAAAGAAAAGAAAAGATTCAACAAGTTCAAAAAGAAGGCTAATGTCTCAGCTATTTGGGGTGATAGCTCATCTGAGGAAGATGAAGGTGATGAAGAAGAAAGAGCCAACATTTGTCTTGTGGCTCAAGGAGAAGAATTTGAGAGTGAAAAGGTAAATGATTCTGAACCTTCATTTGATGAATTATTTACTGAATATAATTCTCCTCACTCAGAATTTTGAAAATTAGCTAAAGAACTTCTTGCATCTAAAAGAAAAATAAAATTTCTTGAAGAACAAGTTCAAAATGTCTCTCCTCCAATTTCTGTCTGTGAAAATAAGTCCGAAAAGTTTGCTAGAATTGTTGTGTTTTAGAGAAGAGAAATATTTATCTTACTAAAATACTTGAGAAGTTCACTCAAGGCAGTGAAATGTTCAATGTGATTTTGAAACAACAAAGGTTTACAAATGACAAATCAGGAATGGGTTATAAACCTGATGTTGATAAAAAGAAGTGAAAGAGGAAATCTGGAGAAAAAACTTGTATAAATTATTTTCGAAAATAAATTCATTCTTCTACTCATTTTGCCCACCGCAATTATTATAATAAAAAAGGGCATATACTTCTTCCTATTTTAATAAAAAGGAAAGAAAGAGTAAACCTATAGGTAATTATAGATGGGTGCCTATGGGATCTTATAAAGTTCCTAAGTCACAAACTAACCCAAAAGGACCCAAGAAAAGAGGGGTACCTAAGACTTGATCTTTCGTGACTTATAGGTTTGTCTAAGAGCATCAAAATCCAACAAGTAGGACATTGATAGTAGATGATCTAAACACATGACGGGAGATCAATCCAAGTTTGGTACAATCAAGATAAAGGATGGTGGCAAGGTGACATTTGGTGGAAATCAATCCGGAAGGATTGCTGGAATTGGTGAAGTTGAAAGCAATGATGAATGACAAATTAAAGATGTCTACCTTGTGGAAGGCCTATGCCACAACCTCCTCGAAGCTGTAAGCCAAAGCACAGATAACTGTAATTTGGTTATCTTCAATTCTGAGGAATGTTTGCTTGTTAGCAAGGATGATCTGTCGTTGGACAATATTAAGTCTAAAGCCTTATTTAGGGCTCCTAGAGAAGGTATTTGTTATACCCTTATGAAAGACGGAATATCACCAAGAGGGGGGGTGAATTGGAGATATTAAATTTTCTCGCGTAAATACTACGTAAGCCGAATGCAAAACGAGAGATAAACGAGTAAGGGTAAGTGAGATTGAACACAATGAATTTATACTTGGTTCGGTCCAAATCCTTGACCTACGTCCGTACCCGACTCTCCGGATTTCACTAATTTCAAATGATTACACACTCTCAGTAACTCTCGAAGCAATTCTCTCTAGAACTTGCTCCCCCTTACAAGTTGTAATCAAATGTCCCAATCTCAAAGTCCCAATACTTTGAAATTCTTACAATAAAGAATAATCTATGAAGACTCTCTAAAAGAGCAGAATAATAATCACTCGAAGCTTAATATATCGAAGATATTATCTCTACGTGTAGAAACCGTAAATGCTATTAATGACTAATTTAATGCGCGAGTTTCGGTAGGTGGAGACTTGAATGCTTCTTCTATTTATAGGTTGGTAGCATTGATGACCGTTGAGAAGAATAAATGAGCCGTTGTGAGTAATGAATATATCCGTTGTAAATCACTTGCTCGTCTCCTCGTATTTCTTCCGTCATTCGACCGTTATTCTTTATTAACATTCTTTATTTGAATTGTCCGTTGGGAGACAAAGTGAGAATGTTTTCTCGGGAAGCGACCGTAATGCTTTTTGTATGTCCGAGGTTTATTTCTTCTTTCAAATTGAAGTCCGGGACTGCATTTAATGCTTCGACACATATTGACTTTTCATGATTTCAAGTTTAAAAACATGTTAGAAGTATCTCGAAATACACTAGCAAACCGATTAAACTTGGTTAGAAATAATAAGAATTAATTACATAAGATACCCAAGCTTTAATTGAATGAAAACCGAATGCCCGGAAAAACATATTCAAATCTGATATGAACAACTCGAGTTGCTTCACATAACTCGAGTTATATTTAGTTCGAAGATATGCGCATGAAGAACGAACTTGAGTTATCCTTAATAACTTGAGTTGTCTAACTCGAGTTACTATTCCTAACTCGAGTTACTTCGAGAATCAATTATTCAGGAAATTCTTCGAAATGGTATAACTTGAGTTATAGTAATAACTGGAGTTGTCCAACTCGAGTTTTGTACTCTAACTCGAGTTTCTTTGGAATTCAAATCGACGAAAAGTTTTCGCGAAAACATAACTTGAGTTATTTCAAGAATCGGAGTTTGTCCAACTCGAGTTGTCTTGAATAACTCGAGTTACTTTTGAATTTAAATCATTCGAAAAACTTTCGCACATAATATAACTTGAGTTACAAAAATAACTTGAGTTGGGCAACTCGAGTTATACTCGTAACTCGAGTTTTTCTGCATCGAAAATCAAACATAAAGTTTTTAACACTTGGGCAACTCGAGTTTTTACTTGTAACTCGAGTTATATCAGATACCCAAAATCCGATATCGCGATGAGGCTTTTGGGAACTGAAGTACAACTTATAACTTGAGTTGTTTAGTGACAACTCGAGTTATTCATTGTTTGAGACTATGAAAAACTTGAGTTTTGACAAAAGCAACTTGAGTTGGGCAACTTGAGTTGTTTTCAACAACTTGAGTTACCAATTTTCAAAATCATTCTACTAGGCTTTAATTTCAATCTGTCTAGAACTTAGATCTTTCCAATTTTAATTAAGTACTTATTACAATTGTTAGACATCATCAAAACACACAGAGAACTAACATTCTCCCCTTTTTGATGATGACAACACTTGTAGAGTTTTGAGAAATGATTTTGGGAGTTATATCAAGAACCATATCGAAACTTGATGTCGTAAAGCAACATACTTGCATTTAAGAATTCTAAATTTCAAAATGAGTCTCATAAGCATAAACAGACAATGAATGAGTCTCATAAACAATCTAGCTACTTGCACAGTTTACAAAATACATAGATTAATGTAAACTAGAAAGCAAAAATGACATGCAAGCATATGCAACATCAAGCAAACATCAAAACACTTCAAAACTCTTCATTTCTTCACTTTCTCTCCCCTTTGTCATCGGGCAAAATGGGTGGAGTAGGGTCGAGATGCACGCAGAGCTTGAAGAATAGGCAGTGGTGAGTACAAGGTAAGAGATAAGGAGGGAGGTTCGGGTGGTAGAGTGAGAGTTAAGGATGAGGAAGTTTTGGGAGAGTGTGGTGGTGAGGAGGTACGGAGAAGAATGTTCATCAAATAGATCTGCAGGTATCGCCGGAGGAGGAATAGGTAGGGGTGAGTGGAGGTGTTGGAAGGATAACAGTAGGAGGAGCAGAAGGGATGAAAGGAGCATAGAGAGGTGGAGTGGGTAGAATAGGTGTGGCTTCAGGATGAGGTGGAGATGGATAGGGAGAGGACAGAATGGGAGTGGAAGAGGGTGGAATAGATGAAGTGTGAGGTGGTGAATGATGGACAGGAGAGGTAATGGGAGAGTATCTGGGAGAAATAGGAGGGGAGTGTTTGAAAGAGGGAATTTCCCTTGAAGGACCTGCCTGGTCTTGCTGCAGAAGCCTATCTAGCTTGGAGTCCAGGAGTTGATAGAGCACATGCATATTGTCAAATCTCTGGCCCATATCTCCAAAGTGGCCTTCAATGTTTTCCAGTCTATCATCAATAGAGTCCACCTTTTCTTCAGTAGATGAGACCTTCTCAACCAATTTACCCACTTCTGATTCTAGTTTCTCAGACAACTCATAGTATTGAGCGGTGAGAGTTGTCCGGAGAGAGCCAAATGTCTCTTGCATAGCCTTCTCCACAATTTTCTTGATAGTTTCACTCGATTAGATGATTGAGGTGGAGGCTGGGACTCACCGATACGGGCATTGATTGGGCCTCTCGTATGTCTAGAAAATGAAGCTCTGGAAGCTCTGGATCTAGAAGGTGCTCTGGATTGATCTGATTCCTCATGAAAGGACAAATTCATATAGTTGAGATGAGTTTGCCCAAACATCTTTGGCTTGACAGATTTCTCATTTAGTTCAAGGTACCAAATCTTGTTGGTGTATAGGATCAGAGACACCAAGTTAGGAAAAGGTATAGTGGATTTGGGAGTTGAAGACAGAAACCTAAACCTTTTCATTTCATGATAAACCCAATGGCCAATGTTGAAGGGAACTTTAGCAATTAAGGAAGCAAACAGAGCATAGTCTCGTGGAATTGAAGTGGGTGTAATTCTTCCCCTTTTGGACTAAGTTTCTGGAGTATATATACCATAGAGCCCTATGGACAGGAGGCATATCAACTGGAGAAAAGTTCAAATGACCCTCATAAACTTGATCAGGCCTAAGAAGCTTGAAAAATCTTTCCTTATCATAGCTAATGTTGGGTACAAAGTGGGGGTTTTCCATGAACAACAAATTGTTAATTATGTCGAAGAAATGGTAATGGATCTTCCTCTAACCGAGGTAATACACTTATCCTCGACCGTAACACCTTTCCTACCAACCACATTTGCCATGGACATATTGTAGTAAAATTGCCTAACTAAGGAAGGTGAATAGGCGGTGTTTATAGCTAGGAGATTTCTAAATTGGTTCAACCAAGGAGACAAGTCCAGATTACATTGTTCCTTTAGTTTCACCAAGTCCACACACACTGTGGGACAAAAACCACGAGAGGCATATTTTTCTTGATAATCTAAGAATTGAGCATTAGTCATGGGAGTTGGATTACAAAGAAATTCATGATCAGGTGGTTTAACTAGATTTGGAGGATTGAAAACATAAGGTTGGGATTGAGGTACCTTAGGAGCGAGTCACCCATACTAGGATCACCTTGATCCTTAGAGCCGAAGCTACCGACTTGGAGACGAGACCATTTTGGATCCTTGAGCTTCGGAGCTATTGACACCCGTTTCTTTCCGTTTGTGAGGTGCTACAACAACTTCTTTATCTCTTCGAGCCGTAGCTACGGGAGGTTCTTGAACCTTTAATTTTCTCTCGCTTTTTCTTTGGGATTCCTCAATCGGCGGATTTTGGATTTTTGAAGAGGGTTTTCTCTTTCGGGATGGTCTCGTGAGAGGAGGAGGAGTAGAGGAATCGGTGGGAGCATACTCAGAGGAGGAGTTCTTCTGGGTTTTAGAGTGTTTCGAAGGTTTGGGAGCTATTTGGGATGATTCAGGAAGAAGAGGTGATAGAGAGTCAGAGAGAGTTTCCGAGTTAGGGTTTTGAAAGTTGCGAGAATGAAAGTGCAGATTCGAAAGACATATATATATATGACAGAGAGCAACTCGAGTTATAACGTGTAACTCGAGTTTTTCATTAAAACAGTGAATACTGAATGTCGAAAATCATACCCGAACTCGAGCTGTTCAGATAACTCGAGTTGTATAACTCGAGTTTTGTATAAGAACTCGAGTTGGCTACTGAGCACTTCGATTGTATGCTTCTGTCTGATAACTCGAGTTTATCATAGAACTCGAGTTGTATCAGAAACTACGTCTTGACAACAGCAAGTATGTAGGATACTTTTCTCAGATCATTGCACACTCCTGCAAAAACAATCTATAGACACTCCGAAGCTTAAGTTAGCAACTTTTAAACCATCAAAACATATAACTAACATTATTTAAGAAGAATTAACTTACAATTCATTGGGATTTACCATTCCCAATTCTCTCCTTATGAACATGAATTGTTCTTTGGCCAGAGGTTTGGTGAAGATATCAGCAAGTTGCAGATGTGTTGGGATGAACATCACTTTGATATCCTTTTTCTGAACATGATCTCTTATGAAGTGATGTCTCACATCTATGTGCTTTGTTCGAGTATGTTGAACTGGATTCTTGGCCAAACTTATAGTGCTTGTATTATCACATAGGATTGGAATCTCCTTCAAGTTGATCCCCAAGTCTGATATTTGTTGCTTGAGCCAAAGAACTTGAGCACAACAACTTGATGCAGCTACATACTCGGCTTCAGTTGAAGATACTGCCACACTTGTCTGCTTCTTGCTGAACCATGAAACTAGTGAACCACCAAAGAACTCACATTGCCCACTTGTACTTTTCCTATCAGTCTTATAGCCCGCATGGTCTGAGTCTGAATATGCAACCAAAAATTCTTGTTGCCTTTTTGGAAACCAAAGACCCAATTCTTTTGTGTGTCGAAAGGTAGAGAAAGATCCTTTTAACATGTTCGGCATGTGATTCTTTTGGAGCGGATTGGAATCTTGCGCACATTCCTACGCTGAATTGGATGTCCGTCTCACGCGCGATTAAGTACAACAAGGAACCTATCATTCCCCTATACTTAGTTATGTTGAAATCTTTGCCCTTTTCTTCATCAAGATCCAGTGAAGCCGTTGAGCTCATTGGGGTGTCGCACCATTGCAATTTTCCGCACCAAACTTCTTAAGCAAATCACGGAGATATTTTGTTTGAGAGATGAATATTCCATCCTTCCGTTGTTTGATTTGCAAGCCAAGAAAGTAGTTCAATTCCCCCATCATAGACATTTCAAATTCTCCCCGCATTTTCTTGGAAAATTCTTCACAAAGAAGATCATTAGTAGCACCAAATATAATATCATCAACATATATTTGAACAATTAAAATTTCATTAAGCTTATTACTCTTTATGAAGAGAGTTGTGTCGGCTTTGCCTCTTATAAAACCTTGATCAAGAAGGAATTTGCTCAATCGCTCATACCAAGCTCTAGGAGCTTGCTTAAGGCCATATAGGGCCTTTTTGAGACGATAGACATGATCTGGATGATGGTCATTTTCAAAACCGGAGGTTGTTCTACATAGACTTCTTCTTGAATAAACCCATTTAGAAATGCACTTTTTACATCCATTTGATATAGTTTAAACCCTTTTACACATGCAAAGGCAAGAAGAACTCTTATGGCTTCCAATCTTGCCACTCGGAGCATAAGTCTCTTCATAATCAATTCCTTCTTCTTGATTATAGCCTTTAGCAACCAATCTTGCCTTATTTCGGACAATGATTGCTGATTCATCTCGTTTGTTCTTGAATACCCATTTAGTGCCAATGACCGGATGGTCCTTAGGCCTAGGTACCAAATCCCAAACTTGATTTCCAAATTGATGTAACTCCTCTTGCATTGCTATCACCCAATCATTGTCTGAAAGGGCTTCATCAATCTTAGAGGGTTCAATGTGAGATATGAATGCAGAAAAGGTTATCTCATTCAAAGTGCTATTTCTAGTTCTAACTCCTTGATTTACATCACCTATGACTTGATCTAGAGGATGATTCCTAATGAATCTCCAAGCTTTAGGCCGAGATTGCGAATCATTTTCAAAGTATTTTCAAAAACATCTTCGTGTTTTCAAGAGAGAGCGGGGTGGTTTTAGAAAAGAATTGATTTCTGTAAATATTTTCTTCATCATCATCCAAAGATTTCTCAGATTTAGTTTCACTGAATACAACATGAATTGACTCTTCAACAATACGAGTACGAGTGTTGAATACTCTAAAAGCTTTACTTCTATTTGAGTAACCAAGAAATATACCTTCATCGACTTAGAATCCAACTTACCCAAATGTTCCTTACCATTGTTGTGCACAAAACATTTGCATCCAAAGATGTGTAGATGACCGAGGTTGGGTTTTCTTCCTTTGTACACTTCGTAAGGTGTCTTCTTAAGTTTCTTCCGGATGTATGCACGATTTGAGATGTAGCATGCCGTACTCATTGCATCTCGCTCGTAAGACTTGAGAAGTTTGATTCTCATTTAACATTGCTCTTGCCATCTCAGTGAGAACTCGATTCTTTCTCTCCACAACACCATTTTGTTGAGGAGTCCTTGGAGCAGAAAAATTGTGGTCTATCCCATCACCATTTCTAGAGAAATTTAGGGTATAACAATTTCCATCTCTAGGAGCTCTGAAAAAAGCTTTTGATTTTATATTTTCTAAAGAGAGAACATCCTTGCTTACTATCAAGCATTCCTCAGAATCGAAGATAACTAAGTTACCTTTGTCAGTGCTTTGGCTTACACCGAGGAGATTGTGGCAAAGTCCTTCCACAAGGTAGACATCTTTGATTTGTGGTCCTTCATTGTTTCCAATTTCACCAATGCGGCAATCTTTCCAGATTGATTTCCACCAAAAGTCACCTTGCCACCATCCTTGGGCTTGATTGAGATAAATTTGGATTGGTCTCCCGTCATATGTCTTGAGCATCCACTATCGATGTACCACTTGTTGGGATTTGATGCTCTTAGACACACCCGCAAGACATAGCAGATCAAGTCTTAGGTACCCATCTTTTCTTGGGTCCTTTGGGGTTAGTATGTGTCTTAGGAATCTTGTAAGATCCCTTAGGTACCCATTGATAGTTTCCCATGGGTTTACTCCTTCTTTCCTTTATATGAAAACAGGAAGAAGTAGTGTGACCCTTTCGATTACAATAATTGCAATGTGCAAAAGGATTTGAAGAGTGAACGCTTTTTTTCTAAAATAGTTCATATAGTTCTTTTCTCCAAATTTCTTTTTGCCTTTTCTTTTATCAAAATCTGGTTTGTAACCGATTCACGATCTATCATTTGTAAATCGTTGTTCTTTTAAAATAACATTGAGCATTTCACTACCTCTAGTGAATTTCTCAAGTGCCTTTGTAAGATGTAAATTCCTTTTCTTTAGATCGAAACAATCTTCACGAGACAGTATTTTCACTTGAAGATGATTTTTCAACTTGCATCTCTAAAGTTGTATTTTTCCTTTTCAAATCAAGATATTTATCGGCAAGTTTATCAAATTTTGTTTGAACAACAATGTACTCAAAACAATTCATCATAAGATGGTTTTGAATCGTATACCTCCTCATTGTTGTCATGTTGCTCTTCTTCCTCAGCAACTAAACAGATGTTTGCCTCATCTTCCTTATCAGCTTCATCTTCATCCGATGAGCTATCACCCCAAATGGCTGAGACATAGGCTTTCTTTTTGAATCGATTGAACTTCTTCTTTTCTTTGTCCTTGTTGTTCAGCTGAGGGCATTCAGACTTGATATGGCCTGGCTTTTCACATTCGTAGCATATGATCGGCTTCTTTGCCTCATTGCTGGAGCCACCTTTGTGAAATTTCTTGTATCCTTGATCCTTCCGATAGAATCGTTTGAATTTTCGAACGATCATGCCAAGCTCCTTCTCTTCGTCTTCTTCTTCATCGTCATCTGTCTCTTTAGCTTCTTTGATAGACTTAAGAGCTATGCCTTTGCTCTTACTATGGATTTCATCAAGTCCCTTTCTGAACTTGATCTTGCCTTCATATTCTGATAAGCTACCAAATAACGCTGCTACCGATTGCATTGATACACCATGAGCTTCTTCGATGGCAGTGACCTTGGCTTCCCATTCCTTGCTTGAGAATGTTCAAGATTTTTCGACTTGAACTGGTTCATCATAGGTTTTTCCCAATACAGCAAGTTGATTGATGAGATGAGTGAATCTAAGCCGGAACTCATCAATCAATTCCCCTGACTTCATACGAAGAAGATCGTACTCAGTCATAAGGGTGTTAACTCTATTCTCTTTGACTCCAGTGGTTCCTTCATGAGCCAACTCCAATGCGTCCCACATTGCTTTAGCAGAAGTCTTGGAACATATTCGAAAGTATTCACTCGACTTAAGGCACTCGGAGCATGAGAATGGCTTTGCTGTTAAGAACGATCTGCTTCTGATCATTCTCATCATATTCTTCTTCTTTCTTTGGGGTTATTACTCCATCTTTAGTAGTTGAAGGAACATAGTCTCCTTTTTCAAACACTCTCCAGAGACCATATTCAGAAGCCATTACGAAGACTTTGAATTTGTTTTTCCAGAATGAGTAGTGCTCTCCAGTAAATCCCGGTGGTCGGTTGATCGAAGCTCCATCAGGTAGGATACATTCCATAGTGATCCTTCTCGAGATGTTAATCTCTTCGGAAGACCTTGCTCGATACCAAATGAAAGACGGAATATCACCAAGAGGGGGTGAATTGGAGATATTAAATTTTCTCGCGTAAATACTCGTAAGCCGAATACAAAACGAGATAAACAGAGTAAGGGTAAGTGAGATTGAACACAATGAATTTATACTTGGTTCGGTCCAAATCCTTGACCTACGTCCGCACCCGGACTCTCCGGATTTCACTAATTTCAAATGATTACACACTCGTAACTCTCGAAGCAATTCTCTCTAGAACTTGCTCCCCCTTACAAGTTGTAATCAAATGTCCCAATCTCAAAGTCCCAATACTTTGAAATTCTTACAATAAAGAATAATCTATGAAGACTCTCTAAAAGAGCAGAATAATAATCACTGAAGCTTAATATATCTGAAGATATTATCTCTCTGTGTAGAAACTGTAAATGCTATTAATGACTAATTTAATGCGCAGAGTTTCGGTAGGTGGAGACTTGAATGCTTCTTCTATTTATAGGTTGGTAGCATTGATGACCGTTGAGAAGAATAAATGAGCCGTTGTGAGTAATGAATATATCCGTTGTAAATCACTTGCTCGTCTCCTCGTATTTCTTCGTCATTCGACCGTTATTCTTTATTAACATTCTTTATTTGAATTGTCCGTTGGGAGACAAGTGAGAATGTTTTCCGGGAAGCGACCGTAATGCTTCTTTCGACTTCGAAGTCTCGGGACTGCATTTAATGCTTCGACACATATTGACTTTTCATGATTTCAAGTTTAAAAACATGTTAGAAGTATCGAAATACACTAGCAAACCGATTAAACTTGGTTAGAAATAATAAGAATTAATTACATAAGATACCCAAGCTTTAATTGAATGAAAACCGAATGCCCGGAAAAACATATTCAAATCGATATGAACAACTCGAGTTGCTTCACATAACTCGAGTTATATTTAGTTCGGAAGATATGCGCATGAAGAACGAACTTGAGTTATCCTTAATAACTTGAGTTGTCTAACTCGAGTTACTATTCCTAACTCGAGTTACTTCGAGAATCAATTATTCAGGAAATTCTTCGAAATGGTATAACTTGAGTTATAGTAATAATCGGAGTTGTCCAACTCGAGTTTTGTACTCTAACTCGAGTTTCTTTGGAATTCAAATCGATTTAAAGTTTTCGCAGAAAACATAACTTGAGTTATTTCAAGAATCGGAGTTTGTCCAACTCGAGTTGTCTTGAATAACTCGAGTTACTTTTGAATTTAAATCATTCGAAAACTTTCGCACATAATATAACTTGAGTTACAAAAATAACTTGAGTTGGGCAACTCGAGTTATACTCGTAACTCGAGTTTTTCTCGCATCGAAAATCAAACATAAAGTTTTTAACACTTGGGCAACTCGAGTTTTTACTTGTAACTCGAGTTATATCGATACCCAAAATCCGATATCGCGATGAGGCTTTTGGGAACTGAAGTACAACTTATAACTTGAGTTGTTTAGTGACAACTCGAGTTATTCATTGTTTGAGACTATGAAAAACTTGAGTTTTGACAGGCAACTTGAGTTGGGCAACTTGAGTTGTTTTCAACAACTTGAGTTACCAATTTTCAAAATCATTCTACTAGGCTTTAATTTCAATCTGTCTAGAACTTAGATCTTTCCAATTTTAATTAAGTACTTATTACAATTGTTAGACATCATCAAAACACACAGAGAACTAACACCTTAGTCTCCCTTAGTCTTCCTTGCAGTAGCTCTGTTTCTAAAAATTGTTTTATTGGTAACTTGGATGAGAGTTGGTTGTGGCACAAGCGATTAGCTAATGTCAATATGTTCCAACTTGACAGGTTGCTAAAAAGGATTTGGTTATTGGTTTACCAAAAATTTGTTTTAAAAATGACATGATTTGTGATGCTTGTCATCTTTCAAATCAAAAAGTGAAATCTCAACTAATAAACCACTAAAACTACTTCATATGGATTTAGTTAGACCATATAGAGCGAAAAGTCTTGTGGCAGTTTATACACTTTGTTTATACCTTTGGAAGAACCTTGGCAAAACTCCCTGTGAGCTATACAAAGGAAGAAAGCCCAATCTAGCACATTTGCACATCTTCAGTTGAAAATGCTTTGTGCATAATAATAGTAAGGAGAACTTAGGGAAATTTGATCCTAAGTCAGATGAAGGTATATTTCTTGGCTATTCTAATTGGTGTAAGACATATAGAATATTTAATAATCATACTCATGTTGTAGAAGAGTCTATGCATGTTGTATTA
Organism: Acacia melanoxylon; assembly: GCA_019022615.1. Taxonomy (NCBI): domain Eukaryota; kingdom Viridiplantae; phylum Streptophyta; class Magnoliopsida; order Fabales; family Fabaceae; genus Acacia; species Acacia melanoxylon. The sequence continues at coordinate 3,166,795 of JAFJYJ010000045.1, read as the reverse complement.
TGTGAAGCCAAATCTGACAAGTATTTGAACGATAATGAACCTATTGTTCAAAGTTAATCTGTTTCTAAAACTTCTTTTATTCTAAAAAAACCTAAGGAAACAGAACCTGAAGTTGAAAATAATTGCGAAAATGCTGATCAATCTCAACCTAGATCTTAGAGATACAGTAGGAGTCATTCTCTGGACCAAGTGATAGGTGATGTAAATCAAGGAGTGAGAACCAGAAAAGTACTTTGAATGAAGTTACTTTCTTTGTTTTCATTTCAAAGATTGAACCCTCTAAGATTGACGAAGCCCTTTCAGACTGATTAGGTTATAGCAATGCAAGAAGAGTTATATCAGTTTGAAAGAAATCAAGTTTGGGATTTGGTACCTAGGCCTAAAGATCATCCGGTTATTGGCACTAAATGGGTATTCAAGAACAAACGTGATGAATCTGCAATCATTGTCCGTAATAAAGCAAGATTAGTGGCCAAGGGCTATAATCAAGAAGAAGGAATTGATTATGAGGAAACGCATGCTCTAATGGCAAGATTGGAAGCTATAAGTGTACTTTTAGCCTTTGCATGCATTAAGGTATTCAAATTATATCAAATAGATGTGAAATCGGCTTTTCGAAATGGTTTTATCAAAAAGGAAGTCTATGTTGAGCAACCTCTTGGATTTGAGGATAATCATCATCTGGATCATGTCTTTCGGTTAAAGAAAGCTTTGTATGGTCTTATGCAAGGTCCTAGAGCTTGGTATGAAAGACTAAGCACATTACTTCTTGATCAAGGATTTGTTAAAGGCAAAGTAGATACAACTCTTGTCATTAAAAGCAACAAGAGGAATGATTTGTTAATTGTTCAAATATATGTTAATGACATTATTTTTTGTGCTACTAATGATGCTTTGTGTGATGATTTCTCTAACATAATATAGGAAAAGTTTGAGATGTCTATGATGGGGGAGTTAAACTACTTCCTTGGTCTACAAATCAAGCAAAAGAAGAATGACATCTTCATATCTCAGACCAAATATCTCAAGGATCTCCTGAAGAAGTATGGGATAGACTAATGGAGCTGATACTCCAATAAGTTCAACCACTGCTTTGGATACTGATGAGGATGGAAATGACTTCAATATTATCAAGTATAGAATGTGTACATGGTACCAATCACCCCCAAAGGAGTCTCATGCTGAATATGTGAAGAGAATCTTCAGATACCATGGAGACACAAAAAGTCTTGGATTGTGGTTTTCAAAGGACAAGCTGAATATCTTGTGGCGTATTCGGATTTGGACCATGCTGGGTACAAGACTAACCGAAAGAGCACAAGTGGCCAATGCGAATTCCTTGGTGGTTCACTTGCGTCTTGGTTTAGCAAGAAGCAAACTACAGTCTCATTATCATTAACCGAACTAGAGTAAATTGCTGCATCAAGTTGTTGTGCACAAGTTTTGTGGCTCAAGCAACAACTTCAAGATTTGGGAATCCACCTCAAAGAGATTCCAATTCTGTGTGACAACACTAGCACAATCAGCTTGGCAAAGAATCCGGTTCAACATACAAGAACCAAGCACATTGATGTTAGGCATCACTTTATTATAGATCATATTCAGAAGAAGGATGTCAAAGTGTTGTTCATTCCCACTCATCTTCAACTTGCTGATATCTTCACAAAGTTATTAGCCAAGGAGCAATTTACATTCATTAGAAGAGAATTCGGAATGGTAAATCCCAATGAGTTGTAAGTAATCTCTACTTAATGTTAGTTTTGTTTTTGATGATCAATTGATGCTAACTTAAGCTTTGGAGTGTCTAGTTATAATTTTTGTAGGACATCTGATGAACTTGAAAAGTTGCAAAAATTTTGTTGTTAAAAGAGGTTAACTCGAGTTTCACAACCTCAAACTCAAGTCAACTTCAATTAGAGAGCAACCTAAGTTTTGTAGGAAAAACTTAACTCGAGCCTAAATGTGAGTAACTCGAGTGAAGGTCAGACATAGAGCAACCAAGTTTTTGAGTAGAGGATTTAACTCAAGCCAACACATATCAAACTCGAGTCAAGTCGAGATAGAAAGCAACCTGGAACAAAGCAACTTCCACACACGAGCCAACCAGTTGTACACTCTAGCAAAGGTATTTTTCAAGTGTTTCATATACACACTTGAAGTCCAGGTTAGTACACTGAGATGTCTACCAAGATTAAATTTGAGGTTGGAAAATTGGTAGACACTGAAATAGAGGAAAGGCTTAGCAACATTTAGATCATTTGGATGCTTAAGGTGCTCGTTTTAACTGTCTAAACAATACCTTTTTGCTACTAAACTCCAAGTTTGACAAGCTACTCGAGACTTGTCCTTTTGGTGTTTCTTCTTCTATTCCCCTCTCTCCCATCATTCCTACTTCCTCTTGCATTCCAACTTTCACCACTCTAATTGTTGTCACAACTCCAACCATAATTCCTATTCCATCTTGAAAAACCAGGCTATCACCCAAGAGGGGGGGTGAATTGGGTGTTTGTTAAAACTTTATGAACTTTGAAAAACTTTTCGCAACTTATTGAAAGCGAGTTTGAATGACAATAATAATGATTGATAAAGCAATAGTCAGTCATTCAAACATGTATAGATATTCAGGTATATATGCTTTGGAAATATAAGAGATAAGGGAAGAGAATATGCAACCGATTTATCTTTTGGTTCGGCCCAATCCTTGACCTACGTCCGGTCCCCAAGCTTCACTTGAGATTTTCAATCCACTATCTTCTTGTAACTTGATTACACGTTACGTACTTGGAGTAATCCTCTCACTAGGATTCACTCCCCCTTACAAACGTAATCAATACACTTGCTTGATCACACACTCTGTACTCGAAGTAATCCTCTCCCTAGGATTCACTCCCCTTACAAGCTGTAATCAACACAATGTGTTTCCCACTCAAGATCACCCAATCTTGAGTATCTTACAGATAGAATGATAGGATGTTTACAATGACTCTTCTCTCTCGAAGTAGATGAATAAACACTGAAGCACAATTACAACTCACTTCACTCTCTATGATAAGCTATGTAAACATTGAAAGCAGAGAGTAAATGATGTGAAGATCAGAGTATTAGCATGTTGAAGATGTAAGTTGTGTCTCTACGTTTTTCTGCTTTGTCTACTCTGTGTTCTCTGTTTGAAAGCTTCAAATCTTTAGGTATTTATGCTAGTTGAAGTAGATGAACGTTATAGATCCGTTCAGACTTGAACCCATTCGAAAATGTAGCTGTTATGAGTGTTTCTCCATGGATATAGCAAGTTATGACCACTTTTGTTTGAATATAGCTGTTGGGAACTTTTGCGATTTGAATATTTGAATTTTGGCTCTTCAAGAATGTGTCCCATGTGGTCTTGTTTGATAAATGATGATGTACGGCTTTAGTTGGTGGAGGCATTGTTGTCGTATTGAGAAATGGCTGTCCATCTTTCCAGGCAGTCATTCACTTGCTTCTGTTCAGAAGATATATTAAACTAATACAAGTGGGCTTTGAATAATAACTTGTCATAAAAAGTTATTTTCAAATGTTGAATCTGTTGAACCTTCTGTCCGTTGGAGAATTTCACCATTTGAACGTTTGAATCCATTGGAGAACCTTATAGTTGAGTATTCAAATTCGTTTCCTCATTGAATTCGATCTTCTTTCTTTGTTTCGAAAACTGAAAAAGTTCATCTTCATACTCTTGACGATTTTGATTTCTGTCAAGTTGATGTTATCTCAAACTTTAATCACCTGAAACTTATACACAAATGATATAAAAGATGTTAAGAAGTAGTATAAGTTGTTTGAGCAATCATCTGGATGTTGTTGATGAGAAACAATATGGTGATTTTCTTGAATCAGATGTGTAAATCTGTTGCGGGTTCCAAGCTCGAGTTTACATAGGTAAGCTCGAGTTTGGTCTTCATTTAAACTTGGAGTTTTGCCTCGGAAGTCTCAAGCTCGAGCTTGGGACTTGTAGACTCGAGTTTGGGTGTTTATCGGGACTGTTTGCACTCGTCGAGCTAAACTCGAGTTTGGTCACTTATAGGCTCGAGTTTGGCTTTTTCCCAAAGTTCATTTCTTCTCGGAACTCTCGAGCTCGAGCTTGTAACTTCAAGCTCGAGTTTGGACTTCTTCAAAATCAGCATTTCCTCTCGTAACCCGTAAGCTCGAGTTTGCTACTTGTAAGCTCGAGCTTGCTATTTGTAAACTTGACCTGGCTGATTTTGGACTTTGTTCAGTGAGCTTGCAACTTTGTCCACTTTCGAGGGCCATATCTCCCTGGTCTGAATTCCGTTTTGGTTGGTTCAACTCTTGATGGAAAGCTATTGGAGTCTACTTTCCAATGCCACTGATATCAGCTCCATTGGATTTGTAGATTGTGAGTTACACGCAAAACATGGAGGCTTGGTTTTCAGTGTGGCGTGGATTTCTATTTCAACTTCCACAATTCATAACTCCGTTATCTAAACTCCTTTGGGCTTGGATTTTATATCAAAATGACGAATTGGGAGTCTAGTTTCATATGCCACTGGTTTCACCTCAATTGAATCTCTGGTTTGGAAGATATCATCAAATTACCAGACGTTGCCTGTGCTGAACGTGAAACAGAGTTGATCACCGCTGTAAGCTCGAGTTTGTACTGATGAGCTCGAGTTTGCCTAGTCCAGAACCTCATATTTGCTGACTTTAACTCTGAATTGAGTCAATCCAACTTCCATATGATCTTGGAGGCTTCTAGCATCAATATAAGAACTTGAATAATGATATATTCATTCCATTCAACAAGTTCTTCCTTCTTTCATCTCCCAACTTGATGATTCTTCATCATTTAACTTAGGCTCATCATTCTCTACAACTTCTACCTTCTTCAATATCCGGAAAGGCTGATCATATTCTGAACTTCTTCCGAATATCTTGTGTTGGCTTTCAGATATCGCATTATTCATGTGTAGTCCATTGTAGTTCAAATATGATGAAGCTTCATTCCAACTTCGTTTGATCATGGAGACTTCCAATAACACATACGAAGCAAGTTCTTCTTTCTTGAGTCTCCTTTCTTGATCATTCTTCATTATTAAACTTTGCATCTACATTAAATATAAGAATTAGTCAAAGTAGAAGATCAATGTAGTATGCAACCTTTTTGCTCTTAAGAATGACATCTATATAAGACATCATCAAAACTAATCATAACCAACATTCTCCCCCTTTTTGATGATGGCAAATACTTTAAGAAAGATATGTATGGATATCAAATGCAACAATGCAACATATTTTTCTTGCCATTCTCTCCCCTTATTTGTCATTAGCAAAAAGTTGAAGCAAAGAAGTAATGCTTAGAGAGACAAATATGAAACAGATTAGAAGAGTCAAAGAACTGATTTTCTCTCCTCGATTTGAAAGTGTTTTCATTCTAAATATGATGCAATTTGGAATGTTTTTATGATAACAAATTTGAAAGAATTTGGAGAGGTTTTCAAGAAATCTTTCACACTTAAAGCATATAGATACCAAACATATGCAACATTTCTACGAATATAAAAAGATAGAGATTAGAAATGCTCATGTTGGTTTTTGCAAATTAATGATCGATCTGTGAAGTCCATTTGCTTGCTTTGTTGTATGAGATCATCTGAAGTGTGCTCAATAGAAGGATCATGAATATCCTTTGAGATGTGAAGATGAAAGTTCTAGCTTCTTGAGGGTTATCTCATCTGAATGATTATGGCAGTACTCAACTTCCATCCTTTTCTTCATAGATCATCTATGTAGAGCATATCTCAACTTCATTGATTGATCGCCAAAGCATCTTTCCTTAATTGAATAGTTTCTCCTTGTAGTGCATTAAGGAAAGTTGTAACACATAACAAAATCTTCTGCTACAAATTGAAAACTTTCTTTGCAAAAGAGATTTGTTAGTGCAACCAAATATCAAAGTATTCCTTTCCAAATGATATTTTAAAAATAATGAAAGGAAAATATAAGATATTTTCAGATATGAAATTAACTCATCATCAAAACTAATAGAAGATAGTGAATGCAGATGAGTATGCTTAAAAGGATTTTCTTCGAATGAAGGAGATAAGCTTTTAAATTATAAAACACATATGAATGTGAAGCTCCCCTTAATGAATGCATGAATGAAAAGTGAAGCTCCTTAAATGATACCAAATAATGAAGTGATACCAAATGTTATGAGATCTAAAGTTCATCTAACTCCAATGGACATAACATGGTATCTCAGAATTAAGAACTTTCAAGTTCACATGGGTGGACTTGAAATTGGTATGAAGAAATCACTTATGTTTTTTATGATGATAAAAGAGTTTTAAAACATAAGGATCATTTTAAATAAATGATTACGCTCGGCTAAGATACTTGAAATAAAATGAAATGAATACAATAAAGTTAGCCTAGCATGATTATGACATATGTATAATACAATACCTCACTTGAGTAATATCGTAATTACACAAGTTATAATCCTCTGTAGTCCATAGATGCATTCTTTGGATAACAATTATCAATTGTTCTGAATACATCTTAGAAGCCGAAATCCCAAATGAGCTTTGTATATGATTGCAAATTAGTTTCGCTCATAACTTATCATCAAGCTAGCATGCTCCTTATCATCTTGGTCTAAGTCTCTTGCTAGTGATGGAATGTCAATCAAGTGATGTCACGCTGAATTTGCGAGACATAGCCACCGAAATGGTCTATTCTTTTGCCTATGTTCTTTGTATTCAACAACGAGAACAATTTGGTCAACTCCCGCAAAAATATATGTTCTTTGGTACCCAATGATTCTTGAGTCCACAACTGATTAGACATGACAAATCTTAAGCTCATATAATTTAACAATATGATATTGGAGCAAAGAGTATAGCAATCAAAGATCAAAACATAGTTTTACCCAATCAAGTAAATTCAAGCCAATGAATCAAAATAGGGTAACAACTAAATGATATCAAGAATGTTATTTTTCAATGACACTTTGTAAATACACTTTTTATGCAGAAAAGATGTCATTGATAAAATGCATGTAAGTTTGATCAAAGAGCATAGAAAATCTTATCCATAAAGATAGGCATTTATCAATTCACGAGTTTATGAGTGAGCTCAGATTTTTCAAGAATGATAATGAAATATGCAAAGTGTTTCAAATCTTGAATGTTCTTTCAAAATATGATAATGCATTATGAAATCAAAATTTTCATGAATGAAAGATTCATTTTGAAATATGCTTGAAAACAATGTTCATTTTAAAACATGATGGAAGTCAATATATCGAATAGATTAGAATTCTTCAAGATTAAGAGAACATGTGAAACATTGAAGTTTACATGTATAAGAATTTTGCCAAGAGCAAAAGTCATAATGGTAAAGCATTTTCGAAACATGCTTTGCACAACAAAATATATGAGCACAATGACTTTGCTTTTGTCTAAGAGATGATCTTGCCTTTTAGAATAGAGTCTTGAAGTATATGAAAATTCAAGGCAAGAATATAAAGATAGTTACTCGAAATGGATGAAGATAAATGTATATTTGAGTAACTTGATCAATAAGAGTTTATCCAATAAGTATAAGATTTTCACAAATTGAATTCTTTTCTGGAGATAAGCTTGAAACTCATATAGATAATCAACTTGTTAGATATAAGATCTAACTTGATTGAGAATGAAGATTGAGAAGTTCAAGCATCATATTGAATACCAAAGGTCAATATGTGAATGATAGGAAAGACTCAACTTGACAAATTTTGAAGCATATCCAATATTCAATATACAATATTAACTTCCAATTTGAAACATCATTTGAATGCAATATATGTTTCAAAACACATGTATGCATTTTCACAAAACAGTGTGAATTGAAGTCCAAACAAATTTTACACTTGTGCATTTCAAAAATATAAAATCAAAAAGTTATGCACAAATTCACTTGTTTGATCATCAAAAACTCACTAACAAATTGATTAAACACAGTTAGGAATATTAGTGATTGATGATATGAAGTATATAGATCATACATGAAGTTTTTGAAAATTCGAGCAAGATGATTTCAAAAACATGGTTGACACAAACTTGAGTTTGGAAAGTTTATTCGGATACCAAGCTCGAGTTTCCGTATCTAAGCTCGAGTTTAGAGCTTTGTCGAGGAAACTATCGTGAAACCATCTTGAAGATCATTTTGAGCAAAATACAAACTCGAGTCTATTAGTGAGCAGGCTCGAGTTTGACACTATTCATGTCAAAAATAATTTTAATCCTCAAAATGTAAGCTTGAGCTTAGAAAGGTAAGCTTGAGTTTGCTATTTAGGAAAACTTTGAAAAGTTTCAGCTGATGCAAGCTCGAGTTTGAAACGTTAAACTCGAGTTTACATGATCTGTAAATTCTTTGAAAAAGACAAACTCTACATTGAAAATGATAAGCTCAAGTTTAGGGAAAGGTTTTCACTTAACAATAGTTTCGCGGAGGTAAGCTCGAGCTTGTAACGGCAAGCTCGAGTTTACACATTTGTAAACTCATTGAGAAAAGTCTCTGGAAGAAGCAAGCTTGAGTTTAAAAATAATAGGCTTGAGTTTGAGATTTGAGTAACTTGATAAAATCCTCAACCCTTCGTAAACTCAAGCTTCCAGGTGTAAGCTCGAGCTTACTCAGAATATGAGTAAACTTTGAAAACCTTCAAGCTCAAGTTTATGGACCAAGCTCAAGTTTAGAAAATACAAAATAACTTGGTTTGCTTTCTGTAAGGGGCAAGCTCGAGTTTGCATAGCCAAGCTCGAGTTTGGCACTGACAGTAAAATTTCTGATTGAAATTGAATAAGTTTCAAAACATTTTAACTTAACCAAAGACAAACCAAAAATGAATTTCATATAATCATAGTATGAGGTAAGAATTAGATATCACCGTAATTCCTCTTGTCCTCATAGAAGCTTGCTTGGTTGAGATGGATTGATATAGATAACTTCTTTTCCAAAGCAATCACCATCAATATCAAGCATAGCTTATTTAGCATTCTCAAGATATGGATCATTTATGCTGCATTCTTGAGAAGCTTTCTTTGTTCCTACAAAACCATATAAATCTTTTTCTTTCTTGGTATCCAACCTTACTTGGATCCAATCATCGTTAGCTTGTAGGAACCAAATTAAAATCATATGCTTTTATGAATATAGTCAATTCGAACAAAGAAAGCACAATTAATCATGAGTTCATGCACAAAGAAATATTTTCTTTTCAAATCATCATGAATACATAAAGAGTTCAATCTATTGAACATTGCAATCTGTTTCAAAATATAGATCAGGATGTGAGAACCCAGAAATATAATTTGCAATGCTCATTCCTAAGACTATAATATATAAAACCTCAATGTATAATTCAAATAATGGCATAGGAGGTTTTACCATTGTATACATTTGCCTTAGGTACTTGGAGGATTGACTTTGCTTACCCATTGGTTCTTCATATGTTTTCCCATGGGTGTTGGCAAAGCTCTCTCAAGGGATATAGACTTCAAGAGTCTCTTGTTTGATCTTTGAGAGATTCTCCTCTTTCTTGTTCTTCTCAAGATAGTTGAATGATACTCTATGGTAGTTTGTTCTTGCGGTGGATGATACCCTTCTTGCTTGTATCCATTGCTTCCTCGATGTTTAAAACTTGTAGTTCCAAGCAATGGCTTTTCTCCTAAGCGAGGTGAGTTTCCTTTTAGGTTCATGAGAAACTCTTAGATTCTTCTTCATCTTCTCGGTATCCTTATGTCCATTAATTTTCAAATTATCCTGCACACTTAAATCACTAGATGGACATTTTGGTACCCATTTATACTTGGGTCCTTGACTCATTAGTATTGGACCTTGATTGTCCTTTAGGAACCCAAACAAATTTATTTCTCACGGTAGAATTTCTCCTAATATAACATGTGTAAGAAATATGTCCAGTTTACCACAATAATTGCAAATAATAGAATGATGCTTATTGTGAACATTTTTGCAAGTATTGTGCTGGTGATGAGAGTAAGACTTCAAATAATCTTTATTTGAACATTCATTCTTCCCACATGATTTTCCAGCAACATTTTCGAAAATATGTTTGTTTTTCAAAATAGAGTCAGTAAATGGTTGAAAAACACTTTTAAGTGATTGTTCAAAAACGTTTTTCTTATCTACACAAGAAGTATTGGAATTGTTTACCTCATGTTCATCTAGAGCTCCAGATAGTGATTGATCATAATTGTCAATGAGCTCATCTTGGGAATCCTTTTTCTCTTGTTCTTTTGTGTTGACTGAATCAAGAAAGCATTCTCTGATTTCGCCTTCTTCCATTTGTTCATCATCCATAAATGTGCAGTTTGTAATTTCTGATGAACTTTCAACACTTTCAACTTCAACACAATTGTTAGAAGTATATATAAAATCAAGAGTATCCCAAATTTCTTTAGCACTAGAGCAAGACTTGATTTTCTCAAAATCATTTTCGATTAAAACCTTGTATAATATGTTCATTGCTCTAATGTTCAATGAAAACATCTTGAAGTCTTTTTCTCCCAATCCTTTCTTGGTTTGAAATCAAAAGCATTTGTAAAAACATTCCACATATAAAAATCAGTTGCTTTGATAAAACTAGTCATTCTAGCTTTCCAAAACCAAAAACTAATATCTTTGAAAAGCGGTGGAATGGTAAAATCAAACCCTATCAAAACGTAGAGCACCCAAAATTAGCCATTGAAACTCTTGAGACGGTTAAGTCCTTTAAACAAGAGCCTAGCTCGATACCAAATGAAAAACCAGGCTATCACCCAAGGGGGTGAATTGGGTGTTTGTTAAAACTTTATGAACTTTGAAAAACTTTTCGCAACTTATTGAAAGCGAGTTTGAATGACAATAATAATGATTGATAAAGCAATAGTCATCATTCAAACATGTATAGATATTCGGTATATATCTTTGGAAATATAAGAGATAAGGGAAGAGAATATGCAAACGATTTATCTTTGGTTCGGCCCAATCCTTGACCTACGTCCGGTCCCAAGCTTCACTTGAGATTTTCAATCCACTATCTTCTTGTAACTTGATTACACGTTACGTACTTGGAGTAATCCTCTCACTAGGATTCACTCCCCCTTACAACCGTAATCAATACACTTGCTTGATCACACACTCGTACTCGAAGTAATCCTCTCCCTAGGATTCACTCCCCTTACAAGCCGTAATCAACACAATGTGTTTCCCACTCAAGATCACCCAATCTTGAGTATCTTACGAATAGAATGATAGGATGTTTACAATGACTCTTCTCTCTCGAAGTAGATGAATAAACACTGAAGCACAATTACAACTCACTTCACTCTCTATGATAAGCTATGTAAACATTGAAAGCGAGAGAGTAAATGATGTGAAGATCGAGTATTAGCATGTTGAAGATGTAAGTTGTGTCTCTACGTTTTTCTGCTTTGTCTACTCTGTGTTCTCTGTTTGAAAGCTTCAAATCTTTAGGTATTTATGCTAGTTGAAGTAGATGAACGTTATAGATCCGTTCAGACTTGAACCCATTCGAAAATGTAGCTGTTATGAGTGTTTCTCCATGGATATAGCTGTTATGACCACTGCTGTTTGAATATAGCTGTTGGGAACTTTTGCAGATTTGAATATTTGAATTTTGGCTCTTCAAGAATGTGTCCCATGTGGTCTTGTTTGATAAATGATGATGTACGACTTTAGTTGGTGGAGGCATTGTTGTGCTCGTATTGAGAAATGGTGTCCATCTTTCCAGTTTGTCATTCACTTGCTTCGAGAAGATATATTAAACTAATACAAGTGGGCTTTGAATAATAACTTGTCATAAAAAGTTATTTTCAAATGTTGAATCTGTTGAACCTTCGTCCGTTGGAGAATTTCACCATTTGAACGTTTGAATCCATTGGAGAACCTTATAGTTGAGTATTCAAATTCGTTTCCTCATTGAATTCGATCTTCTTTCTTTGTTTTACGAAAAAGCTATGACAAAGTTCATCTTCATACTCTTGACAGATTTTGATTTACGTCAAGTTGATGTTATCTCAAACTTTAATCACCTGAAACTTATACACAAATGATATAAAAGATGTTAAGAAGTAGTATAAGTTGTTTGAGCAATCATCTGGATGTTGTTGATGAGAAACAATATGGTGATTTTCTTGAATCAGATGTGTAAATCGTTGCGGGTTCCAAGCTCGAGTTTACATAGGTAAGCTCGAGTTTGGTCTTCATTTAAACTTGGAGTTTTGCCTCTGGAAGTCTCAAGCTCGAGCTTGGGACTTGTAGACTCGAGTTTGGGTGTTTATCGGGACTGTTTGCACTCTGTCGAGCTAAACTCGAGTTTGGTCACTTATAGGCTCGAGTTTGGCTTTTTCCCAAAGTTCATTTCTTCTCGGAACTCTCGAGCTCGAGCTTGTAACTTCAAGCTCGAGTTTGGACTTCTTCAAAATCAGCATTTCCTCTCTGTAACCCGTAAGCTCGAGTTTGCTACTTGTAAGCTCGAGCTTGCTATTTGTAAACTTGACTGGCTGATTTTGGACTTTGTTCGATGAGCTTGCAACTTTGTCCACTTTCGAGGGCCATATCTCCCTGGTCTGAATTCCGTTTTGGTTGGTTCAACTCTTGATGGAAAGCTATTGGAGTCTACTTTCCAATGCCACTGATATCAGCTCCATTGGATTTGTAGATTGTGAGTTACACGCAAAACATGGAGGCTTGGTTTTCAGTGTGGCGTGGATTTCTATTTCAACTTCCACAATTCATAACTCCGTTATCTAAACTCCTTTGGGCTTGGATTTTATATCAAAATGACGAATTGGGAGTCTAGTTTCATATGCCACTGGTTTCACCTCAATTGAATCTCTGGTTTGGAAGATATCATCAAATTACCAGGCGTTGCTGTCTTTGAACGTGAAACGAGTTGATCACCGCTGTAAGCTCGAGTTTGTCTTGATGAGCTCGAGTTTGCCTAGTCCAGAACCTCATATTTGCTGACTTTAACTCGAATTGAGTCAATCCAACTTCCATATGATCTTGGAGGCTTCTAGCATCAATATAAGAACTTGAATAATGATATATTCATTCCATTCAACAAGTTCTTCCTTCTTTCATCTCCCAACTTGATGATTCTTCATCATTTAACTTAGGCTCATCATTCTCTACAACTTCTACCTTCTTCAATATCCAGAAGGCTGATCATATTCTGAACTTCTTCGAAATATCTTGTGTTGGCTTTACGTATCGCATTATTCATGTGTAGTCCATTGTAGTTCAAATATGATGAAGCTTCATTCCAACTTCTTGTTTGATCATGGAGACTTCCAATAACACATACGGTGCAAGTTCTTCTTTCTTGAGTCTCCTTTCTTGATCATTCTTCATTATTAAACTTTGCATCTACATTAAATATAAGAATTAGTCAAAGTAGAAGATCAATGTAGTATGCAACCTTTTTGCTCTTAAGAATGACATCTATATAAGACATCATCAAAACTAATCATAACCAACACATCTTCCCAACATTCCCCTGTTGATCCTTCCAAAGTTGAACTTCCATCATCCTCCTCTGATAGCCTCTTCTCTGATCACTCACCACCTTCTCTATCAGATAAACTCTCCTATGTTTTGGCTGATGACAAAGGGGGAGAGAACTAGTGAAGTTTTAAGTTTATTTTCTCAGTTCATGTATTTTTTTTAGTTCAAGCACTCTTGTCATGTAATGCAATTCTAGTGTATCTCTGATTTTTACTACAAAATTTACATGTCTTTTGTAAACATGCTTGAACTTTAATGCATGAAATACATATGTTATGTTTTCATTCTGCATATCGTGTGATTCCTTTGAGTTATCTTCATTGCTGATATTTTTTTTTTATTCTCAAGGAAATTCCTCTCAAAAACTTCAAATCACATTACAAGTGTTGTCATCATCCAAAAGGGGGAGAATGTTAGTTCTCTATGTTTTGATGATAACAATTATAATGAAAACAGTCTTAAAGATTCAAGGAAAATCCTATGTTTTAATCCATCTTGAATCAATAGTTGTTTTGAAGTTTTTGTCTAATAGATGCCTCGAATCATAAGTCATTTGACTCAAGTCAAATGTTGTAAACCTTTTGAAAAAGCAAAGCGGCTTGATTTGGTGTGTCTCAAGGTTGGTCAAGTTTACTCGAACGAATTAGTTTGAAAGTTATTTAACTCGAGTCAAAAACATTTTACCTTGAGTTAACTCTTTGAAAAGTTTTTAAATGAAAGATTGTAACTCAAGTTAATTATGTTCTAACTCGATTCAATTGTTTTGCAAGATTTTAACTAACAGTTTCGCGCTGAATTTTCTTTCTTCAACTTTCAAACTTTACATAAACTAACTTGATTGAATATTATCTTACCTCAAGTGACTAATTTGAAGTTAATAATATTACCTCGAGTTATCTTTATCTGAAATCCTTTCAAAGTGTTTTGGTTGTGAAACTGAACAACTTGACTTGAGTTAAAACATAAGTAACTCAAGTCAATGACTCAAGGCATATTTTTCTGAACTCGAGTTATGTACTATTTCTTTATACCAAAAATACTAGTTTTGAAAGAAAGTAATTAACTCAAGTTAATCTATAATTAACTCCAATCAATGACCCCGGACATTTTCTTCTTAACTCAAGTCAAGTATTATTTTCTTATTCAACTTCCTTCGAACTCTTGAAGAAAATAATTGCTTCCGAGTTAATTACTCAAGTTAACTTTCTCTAAACTTGAGTTAACTACTTACAAAGACATCTTCTCTTTTATGACTTAACTCTTTTTTTGAGAAGATCATGGAGTGACTCGAGTTAACTTATTTTTGCCTCAAGTCATCAACTCAAGTTAACATTGATTTAACTTGAAGTTAACTTTCTTGGTTTTCAAAATCACCGTCTTCGTAAATCTAAAATCATTACTTGTGATCTCATTACTTCTTATCATCACTCATTACTATTTCTAACTATCTTTAATTAATTTGTTAATCAGTTTATTAATCATATGAAGGATTAATAACAAATTGTCATAAAGCAATTTGTGTGTTAGAATGCATTTAATGCTTTTGCTTAAACAAGGAACAATCACGACGAGACATTCTTCCGAGCATTCTAAAGTACCTTCGATATTCCATTTATGTAATAAATGTTTTTTCTTAATGGGCAAAAACAAATGGAATAAAGGAATGTCAAAGCGCCACATTCACACTTGGGACATTAATGGCAAAAGTGACTATCAAGCTTCCACTGTCTAATGGCTACTTCAAAGAGTCACAACGGTTAATCTTCAAGCTTCTCCAACGGTCATTAATGTCAACCATTATAAATACCTGAAGCATTGAATTCACCAACTACCGAAACTATGTGCATTCAATTCTAAGTGATTACAATTTGCTGTTTCATTCGTTTCATTTAATATCTTTGGATATATTTGTTGGAAATTTTACCCTAGGGGCAAGTCATTGTACTTTAAACGTTTATGTTATTTAAAGTATTCTCCTTTAGTTATCATTTCATTTGTATGTTTATAGTGATAACTGATCCTTGGATATATCTTATAGATTATCCTAAATGTCCCTGGTCGGTCATCTACGCGGGAGTGAAGATGAAATAAGACCAGTATAACTTTGATGAGTATGGAGATACGAATCAAAGTCATAGGAACTTGTAAGAGTACAAGGTGCTGGACCGACCTACTATGGGAAAGCTGCATGGATTAAGTCATAAGCTATTCTCATGTATAACTACTCACAACGCCCTTTGACCTAAGATCATCATGGATTCCTACATCATGAGTTGCTGCTCTTTGACCTAGTCAAAAGTCACCTTTGACGGGGTGATGATAAAGGCTTGGATCGAGATCAGTGGTTTTCATGCAGAGGAATGTGAATGGTCAAGATGGAATTTATCCCTCACATTTGTAGAGAGATAATACTGGGCCCCTCGATGAGTGAGTCTGAGAAATGTATGGCCATATTACGATGGAAAGGAGTTTCCATTTAAATTGTTAGATTACTCAAGAATCGAGAAAGTAATGGTCAAGAACATGAAGTTGACATTATCCATGCCTCATCCTTGACCAAATTATCGTGTGACAAAAGGGACGTGACATGGTTGTACGATAGGTTGTATCGTATCATCGATCCCCATATGAATTGGGTTGTCGCAATGTCTTGTTAGAGGCCGCTTGAGGCTTGTGGGCTGGTACAGTATTGGCCCGCTGTCAATCTCATGTGGGCCTACAGGGTCCCACATAAGAATAGCCCAAAACGAGTAAAAGTGTACAGATTCAATGAATCTTAGATATGTCTAAGATTTAATGAATACTGTATTTAATCTAGGATGGATATATATATATATATATATTCACACACTATTAAATTTGAAATTTATAATGATATTATTTATAGATAATAATAATATTATATATAGTATTTAATTTATTTGACAAATTAAATAACTATAATAAATTGAGATATTGTATGTCGATTTAATTTTCGAATAAAGATATATTATCTCGATTTAATTAAATTGAGATATAGTATCTCATATTTAATTAAATAAAAGATATCATATCTCAGATTTAATTTATAAAGATAAATTAAATCTATAGGCTTATCATTCGAATTAAATAAATATATTAGATTAGATCTATTTGATAGATTTAATTAATATATTATTTTAATTGAAATTCGAATTTCAAGATTAATTGGATTAATTTTGAATATTTTAATACGGCTTATTAGGGTTTTATAAACTCTATAATGGATATTGATCTAGTCGTATTAAGAAGACGGATGAATTAGAAAGCTGTGAGAAACCCTAAAGAGAAGAGAGAGAGACGCGAAAATACTGAAGGAGCTAGCACGCTTCCATCTGTTAGTTCTCAATGTGTTTTGATGATTAATAACAATTGTAAACATGAGAGAATGTTTTGTTGTTATAGTCTTGGTAAAGCTTGATGATTCCAATTGAAAAACATTCATCGGCTCCAAACTCGAGCTTGGGTCTCCAAACTCGAGCTTGCCCCTTACGTAAAGCAAACCAAGCTATTTTGCATTTTCTAAACTTGAGCTTGGTCCATAAACTTGAGCTTGAAGGTTTTCAAAGTTTACTCATATACTTGAGTAAGCTCGAGCTTGCACTGTAAGCTTGAGCTTACGAAGGATTGAGGATTTTATCAAGTTACTCAAATTGCAAACTCAAGCTTATTAGTTATAAGCTCAAGCTTGCCTCTTCCAGTCTTTTCTCAATGAGTTTACAAATATGTAAACTCGAGCTTGCGTTACAAGCTCGAGCTTACCTCTGCAAAATCCTTTAAACTTGAGCTTATCATTTCTTTGTAGAGTTTGTGAGTTTACAAAAGTTGTAAACTCGAGCTTGGCATACCAAGCTCGAGCTTGCACCCGACGTAAAGTTTTCAAGTTTTTCCTTCAAAGAGTAAACTCAAGTTTAAGACTTGTAAACTCAAGCTTGCATTTTGTGAACTAAAATTATTTTTGACATGAATAGTGCCAAACTCGAGCTTACTCACTAATAAGCTCAAGCTTGCGTTTTCCACTTTGGCTCTCAAAATGAATTCAAACATATTTCCCCGACAAATGCTAAACTCGAGCTTACTCATTTACAAGCTCGAGCTTGAGACTTCCGGAGGCAAAACTCAAGTTTTAAATGAAGAGCAAACTCGAGCTTACATAGGTAAACTCGAGCTTGGAACTTCAAAACAGATGAACGCATCTGGGTGTATTTTGTTCAGTTTGATTTATGCTTTAACTTGATTCTGCGAATTGGTTGTATATGATTTATATGATTCATATCAATATTTCCTAACCAGATTTAACCGGTTGCTTATGAGATTACGGAAGATCTAGGTTTGTTTTAAAGAAGACTTTAAAACAAACAACTTGACAACTTGCAATATTATATTATATCTTCTTCTCCAAAAGCAATGGGTTACAACCTGGATAGCAACACAACCATTCTCCAAGAAAGAAAGCTAGCCTCCAAACAAACTGGACAATATTATACAACCGCCTCCACTAAACATAACAGCATGGGAACACATTCATGAGGAGCCAAATTTCAAATATTCAAATCTGCAACAACCATATTCAAACAGATTTGTCTACAACGCTAGATTCATGGAGACACACTCACAACAGCTATATTTTTTCGAATCGGATCAAGTCTCAACGGATCTACAACGTTCACAAGCTTCAAACCCGTATAAATACATGAAGATTTGAAGTCGAAAGAAGACAAGACATACACAAAAAACGCATACAAAGATCTCGGTCTTTTATCGCTTATATTTCTCATTTGTATCTTTGATACATTGTGCTTCATGCTTATCTTTATTCACTCTTTGAGAGAGTTCATTTACGTAAATCATTCTTTGTAAGAATCTCAAAGTTGTGGGACTTTGAGGTTGGGTTATCGATTACAACTTGTAAGGGGGAGTGTATCCTAGAGAGAGGATAACTTTCGAGTACGAGTGTGTATCGATTTGAGTGATAGTAGAAAAACCCGGAGAGTCCGGGACAGACGTAGGTCAAGAGTTAAGACCGAACCGGTATAAATCTTCTTGTCAAGCTCTTCCTCTTTAACTCCATTTACCTTGGTTAAGCATCTCGTTGTGTGGGTGATCTGAAAGAATTTTTAAAATCCCCAATTCACCCCCCTCTTGGTGATTTCCTTCACTTTCATTTGGTATCGAGCCTGGTTATCTACATTAAGGATTAACATCCTAGATCAAAGATCCAATGGAAGGAATTCTACCCGATGGAGCTTCAATCAACAGAGACCTCCGGGTTTCAATGGAGAACATTACTCCTTACGGAAGGCCAAGTTCGAGTCTATGTAATGGCAACCGAGTATGGCCTATGGAGGGTATTCGAGAGAGGAAATTATGAACCGGCAACAACGAGAAGATGGTGTCGAACTCCTAAGCTAGAAGAAGAGTATGATGAAAATGACGAAAAGCAAGTCACTCTCAACATGAAAGCAATTCACATGCTTTGCAAAGTGCTCTAAGCCAAAAAGAATATTTTCGAATTTGCACTTTGTCATCTCTAAAGCTATGTGGGATGCTCTTGAGATAGCCCATGAAGGGGCAGTGGAATCAAGGAAAATCGAGTAAACACTCTCATGACTGAATATGATTTATTTCGTATGAAGTCGGAGAATCCATTAGTGAATTCCATTTCGATTCACTCATCGATCAATCAACTTGCTTGCATTGGGAAAAGTCTATGACCAACTTTGTCCAAGTGAGGAAAATACTAAATATCCTCGGCAAGGAATGGGAAGCTAAGGTCACCGCAATCGAAGAAGCTCGTGGTGAATCAATGGCTTCGATGAAGCAAGACACTATTTGCGATCTTCCGAATATGAAGGAAAAATCAAATTCGAAAAAGGACTTGATGAGATTGATGGCAAGAATAAAGGAATTGCTCTCAAGACTCAAAGAGGTAAAATCGGATGATGAAGATAAAGATGAAGATCTTGAGCTAGGCTTGATGGTCCGAAAGTTCAAGAAATTCTACAAAAAGGACCAAGTCTACGAAAAGTTTCACAAGAGTAGCTCTAGCACGAAACAAAGAAACCCATCATATGCTATGAATGTGAGAAGCCTGGTCACATCAAGTCGAATGTCCACAAATGAAGAACAAAGATAGGAAATTCAATAAGTTCAAAAGAAGAGCTTATGTTTCAGCTATATGGGGCGATAGCTCATCCGATGAAGATGAAGTTTGAAGAAGAAGACAGAGCCAATATTTGTCTTGTAGCTCAAGAAGAGGATTCGGATAGTGAAGAGGTAAACAATTCGACTCACCCTATGATGAACTTTCATTGAATATAATTCTCTTTTCATTGAATTTCGAAAAATTGCAAAAGAGCTTTTGTCTTCAAAGAAGAAAATTAAATTGTTGGAAGAACAAGCTCAAACTGTTTCTTCTTCTGTTTCTCCTTGTGAAAACATTTACGAAAAGAATTGCGAAAAGATTTCGAGAAAAAGTTTGTGACAATTGCTTTGTATTTTAGAGAAAAGAAATTTGCATCTTACAAAAACTCTTGAGAAATTCACTAGAGGTAGTGAAATGCTCAATGTTATTTTAAAAAAAAAGGTTCACAAATGATAAGTCGGGAATTGGTTATAGACTGATTCGATAAACGAAAAGGGAAGAAGAAGGTTGGACAAAGATCTTATCTGAACTATTTTCGAAAAAATGCAGTCCACTCCTCTAATCCTTTTGCTCATTGCAACTATTGCAATCGTAAAGGTCATGCAACTTCTTCTTGTTTTCATAAAAAGGAAAGAAGAAACAAGCCTATAGGTAATTATCAATGGGTGCCTAAGGGATCCTATAAGATTCCTAAGACACAAACTAACCCAAAAGGACCCAAGAAAAAATGGGTACCTAAGACTTGATATTCTATATCATGCGGGTTTGTCTTAGAGCATCAAAATCCAACAAGTGGTTCATTGACAAAGGATGCTCAAGACATATGACGGAGACGAATCTAAATTTGCTACAATTAAACCTAAGGATGGTGGCAAGGTAACATTTGGTGGAAATCAATCCGGAAGGATTGCTTTGGAATTGGAGAAGTTGGAAACAACGAAGGACCACAAATCAAGGATGTTTACCTTGTAGAAGGCTTATGTCACAACCTCCTTAGTGTGAGTCAAAGTACGAGATAAAGGTAACTTAGTTATCTTTGATTACGAAGAATGTTTAATTGTGAACAAAGATGTTCTCTTTTAGACAACATTAGAGCTAAAGCTTTATTTAGAGCTCCTAGAGAAGGTAAGCTGTTATACTCTCAATCTCTCTAGTAACTCTATTTCAAAACCGCTTTGTTGGTAACTTGGATGAAAGTTGGCTTTGGCATAAACGATTAGCTCATGTTAATATGTTTCAACTTGACAAGTTACAGAAAAAGGATCTGGTTATTGGTTTACCAAAATTACAGTTTAAAAACGACATGATCTGTGATGCATGTCAAAAGGGTAAACAAACCAAGACATCCTTCAAATCTAAAAATGAAATTTCAACTAATAGACCTCTTCAACTACTTCATATGGATTTAGTTGGACCAAATAGAGTAAAGAGCCTTGGTGGCAATCTTTATACTTTGGTCATAGTTGATGATTTCTCTAGATTTGCATGGACCATATTTTTATCTTCAAAAGATGAAACATTTGATCAATTTGCTTTGTATTTGCCAAGAAGGTCCAAAACGAGAAAGGATTCTCTATTGCGGGAATTCGTACGGATCATGGTGGAGAATTTGAAAATCATGCTTTTGGAGAATTCAGTGATAATATGGGCATTGATCACAATTTCTCGACCCAAGAACTCCTCAACAAAATGGAGTTGTTGAAAGAAAGAATAGAGTCCTCACGAGATGGCAAGGGCCATGTTAAATGAAAATCGACTTCTCAAGTGTTACGGGCGATGCTATGAGCCTTGCATGCTATATTTCAAATCGAGCATATCTCCGGAAGAAGTTTGAACAAAACTCCATATGAGCTGTACAAAGGAAGAAAACCCAATATAGCTCATTTGCACATCTTTGGATGCAAATGTTTCATCCACAACAATGGTAAGGACAACTTGGGTAAGTTTGATTCCAAGTCGGATGAAGGTATATTTTTGGGTTATTCAAACGAGTAAAGCTTATAGAGTCTTTAACACTAGAACACGTATTGTTGAAGAATCTATGCATGTTGTATTCTGTGAAACCAATCTAGACAAATCCTTGGATGATGATGATGATGTTTCTCCTATTTCAAATCAATCGGTTCTCAAACACTTCGTACTTTAACAAATTCTGAAAAATCTTTGGAAAAGGAACCTGAATTTGAAAATCATTGTGAAAATGTTTGTGAAAACACTGATCAACACCAACCTAAATCATGGAGATACGTAGGAGTCATCCTCGGATCAAGTGATAGGTGATGTTAATCAAGGAGTTAGAACCAGAAAAAGCACCTTGAATGAAGTCACATTTTCTGCATTCATTTCAAAATTGAACCCTCTAAGATTGATGAAGCCCTTTCGGACAATGATTGGGTTATAGCAATGCAAGAGGAGTTACATCGGTTGAAAGAAATCAAGTTTGGGATTTGGTACCTAGGCCTAAAGACCATCCAAATATTGGCACTAAATGGGTATTCAAGAACAAACGTGATGAATCTGCAATAATTGTTCGAAACAAAGCAAGGCTAGTTGCAAAAGGATATAATCAAGAAGAAGGAATTGATTATGAAGAAACTTATGCTCGAGTAGCAAGATTGGAAGCTATAAGAGTTCTTCTAGCTTTTGCTTGTATTAAAGGATTCAAACTTTATCAAATGGATGTAAAATCTGCATTTTTAAATGGTTTTATTCAAGAGGAAGTTTATGTTGAACAACCTCCTGGTTTTCAAAATGATCATCATCCAGATCATGTTTATCGCCTCAAGAAAGCATTATATGGTCTTAAGCAAGCTCCTAGAGCTTGGTATGAGCGATTAAGCAAATTCCTTCTTGATCAAGGATTTGTCGAGGTAAAGCGAGATACAACTCTCTTCATAAAGAACAATAAACTTAATGAAATTTTAATTGTTCAAATATATGTTGATGATATAATATTTGGTGCTTCTAACAATGCTTTATGTGAAGAATTTGCTAAGAACATGCGGGGAGAATTTGAGATGTCCATGATGGGAGAACTCAACTATTTCCTTGGTCTGCAAATTAAACAAAGGAAAGATGGAATTTTCATTTCCCAGGACCAAGTATCTCAATGATCTCTTAAAGAAGTTTGGGATGAATGAATGCAATGGAGCCGATACTCCAATGAGTTCAACCACTGCCTTGGATGCTTGATGAAGAAGGCAAGGACTTCAACATCACAAAGTATAGAGGAATGATTGGATCATTACTCTATCTCACAAAGAAGCCGTCCCGACATCCAATTCGGTGTGGGGATGTGTGCAAGATTTCGTCTGCTCCCAAGGAGTCACATCGAGAATGTGAAAAGAATATTCGAGATATCTTGCTGACACAAAGACTCTTGGTCTATGGTTTCCCAAAGGTCAACTCGAACAATTGGTGGCATATTCGATTCAGATCATGCTGGATATAAGACCGATAGAAAAAGCACAAGTGGCCAATGTGAATTTCTTGGTGGTTCACTTGTTTCATGGTTCAAAGAAGCAAAACAAGTGTTCTTTGTATCCTCTACCGAAGCTGAATATGTGGCTGCATCTAGTTGCTTGTGCTCAAGTCCTTTGGCTTAAGCAACAAGTTTACGACTTGGGAATCAATTTAAAGGAGATCCCATTCTATGTGACAACACAAGCACAATAAGCTTGGCCAAGAATCCAGTTCAACATACTCGAACCAAGCATATTGATGTGAGACATCATTTCATAAGGGATCATGTTCAAAAGAAAGATGTCAAGGTCATATTCATCCCAACACATCTCCAACTTGCCGACATCTTCACAAAGCCATTAGCAAAGGAACAATTTGTGTTCATAAGAAGAGAATTGGGAATGGTAAATCCCAATGAGTTGTAAGTAGCTCCTACTTAAATGTTAGTTATGTGTTTTATGATTACAATTTACTAACTTAAGCATCGGAGTATTTAGATGTGTTTTATGCGGGGCATTTATAATGTTAAACAACTCTGACATGTTGCTGAAGTTTGCTGTCAAGAGAGGCAAACTCGAGCTTAGCAGTGTAAGCTCGAGCTCGAGGGAGTCAGAGAGAAAATGAAATTTTGGAGAAACCCAAACTCGAGCTTATAAGTGAGTAAACTCAAGCTTGCGAGAGGAGTTTCAAGAGCTTTCACATACACTCTTGAAGTCCGGGTTAGTACAAGTTTATGCAAACTCGAGCTTAGCTTCCTAAACTCGAGCTTGCCGCGCATTTTATATATGTAAAACCTGACTGTTCCTCTTCACTTCACTCAACTCTCGAGCTTGCTCCTATTCCCTCTCAAAATTCTCTCATCCTCTTCGTCAAAGCCCAGCGAAAATGGCCCCAGAACACACTGCTTCCGTCAATGTCTCAGATTCTCAATCCACTCAAAACCACCGAACGCCCTAGTAGATCAAAAATGCTGCCTAAAAGATTTAATGTTGGGATAGATACCCACATTCCCGGAGTAACACAACCCATTCGACTCCTCCATCAAGACCAAAAGGAATCGAAATTAGAGACAAACCGAGAGGCTCCCAAGAAACGACCAAATCCGAAGAAGCAACCAAAGAAAGGGAAAGGCAAAATTCCAGTGGTGACCGCAACCTACAAGTCCAAACGAAGCAAGAGGACGCCTCTAGGACTGATCAAGGAAGTTCTCAAGTTCCTTCGAGTCTCGGCAACAAGAGGATCCTACTCCTCGGGTATTCAAGGAAACTCTGCACTATATGATATTTACAATCACTCTACTATATACGAAGGATTCTCTAGTGATCCTATTCGTTTGGAAGGAGACAATGCTATTAGCTTTAAAGAAAAATTTGGTTCCAAAGTTTTCTGTCCCATCGTCTCTGTAGATCTTGCTGCACTTAGGAGAGAATGCAATTTGGATCTCTTTCCATGGCTGAAACAATTTGAAAATCTGATTTCTATAAGTGTTTCTTACAGCCCCACTCTTGTCAAGGTATTCTACCATGGCATGTCCTACGATAACTTGCTAGACAGTGATGGAAAATTAGTTGAGGAAAGGGTTACCACAACCATTAGAAACAAACAAATAACCATTACCCCTTCCTATCTAAATTCAATTCAAATCTCCAATCCTCCACCAGTAGCTTCATTGAACTATCTTGATAGGCAAATCTATGAACTTGCTAAGACCCAATGAGCCTATTCCGGAGGGGTTAGAGATTCTCAATTTTGAACCTGGATCAATGAACCCAACCTTCGGGCTATCTCGGTACATCTACACCGGGAATCTCATACGAAAGGAGGTAGCTTCACCCATTTCGCAAAGAAGGATTATCCTATCTTTGCTTCCATTATTGCCAAGGTACCTCATAATGTTGGGTCTTGGATTTTTCAAGAAATGGTAAAATTTCGTTTTGCTTCCGAAAGACTTCTCGAATTCCTTTTGCAAGTCTTATCTCTATCATCCTTTTTCATGAGAAAATTTGGTATATCCCTACCAAAGAAAAACTAGAAAAACCACAAGTGTTTGGAAGGCACATTTTGAACCTCATGAGAATCAATATGGATGAAGGTTACGGTCAATCAAGGGCCCCACCTCTATCAAGGCCAACCGGATCAAGAGCCACTCACTCCAAAGTGCAAGAAGCACGTAGTGCTCCTCCTCCTCCTCCTCGGCCTACTATGCCTTCGATTTGGATGTAAAGATCAAAGAGATAGTTGACAAAGCTATTTCTGATTTATCGAAGGAATCGAAGCGAAATGGGAAAATTGGTCTCGAAGTAAATAAGGGTCATAACAATCGGTGGATACTCGGGAAGGTTTCAATATAGGCCGGGAAGAGGCTGAAAGAAGGTCGAGCGGAACTGAAAAAGGAAGTTAAAGACCTTAGTGGTCGGCTTGGAGATCACTCGGCAAGTATTTCCACTCTTCGGTGACCATGATGAGTCTCGGTGACAAAATGGACAAAATGCGAAGAATCGGTCCATGTACGCCGGTTTTGGTGCATCTTCCTCGTGAGAACCTAGTTCTACTATGCCCAACACGGACTACGAACACCGCCCCGATCCACCGTGACCATCTCCATTGAACCTGAGGCAACCCCAGTAGCTCCACCCTTGTTTGCTGATAACAAAGGGGGAGAAGAAAAGAAGTGAAGAGAGCAGCAGAGCTCTTTCATGTTTCTTTTTGTTTTTGATCATTTCATTGTAGTTTTAACTTTGATTTTATATATTTGCTTTTGAAACTCTACTTTAATGGATTGATCATTTCAGTCATATCATTATCTGTTATTTGCTCTTGAAATTTTAATATTTTGGCTTTGAGACGATATGATGTTTATATGTTTAAGAATTAAATTGTAATTTCAGCTGCTAAACTCGATGTCTACTTAATGCATATTGTTTAATTTTGTTAAATCTGAGTTTATCAAATTGAAATTTCAAAACCTCAAGTTTGCAAATATTTTTCTCTTTCTCAATGCTCAAAATATCAAATCTTTTTTTGAAAAGAAACAAATGTTTACAAGTGTTGTCATCATCAAAAAGGGGGAGAATGTTAGTTCTCAATGTGTTTTGATGATTAATAACAATTGTAAACATGAGAGAATGTTTTGTTGTTACAGACTTGGTAAAGCTTGATGATTCCAATTGAAAAACATTCATCGGCTCCAAACTCGAGCTTGGGTCTCCAAACTCGAGCTTGCCCCTTACGAAAGCAAACCAAGCTATTTTGCATTTTCTAAACTTGAGCTTGGTCCATAAACTTGAGCTTGAAGGTTTTCAAAGTTTACTCATATACGAGTAAGCTCGAGCTTGCACTGTAAGCTTGAGCTTACGAAGGATTGAGGATTTTATCAAGTTACTCAAATTGCAAACTCAAGCTTATTAGTTATAAGCTCAAGCTTGCCTCTTCCGAGTCTTTTCTCAATGAGTTTACAAATATGTAAACTCGAGCTTGCGTTACAAGCTCGAGCTTACCTCTGGCAAAATCCTTTAAACTTGAGCTTATCATTTTACTGTAGAGTTTGTGAGTTTACAAAAGTTGTAAACTCGAGCTTGGCATACCAAGCTCGAGCTTGCACCAGACAGAAAGTTTTCAAGTTTTTCCTTCAAAGAGTAAACTCAAGTTTAAGACTGTAAACTCAAGCTTGCATTTTGTGAACTAAAATTATTTTTGACATGAATAGTGCCAAACTCGAGCTTACTCACTAATAAGCTCAAGCTTGCGTTTTTCCACTTTGGCTCTCAAAATGAATTCAAACATATTTCCCCGACAAATGCTAAACTCGAGCTTACTCATTTACAAGCTCGAGCTTGAGACTTCCGAGGCAAAACTCAAGTTTTAAATGAAGAGCAAACTCGAGCTTACATAGGTAAACTCGAGCTTGGAACTTTGAAACGATGAACGCATCCGGGTGTATTTTGTTCGAGTTTGATTTATGCTTTAACTTGATTCTCGGGTGGGTTGTATATGATTTATATGATTCATATCAATATTTCCTAACCAGATTTAACCAGTTGCTTATGAGATTACGGAAGATCTAGGTTTGTTTTAAAGAAGACTTTAAAACAAACAACTTGACAACTTGCAATATTATATTATATCTTCTTCTCCAAAAGCAATGGGTTACAACCTGGATAGCAACACAACCATTCTCCAAGAAAGAAAGCTAGCCTCCAAACAAACGGACAATATTATACAACCGCCTCCACTAAACATAACAGCATGGGAACACATTCATGAGGAGCCAAATTTCAAATATTCAAATCTGCAACAACCATATTCAAACAGATTTGTCTACAACACTAGATTCATGGAGACACACTCACAAATGACTATATTTTCGAATCGATCAAGTCTCAACGGATCTACAACGTTCACAAGCTTCAAACCTGTATAAATACATGAAGATTTGAAGTCTGAAAGAAGACAAGACATACACAAAAAACGCATACAAAGATCTCAGTCTTTTACTGCTTATATTTCTCATTTGTATCTTTGATACATTGTGCTTCGGTGCTTATCTTTATTCACTCTTTGAGAGAGTTCATTTACGTAAATCATTCTTTGTAAGAATCTCAAAGTTGTGGGACTTTGAGGTTGGGTTATCGGATTACAACTTGTAAGGGGAGTGTATCCTAGAGAGAGATAACTTTCGAGTACGAGTGTGTATCTGATTTGAGTGATAGTAGAAAAACCCAGAGAGTCTGGGGACTGGACGTAGGTCAAGAGTTAAGACCGAACCAGTATAAATCTTCTTGTCAAGCTCTTCCTCTTTAACTCCATTTACCTTGGTTAAGCATCTTGTGTGGGTGATCGAAAAGAATTTTTAAAATCCCCAATTCACCCCCCCTCTTGGTGATTTCCTTCACTTTCACCATCGGTGTTGGAGGCTGTTTGTGTGGATACCAGTAGAGGGAGGAGATTCACAGAGTCTGCTCCTGTTGATCGAGTAGGTAGCCCACCAGATCAAATCGAATGTAGGACACTGTTACGTTTTCGCATAGGCATTGGTTCTAACGAACCTTGATTTAAACGCCGTTGATGGATCCTCTCAAGGGATCCATAATTTTTAATGGATGAGAATCCTTCCGCTGTGTGTACAGATCCCAACAATATTATACTTCAATAATTATTATTCATCTACTCTGTAAGAGAGCTTAAAGCACATATTTCATTAAGTGCTTATCTGTTTAATCTCAAGGTAGTGGAACCTTGAGTGTGGGTGTACAATTACAACTTGTAAAGGGGAGTGGATTCGAGCGTGAAGGGATCACTTCGAGTACAATGTGTAATTGTATCTGTGATTAAGAGTTAGTGAAGATCTCAGAGTGTCTAGGGACTGGATGTCGGTCAAGGAGTTGAACCGAACCAGTATAAATTCTCTGTGTTCATTATCTATCTCTATGTCTCTGTATTTATCGTTTGTCATTTAATCTTGAAAAATATTTTTGAAATCCCTTATTCATCCCCTATAGGTGATATTCTACTCTTCACTAATGATGCTTTGTGTGAAGAATTCTCTAACACAATGCAGGGAGAGTTTGAGATGTAGATGATAGGGAGTTGAATTACTTCCTTGGTAAATCAAGAAAAACAAGAGTGACATCTTCATATCTCAAGCCAAATATCTTAAGGATCTCCTAAAGAAGTATGGGATGGACCAATGCAATGGAGTTGATACTCTTATGAGTTCAACCACTTCTTTGGATGCTGATGAAGGTGGAAAAGACTTCAACATTACTAAGTATAGAGGGATGATTGGATCTATACTATACTTGACCGCTAGCTGGCTGACATCCAATTCAATGTGGGAATGTGTGCAAAGCACAATTCCTCACTCGAGTCATCAAGTGGTAAATTTGAGTCAACAGAATCTTTCAAGTATTTCCATATACTTACTTGAAGTCCAAGTTAGTACATTTTTATGTTAACTCGAGCTTGTTCTTAGTCACTCGAGTAGGTAACTCAAGTCACTAAGTGGAAACTTGAGTTAAGAGCTTCCTATAAATACTGAAACTCAACCGTTGCTCTTCACTTCACTTTTCTCTCGAGTTTGTGCCTTATCTTCTCTGAAAAGCCTCTCGTCTTTCTTGCCCTAACTCGAGCCTTTCCTCCGAAAATTCCTCCCAAACAATCCGCCAAGGCCATGGATGATGATTCCGACTATGAGGTGACACAATTAGCGTCTCCACCTACTATAAAAAGACCTAGGAGAGAGAAGAACACTCCTAGACAATACCAGCCTATGGTTGATGGCGATGAGCCTTCACCCAAAGCTAGTCCAAAGAAGGTTGTCATTCAAGAACCCCCTGAGGTTCCTAAGAAGAAGCCCATCGACCCAGAGGCTGCGAAGCGCAAGGATAAGGAACTAGTTGTTGAGGTTCCGAAACCTAAGAAGATGAAGAAGGCTTCTGAGGGCTTTATTGGCCTCAAGGGTTCACCTAAAGGTCCCTCTGCTTCTCAACCTCGTGTGCAATCTAGATCAAAGCTATATGTTGAAACCGACTCTCTAGAGGCTATCTACTCTCATTCAAAATCTCCATGGGATTTTTGTTGCAATCCCATTCTTTTTGAAAACTTTGAAGCTAAACTATTTAGGGAACACTATGCTAATAGAGATTTTTTCCCTATTGTTTATATTGATTTTGCTAAGATTGCAACCTTGATCTTTCCCCTTGGCTTAAGCAGTTTGAAAACCTTCTTTCTATTCACACCTCTTATAGTCCTTGCATAGTCAAGACTGTTGGTTTTGATTAGTTTTGATGATATCTTATATAGATGTCATTCTTAAGAGCAAAAAGGTTGCACACTACATTTACATTATACTTTGACTAATTATTATATTTAATGTAGATGTGAAATTTAATGATGGAGAATAATCAAGAGAAGAGAAGAAAGAAAGAAGAACTTGCTGAATATAATGATAATATCATTATTCAAGTTCCTAGATTGATTCTACAAGTCCCTACGATGATATAGAAGTTGGAACAACTTAATTCAGAGTTAAATCAAGCAAGTTCAAGCTTCTGGATGAATATTGGTTTGTTTGGGGGCATTTATGTAATTTCAGCTATTTCTATCACTCCTTGCCCTAGCATATTGAGTTTCTGAAGGCATGCTCGAGCAACAACAAAGGTCTGCCCGAGCAAGGTGAAATTTCAGCCCAAAATCGCCCAAAATCCGCTCTTGCCCGAGCAAAGAAGAAGCTTGCCCGAGCAAGGTTCTTCTTCAAAGCATACTCTGTCAGCTCTATTTTCGGCGACCTCTGGTAATTCGATGATATCTCTCAAACCAGGAATCGGATTAACATGAAACCAGTGGCATATTAAACTAGACATCGAACACGTACTTTTGAAAAAATATTAAGTCCAAAGGAGTCAATATGAGAGAGCTATGAGTTTCGTAAGTCAGAACAAATATCAACGTCACAGTCCAGACCAACCTTCGGTAATTTGAGTTTATCTCACAATCTACAAATCCAATTGAGGTGAAATTTGTTCCATTGGAAACTAGACTCAAATAAATTTTCAAAAACATCAAGAACACAGAAAACGAAGATCAATTCAAAGAGTTATGATGTTTTTAATTTGATAGTCTGTTCTGGATTCTGCAAAAACGCTGGATAAGATCAACCTCCACTCATCGATGTTAATGGACGAAATACAACTAGTTTGGAGTTGATTCTTATTGAAATGGAAGATATATTTAAAGAGCCTTCTGAGGTGTATTGATCATGAATGCCCAGCAACGAAAGTATAGGAAAACTTGCCCGAGCATCCTTTGAAAAAGCCGAAAGTATGACCTTGCCCGAGCAAGGTTATAAGCTTGCTCGAGCAACGATGGGTTATTAGGAAAGTTGAGATGAAGCACAAGCAACTTGCCCGAGCAACCTCCAAAAACATCCGAAAGTAAGACCTTGCCCGAGCAAGGTTCTTATCATGCCCGAGCAACATTGAGACGAAGCAAAACTCAAATAAATCGAAGAGCTTGCCCGAGTAGGAAAGAAGGCTTGCCCGAGCATATGCTCGAGCAAAGGAAAAATGATGCCCGAGCAACCACCGCCTTTCTACTTGGAATCACTTCGCCTTGAGTTTGCCCGAGCAAACATGAAAGCATGCTCGAGCAACATCGAGCAAATCTTCATTTCTCCGCAAGCATACTTTCTTCTTGCTCAAGCAACAACGATGCTTTCTCATTTCTCCGCAAGCATGCTTTCTACCTTGCTCAAGCAACAACGAAACGTTCTCATTTCTTCGCCTCTCTTGCTATGTCTTGCCCGAGCAAGAATTTCACCATGCTCGAGCAACATCGAAGCGAGCACTATCAAGCCTTTGTAAAGAAGCATGCCCGAGCATGATTTCACCCATGCTCGAGCACATGCCCGAGCAAGCAAATTATCTTGCCCGAGCATCAAGCAAATCAAGTGCTTTCGACACGATCCAAGTAAGGCTTGCCCGAGCACACATATGATCTTGCTCGAGCAATGTCGTCTCGTTTTCAAATCACCGTCCGCCAAGAATCATGAATCATCAAATGAACATTTATTTCTTCGATTCTTACTTATTGCGATTATCAAATGCTTTTAATCCATTTGCTAATGAGTTTCGATGATTAGATCATGGATTAACAACAAATTGGCATAAAGCATTTGTGTGTCAGAAGCATTAAATGCTAAGTCAAAAAACAAAGGAAAGCTTCTGAGTCTAACGGATAGTTTGAGCATTCTCACGAAAAGCTTGAATCTTCTCAACAACTATTAATACAACACTCAAGACGGAGCATTAACGAAGTCAACGATAAACACTTTATGATTAAAGTTGGATTAGAGCTCAACGGGCAAAAAGCAATAGAAGCTTCAACGGCTACTTCCAACAAATCCTCAACGTTCGAATGCTCGCAACGGTCGAAACACAAATACCTATAAATTGCGAAATCTTCAAACCAGAAGAGGTGACGATGATTGAAGAATGACTCGACAACCCAATGAAATGATTTTACTACTTCACCGTCGATAGTTCAATAACTCATACACTCTGCTTATCAATGTTTGTATAGTTTATAGTAGAGAGTGTGATGGTCGATTATGTGCTTCGGTGATTATTATTCATCTACTCGTGAGAGTCCAAACACTTATTTGATTATCATTTAGTGATCAAATCTCAAGGTTGTGGAACCTTGAGAGTGGGTGTACAATTACAACTTGTAAGGGGAGTGAGTCCAAGAGTGAGAGGATCATCCTTCGTTTACAAAGTCGGTAATTGTATTCTTACAAAGACGTAAGAGGATATCTCGGTAAGAGATTGTAAAGGCTACACAAGTGCCCGAACAAACTTGTGAGGTTGTAAAGGCTTTCTCCTGTGCCCGGTCAAACAAGGAGATAATGGATTGAAAATCTCAAGTGGAGCTTGGGGACTGGACGTAGGTCAAGGATTGGGCCGAACCGATAAATCTCTAGTTTGCATATTCTCTTCCCTAAACTCTTACATTTCCGGCATATATGTTTGAATGACGATTATTGCTTTATAAACTAATTTTGTCGTTGAACTACTTTCGAGAAGAAGCTAAAAGAGTTTCAAAGTTTTCGAAAGTTTTATCAGACACCCAATTCACCCCCCCTCTTGGGTGATAGCCGGTTCTAACATTTGGTATCAGAGCTAGGCTCTTGTTTAAAGGACTTAACCGTCTCAAGAGTTATAGATGGCTGTCTTTGGGTGTTGTTCGTTTTCAGAAGGTTTCGATTATACCGTGCCACCGTTTCTCAAAGATATTGATTTTTGGTTTTGGAAAGCTAGAATGATTAACTTTATCAAAGCAACTGATTTTGATATGTGGAATGTTTTTATAAATGTCTTTGATTTCAAACCGAGAAAGGGTTGGCCAGAAAAAGAAGAGAAAATGTTTTCACTTAATATTAAAGCAATGAAAATCTTTTACAGTGCTTTAACAGAAAATGATTTTGAGAAAATCAAGTTTTGCTCTAGTGCTAAAGATATCTGGGATACTCTTGATTCGATATATGCTTCTAACAATTGTGTTGAAGTTAAAAGTGTTGACAGCTCATCTGAGTCTATAAGCTGCATATCCACGGTTGATGAACAACTGGAAGTTGAAAATGAAGAAGGAAAAATCTTAGAACACTTCCATGATCCAGTCAACAAGAAAGAACAAGAGAATGAGGATTTCCGAGAAGAGCTGATAATGCACGATTATGATGAATCACTGTCTGGAGCTCAAGATTCTACTATGGTAAACAATTCCAATTCCTCTTGTGTTTTTAAGAAAAATGATTTTGAAAGTTTGCATAAAATTGTTTTTCAACCAATTGTTGATTCTATTTTGAAAAGTAAAAATGTTTTCAATCATGCTGAAAAATCTTGTGGGAAGAAAGAATTTACAAACATGAGTTATTTGATGCCGCATCCCTCGACGATCGATACAATATTTGCAAAATTGTTCATAATAAGCATCATTCTGTTATTTGCAATTATTGTGGTCAATCTGGTCATATTTCTCACACATGTTATATTAGGAGAAATTATAATGTGAGAAATAGATTTGTTTGGGTTCCTAAAGGACAAGCAAGGTCCAATACTAACAATCAAGGACCCAAGTATAAGTGGGTACCAAAATGTCCATCTAGTACACCATATGTGCAGGATGATTCGAATATCAATGGACATCAAGGTACAGAGAAGAGGAAGAAAAAGCCAAGAGTTTCTCATGGACCTATGAAGAAGATCATAGCATTTATAACAAACAGGAGAACTCTCGGGGCACCCATTGCTGGAGCTACAAGGTCTAAACATCAAAAGAAGCAATGTTTACAAGCAAGAGGAGTGTGTTCTGTCTCAAGAATGGACTACCATAGAGTACCATTCAATTATCTTGAGGAGAACAAGAAGAGGAGAATCTCTCAAGTATCAAACAAAAGACTCTTGAAGTCTATATCTTCTGAGAGAGCTTTGCAGATACCCATGGCAAGACATATGAAGAAGAGGCCGTGGGTAAGCAAAGTTGATCCTCCTAGTACCTAAGGCTAAGGTATACAATGGTAAAACCTCCTATGCTATCATCTGAAATTTTCTTTGAGGTTTTATATCTTGTAGCCTTAGGAATGAACATTGCAAACTATTTTCTATAAAAACTTAGTTCTCACATTCTGATATACTTTTGAGAGAGATTGAAATGTTCAATAGGTTTAACTCTTTATGCATACATGATGATTTGAAAAGAAAGTATTTCATTTATGCATAGAGTCATGTTTTATTCACTATGCTTAGTTGTTCTGAATTAATTATATTCATAAGAGCATGTGAATTTTTTGGTTCCTACAAGCTAACGATGATTGGATCCAAGTAAGGTTGGATACCAAGAAAAAAAAAAGGTTTATATGATTTTGTAGGATGAGAGAAAGCTTCTCAAAAATGCAACATAGAGAGATGATCCAAGTCTTGAGAAAGCTAAACAAGCTATGCTTGATGTTGATGGTGAACGTCGGAAAATGAGTCATCTACATCAAATCCATCTTAATCAAGCAAGCTTCTACTATGATAAGAGGAATTGCGGTGATATCTAATTCTTACCTCATACTGTGATTATATATTCATTTTTGGGTAATGAATACTTGTCCATCATTACATTCCATTAGCAATCAATCATTTATGTTTTTTTCAAAGTGTTTTACTAATTGCTAAATGGACAGTAAATGAAATTGTGCAAAACTTTTTGAGTTTATGTTTTTAAAATGCACAATTCTAAATTTGTTTTGAACTTCAACTTACTCTGTTTTTGTAAAAATGTATACAAATGCTTTTGAAAAGTATTCATGCTTTGATTGAATTCAAATGGAATTTCAAAATCGGAAGTCAACTTTTTGAATGTTGAATGTCAGATATGCTTCAAATTTGTCCAATTGAGTTTTCCCCGTCATTCACATATTGATCCTTGGTATTTAATGCGATACTTGAACTCCCCATTCTTTATTATCTGACTAGTTGGACCTCATGTTCAATAAGTTATTCATTTTTGAGCTTCAAGTTAATTTCCTAGAAAAGAAATCAATTTGTGAAAGTGTTATGTTTATAGCATAATTTCTAAGTTGGTTTAGTTATTCCAAGCTTTATGAATGTTCATTAGTGCATTGAATGATAATGCATTAACCATCGGTGGAATAACCTACTATGATGATATTCTGGTCTCAAGTCATTTGGACTAGTGAGTATTTGCTTCATCATCCACGATTCCTAGTAGTCTCTTTGCTACTCAAATCCATCAGCATTTGTCTTCATCCATATCTTGAGTAACAATATCTACATATTCATATTCTTGTCTTGACCATTCATATGTCTCTAAATTCAATTCTAAGAGGCAAGATTATCACTTGGACAATAGCAAAGTCATTGTGCTCATATATTTTTGTTGAGCTAAGCATGCTTTGATGATGCTCTACCGTCATGACTTTTGCTTTTGAGAAAATTCTTTAACATGTTAACTACAATGTTCAACATGTTCTATAAAACTGAAGCATACTGACATACTCATTAAATCGATTGACTTTCACCATGTTTTAGAATGAATATTGATTTCAAATATTTTTCAAAAAATAAATCTTTCATTCATCCAAATCTTAATTCCATAATGCATTATCATGATTCGAAAGAATATTTGAGATTTGAAACTATTTGCATGTTTCACTATTATTTTTAAAAGTCAATCTCATCCGTGGTTTATGTAAGATTCATATCAATGACATACTTTCCTACATAAATATATTTACAAATTGTCATTGAGAAATAACATTCTTAGTACCCCTTATGATTCATTGGATTGAATTTATTTGATTGGGTAAAATTATGATTTGATCTCTGATTGTTCTACTCCTTGCTCAAATATCATATGGTTAAATTATAAGAGCATAAGAGTTGTCAAGTCTAATCTTGTGTGGACCCAAGAAACATCGGGTACCAAAAAGCATATATTTGTTTTGTAGGATCCTCTGTTCTTGCAATGGAAAACAGGGATAAACATAGGAAGATAAGCTTGTAAGGTCCTCTCGTTTGAAATACAAGTGATAAGCTACAGAGTCACAGACATCACATGAGTAACCACCCGAGCTATGTGGGAAAGGAACTTCAACAATTCTACACTGAGCTTTCCACAAACAATATTGAAGTTCATCCCTTCTGTGAATGACAAGATTAGAAAACTCTATGAATTGATCAACCAACACTTCACAGAAACTCATCCTTATGCATCAAATATGGGTGATCTTCAGTATTGATCACATCATCAGATAATGGTTAGCCAGTGATGCATCAATGGATTACAGATGATTATGACTCAAGTAATTACGATATTACTTGAGTGAGGTATTGTGATTTGCACAAATTATAATCATGATAGGCTAACTTGATTTCATTCATTTCATTTTGAAGTTTAGCCTGAACAAACTAATTTTTTTAAAAATGATCCTCATGCTTCAAACATTTTCATCATCATAAAAAGCATAAGAGATTTCTTCATACCAATTTGGTGTCACATTATTGTTTGGGAGCTTCATATTTTAGTCATGCATTCATTAAGGGGGAGCTTCACATTCACATGTTTGATATCTTGAAAGCTCATCTCCTCTATTTGAAGAATTTTTGTTTAAGCAAACCCATATGCATTCACTGTGTTTTATTAGTTTTGATGATGAGTTGATATCATATTTTCCTTTCATTATCTTAACTTGAAAAATATCATATAGAAAGGAATACTTTGATATTGGATTGCACTAATAATTCTCTCTTGCAAGAAAATTTTACATTTGTAGCGGAGATTTCGATATGTGCAAAACTTTCCTTAATATACTACAAGAAGAAACAATTAAAAGGAAAGATGCTTTGATGGTTGAAGCCGAGCTATAAAGGAAAGGAAGAGAGTTTACCACTGCTTCATCTCAGGCCACGGGGATTCAACCGAAATGAATACAGCAAGAAAATGGACTTCATCGATCATTCATCATTTGCAGAACCTACATGAGCATTTCTAATCTCTATCCTTTAATCACTAGAAATTCTGCACATGTTTGGTATCTATATGCTTTAAATATGAAAGTTTAAGTTTCTTGAAAAACCTCTCCAAAACGTTTTCAAACATACTCTTTTCTACTTGCATCATATCAAATATTTTCAAAAAGGGGGAGAGAAAATTGTTCTGGTTTATATGGTTAAGGAGAGACAAGTCATTTCTAACTTGTTTTCATACTTATCTCTCCACAAGTATTTCTCCTTTATACTTCAACTTTTTGCTAATGACAAATAAGGGGGAGAGAATGACAAGAAAAATATGTTGGGTATAATATATTTTCATATTCATAAATATTTTTCTTAAGATATTTGCCATCATCAAAAAGGGGGAGAATGTTGGTTTTGATTAGTTTTGATGATGTCTTATATAGATGTCATTCTTAAGAGCAAAAAGGTGCACACTACATTTACATTATACTTTGACTAATTATTATATTTAATGTAGATGTGAAATTTAATGATGGAGAATAATCAAGAGAAGAGAAGAAAGAAAGAAGAAATGATAATATCATTATTCAATATAATGATAATATCATTATTCAAGTTCCTAGATTGATTTTAGGGCATTTAGTCCCTTGAACATCAATATACAAGTGATCAAAGAAGTTGGAACAACTTAATTCGGAGTTAAAACAAGCAAGTTCAAGCTTCCGGATGAATATTGGTTTGTTTGGGGGCATTTATGTAATTTCAGCTATTTCTATCACTCCTTGCCCGAGCATATTGAGTTTCTGAAGGCATGCTCGAGCAACAACAAAGGTCTGCCCGAGCAAGGTGAATTTTCAGCCCAAAATCGCCCAAAATCCGCTCTTGCCCGAGCAAAGAAGAAGCTTGCCCGAGCAAGGTTCTTCTTCAGCATACTCTGTTCAGCTCTGTTTCTGGCGACCTCTGGTAATTCGATGATATCTCTCAAACCAGGAATCGGATTAACATGAAACCAGTGGCATATTAAACTAGACATCCAACACGTAATTTTGAAAAAATATTAAGTCCAAAGGAGTCAATATGAGAGAGCTATGATTTTCGTAAGTCAGAACAAATATCAACGTCACAGTCCAGACCAACCTTCGGTAATTTGAGTTTATCTCACAATCTACAAATCCAATTGAGGTGAAATTTGTTCCATTGGAAACTAGACTCAAATAAATTTTCAAAAACATCAAGAACACAGAAAACGAAGATCAATTCAAAGAGTTATGATGTTTTTAAGTTGATAGTCTGTTCTGGATTCTGCAAAAACGCTGGATAAGATCAACCTCCACTCATCTGATGTTAATGGACGAAATACAACTAGTTTGGAGTTGATTCTTATTGAAATGGAAGATATATTTAAAGAGCCTTCTGAGGTGTATTGATCATGAATGCCCAGCAACGAAAGTATAGGAAAACTTGCCCGAGCATCCTTTGAAAAAGCCGAGCAAAGTATGACCTTGCCGAGAGCAAGGTTATAAGCTTGCTCGAGCAACGATGGGTTACGAGGAAAGTTGAGATGAAGCACAAGCAACTTGCCCGAGCAACCTCCAAAAACATCCGAAAGTAAGACCTTGCCCGAGCAAGGTTCTTATCATGCCCGAGCAACATTGAGACGAAGCAAAACTCAAGCAAATCGAAGAGCTTGCCCGAGTAGGAAAGAAGGCTTGCCCGAGCATATGCTCGAGCAAAGGAAAAATGATGCCCGAGCAACCACGCCTTTCTACTTGGAATCACTTCGCCTTGAGTTTGCCCGAGCAAACATGAAAGCATGCTCGAGCAACATCAGCAAATCTTCATTTCTCCGCAAGCATACTTTCGCCTTGCTCAAGCAACAACGATGCTTTCTCATTTCTCCGCAAGCATGCTTTCTACCTTGCTCAAGCAACAACGAAACGTTCTCATTTCTTCGCCTCTGTCTATGTCTTGCCCGAGCAAGAATTTCACCATGCTCGAGCAACATCGAAGCAGAGCACTATCAAGCCTTTGTAAAGAAGCATGCCCGAGCATGATTTCACCCATGCTGAGCACATGCCCGAGCAAGCAAATTATCTTGCCCGAGCATCGCAAATCGAAGTGCTTTCGATGATCCAAGTAAGGCTTGCCCGAGCACACATATGATCTTGCTCGAGCAATGTCGTCTCGTTTTCAAATCACCGTCCGCCAAGAATCATGAATCATCAAATGAACATTTATTTCTTCGATTCTTACTTATTGCGATTATCAAATGCTTTTAATCCATTTGCTAATGAGTTTCGATGATTAGATCATGGATTAACAACAAATTGGCATAAAGCATTTGTGTGTCGAAGCATTAAATGCTACGTCGAAAAAAAGAGAGGAAAGCTTCGAGTCTAACGGATAGTTTGAGCATTCTCACGAAAAGCTTGAATCTTCTCAACAACTATTAATACAACACTCAAGACGGAGCATTAACGAAGTCAACGATAAACACTTTATGATTAAAGTTGGATTAGAGCTCAACGGGCAAAAAGCAACAGAAGCTTCAACGGCTACTTCCAACAAATCCTCAACGGTCGAATGCTCGCAACGGTCGAAACACAAATACCTATAAATTGTGAAATCTTCAAACCAGAAGAGGTGACGATGATTGAAGAATGACTCGACGAACCCAATGAAATGATTTTACTACTTCACCGTCGATAGTTCAATAACTCATACACTCTGCTTATCAATGTTTGTATAGTTTACGAAACAGAGAGTGTGATGGTCGATTATGTGCTTCGGTGATTATTATTCATCTACTCTGTGAGAGAGTCCAAACACTTATTTGATTATCTATTTAGTGATCAAATCTCAAGGTTGTGGAACCTTGAGAGTGGGTGTACAATTACAACTTGTAAGGGGGAGTGAGTCCAAGAGTGAGAGGATCATCCTTCGTTTACAAAGTCGGTAATTGTATTCTTACAGTACGTAAGAGGATATCTCGGTAAGAGATTGTAAAGGCTACACAAGTGCCCGAACAAACTTGTGAGGTTGTAAAGGCTTTCTCCTGTGCCCGGTCAAACAAGGAGATAATGGATTGAAAATCTCAAGTGGAGCTTGGGGACCGGACGTAGGTCAAGGATTGGGCCGAACCAGTATAAATCTCTGTTTGCATATTCTCTTCCCTAAACTCTTACATTTCCAAAGATATATGTTTGAATGACGATTATTGCTTTATAAACTAATCACATCGTTCGAACTACTTTCAGTAAGTTGCGAAAAGAGTTTCAAAGTTTTCGAAAGTTTTATCAGACACCCAATTCACCCCCCCTCTTGGGTGATAGCCGGTTCTAACAAAGACTTTATACTTCAATATGAACTTAGCCAATCTTTTGGATGACAAAGGTAATCTGATAGGGGAGAGAATAATTACACACGTGAGGGGTAAGTAGATTGTTGAGTAAATACCCTTTCTGGTCCCTGACAAAAAACCCGATCCCCATTTTGGTCCCTTACAAAAAAAGGTCCTCTTTAGTCCATAAAA
The DNA here is from genome assembly GCA_019022615.1 of Acacia melanoxylon. Taxonomy (NCBI): domain Eukaryota; kingdom Viridiplantae; phylum Streptophyta; class Magnoliopsida; order Fabales; family Fabaceae; genus Acacia; species Acacia melanoxylon. The sequence goes on along the minus strand of JAFJYJ010000045.1, from coordinate 3,126,045 downwards.
AGGACGAATAAGGGTCGATTGGTTGACATTTTGATCCTTCACAAATTTCCAAAAGGTCCTTTTTAGTCCATAAAAATGACGAATAAGGGTCGATTTTTTTGTAAGGGACCAAAATGGGGTCTGTGTTTTTTGTTAGGGACCAGAAAGGGTATTTACTCTAGATTGATTTAACTACTAAGTTCCTCAATTCCCTACTTAGAATTTCAAACCCCCTACCTGTAGTTGTATTGAATATGATAACAGGGAGATTTTTCAAATCATTAGACCTACTGAGCCTGTACCTGATGATCCATTAGAAACTCTCTCTTTTGCCCATGTTTTCATGCCCCATTGCATAGAGCTATCTGGTATATCTATTTTAGGAATCTCATGCAAAAGGGTAAATATTTCACACACTTTGCAAATAGGGATTACCCCATTTTTTCTTCTATTATTGACAAAGTGCCTCACAATATTGGGCACTGGGTTCTTCAGGAGATGTCTAAGTTTAGATTTGTGTTTAAACACATACTTAACATCCCTTTCCCAAACCTTGTATCTCTTATTCTATTTAAGAAAAAATTTGGTACTTAGCCTTGAATGAGCAAGCTTTCAAGCTTCAGATGTTTGAAAAACATTACCTCAATCTAATCAGGATATCTTTTAAGGAAGGATTAGGTTAGTCAAGGGATCCATCGAGATCAAGGGCATCTCAATCTAGAGCTAATGAAGCTCAGTCTGCTCCACTTCCTACTAGGTCAACTTAACCTGCCACTTCTGCTGGGTTACAAGAACAAATCAAGGAAATTCTTGACAAGGCAATCTCAAACCTTACAAATAGGATTGAAACTGAAGTTGGGAGACTGATAACTAAAGTAATTAAGGGTCAACACACTCTAGTGGACGCTCAGGATGAGATGATTGAGAAGGTTGACAATCTCAGTAGGCACATTGATGATCATACAACCAGTATTGCATCTCTCCATGTCATGATGTCAATCGTTAATGAGAAGTTGGACAAGATCTTGAAGAGTCAGTCCTCTATCTTGAAGAATCAGTCCTCTATTGGTGATGGTCCAGGTCTTGGCACTTCTTCACCAATGTCTACTAGCCCAAGCTTCAGCTTCCCTACTACTTTACTCTCATCCATCCCTAGGAAATATAAAATCTAGGAAGGCTGTTGATTGAAGCTTCGTCGGCCAACATTCCATTCATTAGGATCCTTCTTAGGGTGTTACACCTTACAGAGAAGTACTAGCTCTAATACCAAATGAAGATGGAATATCACCTAAGAGAGGCGGTGAATTGGGTGATTTCAAAAACTTGTGATTTAAACCCGAGGACCAAAATGCAAAAGCAAATAATAGATGAAAATGGACATAAAAGATTTATACTGGTTCAGTCCAAACTCATGGCTATGTCCAGTCCCCTGATGCTCTGGGTCTTTCACTAACTCTCAAACACAATTACACACTATGATTTTTGAAGTAATCATCTCACTATGATTTACTACCGCTTACAAGTTGTAATCAATACACCTACACTCAAGGTCCCTCTACCTTGAGATTAAATAGATAATCAATCGAAAGGAATAACTCTCTCACAGAGGAAATATATCTGAAGCACAAAATAATTAAAGATATCAAAGAGTATTGAATGAAACAGTAAATAGCAATAAATTTGATTGAGCATTGATTGTTTTTGGAAGGTGGTCGAATTCAATGCTTTTCATATTTATACTAGCTGCCATTAATGACCATTGAAAAAGCTCAAAGATAGTCGTTAAGAGACTTCATAGTTCAGTTCGACACAGACGATCGTTGCTTGAAGATTTGAGAAAAAGTCACTTTTGGATTGTCGTTGACGAGATGATATGCTTTTGGTCAATGGTTGACTCAGGAAGAGTTGCTTTAATCTTTCACCGAAATGGGTATCTCCTAGAGTGATCATTTGGCCTTCTCTAAATTTCATTCCTTGTGCGTGCTCTGTTTTCTACAACTTATTAATGCTCTGACACAATTTATTGCTTTTCAACGATTTGCAGTTAAATTATTTGTTAATGATCTAAAACCCAGTCAATAAGATGATTCATAACAATGTAAGTAATATTAAGTAATATTTAAATAGAAACAAAGGTTCATCAAAATATTTGAATTTACAAGTACTAAGACAACGAAGAGATTGAAGCTTCTGAAGAATAGTGCTCGAGTAACGTCATTTGTATACTCGAGTAAACATTCAGAAAGTCCTTCAGAGAAGATTTAATGTTAGGCTTACTTGAGTAAACATATGGACCTAATCGAGTTAGGAGTCCTATCTGCTGGAGTAAGGCTTTCAGTAACCGGTTAGGACACATATGCTCGAGTAAGACAAATGAGCATGCTCAAGTACATTCTTTAGTGTGCTCGAGTAGCATCTAAGATCCACACTAGACAAAGTATTAGGATGATTTTGCTTGAGTACACATTTCCTCATGCTTGAGTAAGAGTTAAAGTATGCTCGAGTAATACATTACCTTTGCTCGAACATCGTGCTTGAGTAAGAGTCACTCTATGCTTAAGTATACTTCCTGATACAAACATATTCTTTGATAGGAGCGCCCTTGCTCGAGTAAACAAATAGTGTGCTTAGTAACTTGCTCGAGTAGGCTGTTGGGCTTGCTCGAGTAACTTCTTCAAAGACCAGTGCAAATAGCTTTTATTGATGTCATACTCGAATAACCACTAATGTGCTCAAGCATAGCTCTATGGATATGCTAGAGTATAGTCTTGTAGTGACTTGATTAGATGAAGTTAGTATAAGGCATGCTCGAGTAAGAGGTTTGCTCGAGCAACCACTTATGTTCTCAAGCAAGCTCTTGCTTGAGTAAGCTTTTTTGCTCGAGTAAGTTCTTGACTTAGGCATTTTTCACGATTCAAAACATTATACACTTACAAGTCTTGTTTCATCAAAACATATCAATCGAGAACTAACAGTTGCCTCCTTTTTAGCTAAAGGAAGTGATTCCATCGGGTAAGTTCCATTCCTTCTATTCTAACTCAGTTCACTCATTGTTGTCTATGTCAACTTTGTTGTCGTGGTCTTGTCACTGTATCGCCATAGCTGGAAGTTTCTCTCTCTCCACTACTCTTCTGTCCTTTAAGGCGCTTTCACCAGGGCGCTGAAGAATTTTATTTTATTTTTTTAAAAAAAAAAACCTTATGCGTCCCTCTTAAAGAATGGACATTGGAAGTATCTTATGGCGTGCCTTTTTTAACAGACGTTGTTTGGAGACTTTACTACGTTGCTTACATAGGCATCACCCTAAAAATGGACGTAAAAATGCCCTAAAAACAGACGTTATAAGGCTTTTTTTGTAGTAGTGAGATTTTGTGAGTTTTAATAATAAATATAGAAACAAAAAAAAAGTTTCCTACCTTATCTTTAGTAAAATAATCTCTAGATATTAATCTATGAGCCTTTTTTATCTATATTTGTAAATCTTGCTCAATCAAGATATATTCAATATGCTAATTAACTTTCGCTTATATAAACCCCATGGATTGCATTCATATCTTGAGCTGGAGGAAGCCTCCCAACTGCAGTGTAAATATCATTTTGAAAATGATTATTACTATAATATGCAATATTCAATAGAAACCAAGTGGTGGTGGTCCCAAGCAAGTGAAAACCATGTCTGCGAGCAAATTCCCAACTAAACAACATGTATTTGTTCTTCCTCTCAATTATTTTCTCTAACTTCTCTGGTTCAACTTCAGTATCAACTTGCAGTGCTTTAGCCATATCTTAGATGTTCATTGCAAGTTTCAAATATATCAAGACGTTGATTTTCAAAAGACAATGAACTTGCACTCGAGTGAGATTCAAGATCACTCGAGTGATCAATTATAACTCAAGCGCTTGTAGTATAAATCGAGAACTCCAAGTTCTGGGAGTGAAATATTGTTGAAAAGTATATCATTTGAGTGCTTAAAAACGTAACTTGAGTGATCTTCTATTTGATTTAAGAAGTTTCAACACTACCAGTTACTTGAATGAATAGTTGGATCACTTGCACTTGTTTACAAGTGATCTTGGATCACTTGAGTGATTCTATATATCACACAAGTGATCTCTAGTAAATATCATATTACTCCTTGTCCATGTGTGAGTGACTGCTAAAAAACTACAAGTTAACCATATTACTCGAGTAGTCACTTATGCACTTAAGTGATCTTGAGCACATCACTCAAGTAATGAAAATCATCACTCAAGTGATATGTTTTAACTTCTAGAACACACGACAAGTAATTTGCTGAATTCTGCAAGTGATGGGGAATCACTCGAGTGCTTACCTAATCACTTAATGATCCTACATCACTTTTGAAAATTCAGTGAGTGATTGTAAAATCATGGGAAGTTATAATGCATCACTTGAGTGCATTAACTGCCACTCAAGTGATCATCTCATATCACTTGAAGTGAATCGCATTCACTCGAGTGTCTTGTTGATTCAAGTTTATTTCAAATACACTTCTATCACTCGAGTGTTTATAAACTCACTCGAGTGACTTGAATCATCAAGTCTACTTTGTATTTCAAGGTTTGTTATAATCAAAACAGAATAATATGATAATTAACATGGGGGAGTTAAGGAAGATGACTGGGGTGTTTTAGAAAATACATGTCATATTGACTAACTTAACTAACTTCCTTAATCTAATCAAATTAGGTAAATATGTCATATATTAAGGACCAAAGAAAATATTAAAATTTAATAGTTTAAATCAATGGTAAAAAAGAAAGTCCTTTTAGACTCCCATATTTAGATCGGTTATAGAGGATTACATCTAAAAAATATGACCGATTGTAGTTTTGTAAATATAAATGAATTTTTAGACTGATTCCTTTAATATAAGATCTAAAAGATATTATTTAAACTGGATTTCAAAACAATCGATCTTAAAAATAAAAAGTCGATTACTGGTAGACCAGTTGTTTGTTATAACTGGTCTAAAAGATCAAACTTTTTAGACAGGATGTTTCTGTTGGAAATTATGCCCTAGTGGCAAGTCATCTCCATTTAGTTATCATTTCATTTGCATGTTTATAGTGATAACTGATCCTTGGATATATCATATAGATTATCCTAATGTCCACGGTCGATCATCTACGGGAGCGAAGATGAAATAAGACCCGATATGACTTTGATGAGGTACGGAGATACGAATCAAAGTCATGGGCACTGTAGGAGTACAAGGTGCTGGATCGACCCACTATGAGAAAGCTGCATGGATTAAGTCATAAGCTTTTCTCATATATAACCGAGTCACAACTCCCTTTGACCTGAGATCATCATGGATTCCTACATCATGAGTCGCTGATCTTTGACCTAGTCAAAAGTCACCTATGACCAGGTGATGATAAAGGCTTGTATCGGGATCAGTGGTTTTCATGCGGAGGAATGTGAATGGTCAAGATGGAATTTGTCCCTCACATTTGTAGAGAGATATCTTTGGGCCCCTCGATGAGTAAGTCGAGAAATGTATGGCCATACTACGATGGAAAAGAGTTTCCATTTCAATTGTTAGACTACTCAAGAATCGAGAAAGTAGTGGTCAAAAATAGGAAGTTGACATTATCCATGCCTCATCCTTGATCAAATTATCACGTGACAAAAGGGACGTGACATGATTGTACGATAAGCAGTAGCGTATCATCGATCCCTATATGAATTGGGTAGTCGCAATGTCTTGCTAGAGGCTGTTAGTTATTATTAGTTTTGATGATGTTTTATATAGATGCCATTATCCAGAGCAAAAAACTTGCATACTACATTTATCTTCTACTTTGATTAATTCTTATATTTAATGTAGATGCAAAGTTTAATAATAGAGAGTGATGAGTTCAAGTTGAATGACGGAGAACGTTCAACAAGAAGAAGTATTGAATCAGAGAAAGAAATTGAATCAAGAAGATGTGAAGGTTAAATAATGAAGAATGATCAAGAGAAGAAGAAGAAATTGCTCAATGGAATGAGAAAATCATTATACAAGTTCAAAGATTGATTCTAGAAGTCCCCACGATGATATGGAAGTTGGAACGGCTCAAATCGGAGTTGAAATAAGTAAAATCAAGTTTTGGGATGAGTTAACTCGAGCCGGGGATCAGTTGCCTCGAGTCACCACTTTGCTACGGTGATTTTCACCTCGGAGTGGTTTACCTCTAGTCGGGACATCAGCGCCTCGAGTCGGCCACCTCGAGTCGAGAAATTCAGGCGCCTCGAGTCAAGGTGCACCTTCGGCATACTGTTTCACGTTCAGCTCGGGCGACCTCGTAATTCGACGATATCTTCCACACCAGAGATCGGAATTATGTGAAACCAGTGGCATATGAAACTACACTTACAATGCGTCATTGTGATATATAATCCAAGTCTAAAGGAGTCCCGATGAGAGAGATATTAATTCTACAAGTTGGACCATCAATCACCATCACAGTCCAGACCAAGCTTCGGTGTTGTGAGTATAACTCACAAACTACAAATCCGATTAAGCTGAAATCGGTGGCATATGAAAGTAGACTCACATAGCTTTCTATAAAGAGTTGAACCAGGAAAAACTAAGTTTAGACCAAGGATATATGGCCTTAGAAAGTGGACATATGTGATTCTAGAATCAGTTCAGCATGGCTTCGGTTTTTCTTCTATACACAACCAAATGCAATGAAACCAATTCCATATGAATCTAGATACAACAAAGGTTTCATAGAATTTGGAAGAAACCAATTTTGATGAGTGCCTCCTCAAATCAAGTTCAAGTCAAAGAGCACGGAAATTGAAGTTGTTGCCTCGAGCCGATAAGAATGCCACCTCGAGTTGGTTAACTCGAGCCAAGAATTTATGTACCTCGAGTCAGATGGAAGAGATAGACACTTTGAGAAAGGTTTTTGCCTCGAGTCAGTAGTTGAACCTCGAGTCAAATTGAAGATAGAAAGTTAAAAGAATAGAGAGCACTTTTTACCTCGAGTCAGAGTGTGTGCCTCGAGTCAACTGGGCAAACAGAGAGTTAGAAGAATAGAGAGTAGTTTTTGCCTCGAGTCGGTAAGTGGTGCTGCAGTCAAAATCACATATTATCGAGAAAAGCATTCTTGTCACATTACCTCAAGCCAATGATGCAGCCTCGAGTCGATCCTCAAAATTGCATTGATGAAATTGTGTATTGCCTCGAGCCTCCAGGAATGTTGCCTCGAGTCTATGAACTCGAGTCAAGGTGATCTTTGCCTCGAGTCAGGTTCACTTCTGAATTACTTCATTTGCTCAATGTAACTCGAGCCTACAGGAAGCGTGCCTCGAGTTGATTACCTCGAGTTACGAGATATGCTGCCTCGAGTCAATATCTCTTCTAGATCACTCTGTTTGATTAATTATCAATTGACTAACTCGAGCCAACAAACATACTGCCTCGAGCCTGGACTGTCTCTGTTTTAGAGAAAGATTATCATTGAATATAGTATGCTGCAAACACAAATTATATTCCTCAATATTACCAATGATATTACTAATATTTCTTATGAGTAAGTTTCAGATATTCAATCAAGGTTCAATCTGACTAGCTATGGTGCACCGAGAGTGTCAAGAAACAAAGCCGACAAAAAGATTCTTATCTTGATGTGCCCATACAGCAAAAGCTTCTGAATCAATATTCTAAGCTAATCTTCATACAAGCCAGGTCTAACAGAGGCCCCTTGTGACTTGTGGGCTAGTACAGTATTGGCCCAATGCCAATCTCTTATGGGCCTGCAGGGTCGCACACAAGAATAGCCCAACACGAGCAAAAGTGTCCAGATTCGTTGAATCTTAGATATGTCTAAGATTTATTGAATACTGTATTTAATCTAGGATGAATATATATATATATATATATTATTAAATTTGAAATAAATAATGATATTATTTATAGATAATAATAATATTATATATGGTATTTAATTTATTTGATAAATTAAATAACTATAATAAATTGAGATATTGTATCTTAGATTTAATTTTCGAATAAAGATATAGTATCTCATATTTAATTAAATTGAGATAAAGTATCTCATATTTAATTAAATAAAAAGATATCATATATCATATTTAATTTATAAAGATAAATTAAATATGTAGGCTTATAATTCGGATTAAATAAATATATTAGATTAGATCTATTTGATAGATTTAATTAATATATTATTTTAATTGAAATTCGAATTTCAAAATTGATTGGATTAATTTTGAATATTTTAATACGGCTTATTAGGGTTTTAGAAACCCTATAATAGATATTGATCTATCCGTATTAAGTAGACGGATGAATTAGAAAAGCTGCGATAAACCTTAGGGAGAAAAGAAGAGATGCCAAAATACTGAAGGCGCTAGCATGCTGCCGTCGGTGTTCGAGGCTGTTCGTGTGGATACCGGTAGAGTGAGGAGATTCGCAGAGTCTGCTCCTGTTGATCGAGTAGGTAGCCTACGTGTTCAAATTAGAACGAGGCGTACGCCAGTTTTCGTATAGGTACAGTTTCTTAACAAACCTTGATTTAAACTCCGTTGAGCGATCCTCGGATTGGATTCATAAAACTTTTCAATTCCGCTACGTATACGGATCCCAACAATTTCTTATAACTAGTCTAAAAGATGTGGAATACAAAAGTAATATATTTATTACTTTTAAGATTGGGTTTTTCAAATAACCAGCTTAAAAGGTGAACTTTTAAGACCATATTTTGAGCATAACCAGTCTAAAAGATTAGCCTTGAATTATAACTCACTACCCTAAATCCTCTCTTCATCACGTTGAAAATTGAATTTTGCTCTCTAATCCTCTCTTCTTAGTTAGTTCTCTATGTATGATTTGATGATATGTAAATAAAATAAGGCTTATGATCTAAGCCAAAATGTTTTTATCTTACTTAAACTTGGGTCATATCAGTTTTTCGTTTTTGCTGTCAGATTGACTCGAGCTTGGGGTGTCAAACTCGAGCCAAGCCTTTTGTGACTTGAGTTGAAGAGTCTTTTAGACTTGAGCCACACATAGTTAACTTGAGTTTTGGTGAAACTTGAGCCAATGCCTGGTGACTTGAGTTTAATCTCTGCAAACTTAAAAATCTTTTCAAACACATAGTTGGTTGTCTCAAGTTTAAGACTAGAGACTCGAGTCTAAGTTTTGACTGTTATATTCAAATAACCTCATTAACTCAAGCCATCTCTTAATGACTCGAGTTAGGAGAAGTTTTCAAATAGTTTTTCAAAAGACTCTTCAAACATAGACTCAAACCAGCCTTCCATGACTCAAGTTTAGGCTTAAACTCGAGCGAGGTTTATTGACTCGAGTTCAATGTCCCTTAAAGTCTTCTTCAAAATGAAGATAGACTCAAGTCTAATTCCGGTGACTCAAGTTTGGACCCAAACTCGCACGGATCTTGTCAAACTTGAGTCAATGCTTCTTCTATCGTTTTCTCAATTTCATCTTATAAAACATAAACTCGAGCCAATCGATCTCTGATTGAAATTCACCGTCTTCCTAAATCTAAACTCTTTGATTGTTATTTCATTACTTCATATCATCACTCTTTATTATTTCTAATTGCTTTTAATCAGTTTTCTAATGAGTTTTGGATGATTAAACGAAGGTTTAACAACAAATTGTCATAAAGTAATTTGTGTTAGAAAGCATTTAATGCACTTTCCTGATCGAGACACAATCACATCAACCATACCTCGGAGAAATCAAAAGACATTTTTGGCATCCTAAATCACATTCTAATTGATGTCTCTCAACAGTAAAAAATAAAAAGAATGAAAGAATGTTGAAGTCGCCAAAATTATGAAGATGGAATATCACCTAGAGGGGGGTGAATAGGTGATTTAAAAAAAAAATCTTTCGCAAAGACTTAAGAACTTAAAACAGAGACAGAGAATAGAGCAATGGACACAAGAGATTATATTGGCTCGGTCCAATTCTTTGACCTACGTCCAGTCCCCAGAAATACTGTGGGATTTCCACTATCTTTCAATACAGATACAATTACACACTCTATACGAAGTAACCCTCTCACTGTAGGATTCACTCCCCCTTACAAATTGTATTCATACACCCACACTTAAGGTTCTACAACCTTAAGATTTAACAAATCAAATGATCAAATAAGTGTTTAGAAACTCCTCACGAGTAGATAAAAGATAAACACTGAAGTACAAGAAATATCCGAAGATATTAATGAAACAGATGAAACAATAGATTGCATTAAGTTTTAATTGAATGCGCACAGAGTTTCGGTAGGTGGCAAATTCAATGCTTATGGTATTTATAGCTGTTGCAATTAATGACCGTTGGTGAAGCTTGAAGATTAATCGTTGTGACTCTTGAATATAGTTGTTAGATAGATGAAGCTTCATTTGTCACTTTCGCCATTAATGATTTTGGTCTTTGCAAACATTCTTCATTCCTTTTGTTTTGCTCGTTGAGAAATAGCATTTAATGCATGAGCGGAATATCAGTAAATGCTTTACATTGATCAGAGAAATGGTTGCTGAGGTTATCATTGGTTTTGGCAACTGCATTTAATGCTTCTATGACACACAAATTGCTTTATGATAATTTGTTGTTAATTCATGATATAATCACGTGAAACTCTTTAGCAAACTGATTAAAAGCATTTAAGAATAGTAATGAGTAATGATTTGAAGAAACACAATCATAATCAATTGATTTTGATTTTCCAGAGACGGTGATTTGAAAATTAGAAAAATATGACTCTAGTTAAAAGAGAGCATGCCTAGAGGTATATTGCCTGGAGGCATTTTAATTGACTCGAGGTAAGAATAAATCGTTTGAATTTCATGTTGAAAAGATTTTGCCTTGAGTCAAAAATGTGATGCCTAGAGTCATGTGCCTAGAGGCAATTATTATTTAACTTATGGCAAAGTCGATTTTTGCAAGTTAACATGTTTGTCGAGTTTGCCTATTTAGTGCCAATGACCGGATGGTCTTTAGACCTAGGTACCAAGTCTCAAACTTGATTTATATCAAATTGATGTAACTCATCTTGCATTGCTATCACCCAATCATTGTCTGATAGAGCTTCATCAATTTTAGAGGGTTTAATCTCAGATATGAAGGCAGAGAACGTAACCTCATTCAAGGTATTCTTTACGATTCTTACACCATGATTCACATCACCTATCACTTGGTCCAAAAGATTATTCCTAATGAACTTCCAATCTTTAGGTTGAGATTGATCAGGATTTTCACAAGATTTTAGAAGATCGTTTTCAAAAACATTTTTTGAATTTTCAAGAGAGGCAGAAGTGGTTTTTGAAAATAATTGATTTTTGTAAGAGGCTTCCTCATCATCATCCAGAGACTCATCAGATTAAGATTCACAGAACACAACATGAATTGACTCTTCAACTACACGAGTACGCTTATTGAAAATTCTATATGCTTTACTCCTATTAGAATAACCAAGAAATATACCTTCGTCGGTTTTGGGATCAAACTTACCCAAATTGTCCTTACCATTGTTGTGAACGAAATATTTACAGCCAAAGATATGAAGGTGACCCAAGTTTGGCTTCTTTCCTTTGTAAAGCTCATATGGAGTTTTGTTGAGCTTCTTTCGGAGAAAGGCCCGGTTGGAGATATAACTAGCTGTGCTCATTGCATCTACTCAGAAGACTTGTGAAGTATGATTTTTGTTAAACATTGCACGGGCCATTTCAGTGAGCACACAATTCTTCCTTTCAACCACACCATTATATCGTGGTGTCCTTGGAGCCGAGAAATTATTATCAATGCCGTGAGCATCACAAAACTCTTCGAAAGCTTGATTCTCGAATTCACCTCCATGATCTGTTCGAATAGCTGAAATGCAAATACCTCTCTCGTTTTGCACCTTCTTGGCAAACACAACAAACAGATCAAATGTTTTATCCTTAGAGGATAAGAAGATAGTCCAAGTGAAATGAGAGAAATCATCGACAATGACCAGAGTATATAAATTACCACTAAGACTCTTAATCTTGTTGGTCCAACTAAATCCATATGAAGTAGTTGAAGAGGTCGATTGGTCGAGATTTCAGATTTGTTTTTAAAGGATGATTTAGTTTGTTTACCTCTTTGATAGGAATCACGAGATCATGTCATTTTTGAAACAAAGTTTAGGTAAGCCAAGAACTAAATCTTTTCTCTTCAATTTATCCAGTTGGAACATGTTGACATGAGCTAGACACTTATGCCACAGCCAAATCTCGTCTAAGTTGCTAACAAAACATTTTTCAGAATCAATTTTAGGTAAATCCAAAGTGTAACAATTTCCTTCACGAGGAGCTTTGAATAATACCTTAAGTTTACCTTTGTCAATTGGGAGATCATCTTTGTTGGCAATGAGACATTCTTCTGAATCAAAGATGATCCAATTGTTCTTGTTAGCACTTTGACTCACACTCGGGAGGTTGTGACAGACCTTCGACAAGATATACTTCCTTGATTTGAGGCCCACCTTTGCACCAATTTCACCAATACCAGTGATTTTCCCAGATTCATTACCTCCAAAAGTGACTTTGCCACCATCTTTTGATCTCATTGCAACAAATTTGTCTTGATCCCCCATCAGGTGTCTAGAGCATCCACTATCAATATACCATTTATTCGTTCTTGATGCTCTCAGACAAACCTGCAAGTCAGAAGAGATTAAGTTTTAGGTACCTATCTTTTCTTGGGTCCTTTGGGGTTAGTTCGGGCCTTAGAAACATAAGTTCCCTTAGGTATCCCTTGATAATTGCCAACGAGTTTATCTCTTCTATCTTTCTTATGAAAACAAGATGAAGTGTTATGCCACTTACGGTTACAGTAGTTACAATGAGCAAAGAGATTTGAAGAATGAACAGTTTTTTGAAAGTAGTTCAAATAAGTTTTTCCTCCAGTTTTCTTTTTCCCTTTCCTTTTGTCAAAGATAGGGTTGCAACCAATGCCCGATCTATCATTTGGAAATCTTTGAGCTTTCAAAATTACGTTGTGCATTTCACTACCCCTAGTGAATTTCTCAAGCGTTTTTGTGAGATATAAATTCTTTTTCTCTAAATCAAGGCAATCTTCACAAGAAGCATTCTTAACTTGTTGTTCAAGAACTATGTTTTTCTTTTTCAAAGCTATATACTTCTCAGCGACCTTTTCAAACTCATATTGTAAAGCATTATACTCATCAAATAATTTATCATATGTAGGTTGCGAGTCATATACCTCATCGTCATTTTTGAGTTGCTATTCTTCTGCAACTAGACAGACATTTGCAGTTTCTTCTTCTTCACTTTCTTCATCCGAGGAGCCATCTCCCCATATGGAAGATACATAGGCCTTCTTCTTGAAGTAATTGATTTTTTCTTCTTCTCCTTTTCATTGTCTTTTAGCTAAGGACACTTTGATTTGTAATGACCGGCTTCTCACACTTGTAACAGATAACTTGATCCTTATCCTTGAATTCACGTCTGTTACTTGAGCTTCCTTTCTGAAATTTATTTCTGAATCCTTTGTCCTTCTTGTAGAACTTATTGAATCTTTGCATGAACATGCCCATCTCATCATTGTCCTCATCACCTTCGTCTTTATCTTCCTTTTCTTTCACAGCATTGAGAGCAATACCTTTGCTTTTACTTGTGTTGACTTCGTATAGGTCCTTCTTGAATTTTAGCTTGCTTTCATATTCAGATAAGCTTTTGAACAAAGCAACAACTGAAGCCATTGATTCTCCATGGGCCTCTTTTATTGCCGTGACTTTGGCCTCCCAATCTTTTGTCAACACGTTGAGAATCTTTCCGACCTGAGGACCTTGCTCATATGTTTTGCCCAAGGCCGCCAATTGATTCGTCAGATGAGTGTAGTGAAGTTGAAATTTGGCAATAGTTTCTCCAGACTTCATCCAAAGTAAATCATACTCAGTGGTCAGAGTATTGATACGGTTCTCCTTAATGATGGAAGTTCCTTCATATGCTATCTCTAAAGCCTTCCACATCTCCTTCGCGGTTGACAGGTTGCATTTCCAAAAGTACTCTTTTTGACTAAGAGCACTTTGTAGCATTAAGATAGCTTTACTGTTGAGAGTGATGTTCTTCTTGTCATTCTCATCGAACTTAGCTTCTGTCTTTGGAACTGCGATTCCAGCTTCAATCCTTGTAGGAACGTAATCTCCAGTTTCTATCACTTGCCAGAGACCATACTCGGTAGCTAGCACAAACACTTTGAATTTTGCTTTCCAAAATGAATAGTGCTCGCCATTGAATCCAGGAGGTTGATTGATTGAGGCACTGTCAGGCAATATTCTTTCCATGATCTATCTCAGGATGTTAAGCCCAACAGAGAAACCAGCGCCCTGATACCAAATGAAGATGGAATATCACCTAGAGGGGGATGAATAGGCGATTTTAAAAAACTTTCGCAAAGACTTAAGAACTTAAAACAGAGACAGAGAAGAGAGCAATGGACACAAGAGACTATACTGGGTCGGTCCAATTCTTTGACCTACGTCCAGTCCCCAGAAACACTCTGGGATTTCCACTATCTTTCAATACAGATACAATTACATACTCTATATGAAGTAACCCTCTCACTTTAGGATCCACTCCCCCTTACAAGTTGTAATCTTACCCCACACTTAGGGCCCGTTTGGTACAAAGAATTGGTGAGGAGGGAAAGTAAGATTTGAAAATGAGGGAAGATGGCTTGAGTTGTTTGGTAGGAAGAAAATGGAGGGGTGATGGTTGTTAAAGAATCAGGAAATGTCTATTTTACCCTCAAAAGAAATTAATTCAAAATAAAAAAGAAAAATTTTTTTTTTGCTAAAATATATTTTTTAAAAAAATGTCCCTGTTAAGTTTGAACTTATGACCCAAAAAGTTTTCGCCAAGTTCAAAATTTCCTGCCAAATTCGAACTTTCCCGCCAAGTTTGAATTTCAGGGGTAAATCTATCTAAAAATGTGAATAGTGACGAGGGAACTTGAGATCCAACCAATTTTGATGGGATCTCAAGTTCCCACATATGAGGGAAGAGTGGTGGGCCCAGTGTGGGCTCGGGAACTTGGGTTCCTGGGCACTTGGTGTTGGATCTGATTAGTTTTGATGATGTATTATATAGATGCCATTATTAAAGAGCAAAAAGCTTGTATGTTATATTTATCTCCTACATTAACTAACTACTGTATATTTAATGTAGATTAGTTCAAGTTGAATTATAAAGATTAAATCAAGAAGGAGATAAAAGGTTTCGGAAAGAAGAACTTGAAGAGAATGTGAAGGAAGTAAGAAGTTATGAAAATATTTTGGGAATAATCAAGAAGATGAGGAGATATTGAAGAAGGTACAACTTGCAGAAAATAATGAGTTCAAGTTGACTTATGAAGAATGATCAAGAGAAGAGAAGAAAGAAAGAAGAACTTTCTCAATGGAAAGAGAATATGATTATACAAGTTCTTAGATTGATTCTAGAAGTTCCCACGATGATATGTAAGTTGGAATGACTCAAATCGAAGTTAAAATAAGAAAAATCAAGTTTTGGGATGAAGTAACTCGAGTTAGAATGCTATCTACAGTGTTTTTGGGCATCTGGTATGATTGACTCGAGGCAAACAACTCACTGCCTCGAGTCTGGGTCAAAACTCGAGTTAGGCTTCGATTGACTCTAGTCAAGTGCACTTTCAACAACTCGTTCTACTCGTTTCACGTTCAGCTCGGGCGACATCTGGGAATTCGATGATATCTCTCAAAACAGAGATCGTATTGAGGTAAAACCAGTGGCATATGAAACTAGACTCACAATGCGTCCTTTGGATATACAATTCAAGCCCAAAGGAGTTCAGATGAGAGAGCTATGAATTTCACAAGTTGGACCATCAATTCATGCCACACATCGAGACCAACCTTCGATGTTTTGAGTGTATCTCACAATCTAAAAATCCAATAGAGCTGAAATTGGTGCCATTTGAAAGTAGACTCAAAATGAGTTCCATCAAGAGTTGAACCAGATAAAAATGGAGTTCATACCAGGGAGTTATGTCTTTCCAAAGTTGACACTCAAAATTCTAGATTCATTTCAGTATAGGCTTGGTTTTCTGGACATAGCTCACACTATACACAACCAAATGAAGTGAAACCAACTCCATATGATTCTAGATTCAACAAGTGTTTCATAGAATTTGGAATCAACAAAGTTCAAATCAAAGATCAAAGAAAATGAAAAAGAGCAAGTTGCCTCGAGCCAAAAGTTCCACCTCGAGTCTAAGTGAAGCCAGAGAGAGTTAGACATTTTGAGAAAGATTTTTACCTTGAGCCAACAAGTGTACCTCGAGTCTAAGTGAAGACAGAAAGATAGACACTTTGAGAGAGCTTTTTACCTCGAGCCAAAGTGTGTACCTCGAGTCAAATGGGCAACCAGAGAGTTAGAAGAATGGAGAGCAGTTGTTGCCTCGAGTCAATGTCGCATCCATGCTATCCAGGTACACGTTCTTCGTTACCTCGAGCCGATAAGTGACGACTCGAGCCAAAGCAACCTGATACACCACGAATGTGAAGAACTAACTCGAGCCTCTTCAAATACAACCTCGAGTCTATGGCTAGACTCGAGCCAAGGAAATTTCTGCCTCGAGTCGAGAACATTTTTCAAATGTTCTTCCTGCTTTCACGATACATTAACTCAAGCCTGGAAAATGTGTGACTCGAGTTCTGGTCTAAACTCGAGCCAAGGAATGGCCTACCTCGAGTCAAGAACGATTTTCAAATGTTCTTCTATTTCCCGCTACCTTAACTCGAGCCAACAAGAATGATGACTCGAGCCTAAAACGTCTCTGTTTTAGCGAATGCTTATGTAAAATCCTTAGCTCTCTGAGTATGCTTATGGATTCATCATATCATCTTGTATTGAGATAAGTTACAGATGATTAGAACACAGATTAGCTCTGAATTTTGAATAAAGCAGTGACTTGTCAGAAGCTTAAACGGTAATATTTCTCCAACGGTCGAATAGTTCCAACGGTCATATTCGCACACAACGATCATATTCAAACCTAGAAGAATTGCTCAATGTTCTTCACTGACTATAAAAGGAGAACCATTCAAAATGGAGAAGATGACGATGATACGAGCTTGCACTGTCGAAATGCCGATATTCTGAATCCAACACTTATTTCATATTCTCTCTTTGTTTCTCAATGTTTATATAGTTTACGTAGAGAGTGAGATGATCGATTATGTACTTCGATGATTATTATTCATCTACTCTGTGAGAGAGTCCAAACACTTATATGATTATATGTTTAGTGATCAAATCTCAAGGTTGTGGAACCTTTGAGAGTGGGTGTACAGTTACAAGAGTGAGAGGATCATCCTTCGTTTACAGAGTGTGTAATTGTATCCTTACAGTGAGTAAGAGGAATATCTCGGTAAGAGATTGTAAAGGCTACACAAGTGCCCAACTAAACTTGTAAGGTTGTAAAGGCTTTTCTCTTGTGCCCGGTTAAACAAGGAGATAGTGGATTATATTGAAAATCTCAAGTGGATCTTGGGAACTGGACGTAGGTCAAGGAAGGGTCGAACCAGTATAAATCACAGTTTGCATATTCTCTTCCCTTATCTCTTATATTTCCAGTATATGTTTATTTGAATATCAAATTGTTGATTTAGAAAACGCGAAAAGATTTTCAAAGTGTCAATTTTTTAATCTTCACCCAATTCACCCCTCTTGGGTTCAGCCGGTTCTTCACTTGGCGCTCCAAATGCGTTTTCGGCAGGGAACTCTGTTAAGTTCCCATTCCCTCTCCCAAGTTCATTGAACCAAACGGGCCCTTAAGGTTCTACAACCTTAAGATTTAACAAATCAAATGATCAAATAAGTGTTTAGAAACTCCTCATGAGTAGATAAAAGATAAACACTCAAGTACAAGAAATATCTGAAGATATTAATGAAACAGTAGATTGCAATAAGTTTTAAATGAATTCACAGGGTTTCGGTAGGTGGCGAATTCAATGCTTCTAGTATTTATAGTTGTTGCAATTAATGATCGTTGGTGAAGCTTGAAGATTAATCATTGTGACTCTTGAATATAGTCGTTAGACAGATAAAGCTTCGTTGGTCACTTTCGTCGTTAATGATTTTGGTCTTTGCAAACATTCTTCATTCCTTTTCTTTTGCTCGTTGAGAAATAACATTTATTGCACGAGCGGAATATCAGTAAATGCTTTACATTGATCAGAGAAATGGTTGCCGAGGTTATCACTGGTTTTGGCAACTGCATTTAATGCTTCTCTGACGCACAAATTGCTTTATGATAATTTGTTGTTAATCCATGATATAATCACCTGAAACTCATTAGCAAAATGATTAAAAGCATTTAAGAATAATAATGAGTAATGATCTGAAGAAACAAAATCATAATCAGATGATTTTGATTTTCCGGAGACGGTGATTTGAAAATTAGAAAAATATGACTCTAGTTAAAAGAGAGCATGCCTAGAGGTATATTGACTGGAGGCATTTTAATTGACTCGAGGTAAGAATAAATCATTTGAATTTCATGTTGGAAAGATTTTTCCTTGAGTCAAAAATGTGATGCCTAGAGTCATGTGCCTAGAGGCAATCATTATTTAACTTGAGGCAAAATTGATTTTTGCAAGTTAACATGTTTGTCCAGTCTGCCTAGAGTCAATTATTTAATGCCTTGAGTCATGTGACTTGAGGCGAATAATAAATGACTAGAGTCAGACTTTGACAGACATGGAAGTTGCCCAGCGTCAACTTGATTGGAGGCATAATAAAGTGCCTTGAGTCAAGTTGCCTAGAGGCAACTATTAGATGACTAGAGGTAAACCACGTAAAAGTCGTTGAGAAAAATGTTAAAAAAAAGGTTTTGCCTTGAGTCACCTTAAGTCATATTGCCTTGAGGCAAGTCACTAATTGAGTAGAGGCAAAAAGTGGATTTAAGCATAATTACGATTTTCCCATTAGATGATATTTCGATACATATGAATGCCTTCAGGCAAGTCACTAATTGACTAGAGGCAAAAAGTGGATTTCAGCATAATTACGATTTTGCCATTAAAAGTGGATTTTCAGCATAATTGCGATTTTTCCATTATATGATATTTCGAAACATATTCCTAGAGTGAAAAGAAATGCCTTGAGGCACTTATTAAGTAACTAGAGGTAAAACTTGATTTTAGCAAAAATAACGAGATTTCCATTAGTGAATTGATGCTTGAGGTAAAACGAAAATACTCACATGCCTTGAGGCACTTAGATAAATGACTTGAGGTATCCTTAAGGCGCGAAAATGGATTTTCAAATATTCAAGCAAGATAACAGGCACATATAATTTGACTAAAGGAAAATTAAAACTTCAAATTTTCATCAAAAATTAAGTTTCAATTAAATTATAATTGTTATCATTAAAACATAAAAAACATGAGAACTAACAAATTATTCCGGCTTCAATAATGGCAAAAGTGACTGTCAAGCTTCATCCGTCTAACAGCTATTTCGAAGAGTTACAATGGTTAATCTTCAAGCTTCCTCAACGGCTTTAAATGCCAACCAACATAAATACCAGAAGCTTTGAATTCGTCAACGACCAAAACTCTGCGCATTCAATTCGACCAACTACAATTTACTGTTTCATTAACTTCGCTTAATATCTTCGGATATTTTATGTACTTCAATGATTATCACTTATCTATTTAGTGAGGAGTTGTTAAACACTTATTCAATTTTCTATTTGAATCTTAGGGTTGAGGAACCTTAAGTGTGGGTGTACAATTACAACTTGTAAAGGGGAGTGAGTCTTAGTGTGATAGGATCATCTTGAGTATAGAGTATGTAATTGTATTTGTGTTTGATAGATAGTGGAAACCTCAATGTGTCTAGGGATTAGACGTAGGTCAAGGAGTTGGACCGAACCAATATAATCTCTTGTGTCCATTGCTCCTCCCTCCATCTCTGTTTTGTGTTCTTGAGCGAGTAGTGAATTTTTTTTGTAATCACCTATTCACCCTCCTCTAGGTGATATTCCACCTTTTTCTTGATTATACGTTGCCAAAGGCTAGATTGGAAGCTATACGAGAACTTTTAGCCTTTGCTTGCATCAAAGGATTCAAGCTCTATCAAATGGATGTTAAAAGTGTGTTTCTTAATGGTTTTATTCTGGAAGAAGTTTATGTAGAACAACCTCCCGACTTTGAAAGTGACTCTCATCCCGACCATGTTTTTCATTTTAAAAATGCTCTATATGGTCTTAAACAAGCTCCTAGAGGTTGGTATGAGAGATTAAGTAAATTTCTTCTTGATCAAGGAGGAAAGGTCGACACAACACTTTTCATTAAAAGCAATAAGCGTAATGAAATTTTAATTGTGCAAATATATGTGGATGATATAATTTTTGGTGCTACTAATGATAGTTTGTGTGAGAAATTTTCAAAGAAAATGCAGGGTGAATTTGAAATGTCAATTATGGGTGAGCTCAATTACTTCCTCATTCTACAAATCAAACAACGGAAGAACATGATTTTCATCTCTCAAACGAAGTATCTCCGTGATTTGCTCAAGAAGTTTGGAATGGATCAATGGAATGGAGCCGATACTCCAATCAGCTCAACCACTTCTTTGGATGCCAATGAAAAGGGCAAGGACTTCAACATAACTAAGTATAGAGGGATGATCAGATCATTGCTTTACTTGACAGCAAGTTGACCTGACATTCAATTTAGTGTGGGTATGTGCGCAAGATACCCAGCTATTCCAAAGGAATCACATGCTGACCATGTGAAAAGAATATTTTTCTATCTTGCTTACATGGAGGAACTTGGACTTTGGTTTCCAAAAGGTCAATCGTAATATTTGGTGGCTTAATCAGACTCAGATCATGCTGGCTACAAGACTGATAGAAAGAGTACGAGTGGTCAATCTCAATTCCTGGGTGGTTCACTCATTTCATGGTTTAGCAAGAAGTAGGCAATAGTTTCTTTGTCATCAACCGAAGCTGAATAAATTGCCGCCTCAAGTTGTGCTCAAGTTTGTGACATGAGCAACAACTTTATGACTTGGGAATCAACATTAAGGAGATTCCGATCCTCTGTGACAATACCAGTACAATAAGCTTGGCGAAGAATCCAATTCAACATACAAGAACCAAGCATATTGACATATGACATCATTTTATCAGAGATCACGTGCAAAGAAAAGATGTCAAGGTGATGTTCATTCCCACAAACTTGCAACTTGAGGATATTTTCATAAAGCCCTTGGCCAAAGAACAATTTACTTTCATCAGAAGAGAATTGGAAATGGTAAATCCCAATGAACAATAAGTAAAATGTTAGTTTACTGTTAATAATTGTGTTTTGATGATTAATAGAGACTAACTTAAGCATCCGAATTTCTAGATTATGTTTTTGCAGGACTCTGTTAAGATGAAAAGAAACAAAGGCTAACAAAGTGAATTTAACTCAAGCTGTCATCCAATGAAACTCAAGCCACAAAGATTACTAAATCGAGCCTAGCCAAGTTAGAAAGTCAAGAACTTGTGAAAAAGGGTAATTGACTCGAGCCATGAAGCAGAAAACTCAAATCTCCACAAGGCTGAGAGTTAACCAATTTGAGAAGGGTATTTGACTCAAGCCAAGCAATGGAAAACTCAAGTCCAGGGAAGGCCGAGAGTTAGACAAATTGAGAAGGGTTTTTGACTCGAGCCAACAAACCTCAAAATCGAGTCACACCAAGCCTGAGCAACCTGATGAAGAGCTAATCTGATAGGAAAACTTGAGTCCTCAAATACAACCTCAAGTCTAAGGCACAACTTGAGCCTGCAAATGACAAACTCGAGTCTGGGTGGTTCATTCACAGTTCCAGGTCAGTACAATTTTACCTAAACTCGAGCCAGTTCTTCAAAACTCGAGCAGGTAACTCGAGTCATAAGGCTGAAACTCAAGTTTAGATCTCTCTATGTGTGTGTGTGTGTGCGCGCGCGCACACACAACCTCTTCTTCACTTCTCATCTTCACTCAAATACTCTCTTAAACTTTTCGAAAATCCCAAAACCCAAACTCGACCCAATCTTTACCGTCCCTCCCAAATCCTCTTCCAAAGCCTCGCCAAAGATATGATATCTATCTATTTGTTTTAGATATTTAATTTATCAAATAAATTAAATAAAAAACAAATATTATATAATAATTTATAATCTCTATTAAATAATAATATTATATTTAATTTCGAATTTAATAATATATATATATATATATTCATCCTAGATTAAATGTTTTATTCATTAAATCTTAGATATATCTAAGATTCAATGAATCTGGACACTTTTACTCGTGTTGGGCTATTCTTGTGTGCGACCCTGCAAGCCCACATGAGATTGGCAGTGGGCCAATACTGTACCAGCCCACAAGTCGCAAGCGGCCTCTAGCAATACATTGTGACTACCCAATTCATATGGGATCGATGACACGATACTACCTATCATACAACCATGTCACGTCCCTTTTGTCACGCGATAATTTGGTCAAGGATGAGGCATGGATAATGTCAACTTCTTGTTCTTGACCATTACTTTCTCGATTCTCGAGTAGTCTAATAATTGAAATGGAAACTCCTTTCCACCGTAGTATGGCCATACATTTCTAAGACTCACTCATCGAGGGGCCCAATATTATCTCTCTACAAATGTGAGGGACAAATTCCATCTTAACCATTCATATTCCTCTGCATGAAAACCACTGATCCTGATCCAAGCCTTTATCATCACCCAATCAAAGGTGACTTTTGACTAGGTCAAAGATCAGCGACTTATCATGTAGGAATCCATGATGATCTCAGGTTAAAGGGCGTTGTGACGCGGTTATACATGAGAAAAGCTTATGACTTATTCTATGCAACTTTCTCATAGTGAGTTAGTCCAGCACCTTGTACTCCTACAAGTGCCCATGACTTTGATTCGTATCTCCATGCCTCATGAAAGTCATACTGGTCTTATTTCATCTTCGCTCCCGCGTAGATGACCGACCGGGGACATTTAGGATAATCTATAAGATATATCCAAGGATCAGTTATCACTATAAACATGCAAATGACATGATAACTAAAGGAGAATACTTTAAATAACATAAACGTTTAAAGTACAATGATTTGCCCCTAGGGCATAATTTCCAACAGACTCCCACTTGCACTAGGTGCAATCATTAATTACTCTAATTCGCATTGCCCTAACATGACGCTCATGTTTTGCTTGTCCGAGCGGCTTAGTAAGAGGATCAGCTACATTGTCTTCTCCGGGTACTTTGCATATGTTTGTATCACATCTTTCATTGATTTCTCTGATAAGATGAAATCGCCTGAGTATATGGTTGGTCATTTGATGTGACCTAGGCTCCTTGGTCTGTGCAATAACGCCACTATTGTCATAGAACAAGTCTATTGGATATGAAATGGTAGGAACCACCCTCAGTTCGGTGATGAACTTTCTGATCCAAAAGGCTTCCTTAGCTGCATCCGATGCTTCTATCTACTCAGCTTCTGTTGCAGAATCAGCTACAGTGCTCTGCTTAGAGCTCTTCTAGCTTACCACACCACCATTCAACAGGAATACATATCCTGATTGCGACCTTGAATCATCTTGGTCAGTTTGGAAACTCGCATCTGTGTTACCAGTCACACAGAGCTCATCCTCCAAGCCACCATATACCAAGAATAAGTCGTTAGTCCTTCTTAAGTACTTAAGGATATTCCTGACAGTAGTCCAGTGACCTTCACCGGGATCTTGTTGATATCTGCTGGTCATACTCAAGGCAAATAACACATCTGGTCAAGTACATAACATGGAATACATGATAGATCCAATGGCGGAGGCATATGGTAACTTACTCATGTGGTCTCTTTAATCTTGTGTACTAGGACACAGATCCTTAATGAGATAGATGCCATGAGACATGGGTATGCAACCCCTTTTAGAATCCTGCATACTGAATCTATGCAGTATCTTGTCTATGTATGTGCTCTGACTTAGGCCTATCAGCCTCTTGGATCTATCTCTATAGATCCTAATCCCTAGGATGTAAGTGGCTTCGCCTAAATCTTTCATTGAGAAAGACTTTCCTAACCAAGACTTGACACTCTGCAAGGTAGGAATGTCATTCCCAATGAGTAGGATGTCATCAACGTAAAGCACTAGAAATACAATTGTGCTCCCACTAACCGTCTTGTAAACACAAGGTTCATCGATGTTTTGAATGAATCCAAAGTCTTTGACTACTTCATCGAAATGATGATTCCAGGTCCGAGATATCTGCTTCAATCCATAAATGGATCTTTGAAGCTTACATACTTTACCAGAGTCCTCTGGACGCACAAAGCCTTCAGGTTGTGTCATGTACACATCCTCAAGGAGCTTTCCGTTAAGGAAGGCTGTTTTGACGTCCATCTGCCATATCTCATAGTCATAATATGATACAATGGCAAGAAGGATTCTGATTGATTTGGCCATTGCAACTGGGGAAAAGGTTTCATCATAGTCCACACCATGAGTTTGAGTGAATCCTTTTGCAACCAATCGTGCCTTGAAGACATTTACTTTGCCATCCATGTCAGTTTTATCCTTGAAAACCCACTTGCACCCAATGGTTTTTACACCTTCAGGTGGATCGACTAAGGTCCATACCTTATTGTCGTACATGGATTGCATTTCAAACTTCATGGCATCAAACCAATTTTTGGAGTTTGGTCCCACCACGACATCTCGATAGGTAGTTGGCTCATTCTGCTCAATGAGCAAAATATCACGACTTCCAGTAATCAGAAATCCATATCTCTGAGGCTCTAGCCGTGATCTATCGAACCTTCTTGGGCTTGTGTTACATGAGTAGGCTCATCAACTTGTTGTGAGTCTTCTCTGATTTCCATCTGTGGTTCTACATTGTCTAGTGACTCTCAAACTTCTTCAAGGTTCACCTTACTCCCACTGGTTCTTTTAGAGATAAACTCTTTTTTCCAAAAAGATATCATTGCAGATAACAAACACTTTGTGATCTGTGGGATTGTAGACATAGTATCCCTTAGTTTCCTTAGGATACCCCACAAAAAGGCATTTTGAGGATCTGTATGATAATTTATCGGAGGCTTGCTGTTTAACGTAAACCTCACATCCCCAAATTTTAAGAAATGACAAACTGGGTTTCTTCCCAGTCCATATCTTATATGGTGTCTTTTCAACTTCCTTCGATGGAACACGAATCAGTATGAACGCAGCTGTTTCTAGGGCATGGCCCCAAAAGGAAGGTGGAAGATCTGTTTGACTCAACATAGATCGAACCATATCTAATAGAGTTCGATTCCTCCACTCAAAAACACCATTCCATTGAGGTGTTCCTGGAGGAGTTAGTTGAGAGATGATCCCACAACTGCTAAGATGGTCAAGGAACTCTTGGCTCAAATATTCACCACCCCAATCAAATCGAAGTGCCTTAATTGTTTTTCCCAGTTGATTTTGCACTTCATTTTGGAATATTTTGAACATTTCAAAAGATTCAGACTTATGTTTCATTAGATAGATATATACATATCTACTAAAATCGTCTATAAATGTAATGAAGTACAAATGACCTCCTCTGGCATAAGTATTCATTAGTCCACACACATCAATATGTATGAGGCCCAATAAATCAGTGGCCCTCTCACTATGCGCAGTAAAAGGTGCCTTTGTCATATTTCTCAACAAACAAGATTCACATGTATCAAATGATTCAAAATCAAATGAGTTAAGAAATCCATCATGATGGAGTTTCGAAATGTGTTTCTGATTTATATGGCCTAGACGACACTGCCATAGGTAGGTCGGATTCAAATCATTTGACTTGAACCTTTTAGTAGTTATGTCATAGATTCGTCCACTATTAGGATGTTCTAAATTAAGTACATAATGACCAGCATGCAAATCTCCATGAGCATAAAAAACATCATTATGATAAATTGAACATTTACGGTTCCTAGTAATGGAAGTATAACCTTCCTTATCCAAATAAGAAAGCGAAATAATGTTACTACTCAAAGCGGGAACATAAAAGCAATTGTTCAACAATAACAAAAGCCCACCGGCGAACTAATTCATAAGTGCCTATGGCTAAAGCAGCAACTCTTGCTCGGTTTCCAACTTGTAGGTCAACTTCGCCCTTCTTCATTTTTCTACTGTCATTGAGACCCTACACATTTACACAAATGTGAGATCCACATGCAGTATCTAATACCCATGTAGATGAAGTAGAAAAGTGAATATCTATGACATAGATACTTGAAGTTATAGCCCCGCTATCCTTTTTGTTCTTTGTCTGACCTTCTTGATAAAGTTTGCAATTCTTGTTCCAATGACCCAGTTCAATGCAGAAGTAGCAGACCCCAGCCTTCGGAGGCTTTGCCTTCTTGGCTACAGGCTTAGATTCTGGTTTGTTTGACTCATTGGTCTTACCAAATGAGCTTTTACCCCATCTTTTGCCCTTGCCTTTTGAAAGAGATTTGCCGTGATCTCCCAAAATAACCAGGATCAATATAATTTTGCAATATAATAGAAACCTGGATCGTTTCTCTCAAGGAATTCGCAGTGGGTCTAAAATCAACAGTAAACAAGTAACACAATAACCAGAATGGGGGAGTTTTTCAATGTAATTAAAACAAAGGAAAGACTAAAACAGAAAGCAAGAAAACTAGATCAATAAGATTAAAAATGATTAACCCATAATTGGGATTCCATAACCTTCATCGGACAAAAAGATAATAACCAAACTTGTGATTGATTCTGGACAAACCGAAATCTCTGCATTTGTCCGAGATATTCCCTTGACTAGACGATCGTCTAGCATTTGATCGAACACGTGGCGAGCTCGTGTGCGATCGCACGCTCTCTCGGAACCCTGGTCGACCTATGTCCTTGGGATATCAATCTAGGTATTAAATCTAATACCTAATCCGCAATTATAATCGGATCCGATTAAAATAAACAGAAATGAATTACGTTACCGACTGAAGCGCGTGTCCTCTAGATTCGTGGAATCCTCAATCCATGGGTCAATCACAGAAGCTTAGCCTATCATAGCTATGCATAACGAAAATGGGAAAGAGATGAAGAAGTTCATCATGAACACGATGAACAGATGAAGAACAGTTGAGAGAAAATGAAACTTCTGTATTTTAATCCAAAACTGAGTAAAAATGCGAGTGAATATATGTTTGTGGCTACTACCTCACTTAACCTAAAATGGAAAAACGAAATGGGGCTCCAATCCACAATTCAGGCCCAAAACGGAAAATAAAAAAAAAGGGCTTTAATTACAAAATTCGAGCCCAAATAAAAATCCGACTTCGGCTCCAAAATTGACCGTCCTCTTGTCTGAATTTGCCCTTCATGTCTTCATAACAATTGTAGTTCTCTGAATCATCTGAAGTATGAAACAAAAATGAGGCAAATCCGATGTCTGGTTCAAGAGTTATGGTAGGAATAGTGAAGCAATGTAAAACTGGAATTTTATTAATAAAAATGGCTAAAATATAATCAAAGGCCCAAAGCCCAAATAAGTATAAAAGCCATTATTTATTAACTAAAGAGTCCTAAATTATTAATCAAGAGATAAAAAGAAGTGTATGAAATATTCAATTATCAAATTCCCCCACACTTATCTTTTTGCACTGCAAAATTCAAAGAAAAAGACCTAAAGGAGAAACTCTTCTTTTCTAACAGTTGCTAACAATGCAAAAATTGAACAAGGGACACAAGGCTCCAAAAGACCAATCAATCAAGACCAAAATCCCTTCATCTCAAATTACAATTCATGGTAATTTCAATCAATGATCTAATCACAAAAGATGGTCTCTCAAATGATGCGCTCAATCAATCAATCTCTCAAGTGTTTAAAGTAAATAAGTGTATCGCTCAAATTCTACTCAAGAAAATTGTTCTACCATAAGCTTGCTCAATTTCTACGTCTCCACTACTCATAACACATGCATGCACAAATCAAGAGAGCTTATTATTAAAGGTTGTAATGGGGTTAGGGTGAAGGTAGGTAATATAGTATGGAATGAGAGGCTAAGCACCAAAGAAATTAAAAAGAGCACTGATTAACACAATCATTCTCTATGTATGAAAACTTTTATTTTACTCATATATCTCATTTCTTTCTATGTATTTTCTTTCTTTCTTTCTTTCCTTCTTTTCTTTTCTTTTTCTGCTTTTCTTTCTTTTCTTA
This sequence comes from Acacia melanoxylon, assembly GCA_019022615.1. Taxonomy (NCBI): domain Eukaryota; kingdom Viridiplantae; phylum Streptophyta; class Magnoliopsida; order Fabales; family Fabaceae; genus Acacia; species Acacia melanoxylon. The sequence goes on along the minus strand of JAFJYJ010000045.1, from coordinate 3,097,776 downwards.
TCTTTTTTTTTTCTTTCTTTCCTTCTTTTGTATTTTTTTTTTGAAGAACTATATGCATAATCACAATGACAAAATTAAATATCTCCCCCTACACTTAAACTGTTGCACTCCTGAGCAACCCTCACACTTAAACACAAAACCAAGGTGAAACCAATGCTCAATAAATTTCCAAGGTGCGGAATAAAATGGTTTTACGCTGAGGCTTGTAATGTGGCTTAGGCTTAGAAAAGAATGAGTCGAAAAGGCACAAATGGGCTAGAAAAGGAAACACAATGCAAGGGAAAGCTATTTGGCCAAAGTGGGGAAAATAAAAGAAAGAAAACAAGCTTCTATCATATTTATACATGTAAGTGAAAAATGTAGTTTCAAAAAGAAAAGGAGCAAGTTCTAGAGAACACAAATCAGGAGCAGATGCACACATGAAAGAAAGAATGACAAAAGAGGAATTTCATTCATGCATGCCCAAAACCTCACAGGGTCAATACCAACTTAGGAAATTAACATCACCAAATCAACTACCAAGACATGGAATCGAAGAGTAAAGAATTGCAGACCAAACGAAGGATATATTAAAACCAAAATGTCCCGAGTTCATAATATGTAGCAATCATAGAAAGAGAGACGTATTTATTTTCAAAAAGAAAAGTAGAAAAAGGAAAACAAATAAAAGAGATAGAGGGAGAAGAAAGAAGAATACTCCCCAAGGGTTTAAGGAGGATAAGTGGCATCAATGAGGAGAATCTCTTTCCTCGGGATGTTCTTTGGGATCCCTCATGAAATTGCTTGAGGCGATGCCCATTTACCTTAAAGGTTCTTCCTGTGGGTGGATCACATAGCTCAACAGCACCAAATGGAAATATGTTAGTGATCTCAAAAGGGCCATCCCATTTAGATCGAAGCTTACCAGGCATAAACCTCAGACGCGAGTTAAACAGAAGAACTTTTTGGCCCACAGAAAATTATTTCCTCAGAATATGCTTATCATGGAATGCCTTAGTCTTTTCCTTGTATAACCGTGAACTCTTATAGTCATCCAATCTAAGCTCATCCAACTCTTGCAATTGTAGCTTCCGCTCCATCCCAGACTTATCCAAATCCATGTTACACTGCTTAATGGCCCAATAGGCTTGATGCTCCAACTCAACCGGAAGATGACATGCCTTACCAAAGACAAGATGATAAGGAGACATCCCAATCGGAGTCTTGTAGGCGGTGCGATATGCCCACAAAGCATCCTCTAATCGCTTACTCCAATCTTTCCGAGTAGAGTTAACAGTCTTCTGAAGGATTTGCTTAATCTCTCTATTTGAGACCTCAGCTTGACCAATGGTCTGAGGATGGTATGCTGTGGAGACCTTGTGAAGCACTCCATACTTGTGTAACAAGGCACCCATGCTTCGGTTGCAAAAATGGGACCCCTGGTCACTGATAATAGATCTAGGAATGCCAAACCTACAGAAAATGTTAGACCTAACAAAATCCACCACCACAGAAGAATCATTAATCCGAGTGGCTTTTGCCTCAACCCATTTCGAGACATAATCAACAGCTAGCAGTATGTAAGTATAACCATATGAAGCGGAAATGGACCCATAAAATCAATACCCCCGAGACATCAAAGATCTCGAGAAAACAATATAGGGTTCCGAGGCATCTCATGCCTACGGAAATACTTCCTGCTCTCTCGACGGTTATCACATGACTTACAAAACATATGAGAATCATGAAACAAGGAAGGCCAAAATAATCCACTTTGTCTAACACTTTCCTAGCAGTTCTTTGGGGTCCAAAGTGACCACCACAAAGCGAAGCATGAGCAAAATGCAATATAGAGTGAAACTCGATCGTGCACACATCTCCTAACTACTTGGTCACTACAAAATTTCCACATATAAGGGTCATCCCAAACATAATATTTAGACTCACTCTTTAATTTAAAGGTTTGGGCCCTAGTAGAGTCTATAGGAAAAACACCAGCTACCAAGTTGTTAACCAGATCATCATACCATGGAAGCTTACCTTGCAGCTGTAGAAGTTGCTCATCAGGGAAATCATCCCGAATAGAAGAGGGGTGAGAGGGAGAATGGGTGATACGACTCAAGTGGTCAGCTACCCAGTTTTGTGCTCCACTTCTGTCTCGAATCTCAACATCAAACTCTTGGAGCAATAATATCCACCGGATGAGTCGGGGCTTTGCATCTGCCTTTCTCAAAAGAAACTTTAAAGCAGCATGGTCAGAGAAAATAATGACTCTACTAGCTAGCAGATATGACCTGAACTTATCAAAAGCAAAGACAATAGCCAACAACTCCTCTTCAGTAGTGGTGTAATTAGACTGGGCAAGATCCAGAGTTTTAGAGGCATATGCAATCACATGAGATGCTCTATCGACTCGCTGTGCCAAGATAGCACCAACCGCGTAGTTGGAAGCATCACACATCAACTCGAAGGGGATGCACCAATTAGGGCGCTGGATCACTGGGGTTGTAGTCAGGCAACGCTTCAAATGATCAAAGGCCGCCTTGCAAGCATCATCAAATACAAAGTCAGTGTCCTTATGCAGAAGGTTGGACAAGGGTCGGGCGATCTTCTTTGAAATCCTTAATGAAACGCCGATAGAAACCCTGCATGACCAAGAAAAGAGCGAACTTCCCGCACGATATACGGGGTAAGGCAAAGCGGTAATCAAATCTATCTTAGCAGGGTCTACCTCAATCCCTCTCCTAGACACTATGTGTCCCAAGACTATACCTGACTCAACCATAAAGTGACACTTCTCATAATTCAGCACAAGATTAGACTTAATGTACCTATGCAAAACTCTAGATAGATTAGCTAAGCACGCATCAAAATCAGACCCATATACAGTGAAATCATCCATAAAGACCTCCATGCAATCCTCTAGAAACTCGAGAAAATGCTTACCATACAACGCCGAAAGGTGCACAGTGCGTTGCGAGGCCAAAAGGCATCCTTCGGTAGGCATATGTTCCAAAAGGGCATGTGAAGGTCGTCTTCTCCTGATCCTCAGGAGCAATATGGATCTGGAAGTATTTGAAGTAGCCATCCAGGAAGCAGTAATGAGACTTGCCAGCCAATCGCTCTAACATCTGATCAATGAAAGGTAAAGGGTAATGATCCTTGCGAGTGGCTTGGTTGAGTCTCCTATAGTCAATGCAAACTTTCCAACTATTCTGAACTCTAGTAGGAATGAGCTCATTCTTTTGATTGGCTACCACAGTGACTCCGGATTTCTTAGGAACCACCTGGACCGGGCTAACCCACTGGCTATCAGAAATGAGATCGATGATACCAGCTTGTAGAAGGTTAGTGACCTCCTTCTTCACCACATCAAGGTTAAGGGGATTAAGGCGTCTCTGAGGTTGCCTCACCGGTTTAGAGTCCTCTTCCAAAAGAATTCGATGCATACACATAGAGGGGCTGATGCCAACGATATCAGCTAATGTCCACCCAATGGCTTTCTTGTTCGCCCTCAATAAGCTTAGCAGCTTCTCTTCTTGTTCAGGAAGAAGATTATTTGCCACAATGACTGGTAATTGTTCATCCACCTCAAAAATGCATACTTCGGGTGATCGGAAGGGATTTTAACTCAAGTTTGGGTGGTTGCTCGGTGGAAGGAAGAAGCTTGGGTAGTTGTTGCAACAACTCGGATGTCATCACACTGGAAATGCCTGAAACCATATTCAAAGAAGCAGAAGAACTGTGTCTATACAGCTCAATGTTAACATTAGAATTTAGCTCATCAAAATCAGAGTTAAGTTCATCAAAATCAGAATCAGGATGCACATCAGGATCAGGATGAAGCTCAAACTCATAATCAATATCAGAATCCACAAGTAATGCAGAATCACCCAAAGAAGTCGAATCACCAAATAATGCAGCATTAACCAAATGAGTACAAACAGAGCACCATTCATTATCAACACATGCACAAATGACAGAATATAATTACTCTCATATGAAAAATCAGGATAATCAGCACACCAATCAGCAAGAACATCATCCACAGCATCATCAATCACATCAATACAGAAAATAGAATGCTCTTCCCTAGGATGTTTCATGGCATCAAAGATATTAAAATTTACGAAATATCACCAAACTCCATGGAAAGAGTACCAGAATACACATCTATCTTAGTCCTAGCTGTTTTCATGAAAGGCCTCCCTAGAATGATTGGTGCCCTACTACTAGGAGACTCATCCTCCATATCTAAGATGTAAAAATCAGCTGGGAATAACAATTCATTAACTTTGACTAATACATCTTCAACTAAACCAGAAGGATGGGCATTACTCCTATTAGCTAATTGAACAATAACACCAGTTGGACGCAAGGGACCAAGACCAAGAGATCTATAAATGGATGCAGGCATGACATTAATAGAAGCACCTAAATCTAGCATGCAATCATCCAATCTATAGTTACCAATAATGCAAGGGATAGAAAACGTCCCTGGATCCATGCACTTGCGAGGCATGGTAGGCTGGATAAGGGCGATACATTCTCGGTTCAAACTCACTCGTTCATTCCCTTCGATCGCCTCTTGTTGGTGCATAACTCCTTCAGAAACTTGGCATATTTATGAATTTGTTTGACTACATCTAAGAGAGGAATGTTGATCTCTACTCTTCTGAATGTCTCAAGTATATCCTTCTCTTGTGCTTTTACTGCCAACTTCTTGGATCGAGGGGCTCTCTGAGGGAAAGGAATAGGAATGGGAATGTCTTCCTCTTCACCTTGCTGCATTGCCTTTTTGTTTTTAGAGTCAATCTTCACATTATCTGACTCTCTCTCTGATGTGGAAGTCACATCTGTAGCTAGTTGAGGTTCCTCCAATTGCTTGCTAGATAGAAGGGAGATAGCACTCACATTCCCCTTGGGATTAGGAATTGTTTGTGAAGGAAGAGTGTTGGATCCCTGAGGTTGAAGCTGATTCAATGATGTTGCCAACGCCCAATCTGTGTTTGCAAACTACGAATGGAAGTGTCGGTTCTTTGTTGGGCCGCATATTAGGCTGTGACAAATTGCTTCATCATATCCTCTAGTGAAGAACCACTACTACTTTGTGCACATATGGCTGGTCGAGGAGGTGGTGCTGGCAAAGGAGGTGCAGACTGTTGTTGGAAATTCTGTGGTCTGTACTGTCTCTGCTGGTAATTCCCATAATTCTGCTGATATTGGTTACTCTGGTTCTGATTCTGCTGTTGTGCCGCCTGTGGAGGTGCACATATGTAATTAGGAGTTGGTCTGTAATCTGGTGGTGTGGACAACTACCACACAATCGCTTGAACCTCTCCCAATACTCGTACATGGTCTCCCCATTGATTTGTTTAACACTAGTGATCTCCTTCTGAATAGCAATGGCTTTTGAGGAAGGAAAGAACCTCACTAGGAATAACTTCGCATATCATCCCAACTCCCAACGGATGTTGGTTGCAAATTGTATAGCCAATCCTTAGCCACGCCATCTAGGGAAAATGGAAAAGCTCTAAGCTTAATGTGGTCCTCATCAATTGCTTGAGGTTTCATTGTGCTGCATACCACATAGAATTCCTTTAGATGCCTGTGAGGACATTCACCTGCAAGACCATGAAACTTGGGCAACAAATGGATAAGACCAGATTTTAGTTCAAAGTTAGCAGCAAGTTCAGGATATCGAATACACAAATTTTGATTGCCCACATCAGGGGTAGCTAATTCTTTCAAAGTGGGATGAGCTGCTTGTTCTGCCATAATTTCTGAGTTAGCAAAATTGCTACTAGAATCAGTGAAAACAACAAGACTATCAGAAGTACTATGAGAGTCAAGATCAACAGAATGGACACAATCATACTCAAGTTCAATGTCAAATTCAGTATCAATCCCACGACTTAGCCTAACAACTCTTCTAGCAGTAAGAATTGTTCTTTCTATTTCAGGATCAAGTGGCAACAAGTATTCTGGATTAATAGTACTCCTAGTACTCATGCGGCATAAACACAAGGCGGAATTTGCGAAAAATCAGAATTACGAAAATGCCACCAGAAAATTAGAATTACGAAAATGCCACTAAAAGTGGTAAAAAGTAGGAAACACTAAGATGACACACAAACAAAAACACAAAAAGCAAAAACCTATGTTGGAATTTGACCAAAACAAGTCCAAAACACTATCAAACGATTTTTAAATTTTATGGGACTTGGACAGGGCAACTCTTAGACCATTGGGGAACTCAAAAATGGAATAAAAAAATTGAAAAAGTAGTCTAAACGATGGAATTTGGCTAAAATATGAAGACCGCATGGCAAATCAAAGATTTGCATGTGTCTGTGAGTTAGGCCATTTTCTATCAACTAGTAAAATTTCATACCATTCAGAGATACTCCGAAAAAAATGCCCTAGTAGAAATCACAAAATAGAAACTTAAAACAGCGAAAGAGTGACTCTTGTTTAGAATGCCCAATTCCTTGTGAATAAGACCTGGTTTGAGTGATCTGGGTCAGAAAAACTTCTGTCCAGCCACCCGAACCACCGAAAACTACTGTTGTTAATGAAACCGATGCAAACTCCCCGGTAGCGGCGCCATATTTTGACAGAGATTTTCCGTGATCTCCCAAAATAACCAGGACCAATATAATTTTGCAGTATAATAGAAACCTGGATCGTTTCTCACAAGGAATTCGCAGTGGGTCTAAAATCAACAGTAAACAAGTAACACAATAACCAAAATGGGGGAGTTTTTCAATGTAATTAAAACAAAGCAAAGACTAAAACAGAAAGCAAGAAAACAAGATCAATCAGATTAAAAACGATTAACCCATAATTGGGATTCCATAACCTTCATCGGACAAAAAGATAATAACCAAACTTGTGATTGATTTTGGACAAACTGAAATCTCTGCATTTGTCCAGATATTCCCTCGACTAGACGATCGTCTAGCATTTGATCGAACACGTGGCGAGCTCGCTGTGCGATCGCACAACGCTCTTTCGGAACCAGGTCTGACCTATGTCCTTGGGATATCAATCTAGGTATTAAATCTAATACCTAATCCGCAATTATAATCGGATCCGATTAAAATAAACATAAACGAATTATGTTACCGATCGAAGCGTGTCCTCGGATTCGTGGAATCCTCAATCCATGGGTCAATCACGAAGCTTAGCCTATCATAGCTATGCATAACGAAAATGGGAAAGAGATGAAGAAGTTCATCATGAACACGATGAACGATGAAGAAGAACGTTGAGAGAAAATGAAACTTCGTATTTTAATCCAAAACGAGTAAAAACGTGAGTGAATATATGTTTGTGGCTTCTACCTCACTTAACCTAAAATGGAAAAACGAAATGGGGCTCCAATCCACAATTCAGGTCCAAAACGGAAAAAAAGGGCTTTAATTACAAAATTCGAGCCCAAATAAAAATCCGACTTCGGCTCCAAAATCGACCGTCCTCTTGTCCGAATTTGCCCTTCATGTCTTCATAACAATTGTAGCTCACTGAATCATCTGAAATATGAAACAAAAATGAGGCAAATCCGATGTCTGGTTCAAGAGTTATGGTAGGAATAGTGAAGCAATGTAAAACTGGAATTTTATTAATAAAAATGGCTAAAATATAATCAAAGGCTTAAAGCCCAAATAAGTATAAAAGCCATTATTTATTAACTAAAGAGTCATAAATTATTAATCAAGAGATAAAAAGAAGTGTATGAAATATTCAACTATCACCTTTCTTTTTCATACCCCTTCCTTTCTGAACCATCAAAACAGTGCTGGGCTTCTTTTTAATGCTGTGCTCAGCTATTTTGAGCATCCCATGCAACTCAGAAATTGATTTCTCCATGTTGTTCATATTATAGTTCATGACAAACTGGTCATAACTTTTCGGGAGTGAGTTCAAGATCATATCTGTAGCTAACTCCGAGCTCATGGGAAATCCCAGCCTCTCAAGGTGATCAATGTAGCCCTTCATCTTCAAAACATGAGGGCCAATTGATGCACCTTCAACTATCTTGCAAGAATGTAAGGCCTTAGTGGTCTCATACCTTTCTTGCCTTGCCTGTTGCTGGAACCTTTTCTTGAGATGTACAATCATCTCGAGAGCCTCCATATGTTCCAGATCTTTTTGGAGTTCTGGAAACATGGTGGCAAGCACCAAGCATCCTAATCCACAGAGTCATTCTGATGCTTCGTTTAAGCATCTTTCTGAGCTCTTGGAGCATTAGCTGCAGGCTCGTCAGGAATTGGTTGATCTAGGACATAAGCTTTCTTTCCTGCTTGAGAAAAATTCTCAAGTTTCTGAACCAGTCAAGAAAGTTTGTCCCATTCAGTTTGTCCTTCTCAAGGACTGATCGCAGTGATAGTGTTACGGTGTTACTATTCGACATGATTCTACAATTAAAAGATATGCAAAGTTAGTTAGCTATCTCCCATTGAATTAACAACCCTCATTTTGATTAGTGGGCTAAGATCCATATTTGGCTTAGTTTTAAGTCCGCTTTGGCAGGACGCTTAAAATCAAGTTATTTAGGTAGGCAGCCCCTTTGCCAATTACATCACATGTAACTCTTAGATCTTTATGGGATTCGATCATCACATGACCGACACGTTTAATCCCATCTAATGCCTTGAGATCCAAAACCGTTTTGATAATCTCAATTAAGTCAAGACAATATTGAGTATCACCATTACTCACTCTTGTCTCACCAAGATAACTCAAATGCATCCACTTTGGTGGAACATACAAATGGGCGATCTAGGTTTTGACAAGTATTCATTTATTGACGGCATTATGACTTAAGATTTTATTTAGAGGGTATTATCGGTATAAACTAATTAATCCTATTAATTCTACCTATATGAATGCAATCGCGATTGTATCTCATATAATCTCTAAACTAATCATGCAGTGATCAAATCAAAACATAATTAAAATTGTGACACAACATGGCTCATACTTAACCTAAAATCCTCTCAAGTCAATGAGAGAACTTCTCTAAATAAGAAAAGAGAAATACATCAAGAGAAACCTTGTTTCACATAAGAGGGGAGTGGGATGAGAAGAGAATGTACATCAAGAATATTTAGAGAGAGGCATGGCTCGCATGCCATATTTAAATAATACAACACTTGTAAAACTCTAGAGCCATGTTGTTCGCCATACTCAAACAACATTTGAAAGGTAAATTACAACATATATTAATTCATACAATTATGAAATAAAATATTATTCATGATTAAAATTCTCTAATTTATATTATATTATATTATATATATATATATAATATCATGATATAGAATTCTCGTGCTACGAATAGCTAGTCACGGCAATCCCAAGATGGTTGGTCGAAGGAAACAAGTTCGTCCTTAATATGTCTGATTTGAACGTCCGAACGTGGTCAATTCAGAACATGACCGTCGTCGAATCTGGACAGCTCAGAAAAACATAGTTGAAGGACGAACCCTAACGTCCCTTCCGAGTCTAAACTCAATGGACGTCCAAGCACGATCAACGATTTCGAACCTTTCAGAATGTGATCTGCGCGCGAACGTATTCGACCCCAGCGTGATCGCATGATTTAAACGATTCAGAACATGGCCGTTGTCCAAGCGTGAGCGATGTCCGAACTATTCATAACGTAACTGACGCACGAACGTGAACTTCGATCTCAGCGTCCTGATCGATGTCGGATCTGAGCGCTTCAGATCCACGCGAATCAGCCACACAATCCGATCTTAACCCTAGCGCGAATTATGACATTAAGCGCATAGAAAATATAGTTTTATCATATATATCACATATATAAACATACATAAAACCAAATTTAAACGCACGGTTGACCTGGCTCTGATGCCACTATTGGGATCCGTACACACAGCAGAATTAAATTATTTACGAATCCAAAAGAGGATTGCTCAACAACGTTTAAATCAAGGTTTGTTAGAAAAACCATACCTATGCGAATTAATAAGCGTCTCTTTCGATTTTGAACTCGTGAGCTACCTTCTCGATCAACAGAAGTCGACTCTACGAATCTCCTTCCTCTACCGGTATCCACACGAATAGCACTCGAACACGGACGGTAGCGTGCTAGCGCCTTCAGTATTCTCACGTCTCTCCCTTTTCTCTCTAGGGTTTCTCGCAGTTTTTCTAATACGTCTGACAAAAAGTCCCGTAGGTTTTCTTAAACACGATAGGCGTATTATATTCAAAATTAATCCTCATTAATTTCGAATTTTGAATTTTGAATTTGGATTAAAAAATATATTTATTAAATCTATCTAATAGATCTAATCTAATATATTCATCTAATCCGAATTAAAAGCCTTCGATTTAATTTATCTCTATAAATTAAATCCGAGATATGATATCTATCTATTTAATTAAATATGAGATACTATATCTCAATTTAAATTAAATCGATATATGATATCTTTATTCGAAAATTAAATCGAGATACAATATCTCTATTTGTTTTAGATATTTAATTTATCAAATAAATTAAATACAAAACAAATATTATATAATAATATTATAATCTCTATTAAATAATATTATTATATTTAATTTCAAACTTAATAATATATATACATATATATATATATATATATATATATATATATATATATATATATTCATCCTAGATTAAATGTTTTATTCATTGAATCTTAGATATATCTAAGATTCAATGAATCTGGACACTTTTGCTCATGTTGGCCTATTCTTGTGTGCGACCTTACAGGCCCACATGAGATTGGCAGTGGGCCAATACTGTACCAGCCCACAAGTCGCAAGCGGCCTCTAGCAAGACATTGCGACTACCCAATTCATATAGGGATCGATGACACGATACTACCTATCGTACAACCATGTCACGTCCCTTTTGTCATGCGATAATTTGGTCAAGGATGAGGCATGGATAATGTCAACTTCCGGTTCTTGACCATTACTTTCTCGATTCTCGAGTAGTCTAATAATTGAAATGGAAACTTCTTTCCACCGTAGTATAGCCATACATTTCTCAAATTCACTCATCGAGGGGCCCAGTATTATCTCTTTACAAATGTGAGGGAGAAATTTCATCTTGACCATTAACATTTCTCTGCATGAAAACCACTGATCCTGATCCAAGCCTTTATCACCCGGTCAAAGGTGACTTTTGACTAGGTCAAAGATCAACGACTCATCATGTAGAATCCATGATGATCTCAGGTCAAAAGGCGTTGTGACGTGGTTATACATGAGAAAAGCTTATGACTTATTCCATGCAGCTTTCTCATAGTGGGTCGGTCCAGCACCTTGTACTCCTACAAATGCCCATGACTTTTATTCGTATCTCCATACCTTATCAAAGTCATACTGGTCTTATTTCATCTTCTCTCCCGTGTAGATGACCGACCAGGGACATTTAGGATAATCTATAAGATATATCCAAGGATCAGTTATCACTATAAACATGCAAATGAAATGATAACTAAAGGAGAATACTTTAAATAACATAAATGTTTAAAGTACAATGACTTGCGCTTAGGGCATAATTTCCAACACTCTTCACTTCTCATCTTCACTCAAATCGTCTCTTAAACTTTTCTTAAAATCCCAAAACACTTAACTCAAGCCAATCTTTACCGTCCCTCCCAAATCCTCTTCCAAAGCCTCTGCCAAGTCCAAGCAATCTGATTCATACTATAAGGTGACTAAATCCTTATCTCCTCTACTGTTGCAACGTCCAAAACAAGCTAAGATTCCTCCCAAGAGGTTCTGACCAAATGTTGCATTCGAATAACCTATCTCCAAAAGTTCAAAAAAGCTGAAGGTTGAAGAACCTTCTGATGTTCCTAAGTCGAAATCAATTGATTCAGAAGCAGCTAATCGTTGAGACAAGGAACACATTGAGCAAACACCAAAGAAATCAAAGAAAAATACTATTTCTTCATCTACTCTTCAATCCAAAGGTCAATCCTTTGCTTTTATCTCTAAGGCTCAAGAGCCATATGGCTCTAAGGTACTATTCGATTTTCCTATTATTCAAGCTATCTATCATGATGCTCTTTCCAATCTTCCTCTTGATTTTGCTTGTGGTCCTATCATGTTTTCTCTTGAGGATGGAAAGAAATATAGAGAGGACTATGCACTTAAGGGCTTCTACCCTTTTATGTATCTTGATTTAACTAAACTTAAGGAAGAGTGTAATCTTGATCTCTCACCTTGGTTTAGACTTTATGAAAATTTTCTTTCAATTCGTGCTCCTTTCATTCCTACTCTGGTTAGAGTCTTCTATTTCAATATGACTATTCATAATTTGTTAGACAAGCATGATCATCTCGTTGAGCAGAGGATAATCACTTATGTAAGAGGCAAGAGAATTGTTCCTACTGCCAATTACATAAATGATTTACTTTTAATTACTAATCCTCCTCCTATTCCTGAGTTTCACTATGACAATGAGGAAATCTTTAAAATTCTTTGACCATATGAGCCATTAAGTGGACCAATAGGGACACTTAATTTTACTCTCATTGTCATACCCCCAATACATAGTGCCTTGTGGTATATCTACTCAAGGGACTTAGTACAAAAGGGGAAGAACTTTACTCATTTCACTCAAAGAGACTACTCTCTCTTTTCTTCTTTTGTGGCTAAGGTTCCTTATAACCTTGGTCATTGGATCTTCAATGAGATGAAGAAATTTTGTCTGCATTCTAAGAAAAATTCCACCATTTCTTTTCCTAGTTTTGTATCTATCATTCTATTCCATGAAAAGGTCTGGTACCTTGAGAAACATGAGACTCCTGTGAAACCTGAGATGTTTGGGAAGCATCATTTGAATATGATGAGAATCTCCTTTGAAGAAGGATCTGGGCGATCAAGAGCCCCAGCCCCATCTAGATCAAGTGCTCAAGAGGCACACTCTGAACTTGCTGCTTAGGAACAGTCTTCTCAACCTCAACCATTTTCTCTCAGAGCCACAATCAAGACCATAGTTGAGAAAGCTATATCTGGCTGTATTGGTCCTCTTCAAGTCACTTTGGTAGCTCAATATCATGAGCTCAGTGAGAAATTGGAATCTAAGATTGTGAAGTTGGTAATTGATATCACCAAAGGTCGTGAAGCTCAAGAAGAACTCAAAGAGGAAATTGGTAATCTGATGGACATATTGAAGATCACAACAAAAGTCTTACCAACATTCACAATACGTTGTGGACCCTGACCAACAAAGTGGACAAATTGTTGAAATCTCAACCATCTGATGGTCCTGGATTTGGCATTCCTCCATTTGTTCCTAAATCCTCTCCACCTTCTTCACCCGCACATTCTTTAGGCTTCACCACCACTCCCATCTTCTCTACGCCTATCATCTCCACTACCCCAGTCACTACCATCATTCCACCTTCAAACACTTTCATTGTGAGAGTCACTTGTTCTGCCTCTTCCACAGCAGAGTTGTTTGATGAGTGTGAGCCTGAGATAGATACTTCTATCTCTCTGCCTGTGGCATCCACCTCTTTTTCTCTCACTCTCACTCCATCTTCTCCTCTTCCTCCATTTGGGTCCCGTTATCCGTGACTATCTCGGCGGGTACTCCAAATCGTGACAGAATGCTATGTCGGAAGAAACGATGTATGCGTGCCGAGGTTATCGTCGTCAAAGGCTCGGCTTCTATCCACTTTGTAAAGTAATCGACCACGACTACCAGCCAGCAGAGTTGTCCAGAGGCTGTTTTGAATGGTCCCAAAAGATCCATTCCCCACTTGTAAAAGGGCCAAGGGGCCGAGATACTCTTGAGCTCCGCCGGAGGGAGCCAGATGATCTTGGTGTGCTTCTGGCAACTGTCGCATCTTTTCACAAACTCCTTGGAATATGCCAGCATGGTCGGCCAGTAGTAGGCTGCTCGTAAAGCTTTTCTGGATAGAGCTTTTCCTTCAATATGCTGGCCGCTGATTCCTTTGTGTATTTCTACCAGCACGTATTTTGCCTCGGTCGAGTCCAAGCATCTCATCATAGGAGAGTGAAGTCCTCATCGATACAATTGATCGTCTACCATGGTATACATGGCTGACTCTCGAACCAACTTTTTCATCTCGTACGGGTCGAAAGGGATGATTCCCCTTTCTAAATAGTCTTCAATTGGCTTTCTCCAATCTGTGGCTGCGGATATGATCAGTACACAGCTCGGTTCTGATAAATTTTGTTGCACTACGGTTTTGTGGTTCCCCGGCCCCTTCGTGCTGGCGAGCTTGGATAGAATATCGGCCCTAACGTTCTCCTCCCGTGGGATGTGCGTGACCGTTACCTCTTCGAAGTCAGAAATTATTTCCCTTGCTCGGTCAGGTACTTGGCTAACAGGGGTCCATTCACTTGATAGGTCCCCCCAATCTGTACTGCTACTAAATGGGAGTCTGTTAGGACATTCACTCTCTGTGCTCCATGTTCCTTTGCCTGCTGCAACCCGGCCAACACTACTTCATATTCTGCCTGGTTAATTGAGGTTGGGAAATTGAGGTGAAGTGAGTGTTCGATCGCGACCCCTTCTGGGTTTTCGATTATGATCTTAGCTCCACTTCCTTTGGCGTTTGATGATCCATCAACGTATACCTTCCATACCCCGAATCCGACTGTGTCCTCTTCATAGGTCGGGGTGAGTTCCCTTACAAAATCCGCTAGTGCTTGTGATTTGATCATCCTGCCAACCAAATCTGGTTTGTGCAACACCTGTTGGATCAGTTGACTGGTTCGTATGACAACCTGGAATACCTAGAAGTACTGGCGCAGTCTTCTCCCCACCATAAGCAGGACAAAAGCCAGCTTCTTTAATTTCTAATACCTCAGTTCCTAACGGTGTAGTGCTTTACTTATGAAGTAGATCGGTTCTTGACCGGTCTCTGTCTCCAAGACTAGATAAGTAGAGGAAGAGTACCTCTCCTGGTTTAGGTTTTGACAACACTGGCAGGGTCGTCAGACATTGCTTGATCTTGTTGAATGGTGACTCACATTCCAGGTTTCATCTTCCCTGTGCCTCCTTCTTCAGGAGTTTGAAGAAAGGAAGTGCCTTTTCTGCTGATCTCGGTAGGAATCTAGTTAGTGCCGCCAGCCTTCCTGTCAACTGTTGGACTTCTTTCTTGTTCTGAGGGGCTTTCATGTCTAAGACCGTCTTACATTTTTCCGGGTTGGCCTCAATTCCGCGGCTTGTTAATAAAAACCCTAAGAACTTCCCTGCTGGTACTCCAAACGCACATTTGACCGAGTTCAGGCGAATTTAGTACGCCCACAGTTTCTCAAAGGTTTGCTCCAAGTCCCAGATATGGTCTTCAGGGTTCATTGACTTGACGATCATATCGTCGATGTAAACTTCTACGTTTCGCCCGAGCTGGTCTTCAAAGACTCGGTTCATCATTCTCTGGTAGGTGGCCCTGGCATTCTTCAATCCAAAGGGCATTACGTTTTAGTTGATCACTTATAAAAGCCGTCTTCTCTTGATCTTCTGGATGCATTGCGATTTGGTTGTATCTGGAATAAGCATCCATGAAGGATAACAACTGGTACCCGGCCGAGTTGTCTACCAGTTGATCAATATTGGGCATGTGATATGCATCTTTAGGGCACACTTTGTTCAAGTCCTTGTAGTACGTGCACACCCTCCATTTACGCTTGGTTTCATGACCATGACCACGTTTGATAACCACGTGGTGTATTGTATTTCCCTGATGAACCCGGCCTCCAATAGTTCGTCGATGTGCTGTTCCAAGGCTACTTTCCAGTCTGACCCTTGTTTCCTCTTCTTTTGTGCCACGAGTGATGATCCCGGCCGGATCGAAAGCCTGTGACAACAAAATCTGGGGTCTATCCCGGGTATTTCGCGACGTCGATGAGCACAAATTATACCATCTTTTCTCTGTATTTCATGACCGAATTGAATGGTGAATGAAAGCTTAAACTGCAAACAATCCAAGCAAAAAGGCATATATTCAAGATATAGGGAACTGAAGGATGGAAACCATTTACATCCTGAACATGTGCTAAGAAGAGCAAATTACATTGTTTTAAAGAACGTATAGCAAAGCTGATACGATGCTATAGCATTCCGACCGCAACTCGAAAGGCAATAAAAAGCATCACGAAAGCTATAGCAAAGTAAAGGACGCAATGCTATGCGGCTTATTTTCTGACCTTTTTATCCAGCTGATTTCAGGAATATAAATAAAAGATCGAGAGCAACAAGTAGATTGCTGACATAATGAAATAAAAGATGCGGAGGATCAAAACGGAAAGATTTGAAGAATCCCGCAGGATCCGCAGAATCAATCTACAAATAGAAGATGCGATAGATCTCGACAGATTTGGAAAGCCCAGATAGTTTAACTTGTGTCACACGAAAGTCTGAATATAAAAGGACACAGCAGGACAACCCTAGAGGTAGTCGCATAGAGCTAACACGAGATTACACATTCGGCCGACTCAATAGAAGAGTGAGAGACTTCACTAGCATGAGAATTCCAGGATAACCCAGCATCCTTCCTTACAGTAAGACGGAGGGAAGAAGACGTGGAGTAGTGACGTGTGACAGAGAATTGCCGTGATCTCCTAAAATAACCAGATTAGACAATGATTTGCAGTATAATGTAACCTGGGTCGTTTCTCTCAAGGAATTTGCAGTGGGTTTAAATCAACAACAGCGAAACAGAACAATAACAAAATTGGGGTTTTTTGATTCAAAACAGATTAAAACGAAAATAAACTGAAACTAATCCGAAATATGCAGAAACATATTAAAAAGAGATTGAGACAGATTAAAATGATCAACCCAACGTTTAGATTCCAGAAACTTCCTTCATTGAACAAAATAATAATGAACTCGCGTTTGGTTAAGACGAACCGAAATCTCTGCGTTCGTCCGTAAATCCCTCGACTAGACGATCACCTAGAATGCATGCGAACAACATGGCGTCTCACCGTGCGATCGCACGAAGAACACTCTAACCTAGTTCGAACTCGGTCCTTGGGATGAACCAAACCGAATATTAAATCTAATATTCGAACTATTTCAAATCGAATCCGATAAGATGAAAACGAAACGAGTAAAGTACCGATCAAGCACGAGTTCTCGGACGAATCATGGAACCTTCAACGTTGGGTTAATCACATAAGTTTAGCCGAACATGGCTGGGAAAATCGAAGAAAAGATGAAGAACACGAAGAACATTTGAGAGAATTTGAAACTTCTGTGTTTAATCCTTAAACTGAATAAAAACATGAATCAAAAGTGTTTTTGGTTGCTGCCTCACTTAACCTAAAATGGAAAAATGAAATGGGGCTCCAATCCACAATTCAGGCCCAAAACAGAAAATAATAAAAATGGGTTTAAATTACAAATTCGAGCCCAATTAAACATCTGACTTTGGCTCCAAAATCGACCGCCTTTTTGTCCAAATTTTCCCTTCATGTCTTCATAGCAATTGTAGCTCTCTGAATCATCTGAAATATGAAACACAAATGAGGCAAATTCGATGTCTGGTTCAAGAGTTATGGTAGGATTAGTGAAGCAATGTAAAACTGGAATTTTATTATTAAAAATGGCTAAAATATAATAAAAGGCCCAAAGCCCAATTAAGTATAAAAGCCATTATTTATTAACTAAAGAGTCCTAAATTACTAATCAAGAGATAAAAAGAAGTGTATGAAATATTCAATTATCAATTCGACAGGGCTTCGTCCACACCGTCGGAATGCCGTCAAGCTTTCTATTGTCATTTGTTTAATTTCAATAGTTAGATCATGGGTCATTCTGTTACTATCTGTTTTGTGTTTTCTTCGTCATTCATGAACTAACTTTTTGATGGATGAACGAGGATGAATTCTTAAGCGTGTATGAACCCAGTTGCAAAGTCTTAATTTAATAGATTCAGTTTTCTTATCAGTGAGTTAACTACTTGTCGATTAGAGGAATCTAAGGGCTAGACCTGTGGTCTCGGCTTACTGGCAAGGAGTCGAGGCTAGACCTCTGAGAAATAGTGTTTGCTACACAGCCGGTGCAAGGCTTAACCTATTTTTTGTAGGCTTCAGGAATGGGTCTACCTCTCATAACCAGTACACCCTGAGTATAATGCAGATAAAAACTAGAAAGTTGCCATAGGAATATGAAAGGAGTATAGTTAATATCATATGTATCGGACGTAGAAGCTTTGATAGATCATAGCGGTGGGTTAATCGAATAGCTTTGTAGTTAGTAGCTATGTTGTAGCAATTGCGGGAAGCCAGGCAAAAGCGGTATAGATCCTATAGCAATGGGTAGAGCAACCGGGGGAATTATGCACTTAAGGAGAGTCCGAGTTCAAATTCTAACTTCTTATTGATCTCTTCTTAAATTTACTTTGTTTACTTCGTTATTAGCATAATCATCAAAAACCTCTCAAACCACTTACATTTACTTCGATTGCAACTATCATAGCAATTGAGCGTCACTCTTCGGTATCTCAGTCTCTGTGGGACGATACTCTACTTTCACTTTATTACTTGTTCGACTGGTTCACTTGCCATCAAGGAAATCGACCAACAACGTCCAAGCCAATACATCTCAGTTCTTCCTTAAGAAGTCCTTCAGTCGGTCTTTCAGCTCTGAACTCATGGCTCCACCAATTTTGGTGATCTGGGAGGCCTTGGTTCCTAGTATGAAGTCTTCTAGTTCCCCTTCTGGCTCTGAGCAGGGGACCTCGGGCTTTTCTCTAAGGTCGAGTTCTACCATGCTTATAGGCCACCCTGCCTGCACTCTGCTCGCCTTTCTTTCGCCTTTCTGAATCCAAGGTGGGGATGACAGACTGCTCTCATCCTCTCGGATTTTCTCTAAATAACCCTGTCAGGATTCCTTCTGGTCTTCGGCGATCGTGACTCCCTTACTCTTGTTGTTTACCATCTTCAGCGTCTGATGCTTCGTGGAGACCAACATATCCCATTTATGGATAGTCGGCCTTCCTAATATGATGTTATAGGGAGATGGGAAGTCGGCTACGATGAATCTTACCCGTTCGGTTTTGAAAGCTTCCTTGGTTCCCAGGGTTAACCTGAGGTCGATGTACCCCCTGGGGGGATAATGTTCACCATTAAACCCAATGAGGGTCGTTTTGCATGGTTTCAGATCTTCTGTATCCAAGTTCATCCTTTTGAAAGCATCCCAACTAATGATATCCGCCGAGCTGCCTGCGTCCACGAAAATCCTTTTCACCCTACAGTTCACCAGGGTTCCTGTGATCACCAAACCATCCTCATGACCCAGGGCTACGTCCTTCATGTCGTTGTTAGTAAAGGCTAATAGTGGAGGCATCGGCTTGCTATGATGTTCTTTGAATCTTGGGAAGTCCCTTACGAAGAGGACTTCCCTTAAGTATTTTTTTACGCTGACTTGCCGTGTCTCCTCCACCGCCTAAGCCCACGCTGATAACGCTGCAGTTAAAATCGCTTCTAGAAACTCCTCGTCATCACTGGGTGTGTTTCGCCGTTTACCCTCTTTCCTCTGGCCCTGGGCCAGGCTATGACTTCAGCCTCCACGGTTACGTTTGTTATTTCTCTGACCTTGACTTTTGATCACATACTGGCACTATCTGCCAGCTCGCACAACTTTTTCGATCGCGTCTCAAAGTTCGTAACATTGGTTCGTGGTGTGCCCCGGTCCATCGTGAAATGCACAAAATTTTGTTTGATCTGTGGTGGTTCGATATCGTAAGAGTCGAGGTCTTTCGAGCTTTTTCATCTCGGACAGCGATATCTCCTTCCAAATCTGAGAACGTGCCACATTCAAAGGGGTGTATTTGTCATACTTCGCCTTCCCTTCAAGTCTCTCCCCCTGGATCCGTTGTCTCGGTTTCGCCTATTGGAATCTTCTCTTTCAAATGGCCCTTTTCCCCATGGGGGCGTATCCTTCCCCCAATCATTCTCGGCCGCGTTGGCTAACTCCATCTGTTCCACCTCTAAATACTACTTTGACCGCGTGTTGAACTCGGTGAGGGTATAAACTTTATTTTTGAAGATTGAATTTGCCAACCGGGATGATGGATCCAGTCCATCAATAAGGCAATATACGTGTACGCTCTCTGGGAGAGATCGGACCTGCAATGCCACCTCCTTGAATCTATCCAAGTACTTCTGGAGTGTTTCTCTGCGTTGTTGCTTAATCTTGCTAAGGGCGAATTGGGACTTGGGCTGCTTCTTACTGGTTGCAAAGTTTAATTCAAATTTGGTTCCGAGGTCTTCGAAATTCTGAATTGAATTGGTTGGCAGAGTGATTAGCCACTTCTGTGCCGGTCCGGTCAGTGTGGCGGCGAAAAGTCGGGCAATGATCGGCCCTCCAATCCGTCGTATGAACATGAGTAACTCAAATGTATCCAGGTGGGACCTCGGATCTTGGGCAGGTCTGCCAGGTCGAAGTCCTCCGGATAAGGTACGTTCGCTATCTCATCCGAGAAGGCATTGCTATTGTGGCCTACCACGTATTTCATTTTATACTTCTTTGGGGAGATCTGCTGTCGAGGTGGTCTCTCACGACCTCAGTCTTTATCATTCGGGGTAGTCTCGGTGCTCGTTTTCTTACGGGACGAAGCTGGATTATGCATTCGAGGTCAGCTCGAATCCATCTGTGGAACTGTTGTGCCAGTTTCATGTTGCGTGGATCTCGGCTGTTCACTGACCGTCTTCTCTTTCCTAACTCGTCTGTCATCCCATTTACTTTTTTGTATCATCACTGCCAGCTGATTACAGCGACCCTCCATCATCTGCTGCATAACCCTACAATCCTCCTAACGTTGGAGGTTTGTGCGCTTCTCTATATTTTGGATTTGTCTCAGCATTGAGTCCTGGGTTTTCCGTAGAAGAATAAAGTCTGGACTCGAGGTTGGGACTTCCTGTGCCGTCGCGCCCTGAGGTTTGGCCGTCACTGCTAGGGAGGAGGCTGTGAAAGACACGTCGTTCCCCTCAATCGCGGCATTGTCTTCTGGGACATCCTCAGGCAGTGGCAGGTCTTGCGTTTGTTGCTGTTGCCTCGCCTCAGCCTGTGGTGGATTTCCAGGCTGAGGGTTCTGACTGTTGCTTCTGGTATTAGCCATCGTTGGTCACGGGGATCAAAATTTAACGTCCCCACGGTCGGCGCCAATGTTCAAGTGTAGAACACAGATGTCTAGCCTGGAAGGCTAGTGCTTTAATATGGGATCAGTAGACTCCGCCCGAATATCTATGAGGTAGATATTCCGGAGAGTGTGAGATCACTGTACACAGGTTAGGCTTTCGCCAAAGGGGGTGCTTGTTAATCCTGGCTATCACCCAAGAGGGCGGGGGGGTGAATTCGGTATCCGTTAAAACTTTAGGAACTTTGAAAATATTTTCGCAACTTACTGAAATCAGTTCGTATGACAGAAATACTTTATAAAGAAATAGTCATTCATTCAATCAAACATATATGTTGGAAATATAAGATTTTAGGGAAGAGAATATGAAAACTATGATTTATACTGGTTCGGCCCAATCCACGATGACCTACGTCCAGTCCCCAGGCTCCTCCTGAGATTTCAATCCACTATCTCCTTCAAGCTTTGATCGGGTGCTTGAGAACCATTACAATTCCACAAGTTTAGACGTGCCCTTGTGTAGCCTTTACAAATCTCTTACCGAGATACTCCCCCTTACCCACTGTCTGGATACAATCTTTGTAATGAATGATTACAAATAATCTTCTCTCTTAGAAGTGATAAGATGAACACTGAAGTGCATTACAAATAATCTCACTCTCTAATAAACTATATGATCACTGAGAAAACAGAGAGAACATGATATAAACGTCAGAAGGCATTTTGACTGAGAAGGAGATTTCGTTTTTGTTCATCGTTCGTTAATCGTCACCTCTTCCGGTTTGAAGACTTCGCAATTTATAGGTATTTGTGTTTCGATCGTTGTGAGTATCCGATAGTTGAGCTATTCTTTCAGTTTAGAATATGACCGTTGGAGAGAGATTAATGAGCCATTGAGGGTAATAAATATATTCGTTGCTCATCTCGATTCGTCATTTAATGCTCTGACACATTTTTGCTTTATGAAAATTTGGTGATTACAAACATGTTAATCATATCTCGAAAAGCACTAGCAAACCGATTAAACTTGGTTAGACAAATTATAAATCAATAACATCAAACATCCAAGTCTTAATCAATGATTTAAGGTTTACGCGAACGAAGGCTTCAAAGCCAATAAGCATTCTCGAGAATTGTTCTTCTGGTTCTCGAGAATTACGGAGAAAAATGTCCTTCCGAAAAGCATGTTTCAAAGATACTCGAGAATGACACTTCAAACTATTTTCATAAAGCATTCTTGACAAAGCATTCTCGAGAATCCTATACTCATACTCGAGAATTGCATTTTAAATTCGAAAATCAGAAGAGAATGATTAGAACATTTACCGTTCATTCTCGAGAATTGATTTCCAATTCTCGAGAATCACATCGAAGAAGTCTTATGCTATGTGATTCTATTAAAGCATTCTCGAGAATTATCTTACCTATTCTCGAGTACCATTCTCGAGAATCCCTTACTCATTCTCAAGAATCATATCAGATAGGAACTGATGTAGGTGAAGAAGAGACATTCAGAGAGGCCTGCGATGTTGATTATGTCATATACCATTCTCGAGAATCTTTGAACCATTCTCAAGAATAAATTACACAAGGAGATGCAAGTGAGTTAATTCTGATTCAAATATTTGAACTCTTTAAATCCTTCTTTCCATGCAACAAGAATCAGCTCCAAACTCATTGTAGTTCGTCCGTTATCATCAGATGAATGGAGGCCGTTCTTGACCAGCGTTTTTGCAACGTCCTGAACTGATTGTCAAATTTCGAAGGTCATATATCCTTGGTAATAACTCCGTTTTGGTCCATTCAAGTGTTGATGGAAAGCCCTTGGAGTATACTTTCATATGCCACTGTTTTCAGCTCAATCGGATTTGTAGTTTGTGAGATACACTCAAAACACTGAAGGTGGGTCTGGACTGTGACGTTGATTGTTGTGGAAACTTGAAAAATTTATCGCTCCTTCATCTGGACTCCTTTGGACTTGAATTTTATATCACAATGACGCATTGGGAGTCTAGTTTGATATGCCACTGGTTTCACCTCAATTCTATCTTTGGTTGAGGAGATATCATCGAAATACCAGACCTCGCCCGAGTGAATCGTGAAACAGAGCTGAACATAGTTGCTGAAACAGGACCATTTTCGAGAATTGATGTTTCATACTCTAGAATGACTTGCAATTTTTGCATGAGCAGTACCATTATCAAGAATTACATAGTCATACTCGAGAATGACTTCAGGAATGCAACTGTAGCTTATTTTAACTCCGAATTTAGCCATTCCAACTTCCATTTCATCATGGAGACTTCTAGTATCAATCTAGGAACTTCAATCATGATATTCTCATTTCATTCAGCAAGTTCTTCCTTCTTCCATCTCCTATCTTGATCATTCTTCACCATTTAACTTGGATTCATCATTCTTTGTAAGTTCTACCTTCTTCAATATCTCCACTTCTTCTCTTCTCTTGATCATTCTCCATAATTCACCTTCTTCAATATTAAATATAAGCATTAGTCAAAGTAGAAGATAAATGTATTATGGAAACATTTTGCTCTTAATATTGATAAGCATATTTGTCATCATCAAAACTAAGCATAACTAACATTCTCCCCCTTTTTGATGATGGCAAATGCTATAAGCAAAATATCTATGAATATGCAACACATTTTTCTTGCCATTCTCTCCCCCTTATTTGTCATGAGCAAAAAGTTGTAGTAACGGAGGAATACTTGTGGAAAGACACATATGAAAACAAGGTAGAAATGACTGCCTCTCCTTAGTCATATATCAAGAAAACAATTTTCTCTCCCCCTTTTTTTGGAATAATCTTGATTGTTGATATGATGCAATTTGAAATGTTTTTGTGAAAACAAGTTTGAGAAAAACTTGGAGAGATTTTCAAGAAATGTTTCACAATTAAAACAAATTGATATCAAGCATGTGCAGAATTTTCCCAGAAGATAAAAGGATAGAGATTAGAAATGCTCATGTTGGTTTTGCAAATTGATGAATAAGCGATGAAGTCCATTTGCGTGCTTTCTTGTTGTATGAGATCTTCTGAAGTGTGCTCAATGAATGACTTGTACGATGTGAATAGGATGAGAGTACTGGCATCTTGAAGACTATCTCATCTGAATGAATGGTCAGTAGCTTCTATCCTTTGCCTTTTCTTCATAGAGCTCTTTTGTAGAACATATCTCAACTTCCATGATAGAACGTGAAAGCATTATTCCTCAATTTGATTGTTTCTCCTTGTAGTACATTAAGAAATATCTTCGCACAAAATGAAATCTCCTGCTACAAATTGAAAACTTTCTTTGCAAAAGAGATTTGTTAGTGTAACCAAATATCAAACTATCGTTTCTATATGATTTTGTCAAATTAAGATAATGAAAGGAAAATGTAAGATATTTTCAAATATGAAATTAACTCATCATCAAAACTAATAGAAGATAGTGAATGTAGATGAAGCTTTTTCAAAGTCTTGAATAAATTAAGATAAGGATCGGGAGAAAAAAAATTGCTTGGGCATTTAAAGAACCTAACGACAATTAATTGAAGATAAAGCACAAGGGAAGAATCTTTGGTAAAGCGACGCCCTTAAAAAAATGGTTCAATAATTTCTTATTAAATGAAGCTCGGTACATAATGAATATTATAAAATATCAAAGCTGAACTGAATGCACCAAATGAATAAAGGACGCACAACACTTAATGAATAAATTCATTGTAGAACGAAATAGATTAAAATTGACGCAAAAACATAGATTCATTCAACTTGATTAAAAGTACTTTGGCCCGACTATTCTCAGGAATTAAGAGTTGATTCTCGAGAATCCTAAGTTAAACAAAAATTTTCTCTTCCAGACTTCTCCAATTCTTGAGAATTTAGTGATAGTTCTCGAGAATGCGTAGATTAAGTATGTTTTCTATCTCGCCAATTCTCGAGAATCATTAGTGATACTCGAGAATTGCCTCTCAAAATATTCGCTCAAACTTGTCAGTTCTCGAGAATCCTCATTTAAAATAGGTTCTCCACGAGTTTGTCTCGACAATTCTCGAGAATTCCTTAGTGATTCTCGAGAATTCCTTAGTGATTCTCGAGAATTCTGATTTTATTTTGAACAGTTGATTCCCGAGACACTAAGTAAACTCATCAAATCCCGATATTTCTCGAGAATTTATTGTCAATTCTCAAGAATGCTTAGAAATTGCAAGGAAGACGATACATAAATTCTCGAGAATGATAAGATTATTCTTGAGAATTATCATACTCTGTAAGTCTCTGTTTTCAAGTCACAGAACATAGCATCCTGCATAGATCAAATATATATGTATATGCTCTTTGGTACCCAATGATTTTGAGTCTTCACAAGATTAGACAAGACAACTCTTATGTACTTATAAAATTAAATCACACGATATTTGAGCAAAGAGAATTAAATCAACAATGGTAATATCCAATTAGTTCATGTCACTTAGCATACAGGTCAATGAATAAATGATACCAAGAAAATTATTTCTCAATGACAATTTATAAATACACTAACGTAGGAAAGTATGTCATTGATATGAATCTCACGAAATCTACGGGTGAGATTAAATTTTCAAAAAAAAATGATAATGAAACATGTAAATTGTTTCAAATCTTGAATGTTCTTTCAAACTGTGATAATGCATTATGAAATTAAGATTTTGATGAATGAAAGATTCATTTTTGAAACACTTTTGAAAACAATGCACACGCTCAATGTGATGGAAGTCAATATATCAGAATGTATCAGAATACTTCAATTTTGGAGAACATGCAGAAGAATTTTCCTAAGAGCAAAGGTCATAATGATAAAGCTTTAGCAAGACATGCTTAGCACAATAAAGATATATATATGCATAATGACTTTGCTATGATCAAGAGATCATCTTGCGTCTTAGAATAGAGTCTTGAAGTATATGAACATTCAAGGCAAGAATTTGGATATAGTTACTCAAAAGAATGGATAAAGACAATGTTGATGTATTTGAGTAACAGAATGACAATAGGATTCATGGATGATGAAGCACAAACTCATTAGTCCAAATGACTAGAGTTCCATAATATTATACTAGTAAGTTATTCCATATAATAGTTAATGCATTAATATTCCACGTACTAATGAACATTTATAAAGCTTGGAATAACTCAGCCAACTAAGAATTTATCCAATAAGCATAAGATTTTCACAAATTGATTTTTTTTTTTCTGGAGATAAGCTTGAAACTCATATAGATGATCAACTTGTTAAATATAAGATCTAACTTGATTGAGAATAACGAATGGGGAGTTCAAGCATCACATTAAATACCAAAGATCAATATGTGAATGATAGGGAAAGCTCTACTGGAAAGATTTGAAGCATAACTGACATTCAATATACAAAAATATCAGCTTCCAATTTTGAAACACTATTTGAATGCAATCAAAGTATGAATATTTTTCAAAATCATTTGTATGCATTTTCACAAAACATAGTGAGTTGAAATCCAAACAAATTTTAGAATTGTGCATTTCAAAAATATAAACTCAGAAAGTTATGCATAAATTCATTTACTGTCCATTTAGCAATCTGAAAAACATTTTTTAAAAAAAATAAATGATTGATTGCTAATGGAATGCATGATGGACAAGTATTCATTACCCAAAAATGAATATATAATCACAGTATGGGGTAAGAATTAGATATCACTGTAATTCCTCTTGTCCTTGTAGTAGCTTGCTTGGTTGAGATGGATTGATGTAGATAACTCCTCTTTCGACGTTCACCATCAACATCAACCATTGCTTCTTTTGCTTCCTCAAGAGTTGAATTGTTTCTCTACATAGTTGCTCTCTTGAGAAGTTTTTCTCATCATTATGATTTGTTTCTAGCTCCAGTGATTTTTCTTGCTATTACTCGAGTACCATTTTCATTTACTCGAGTATGGTGCTTTCCTTAAACACTAGCATACTCATTAAAACCCAACAATACTCGAGTAGGTTAACTTATTACTCGAGTACGACTCCAAAATATGCAGTTCACAGAGGGAATTATCAAATCATTGTATATGCATAAAGAGTTAGACTATTGAATATTGCAATCCTCATTCCTACGGTTTCACAGTATAAAACCTCAGATGATAACACAAGAGGTTTTACCATTGTATACCTTTACCTTAGGTACTTGGAGGATTGGCTTTGCTTACCCACTGATTCTTCATTTGTTTTCCCGTGGGTGCATACAAGGCTTTCTCAGAGGATAGAGACTTCAATAGTCTTCCGTTTGATATTTGAGAGATTCTCCTCTTCATGTTCTCCTCAAGATAATTGAATGGTACTCTATGGTGGTCCATTCTTGAGGCAGAATGTGATCTTCTTATGGATGTCCATTGCTTCCTTTGATTTGACTTTGTAATTCTTGCAATGGGAGCTCTGAGAGTTATCCTATTTGATATAGGTGCTATGATCCTTTTTACTGGTGCATGAGAGACTCTTGGCTTCTTCTTCTCTATACCTTTATGTCCATTCTTTTTGGAATCAATCTGCACACACAAGGCACTAGATGGACATTTTGGTACCCACTTATACATGGGTCCTTGACCGTTAGTATTAGACCTTGCTTGTCCTTTCGGTACCCAAATAAATTTATTTCTCACATTAGAATTTCGCCTCATATAACATGCGTGAGAAATATGACCAGACTTTCCACAATAATTACAAATAATAGAATGATGCTTATTATTAGCAGTTTTGCAAGAATTGTGCTGGTCGAATGGTTGTAATATCAAATGACTCATATTTGTATATTCTTCCTTCCCATATGATTTTCTAGCATGATTGAAAACATTTTTGTTTTTCAAAATAGAATCAGTAAATGGTTGAAAAACAATTTTATGCAAATGTTCAAAATCATTTTTCTTAACTATAGAGGAAGAGTTGGAGTCGTCTACCACATGTGCATTTTGAGCTTCAGATAATGTTTTACCATATTCGTACATGATGAGCTCTTCCTGGGAATCTTCATTCTCTTGTTCTTTCGTGTTGACTGGATCATGGAAGTGTTCTAAGATTTCTCCTTCTTCATCCTCAACTTCCAATTGTTCATCAATCGTGGATATACAACTTATAGTTTCGATGAACCGCCAACACTATCAACTTCAACATATTTGTTAGAGGTATATATAGAATCAAGAGTATCCCGATATCTTTAGCACTAGAGCAACATTTGATTTTCACAAAATCATTTTCGGTTAAGGCACTATACAAAATTTTTATTGCTCTAATGTTCAACAAAAATAATTTCTTTTTTTTTTCTTCGTCCAATCCTTTCTCGGTTTGAAATCAAAGACATCTATAAAAACATTCCACATATCAAAATCTATTGCTTTGATAAAACTAGTCATTCTAGCTTTCCAAACAAAATCAATATCTTTGAAAAATGGTGGAACAGTATAATCGAAACCTTCAGAAAGCAAGCAACACCCAAAATAAGCCATTCATAACTCTTGAGACAGTTAACTCCTTTAAACAAGAGCCCAGCTCTGATACCAAATGTTAATCCTGGCTATCACCCAAGAGGGCAGGGGTTGAATTCGGTGTTCGTTAAAACTTTAGGAACTTTGAAAATATTTTCGCAACTTACTGAAATCAGTTCGTATGACAGAAATACTTTATAAAGAAATAGTCATTCATTCAATCAAACATATACGCTGGAAATATAAGAGTTTAGGGAAGAGAATATGCAAACTATGATTTATACTGGTTCGGCCCAATCCACGATGACCTACGTCCAGTCCCCAGGCTCCTCTTGAGATTTCAATCCACTATCTCCCTCAAGCTTTAATCGGGTGCTTGAGAACCATTACAATCCCACAATTTTAGTCGGGCACTTGTGCAGCCTTTACAAATCTCTTACCGAGATACTCCCACTTACCCACTGTAAGGATACAATCTTTGTAATGAATGATTACAAATAATTTTCTCTCTTAGAAGTGATAAGATGAACACTGAAGTACATTACAAATAATCTCACTCTCTAATAAACTATATGATCACTGAGAAAACAGAGAGAACATGATATAAACGTCAGAAGGCATTTTGACTGAGAAGGAGATTTCGTTTTTGTTGATCGTTCGTTAATCGTCACCTCTTCCAGTTTGAAGACTTCGCAATTTATAGGTATTTTTGTTTCGACCGTTGCGAGTATCCGACAGTTGAGCTATTCTTTCAGTTTAGAATATGACCGTTGGAGAGAGATTAATGAGCCGTTGAGGGTAATAAATATATTCGTTGCTCTGTCTCTGTTTCATCATTTAATGCTCTGACACATTTTTGCTTTTTGAAAATTTGATGATTACAAACATGTTAATCATATCTGAAAAGCACTAGCAAACTGATTAAACTTGGTTAGACAAAGTATAAACAATAACATGAAACACCCAAGTCTTAATCAATGATTTAAGGTTTATGCATAATGAAGGCTTCAGAGCCAATAAGAATTCTTGAGAATTGTTCTTCTGGTTCTCGAGAGTTACAAGAGAAAATATTCTTCCAGAAAGCATGTTTCAAAGATACTCGAAAGTTATAACTTAGATACTTGAGAATGACACGTCAAACTATTCTCGTAAAGCATTCGTGACAAAGCATTCTCGATAATCCTATACTCATACTCGAGAATTGTGTTTTAAAGTCAAAACTCAGAAGAGAATGATTAGAACATTTACCGTTCATTCTCGAGAATCCCTTACTGATTCTCGAGAGCCATTCTCGAAAATTGATTTCCAATTCTCGAGAATCACATCGAGAAGTCTTATCTTGTGTGATTACTGTTAAAGCATTCTCGAGAATTATCTTACCTATTCTCGAGTACCATTCTCGAGAATCCCTTACTCATTCTCGAGAATCATATCGATAGGAACGATGTAGGTGAAGAAGAGACATTCGAGAGGAGCTGCGATGTTGATTCTATCATATACCATTCTCGAGAATCTTTGAACCATTCTCGAGAATGAATTACACAAGGAGATACAAGTGAGTTAATTCTGATTCAAATATTTGAACTCTTTAAATCCTTCTTTCCATGCAAGAAGAATCAGCTCCAAACTCATTGTAGTTCGTCTGTTATCATCAGATGAATGGAAGCTGTTCTTGACCAGCATTTTTGCAACGTCCTGAACTTATTGTCAAATTTCGAAGGCCATATCTCCTTGGTCGTAACTCCGTTTTAGTCCGTTCAAGTCTTGATGGAAAGAACTTTGAGTATGCTTTCATATGCCACTGATTTCAGCTCAATCAGATTTTTAGTTTGTGCGATACACTCAAAACATTGAAGGTGGGTCTGGACTGTGACGTTGATTGTTGTGGCAACTTGCAAAAATCAGAGCTCCTTCATCGGGACTCCTTTGGACTTAAATTTTATATCAAAATGACGCATTGGAAGTTTAGTTTCAAATGCCACTGGTTTCACCTCAATCCAATCTCTGGTTTAAGAGATATCATCGAAAGACCAGACCTCGCCCGAGTGAATCGTGAAACAGAGCTGAACATAGTTGCTGAAACAGGACCATTCTCGAGAATTGATGTTTCATACTGGAGAATGACTTGCAATTTTCACTTGAACTATACCATTCTCGAGAATTACATTGTTATACTCGAGAATGACTTCAGGAATGCAACTGTAGCTTATTTTAACTCCGAATTTAGCCATTCCAACTTCCATTTCATCATGGAGACTTCTAGTATCAATCTAGGAACTTCAATAATGATATTCTCATTCCATTCAACAAGTTCTTCCTTCTTCCATCTCCCATCTTGATCATTTTCCATAATTCACCTTCTTCAATATTAAATATAAGCATTAGTCAAAGTAAAAGATAAATGTATTATGGAAACTTTTTGCTCTTAATATCGATAAGCATATTTGTCATCATCAAAACTAAGCATAACTAACAGTGATGTGTGTGTACAGTGTGATTGAATGTAAATAGTTCAAGGTTTAGAACGTGTGCACCTTAAGGGTCGACCCCTGTATTTATAGATAATACCTTCGGTCTGACATCTGGGGCCTATCGTGATCTTAGGCCGTTATATCATATCCAAGATATGGATTCAGATATACCCGAATCATAAGTAAGATGGGATTTCCCATTATCATAGGAGGATCCCAACATGGGGTCTATTCCTTAGTGGGCCACCTTGGTATTGGGCCTGATTGGGGTCCGTAACAAATATGAATTTGAGCATTAAGATTTACCTTGACGAAGGGAATTTTAATTAGGCTCTGAGATTAAGTAATATGGGATTAGATTACGATTTAATTTGCGGTTAGGATAGACATATACTTAATGGCCTCATATAATTGTTGAAGAGTGTGTTTGATTTTATTTTCCTCTTGAGTAATTATGTTAGACATAACAAATTATACTTAAGAGAGTGTTGTAAGTGGGCCGACATGCACTTATAGCTATTTATCACTAGTGCAAAAAAGGGCTTTAAGACCACCTCATTCATAGCGGACATTGGAAGCACCGGTCTTAAAGGTATGACCGGTGGCAGTTTTGTAAATAAAAGGAACTTCTTATGTATGACCGATGACAGTTTTGTAAATATAAAGAACTTCTTATACCGGATAATTTTTTCATCGGTCTTAAATATATTATTAAGACCAGTTCAAAACAAGGCCGGTCTTAAAAATGTTATTAAAAAATATTCAAATATCAATTACTTTATGGAGAATCTCACACAACCGGACTAATATTTTATGCGGGCCAAAAGAATAAGAAAAAATTTAAATATAAAGGTAATAAAGTTTTAAGACCGAATGTAAATAATCACCGGTCTTAAAAGTTATTCTTTAAGACCGGACATAAAATGCGGCCGGTATAAAATATAGAAAAATAGTTCGGATAAAAAATTAATTACTTTTAAGACCGGGACCGTAGTATGACCCGGTCTTGAATGTTAATTATTAAGACCGTCTCTTTTTGTGTCCGGTCTTAAAAATGAACCGCAAATATACATTTCTTCGCGCGTAAGCTTTTGTTACTATCACTGAAGAGCCTCTGTTTACGTTGCGAAACCCTTCCTGTTGCATTACCTCTCTTCCTGTCTCGAAAATGAACGGTGAAAACGATTCTACTCCTGTTCCGGGAACGCCAGCTACTGCTTTGACTGGTGTGAGTCTGAACGAACCGTCTTCATCTGTCAATGAGCCTCGAAACCGCCGTGCACGTCGTGGTAGAAGAGGAACACAAATGCAGGATGTAACCCTAAGTCGGACTTCGGGTCAAAGCTGGAGATTCAGTTTAATGAAAAGTTGCAACCTTTCGGTCCCATGAAATCCAAATATAATAGTTTTGTTGGCTATCAAGCACGCAGCCATGTTAGCATCTTGATAGATGAGTGGAAAAGTGTGGACGATTCTAAAGTAAAGGATCCTATTTGGGACACTATCCGGCTTTCCTACACTGTCCCTGACTGTCCGAAGTTGAAAGAGAAGACATTGTCTTATTGTGCTGATCGGTGGAGGAAGTTTAAGACCTTTCTAGCTAACACCTATATTTTTCTGAGGTTCTGCACGAAGAACAGACCTTGGGATAAGTACCCATATATTGATGAACAAACTTGGCAACAATTTGTTCGGTGCGGACCACTCCGAAGCTCGGTGAGTTTATATTTAGTTTAGTTTTCCTTTTTGTGTGCTTATTAACTTTGTGCGGATATTTGAATGTTATTGTGTTCATCTAATCCTTTTAGTTAAATGGTTTGGTTTGTGAATAGAAGTATACATTTCATGCCTTTGTCAATGCAAGTCGATATGTAGACCACGATAAAGAAATTAAGTAAATTAAGGAAATAATGATGGCATAAGAGTCAAGTCTCAATTATATAGTCTTAGTTCTGTTATAGTAGGCAGTTGTTAGATGTTGGTGTTATGATGTTAGTATGTTAACTGTGTAATGGTTTCTGTTATGAGTCAAGCCTCTAACTATATGTAAGAGGTTAGTCTAATATGTGTGGGAACCAGTTATGATGAATTAATTAATTGACTAAGTTGGCAACATTTCTGCAACTCCCTTTCCTCTGATTATCCCAATTTCTTCTACAATTCTACATCTTTCTTAAATAAAATGTTGAAACTTGATGAAGTGAATTTGACTAATGTTTGACCTTCATATGAAGCGAAGTGTTCTAATTTACGTTAGACATCAATGGCCGGAATTCATAAGTAATAGTTTTTTTCATTTCGATTCACGAGATAAGAAGGGCAAAAGCACGGGAGCTAGGGAGAAAGAATGATTTCCCGCATAGGGCTTCTCGCGGGATATGAAATGGACGAAAAGAATTGATGGCGGCCAAGCGGAAGAGATTGCAAGATGAAGCTGAATCCAATCCTTCACCATAGTTGATCAGCCATCTCCTATACGTCGCGAGGAGTTGTGGTTGCATATTCGGCAAAAGCCAAGCGGCGCCTACACGAGTGAACAAACTTGTGTAGTTGCTGAAAGAATTGTAAGTATCATTATTGTTATTTTTTAGTTACTAAACATGTTTCATTACTAAGCTTCTCGTTATCTGTATCTTACAGGAAGATCTTAAAAATAAATAAGCAGAGGGATCTTTCGTGTCAGACGGGAGGAATGATGTTCTGACCGTTGCGACTGGAAAACCGGATCACGCGGGGCGTGTAAGGGGGGTTGGAGGACGGGTAGGCCTGAAGGAATACTTTGGTAAATCCAAACACCACAAATAAAGTATGATTGCACAGGAGGAGATGGAGCAGACGGCGGCCAAAATAAATGAGGAAAGCGGGTCAAAGTAGCGGCTCAAGAAGCTTCATTGACTGCAAAGTTGACTGCACAGTTTCAATCCCGGATGAGCAAGATGGAGGAGGAAATGAATCAATTGAAGATGCTTTTGAGCTCTCCTCCAGAGACTAGTGTTCCCGTCACACATTTACCTGCGGTTATGCAGCAGAGCACTAGGGGGAGCTGCATTGTTGGACAGCAGTCAGAGCAACCTCCTCCTCAAGTTCCATCCCCTCGTCAAGCTGCATCCCCTCCTCCTCAAGTTCCATCCCCTACTGCTCATTTGACTGCCAGGCAAAAAATAACTGACTTGGCAAACAATAATTATTTTACTGATAAATCGTGGCCTGTCCAAGAAGTAGTAGGCGTCCCTCATCCTGAAGATGTCTACCTTGACAAAATAGATGTAATGTCCCCGCCGATTCTGGACGGGAGATTAGTAATGCGGTCATTCAACTGTTTATGAAGTAAGTATCTGATTCTATATATGAGTACATAATTTAAATGCATCGTTTAGACACACATACATATATACTAATTCCCTGATCGATGTCATTATTGTAGGTTCTTGCATCAAGAATTGGTTGAACGGGCACAATCAATGATTTTGGATTCTTGTGCCTGTCTATGCAAGTACAACGAGAGAAGGACTTGAGACAAGAATACATGTCAAATAGGGTGTGTGAAGTGATAAGAAAGGTTTACGTGTTTCCATACTTCCCACGGTATATACATATCACAATTCTTGTATGCAATTAACTTAATATAATTCTGCTACATATAATACTGCTGTGAATTTTCAGCCGCCACTGGCAGTTGGTCCTCATGTCCATGGAGGATCATAAAGTTATCTTCTTATGCTCCACTCACAATAACCCAGATACTATAATGACGGAGACCGTCAACAAGTAAGCATGCATGTCATTGAAATTCTCTTGTCGAAATCTCTACTTGTAATGGTTTTCGGTGAATTATTGATAAATTTGTGATTTTGATAATAGTGCCATGATGACCTACCAAGTCGGGGTAAGACAAAAGCGTGGGAAAGAGGCCACTATTAAACCTTCATGGTACACCCCGAGGTTAGCACATATTTTAATTTGGACAACGAAACACTTTGCCTTGAGAACTTGGTCGTAACCTATATATATATATGCTATATATTTCTTGTCACTTATCCTATATTATTTCTTGTTCGTTTTAGACCCATTGAACCAAAAGAATCCAACTTATGTGGCCTGTATGTCATGAAACACATGTATGATGTTATCATCAGGCGAGGAAAGACAAAATTGTTAGCAAAGGTAAATGTATTTGATGTTATTACATATATTATGCCTCAATTCAGTTTCTGGCTTAATGAAATATGCACACAAGTTGATTCAGTTTAGCTGTCTTTGATGTTACAGATGTTTAGAGGTTCTGGTCCCTGTCCTGATAATGAAGTGGAGCACATACGCAATGTGTTTTGTGAATATACTGTATCGCCTTATTAATTCTTAAATGTGGAGGTAAATATATGTTGTAGCAAAAATAATTTTCTGTAAATTTGTTTATTTTTTCGAACAAGTCATTCATTTGTAAATAAACATACAACCGTGTATTTCAAGAATAAATTCGTTTATTCATTCTAGATATTTATGCTTGAAATTTGTGTTACAGGATGTTGTAAATGAGAAAGTCTTTGTTCATAAAAATATGGCGAGACCTTTAGGACCGCATAGTTATTAAACCTACGGTGCTTTAAGTCTTCGTTAATTTAAAAAAAATTTATGGGTATACTTTTAGGACCTAGGACGTAATTATCCGCCTTGGTCTTAAAAATGAGCTAGACTTTTGGGACCGCATCTTTATTATACGGCCGTCCTAAAAGTCTACGTTTATATTAATAAAAAAATTTATGGCTATACTTTTAGGACCAGACGTAACTATTGGTCCGGTCTTAAAAGTCTTCTAAAAATTCGCTAGACTTTTAGGACCTTGTTATTATATTTCGTCCGGTCCTAAAAGTCTACGTTTTATTATTTCAAAAATGTAAAGACTTTTAAGACCATAGTTTTGTTATATATCCGCTCCTAAAATTTAAGTCATAAAAGTATTTTTTTTAAGGACTGTGTATATATTTGTTTCCTCTTAATAGTTTTTGACTCGGTTTTCGGTTTCAACCGAGGTTACGCGTTCTGCTCGGCAACCGAGGGTTTTGACGGTCCAACCTTGACAAAAATAGTCATTTGGTTTGTTTTTTTTTCGAATAAGGTAAACGATCTTTTTTTATTTTTTTGCTTTTTGTATGTTCTTAACTGTATTGTGAGAATTTTTAATGTTGATTTACGCGACGATAATGTTTTGTTTGTTTCCTTTTTTGTCGGAAAAAGAAAGAAGATAATGAAAAGGACATGGCGATCGAATATGGAAACAAAAGATATTTATATTATATATATTTTTTACTGCTATCCGTGAGGAGCAGCGAGCATCGAGAAAAAAAAAACATCTACTCCCCCCATCGTTGTCGGAGGGGAGGGAGTCGTCGGAGAGGTCGGACATGTCGTCATCTGAAGGATGGTACTCAATGTCCTGGGCATCGAGTACCGCCTGCAGCTTTGCGTTGACGGCGTGATAGACCTGAAACAACTGGCCGCACCGTCGGTCTATATGATCGAGGCGGGCCAGGATGTCTTGGATCATCCGGTAGATTGTCGGTTCGGAGGCAACGGAGGAGGAGGACCTCGTGGTGGTGGAGGACCTCGTGGTGGTGGAGCAGCCATTACTGTGGATGTTTCAGAAGTGATGGGGAAGAATGTGATGGAAGTAAAGTAACATCTGGTTTAAATAGAGAACCATGCCCGAACAATTTGAAATGCCGGAAACAATAACGAGGAGACGCATAGTTCCACAGAATACGAGGAGACGCCTAGTTGGGAAGTTTATCTAGAAGTCGAAGCGATTCTGAAATTCATTTGAACAGAGAACCTTTAAGACCGGACATTGTAAAAGATCCGTTCTTAATAAAATTAAATTGATTTTTAGGACCGGAGGAAAGACAAAATGTCGGTCTTAAAAGTAATTGAATTGATTGAAAAATAAATAATAGACTTTTAGGACCGGATATATTTAAAAAGGTCGGTCTTAAATTCAATGGAATTGAAAAAAATTAATTATGAATTTTAGACCCGCATATTTATTAACTCCACATACATCTCTGTCCTTATTAAACTCATCACAATCTCGTAACTCCACACTACGCGGCTCTCGCCCCAACCGCTCAAACCATGGTTAGATACAAGAGAACCGCTCGTAGGGGTACTCTTACTCGTGATGCTCGTGCCTTAGAAGATCGTTATACGGTGCGCCTCCTCCATCAAGAGTGCGTTCTATTGTGACGAGAGGAGTCTCGGGTCGTTGGACCCATTGTTATTTCGGATGATGAAGAGTTCTGTTCCCTCTCCAACAAGTTGCCCCACCCCCTCCGGCCTTCGGACCATGAAGAGGTTCCTGCTTCCCCTCTCCAACAAGTTGGCCCCGCGCCTACCACGACCCCTCTCCTCCTCCTCTCTTGATTTATTGCGGCTGATGCGATTAAGGCAGGAACTTGCTGATATCCGGCGGGAATTTAATGCTTTTCACGCCGATATCGACAAGGATGTTTAGTCGATCAGATTCTTGTTTTTTATAATTTTCTACTTGTTTTTTTTGTGTAAGTGTATATATATTCTCCAGTAATGTATGAAGCATTAAGAACTAAGCTTGGAATTTTCCTTTAATTTTCATCTTTTTAAAAAAAAACAAATGAGGACTTTTAGGACCGGATGTTTAATAAAACTCCGGTCTTCAAATTAAATGAATAATAACATATTAGGACCGTCCATTTGTAAATAAACGGTCTTAATAAAAGTTGCGACCGCCAAGCTTGTGTCTTTTTTTCATATTCTCAATTTTTCCTTTAATTTTTTTCATTGAGTTTCGTTGCGCTCGCCCAAGCTAATCATCTTTTTGTTTAAAAAAAATAATGAGGACTCTTAGGACCGGATATGAATACAACTCCGGTCTTAAAAGTAATTTGCCGGTTTTAAAAATGTAATTATATATTTAGGACCGTCTACTTTATAAATAACCGGTCTTAAATTTGCCGATTTTAAAAATGATAATTATATATTTAGGACTGTCTTCTTTATAAATAACCGGTCTTAATAAAATCCAAAATATACTAAAACACAACACTTTCGCGCGGAATAACAAATTTCCCTCTCAAAACTTCTCTCATCGCGTCGATAGTGATTTCTCGGAGTTACTCTCCGGTTTGTTTGTGTTGCTTCGTCGTGCCTTGCGTTGCTCTCTCGACAATCGCTTTGTTTCCTTAGTTAAACGTCTATCGACCAAGCCGTAAGAGGTGTTTCGGTTAAATAACTTTATGGTTTTTCGGGTTTAACGAAATCGATGAAATGTTCTAGTGGGTTTCTCTGTTGTTAATGAATATTGTATTTTGAAGATTATATTTGTACTTTTGACCTACCCAACTGACCAACAAATGTTTTTAGGTTACACTTGTGCATCGCAACATCAACGTTCGTGGCGGGAGAAGAAAGACTCCGCAAACCGTTTGAATTTATATGCTACGGTGAGTCCACATTTAATTTCACGCGATGCATTTAATTTCCTCGTCATGCTTTAATTTTTCTTCTTGGATTTTTTGTGTTATTTATGACCAAAAGTGTTTCTTCGTTATGCATTTAATGGGCAAGTTTCTTCGTTGAGCATAAATATGAATTTGGTGTTTCCTTATTTTGTATCTCGTGTCATAAATAGGAATTCTAGTATGGATCACGGTTGGATAAATGCGTTACGGACGAGTGTTGAATATCAGAATGGGGTGAGGGAATTTATAGAATTTGATAAACAAAATGCCCATGATGATAGTGGGAAGTTTTATTGCCCTTGTGTAAAATGTTTGAATGAGAGGCGACTAAGTCCTGAAGTTATCTAAACATATTTAATTTGTGAAGGATTTTGTAAGACTTATACAGTATGGGTATGGCATGGTGAAAAAGTACCAAGTGGGTTTCAACATGAGGAAGTGGCATTTGATGATAATAACACGGATATGGATGATCACATAGAGGACATTATTCGTGATGTAGGAGAAGAGGCTATTCATCAATCACATGCATATGGTAATATGTGCGGTGATGCGAGACCCCGCTATACCCTGGTTGTAAAAAATATCAATTGTTGAACGCTGTATTGAAATTGGTAAGCTTGAAGGCACGTCATGGATGAAGCGACAAGAGTTTTTCTGAAATGCTTGAGGCTTTTAAGGACATGCTTCCGGATGATAATGTGTTGCCGCATCGATACTATGATGCTAAGAAAATACTCTGTCCACTAGGAATGGAGTACAAAAAGATCCATGCATGCCCAAATGATTGCGTATTGTATAGAAAAAAGTTTGAAGAGAAGCAGAATTGTCCGATATGTGAAACACCAAGGTACAAGTCAAACAAGGGGCTGCAAAAGTGTTGTGGTATCTTCCAATCATACCAAGGTTCAAGCGGTTGTTTGCGAATGAAAATGATGCGAGAGAATTTGAGGTGGCATGCGGATGAGAGAATTTCGATGGAAAGCTTCGACATCCGGCCGATTCTTCTCAATGGAAGAAAATTGATCATTTATTTCCAAACTTCAGCGAAGAACTTAGGAACCTTAGGCTTGCCCTTAGCACGGATGGCATGAATCCATATGGAAGCCTTAGCAGCATACATAGTTCTGTTGGAAATTATGCCCTAGGGGCAAGTCATTCTCCATTTAGTTATCACTTCATTTGCATGTTTATAGTGATAGCTTATCCCTGGATATATCTTATAGATTATCCTAAATGTCCCTGGTCGGTCATCTACGCGGGAGCGAAGATGAAATAAGACCAGTATGACTTTGATGAGGTATGAAGACACGAATCAAAGTCATGGGCACTTGTAGGGGTACAAGGTGCTGGACCGACCCACCATGAGAAAGCTGCATGGATTAAGTTATAAGCTTTTCTCATGTATAACCGCATCACGACGCCCTATGACCTGAGATCATCATGGATTCCTACATGATGAGTCACTAGTTTTTGACATAGTCAAAAGTCACCTTTGACCGGGTGATGATAAAAGCTTGGATCGGAATCAGTGGTTTTCATGCGGAGGAATGAGAATGGTCAAGATGGAATTTGTCCCTCACATTTATAGAGAGATAATACAGGGCCCCTCGATGAGTGAGTCTAAGAAATGTATGGTCGTACTGTGATGGAAAGGAGTTTCCATTTCACTTATTAGACTACTCGAGAATCGAAAGTAATGGTCAAGAAAAGGAAGTTGACATTATCCATGCCTCATCCTTGACCAAATTATCGCGTGACAAAAGGGACGTGACATGGTTGTACGATAGGTAGTATCGTATCATCGATCCCCATATGAATTGGGTAGTCGCAATGTCTTGCTAGAGGCCGCTTGCGACTTGTGGGCTAATCGATTGGCCCACTGCCAATCTCATGTGGGCTTGCAGGGTCGCACACAAGAATAGCCCAACACGAGCAAAAGTGTCCAGATTCATTGAATCTAGTAAAAGTGTCCAGATTCATTGAATCTAGCAAAAGTGTCCAGATTCATTGAATCTAGCAAAAGTGTCCAGATTCATTGAATCTTAGATACGTCTAAGATTTAATGAATACTGCATTTATCTGGGGTGAATATTATGTATATTAATATTATATATATTAATATAATATAATATAATATAATATATATTATATTATATTATATTAATTAAATTAAATAATATAATAATATTAAATAATGATTATTATATTATTATATAATATTTGTTTTGTATTTAATTTATTTGATAAATTAAATATCTAAAACAAATGGAGATATTGTATCTCATTTAATTTTTCGAATAAAGATATCATATATCTATTTAATTTAAATTGAGATATAGTATCTCGATTTAATTAAATAGATAGATATCATTTCTCGGATTTAATTTATAGAGATAAATTAAATCGAAAGGCTTTTTGATTCGATTAAATAAATATATTAGATAGATTTAATTAATATAATTTTAATCAAAGATTCAAAATTTGAATTTCAGATCTGGCTTTTAATTCGGATTAAATAAATAGATTACATTAGATCTATTAGATAGATTTAATTAATATATTTTTAATCCAGATTTAAAATTCGAATTTCAAAATTAATGAGGATTAATTTTATATAATACGCTGATCGGGTTTAGAAAACCTACGGGACATTCAGTCGGGCGTATTAGAAAGCCGAGAGAAACCCTAGAGCAAATAGAGAGACGCGAGTTTTGAAGGCGCTAGCACACTGCCGCAATTATTGATCGGAGAAGATTCGTGGAATCTGCTCTTATTGATCGGAGAAGGTAGCCCACGTGTTCAAATCAAAAGAAACGCTAAGAATTTCGTATAAGGTATGATTCGAAATCTTTAACCTTGATTTAAATGCAATTGAGTGATTCTTCTTGGGATTCGTAAAATTTTAACTCCGCTGCGTGTACGGATCCCAACAAGTGGTATCAGAGCCAACTCAACAAGCGTTTAAATTGGGTTTTTCTATATGCATGTGATGTATATATGTTTTAACCGAATCTTTGTATGCAAGAATTAGAATCTTGTATGCTTTAAAATACGCGCGTTAGGGTTTAAAACCGAATCGATTTTGGCGTGATTAAACGTTCGATCAATGACTATACACGGTCATTGCACTTCCAGATTGTAATATCGAATTGCAATTCGTATTTGCAATTTGGAATTGCAATTACGAATTGCAATTGCAATTAAAAAAAAAAGTAATGATATATTATATAATTATATAA
The DNA here is from genome assembly GCA_019022615.1 of Acacia melanoxylon. Classification (NCBI taxonomy): domain Eukaryota; kingdom Viridiplantae; phylum Streptophyta; class Magnoliopsida; order Fabales; family Fabaceae; genus Acacia; species Acacia melanoxylon. The sequence continues at coordinate 3,055,966 of JAFJYJ010000045.1, read as the reverse complement.
TATAATTTAAATTGGAGAATTTAATATAATATATGTATTATATAATATAATATAAATTAGAAAATTTTAATCATGAATTAAAATATATTCTAATTTACCTTTCAAAGTGTTGTTTGGGTATGGTGAACAATATGGCTCTAGATTTTACAATTGTTGTAAATTTAAATATGGCACAAAGCCATGTCTCTCTTTCTAAATATTATTGATGTACATTCTCTCCTCATCTCACTCCCCTCGTATGTTGAGGCGAGGTTTCTCCCGATGTATTTTTTTAATATTTAGAGAAGTCCTCTCATTGGCTTGAGAGGACTTTAGGTTAAGTATGAGCCATGTTGTGTCACAATTTTAATTATGTCTTGATTTGATCATTGCATGATTAATTTAGAATTTTATTATGATTAGATTAGATCACTCATAATTAATTTAGATTTTTAATTGTGAATTGATTAGATCACTCATAATTGATTTAGAATTTTAATTAAGATTTGATTAGATCACTTCTAATTAATTTAGAGATTATATGAGATACAATAGTGATTGCATTCATATAAGTAGAATTAATAGGATTAATTAGGATAGAATTAATCTTATATCAATATACCCTCTAAATAAAATCTTAAGTCATAAATGCCATCAATAAATGAATACTTGTCAAAACCTCGATCACCCATTTGTATGTTCCACCAAAGTGGATGCATTTGAGTTATCTTGGTGAGACAAGAGTGAGTAATGGTGATACTCAACATTCATTATTGTCTTGACTTAATGGGATTATCAAAACGGTTTTGGATCTCAAGGCATTAGATGGGATTAAACATGCCAGGTCATATGATGATCGAATCCCATAAAGATCTAAGAGTTACAGTGATGTAATTGGCAAAGGGATTGCCTACCTAAATAACTTGATTTTAAGAGTCCTGCCAAAGCGGACTTAAAATTAAGCCAAATATGGATCTTAGCCCACTAATTATAATGAGGGTTCTTAATTCAGTGGGAGATTATTAATTAAACTTTGCATATCTTTTAGTTGTAGAATCATGTAGACTAGCAATAGTAACAACGCAACACCATCAATGCGATCAGTCCCTGAGAAGGACGAACATGATGAGACAAACTTTCTTGACATGTTTGGGAACTTAAGCGTTGATCCCAAACATAAAAGAAAGGATTATCTCATCGATCAACCCATTCCTGACGAGCCTGCAGCTACTGATCCAAGAGCTCAGACTGATGCTTATATAAAGCATAAGGATGACTCTGTGGATGCAGGATGCCTGATGCATGCCACAATGCTTCCAGACCTCGATAGAGATCTCAAACATGTGGAGGCCTATGAGATGATTGGTCATCCTATGGAAATATTCCAGCAACAGGCAAGGCAAGAGAGGTATGAGACCAAAGAGGCCTTATTCTCCCGCAAGATGGTTGAAGGTGCATCGGTTGGTCCTCATTGTTGAAAATGAAAGGCTACATTGATCACCTTGAGAGGCTTGGATTCCCATGTCCCAGGAGTTAGCTACGGATGTGATCTTAAACTCACTCCCGGGAAGTTATGATAACTTTGTCATGGATTACAACATGAACAACATGGAGGAATCAAATTCTGAACTGCATGGGATGCTTAAAACTGCTGAGCAGAGCCTTAAGCAGAGGCCCGGCACTGTTTTGTCCGTTCAGAGAGGAAGGGGTATGAAACAAAAAGGCCAAGAAGGCTAAACCTCCAAAGGATGTGGTCTGCATCTTCGCAATGAAATTGGTCATTGGAAGAGGAATTGCAAACTTTACCTCGAAGATGCGGAAAGAACAAGAAGGATAGCGAGGCTATCGCTTCGGAGTATCTATGTCATAGATATTCACTTTTCTACTTCCTCAACATCGGTATAAGATACTGCATATGATTCTCACATTTGTATAAATGTGTAGGGTCCCAAGGACAGTAGAAAATTGAATGGACATTTCTATGACATAAACTACCGAAAGGATCAAGTCAAATGATTTAAATCCAACCTACTTATGGCACTGTCGTCTAGGCCATATAAATGAGAAACACATTCAGAAACTCCATAAAGATGGATTTCTTAACTCATTTGATTTTGAATCATTTGATATATGTGAGTCTTGTTTATTGGGAAAGATGACAAAGGCACCTTTTACTAGGCGTAGTGAAAGGGGCCACAGATTTATTGGGCCTCATACATACTGATGTTTGTGGACCAATGAATACATCTGCCAGAGGAGATCATTTGTACTTCATTGTTTTATAGATGATTTCAGTGGGTATGTGTATATCTGTCTGATGAAACATAAAGTCTGAAACTTTTGAAATGTTCAAAAACGTTTCAAAATGAAGTGCAAAACCAGCTTGGCAAAATAATCAAGGCACTTCGATCTGATCGGGGTGATGAATATTTGAGCCAAGAGTTCATTGACCATCTTAGGAGTTATGTGATCGTCTCACAACTTACTCCTCTAGGAACACCTCAATGGTATGGTGTTTCTGAGTGGAGGAATCGAACTCTATTAGATATGGTTCAATCTATGATGAGTCAAACAGATCTTCAACCTTCTTTTGGGGCCATGCCCAAGAAACAACTACGTTAATACTAAATCACGTTAAAGTCAAAGGCGGTTGAAAAGACACCATATGAGATATGGATTCCGAAGAAACCCAATTTGTCATTTCTTAAAATTTGGGGATATGAGGTCTATGTTAAACAACAAGCCTCTGATAAATTATTATCCAGATCCTCAAAATGTCTTTTTGTGGGGTATCCTAAGGAAACTTAAGGATACTATGTCTACAATCCTACCGATCACAAAGTGTTTGTTATTTAGAATGGTCTCTTTCTAGAGAAAGAGTATATCTCTTAAAGAACAGTGGGAGTAAGGTGAACCTTGAAGAAGTTCGAGAGTCACAGGACAATGTAGAATCACAGATGGAAACCGGAGAAGACTCACAACAAGTTGTTGAGCCTACTCAAGTAACACAGGGCCCACGAACGTCCGATAGATCACGGCTACAGCCTCAGAGATATGGATTTCTGATCACTGAAAGTCGTGATGTTTTGCTCATTGAGCAGAATGAGCCAATTACCTATCGAGACGCCGTGGTGGGACCAAACTCTGAAAATTGGCTTGATGCCATGAAGTATGAAATGCAATCCATGAACGACAATAAGGTATCGACCTTAGTCGATCCACCTGAAGGTCTAAAAAAACCATTGGGTACAAGAGGGTTTTCATAGGGAACACTGACATGGATGGAAAAGTAAATATCTTCAAGGCACGACTGGTTGCTAAAAGGATTCACTCAAACTCATGGTGCGGACTATGATGAAACCTTTTCTCCAGTTGCAATGGCCAAATCAATCAAAATCCTTCTTGACATTGCATCATATTATGACTATGAGATATGGCAGATGGACGTCAAAACAGCCTTCCTTAACAGAAAGTTGCTTGAGGATGTGTACATGACACAACCTGAAGTTTTTTTTGCGTCCAGAAGACTCTGGTAAAGTATGTAAGCTTCAAAGATCCTTTTCTCCAGTTGCAATGGCCAAATCAATCAAAATCCTTCTTGACATTGCATCATATTATGACTATGAGATATGGCAGATGGACGTCAAAAACAACCTTCCTTACGAAAGTTGCTTGAGGATGTGTACATGACACAACCTGAAGTTTTTTTTGCGTCCAGAAGACTCTGGTAAAGTATGTAAGCTTCAAAGATCCATTTATGGATTGAAGCAGGCATCTCGGAGTTGGAATCGTTGTTTTGATGAAGTAGTCAAAGAGTTTGGATTCATTCAAAACATCGATAAACCTTGTCTTTACAAGAAAGTTAGTGGGAGCACAATTGTATTTCTAGTGCTTTACGTTGATGACATCCTACTCATTGGGAATGACATTCCTACCTTGCATAGTGTCAAGTCTTGGTTAGGAAAGTCTTTCTCAATGAAAGATTTAGGAGAAGCCTCTTATATCCTAGGGATCAGGATCTATAGAGATAGATCCAAGAGGCTGATAGGCCTAAGTCAGAGCACATACATAGACAAGATACTGCATAGGTTCAGTATGCAGGATTCTAAAAGGGGTAACATACCCATGTCTCATGGCATCCATCTCAGTAAGGATCTATGTCCTAGGACACAAGATCAAAGAGACCGCATGAGTAAGATTCCATATGCCTCCGCCATTGGGTCTATCATATATGCCATGTTATGTACTCGACCAGATGTGTCATTTGCCTTGAGTATGACCGAGATATCAACAAGATCCCGGTGAAGGTCATCACTGGATCTGTCATCAAGAATATCCTTAAGTACTTAAGAAGGACTAAGGACTTATTCTTGGTATATGGTGGCTTGGAGGATGAGCTCTGTGTAACTGGTTACAATGATGTGAGTTTCCAAACTGACCAAGATGATTCAAGATCGCAATCAGGATAAGTATTCATGTTGAATGGTGGTGGGTAAGCTGGAAGTGCTCTAAGCAAAGCACTGTAGCTGATTCTACAACAAAAGCTGAGTATATAGCAGCATTGGATGCAGCTAAGGAGGCCTTTTGGATTGGAGAGTTCATTAAAGAACTAGGAGTGGTTCCTACAATCTCAAATCCAATAGACTTATTCTCGTGACAATAGCAGCGCTATTGCGCGACTAAGGAGCCTAGGTCACATCAAAGGACCAAGCACATACTCAAGCGATTTCATCCTATCGTAGAAATCAATGATAGAGGTGATGTAAAAGTATGCAAAGTACAAGGAGAAGGGGAAAGCGGTGATGTTGATCCTGTTACTAAGCCGCTTGCACAAGCAAAACATGAGCGTCATGTTAGGGCAATGGGAATTAGGGTAATTAATGATTGCGCCTAGTACAAGTGGGAGTCTGTTGGAAATTATGCCCTAGGGGCAAGTCATTCTCCATTTAGTTATCACTTCATTTCCATGTTTATAGTGATAGCTGATCCCTGGATATATCTTATAGATTATCCTAAATGTCCCCGGTCGGTCATCTACGCGGAGCGAAGATGAAATAAGACCGCATGACTTTGATGAGGTATGGAGATACAAATCAAAGTCATGGGCACTTGTAGGGGTACAAGGTGCTGGACCGACCCACTATAAGAAAGCTGCATGGATTAAGTCATAAGCTTTTCTCATGTATAACCGCGTCACGACGCCCTATGACCTGAGATCATCATGGATTCCGACATGATGAGTCACTGGTTTTTGACCTAGTCAAAAGTCACCTTTGACCGGGTGATGATAAAGGCTTGGATCGGAATCAGTGGTTTTCATGCGGAGGAATGGGAATGGTCAAGATGGAATTTGTCCCTCACATTTGTAGAGAGATAATACTGGGCCCCTCGATGAGTGAGTCTAAGAAATGTATGGTCGTACTGTGATGGAAATGAGTTTCCATTTCACTTATTAGACTACTCGAGAATCAAGAAAGTAATGGTCAAGAAAAGGAAGTTGACATTATCCATGCCTCATCCTTGACCAAATTATCGCGTGACAAAAGGGACGTGACATGGTTGTATGATAGGTAGTATCGTATCATCGATCCCCATATGAATTGGGTAGTCGCAATGTCTTGCTAGAGGCCGCTTGCGACTTGTGGGCTAGTACGATGTTTGGCCCACCGCCAATCTCATGTGGGCCTGCAGGGTCGCACACAAGAATAGCCCAACACGAGCAAAAGTGTCCAGATTCATTGAATCTAAGAAAAGTGTCCAGATTCATTAAATCTAGGAAAAGTGTCCAGATTCATTGAATCTTAGATACGTATAAGATTTAATGAATACTGCATTTATCTGGGGTGAATATTATGTATATTAATATTATATATATTAATATAATATAATATATATTATATTATATTAATTCGAAATTAAATAATATAATAATATTAAATAATGATTATTATATTATTATATAATATTTGTTTTGTATTTAATTTATTTGATAAATTAAATATCTAAAACAAAAATGGAGATATTGTATCTCATTTAATTTTCGAATAAAGATATCATATATCTATTTAATTTAAATTGAGATATAGTATCTTAGATTTAATTAAATAGATAGATATCATTCCTCGGATTTAATTTATAGAGATAAATTAAATCGAAAGGCTTTTTGATTCGGATTAAATAAATATATTAGATTAGATCTATTAGATAGATTTAATTAATATAATTTTAATCAAAGATTCAAAATTTGAATTTCGAATCTGGCTTTTAATTCGGATTAAATAAATAGATTACATTAGATCTATTAGATAGATTTAATTAATATATTTTTAATCCGTTTAAAATTCGAATTTCAAAATTAATGAGGATTAATTTTATATAATACGATCGGGTTTAGAAAACCTACGGACATTCGATCGGGCGTATTAGAAAGCCGAGAGAAACCCTAGAGCAAATAGAGAGACGCGAGTTTTGAAGGCGCTAGCACGCTGCTGCAATCGTGTTCGAAGTTGTTCGTGTGGATACTAGCAGAGGGAGGAGATTCACGGAATTTGCTCCTATTAATCGGAGAAGGTAGCCCACGTGTTCAAATCGAAAGAAACGCTGAGAATTTCGTATAAGGTATGATTCAAAATCTTTAACCTTAATTTAAACGCAATTGAGTGATTCTTCTTGGGATTCGTGAAATTTTAACTCCGCTGTGTGTACGGATCCCAACAAGTTCATGGCCTGTGCTCCTTATTATTTACAACTTATCTCCAATGTTATGCATGAAACGAAAGTACATCATGCATCTATGTTGATTTCGGACCAAAACAACCCATAAATGACATTGATGTTTACCTTCACCCTTGATCGAAGACACCGAAGGAGTTGTGGGAAGAAGGTGTCGATGTTTTTGACTCTTTCAAGAAGGATGTGTTTAAATTGTGAGCCATGATATTTTGTACTATAAACGACTTCCCAGCATATGGGAACTTGTCAGAGTATAGTGTAAAAGGCCATAAAGCATGTCCGATTTGTGAAGAAGGCACACACTACCATCAACTTCAACATGGAAGAAAGACGGTTTATCTTGGACATAGGAGATTTCTTAGACGGGGCCACCCATATCGTCGATTAAAGAAAGCCTTTTTTGGTGGCCAGGAGTGCTCCGGTGGCATTGACTGGGGAGCAAGTTTATGAAAAGGTGAAAAATATCAGTGTCATCTTCGGTAAGACTGCAAGAGTAGAAAAGAAACAAATATATGGAAAAAGATATATGTATTCTTCGATCTTCCATATTGGCGCAATCTTGATGTGAGACACTGTATTGATGTCATGCACGTGGAGAAAAACGTATGTGATAGTATTGTTGGCACGCTTCTCAACATACAAGGTAGTTCCAAGGATGGTGTGAAGACAAGATTGGATTTGCAAGCAATGGGAATACACGAAGACTTACATCCAAGGCCATACGGGAAGAGAACTTATTGTCCCCCGGCTTCTCATACTCTGTCTAAGGATGAGAAACGAAGTTTTTGTGAGTGTTTACATGGCACAAAAGTTCCATCAGGGTATTCTTCAAATTTTAAGAGGCTTGTATCGATGAAGGACTTGAAATTAGTAGGCCAAAAGTCTCATGATTGTCATGTCTTGATGCAACAGCTACTCCCAGTAGCTATTCGAGGCATCGCCGAATATGATCTTCGGGTCGTTTTGACTAGACTTTGTGTCTTCTTCAATGCGGTTTGTAGTAAAGTTTTCGAGATTGAAAAGTTGGATGAATTGGAGAATGAAGGATATCTTATCTTGTGCCACCTTGAGAAGCTTTTTGTTCCTACCTTTTTTGACATCATGGTTCATCTAATTGTTCATCTAGTGAGGGAGATAAAGTTGTGCGGACCTATCCATTTACGGTGGATGTACCCAATTGAAAGATCTATGAAATTCCTAAAAGGGTACGTGAAGAACGCATACCGGCTTTAAGCATCAATTGTTTAGAAATATGTTTCGAAGAAGCCATGGAATTTTGTCAAAATTATTTGGCCAAAGTAAGACATATTGGGCTTCCAAAACGTCGGCATTTGAAGGGGGTAGACGAGGGCTTCGGTAAAGAGTGTGGATCCCGATGAATTGTCACAAGTCCACTTATACATCTTGAATAATGTTGATGAAGTTCAAGCCGGATAGCTGCTCATAAAGAAGTCAGTAAGGAAGGAAAATCATCGAATGACCGAACAAAGGTTGATTAGGGAGCATAACGAACTTTTGCAAACGGTTCAAACAAAAGGTCGAGGGAGAGGAATGTGTTTACGATACAATGAAATGGTTAGCCCGTGGTCCCGAGGTTGATGTCATAAGTTGGAATTCGTATCTGATCAATGGTTATACATTTTACACGAAGTCCCTAGATGATAGAGCACCGTCCAAAACAGGTGGTGTTATGTTAGAGGTTTGAATCTATGCACTTCTCCGATTCGAAAGACAAGAGGCCTTTATTGGTAGTAATGCCATATTATGGGGTTATTGAAGAGATTTGGGAGGTAGACTATGTTAAAATTAGATTTCCCATTTTCAAATGCAAGTGGGTTAATGTCAATAATGGTGTTCGGATCGATCGGCTAGGATTTACATTAGTCGATGTCAACGGTAGAAGTTTTGGTGATGAACCTTTTATTATGGCGACTGTGCGAAACAAGTGTTCTATATCACCGATCAAGAAAATAAAATGGTCTCGTAGCTCTCCAAGGTAAAAGGATCATTGATATTGATGAGAAAAGTCATTCAAATTATGGTCTTCCGAAAGTACTCCTTTTTCAAGGGGTCTACCGAAATATTGAACGAAGAAGATGAAGCGGATAATCAACCCGGCATAAGAAATGATCATCAAGAAGGGATATGGGAGGATATCGCTTTATAAAAGAGTCAATATAATTCATATATAAGGTAATGTTCATATGCAAACTTCTTTGCAAACTTTAAGGTTTTAACTATATATATATATATTATTCCTTCGATCTATGTTCTTAAACATTATTGTCACTGACTATAAAGTTTGTTCTTGTTCTATTTTTGTGGCAGGATCGGATCCTAAGGGGCATGTTATAAAAGAGGACGTTACGTTGTTGGGTGGGAATCAGATGAAGGCATGGTGAATATTCCATTGGGAATGTATTTGTAACTTATTGTATATTATGCATTGTAACTAACTTAGCTTATTCCATTGGGCATGTATGTTGTATTTGTCACAGACTCATGGTGAATATTATTTGTAATTTTTTCCCAATTCAATTTATTCATAATTTGTTCAAAGCTTGTACTTATAGATTCGACTTTTATGTCTTTGGATTGGTTGGTGGATTTGTGAATGAATATATATATATATGATCGGGAAGAACGTAATGTGGATAAAATACGGGAAAATTTAGACCGCTAATAAATAGGCCAACTTTTAAGACCGGAGGATGTGTACATATTTGATATTAAGCGGTCTTAAAAGTTTGTCTTTTAAGACCGGTGTGTTTATAAGTCCGGTCTTAAAATTCAATTTTTAAGACCGGAGAATTTATTGTCCAGTCTTGAAAGTCGGTCTTTTTAAGACCGCGTATAATTAGTCGTCAGTCCTAGAAGCCGATATTTTTCGACCGGCTTTATAATTGTCCGGTCTTATAAATTTGATCTTTTAAGAGCGGCGATATTTTCCCCAGGTCTTAAAAGTTGAGTTTTAGGACCGACCAAAACATATTTCAACCTTATGTAGTACTACTTTTAAGACCTAATGTTTTAAATGTCCGGTGCGGAAGATGTTCTTTAAGACCGGTTTGTAGTCCGGTCTTAAATGTGGACTTTTAATACCGGGCGGAACAAGACCGGTCGTCCGGTCTTACGATGCCTCTTTCGTCCTGGTCTTAAAGCCCTTTTTTGCACTAGTGTATACTCGATATTAACAAAATTAATATTAAGGCTAATTAAATTAATGAAAACAAGGTTTATGAAGCTAATAAGGGATTGGTGGCTCGGGTTGCTCGTTCTTATTATTGAAATTTGCTCTTTGTGAAAGTTCTTGTTTCTATTAATTTTTTTTTTTTACTATATTGAAAACAATTCTGATTTTCTCAACGTAAACGAAAAAAGGAAATTTAACACCTAATCACTAGTTTGACTGAGTCTTTGTGGGATGACCTTGATTTGTCACTTACTATTTTCATGACCCGTACACTTGCTGTGCTTAGTTAAATTTTGGTAGCATCAAGTTTTTAGGCTTTGAAATATAATGGAAGACCAATTTTTTGAGGGTTCTTTAATTACATAGATTGAAAAAAAATTTGCTTTAAGTTTTATTGCGGATTCAATGATAGATGAGTTTAACAATATGAAAACACTTGGAGTAAGAGTCAAGTGAAGTAATCTTAATTTTGTAATAGATTTCTTTCAATTTTTTGTATATTAAGTCTATACTTTATTTCAAGTACTTTTATTTATAATATAGTATTTTTTATCTTTTTTTTTAAAAAAAAAATCATTTCTACTCTAAATTCAAAAAATAAATTATTCAAATTTAATATTTTATAAAATATTATAATAAAAATAAATAGTTTATAAAATATTAAAGGAAAATTTAATTATTTAATCCTTCTAATTTTATCGAGTTTGTAACTCAATCCTCACAATTTAACACATTACAACTCAGTCCTTCTTATTGATTATAACAAGTACAACACGATGCTCTAAAAACAAAACTCACAGACAAAAAATCAAAGCCACACTAATATGAGTAACCGCCGAATCTTCTCCCAGCACTGCAATAGATGATCCTCTCAGTTTGTAGATTAGCACAGTGGGTGATGATCATACTCTCCCAGTAGGTGAACCAAAGATTGACTTATTAAAGCGAGAGTCATGTTGAGAGGGAAATGGTATCAAATAAAGGATGTGGAGGTAGTATTCCAAAACCAGAATTTACGAGGTGATCGTTGAGAGTCATGCGATTACAAGTTGGGTTTGATGTTCGTTTTAGTTTTTGGTGATTCATGGGCCCAATTAGACCCAAAGTATAATGGGTTCGAGAGAATACACAGAAGATCAGATGAATGGTGTGCTTTAGGCTTGCTTTACCATCAGACCATCATCGTCTCTAATATTATATATATTACTACTATTTAATTATCAAATATATTTCGATGTTCAATTTTATCCTTTAAATTACCTGTATGAAAATAATAAAGTGACAAAGTAGTCGCACGTGGACGGACATGGTATATTCCCTTCCCAACTATGCCGCCTAATTTGTTGCTCACACTTAGGTGTGCATGGTAATGCTCCCAGAATGAGTTTTTTTTTTAAATATATATATATATATTCTGTTCCCAGGAACAAAAATGTATAGGAATTGTGTTTGGTAAATCCGGTTTTTTTTTTGTTCCCGGGATGAACCAGTTTTTTGTTTTTGTGTTGGAAAAAAAAAAGAAGCAGAAAAATTCTGCTTCTTTTCAAAATCTTTTTTTTTTCTGAACAACCTCTTTTTCGCTCGGTACGTCCAAGACTTGGTTTAGTTCCGATCTCTGTCTCTGATTTTTGCTCGACCTCACGTTCTCTTTGCCCTTATCCCTGTCTATGGCCGACGGTGAGAATCAAGGTGTTCTCTCTGATTGACTTTCTGCAACGGCGCGTCACGTTTAAAGAGGGGAGAGATCGACGCCTGCCTTCAGTGATTTGGGTCAAGTTCTTTAGTTCGACGAGATTTCGAGAAGGGTCCGACGGCAAATTGAAGAAGGTTCACCGGAATTTAATCTGTTCTTTAGTGATTTTAAAATGCAAGAATTGAGTCCCTAATTATTTTTTCATTTGCCTTTGTATATATATGTAGTAGATCTGAATCACAGTTTAGAGATTATATCTAATTTGTTTAAACAATTTGATCTAATTTATTTTTCCAACTTTCTTCAAACACCGTAAAATCTTTGATATTGTAAATCTTTTGTGTTAGAGTTGAAGAGTTGTGTTATCAGTCTTTCACGTGCTATTAAATATCCCTAGATCCAAAAAAAACAATCGAGGTGATGTCCTTCAATGAGTATTACGTGGCTTTAGTGAGTTTCAAGTGAAATTAAATATCCCCAGATCAAAAGTCTGAGTTCTAAATAGAACTAATCAGTCTTTCATCTATTGCCGTTTGTGCGAGCGGTGGAGATGAGATTGATGAGTCACTTATGAGTTCTAAATAGAACTAATCAGTTGTTTTGTAAGAGAAGATAAAAGTATAAGGATTAGGTTAGAACAAGTTAAAGTATGAGGATTGAGTTACAACTAAATGAAACTAAAAGGATCAAATAATTAATTTTTCCAATATTAAATTTTAACGATCCACTTTCTTCCTAAGGAGTAGATATGAGATTATACAATAAAAGAGAAAAAGGAGAAAAGGAGAGGATCCAAAGCAAACATGGGAAGGTGAAAAATAACTTTTTGATAAAAAGGGGAAACATTGGAATAGAAATTTAAAAAAGCACAGAGATATTATACAATTTTTAATTGTTTTTTTCTTTTTTTAAAAAAAAAAATGTGTGTGTTACGAGAATTAATAAATTAGAGATTTTACCAAAAATCTTTTTAGTATCGTGTAAGACTTTGTAAATTTTAGTGTTGGATTTACTCTACTGTTATTTCCTTGTCTTGGAATGGGAATGCAGCTTATCCTATGCACTTTTATCGTTATATGTATACTAAAAAGGATGATAACTAGGTGGTTACTGCTTATTATTACTATACCTCCGATCCTAATTATAGGACATATTTAACCGATTCTGGAGGGATTAAAGATAAATGTTAAATTAGTTAATTTTACTCATTTTCTTAAAATGCCCATATATAAATTTTACACTTCAATTACATTGTTAGTTCCATTTAATCCCTCATTCATATCAATAGAGGTATTTTAAGAAGAAATTGATAAAAATCATAATGTTGTCCTATAATTAAGACTGAAACAAACTTCCAAATGTTATCTTATAATTAGGACCGGAGGGAGTATTATATATGTGTGTGTGTATCTAGCCAGCTTAAAGTGCTTAGTGCACTTGATGTTGTCTATATGTGTGTGTATCTAGCCAGCTTAAAGTGCTTAGTGCGCTTGATGTCGCCTATATTTGTGTGTATCTAGCCAGCTTAAAGTGCTTAGTGCGCTTGATGTTGCCTATATATGTGTGTTTGTATATATATGTATTTCCTATAACGAAAGCGCTAATCATATTCCTGGTCTGAAATTTGAACATTAGTTTAGCTATGTCTAGCCAGCTTAAAGTGCTTAGTGCACTTGATGTTGCCGAGACACAATGGTACCACTTCACAGCCATCCTAATTGCTGGCATGGGCATCTTCACTGACGCCTATGATTTCTTCAGTTTAGCAAACATCACCAGGTTGCTTGGACGCATCTACTACACCCGCGAGGGTTCACCGAAGCCCGGAACCCTACCTCCCGGTGTCAATTCTGCTGTCAACGGCGTTGCCTTAATTGGTGCCTTAATAGGTCAGCTTTTCTTTGGATGGCTGGGTGACAAAATTGGCAGAAAAAAGGTATATGGTGTAACCCTTATTCTCATGGTTGTCTCCTCTCTCGCCTCCGCTCTCTCTTTCGGTAAATCCGCAAAAGGCGTCATGACCACTCTTTGCTTCTTCCGCTTCTGGCTTGGATTCGGCATAGGAGGCGACTACCCTCTCTCTGCCACCATCATGTCGGAATATGCCAACAAAAGGACTCGTGGTGCTTTCATGGCGGCTGTTTTCGCAATGCAAGGCTTCGGGATTCTGCTCAGCAGCCTTGTTTCCCTTATTGTCGCGGCCGCGTTTGATCATTCCTACAAAGCTCCTGCTTATAAGGACAACGCTGCAGCTTCTCTTGTACCTCAAGCTGACTATGTATGGCGAATCATTCTAATGTTCGGTGCTCTGCCAGCAGCTCTCACTTACTATTGGCGTATGAAAATGCCGGAGACGGCTCGTTATACGGCTCTCAATGCAAAGAACGCAAAGCAAGCCGCAGAAGATATGGCTAAAGTACTGCAAGTCGATATTGAAGCTGAACCAGAAAAGGTAGAGAAAATGACTCAGAGGAAGGACAAATACGGGTTGCTCAGTCGGGAATTTGCTCTCAGGCATGGTCTTCACTTGTTAGGGACCACCACCACTTGGTTTCTATCGGATATCGCGTATTACAGTAATCATCTTTTTCAGAAAGATATATACACTGAAGTTAGGTGGCTTCCTCAACCAGAAGAAATGAATGCAATCTATGAGGTATATATATAACCAAAAGTTAGTTATAGCATATTGAATAAATCCGGATTATTGAGGAAGTATACATATATAGATTAAAAAGACTCAGATTAATATCCAAATATTTTTTAGTAATGATAAACTATAAATTTATTTATACATTTCTTTTCAACACTCACAAAATCTCCCAGGTTTTTAATTCATATTGAATTGAATTACTGAGGTTGAGTGTTGTTAGTAGATAAAATCATGTTAGTAGGTCACAGACACTACTGTTGAAGTTCAAATATGAGGGAAAAGAAGTCCCATATGCATTGAATAAACTTCTATCAAAAATGGATTTAAGGTTTAGAGTTAAGTTATGGCTTTAATTTTAGTGTCTATGTTTTCTTAAAGCCTTTTGTACTTCATGAAGAGTGAAGACTTATTTTGATTCAGCACATAATAGGTTTACAGGGTTGCGGGAGCAACAACGCTTATAACATTCTGCGGTACACCTGGTTATTGGTTTAATGTGGCTTTTATAGAATATCTCGGTCGCTTCTTCATCCAACTCATGGGCTTCTTCTTCACGACTGTCTTCATGTTTGCGCTTGCAATCCCATACACTCACTGGACTAAGGAAGAAAACCAAAAGGGGTTTCTTACACTGTATTCACTCTTCTTCTTCTTCGCCAACTTCGGTCATTCTACAACTTTCATTTTCCCAGCAGAGATTTTCCCAGCAAGGTTGAGGTCCACTTGCCATGGGATATCTGGAGCAGCAGGAAAAGCTGGAGCCACTATCGGTGTGCTCGGGTTTTTGTTTGTGGCACAGAGCAAGGACTCCAGTGAGAGAGATTCAGGGTATCGAGCTGGCCTTGGGGTGAAAAAAGCGCTTGTTATCCTTGGTGTGATTAATTTTGTTGGAATGCTATTTACGTTCCTCTTGCCGGAGTCGAAAGGTAAATCGTTGGAGGAATTAAGCGGAGAGAACAAAGACGATGGTGAAAGAGGTGATCAGGCTACGTAGAGCCCAATGCATCTTCTTATCATAGGATTTTATTTTATTTTTTGGATTTTTTGGTGCTGATGATCTTTTCGTATTTTCATTAAAGCATACTCCAATCCTAAAAGTAAAAGCTTAGTTAGGATAGTTATTTGTAACAAAATAAAAATATGTTGGTTTTACAAAATAGTGTACAAAAATATATAGTATAAATAGTTTGTATCAAATACTTTTTGCAATTAGAAACAATTTGTCTATATATAGCTGTACAATTTGGAATGGATGACCATCCAAATTACGGCTACCTTTTAATTCTTTGCACCAAAAAAAAAAATTAAAAGAAATCACTTATGCTTCAGAAGGGTTTTGTCTTATGCAACATTCCCAATTTCATGTAAATTGATGTATTGGATGAATTAATGAAATACATGAATTTTCATCAAGTTTGTAGTCAATGATATTTATTTTTCTTTCAACATGAATAATTAATTAAAGAAGAAGAAAGTAGAATGGTAGTTTAGAAATTTGGTAAATTATCATTTTCACCATGGACAATTTGATATAGAAGATGACAATGGAAGTCAAAACACATGTCATTTTCTCATTTTGCCCTTGAATATTGCGCGTAAAGGGAAGAATTGGATAAAAGAGTATAAAATTCCAAAAATGCCCAAGAAGTTGTCATGAACTTAACCAAGAACTATGGGCTATTGGGCTAAGTAGGAAAGACAATTCTTGAAGCCCAAAAGGAGGCCCAATTCGAAATTAGAAGGATGGAGGGAACCAAAAATTTGCTCCTGCAAAGTGGATTTTTTAGAAGCTATTTTTGAAAATAAAGAATTTATGACAATATCTAGCCTATATCATCCTCTTAATTAAATGCAAAGGACATTGGATTTGATTTGTAAATGACATATAATCTTTTTCCCCTCTTAAATTTTGAAATATGGCAAAGAAAGAGAAGGAAAGGGGGAAAAATCTATCATATCATTCAAGTCCACCATAAATGAAGCATGTAAGAGCATTGGAAAATGGAACAAAAAAAAAAATTATCTCACCAAATCCCTCCTCATTTTCGGTTTTGAAGAGGAAGAAAGAAGAAGGGGGAAAAAGATGACAAGATATCACAAGTACACCTAACTACCTAGAAGAATTTTTTCAAAGAGGACATGATTTTTCTTCAAGAAAAGGAAGATTGTAAATAGCATTTAAGGAGGATTGGACAATGCAATTAAGTGAAATGAAAACATTTTATTTTCCCCAAAATTCCCTCTAAATTTTGGCCAAGAGTGAAAATAAGGAGAAAAGAGGAATTCTCAAGAAAACTCTAAAAATGTGAAGAGAAAATAAGGGGTATAAGGGTAATTCACCAAAACACAAGGGTGAAGCATTTTAAAAAGGCCATCTCCCCCTCATTTTGGTTACCTATTTCGGCTAGAAGGAGAGAAGAGAGAGCTCAAGGAGGTTCCATACAATAGAACATAGGAGAGATCAAGTAAGAAGAAAAGGTTGAAGTTATGGTAAACTTTATGGCTTTGGAGCATTAATCTACTCTTTTTTACCCTTTCTAAAGTAGTGTAGTTGTAACATCCCCAATTTTCATGTGAATCAATTAGTGGAATATATGAATTTTTCACCAAGTAGTGGTCAATGGTATATTGTTTTTCTGACAAGATAAATTAATTATTGGGAAAATAATGTAGAATTATTTAAAAGGAGCACTAGTACAAAAAATGCTTTGAAGACCGGATGAAAAACACCCCGTAAGAGCGGATCTGAGACCGATCTTGATACAGGCGGTATTAAAAGTCTGTACATGTGAAAACAGATCCGGTCTTAAAAGTTCCATTTCATCCACACACAAAAAAACGAATCTCGATTCACCCTGTTTTGGGGTTCCACCGACACCCACCTCCTAGCACAGGAAATCTAACAATCGAAGTCGAACCTAGAAATTAGTTGGTTATTTTCGATGTGTTTGCCGAAGATGCTAGCTCGAAACTGAAGAAGTTCATGAAAATTGTGTTTACCAAACTCCAACATGGTAACGCTGAAGGTGAAGAGGTTGGTGGGATTATGGGCATGGTGGGTAGTTTTGCCCAAGAATTTCTCAAACAAAAACTGAATGAAAATGAGGAGGGATATGCGAAACCTGCCTCGAAGACGCATGTAGAGAGCAAGCATGAGGTGTATGCTGGATCGGCTTGAAACCCAAGAATATCATCTTTGATTGATCAGAAGATAATTTTACCTCAGAGTATTCACTGGCAGAAAGTGTGGTGAATTAATAAGTCAACAAAATTTTTATCTAACGCTAGATCAAAATCAAAATAAGAATCAATACAAAATAAAAGAAAAATCTGTAATGAATTCATCCAAGCAAAATTTTGTCTTCAGCAGCGACGACATATATAACAATCTCACCTATTTCCTCAACTCTAACTCTGCGCAAAACGAAAGTGTTGCAATCTGAAAACAAGAAAAAATAAGCAATAGATGAACCAGAAAAGGTGGGACTTACCGGAGCACGGTGAACTTGGAAACAAGGTTTGAAGAGAGGAAGGGAATATGAGGGAAGTGAAGCAGCAGAACCACGCCATGAGAATCGAAATGTGTGGAAAATCGAGAGAGATGATTTAAAACTCACCATCTACAAATTACAAGAGAAGAGAGAGAGAGGTTCAGAGGGAGCGAAATTCAATTTTCGGCGCGGGAAAATATAAGATTCATCTTTTAGACTTTTTAGACCGGACTTTTTAAATATCCGGTCTTAAAAGTA
Organism: Acacia melanoxylon; assembly: GCA_019022615.1. Classification (NCBI taxonomy): domain Eukaryota; kingdom Viridiplantae; phylum Streptophyta; class Magnoliopsida; order Fabales; family Fabaceae; genus Acacia; species Acacia melanoxylon. The sequence goes on along the minus strand of JAFJYJ010000045.1, from coordinate 3,037,967 downwards.
GATTTTCTAGACTGGATTTTTTAAACATCCGGTCTTAAAAGTAAGAGTTTTGCTTTTAAGACCTCATATTTTAAAAGTCCGATCTTAAAAATTCTTTATATATTTACAAAACAGCCACCGGTCACTTTTAAGACCTCATATTTTACAAGTCCTATCTTAAAAATTATTTATCTATTTACTGAACTGCCACCGTCACTTTTAAGACCTCATATTTTACAAGTCCTGTTAAAAATTATTTATATTTACAAAACTGTCACCGGTCATACTTTTAAGATCGAAGCCTCAATGCTTCGATCTAAATGAGGCGGTCTTAAAGCTCTTTTTTGTACTAGTGGAGGTTAAGAAATTTGGTTATAAATAAACTGAGATGGTAATGACAAAGAAGGTAAAAATATATTTTTCCTCATTATTTCCGTAATTTTCGTCCAATAAAAGGAGGGCAAAATTCTGATGGGAAAAATAGTGGAGTTTTAATATAAGAGCACGTTTGAATCCTCTTATTTTTAAATTAAAAATACTTTTAAGCTAAAGCTAAAAAAAGAGCTTTTAAAAAAAAAAAGCTAAAAGTTGTTTGGTGATTATATAAATTTTTTAGCTTAAAAGTTACTTAAAATTTGAAATTAAAAATAAGCTGTTTGACAAAATTTTTGTCATAAGCACTTTTTCTAATAAAAATTATCATAAAATGTATATTATAATAGGGCGGCGGCGGTGATGAGGGTGGCGGCAACGGTGGTGGTGGTGGTGGCGGCGGCGGCGACGACAATAGTGTTCGATCGAGAGATTACGGGTTCTTTTTTTTTTTTTAAGGAGCTTATTTTTAAGCTCTTTTTTCTTCATTATAAAATAAGCTCTTATAATTATAAGAGCTTATGTAAAATTCTGTTTGGCCTAGCTTATACTTATAAGTAGAAGATAAGCTAAAAATAAGCTAGGCCAAACAGGCACTAAGTCTAATTTGCCTTAGAAAGGTGGACATTGGATGAGACTGTTGAGGGCACAATCAAAAATAACCAAGGATTGCGTATAGACAATCCTAGGATCGTTATCTCTCTCAAGGAGCCTTTTATTGAATCCTAAGTAATCTAAATGTCATGCAAATGCAATAAAACATGGGAAAATGGTTTATGTATTTTCAAACTAATAAATTAAAAAATAATGCAATTTAATTAAATGCTAAACTATTATTGTTGGTATTTTCTTTATAAAATGGTGAATGAGTGAATGGAATGGACGAAGTGAAAATATGAATGATGAACGTTCTTGGTAATGAATAAATGACTATCCTTGCTCATAAAAGATTATGGGAGTTAAAATTCATCAAGTCTTAAGATAAACCTCAAAATAACACTTGAGTCCAATATTCTCAATTAATAACACTCCTACAAACATAGCTAACCACTACCTCTTAAGAAATTGTTAAAAACCACTTGATATGCAATTAAAATTGGAATAATGCAACATGAGTCTTTTTGAAATTAAGTACATAACAATCTCTCAAAGGGCACAAAGCAACCACATTAACTAGACAATAACACGCTAATTAATATAATCTCATTGCAACCACAAGAAAATAAAAGACATATTTTTCACACTACAAAATCCAATCTCAACTACAATTATCAAACTAACAGAGACAATAAACATTAATCTCAGTTCCAGAATTTATACACAATAATTCATAAAACTAGGCAACTTAAATATATAAACCTAGACTAATAGAATGAACAAATTAACTCCCCTTTGAAGCACTGAACTCAAGTCAATCTCCATTCTCCACCACCAAATAGCAAAGGAATTAGCTACCTCCTTTCTGTCATCACAACTTTACCAACCATTTTGAAAATTCCAGCCAACAATCAAGAAGACAAATCAACAATGAACAGTGAGAGATTGGTGGTTGATAATGACATCGAAAGGAAAAACAAACATGCCACGACCATTGAGGAATGAAATAGCTTGCCAGAAAGCTAGAGAAAGTCGCAGGGATCTGGAATGGAATAATGGAAAGAAGCTATCTGGTGTGGTTTGGATGATGATCTTTGTTGGAATTTATGATAAAATCCCATGGGTTATGAATAAGAAGAAGGTTGGAAAAGAATAGGGAAAAATGAAGAAGGAATGTGTGTGGATAGAAGTCCCACATTGGTTAGGTGGAGGAAAGTTTGAGAGTATATAAGCCTCAACATTGCTCCTACTAATTGGGCCCTTGGGCCAACCCACTTTTGTGGAGAGGTGAGGACTTAGGTGACCCTTGGTCCACCACACACACGCGCGCCGCCGCCCGCCCGCCCGGTCTGGTCTACAAGTGTGAAATAAAAAAATATTTTATTATTAAATTATTTTTTGAATAAAATTTTTTTAATATTAAATTATATTTTGAATTTCCGAACGTTGAATAATTCCGTTGTGCTTCTCTCGAGATATTCCAACCAGCAAATGCGCATTGCTATCCGTTCGGATCGTTCGCTTCGTTACGGTGCGTACGTTCATGCGACGCACTTTGTTCGCTTTACCTGCAAGAGACGCGAGTCGCCTCTGTTCGTTCCGTTCTGGTGCGTCTATTTGCACAACGCACCAGTTCGCAGCAACAGACGAGTCCATCTGATCAAAGTTTTTTCAAAGTCTATAAATAGGGCGCCCTAGTCACAAAATAAAATCCGATTTTTCTATATACACTCATACTGCATATATAAAACATTTTGTGCGTTAAAGCGGACTCGTTGGATTTGCTTGGGCTTCGTATTGACAGAGCCATCTTTACGGGAGACGAATAATCCGCTCTATCACCGGGAGGCAATTGCTCAAAAACCTTCGGCATCCGTATTGAGGGAGCAATATTGTCTTAAGGACACAACAAAAGTTAGGCCCGGATTTCTGCATTATTCATACCATATTCGGCAGTCTTGTGAGTTCGTTTATAGCTTTTTCATATTATACAGACTTGTTGTATGTTCTCTGTATGTGTTATTTATTTAATACAGATTCTTGTTATACTATTTTGTTTACTATATATTCAATTTCTACCTACTCAATACATTGGAAACAACAATCTTAAAACAATATTGTGATTGAAATCAATTTATATCAAGTTATATCTTTGCTGATTTCATATGTTGGTAGTAATATTAAATTGGAATCTGAAGAACCGGCTAAACCCAAGAGGGGAGGTGAATTGGGTGAAGATTAAAAACTTGAAACTTTGAAAATCTTTTCAAGTCTTCTAAATCAACAGTTTGATATTCAAATAAACATATACTGAAAATATAAGAGATAAGGGAAGAGAATATGCAAACTGTGATTTATATTTGTTCGGCCCTTCCTTGACCTACGTCCAGTCCCCAAACTCCACTTGATATTTTCAATCCATTATCCTCTTGTTTAATCCGGGCACAAGAGAAGCCTTTACAATCCGATTACACGCTCTGTACTCGAAGTAATCATCTCACTAGGATTCACTCCCCCTTACAAGCTGTAATCTATACACCCACTTGATTACACACTTCAAACTCGTAGAAATCCTCTCACTAGGATTCACTCTCCCTTATAAGCTGTAATCAATACAATGGGTCTCCCACTCAAGATCACCCAATCTTGAGTAACTCTCGAATAGAATGTTTACAGATTAATCTTCTCTCTTAGAAGTGAATGTATAAACACTGAAGTACATCATCGATCATCTCACTCTCTACTGTAAACTATATAAATATTGAGAAACAGAGTGTATGAGATAAATGTTGGATTCAGAATATCAGCATTTCGACAGTGCAAGCTTATCGTTCTGTTTGTCCATTTTGAATCCTTCTCCTTTTATAGTTAATGAAGAGCATTCGACCGTTGAGCAATTCTTCCCGTTTAGGATACGATAGTTGAATGTCCGTTGGAAGTAGCCGTTGAGTCACTTCGAAAATGTCCGTTAGAGTTGAAGCGAAGTGTCTGTAAATCACCGTCATTATATTCTTTAATTCCTTTGTTCAGTGATTATTACTGTTGGAGAAGCAGGCAGAAGGAATGAAATAATCTTGCCCAAAATGTATTTCGGATATTCAGAGCTATGACAGTTGGTTTAGTGCCTCGAAGTGGTAATTGCATTAAATGCTCGACACACAAATTGCTTTATGCAAATTAGTTGTTAATCCATGATAAAATCATCGAAACTCATTAGCAAACTGATTAAAAGCAATTAGCAATAGTAATGAGTAATGATATGTAGAAATGAAATCACACACGATGATTTAAGATTTACGAAGACGAAGATTTGAAAAACCAGAGATGATCATGCTCGAGCATTCTTGTTTGTATGCTCGAGCAACCAAGGTGTAAATACGTTGTAAATAGAGATCATTGTCTTATGCTCTGGCAACAAGGAACTACTGCTCAAGCACCCTGCTTGAGCACTCCAGTGAGCTTGCTCGGGCAACCATTGAGAAGATACATTGTAGATGTGATGAACGTCTCATGCTCGAGCAACCAACTAGGCTTGCTCGGGCAAGCTTCTCTTGGTGAAGATTTAGAAAACTCCTTCTTTCGCTGATGCTCGAGCAAGACATGATCCTTGCTCGGGCAAGAGAACATGAACAGAGGCAAGGATTTGTGAATTCAGTGATGCTGCTCGAGCAAGCTTTTTCATCTGCTCGAGCAAGCTTTTTCATCTCTGCTCAAGCATGACTCTTCATCTTAGTGAATTTGTTGATTGTCACATTGATGCTCGAGCATGCCACATTCTCTGCTCGAGCATGGCTCTCCATCTTGCATTTCTTCGTTTTAAGTCCGATGATGCTCGGGCATCATAAATGGTCTGCTCTAGCATGGTGCTCGGGCAAGACTTCTTCTATGCTCGGGCAAGACTCTTCAAACTTCACAATTTCCTAGATTGCTTGATGATGCTCGGGCATGGCCAATTGTCTGCTCAAGCAAGCTTTCTACCTTCGTCTGAGTCGAGGCACAATGCATATGAACTTAAGGCAAAAGCTCTTCTTAATTTGCTCTCTGCATCTTCTTGACTCGAGGCAATAATTCAATTCAACATGAATTGTTCTCTAGTTTTCAAAATGCAAGCATATCATCAAGGGTTAATTTCCAATGAATCTAGCGTCCTTGATATAACTCCAAATTTGGCAAACCACTTATCCCTATATAGGTCTTTGAGTCTTCTTTCCAATGCAAGAAGAATCAGCTCCAAACTAGTTGTAGTTCGTCCATTAACATTAGATGAATGGAGGTTGTTCTTGATCATTGTTTTCTGCAGCATCCTGAACTGATCGTCAACTTTAAAACATCATATCTCCTTCCATTGATCTTCGTTTTGAGTGGTTCAAATTTTCGTTGAACGCATTTTGAGTCTAGTTTCCAATGGCACCAGTTTCAAATCATTTGAATTTTTTGTTTGTGAGATACACTCAAACCGAAGCTGGGTCCTGATTGTGACGGTGATTTTTGTGGCAACTTGAAGAACTCATATCTCCTTGGTATGAACTCCTTTTGACTTGAATTCTATATCACAATGACGCATTGGGAGTCTAGTTTCATATGCCACTCGTTTCACGCCAATTCGATTTCTGGTTTGGGAGATATTGTCAAATTACCGGAGGTCGCCTAAAACAGAGCTGAACAGAGTATGCTGAAAATCGTTGTTGCTCGAGCATGTCATTTGCTTCTGCCCAAGCAAGGCATTTTTTCATGCTCGAGCAAGGACTTTTTCATGCTCGAGCAAGGCACTGTTCATGTGAGAAAAAAGTTGAAATTACATTAATGTCCTCTAACAAACAAGTATTCATTCGGAAGCTTGAACTTGCTTGTTTTAACTCCGAATTAAGCTGTTCCAACTTCTATTTGATCACAGAAACTTGAATATTGATATTCTCATATTATTTAACAATTTCTTATTTCTTCAAACTCCATTCTTGATCATTCTTCACTATATTAAACTTCACATCTACATTAAGTATAAGAATTAGTCAAAGTAGAAGATAAATGTAGTATGCAAGCTTTTTGCTCTGGATAATGACATCTATATAAGACATCATCAAAACTAATAATAACCAACAGAATCAACTTAGGTTAATTTATATTAATAAAGTTGATTTATGTGTTGGTAGAAATTTTGGTTTGAATCTGTTAGTTTTAAATTTTGGATTCTTGACTTTGACAAGTTAGAGTTTCTAATATTATGATTTGTATGGGTATATATATGTCTGTTTGTTTCTGATATAGATATGTATTAAAGTTTTGCTTTTACTAGTCGCTTTATGCCTCTGTTAGATATAGCGATTACTTGAAAAATTGAAACTTTATTAATCGATGAGACTAGAAGTCATATAATATAGAAAAGATCTCAGAATTCGATGTATATCTATTTTGATCTATGCGTTAGATTTTTGGATATTACATCAATGAGATATATTTTCTTTCTAGAATGATAAAATAATATATTTGATGGATAAAGATTGGGCCACCAGTAAACCAATTTAAAAGGGCACAAAATTGGCTTCATGGATAAAAATCTTGAAATAAAGTAGAGATTGATAATGGAACAAGTGAAACCATTGTCGCTCTCCGTAGGCCGAGAATCGGTGTGATCAGTTGGAAGTTAGGGATTGACACAAAAGATACGTCGTTTGTGTTAAGCGCTAAAAGGACAAGTCATTTTATTTAAACGATGAGTTTCACATAATCCTAGCCTTTTAATTCTTTATTGTACCGACCTATCAGTATGGATGTGTCATAGAAATCAATATGTTGTTTAATTATTCTAACTACTTTTTACTTGCACGTTGAATTTACATCCTTTAAAAAATTTGATTATCTTTAGTTAATAAATATATTAGTTTTGATTGATAAGGTAGTTAATAAATCTCCTACTATATCTCCCTAGTTTAATGAGGATTTGATTAATATTAAATTCATAAAGTGAAGATAATATGTCGTTATTTCATTAGGAGATTTTTTTTAGTTTTATTAGATATTGTACGGATATGATTTAATTTTATGCTTCTAGTTGCGAAATTAAATATATTTAATAATTACATGATGAGATTTATTAAAAGTCCTAAATTTTAGGATGTTATATATTTAAAAAAAAAATCTGATTTAATTAATTAGAATGGAAGGGAATTTAGTCCCGTTTAAGGATTTATTATCAATTGAAATATTAATTTGTTTGATAATTTATAATCTCCTATAATCTCTCCTAAAATATTGTGAAGCTTTTTGAATTAATAATGGCTAAATAAAAATGGTGATATCTGTGAATATCTTAGCCATTATTTAATTTATTAAGAAGGATTTATTATTTTCTTTTGAAAGTAAATGTGGTGAAATTATTAAATATTTGTGGTGGTATGAAAATTTAATCATTTATCTAGTGTAGAGATAAATGTGCTTTAATTTTCTTAGTATTATTATTTCTCTTGGTACAAGCATGCATGATATCGTGAAATATCTAAATATAACTGACTTGCACGATATTGGTAGAAATGTGATTATAGTCTTAATTTTATAATTATTTTTGTGGCTATGATTTTGTCTTTGCTTAAATGTTGTGAATAGCATTTAAATAAATGCTAAATATTTAAGTTTTGGAATTAAATATGGTGGATTTATTAGTCACCAAAGTGGTCAATTCTTTATGAATTGTTTTAATTCCAAATATTATGATAAGTTAAATATTTAAGTTTTGGAATTAAGTAGTAGCCAAATTTATTATTATTATTTTAATTCCAAATATGCTATGATCTTATGTTTTGTATCGTGGGTGAATTAAAGTTTGTTATTATAAGGTGTTTATGGATCAACTCAAATGTTGATTTTTTGTCTTTATAATTATTGAATATAAATGTTGGTAGTTTTATTTAAATACCCAAAGATGATAAATATTTCTAGTTGGGCTATGCATCACTACCAAATTATGTGAAATTTTATAGCATCATTATGGTTGAAAATTGCATATTAGAGGAAAAATCAGACATTGAAAGAAATGATGAATGCATTGTTAATTGCATCCCGTTTACCACAAAAATTATGGGGGGAAGCCATATTAACGGCTAACTTCCTAATTAACAAAGTGTCTCATAAAACGATATAATGCATACCATATGAAATATGGAAAGGAAAGAGACCTTCCTTGAAATATCGAAAGTGTGAGGATGCTTGGCAAAGGTTGAGATTCCTAAACCTAAAAGGTTAAGAATTGGACCCAAGACAAGAGATCGTGTGTTTATTGGCTATGCACATAATAGTAGTGCATATCGTTTTCTGGTTTATAAGTCTGAAGTATCAGATATCCATGTGAATACAGTTATTGAGTCAAGGAACGCTACACTCTTTGAGAACATATTTTCGTACAATAAAAGTAATCATAATAACAATACTGTGATATCTCAGGATACTATGACTAATGATAATCTTGAACAGGAGGAACCTAGACGTAGTACTAGGCAAAGGACTTCAACATCCTTTGGTCCCGATTTTATGACTTATCTCTTGGAAAATGAGCCTCGAACATTTGGAGAGGCTATGGGTTCCCACGAAGCGCCATTTACGGAAGACGCTATCAATAGTGAAGTTGAATCCATTATGTCAAACCACACCTGGGAGTTGGTTGACCTTCCTCCTAGCAATAAGCCTCTAGGAACTAAGTGGGTCTTCAAAAAGAAGATGAAAGCAGATGGCACTATTGATAAGTACAAAGCTAGGCTGGTAGTAAAAGGCTATAGACAACGTGAAGGCCTAGACTACTTTGATACCTATTCACTTGTTACAAGAATTACATACATTCAAATGTTGATCGCGTTAGCAGCACTGAATGGTTTGGAGTTACATCAAATGGATGTAAAGACAGCCTTCTTGATGGTGAGTTAGAGGAAGAAATTTACCTAGAACAATCTGAGGAATTTGTTGTCTCAGGACAAGAACAGAAAGTTTGCCTCTTAATAAAGTCTCTTTATGGACTTAAACAAGCCCCAAAACAATGGCATGCGAAATTTGATGAAGTTATGTTATCAAATGGCTTTAGTATTAATGAATGTGACAAGTGTGTATACATTCGAAATACTGAAAACGGGTTTGCCATAGTCTGTCTTTATGTAGATGACATGTTGATAATGGGTAGTAATAATCAAATGATTAAAGCTACTAAGTGATTGCTTACCAGTAAGTTCGGCATGAAAGATATGGGTCTATCAGATGTTATTTTATGAATTAAAATCCATAGAACATCTGGAGGGTTAGCTTTATCGCAAACACACTATATTTCTAAAATTCTTGAGAAATTCAAGAGTTTAAACATATCTACTATGTCAAACCCTATAGAAACTAGTCTTCGACTGTTAAAAAATACTGGCGAAGCTGTTAAATAAAAGGCATATGCTCAAGTGCTAGGCAGTCTTATGTATGTTATGAACTGCACTAGACTTGATATTGCCTATGCAGTAAGTATGTTGAGTCGCTTTACAAGTAATCCAAATGAGTTTCATTGGAAAGCTATGATAAGAGTTTTGGGTTACTTAAAGCGAACTCAAAACTTTGCTTTGCATTATGAGAAGTACCCTATAGTACTAGAAGGGTATTATGATGCATGTTGGGATCCGTACACGCAACGGATTTAAATTTTCTACGAATCCCACCCGGAGGATCGCTCAACCATCGTCTAAATCAAGGCCAAGGAACCGAATATTACCTACGGCTGAAACGTTCCGCGTCTTGTTCGAATTTGATCTGGTGGGCTACCTACTTGATCAACAGGAGCGGACTCTGGGAATCCCCTCCCTCTACCGGTATCCACACGAACAGCTTCCAACACATCTGCGGCAACGTGCTAGCGCCTTCGAACTGTGCGTCTCACTCTTTTGCTCTAGGGTTTCTCGCGGCCTTTTTCATACGCTTGACAAAAGTCCGTAGGTTTTCTCAAACCCGATCGGCGTATTATATTCGAAATTAATCCTCATGAATTTTGAATTTCAAATCTGGATTAAAAATTTTAATTAAATCTATCTAATAGATCTAATGTAATTTATTTATTTAATCCGAATTAAAAGCCGATCTGATATTTGAGTTTTGAATCTTTGATTAAATCTATATTAATTAAATCTATCTAATAGATCTAATCTAATATATTTATTTAATCCGAATCAAAAGCCTTCTAATTTAATTTATCTCTATAAATTAAATCCGAGAAATGATATCCATCTATTTAATTAAATCGAGATACTATATCTCAATTTAAATTAAATAGATATATGATATCTTTATTCGAAAATTAAAACATGAGATACAATATCTCTATTTGTCTTAGATATTTAATTTATCAAATAAATTAAATACTAAACAAATATTATATAATAATATAATAATCATTATTTAATATTATTATATTATTTAATTTCAATTAATATAATATATATTATATTATATAATATTAATATATATAATATTAATATATATAATATTCACCCCAGATAAATACAGTATTCATTAAATCTTAGACGTATCTAAGATTCAATGAATCTGGATACTTTTGCTAGATTCAATGAATCTAGACACTTTTCCTAGATTCAATGAATCTGGACACTTTTGCTCGTGTTGGGCTATTCTTGTGTGCGACCCTGCAGGCCCACATAAGATTGGCAGTGGGCCAATATTGTACTAGCCCACAAGTCGCAAGCGGCCTTTAGCAAGACATTGCGACTACCCAACTCATATGGGAATCGATGATACGATACTACCTATCGTACAACCATGCCACGTCCCTTTTGTCACGCGATAATTTGGTCAAAGATGAGGCATGGATAATGTCAACTTCCTTTTCTTGACCATTACTTTCTCGATTCTCGAGTAGCCTAATAAGTGAAATGGAAACTCCTTTCCATCATAGTACGGCCGTACATTTCTTAGACTCACTCATCGAGGGGCCCAAAGATTATTTCTCTACAAATGTGAGGACAAATTCCATCTTGACCATTCACATTCCTCTCCATGAGAACCACCGATCCCGATCCAAGCCTTTATCATCACCCGGTCAAAGGTGACTTTTGACTAGGTCAAAGAATGCGACTCATCATGTAGGAATCCATGATGATCGCAGGTCATAGGGCGTTGTGACGCGGTTATACATGAGAAAAGCTTATGACTTAGTCCATGCAGCTTTCTCATAGTGGGTCGATCCAGTACATGGTTCTCTTACAAGTGCCCATGACTTTGACTCGTATCTCCATACTCATCAAAGTCATACCGGTCTTATTTCATCTTCGCTCCCGCGTAGATGACCGACCATGGACATTTAGGATAATCTATAAGATATATCCAGGGATCAGCTATCACTATAAACATGCAAATGAAGTGATAACTAAATGGAGAATGACTTGCCCCTAGGGCATAATTTCCAACAATGCAAATTGGATAACCATGTCTAATGACACAAGATCCACAAGTGGATATGTATTCACCCTTAGTGAGGGTGCTGTGTCTTGGAAGTCATCTAAGCAGACTTGCATTGCAAGATCAACTATGGAAGCGGGAATTCATTGCTTTAGATAAAGGCGGTGAGGAAGCTGAGTGGCTTCGTAATTTTCTTGAAGACATTCCTAGTTGGCCAAAGCCAGTACCAGCAGTGTGTATACATTGTGATAGTCAAGCAGCTATTGGTAGGGCCAAGAATGTCATGTACAACGGCAAGTCTAAACATATACGTCGTAGACATGATACCGTTAGACAACTACTTTCAAATGTAATCATCTCAATTGATTATGTGAAATCAAAAGAGAATATAATGGATCCATTGACTAAAGGGATTCCTAGAAAGTTAGTTAAAAATTTGTCCAAAGGAATGGGTTTAAGGCCGATCCATTGTTGATTAGTGCGGTAACTCTACCTAGTATAGTGGAGATCCCACGAACTAGGTTCAAAGAGACAACTAAGTGATGATCGACTGTTAACACTGTGGAGTTTTATACTCATACTCATTCCTACACAAGACAGTGCATATATATAAGAGTAAGCTTTTAAGCTTTTAATGGTTTCTTTATCTGATGTGTTCATATGATGTATGTTGACTTACATCACAAGTAATCACCTATGTGAGTGTGAAGTGTGGGCCGCTTCTATGAGAATTTAAAACGGCCGATTCTCTAGAACACTCGCAGAACCAGGTAGTATCCAAGGCCAAAATGGACATAGCATGAGAACCAACGATGCTAGAGGAGCAACTGTGTGACTCCTATTGTCTTGGTATACACTAAAAGGTCGACGGTTCAAGACAGCGCGTCCACTGATTTACCAGTATATTCGATAGGTTTTTACTATAGAAGGTTCAAAGGTAACCCCTACCTTTCTCGATGCAGTTGTTTCTCGTAGAGGAACCGCACTTTGCATACATGATCATTTGCATTTGGTCATGATGAACCAACTTCTTATCCATGTGGGGAATTGTTGGAATTTATGATAAAATCCCATGGGTTATGAATAAGAAGAAGGTTGGAAAAGAAGAGGGAAAAAGGAAGAAGGAATGTGTGTGGATAGAAGTCCCACATTGGTTAGGTGGAGGAAAGTTTGAGAGTATATAAGCCTCAACATTGCTCCTACTAATTGGGCCCTTGGGCCAACCCACTTTTGTGGAAGGGTGAGGACTTAGGGGACCCTTGGTCCACCACACACACAGTCACACGCGCCGCCGCCCGACTGGTCTTCTCTGCGCGTGTGAAATAAAAAAATATATTTTATTATTAAATTATTTTTTGAATAAAATAATTTTTAATATTAAATTATTTTTTGAATTTCCAAACGTTGAATAATTCCGTTGTGCTTCTCCGAGATATTCCAACCGTTCGTTCGCAAAGAGACGCGAGTCGCCTCGTTCGTTCCGTTACGGGTGCGTCTGTTTGCACAACGCACCGTTCACGTACGACGAGTCAATCTGATCAAAGTTTTTTCAAAGTCTATAAATAGGGCACCCTAGTCACAAAATAAAATCCGATTTTTCTATATACACTCATACTGCATACATAAAACATTATGTGCGTTCCGAAAGCAGACTTGTTGGATTTACTTGGGCTTCAGACAAACAGAGCCATCTTTCTGGAGACGAATAATCCGCTCTATCCTGGGAGGCAATTGCTCAGAAACCTTTGGCATCCATATTGAGGAAGCAATATTGTTTTAAGGACACAACGAAAGTTGGGCCCGGATTTCTACATTATTCATACCATATTCGGCAGTCTTGTGAGTTCGTTTATAGCTTTTTCATATTATACAGACTTGTTGTATGTTCTCTGTATGTGCTATTTTTTTAATACAGATTCTTGTTATACTATTCTGTTTACTGTATATTCAATTTCTACCTACTCAATACATTGGAAACAACAATCTTCACGGCGCTAAGGTACTAAAACTAAAACAGAACGAAGGTCGTTGTTAGTGGGGGGAAGAGATGACGGTTTCTGGCGAGAAAGAAGAACTATGACAAAGATGATAGTGGTAGGTGATTTCCAGCGAAGCTTCGTTCCTCCCTGCTCTCTCGCGCAACTCTCGCCCATCTAATTCAAGTTACCGGCGACGAAAGTTTGGTGAGGGTGAAGAAAGGAGGTCGCCGGCGGTGATGGTGGTGAGGGAAAAGACCGCCGGCGACTTCGAGGAAGGTGGAGACTGACGATCGAAGGAAGTTTGAAGTTCTCTAAATGGTACGCGACGCTATCGTGATGTCTCCTCCCAGGTCTCAGGTCCTGTTATATCTAAATGAAGAAGGTGGTCTCAAACCTAATCTCTCAAAACGCAGTTTCGGTTAGGGACTTAAGTGAATGTTTTAAAAGTTCTAAAGAGGGACTAGAGTGAGAGTTTTCAACATATTTTTGGCGCAGAACTAAAATTTCCAAAATATCTGGGTCCTTTTCCGTAATTTTTGTCTGGACCTTTTCTTCACTCATTTCCAATTTTCAGAAATTGTTGGGGCCTTTCTTGTAATTTTTCCCAGTCCTCAACACATTAATTCTGACCCTCAAGATCTCCATTTTCTTCTTAAACACCTACAGTGCAAGATTAAGAAAAAGGTAGAATCAAAAGTCCAAGAAATCATTTGCATGAATAATTAACCATTTATGACCATTTTGCCTCTAATTTCACTTAATTCAATAAAAATGTCCCTAACTCAAATTAGTGCCTAAGCATACAATAATGTCCCAGAAAATGCATTAAGAATCCCAATTTAATCATGAAAAATCATATAAAAATATGGTTCGATCAATTCCCCCACACTTAGACCTTTGTACTCCTGAACAAAGACACTTCAGTATAAGATTCCAAGTCCAAATCACTAATGCATTTTAAAGATGAGCAATTTCATAATTAGAAAGCAATGGATTAATTAATCATATTCCTCAAGCCAACACTAGTCATAATCAAGCGATGCAAAGAAATTAGTTGACTATACAATCCAAAATATTAAAATAAAGCATAAGAGAACTCTCATGGTATTATTAGTGTTTCACTCATCTCACCTTATTGGAATAACTTCACTCTAGTTCACTCAATCAACACCTTACCATAAGCTTGTAACAACTCTAACATCTCCACTGCTAATAGCAATTAATTTAATGAATCAAGAGGACTTAAAAGGCTTTTAATGATGGATAAAGGCTAAATGGAATGAATTAATTAGAAAAATGAATAGTTGATATGCAAGTCAAAATTATGCATTAAAGCAAGTCAGTTTTTTATTTATTTTTATGTTTTTTAAAAAAATTCTAGTTTAAGGCATTTTCTCATTTAAAAACAACCAATTAATTGGGACTCAAAATGTATTTCCTTCTCCCACACTTAATCAACACATTGTCCTCAATGTAGAAAAACCACACAAAAGAGAAGGATGAAGAAGTTGAAATTCAAGGGACAACGGTAATTAAGTAGGGTAGTGGCCAAAAAGATGCAAAGCATACATAGGGGGTCTTATTCTACTTACTACACTAAATTATTTCTATTGGATTGTGTCCCTCCCCCACACTTATATTCCGCATACAACAATTAAGCCCAAGTAATCAAAGAAATTAGAAAGAAAATAAGTGATTGTGAGTGTTCGATCGCGACCCCTTCTTGGTTTTCGATTATGATCTCAGCTCCACTTCCCTTGGCGTTTGATGATCCATCAACATACACCTTCCATACCCCGAGTCTAGCTGTATCCTCTTCATAGGCTGGGGTGAGTTCCCTTACAAAATCCGCTAGTGCTTGCGATTTGATCGCGTGTTGGGCCTCATATGTGATGTTGAACTCGGATAGCTCTATTTCCCAACTGATCATCCTGCCAACCAAATCTGGTCTGTGTAACACCTGTCGGATCGGTTGACTGGTTCGAATGACGACCTGGAATCCCTGAAAGTACTGGCGCAGTCTTCTTGCCGCCATAAGCAGGGCAAAAGCCACTTTCTCTATTTTCTGATACCTCAGTTTCGAGCTCTGCAACGCTTTACTTATGAAGTCGATTGGTTCTTGGCCGGCCTCTGTCTCCCGAACCAGGACCGCGATCACAGCTTCCTCCCCTACCTATTAGAACCGGCTATCACCCAAGAAGGGGGGTGAATTGGGTGTCTGATAAAACTTTCAAAAACTTTGAAACTCTTTTCGCAACTTACTGAAGTAGTTCGAACGACAGAATTAGTTTATAAAGCAATAATCAGTCATTCAAACATATATGCTGTAAATGTAAGAGTTTAGGGAAGAGAATATGCAAACTGTGATTTATACTAGTTCAGCTCTTCCTTGACCTACGTCCAGTCCCCAAGCTCCACTTGAGATTTTCAATCCACTATCGCCTTGTTTAATCGGGCACAAGAGAAAGCCTTTACAACCTCACAAGTTTGGTCGGGCACTTGTGTAGCCTTTACAATCTCTTACCGAGATATCCTCTTACGTCTTGTAAGAATACAATTACCGACTACGTAAACGAAGGATGATCCTCTCACTCTTGGACTCACTCCCCTTACAAGTTGTAATTGTACACCCAGTCTCAAAGGTTCCACAACCTTGAGATTTGATCACTAAACAGATAATCAAATAAGTGTTTGGACTCTCTCACAGAGTAGATGAATAATAATCACTGAAGTACATAATCGATCATCTCACTCTCTACTATAAACTATACAAACATTGAGAAACAGAGAGTATATGAAATAAGTGTTGGATTCAGAATATCAACATTTTGACAGTGCAAGCTCGTATCTCTATTTGTCCATTTTGAATCCTTCTCCTTTTATAGTTGATGGAAAGCATTCGACCGTTGAACAATTCTTCCCGTTCAGGATACGATCGTTGAATGTCTGTTGGATGGAAGTAGCCGTTGAGTCTCGGTTACGCAACGCATTTAATGCTCTTCTGACACAATTTGCTTTATGCTAATTTGTTGTTTAATCCATGATAAAATCATCTGAAACTCATTAACAAACTAATTAAAAGCAATTAGGATTAGTAATGAGTAACGTTATGAAGTAATGGGATTAAACACAGTGATTTATAGATTACGCAGACGGAGATTTGAAAACGAGAGGGGTCTTGCTCGAGTAGGAATCCATTCTTGCTTGGGCAAGCTTCTCATGAATATGTTCTTGGACGCTGATGCTCGGGCAAAGTATTTTGCCTACTCTAGCATGGTGCTCGGGCATGATAATTATCATGCTCGGGCAAGCTTCTTTTACAGAGGCTTGAAAGTGTTCTGCTTCGTTGTTGCTCGAGCATGGAAATTTTCTTGCTCAGGCAAGACATAGTCAGAGGCGGAGAAGTGAGAGCAAAACACTGTTGCTTGAGCAACCCAGAAAGCATACTTGCGGAGATATATGGATTTGGTGATGTTGCTCGAGCATGAAACCAGGCTTGCTCGGGAAAGCTTCTTTAAACAACGTTGTCTCAGGGTATGCTCGGGCAAGTCTTTTCCTTGCCTAGGCATAATGCTCGGGCAAGCAATTTTCCATGCTCAGGCAAGGTTCCTTTGAGTGGGAGCAAGCACTTTAGATCAATGATGCTTGGGCAAGCGTTTCAGTTTGCTCGGGCAGCTTGCTCGGGCAAGCATTCTTCTCTACATGGGCAAGACTACCTGATTTGAAGATTTTTGCTTCTGTCTCGATGTTGCTCGGGCAAGACTATGACCTTGCTCGGGCAAGGTCATGCTTTCTGATGCTTTCAGGTGTTGCTTGAGCAAGCTTCATTTTGCCTTTGCCACGATGTTGCTCGGGCAAGACTATGACCTTGCTCGGGCAAGGTCTTGCTTTCTGATGCTTTCGAAGATTGCTCGGACATGTTGCTTGTGCTTCACCTTGACTTTCCTCAGAACCCGATGTTGCTCAAGCAAGCTTATTACCTTGCTCGGGCAGGGTCATACTTTCTGACGTTTTCGAAGGTTGCTCGGGCAAGACTCTTCATAGTTGGAATTTTCACTTCTGTGTCGTTGATGCTCGGGCAAGACTAATTTGCTGCTCGAGCATGACTTTCCAAATTGCAAATCTTCACTTTGAACTCGTTGATGCTTGGGCATCATGTTCTTTGAAGCTTCTGATCATATGTGAATAAGCATAATACTCTCCAGTACAAAACTTCAACTTCCAGAGTATAGAGACTTTCAAGAAGCAATCACATTGACAGCAATTTCGAGCGAGCATAACGTCTTCGGCAAAAATCCAAATTTAGCAAATCATCTCATCTCAGAAAGATCTTCAAATATTCCTTCCATTTCAATAATAATCAACTCCAAACTAGTTGTATTTCGTCCATTAACATCAGATGAGTGGAGGTTGATCTTATCCAGCGTTTTCGCAGAATCCATAACAGACTATCAACTTAAAAACATCATACCTCCTTCAATTGATCTTATTTTTCTATGTTCTTTATGTTTTTGAAAATTTATTTGAGTCTAGTTTTCAATGGCACCAATTTCACCTCAATTGGATTTGTAGATTGTGAGATACTACCAAAACACCGAAGCTTGTTCCTGATTGTGACGGTGATTTATGTTGCATCTTAAACAACTCATATCTCTCTCATCTGAACTCCTTTTGACTTTAATTTTATACAAAAATGACGCATTGGGAGTCTAGTTTCATATGCCATTGGTTTCATGTCAATCCGATTCCTGGTTTAGGAGATATCGTCGAATTACTGGAGGTCGCCTGAAACAGAGCTGAATAGAGTATGCTGATGCACGACCTTGCTCGCGCATGGGTGATTTTCTTGCTCGAGCATGACTCTGTTTGGGCGAAAGTAAGAGCTGGAAATGATGTTGCTTGAGCATGAAATTATTTGTGCTCAAGCAAGGCACTGTTTGTGTGAGAAAAATGCTGAAATTACATTAATGCCCCCAAACAAACCGGTATTCATCCTAAGCTTGAACTTGCTTGTTTTAACTACGAATTGAGTCGTTCCAACTCCTATTTGATCACAGAGACTTGAATATTGATATTCTCATGATATTTAACAAGTTCTTCTTTCTTCAAACTCCATTCTTGATCATTTTCTATAATTTAATTTGGACTAACCTATAATAAACAAAGTAGTTAGTCAATGTATATGATATAAACTTTTGCTCTAGATAATGGCATCAATATAGGACATCATCAAAACTAAGCATAACTAACACTACCAATAAGTAGTGGAAAAGTACCTCTCCTGGTTCAGGTTTTGACAATACTGGCGGGGTCGCCAGACATTGCTTAATCTTGTTGAATGTCGACTCACACTCCGGGTTCCATCCTCCTTGCGCCTCCTTTTTCAAGAATTTAAAGAAAGGAAGAGCCCTTTCTGCCGATCTCGGTAGGAATCTAGTTAATGCTGCCAGCCTTCCCGTCAACTATTGGACTTCTTTCTTATTCTGAGGGGCTCTCATGTCTAAGACTGCCCTACATTTGTCCGGGTTGGCCTCAATTCCCCGGCTTGTTAACAAAAACCCTAAGAACATCCTTGCTGGTACTCTGAACGCGCATTTGGCCGGATTCAGGTGAGTTTGGCACGCCCACAGTTTCGCAAAGGTTTGTTCTAAGTGCCGGATATGGTCTTCGGGGTTCATTGTCTTGATGATCATGTCGTCGATGTAAATTTCTACGTTTCGCCCGAGCTGGTCTTCAAAGACTCGGTTAATCACTCTGTGGTAGGTGGCCCCAGATTCTTCAACCTGAAGGGCATCACGTTGTAGCAATAGTTAGCTCTTTCGGTTAAGAAAGCCGTCTTCTCTTGGTCTTCTGGATGCATCGCGATTTGGTTGTACCCGGAATAAGCATCCATGAAGGATAATAACTGGTACCCGGCCGAGTTGTCTACCAGTTGGTCAATGTTAGGCATTGGATACGAATCCTTAGGGCATGCTTTGTTCAAGTCCTTGTAGTCCGTGCACACCCTCCATTTACCGCTTGGCTTTATGACCATGACCACGTTTGATAACCATGTGGTGTATTGTATTGCCCTGATGAACCCGGTGTCCAACAGTTTGTCGACGTGTTGTTCCAGGGCTACTTGCCTGTCTGCCCCTTGTTTCCTCTTCTTCTGTGCAACCAGTGCTGACCCCGGCCGGATCGCGAGCCTGTGGCAACAAAATCTGGGGTCTATCCCGGGAATTTATGTCGACGTCCAAGCGAATACATCTCGGTTCAGCTCTGGACTCATGGCTCCACCAATCTTGGTGATTTGGGAGGCCTCGGTTCCTAGTATGAAGTCTTCGAGTTCGCCTTCTGGCTCTGGGCAGGGGACCTTGGGCTTTTCTATTAGGTTGAGTTCGACCAAGCCTATGGGCCGTCCTGCCTTTATTCTTCCCGCTGCGCCTGTGTTTCTCTCGCCTTTTTGCATTCAAGGTAGGGACGACGGACTGCCTTCACCTTCCCGGATTGTCTCAAAATAGCACTGTCGAGATTCTTTTTGGTCTCCAGCGATCGTGACAACCTTGTTTCTGTTGTTCGCCATTTTCAACTTTTGATGCTTTGTGGATACTAACATATCCCACTTATGGATGGTCGGCCTGCCTATTATCATATTATATGGAGACGGGAAGTCGGCCACTATGAATCTTACCCGCTCTGACTTGAACGCTTCTTTGGTTCCCAGTGTTAACCTGAGGTCGATATACCCTTTGGGAGGTGAGTGCTCGCCGTTAAACCCGATAAGGGTTGTTTTGCACTGTTTCAGATCCTCAGTATCCAGTTTCATCCTTTTGAAAACATCACAGCTTATGATATCTGCCGAGCTACCTACGTCCACGAAAATCCTTTTTACCCGGCAGTTCATCAGGGTTCCGGTGATGACCAAACGATCCTCATGGCCTGGAACTACGTCTTTCATATCTTCATTAGTAAAGGCTAACGGTGGAGGCGTCGGTTTGCTATTGTCTTCTTTGAATTTCGGGATGTTCCTGACGGAGAGGATCTCCCTCAAATATTTCCTGCATTGACTTGACGTGTCTCCTCCGCCGCCGAGAGCTCTGCTGATGACGCTGCAATTGAACTCGGCCTCTGGAAACTCCTCGTCATCACTATGCGGTTTTCGCCGCTTTTCATCTTTCTTCCGGTCCTGTGCCGGGCTAGGACTCCGGCCCCCACGGTTTCTTTTGTTATTTTTTCATCCCTGTGTTTTGATCACATACTGGTGCAATCTCCCTTCTCGTACAAATTTTTCGATCGCGTCCTGGAGTTCATAGAATTGGTCCATAGTATGGCCCGGTCCGTCGTGAAACACAGAATTTGGACTGATTCGTGGTAGTTCGATATCGAGGTCTTTCTACCTTTTTTATCTCGGTCAGCGATACCTCCTTCCAAATTTGGGAACGTGCCACATTCAAGGGGGTGTATCTGTCATACTTCGCCTTCCCTTCAACTCTTTCCCCTTGGTCCTGTTGTCTCAGTTTTTCCTGTTGGAATCTTCTCTTTCAGGTGGCCCTCTTCCCCGTGGAGGTGTATCCTTGCCCCGATTGTTCCTGGCCGCGTTAGCTAATTCCATCTGTTCCACATATAAGTACTACTTTGACCGCGTGTTGAATTCTGTGAGGGTATAAACTTTATTTTTGAAGATGGAATTCGCCAACTAGGATGATGGATCCAGTTCATCTTGTTGGTTATGATTAGTTTTGATGATGTCTTATATAGATGTCATTCTTAAGAGCAAAAAGGTTGCATACTACATTAATCTTCTACTTTGACTAATTCTTGTATTTAATGTAGATGCTAAGCTAAATGATAAAGAATGATCAAGTTGGGAAATGGAAAAAGGAAGAACTTGCTGAATGGAATGAAGATATCATTATTCAAGTTCTAAGATTGGTCCTAGAAGTCTCCACAATCAAATGGAAGTTGGAATGGATCAATTCGAGTTAAAGTCGGCAAATATGAGGGTCTGGATGAGCAAACTTGAGCTTCCAAGTATTAAACTCAAGTTTACTACCTTGCTTTGAAGTAATTTGCTATCGATATGAGCAAACTCGAGCTTAGCACTACAAACTCGAGTCTATAAGTGTCTTCAGCAGCTTTGGTGTTTCTGGACTAGGCAAACTCGAGCTTACACTTACAAACTCGAGTTTACAGCGGTGATCAACTCTGTTTCACGTTCAGCACAGGCAACGTCTGGTAATTTGATGATATCTTCCAAACCAGAGATCCGATTGAGGTGAAACCAATGGCATATGAAACTAGACTCCTAATGCGTCATTTTGATATAAAATTCAAGCCCAAAGGAGTTCAGATCACGGAACTATAAATTGTGGAAGTGGACAGAGAAATCCATGCCACACCGAAAACCAAGCCTCAATGTTTTGCGTGTAACTCACAATATAAAAATCCAATTGAGCTGAAATCAGTGGCATTGGAAAGTATACACAAAGAGCTTTCCATCAAGAGTTGAACCAACAAAAAAGAAGTTCATACCAGGGAGATATGGCCCTCGAAAGTGGACGAATTTGCAAGCTCGCTGAACAAAGTTCAAAATCAGCAAGGCCAAGTTTACAAGTAGCAAGCTCGAGCTTACAAGTAGCAAACTCGAGCTTACGGGTTACAGAGAGGAAATGCTGATTTTGAAGAAGTCCAAACTCGAGCTCGAAGTTACAAGCTCGAGCTTGAAGTTACAAGCTCGAGCTCGAGAGTTCCAAAGAAGAAATGAACTTTTGGAAAAAGCCAAACTCGAGCCTATAAGTGACCAAACTCGAGTTTAGCTCGGACGAGAGCAAGCGGAGTCCCGATGAACACCCAAACTCGAGTCTATAAGTTATAAGCTCGAGCTTGAGACTTCCGAGAGGCAAAATTCCAAGTTCAAAAGAAGACCAAACTCGAGCTTACCTATATAAACTCGAGCTTGGAACTCCGAAACATTTACACCTCGATTCAAGAAAATTCACCATGACCGAAACATCATATCTCATCAAGAACATCAAGATGAATACTCAAATGATTTATACAACTTCTTAACATCATTTATATCATTTGTGTATAAGTTTCGGTGATTAAAGTTTGAGATTACATCAAACTTGACCAAATCAAAATCATTATAAGCATGAAGATAAAGGTTGCTACGATTTTCGAGACAACAAAGAAGGCGAAATTGAACGAGAAACTTGAAGAAACAAAGTTGAATGCTGAATGTTAATGTTCTTCAATGGGTTCAAATGTTCAATGTCTTTGATATGCTTTAACTTCGAGACTTGAGAAGATTTGAATTTGCTTTAAAGTCAAATAAAGCAACTCCATGAGCCACTTGTATTATTTTATTATATCTTCTCAAACAAAGCAAATGGAAGACAGCCTGGAAAGAAGACCAACCATTCTTCAAGACAGACAGCAAGGCTCCCACCAACAAAAGCTATACATCATCATTTCTCAAACAAGACCACATGGGACACATTCTTGAAGAGCCAAATATTCAAATATTCAAATCTGCAATTGTTCTCAACAGCTATATCTCAACAGCTATATTCCCAACAGCCATATTCTCAATAGCTATATTCTCCACGAATTCAAAGTACTCCAATAGTCATTAAGCTTCAACTAGCATAAATACCTGAAGATTTGAAGACTCTATACAGAACACATAGTACACAGAGCAGAAAAACGCAGAGACACAAGCTAACATCTTCAAGATGCTAATACTCTGATTTTCATATCATTTACTCTCTGTTCTTAATGTTTACATAGCTTATCATAGAGAGTGAGATGACTTGTAATTGTGCTTTAGTGCTTATCCATCTACTTCTGAGAGAGAGAAGAGTTATTGTACACATCCTATCATTCTATCGTGAGATACTCAAGATTGGGTGATCTTGAGTGGGAAACACATTGTGTTGATTACGGCTTGTAAGGGGGAGTGAATCCTAGGGAGAGGATTACTTGAGTACGAGTGTGTGATCAAGCAAGTGTATTGAATACGGTTTGTAAGGGGGAGTGATTCCTAGTGAGAGGATTACTCCAAGTACGAACGTGTAATCAAGTTACAAGAAGATAGTGGATTGAAAATCTCAAGTGAAGCTTGGGACTGGACGTAGGTCAAGGATTGGGCCGAACCAAGTATAAATCGGTTTGCATATTCTCTTCCCTTATCTCTTATATTTCCGCATATATACCTGAATATCTATACATGTTTGAATGACCGACTATTGCTTTATCAATCACTATTATTGTCATTCAAACTGCTTTCAATAAGTTGCGAAAAGTTTTTCAAAGTTCATAAAGTTTTAACAAACACCCAATTCACCCCCCCTCTTGGGTGATAGCCTGGTTTTTCACATCTATAAGACAATGTACGTGTACGCTCTCCGGGAGAGATCGTACCTGCAATGCCACCTCCTTGAATCTGTCCAAGTACTTATGCAGTGTTTCACTGCGCCATTGCTTAATCTTGCTAAGGGCGAACTGGGACTTGGGCTGCTTCTTACTTGTTGCAAAGTTTAACTCAAACTTGGTTCCGAGGTCTTCGAGACTCTGAATTAAATTGGTTGGCAGCGAAATTAGCCATTTCTTGGCCGGTCCGGTTAGCGTGGCGGCAAAGAGTCGGGCAATGATCGGCCCTCTAATGTATCCAGGTGGGACCTTGGATCTTGTGTTCTGTCATATTTGGGCAGGTCTGCCAGGTTAAAATCCTCCGGATAAGGTTCGTTTGCTATCTCGTCCGAGAAAGCACTGCTGTTGCGGCCTACCGCGTATTTCATCTTATACTTTTTTGGGGAAGTCTTCCACCGAGGTGGTTTCTCACGACCTCGGTCTTCATCATCCGAGGTAATCTCGGCGTGCATTTTCTTCTGGGAGAAAACTGGATTCCGGGTTCGAGGTAGCCCCGAATCCGTCTGCGGAACAGTTGTGCCGGTTTCTTGTTGCGTAGATCTCGGCTGCTCACTGACCGTCTTTTCTTTTCTAGCTCGTCCGTCGTCCTGGTCACGTCTTTGTATCATCCCCGCCAACTGGTTGCAGCGATCCTCCATCATTCGCTGCATCACCCACAAATCCTCCTGACGTTGGAGGTTTGTGTGCTTCTCTATATTTTCAATTTGCCTCAGCATTGAGTCCTGGGTTTTCTGTAGAAGAATAAAGTCCGGACTCGAGGCTGGGACTTCCTGCGCCGTCGTGCCCTGAGGTTTGGCCGTCACTACAGGGGAGGAGACCGTATCAGATACGTAATTCCCTTCATTCGCAGCATTGTCTTCCGGGACATCCTCGGGCAACGGCAGGTCTTGCGTTTGTTGCTGTTGACTCGCCTCAACTGGTGGTGGATTTCCAAGCTGAGGGTTCCAACTGCTGCTTTTGGTATTAGCCATCGTCAGTCACGGGGATCGAAATTTAACGTCGCCATGGTCGGCGCCAATGTTTTGTTATAGAACACATATATCTAGCCTAAAGGGCTAGTGCTTTGATCTTGAATCAATTGATTCCGCCTGAATACCTATGAGGCAGATATCCAAGAGAATGTGCGATCACTGTACACAGGTGGGGCTTTCGCCACAAGGGGTATTGTGTGTGTACAGTGTGATGGTATGTAAATAGTTCAGAGTTAGAACGTGTGCACCTTAATGGTCGACCCCTATATTTATAGAGAGTACCTTTGGTCTGGTATCTGGGGCCTATCGTGATCTTAGGCTGTTATATCATATCCAATATATGGAATCAGATATACCCGAATTACCAGTAAGATGGGATTTTCCATTATCATAGGAGGATCCCAACATGGGGTCTATTCCTTAGTGGGCCGCCACCTCGGTATTGGGCCTGATTGGGGTCCGTAACAATGGGGTTTAAGCTTCTCGTGTTGCATGAGAAGAAGAAGATTCCTACACGAACATGAAATGGTGGGTCCCACTTATATATATAATGCTAATTATATATATATGTGGGTCTCACCATTTCATGTGTGTGTGACATGAGAATACAATTCTCCTACAACATGAGAAGTGTTTTTCCCTAATAATATATTATATTATATCCTTTTCAATTTAATTTGTTGCTTCTCTTAGATCACATAATATCTCCTACACAATAAAATAAGAGATTGATAGATTTTCTTTTATAATATTCTTTTATCCTATATTTAATCAAAATATGGATAAATATATAAAAGATAATTAAATAGGTATAAAATATTAATAAATCCAACTCATTATACCATAAAATATACACCTATTTAATTATAAAATATATACTTATCAAATTCCCCCACACTTAAACATTTGCTTGTCCTCAAGCAAAAGAAAGAGATTTCATTATGTGAAAAGAACATTGCTTATGAAATTCCTAAATAGAGAGCAATAAACCACCATCCTTAGATCATATCATCAAATCTTATTTAAGTTAATGTCTTATAAGAATAGATCACTAAGCCAATAGCCTTAAACAATTATAACAATCTCTTAACATCCCATGATCAACGGATCGGTAAGTAATAAGCGCAACAATATGATTAGTAGAGGAATATGACGCTACTCAATTTCACCATAAAAATTCAAATGACCCTACTAAACCAAGCTTCTCATTTAATTTAATAGGGATCCTAAGGTAAAACATTGTTTTTTTTTCCCTGAGTTGTTGTAGGTCCCCTTTTGACGCGACCCTGCATATGGGTAATGCAGCACCGATTACTCGGTTACTCCAACAGGCACCTCAAGAGGCTTTTAGCCCAACTCATAACCCTCTTTGACTTTACCATTTCATGCGAGTGCCAACATTGGTGATGAAGTGCCCCCGGTTACTAAGTAAGGTCAAGAGAAGTCATTGGAGTTGTGTGTGTGTGTGTTTTTTTTTACTACCTGAGTCATTTCCCTAAACATAAGTCTTTCTTACCTAGCAAATGTCATCACCTAATTTTCTAAATAAATCATGTAGCAAAATATTCATAAACTAATAATATATCGATCATATTACAAACTAATCCCTATTCTCATAGTCAATCTCAAGATTGACACAAAAATTCCAGACTTAGAGGCTTAATTGAAACATTCTTTTCTATTTTAATTTTTGACTTGATAATATTCTCTAAGATGGGGAAAGCTCAAAATTAAGGTCAATCCTAAACAATGCAAAAATCTCAAAGAATACAAAAAAAATCTTTCCAATTGCATAAGGACAAGCATAATCACAGAAATTATATCCCTCCACCACACTTAAATCAAACATTGTCCTCAATGTTGCAAAAATCAATAAAGAGGTAAAGGAACTAGTACTCCCCTGGTTTAGGTCGCTAACTCTGATGTGGAGTTCTTCCTTTAGTACCATCCATGATGTTTCCAATTTCGAAGGAGGAACGAGTGCACAAGCAAGACTTTGCAGCTACAAGAGGAGTGATCATCTTCAAACCTGAATAAAACTGAAAGAAAAAAAAGAACAAGAAAAACAAAATAATAATATTAACAATAATAATAAATAGTGCAAGCAGAACCCTTGGGTTGCCTCCCAAGAAGCGCTTGGTTTATAGTCTTTAGCCCGACTATGTCAGATTGTCAAGGAGGTTGAGACATGCAGTGCCAATGTTGCCCAGAAGAGGATGCAGAGGTCTTCACAATTTGTTCACTGCTCCTGTAAGTATTCTCCACACTCTTTTACTCAATGAAGATCGTTTTAAGGGACTCTTTATTGGCATATGAATCCAATTTAGCTTGATTGAGGTCATTTATCACAGCAACCCTTGCACATTGTTTGAATTCATTTTGAGACTCCATTGCTTTGTCCCTCTTAAACTTGACTTGCTCATCACTAAGTCATAAAATTATCTCTCCTTGCTCGACATCTACCAATGCTCTTGCAGTAGCCAGGAATGGTCTCCCAACAATTAGCGGAATCTCTTGATCTTCATCCATGTCAAGAACAATGAAGTCAGCTGAATAGATAAAAGATCCAACTTTCACTAGTACATCCTTAATGATACCATATGGATAAGAGAGATTTTGATTAGCTAGCTTGAGTGTAACAGTTGTAGAACTAGCCTCCCCTAGTTGCAGCTTCTTAAAGAGAGATAGAGGCATAATATTTATAGTAGACCCCAAATAACACAGTGCGCCACCTTCAAATTGGCCCCAATCACACATGGAATAGTGAAGGAACCAGGACCTTTACACTTTAAAGGAACATTAGGTTTAATGACACTAGCGATCTCCTTGGTCAATGCTACAGTTGCAAACTCAGTAAAATGCTTCTTTTTACTCAACATCTCCTGCTACAGTTGCAAACTCAGTAAAATGCTTCTTCTTACTCAACAATTGTAGCTCTCTGAATCATCTAAAATATGAAACAAAAATGAGGCAAATCCGATGTCTGGTTCAAGAGTTATGGTAGGAATAGTGAAGCAATGTAAAACTGGAATTTTATTATTAACAATGGCTAAAATATAATCAAAGGCCCAAAGCCCAAATAAGTATAAAAAGCCATTATTTATTAACTAAAGAGTCCTAAATTATTAATCAAGAGATAAAAAGAAGTGTATGAAATATTCAATTATCAATTATGTGGAAAAAATCTCGATCTAAACTTTTCTTCCAGTGTCTCCTAAGAGGTTATGCTGCCATCTTCTAAGTTGTTGAGTCATTCTTTAGCTTTTCCTTGTAGACAGTAAGGAAAAAGCTGAAGGCGAATTACACCATCAGGACCTCCATTCATCTTGAATGAGTTGCAAACATCAAGAAATTGTATTAGATGCCGATTTGGATCTTCTGAATTGTTTCCTGCATACTGACCCTATAGTTCAAGCATCTTAAGCATAGTCTCGCTTGATTTCAAAATTGTTGGCTTGAAACTCGGGTACTCGATTCCCCGATTGATACCCTCGAGATTGTCTTCCCAGAAAATCATTGATACACAAACGATCATTTTCATCCGCAGCCATTTCTTCAGTGTCAGTCTGTATCAATTCTTCCTCTTGGATCTGAGGTGTTGTGGCTTCCAAAAGCTCTTGTGTATTCCTTCTTTTCTGTGGCGTTTTAGTAGATTTGGTTCTAAGAGACATGTACCGGAGTACCCGCAAAACCAAATAAATCTCAAAGTATCAAACTAATACCAAAAATTAAAAAGAAAAGAAAAGAAAAATAAAGAAAGAAAGAATTTTTTTTTTGGTTAAAAAAAAAAACTCAAACTAAAACTACTAAAGGATTTCTATTACTAGTCACCAATTGCCTTAAGTCCCCGCAACGGCGCCAAAAACTTGATGCTACCAAAATTTAACTAAGCACCGCAAGTGTACGGGTCTTAAAAAGAGTAAGTGGCAAATCAAGGTCATCCCACAGAGACTCAGTCAAACTAGTGATTAGGTGTTAAATTTCCTTTTTTTTTTTTGTTTACGTTGAGAAAATCAGAATTGTTTTCAGAAATAGTAAAAAGAATTTTAATAGAAACAAGAACTTCACAAAGAGCAAATTTCAATAATAAGAACGAGCAACCCAGAGTCACTAATCCCTTATTAGCTTCATAAACCTTGTTTTCATTAATTTAATTAGCCTTAATATCAATTTTGTTAATCTCGAGTATAAATAGTTGTAAGTGCCTGTCGGTCCACTTACAACCCTCTCTTAACTATAATTTGTTATGTCTAACATAATTACTCAAGAGGAAAATAAAATCAAACACACTCTTCAACAATTATATGGGGCCATTTGGTATATGTCTATCCTAACCGCAAATTAAATTGTAATCTAATCCTATATTACTTAATCTCAGAGCCTAATTAAAATTCTCTTCGTCAAGGTAAATCCTAATGCTCAAATTCATATTCAATGATGGCCAATCACTAAATAGATAACTCTAAACAAGATTAAGTAACCAAAATTAATATCAAATTTAACTAAATGAATATATACAATAAGATAACTTACTTACAAATACTATGATAGTACAACACCCAAATGAATATATACAATAAGATAACTTACTTACAAATACAATGAGTTACAAATACAGCACGTAAATCAACATACATGCCCAATATAATATTCACCATGCCTTCATCTGATTCCCACCCAACAACGTAACATCCTCTTTTACATATAACATTGCCCTTTGGATCGGATCCTGCCCCAAAAATAAAACAAGAACAAACTTCATAATCAGTGACATTGTTTAATTAAGAACATATATAGAAGGAATATAGTTAAAACCTTAAAGTTTTCAAAGAATTTTGCATATGAATATTACCTTATGAATTGACTCTTTTATAAAGGGATATCCTCCCATATCCCTTCTTGATGATCATTTCTTGTGCCAGGTTCATTATCCGCTTCATCTTCTTCGTTCATGTCCGGTAGACCCCTTGAAAAAGGAGTACTCTCAGGAAGACCATAATTTGAATGAATTTCGTCATCAATATTAATGACCCTTTTTTCATGGAGAGCTATAGACCACATTTTATTTTCCTGATCAGTGATATAGAACACTTGTTTCACCTGGTCTGCCATAATAAAAGGTTCATCTCCAAAACTGTATAAGTCTTACAAAATCCTTCACAAATTAAATGTGTGTGTATAACTTCAGGACTTAGTTGCCTCTCATTCAAACATTCTACACAAGGTCAATAAAACTTCCCACTATCATCATGGGCATTTTGTTTAGCAAATTCTATAAATTCCCTCACCCCATTCTGATATTCAACACTCGCCCGTAAAGCATTATTTATCCAACTGTGATCCATAGTAGAATTCCTATAGATGGAAATATTTAACATACATAATCCGAAAAAATTGAAACTTGCATATAAAAAAAGGCAACTCCAATTGCATATATATGCTCAATGTCGGTTATGTCTTTTTTTTTTTTACGGAGAAACTTGCCCATTAAATGCATAACGAAGAATCACTTTTGGTCATAAATGTATCACAGTGAATCCAAGAAGCAAAATAAATGCATGACGAGGAAATTAAATGCATCGCATGAAGGTCTTGTGGACTCACCTGTAGCTGTAGCATATAAATTCAAATGCGTTTGCTGAGTCTTTCTTCTCCGGCCACGAATGTTGATGTTGCAAACAGTAAGAGAAACCTAAAAACACTTGTTGGTCAGTTGGGTAGGTCTAAAGTGCAAATATAATCTTCAAAATACAATATTCATTAACAACAGAGAAACCCACAAGAACATTTCATCGATTTCGTTCAACCCATGAAAAACCCAGAACCATAAGCAAAAAAATCATAAAGTTATATAACCAAAACACCTCATACAACTTGGTCTATAAACGTTTAGCTAAGGAACCAGAAAGTGATTGTTGAGAGAGCAACGCGGAGAAGCGACGAAGCAACACACAAACACTGGAGACAGAACCTGAGTAATCACTTTCGGCGCAACAAGAGAAGTTCTGAGGGAAATTTAATTTTCCGCACGACAGTGACATGTTTTAGTATTTTGGATTTTTTAAGACCGGTTAATTATAAAGTATCCGGCCCTAAAGATATAATTTTATCAATTAATTTTTAAGACCGGCGGTTTAGAAGACTCTGATCTTAACTTTTTACTATTCATTTAATTGTAAGACCGGATTTTATAAAAACGTCATTCCTAAAAGTCAAATACTTTTCAGGTCATAAAGGTCCTCATTTATTAATTAACCAAACTAAAAAAAAAAAGGATTGGCGCTTTGGCGAGCGCAGTAGCAACTGAATGAATAAAATAAATTAAAGGAAAACTGGAGAATATATAAGCTTCTTTAATTACTGGAGAATATGAATATAAAAAAGACAAAAGCTTAGTTCTTAATGCTTTATACATTACTAGAGAATATGCACGTACACAAGGAAAAAAAAAGAAAGAAAAACAAACTGAACATTATCAACGACAAGAATCTAACTAAACATCCTAAAGCTTAGTATCCTCCAATTCCTTGGCGATATCAGCGTGAGCAGAATTAACCTCCTGCCGGAGATCAGCAAGTTCCTGTCTTACTCGCATCAGCCACAATGCAGCATTAGAGGAAAGAGAAGAGGGTCGCGGTAGGCTACCCGGGCCAAGAGGTTGGAGAGGGGGAGCTGGAATCTCTTCATGGTCTGAAGGCTGAGGTGCGGCAATCTCTTCATCATCCGAAATAACAATGGGTCCAACGACCTGAGACTCTTCGGTCACAATAGAACGCACTCTCACTGGAGGAGGCGCACTATATAACGATCCAAGGAAGGCACAAGCTTCAGGACTAAGAGTACCCCTATGAGGAGTTATCTTGTATCTAACCATGGTTTGAGGCTTTGAGCAGTTGGGGCAGAGAGCTAAGTAGTGAGGAGTTAATAAGGATAGAGAGGTAGTGTGAGGAGTTAATAAGGACAGAGAGCTGAGATACGCAATTGATTATGATTTTTGTGTTTCTACTTTAAGACCGTCCTTTTATCATATGTTCGGTCCTAAAAGTATATTATTTATTTTTTCAATTAAATTACTTTTAAGACCGTCATTTTATCATATATCCGGTCCTAAAGGTCTACTATTTATTTTTCCAATCAATTCAATTACTTTTAATACCGATCATTTATCTTATATCCGGTCATAAAAGTCAATTATTATTTTTCAATAATTTATTTTTGTAGTAAGAAATTTTTCTTAAAAAATAATAATTTTAAGAACGGATCTTTTACAAAATTCGGTATTAAATGTTCAAATCACTTCAAAATTACTCGAGATAGCGTAGTCGTATCCTTACACTATGTTCACATGATCCAGAGTCTCTTCGGCTTCCAGGTAAACTGCCCAACTATGCGTCTCCTCGTATTCTGAGGACTATGTGTCTCCTCGTAAAAATTTTCTGACGTTTCATATTCTTCAGGATGGGTTCTCTATTTAAACTCGTTGTTACTTTAGTTTCTTCACATTCTTCTCCATCACTTCTACACGGCCTCCTCCACCGCCTAGCCTCCACTGTAATGGTTGCTCCACCAGGTCCTCCTTTTCCTCCTACTCCTCCTCAACCTCAGCCCTCTCCTCCATTGCCTCCAAATCCGATTGTCAAGCAGTTGGTGCAGAACGTGGTGGCCCGCATCGATCATATCGACCGACGCTTGGGCCAATTGTTTCAGCTTGTTCATACCGTCAACAACAAGCTGAACATGGTACTCCACGCCAATGACGTGGAGTACCATTCTTCTGAAGACGAAGCCTCTGACGCCTCCTCCCTCTCCGACAACCATGGGGAGGATTAGTTGTTTAATAATCACAGCCCTTTATAGGGCAAAGATAAAAATTATTAAATAAAATATTTTTAAATTTTGTTCTCGTGTGTGTTTAATTTATGCATTATTTGAATATCGGTAGAAAGCAATCTAGCTTCATCTTAACTATATAAAAGTATAGCAAGTAAGCATCTCTCTAGCCAACACGTACATCGCAAAAATGGCGGACTCAAAACACTAAAAAAAAGAAAAAGCAAGGCAATTATGAAATTTGGATAATGGAGATGATATAGTTACACAAAGTATTTTGTAAATTAATAATGGAGGCCGTAATAGGTACAAATATTTAATTTAATGTTCTGATTATTTTCTCTAAATAAATAAAGTAAATCGGTTATGAAATATGAATAATTGGGAAAGTAGTTACGAATATTTTTTAAATTAATAAATATAATAAATATTTTGTAGGCGCTAACTACACAAAATTTAATGAATATTTAATTTAATATTATGATTATTCCTTAAATATCTAAGTGATTTTTTATATAAAAATATATTAATAAATATATTGCATCTCAACCACGAATAGCGCGTGCCTTAATGGCTACAACTACGGTTCTAAAAGTGTGGCCATGTTTTTAAAATTAAACGAAGACTTTTAGGACCGAACATTTAAAAAATCTACGGTCCTAAAAGTCTGGCATATTTTTTAAATTAAAGGAAGACTTTTAGGACCGGACATTTAGTAAATCTACGGTCCTAAAAGTCTAGCATATTTTTTAAATGAAACGAAGACTTTTAGGACCGGACATTTATAAAATATCTTGTCCTAAACTTTTCGCAATATTTTTTAAAATTAAGCAATAAATAGTTTCATCCATCATCCAATACATTCAACAACCACAAATGGACACAAGGAAATTGTTTGAAATGAATTAACAAATTGTTATTGTATACTATCACAAATTGGACAATTGTTCATTTACAGACCGAGGATGATTGTTGATATAGCATATATTTACGAATGAATTCACAAATCATTTATTTTTACGACTTTCCAAGATCATCAGATCATACAGATATTCACAAAACACATTGCGTGTGCGCTCAATATCACCATCAGGAAAGAGGTCAGAACAATCAAACGTCTGTAGCATCAAAGACAGAAATATATTAGTCGTCCTTCCTTGCATCAAAGGGGTCAGCGCATAGGCAAATTTATGTAATATACATTTACCGTTTCAGTGATGGTAGTCACTAGTTGCATGACAATATTATACATGTGTGTCAAGACATAATGGCCACATAAGTTGGACTCCTTTGGTTGCCGACGGGTCTAAAAATGAACAAGAAATATATAAGAGCATATATTGCTATTGACCAAGTTCTCAAGCCAGTGTGCCAGTGTCCAAATATGTACTAACCTTTGGTATGATCCATGTAGGCTCTTTGACCTCAGCCCCAAACCTTTTCTTGACCTTTTGTTGGAATGATATCAAGGGCCTATTGTCAAAATCACAAATTTACTCAATAATGGTCACTGAAAATTTACAGCAGAGATTTCAGACTGGACAATCAAAATGACATGTTACTTGTTCACAATATGCTTCAATGTAGGCGGTGGATCCTTGTGAATGGAGCATAGAAAGACCACTTTATTCTCATTCGCGTAAATCAGGACCAACAGCCAATGGCGACTGAAAATTCACAACAGACAATTACTCAGTAATATGTAGCAGAATTAAGGGAATTACATAAAAGAATTATGATATGTACCTATGGTAGTATGGTGCCAAGTACCATTTTCTCCTATTGGTGGACAACCTTGATGTTATGTATGATTGTCTCTCCGCTAAGAGTGGTTGACTTATGTACTGTGGGCACAAGAATCCAATATCTTGACTTCTGCCCTGTTGTTCCAATTCACGATCCATGAACCTACAATAATGACGTTAGTGAATTAGTATATACGTATGTGAGTGTCTCACATTTATGTTATGTACTCATAGAAGAAGATACGTACTTTATAAACATGAGAATAATTACATCAGTAAGCTCATGTTTATCAAACAGCAGGAAAATTAGATAATCTTGGCCAACCAAAACCGGGTGCTTATTACGGAGGCCTACTTCTGTATTGACAGGCCACTGATTAAGTCCAACTTGTTTATTGGATACCATAAGGACAATTTTTTCCTTGGCACTCAACTTAGTCGTGCCAACCAATTTAGGAGGGGCTGGAGCTTCAGGAGGAGTTGAAACATGTACAATCTTCACTGGCCACGAGATGAAGGTTCTAATGACATCACTCACAACCTTCACCTAATCAGTTGGGAGAGGGACAGGTGCATCAATGATGACCTCTTCAACTGACACTCTGACTTCATCATCAGCCATTTGTTGGTGGTGCACAGTTGATCCCAAGTTGTGGACAATCCATTTTGCAACTAATCGTCTATCATGATGATCAGGATCCTCCATATAAAGGTCACAAGGTTCTCTGACTGTCCAACAATGCATCTCCCTCTAGTGCTCTGCTGCATAGGTGTAGGTGAGTGTGGCAAGGGAACACTGGTCTCTGCATGAGAGCTCACAAGAAGCTTCATTTGATTCATTTCCTCCTTCATCTCACTCAGTGATAATTGAATATCTCATACACTTCTTTTTATCTCTTGATTAATAATTTAGGACTCTTTAGTTCATAAATAATGGCTTTTATACTTATTTGGGCTTTGGGCCTTTGATTATATTTTAGCCATTTTTATTAATAATAAAATTCCAGTTTTACATTGCTTCACTATTCCTCCCATAACTCTTGAACCAGACATCGGATTTGCCTCATTTTTGTTTCATATTTCAAATGATTCAAAGAGCTACAATTGTTATGAAGACATGAAGGACAAATTCGGACAAGAGGGCGGTCGATTTTGGAGCCGAAGTCGGCTTTTTATTTGGGCTCGAATTTTGTAATTAAAGCCCATTTTTTATTATTTTCCGTTTTGGGCCTGAATTGTGGATTGGAGCCCCATTTCGTTTTTCCATTTTTGGTTAAGTGAGGCGCAGCCACAAACATATATTCATTCACGATTTTAGATTTTGGTGGATCAAAATAGGAGTTTTCAAATTCTCTCAAATGTTCTTCGTGTTCTTCATCTGCTCTTCGTTTTTCCCAGCCATGTTCGGCTAAACCTCTATGATTAACCCAACATTGAGGATTCTGTGATTCGTCCAGAGAACTTGTACTTAATCGGTAACTTTACTCATTCCCGTTTTCATCTTATCGGATTCGATTTACGGAAATAGTTTGAATATTAGATTTAATATTCGGTTTGGTTCATCCCAAGGACTGAGTCTGAACTAGGTTACAGTGTTTCTGTGCGATCGCACAGTGAGAAGCCAATGTTCAGATAGATTCTAGGCGATCGTCTAGTCGAGGGATTTTCTGGACGAATGCAGAGATTTCGGTTCGTCCAGAACCAAACGCGAGTTCGTTCATTTTTCGTTCGATGATGGAAGTTTCTGGAATCTAGATGTTGGGTTGATCGTTGTTAATCTGTTTCCACATATTTCATTATGTTTCTGCATATTTTCATTTTCAATCTCTTTTGAATCAAAAACCCCCATTTTTATTGTTTCTATTTTATTGTTGTTCGAATTGAACCGACTGTGAATTCGTTGGGAAACGACCCAGGTTACATTATACTGAAAATCCTTTTCTAATTTGGTTATTTTGGGAGATCACGGCAAATCTCTGTCACTCAGCTGGGATTGAAACATTACAGTCAATGAAGCTTCTTTAGCCACTGCTTCCTCACTAAATTTGGCCAGCGTCTGTTCCATCTCCTCCCGGGTAACCATACTTTGTTTCTGGCATTTGGCGCTACCAAAGTATTCCTTCAAGCCTACCCATCCTCCAACCCCCCTTACATGCCCCGCGTGATCCGGTTTTTCGTCGCAACGGTCGAACATCATTCCTCCCGTCCGACAAAAAAGATCCCTATATTTCTTTCTTTTTAAG
This sequence comes from Acacia melanoxylon, assembly GCA_019022615.1. Classification (NCBI taxonomy): domain Eukaryota; kingdom Viridiplantae; phylum Streptophyta; class Magnoliopsida; order Fabales; family Fabaceae; genus Acacia; species Acacia melanoxylon. The sequence goes on along the minus strand of JAFJYJ010000045.1, from coordinate 3,001,410 downwards.
ATCTTCCTGTAAGATACAGATAACGAGAAGCTTAGTAATGAAATATGTTTAGAAACTAAAAATTAACAATAACGGAGTTTGTTCACTCGTGTAGGTGCCACTTGGCTTTTGCCGAATATACAACCATAACTGATCGCGACATATTGGAGATGGCGGATCATGTATCGCAGAAGGATTGGATTCTGCTTCATCTTCCAATCTCTTCCGCTTGCCCGCCATCAATTCTTTTTCGTCATTTTCATATCCGCCGCAAGAAGCCTTATGCGGCCAATCATTCTTTCTCCCTATCTCCTATGCTTGTTCCCTTCTTTTGTGTGAATCAGAATTGAAAACAACTATTAATTATGAATTCCAGCCATCTCTCTAACGAAATTAGAGAACTTCGCTTGATATGAACCTCAAACACTAGTCAAATTCACTTCATCAAGTTTCAACATTTTATTTAAGGAAGATGTAGAATTGTAGAAGAAATTGGGAGAACCAGAGGAAAGGAAGTTGCAGAACTGCACCGAAACCTTTACACATTTAACATTCTAACTAACTAATAGCAATGTCTAACCACTACCTACTATAACAGGACTAGCTAAGACTATAATAATGGTTTGATTCTTATGCCATTATTATTTCCCTAATTACCTACTTAGTATTTTACCTTTGCACGGTTTACATATCAGACTTGCATAGAACTAAGACATGCTCCTCTTATGCAGGAAAGAGGATGAAAATATATACTTCTATTCACACACCAAACCATCTAGCTAACAGGATTAGATGAACACAATAACATTCACATATCCGCACAGGTTAATAAGCAAACAAAAAAGGACAAACAAAACTAAATATAAACTCATCAACGCTTCAAGAGTGGTCTGCAGCTGAACAAATTGTTGCCAAGTTTGTTCATCAATAAATGCGTACTTGTCCCAAGGATTATGGTCAGGCTGAACCTCAGCAAAAAAATATGTGTTAGCTAGAAAGGTCTTAAACTTCCTCCACCGATCAGCACAATAAGACAATGTCTTGTCTTTCAACTTCTGGCAGTCAGGGACAGTGTATGTAAGCCGGATAGTGTCCCAAATAGGTTCCTTTACTGTGCGAAGGTCCACATTTTTCCACTCATCTGTCAAGATGCTAGCCTTGTTGCGTGCTAGATAGCCGACAAAACTATTATATTTGCCTTTATTAGGACCGAAAGGAGCCAACTTTTCATCAAACTGAATCTCGAGCTTTGACCCAGAGGTCCGACTTACGAATACGTCTTTCATTCGTGTGCCACTTCTACCACGGCGTGCAGGGCGGTTACGAGGCTCATTGTGAGATGAAGAGGGTTCGTTCTGACTCATACCAGTAAGACTAGTAACTGGCGTTGAACGAACAAGACAAGAATCATTTTCTCCCTTCATTTTCAAGAAAGGAAGAGAGGTTGAGAGTGGTGGTGCGAAAGAGGAACGCCTGAGAAAGTGAGAGAGTAATAGAGGATGGTGGTGGTGGGCGAGGAAGAGAGGTAATGCAACAGGAAGAGCGGTTTCGCAACAAGAACAGGGGTTTCAAAGTTCAGAGAGAGCAACATATAAGTCCTAAGGTAAGGTTTCGCGCGAATATTTGGCGCTTTTGTTTTCAGACAGGATGAACTAAAACACCGGTCTTAAAGGTTAACATTTAAAACCGTCCTTTAATAAAATCTGGTCTTAAAAGTAATAAACTTTTTGTTTAATTTTTTTCAATATTTTGTACCGGCCACAATTTAAGTCTGGTCTTAAAAGTATAACCTTTAAGACCGTTTTTTATATATGTCTGGTCTTAAAAGTTTTAGTCCTTTATATTTAAATTTTTCCTTAGTATTTTGGTCCGCAAAAAATATAAGTCGAGTTGTACGAGATTTCTCTATAAAGTAATTGATATTTCAATTTTTTAAAAACATTTTTAAGACCGGTTGTTTTTTTAAGCAATCTGAATAATATATTTAAGACCCATTAATAAAGGATCCAGTCCAAGAATTCTTGATATTTATAAAACTGCCACCGGTCATACTTTTAAGACCGGTGCGTCATTACTCCGCTTTAAAAAAGGCGGTCTTAAAGCCCTTTTTTGCACTAGTGTCAATTTACTCATCTATGGCTTGGGTCCACGTCTTGTGTATATTGGGCCGCGAGCTGCTTCTTTTTTTGTAAAGGATATATTATATCCTTTTGATTTTATTTCATTGTGCATATCTGTAGGCGTAGCAGCAATTAATCTATTTTCCTTGTGTAGACCACACGACTTTATCACTTCTAATATAATATAATAATATATTATATTATATCCTTTTCAATTTAATTTGTTGCTTCTCTTAGATCACATAATATCTCCTGCACAATAAAATATGATATTGATAGATTTTCTAATAATATTCTTTTATCCTATATTTAACTAAAAGATGGATAAATATATAAAAGATAATTAAATATGTATAAAATATTAATAAATCCAACTCATTATACCATAAAATATACACATATTTAATTATAAAATATATACTTATCAACAACCAAACCTACGGACTATACTGATTATAGTTTGTCTTTCACTCACTATGAGAAAATAAAAATGGATTAAATAGCCCTATCTAGACCCTTCCTTACCTACACGGGTTTAAAAATGTGACAGATGGTAGTAAATATATACAGACTCTTAAACTCGTTCTATATACAACAGGTCTAAAATTTCATTTTTACACCAGTTGTTTTTAGATCAAGTCTAAGATATACTTTTGAAACTGTGTGTTCTACAACCGGTCGATAATTTTGAAAAATAATTTTTTCATGCTTTTATTTTGGGAGATGTGAAATCCGGTTAATAAAGTGATCTAAAGCCTAAAAATGTTATGTAGACTTCACTCTAAACCAAATTTCAAGATCTTTGTGTCTTCTCAAATGCATTCCCCATTTTTCTGAAGCTCTCCCCTTCATTGGCTCTGACAAGACCCACACTACTGATCTCCTTCGCAAGTACATCAATTATAGCAACAACTTCTCCTGCTTCATTCGAAGGCTTTCTTGACACTAGTAATCTTCTCTAAACTGGTTACCTTCATGCTATTTTGTCTATGAGGAAACAAATAAATAAAAATATGACATAAATTAAAGAGCCTAAGAGACACAAAAATTATTAACATGGAATCTTTCAATACTTTCTAAGAGAATGTTCTTTCTGGTGTACCATAATTAGGACTCTTTCTTTTTGAATGAAACACAACATCAAATTAGAAAACTTAGAGAATATTCTTCCTAGTAAACCACAATGAGGAATCTTTCTTTCGTTTTTTTCTCTCTCTCTCTCTCTCTTTTTTCTTATTCTCTTGCTATTCTCCTTATTTCATGTTTTTTCTTTTCTTTCTCTCTTTATTTTCTTCTTTTTATAACATAGGAAGTACATCAGATAGGAAATATATATATATATATATATATATATATATATATATATATATATATATATATATAAAATTTGGGCTCTTCTACACATAGGAATGAGACCAAAACCCCAAATACCTTCTCTTGACTGTTGTAAATAAAAATGTTAAGGTCATGCGCTCGGTATTGTGGTATACTCTTTTGCTCTATAGATTGAACGCAACGGAATCTGTCCATGGCAAACATACAAGTTCAAAACATTACTGCTAGGTTGTTAATCTAAATCAGACAAACATTTCAACGGCTAATTTTTTTAAAAATAACTACATCATGTTTCTTATGGTCATGCATGTCTTACAATACTGCCAAGTCCCGCAATCTTTTCAGCCATGCATCACCCCACAAAATTCTGAGCACAAAAACACACATAATTTTAACGTTAGAAATGTCTTACTCTAAAATTATCATCTACCCATCAACGTGACCCACAAAATATATATCTTATAGTTTATGTTTCAATACTGCATCTTGTTCATGATAATCAAGTCTTTCAATGATGCCAAATCTTGCAACGGTTTCAACCATGCCTAACTTATACAAAACAAACAACACAAAATTTTGAGCAGAAAAGACACACAATTATCATGTTTGAAAAGTGTTCCTGTCAAATTTTCATCCACTCATCAACCGAACCTACGAACTATATATTGATTATAGTTTCACTACTACAAAAAAGCCAATTAACGTCCTAAATTAGAGGTAATTAACATCCCTTTTTAGAGGGACCTCTCGACGGGGGAAGTAAAAAAAATATCATATAAAGCGTCCTGAAATAAAATCAGGACGCCTTAGTTAAGTTATATACCTGCTTCATATTTTTTACTGGGCATTTGAAGATTATCATATGAGAATAATTGTTGTATATTCAGATGAGAGCACGATTACATTTATAGACAAAATAGATATCTAGATTTGAAATTTGAAAAACTAACATCCTAACAATAATCTCTAGGTTTAGTTAATCCCTATAATTATGGGACTAATAAAATATTCTAATAATAACATATTCTACAGCATTCAAATTAAATTACAACAGCAAACATGTGCAGATCTGCAAACTCAAATTAACCCTCCGAGATATCATAAACCTGAAGAATACCAATTGATTTCCATTCGTCTTTATTGCTGACGTCATGGCATAGGAACCGTTTTTTCGCCGCCTTTGAAATCCGCGCTCATTAAATGCTCACGTCGTTTCGCAACAGTTATTATTGCGCCTTTTGGGATTTCAAAATCCGATCCTTGCATAAATTGTCTTCATTACCCCTGATGCTTCATATTCACTACGTCTATAAATTCATCTTTTCTGCCCCTCTTCATACTTTTCTCCAGACGCTCTACTCCATTTTGCTAGAAGAACTTCTTCTCTGTAAGCCTCTCCATTTCCATTTTGTCGTCTACGAGTTCCAGTTTCCTTCTATCTCTCACAAAATCAGGTACTCCCATTGTCTCCCTTCTTTTCATTATTGTTATTTTGGTTCGTCTATTATCACATTCTCTTCTCGTTGAGGTTTTCGTCAAACCTCGCCGATCAATTTCTGGATATCCCCCTAGGATTACTTGGTTTTCTGGGCCCACCCTTGTTTTAGAGGCACCATGGATGTCAATAAACCTCCTCTTGTGGATATGTACGGCAACCCTATTCCTGAAGAAGATAGAGAGGCGATAGAAAAGGCCTTAAGCGCCACGCGGTACTGGCTGTGGGCAATGGATCGTATTGAGAAGGAGAAACAAGTTGTACTACTTCGTCAACCCAGCGGGAGCAAGAGTAAAAGCAAACTCCGATCACCAATTCCTGAAAACTGAGACCCCTACGCCTTTTTTCCAAGGGTCCCATTTAATCCTTCTGTAGAAAATCAAGATCCTCCCCGGCCCCTTTCGACTTCTCCTTTGGCCCAATTATCAAACCTACTTCTAGATAAACCTGGGTCGCATGCCAAAATTACCAATGACCCATGTGATGAGTGTCTTTTCTTGGGGATCAAACTTGCCAATAGCGGCCGTAATTCAGAAGTTGAGAGGATGCTAGCCTCCTATACTCATGGTCATATGTCGACATACACTACAACTCTGGCCCATGTGGATGATCACAGCCAACCGCCTGTTGATTTTTCTGACGACCATTTCTTTAACTGAGGTATAATTCTTGTTTCTGATTCGCATTCTGTATCTTTTTCATTATAGGTATAAATGGGTTCACCTTCACACCATACCGAGTTATCTGCTACGGGTGAATCAATTTTTACCGGGAATTCGGATTCTCCTAAGTCATCACCCCCATGGGTGACAAGGTGCTTAACATGAGGAGCACAATGGCTACTACAGAGATTTCCGGGATGGGTCTCTGTGATCAGCAGGACTATGTCTTTCGCCTGCCATACCCAACCGAATCTATATCGAGCTAGCGATGACGAGCCCCATTTCTTTTTCTTTTACAAAGATTGTATATTATGGCTCGGCATGCGCTTCCCATTCACCATGTTCCAATTATCTCTTCTTCATCATCTGAACCTTGCTCCTTCCCAACTTCATCCCAAAAGTTGGGCCTTTGCTATTGCTATTGAGAAAATCTGTGAACAAAAATATCTGACTTGTATCCTTCCAGCTTTCTTCCGTTTTTACTCTATCCATGACGTTAATTGTGGGAAGGCCAACAAAGATGCTGAAAAAGAAACCATCGCTGGCGAGGTTCCCACCAAGAAAGGTTGGACATCTCTTCGAAGTGTCCGCAATCGCAAGCTTTTTGTACCTTTCACCGAGTCATGGAAATCTTTTAAGAACTCGTTCTTTAAAGTGTCTGCCACACCTGGGAAATTGCCTTGGTTTCTTCAAAGCTATGAGTCCGGGGAAATAGAAGGAAGATTTCCCCTCTACTGGACTCTTGATCATCACAAAAAACCTCCTTCCTCCTACGATTTTCCCGCCCATTCTTTGTCTGCTGCCGAAAGGAAAATGGTAGCCATTTTAGGGAAACAACTTGCAGGAGGCAGCCTCTTGAAGTCGGCAGACTATATAACCACGCCCGAACCGAAAAAACGAATTTCACCGAGTATGTTCATGTTTTTACTGTTTCATTCTGCATATTTCATCCCTGTTGAATAGAACATTAACTGTTTGCCTGTGTTTGGCAGATCCGAGGATGAAGCAAATACCAGCATGGGCGGACTTCGGTGAAGCGAGCCGCACCCGAGTCTAAGTCGGCGGGTAAAAGAATAAAGCGGGCTAGCTCGTCGAAACTCAAAACCGACAAAACAACCCCAACCTCGATACCGCAGAAATTTGCTCCAACTGTGACAGAGATTCCTGTCCCTTCTTCGTCGAAAATCTCGATTGACCCTTCTACTAAAGATCCTGTCATCTCTTCAGTAGGGATTCCTACAGGAATTCCTATTGTCTCTCCTAACGCAAGTCTTCCTTCACCGCCTCCAACTCCTGAGTTCCTTTTCAGCGTTATCTGGGATAGAGGGGTGCCCATGCCGCTTATCAAGGCGATTGGTCTCCCTGAATGCTTCTTTGAACTGAAGAAATATGAAGCCCCCGAGCTTCACAACCTGTATAATATGGAACTTTGGGGGTTAAGGGGCTCCAGACTATCTCAAGCCTTAACCAAGCTAAATGCGAAATACTCCAGACAAGACAAAGAACTAGACAAAGTAAAGTTGGTGTTTAAGGAGCACATCCGCAAGTCTGAGGAGCTTGTAGTGGCCACTGTGGAGGACGCTGAAGCAAAAGTGCGAGAAGCGAAGGCAGCGGAAGACATCATGAGGAAAGACCTAGAGAAGGAAATGGAAGCTACAAGTAAGGCTAACTCGGAGCTGAATCTCCTCCGACAAGAAAGTCACTGGGACAAGAAAACCTTGGAACAATCTTGGACCGAAAAACAAGAGTATATTCAGGACTTGAATAATCACATTGCCGCTCTGGCATCTGCTCGAGAAGCTATCCGAGAAAAGAACGATGCCATAAAGCAATCTGTCCAGGAATCCTTTGATAATGCTCTGAAGCAAATCCGGCTATTGAACCCCGGTCTGACTTTTAACACATCCGGGATGGATTGCATGTCCTGGGTTGTGAATGATAAGATAGTCCCGCTCTTTCCTTCTCATCGTGAGGTTTTTGAAAGTCAACTGGAACGGGACCAGGGCGGAGAGGAAGATGAGGAGACTAAAACTGATGCCAAGACTCCTTCGAATTGAGAACCGAGATTCCGATGTCGTTTTAATTTCTGTCTTAGGGTACTAAAGCCCTTTTGTAATCTTCCTCCAGGTTAATGACCAGGTCCACACCCACATTCCATACATATTAATAATAAATGAAACGCTTACTTTTGTCTATTTTGTCCTATCCTTACTTTGATTGTGACAATTGTTTTTCCTTGCCACACTTGAATTTGCCTTCGAAATAAATTTGAATGACTTGGCCAAAGTCGGAAATTTGCTGCGCAGAATACAGGTCTAGGATCACTCATGGGCAATATACCCTCCTAAGTGATTTACCATAAATCAATTAGGAGTAAGAACCGTCCGTCACGTATCTAGGTTCAATGTCACCACTGAACTCTAAACATTCCAACTTGATCAGGGTCATTGTGACGACGAGCTTATACTAAACAAACACCACAAAATTTTGAGCAGAAAAGACACACAATTATCATGTTTGAAAAGTGTTCCTGTCAAATTTTCATCCACTCATCGACCGAACCTACGAACTATATTGATTATAGTTTGTCTTTCAATACCCACTATGAGAGAGAAAAAAAAGAAGAAGGGATCGAATAGCCCTATCTAGACCCTTCCCTGCCTACACGGGTTTAAAAATGTGACAGATGGTATTTTTGTAAATATATAAAGACTTTCAAACTAGTTCTATATACAACAGGTCAAAAATTTACTTTTTACGCGGTTGTTTTTAGAACAGGTCTATAAAATATTAATTTTTTTTATAAAAATAATATCTGTAAGCTTTTACACTGGTTATGCTTATAACCATTCTAAAATATACTTTTGAAACAGGGTGCTTGTAAAACTGGTTGAAAAAATAGCAAAATTATTTTGAAAAATAATATTTACACGCTTTTATTTTGGGAGTTGTGAAATCCGGTTAATAAAGTGAACTAAAGCCTAAAAAAGTTATGAAGACTTCACTCGGTCCCCCTCTAAACCAAATTTCAAGATCTTTGTGTCTTCTCAAATGCATTCGCCATTTTTTTGAACCTCTCCCCTTCCTTGACTCTGACAAGACCCATACTTATGATCTCATCCCCAAGTACTTCAAGTGCAACAACTTCTCCGGCTTCATTCGAAGGCTTTCTTGACATTAGTAATCTTCTCTGAACTGGTGACCTTTATGTTATTTTGTCTATGAGGAAACAAATAAATAAAAATATGACAGAAATTAAATAGCATAAGAGACATCAGAATTATTTGCATGGAATCTTTCAATACTTTCTGAGAGAATATTGTTTCTAGTGTACCATAATTAGGACTATGTCTTGTTGAGTAGACACAACGTCAAATTAAGAAACTCCGAGAGAATATTCTTTCTCGTAAACCACAATTAGATTCTTTCTTTCTTTCTTTTCATTCTCTCACTATTCTCCTTCTATCATATTCTTTCCTTCTTTTCTTTCTTTCTTTTTTTCTTTTTATAACATAGGAAATACATTAAAAAGGATATATATATATATATATATATATATATATATATATATATATATATATATATATAATTTGGGTTTTTCTTCGCATAGGAAGGAAGCCCAATACCCCAAACACCTTCTCTTGAATGTTGTAAAAAGAAATTAAAGTCATGCTCACCGTATTGTGGTTTACTCTTTTGATCTTTAGATTGAACGCAACGGAATCTTTCCATGGCATACATACAAGTTCAAAACATGACTGCGAGGTTGTTAATCTAAATCAGACAAACATTTACTATTTATTTATTTTTTAATACTACATCATGTTTCTTTTGGTCATGCATGTCTTACAATACTGCCAAGTCCCGCAATCTTTTCAGCCATGTATCACCCCACATAATTCTGAGCACAAGAACACACATAATTCTTACGTTAGAAATGTCTTACTCTAAAATTATCATCTACCCATGAACGTGACCCACAAAATATATTCCTTAAAGTTTATGTTTCAACACTGCATGTTGTTCAGGATAATCAAGTCTTTCAATACGGCCAAATCTTGCAACAGTTTCATCCATGCATAACTTATACTAAGCAAGCGCCACAAAATTTTGAGAAGAAAAGACACATAATTATCATGTTCGAAAAGTGTTCCTGTCAAATTTTCATCCACTCAACAACCGAACCTATGAAGTATATTGATTATAGTTTGTCTTTCAATACTCACTATGAGGAAAACAAACGGTTTAAATAGCCCTATCTAGACCATTCCTTGCCTACACGTGCTTAAAAATGTGACAGATGGTATTTTTGTAAACATATAAAAACTTTTATACTTGTTCTATATACTACAGGTCTAAAATTTACTTTTTACGCCTATTGTTTTTAGAACAAGTCTTAAAAGTATAAAAAAATTTGTTACAGAAATAATATTTTAAAGCTTTTAGACTCGTTGTGCTTATAACCAGTCTAAAATATACTATTGAAACTGGGTGTTTCTACAACCAGTCGAAAAAATATGAAAATTATTTTTTAAAATAATATTTACATGCTTTTATTTTGTGTGCTTTGAAATCTGGTTAATTGTAATGTCCCTAATTCTATGTCCTTTATGATGACCAGTTATGTACCCATAGCTCTTATTAAACTAATTCGTGTGTATTTATCAGAGTGAAGGCGTTAACAGATCAGAGTGAGTCACAACGAAGAGCATGCATAACGTTTGGATGAATGAGTAACTGATAACATATGCCCAGACATATAATGCTTAATTTTAATTCCTGGAGAAATATTCGTGTGATACAATTTAAAATGCAAAAAAAAAAAAAAAAAAAAAAAAAAAAAAAATCAGGGTTAATCCTGATGGAAGATATTAGTTATACAATTATCCTGAATTTAACGTCAGTCAAAAAGTTAGCAAATACAAACCAAAATATCAGAGTATGAAATTCAACTTAATTAAATCTCCTCCTTTGGGGTCTTCTTCAGCTACTCTAGCTGCACTGCCTTACTCCCCGATCTAGAACATCTTCCTATATCTTTAGGTGTGACTGAGATTCACTGATCAGATGAATCTCAGGGTAACGGTTAATCTCACATTCAAAGTGTAATCATACATGATAGATATTTCATATATTGCAAAATAAAAGAAAGCATTCAGCAAACACACCGCTATCTGAGTACATAACACACAACACATGTATCATTAATGACGAAAGCACACACAAGTGGCTCTCAGTCCTTCACTTTGTGACCAACAATATGGTGGATGAATGGGTCATTGGTAGAGTTTAACCAAATGCACAAATCGTTTTGGCCTATGCCAAACTTATAAGATCTGACCGTGTTGACTTGCGAAGTAGCCCTTCCAAAGCAGCTTTGAAAAATAAATGTTACCTCCGGAAAAATATCTATTTTTGATCCTTTTATTTATTTATTAATTTTGATTGTATCAAATCCATTAACTCTCCTATGATGAATTGGATAATCATTGGAGTTCGATTAACGAATGGATCTTGTAGGATTCCCAAGAGATTCTTCGATTTCTTCCGGAAGCGGATGATTATTCATCTGCTTCTCGACAACCATCTTTTTGATTGGTACCGCAGTGGCCCTTTGGTTGGGTATTGGAGCAACATTACTTCTTTTCTTTTTTTTTTTGAATTAATTATTCCATTTCTTTTAGACGGAACTGAAATTTTGTTCAAATCAAATCAAAAAATTATCATGTCCGGTTCTTTTGGAAGATGGATCTATAAGAATTCACCTATCCCAATAACAAAAAAACCTGACTTGAATGATCCTGTATTAAGAGCTAAATTGGCTAAAGGGGGGGAAAGCTCTTCGTTCCCGGTTCTCCTGTAGCTGGATCCTCTGGAACCACAAGAATCCTTAGTTAGAATGGGATTCCAAAGTTTTTCTTAGAGGTGGGCCTATTCCAGATTTTATTCCAAATGGAGGAGGGGGAGCTTTTTTCACTTCTTTCCATGAGGATCGAGTGGCCTTAACAAGTACTAATTGTCTTCCCACCTCCAGGGAGCAATTTGTCCATAAATTTTCATTTTTCTCTTTTTAAAAAAAAAAAAAATCATTTCTACTCTTTAATCAAAACATATATTATTCAAATTGAATATTTTATAAAATATTATAATAAAACTAAATAGTTTATAAAATATTAAAGGAAAAATTAATTATTTAATCCTTTTACTTTTATCGAGTTTGTAACTCAATCCTCATAATTTAACTCGTTACAACTTAGTCCTCCTTAGCTTATTGATTATAACAAGTGCAACATGATGCTCTGAAAACAAAACTGACATAGACGGAAAATCAAAGCCACGCTAATATGAGTAACCGCCCAATCTTCTCTCAGCACCGCAATATATGATCCTCTCAGTTTGTAGATTAGCACAGTGGATGATGATCATACTCTCCCAGTAGGTGAACCAAAGATTGACTTATTAAAGCGAGAGTCATGTTGAGAGGGAAATGGTATCAAATAAGGGATGTGGAGGTAGTATTCCAAAAACAGAATTTACGAGGTGATGTGTAATATTCCGAATTTTGGGACAAGGAGTTTAGGAATAAGATTGAGATGAGCGTAGTTTCTAAGTTAGTAGGAGTCAATAGTCTTAAGCTTATATTGAGGAAAAGGTTAAACAAAAATATTTTTGGACCTTAAAAATTTAGGGAAAAAGTATAAATATTATTTTGAGGATCTAGAACTATTATTAGGGGTTTAATTACGAAAGATTGGCTTAAATAGTCTTAAAGCCATTATTTGGAATTTAGGACCTACTTTCCCAAAAATTCAAGGAAAAATAGTTAGAGGATAAATTGTGGCCTAGAAATTTTAGAGTTGATATTTTATGGCTTAGAGAAGCCAATTAAGGAAGAAAAAAAAATCCTTAAATGGAATTAAGGATTAATTTCTAACACCTCTCCAATGTTCGTAATTAAGTGAGTAAAGGACTAAGTTGCAAATAATAAGAGTCGTAGAGGGGACAAAGAGGAAAAAAATTAGTTTATTGAGTGGGCCCCACAATACCTTCCTACTCTCATCCAATGACAGCACTACACTCATTTTCCTCGGAATTAGATTTCCTGCCTATCCTTTGGATAGGCGGGAGAGCTTTTCTTCCCTGGACCATCTCTTATTTTTTTTACTTTATATTTTAAAAAAAAAAATTAATGGGTAGAAAATCTAAAATAAAGATAATCTTTCAACTAACATTTTTTCAAAAAAACGATTTTTTTTATTCAAAAAGCCGCAGTTAAAAAAAATAAAATCTGGACCGTCCGGATCCGATCCGAACGCCCGCATCATATAGGTAAATGGTGCCTATCCTTGGGATAGGCACTGAAACTGGATACCAAGTTGAAAAGACCCTTTTCTCACAAATAACAATTAACCATAATGTTTTATTAAACATGGATTAATAGGTAATTGTAGAAAACTCTTTTTCTTTTCAATACACATACCTCGGGGTCCAGGGCACAAATTTTGCCCACAAACCCACTACAGGAAATTCATAACTCAGGGCACAATTATCGAACAAGAGATTTTTATAGCCCACAAGTCATGCATCACAAACCCCCACAACAAAGGGTCTACACAAAACAGTTTTTGCACAAGATGTGATTGTGGATCCACGATAATAGGTTAGTGTATAAAATAAGGCCTTCGGAAATTAGACAATCATCCAAAAATAGTCAATGTAGTATTCAAAAGTATGAGGGCCCTATGATGGCAATATATAAATCAATACAACACTAATACCAAAAAGAGGCCTACAAGTTTCACGACGTCTATGCCTTTGGCTGCTTCCCTTGTCCTCTACTAAGGTTAGAGGTCTCGCCTGAAATATTTAATAACGACGGGGTGAGACATAAAGTCCCCATAACCGAAATTAATTTATCAAATATGCAAGAAAAGATTGCAAGTCAGAGAAGCATGTTTGTTAATAATATTATAATAATAATAATTTCAATAATTAAATAACCACAAATAAAACAATTAATACATAATAACCATAACAATTAACCATCCCCAATCATCCATCCCGCTCCTCCTTATATCATCCGGACGTGGTACAACTATCGATCTAGTATACCCTAGGCCAAGGTTAGCTAGTCACTTCAAGAATATTGTCCCCTCCCATGCTACCACTTAGGGTCCAGGCTACAAAAATTTTCCCACAAACCCACCACCAATATACCGTAATGCGGGGAGGTGTCCGCCCAAAACACTCAACTCAAATTCCGGGCCAAGAATGAGAGAGCCGATGGGCACAATTTCACCCTCAATCTCTTCCACACAACCCCACATATCCCACAACAAAATAAATAAAATAAAATAACACTAAAATTTTCATCAACATTTTACTAAATTATTATTCCATATATATCATATCACACAAACATTACAACTGTCACAACAATAACAACCCCATTAATAAAATTTACTTAAATACACAGATTGGAAAATACACTGCTTTATTGAAATAATTTCATATTCAAACATACACAAAATTTTTCAAAATACATACAAGTAGTATATATAAAATTAAGACTTAGAAAAATACCTCACAGCCCAAAACAAGCATATAAAATAAATTAACCCCTTACCTCAATTTCAAGCTTAACCTTAGCTCGAGGAACACAACCCGCACAATCACCGCTTACAAGAAGGATCTACATTATCACAATTAAAACTTATAATTTCCTACAAAATATAAATTCTAATAATAACATTTTATTTATCTATTTATTTTATTATTTATTATTATTTCTCTACAATTATTTTAAATTATCAGAGGCTATCCTAACACTTTAAATTAGGAGTTTAAATAAATATTAACAACATAAAAATATATTTTATAAGTAATATAGATTATATACTTAATTACATGAAAAGTGCCGCCACGTTACCTCATGTGTGCAGTAAGCTTTTCTATTATTCCATTCACATGCAAGAACGCATTCATATATATATGTGTGTGTGTTACACAGTAGAACTTTTCTCTATCCACTATACCTATTCTTGCTATTTCTTTCACATACCCAGTGCAACGATTATCTATATATATATATATATATATATATATAGGGGATATCATTTCTGCAGTTGCTGCAGAAAAAAATTTCTGCAACAAGTATAAAACGACGCCGTTTCATTAATTTTTGTTTTTTTTTTTCAACTTCTCGCTCGATCGCACTTCTGGTCGCCTCTTGTTTCTTTCTCTTTTTCATCCAGAACACCACCCTCTCTTTGCCTTTAACTTATTGCTCAGCCTTCTCGCTCTTAATTAAGGCAGAGAAGTATCTTTCAGCCTTCACATAAAGCTTCAAGTGTTAACCAATTAGAACCACACGCATGCAACATAAAGCTTTTAAACATTCTCTGTTTTCCGCATTTGCAAGTATAAGTTCGTTGTTTATGCCAACCATGCTCAGGGTCTTTTTGAGGATGGCGAAGCACGAGTTTCTAGTACGGAATGGATTAACTGAGTTGTTAACATATGCAAGTATAAGTTGCTGATCTTGTTGAATGCCATTATTTCTTTTTTTGGTTGTTGATATTTTCTTAATGACTTTCGAAGAACGCCAAGTTGATGGTCATGATTTAGAAAAAGGGCCTTCAACCAGCTGCCCAGCGTGGAAAGAATTCTGCTCCAGCCTCCAGGCATGCGTGATCTGCGTGAAAAGTTATCTGGGACGATGACTCAACAGCCTAGAAACTCAGATCCACCTAAGTCTAAAGTGGAAGCTGTTAAACCAAGCAATAAAAGTGCCATTGTTGAGGCTCCTGCACCAAATACTAAAAGAGCAACTAACCCAGCTCCCAAAAAGAAGACATCACAAAAGGTTAAGTATTATTTTATTTTTTTCTATTTGGTAATTTGGTATAAACTAAGTGTATTGTTTGGTCACCCTTAATATTTATCATGCTTTAACACCAACTTTTACTGGATTATGCTTTCCCTTCTCTCTTTTATATGTGTGCAGCGATGTATATCACTAGAATGAACCATGTAAACAGCCTTTTACTTTGGGTGCTTTGGGTTAATGTGCAGCAGACATATATGAGTAGAATGACAAAGCTTTTGGTTCCTAATAT
Organism: Acacia melanoxylon; assembly: GCA_019022615.1. NCBI lineage: Eukaryota > Viridiplantae > Streptophyta > Magnoliopsida > Fabales > Fabaceae > Acacia > Acacia melanoxylon. The sequence goes on along the minus strand of JAFJYJ010000045.1, from coordinate 2,985,701 downwards.
ATATATACATGCTATCCAGCAACCTTTTCTACTTTAATATCCATTTAGCAGAGCATCCAGATGGAATCCTAACTACATTATATTCAATAGCTTACGTTGGAAAACTCACGTAACTAGAAGGAGAGAAGCTTGAAGACTCACTTCGGTTAGTTTCCAGCTTGCACGTTTGAACTCTCCTTCCTCGTCTTTCACTCCGTCTCTGCCTCTGTTTTCAGATTCTCGACTCTCTCGCTCAAACTCTCTTGCTCTTGTTGTTTCGGTTTGTCTCGGTGTTCTAGCTCTCATTAAAGCTTTTAGTTTGCGCGCTACTCTACCTCTTTATATATACGCGGCGCAAGACGAGGTGGGGTTGTTGATGGTGTTGAACTTTGCGTTCATGGAAGGGAAGTATAATGGGAGTTATCTGAGTTTATTAGGACGTAACACCGTGTTCAGTACGGTTCGAGAGATGCCGATCGTCAGGGGGAGTGGGCTTTTCCGATTCGATCGTGGCTTCACTCAGGCCAAGACCCACACCTTTGATCTGAAAACCGAGACCCAAACCCACGTCGTTAATTTTTCTCGGACCAGACCCTTGGAGTATTCTTCCGGTTCGATCGTGGCTTCTCTTAATTCTTCTCGGACCAGACCCAAACCCACGTCGAGGTTGCAGAAGGAGGAGGAGAGTGAGAGAGGGTGGTGTTCTGGATGAAGAAGAGAAAGAAACAAGAGGAAACCAGAAGCTTCTGCGATTGAGCGAGAAGTTGAAAAAAAAAATTAATAAACGGCGTCGTTTTATATTTGCTGCAGAAAATTTTTTCCGCAGCAACTGCATAAATGATATCCCCATATATATATATACACACACACCATGCCTATTCCCTTTTTAAAACACCGACATATATGCATATATACTTATTTCAATAGTAAGGTTTTTCCATATGCAGCGACGTATAAAAAAAATATAACAGCAACGTACATATATTTAACAGCACATACAGTAAGATTCTCCATTCTTTTCCCAATGTAGAAATATATCAGTAAAGTCAAGTTGTAAGAGTTTCAACTTTTATATATATATATATATATATATATATATATATATTGATACCAATCTAGGGGAGTGACCCCGAAGGATCTGAGGGGAAAGGGAGAATGGGAAACAGAGAAGTAGAGAAAGCGATAACGAAATCAAATCATAAATAAAGAACTGGAAGTAAACGTGCTAAAGAGAAATAAAGAAATTAAAGCAGATCGGTAGTAAACTACGCTGATCTAGTTCATAAACAGAGAGAAGAGTAAAGAAGAGATGCGATGCGAAAGACATAACGAAAGCACAAGTTTATTCAAATCATAAAAACTTACGGGAAGCGAAAGGCGGAAAGAAAGCTTAAAAGAGAGAGAAAGGAAAGAGTGTAGAGAGAAGGCGAGAGAAGGATGAGAGAAGGCGAGAGAGAATGGGTAGAGAGGGAGAGAGAAATGGTTCACGATCGAACCTTCCTCCAAACCGAAAGGGCTTCACTTTTAAAACGATTCGGATCACTTGTTTGAACGGTTCCGGTTGATGACCGTCTTGTTGATTTATAATGTATTTAGCTACAGTGTATACCGTAACTAACTACAGTGATCTAGCAATTACAATGTTTAGTGTTACATCAAAAGGAAAAACACCTAATACTATAATGCAGATCAAGATTTTATACAGTTTTATACATGGAAGTTACAGTTTGGTATCTTCCGTCAAAAACTGCTGCAAGTTATTCTTCGCCCAAATTGACGACGAAATCTTCATCTTCATCATCACTTTGGTCTGGATTTCCTTCGTTGAAGTACTAGCCGATTTATGGTTGCAACTGCTCCTGCTTTGTTGGAATTGTTTAAGCGGAGAGAGAGTTGTTTAAAGTATTCTTGTTCATCTCCGTATAATGCAAGTAAGGTTTGTGCATGGGATTTTTGGTTCAAAAACCGGCTTTGATCCGTTGCACAAAGATGACGAGGATTTTGTTTGAACCAGAGATCTACTTGCTTTAGAGTTCACCTTTGATTGGTCAAATTTTGCCCACCATCGACAAAAGGTCATCGTTGAAGGAATGGTAAAACAAGACCTTTTTTATCATTATGAGAAAAGGCTGTATTGCCAAGAAAAAATCCAGGATACAGACTAATTTGGAAAAGTAATGAAGATCAATTGGAAAAGGATCTCCATTATGATTATATTTTGTTTCAAAAAGAGACAATCTTTGTTTGAACAGAGATGAAGAGAGGATTTCGGGTATAGGTCCGAAAAAATCCCACCATTGTTTAAACCATTGAGGAAAGTTATACTTGGTGTTTTTCTTAAAATAAAGAAACCAAGTATGTTTAAAAATTTTATTTTGATCATAAAAGACATTATACCAGGCCTCACAATAATCCCGATAATTATATCCTCTAGGATCATAATCAATTTTGAAAGAGACATTTTTATGTAAATCTTGTCCCCATTGGGACGGTGTGAGAACTTTCAAAATCTGGAGAGTAGAATGAGTAATAAAAGTTCCTTCTTTATCTTCTTTTCGAGATAACTCGATAGATTCGAATCAACTAGTATTAACTCATAGAATTCTCTTGTTTTTTGTAAACCGGTAGGAATAAAATGAAATCTGAAGGGAAGACTTTTAAAGCTACCTGGTTGGGGTTTGGAAGAAAAACTCGGGTTCAATTTGTAGGATATTTTTGACCTTATCCAGTTTGGGAATGTAAGGTGTCTCCATTGGGTTAATAGCCGAAGAGACTACTAATTGTTTAGTAACACGAGGAGGTTTTTTCTCGGGCAAGTTGGAGATTAAATTCAGCATTTGCTAAATCGTACTCCTTTTCTTGATTGCTGTGAAGAGGCAAGAATAGATAGAGGAAGTGCTCTATCATATTCAAGGGCTTGGGTTTTATCATCTTTTTGTACTAATACTTCCCCCAAGTTTTTGTAGGAGGTTTCTTAGCATATGATTCAACCGTTTTTTTGTCGGGTTTGGTGGAGGTGAGTCTTTGGGTTGAAGACTCAATTTGGGTTATAGGGGTCGAAGACCACGATTTGGTTTGTGATCGTGTCCGCAATCGTGATTCCCGTGTTTGGAAAGTTGATTGGCTGGAAGACGATCCTGGGGTTGGTAGCAAAGACCCTTGAGTTTGAGGAGCTGTTCTTTGTTTTAGGAGTTGTTTGATGATCTCCTTGATCTTCTTCGAGAGACCGGACTTTGAGCATCTTGATAGATGCGTTGTTTATTATCCTCTTCCTGGAGGGGTTGCTTATTTCTTTGTTCGTCACCTGGTTTTTTCTTTACGGTCATTTTCTCGGAGAAGGAAAAAGGGTTATGGTTTAGAGGACTCTCAACCTAAGAACTACCCCGTAGAAACTCACGGGTAAGAAAATCGGGAAGAGAATTGGAAGTGCCTTCAATGAATTCAATATCAAAATCAAAAGCACTCAAAATTGCTTGCCAACGGGCGAAAATTTGTTTTGATGCAAGGTTTTTAACATCTTTTTGTAAAACATCTTTTGCAGATTTACAATCAATGCGAACTAAAAACCTTTGATTTAGAATATCGGCTTGAAATTTTGAAACACACAAAACAATAGCCAAAATTTCTTTTTTTATTGTGGAATAATTCTGTCAGGCGGGATTCCAATGTTTAGACGTAAAAGAAATAATTTGTTCTTTATCGTCAAATCGTTGTTTGAGGATACCTCCATATCCTAATTCGAAGCGTCGGTTTGGACGATTTTGAAAGTCGAAGGAATGGGAAGGTTAAGACAAGGAAGTTCTTTAACTTTTTGTTGTTTGATTTGTTTGACAATATTAGTGTGGATGTCGGTCCAAGGAGGAGGATTTTTGTTTAGCCTTTGATGAAGAGGTTTTAGAAAGTTGCTAAGTTGAGGAATAAACTCAGCTACATAATTTAAACAACCCAAAAATCGTTGGAGTTGGTTTTAATCCAAAATTTGATCGGAAATTTATTTGCAAACTGAATTGCACGTTCAATTGGAGTTATGGTTCCTTGGTAAATCCGATGGCCCAAAAAGCGTACTTTTAATTGGAAGAGACTGATTTTAGGTTTGGAGACCACTAAACCATTTATTTCTCAGCGATTCGAATGAATTTTAAAACATGTTTAAAATGTTCTTCCAATGAGTTTGAAAAGATAAGAACATCATCAATATAGACTATAATATATTGACCTTGATCATTAAAGATCTCGTTCATAATCCTTTGAAATTCGGAAAGGGCATTTTTTAAACCAAAAGGCATAACATTCCATTCATACTTGACCAAATGGAACGGTAAAAGCGGTTTTATACCTATCTTTTTCGAGAGATTTGGATCTGCCAAAATCCGATTTCATATCAAATTTAGAAAAGATTTTTGCAGAATGTAAATGTTTTAGTAAATCAGCCTTGTTTGGAATTGGATAACGAATCCATTGCAAAGCTTCGTTAAGAGGTTTGTAATTAATGACCGACGAGGCGTTCCACGTTCAATTTCAGCATTTTTGTTAACGTAGAAAGCGGCGCAAGACCAAGGACTACGGCTTTTTCTAATGAGTTTTTTGTCAAGAAGATCTTGTATTTCTTTTTTACAAGTTTCAAGAAGTTCTTGGCTCATTTGGATAGGTCGGCTTTTGTAGGAATATGTTTCTCGAAAAGTTTGGTTCGTAAGGAAGATCAACCGTATGTTGCTTTCGACTCCAAAAGGCGTTAGGTAAATCAAAGACAAACCGTTTTATGAATTTTATCAAGACAAGAGTGGATCTTTTGTTGGACAAAAGGTTGCTTGAGCTGTTGCTCAATTCGTTTGAATTGGATTTCGTCCTTAAGAAAATTGATCTGGTTTTCTTTGAGAAAGATGGGATTTAATTCTCTAATTTTTGGTTTTTGAGAAAAAGGAAATAAAATTGTTTTTCCCAAATGTTGTTTTGTAATACCATCGATTGAGTTCCATAAGGCATTAATATGGTAGCAAAAGGTGCACCAAGAATAATTGGTGATCCCATTTGTTTCATAAGAATGAATGGAACTTTAACTCCGCCACTTTCATTTTGAACAATAACATTTGAAAGTTTGTATTGAGCAGATATTGGTTACGTGGTAACAACTAAATCTTTCAATTGTTTTTTCAAAATATTTGGTAGGAACCAAGCCTTCTAAAATACGGTTAGCCTGGGCTCCAAAGTATCAAACAAAACAGGTTGTTCAAAAACAAGATCTTTGATAATAATTTTTATTTTAATGTAAAATTTTTGGGTAAAACATTTTGAAATTACATTTAGAAATGGTGTTTCTAAAATTGGTGTTTCTAAAGAATTATCATCCTCATCTTCTTTTTCTAAAACTTGATCAACATTCTCTTTTGGAGAAATCAGAAAGAGGAAAGAAATTCTTGGATTTGAAAAAGTGCGGACTCATGAGTATCACGAGAAGTTTTGAGATTTTGGATTTCAATTTTGAGATTATTAACCTCGGTTTTGAGGTCGGGAAGAGTAACAGGGGTTAACAGATCGTTTAAATCTTTCCATAGTTTTGGTTAGGTCATAATTATTCTGAAAAGCCAAAAGTTTGGAAGTATGGGGAGTAGAAGAAGAAGAGGAAGATGGAGGTTGTGAAAGAATATCTTTGAGTTTTGAAAGATACTCACCTTTGTCACAATCTGGAAGTTTGGTGATGACGTCAAGAAGCAGATCTTGCTCTTTCGTGATGACGTTTATTTGAGGAAAATCATCATCAGATGTTGAATTGAATTCATCATCTTGGATTTCGTTTATGTCATCGAAGAACAAGAGCTTCCATCATCTTCAGATCCGAAGTTGTTTCAAGAAGCAAATTATTAATTTGGTCGAAGAGATTCTTCAAGAGTGATTTCATTGATTTTTCTGGACACACGACAGTATTTGGCATAATGACCAGTCTTACCACATTTGAAGCAAGTAGCATTATCTCTATTTTGAAAGTCTTTTGTAAATTTGTTTTGTTTAGGTTTAGATCTAAAATTGGAATGAAAATTCCGTTTGTATTTCTTTTGGGGATTTTGAAAATCATTCTTATAATAAGGACGTTTTGAATAACGAAAATACTTATTTTTTGAAAAAGAGTTTGAAAATTGAGAAGATTTATGAGTCTTAAATCTAGGTTTTGAACAAGAAGGAAGACCAAATTGTTCACAAAAAGAATCCCAATTCTTTTTTGTTAATACCCTTTTCTTTGGCAAGGCGATGTTTGATTCCATCATCTTGACAATTTTTAAAACGATTTTTGAACATGGGAAATCGAGTTCTCCATACGTCGGGCTTTCATAAGGAATGTTGCCATTATTCAAATTTGAAGCTTATCTCTAACTTTATCACCAAAAGATTTTGGTAATCCAGCTAGAATTTTTTCTTTCCAAAAACCCTGGTTGGCATCATCTCTTGTGAGAACTCGAGTCATGAAGGTATCTTTATACCACCTAAAATCGAGGCGTGTCCAGACATTTGATGTTAGAAAGAAGTTCGGAAGAGCGATCTTTCAAGATATCGGATCACCAATAAAATGTTTAATAAGTGTAAAAATAAGGGTATTTACGAATGCGAATAGGTTCATCGTTATGAAGAATAGGGGTTCCATCGATTCAGCCATAATAGAAGAAAAATGTTGGTTTTTTCACTAGGAGACGAGATAATAATCCCACCAACCTTTTAATTGTCCAAGAAAAACCGAGACTAAAAGAGTAGTTATTTCTCTATCTCGAATAGTCTTTTGAAGTATGATAAGCGTGCTTACCATTGTCATTTGTTGAAAAATTTGAATAATATTAGTCTCACTCGACCATCTATATTCCATTCATAGATGTCGTTTGAGTTAAAAGACTTAAAAGTTTGATCATGTCTTTCCTCGCTTAAGATATCCAAAGGATGGCCTAGGATAATATAACTTTGAAGATTTTGGTAAAACAGAGGAAGAAGGTTTTTTCCAATTTTGATGATTGATTTGGAAATCGGACTCGAAATCGAAATTTTTTCTAAATTCATAAGAGGTTTATTTGAAGAAGATGATTCTCAAGGAGTTTCGGAACAACTTTACGTTGTAGTTCGAGAAAAAGGGTTTTAGGATCATCAACTTGCTTTAAACGTTGGTTAGCTTGTTGCACGATACTCGTGTTATTTTTGCTTTGTAAACTTAACTTAATTTTTGGATCAAGTTTGGAAAGGTTTAAACAAAGGCGGAGGGGCCTTAGAAGTAGTTTGAGAAGAAGAAGAAGAAGAAGAAGAAATAACATGATCTCCAAGGATTTGAAGATACTTTGATTTGTATAGTTATTTTGCTCAATAAGATTTATAATATCTCTAGCGTTAGGAGGCTCTTCGGAGGTTCGATTTTGAAAGGAGAAGCCAAAACGGGATGTTGTTTACTGTCAACAAGACCAGGAATTTGATATGACCCTTTTGGTGGAAGTTTTGAAGAAATAACTTGTTTGTCAGAAATTTTCCACTCTTTTTTGGTCATATTTATAGATTGTTGAAATGGATATTCTATTTCCTGTTGTGAAGCGTAGGCTTCGAACCAATCAAAAAATGGAATATGGATTTCATGCTTTTCAAGGAAACTGTAAAACATCTCTTGGATCTGTGTTCGCAAAGATCCTTTGAATTGTCCTAAAAACCAGTTTCTTTGCAAAGTATTTTGTTACGAGTAGAATTCCTTTTGCAAACTTTGTTTATTAATTTCAAAATGATGCTCAAGAGCACCAATAGGCGAGGCTCACCTAATTCGTAAGACATTGAAGCTACGAATCTAGATCATCCTCTTTTTGGTAGTTTGCATGAGAAATTGTACCAGAATTATCAATTCCTTGCATTGTTACATTAGACTTACCTTGTTCTGGTTGAGGAGGTAAAACAGGAGAAGGAGGTTGAGGAGGAGGCGGTAAATGAATAACCGGAGGTGGTGAAGGGTAGGTCTTTCATAGGAAAGCCTTGGGAGATTGGGGATGGGTGATCTAAAATCTTCATATCTTGAAGACATAGATCCGGAAGAAGAGGAGTTTGATCCTTTAGACTGTCGAAGGAAAGATGGACGGTGCGAGAATGAGTTTGTGTGATCCTGGTTATATGTGAAGTGAGTTTTGGTGTGGCTTGTACAGACTTTTTCCATAACCCAAGTTTACGGGAGATGAACATCCTTCCAAAGGATTGTTCGAGGAATTGTGATATTTGTGTTTGTAGGATCGTAAGAAAGACAATAGTTTGTCCATTATCTACGGTTGTTGAAGAAGAGAAGAAGGCGAAGAATTAGAGACTTTATACTTGAATCCTATACATTAGGGTGACGGGAATAGATCCGGGTTTCATTGAAAATCCACTTGAATGAAAGATTCAGCTTCAAGGCTTCAAGAACATTTTTATCGTTTAAATCAATAGTTTGGGTAGGATAACAATTGAAATAAACCGGACCGTTATGGAGGCCAAATTCGGCGAACATGCGAGAAGGGAATCTTCAAAAACATAGTGACGATTATCGCGGAGACAAGCGAGACCGAAATGTTTAACCCTTTACGCACAAGAGGTTTAAGCGCAATTTGAACACATCCAATATGTATGAAATTGTACTTTTCTTTATGTTTTGAAATGGAGTTAGGGGAAAGAAGAAAAAATTCTTCTTTTTCAGGATGAATAGGAATTGATTCTTCAACAATCTTGATTATGTAATCTGACTGGAAAAACCATTTCTTATTCTTTTGAAAAAGAGTTTTGTGGTCAATTTGGGGAAGTGTCCAATTATCAACAGTTTGGTTGATATTATTAAATGGATTTCTTCATTAAAAATGTTATGGGAAGAGGACTTTGAATCCTCATGATTTAAAGAAGAATTTATGAGTGAACGAGGAGAGGAGGAAAAAGAAGTTGCGGAAGTAGAAGAACGTTTATGAAAACCGCGAAATAACGAAGACATAATTAAAAGGCAACAGAAATAAAATGACTGGTAAAATAAACAGCAGAAAAAGAACAGAGACTAAAAAGTAAGAGTAAACAGCAGAAGATTAAAGATGAGAAAAACAATAATTGTAAATCTCCCTTCAATTAGTATCATTACCTTCAAGTAAAATAGGGGTATATTAATTAAATATTTACTACAATTTACCAATCAAAATATTTAGTTGGAATTTAGCATAACCTTTAGATCTAGAGCTCCAAAAGTGAATTAAAGCAGAAAATAAATAATCCTAAACCACCCGAAAGGATGAACTAGGTGATGAAGCAGATCCGAGATCTTCACTTAAAAGTTTATATGCGAGAGGTTCATACATATGACGACTTACCATGTGGGGCAAATCGCACAACGCCTCAACATACGGGACTTATGGCCTTAGACATCCCACAGAACAAACTCGGCTATCATATGCAGAAAAACCATATATAAATTTTCTCATGAAAATCCAGACTCTTTTTTTTTTTTTTTTTTTTTTTTTTTTTTTTTACATTGGGAGCATAGATCTAAAGCAGAACGCTAAATGTAGCAACGAAACATTCGGAGAAGGTAAATATGCGTCCAGATCTAATTAATACATCTCTACTTCCCCTCTGGCTCTGATACCAATCTAGGGGAGTAGAGATGTATTAATTAGATCTGGACTGCATATTTACCTTCTCTGAATGTTTCGTTGCTACATTTAGCGTTCTGCTTTAGATCTATGCTCCCAATGTAAAAAAAAAAAAAAAAAAAAAAGAGTCTGGATTTTCATGAGAAAATTTATATATGGTTTTTTCCGCATATGATAGCCGAGTTTGTTCTCAGGGGATGTCTAAGGCCATAAGTCCCGTATGTTGAGGCGGCGATTTGCCCCACATGGTAAGTCACATATGTATGAACCTCGCATATAAACTTTTAAGTGAAGATCCGGATCTGCTTTCATCACCTAGTTCATCCTTTGTGGGTGGTTTAGGATTATTTATTTTCTGTTTTAATTCACTTTTGGAGCTCTAGATCTAAAGGTTATGCTAAATTCCAACTAAATATTTTGATTGGTAAATTGTAGTAAATATTTAATTAATATACCCCTATTTTACCTGAAGGTAATGATACTAATTGAAGGGAGATTTACAATTATTGTTTTTCTCATCTTTAATCTTCTGCTGTTTACTCTTACTTTTTAGTCTCTGTTCTTTTTCTTTTTATTTTACCACCATTTTATTTCGTTGCCTTTTAATTATGTCTTCGTTATTTCGCGGTTTTCATAAACGTTCTTCTACTTCCGCAACTTCTTTTTCCTTCTCTCCTCGTTCACTCATAAATTCTTCTTTAAATCATGAGGATTCAAAGTCCTCTTCCCATAACATTTTTAATGAAGAAATCCAGCTTAATAATATCAACCAAACTGTTGATAATTGGACACTTCCCCAAATTGACCACAAAACTCTTTAACAATCCTTTGGAAGGATGTTCATCTCCCAGAAACTTGGGTTATGGAAAAAGCTGTACAAGCCACACCAAAACTCACTTCACATATAACCAGGATCACACAAACTCATTCTCGCACCGTCCATCTTTCCTTGACAGTCTAAAGGATCAAACTCCTCTTCTTACGGATCTATGTCTTCAAGATATGAAGATTTTAGATCACCCATCCCCAATCTCCCAAGGCTTTCCTATGAAAGACCTACCCTTCACCACCTCCGGTTATTCATTTACCGCCTCCTCCTCAACCTCCTTCTCCCGTTTTACCTCCTCAACGAACAAGGTAAGTCTAATGTAACAATGCAAGGAATTGATAATTACGTACAATTTCTCATGCAAACTACCAAAAAGAGGATGATCTAGATTCGTAGCTTCAATGTCTTACACGTAATTAGGTGAGCCTCGATCTATTGGTGCTCTTGAGCATCATTTTGAAATTAATAAACAAAGTTTGCAAAAGGAATTCTACTCGTAACAAAATACTTTGCAAAGAAACTGGTTTTTAGGACAATTCAAAGGATCTTTGCGAACACGGATCCAAGAGATGTTTTACGGTTTCCTTGAAAAGCATGAAATCCATATTCCATTTTTTGATTGGTTCGAAGCCTACGCTTCACAACAGAAATAGAATATCCATTTCAACAATCTATAAATATGACCAAAAAAGAGTGGAAAATTTCTGACAAACAAGTTATTTCTTCAAAACTTCCACCAAAAGGGTCATATCAAATTCCTGGTCTTGTTGACAGTAAACAACATCCTGTTTTGGCTTCTCCTTTCAAAATCAGAACCTCCAAGAGCCTCCTAACGCTAGAGATATTATAAATCTTATTGAGCAAAATAACTATACAAATCGGATCTTCAAATCCTTGGAGATCATGTTATTTCTTCTTCTTCTTATTCTTCTTCTCAAACTACTTCTAAGGCCCCTCGCTTTGTTTAAACCTTTCCAGCTTGATCCAAAAATTAAGTTAAGTTTACAAAGCAAAAATAACACGAGTATCAGGCAACAAGCTAACCAACGTTTAAAGCAAGTTGATGATCCTAAAACCCCTTTTTCTGAACTACAACGTAAAGTTGTTCCTGAAACTCCTTCAGAATCATCTTCTTCAAATAAACCTCTTATGAATTTAGAAAAAAATTCTGATTCTGAGTCTGATTTCCAAATCAATCATCAAAATTGGAAAAAACCTTCTTCCTCTTTTTTACCAAAATCTTCAAAGTTATATTATCCTAGGGCCGATCCTTTGGATATCTTAACGAGGAAAGACATGATCAAACTTTTAAGTCTTTTAACTCAAACGACATCTATGAATGGAATATAGATGGTCGAGTGAGACTAATATTATTCAAATTTTTCAACAAATGACAATGGTAAGCACTTGCTTATCATACTTCAAAAGACTATTCAGATAGAGAAATAACTACTCTTTTAGTCTCGGTTTTTGGACAATTAAAAGGTTGGTGGGATTATTATCTGTCTCCTAGTGAAAAAACCAACATTTTTTCTTCTATTATGGTCAATCTGATGGAACCCCTATTCTTCATAACGATGAACCTATTCCGTTCAAATACCCTTATTTTTACACTTATTAAACATTTTATTGGTGATCCAGATATCTTGAAAGATCGCTCTTCCGAACTTCTTTCTAACATCAAATGTCGGACACTTTGCGATTTTAGGTGGTATAAAGATACCTTCATGACTCGAGTTCTCACAAGAGATGATGCCAACCAGGGTTTTTGGAAAGAAAAAATTCTAGCCGGATTACCAAAATCTTTTGGTGATAAAGTTAGAGATAAGCTTCAAATTTGAATAATGGCAACATTCCTTATGAAAGCCCGACGTATGGAGAACGATTTCCCATGTTCGAAAAACTGTTTTAAAAATCATCAAGATGATGGAATCAAACATCGACTTGCCAAAGAAAAGGGTATTAACAAAAAAAGAATTGGGATCCTTTTGTGAACAAATTTGGTATCTTCCGTCAATATATATATATATATATATATATATATATATATATATATTATAAGTAAAGAACTTGATAGCAACCATTCTTATTCTTTTCTCATGCAGCAACATAAACGTACTTACGTTTTATTCGAGGGGCCGTGATAGTCCCGGCACTATTTGGCCTCCCCAAAGACAAGGCAAATTTTTAAAATTAATTGTGATGGAACCTTTTCTTCCTATGAGAAGATCTTGCTATTGGTGTTATTTGTCGCGATTTTGCCGGCTCCTTTAGATGGGGGTTTGTGGATAAAGTCAAATCTATTTCTGCCTTTATGACTAAAGCCCTTGCTCTAAAGAGGGCCCTGCTTCTAGCTTTGGACATGAGTCATGATATGGTGATTTTTGAGTCGGATTGCCTCTCTCTGATTTCTTGTGTTAAGGCCAAGTTACCAGACTTGTATGATTGGAGGTGTAGGAGTATTATCCATGATGTTATTAGTCTTTTTTGTCTTCTAAGGTTGGGTTCTACGTGTCTTTTTCCCCGAGAGGGGCAACCGTCTTTGCGGATCTCGCTGCGGTGATCTTTATAGAGAGGTGTCTTGTTTGGGTGGGTTTTCGCCAATCCAGTGACCCGCTTTGTTATCTCTTTTAACTCTGGAGGTGTTTTGTTATCTCTTCTAACTCTGGAGGCTTAGAAGACTTATGCTGGTGGTGATAAATCTCCGCATACCAATTCTTCATCAAATGGTGGCTAACCGGTTTTTCTTTCCTAGTTTTCTTTATTTTTTGTAGTTTCTTTCGGTTGTATTTTTTTTGTTGTCAGTTGTATTTGTTTTGCCTTTGTTGTAGTTCTTTTTCCCTGTTTTGTCTAGTTTGCTATTCAGGCTATTGTTTATTAGTCTTTTCTTTGTAACCGTAATAGAAGTTCCTTTGACCAAAAAAAAAAAACTACATTCCCTATGGTTTATTACTCATAAGTTTGCGCTGAAAAATGACGGAAACCGAAAGGGAAAAGGCCCTGGTGATTTACCTCTGGTTGCTGGTTGATACGATAGGTTCTCAACGACAATTCAGGACCCCTGTTTTTGGTGCGTTTTGCAGAGGAAAAAATATTGGAGTAAACTCTCCCACTCGTCTCTCTTTCTTGTTCACTCTCTCTTTCTCTCTCGGCTTGGCTGAAGTAAGATGAATGAAAGAAAACCAAGGAATAGCATTTATATAATATCCTAAAGATCTGGTCAGAGAAGGCAGATCAGTCCAACGAGTATAGACTGATGAGTATAGGCGTGGAGCTCGAGAGGAGGTATGGGACTGGGTCTGCGTTGTTGATACAAGAAGCATGGTTTTCTCTGATTTGCTGTTACGTGTTCGGCGTGATCTTCTCTGCTTTCTGAGGGCGTGATCTAGCCAAGAGATGGTGAGGATCTGTTACATATTTTGTCACGTGTTTGTGGGGCGTGTGTGTTGTGATCTGATATTGGGTTAATGGATAAATGGCTTTGGTTTTGTTTTGTTGCAGTTGGGCCGAAGAGATCAAATGAGTTGGGCTGATAGTGTTTTAATCCAATGGATATTGAATAATGAGTTAAGGGAGTATTTGTATGGTAGGACCACTAGAATTAACCCACCTGATTTTCTTCAAGACTCTTATTGCAATTAAATCATTTACTTATATAATTGTAATTATTGGATAATGATGGAACATAAATCCATTAGTTAATATAAGGATTTTCCTTCATCCTTTAATTTCTGTTGGACTTAAAATATTATCTCTAAGATATTCATGCCAAAATTATTCCCTAATTATTTGTCCTTAATTTATGAGAAAAATATTCCTTAAATTTCAATAATTAATTTCATAATTATACTTAAATCCTAAAATTAAAAATTAGGATGTTACAATTTTCCTCTCTAATTTGGTGACACATCACCCTTCCCTCTCTCAAATTCACGCCATGTGGACACCCATTAAAAAAAATATATATATATATATATAAAAATAAAAAAATAAAAAAAAAATAAAAAAAAAAAAACTTCCTCACTTCAACGATTAATATTCCGGTCAGCACCCTAATATCCACTTCTCATTCATTTCATTTATCGTCTGTTCATTCTTCATTTCGGCCTCACAAAACGCAGAGAGAGGATGAGAAAGAAAGCTATGCGAGTGAGAAAGAAATCACTAGAGAAACAAGAGGAGTTGGCCGATTTCCACATGCAACCCTAGAATCACATATAGGTGAGCCTCCCAAGTCCTTTCCCATCTTCAATCTATCTTATTGCTTCTGTTTGGGGTTAGGGGAAATAGCGGAATATGGATTCTAAACTAGGAAACAACGATTAAGGGTTGTAGTAGTACCTAACGCTATATTAACGATGATCAATTGTCTTGCATGTGCGTGGATATGGCAGAAGGTTCTCTGTGCATTGATACTCTACAATTTGCTGAATCATTGGTCCCTATTTATGTGTGTAGGTGTCAGGTTCCCTAATGAAAGAGTTAAAAAAAATATAATTGTTAGTAGTGTATGAAAACAGCGATATATAAGTGTCTAAATGCTAATCAAGTGACCGCAAGTTCTGTTATTGCTTGAGGATGTTATGGTGCTACTGTTTGAATATTTTGAGCATTAAAATGCTGTTAAATTAGTTATTGGAACCCATGGAGTTTTACTGTTTAATGCCTCCATATGCTAAACAATTATTTTAGGATTTCAAGGCTTTAGAATGATGATTTAACGGATGATTTTAAGGTTGGAATTCACAGTAGAGATATTATGCAAATAGTTAAAGGGTTAAATGTTGGTTTGGAGTTGATAATTATGTATTAGCGTTATTAGCACAAAGAATATAAAATTGTTGTTGAGGTTCAGATTTAGGAACTGAAATTTGGAAGAAAAACTATGTATGATTGTTGTGAATGTTATATTGATGCTAAATGAGAATCTTAGATGACTTAACATGTGTGATTGAAGGATGTTGTGGTACTTAAGAATTTTTCAAATCAGTAGGTGAATTCAATTAGAAGTTAATACATGAGTTTCAAAATTTATAGGAATTGTCAATTTACATAGCGCTCAAGAGAAAAGCAAACAAAAAGGGATTTTGGTAAAGGTATAGTTTCGAAGAATAAAAGGTGAGTGAATAACGCCCCTAATTTTTATAAATAATATTTTTATTGTTGAATTTTTATGTTTATTTTCATACTTAAAAGTTTGATTTTGTGAAGGAATATTTATTGATAGTATATGAGTAAAGAATGATAATTTTATTCGTTATTATGTATTTTCTTCCAATTGTTTCAAAGCATAATTCATGCTTCGTAGTTAAATGAAAATGAGACTTTTAAGATATTTTTCATAAATTTTTATATTGAAATGATCTTGGATTTTTTATATTGAAATGATCTTGGATTTTTGAAAGTTTATAAGTGGAATTTATTATTTGAAATGAAATATTTTTACGAGTTCTTGATGTTTTAAAAGGATTTTATTGTGATTGAATTTTAAGGAAAGTTTTGAAATATTGTTTGTGGAAGTTCATGCTGGGGAATTTGATTATGAAGTATGAGATAAAGTTGTTATTATCTTAAAGAAGAGTATTTATTACTTTGCAAAATTGACTCCAAACATGCTTGAAAATGTTTTGGAGAGAATACGTGAATCGAGCAGTTCTAACAACAATCTTGTTAGTCCTTGGTGCTACCATGGTTAACCTCGAGCTCGCTTGATTTTCATGAGATTCGTTCTCATGCTTTGTTTCATGGATTTGTGTCTTATGCTTGTTTCATGGCTTCAAGCCATATTTGGTTAGTTACTCCCATGGATTGTCTGCGTACATGCTTGTTTCATGGCCTTGAGTCATGCTTGGTTAGTTACTCTCGTAGACTGTGTGGCCACGCTTGTTTTCCGTTCTGTAAGAAGTTCTATGAAAAGATGAGGTTTGATAATGATGTTTTAAATTGATTATATGAAATCAAATGTTTTTATTTCGTACATGAAATTAATTTAAATAACGATATTTATATAGAGTTCTATATTATTCTTGATCTATGGTTTAGAAATTGAGATTTATTACTACATTGCTTTTGTCAAAAGATGAAGATGTTTAAATTATTTTTCTTTGTATTTTATTAAATTATAAGAATGAGACGTTATTCACCGAAAAAATTTGTTTTGGTTCAAATGAAATTACGATTTTGTACCTCCTATTTGAGCGGTGAAGGGTCTTCTTAATGATTTAGAGCTTGCGGTCTCATTTTGAGTCTTCTAGTTGAAGTAAATATAAACATAGACTTTTGTATTATTATTTAAAGTTAGATCTTCATGTAATCTATGGTGGATCCCTCCTCCCTTTTGTTGTCTAACACATGAATATTCAGATTATGGTATTATGAGTATTAAGGAATGTGAATTCTTTCATATTCCTCACGGTCACCCTTTCGGTTTATTGGGACGTGATAATATGTCCCTAGATCGTTGAGAGTCATGCAATTACAAGTTGGGCTTGATGTTCGTTTTAGTTTTTTGTGATTCATGGGCCCAATTAAACCCAAAGTAAAATGGGTTCGAGAGAATACACAGAAGATCAAATGAATGGTGGGCTTTAGGCTTACTTTACATCAGATCATCATCGTCTCTAATATTATATATATTACTACTATTTAATTATCAAATATTAAAGGAAAAATTAATTATTTAATCCTTCTAGTTTTATTGAGTTTGTAACTTAATCTTCACAATTTAACTCGTTACAACTTAGTCCTCCTTATTGATTATAACAAGTACAGCACGATGCTCTGAAAACAAAACACACATAAACGGAAAATCAAAGCCATGCTAATATGAGTAACCACTCAATCTTCTCCCAGCACTGCAATAGATTATCCTCTCAGTTTGTAGATTAGCACAGTTGGTGATGATCATACGCTCCCAGTAGGTGAACCAAAGATTGACTTATTAAAGCGAGAGTCATGTTGAGAGGGAAATGGTATCAAATAAAGGATGTGGAGGTAGTATTCCAAAAACAGAATTTACGAGTTGATCGTTGAGAGTCATGCGATTACAAGTTGGGCTTGATGTTCGTTTTACTTTTTGGTGATTCATGGGCCAAATTAAACCCAAAGTAAAATGGGTTCGAGAGAATACACAGAAGATCAAATGAATGTTGGGCTTTAGGCTTGCTTTACATCAGATCATCATCGTCTCTAATATTATATATATTACTACTATTTAATTATCAAATATATTTTGATGTTCATTTTTATCCTTTAAAATACCTGTATGAAAATAATAAAGTGACAAAGTAGTCCCACGTGGACGGACATGGTATCTTCCCTTCCCAACCTATGCCGCCTAATTTGTTGCTCACACTTTTAAAACGCAAGAATTGAGTCCCTAATTATTTTTTCATTTGCCTTTATATATATAGCTAGTAGACCTGAATCACAGTTTAGAGATTATATCTAATTTGTTTAAATAATTTGATCTAATTTATTTTTCCAAGTTTCTTCAAACACCGTAAAATCTCTAATATTGTAAATCTTTTGTGTTAGAGTTGAAGAGTTGTGTTATCAGTCTTTCATGTGAAATTAAATATCCCTAGATCGAAAAAACAATCGAGGTGATGTCCTTCAATGAGTATTACGTCGCTTTGGTGAGTTTCAAGTGAAATTAAATATCCCCAGATCAAAAGTGTGAGGTTCATCTATTGCGGTTTGTGCGAGCGGTGGAGTTTGTCCATCCCTTCCTTGTGTTCGTTCTCCTCTGTTACGGCATTCATTATCTGCGGCGGGAAGTTTTGAGAGTACGATTATCATCCACTATGGTATCAATAAACTGAGAAGATCAATCTATTGCAGTGTTGAGAGAAGATTGGGCGGTCACTTATGAGTTCAATATTAAATTTGAACTATCCACTTTTTTCCTAAGGAGTGGAGATGAGATTATAAAATAAAAGGGAAAAAGAAGAAAATGAGAGGATCCAAAGCAAATAGGGGAAGGTGAAAAATAACTTTTTGATAAAAAGGGGAAACAATGGAATAAAATTTTTAAAAAGCACAGATATATATAAAAATTTTAATTGTTTGTTTCAATTTTTTTTTTTTTTTTAATATGTGTGTGTTACGAGAATTAATAAATTATAGATTTTACCAAAAATCTTTTTAGTATCGTGTAATACTATTTCTAAATTTTAGTGCTCGATTACCCTACTGTTATTTCCTTGTCTGGGGATGGGGATGCAGCTTATCCTATGCACTTTTATCGTTATATGTATATTAAAAAAATATGATAACTAAGGCCAGCCAAACGGCAGGGTGGTTACTGCTTATTATATATATGTGTGTGTTTCCTATAACCAAAGCGCTATTCTTATTGCTGGTCTGAAATTTGAACAGTAGTTTAGCCATGTCTAGCCAGCTTAAAGTGCTTAGTGCCCTTGATGTTGCCGAGACACAATGGTACCACTTCACAGCCATCCTAATTGCTGGCTTGGGCATCTTCACTGACGCCTATGATTTCTTCAGTTTAGCAAACATCACCAGGTTGCTTGGACGCATCTACTACACTCGCGAGGGTTCGCCAAAGCCCGGAACCCTACCTCTCGTTGTGAATTGTGCCGTTAACTGCGTTGCCTTAATTGGTGCCTTAATAGGTCAGCTTTTCTTTGGCTGGCTGGGTGACAAAATTGGCAGAAAAAAGGTATATGGTGTAACCCTTATTCTCATGGTTGTCTCCTCTCTCGCCTCCGCTCTCTCTTTCGGTAAATCCGCAAAAGGCGTTATGACCACTCTTTGCTTCTTCCGCTTCTGGCTTGGATTCGGCATAGGAGGCGACTACCCTCTCTCTGCCACCATCATGTCGGAATATGCCAATAAAAGGACTCGTGGTGCTTTCATGGCGGCGGTTTTTGCAATGCAAGGCTTCGGGATTCTGCTCAGCAGCCTTGTTTCCTTTATTGTCGCGGCCGCGTTTGATCATTCCTACAAAGCTCCTGCTTATAAGGAGAACGCTGAAGCTTCTCTTGTACCTTAAGTTGACTATGTATGGCGAATCATTCTAATGTTCGGTGCTCTACCAGGTGCTCTTACTTACTATTGGCGTATGAAAAGGCCTGAGACGGCTCGTTATACGGCGCTCATTGCAAAGAACGCAAAGCAAGCCGCAGAAGATATGGCTAAAGTACTACAAGTCGATATTGAAGCTGAACCAGAAAAGGTGGAGAAAATGACTCAGAGAAAGGACAAATACGGGTTGTTCAGTTGGGAATTTGCTCGCAGGCATGGTCTTCACTTGTTAGGGACCACCACCACTTGGTTTCTATTGGATATCGCGTATTACAGTAATCATCTTTTTCAGAAAGATATATACACTGCAGTTAGGTGGCTTCCTCAACCAGAAGACATGAATGCAATCCATGAGGTATATATATAACCGAAAGTTAGTTATACCATATTGAATAAATCTGGATTATTGAGGAAGTATACATATATAGATTTAAAAGACTCCGATTAATATCCAAATATTTTCTTAGTAATGATAAATTATCAAATTTATTTATACATTTCTTTTCGACACTCACAAAATCTCCCAGGTTTTTAATTCATATTGAATTGAATTACTGAGGTTGAGTGTTGTTAGTAGATCAATTCATGTTAGTAGGTCACAGACACTACTGTTGAAGTTCAAATAGGAGGGAAAAGAAGTCCCATATGTATTGAATAAACTTCTATCAAAAATGGATTTAAGGTTTAGAGTTAAGTTTTGGCTTTAATTTTAGTGTCTATGTTTTCTTAAAGCCTTTTGTACTTCATGAAGAGTGAAGACTTATTTTGATTCAACGCATAATAGGTTTACAGGGTTGCGAGAGCAACAGCGATTATAACATTATGTGGTACACCTGGTTATTGGTTTACTGTGGCTTTCATAGACTATCTCGGTCGCTTCTTCATCCAACTCATGGGCTTCTTATTCATGACTGTCTTGATGCTTGCGCTTGCATTCCCATACAATCACTGGAAGGAAGAAAACCACAAGGGGTTTCTTGCATTGTATTCACTCTTCTTCTTCTTCGCCAACTTCGGTCCGAATTCTACAACTTTCATTTTCCCAGCGGAGATTTTCCCAGCAAGGTTGAGGTCCACTTGCCATGGGATATCTGCAGCCGCCGGAAAAGCTGGAGCGACTATCGGTGTGCTCTGGTTTTTGTTTCTGGCACAGAGCAAGGACCCCAGTGATAGAGATGCAGGGTATCGAAGTGGCCTTGGGGTGAAAAAAGCGCTTCTTATCCTTGGTGGGATTAATTTTGTTGGAATGGTATTTACATCCCTCTAGCCGGAGTCGAAAGGTAAATCGTTGGAGGAGTTAAGCGGAGAGAACAAAGACGATGGTGAAAGAGGTGATCAGGCTACATAGAGCCCAATGCATCTTTTACAAATTGTGTGTTAGTTTTCTAAAAATATCGATCACCTCTAATCAAAAGGAACAGTTTTGAAAAACCATTATAAATTTGAAAAATAAAGTATATTTTAGGCTTAAATAGAGTAAACCTATCAACTCGCTTCTTATATTTAGAATTATAGCAAATATTATCTTTTACAAGGTAATTAATGTACAAAAATATATGATGTAAATAGTTTTGTGTCTACTTTTTTGTGTGTGGTAATTTTAGAAACAGTTTTATATAATTATACAATTTGCACACAAAAAAAAAAACTTTCAGTGATAACTTTCATTGGCGGCTAAAAAGTTATTGCTGAAAGTCTTAAAAGACAAACTTTTAGTGCGACACTTCAAAGTCTGCCACTGAAAGAGAGACTTTTAGTGGCAATATTTTTTATCGCTCAAAATTATATTTAGTGGTGATTTTTTTGTCGCCACTAAAGGTGATACTTTCAAAGAATGATATTTTTGTATCGCCGCTAAAGATCATACTTTTTGTGATGAATTTTTTAGTTTCCGCTAAAGACATGACTTTTGAAGGCAATTTCCAATTGATAGGGAATGTAATTTTTTTTAATGATTTTATGCTTAAATTGATACTTTAATTTCAAACAAATGATACAACGACACTTAAATTTTCCGATTTCAATCTTTATTGTTATGGTGCCTACTTAAAGACAATTGTTCTACTAATTTGACATGTAAAATTTAATATGGTATGTACACATCTTCCCACTACAATTTCTTTCATTCTCATATTCAAAATAGAAGACAGGTATATATAGGGAAGATAAGAAACCACTTGACAATCCATCTACTCTTATATTTAAGGATAGGGTGTTTCGAATCACCCAAATTTTTTTTAACTTAATTGAGCACAAAATCTGATTGTCTAGCTACTTGATTAAGATTACTTAGATTGGACGGGGCAAACGTGAACCGCTATATATGAGAATTTTAGGCGAGATCGAGGACACAAATGGGTAATTGGACCACCCAAAACGAATATATATTAGATATAATTTGTCTAAACAATATGTTTAAATATATTTAAATCATGTTATATGTGTTTTTAATACTATCTTGAAATATAAGATGAATCATGTAATGTAATATTTATTTTTTATAAATTTATACTAAAACATAATAATAAATGAAAACATGTAAATATTTGTCAATAACCGTTCAAAAAAGTTAAATAATTATTCTAAAATGAAAATAAATTTCTAATTAAGAAAAAAATTCATATAATCTAACTTATAATTAACTTTCTTTTTTTAACTACATACATACATATATTATTCTTTATCTATGTAAATTATATTTTAAAAAAATTATAAATATATTAATATGACATTATAAATCTAATATATATGAAAAACATATTATATTAGGGAAAAACATTTCTCACGTGTTGTAGGAGAAGTGTATTCTCATTTTCATGTCACACACACGAAATGGTGGGGCCGCATATATATATAATTAAGCATTATATATATATATATCTGCCTTTTATTTTAATATTGTGTGTAGGAATCGTCTTCTTCTCAAATAAATGACGGTAAGTTTTTAAACCCCATTATATTATTTATATTCATATTTTAATTTTTCAAAAAAAAAAATAGGTATTATATTAATATATAAATTAGTGTGTATTAACGTGTGTGTTTATATATATATATATATATATATATATATATATATATATATTAATAAAATGTATAACAAAAATAATAGGAAAGATTTATATATTATAAATAATACATATGTGTATGTGGGTGATGTTTAACATAATATATTTATATTATATATATATATATATATATATATATATATATATATATATATATATATATATATATAGGATATTGTCACTACTAATTTTACGTCTTACCAGTTATTACCACTTTTTCATTTGTTAGATCGAATCCAATAGGAGTGGGAAATGATAAATGTAGATGATATTCTGATCTAACGGTGAAAAAATGGTAGTGACGTAAAATTGATAATAATAATATTATTTATATATATATATATATATATATATAAAAGGTGGTCCTTGGTTCAAACTTGGGTGAGGTAGCTGTGGGAGAAAATATTGGCGGGTGGGGTAGCAGGTGATGTGGACGAGGTAGTGGAGGTGATGTGACATGTGTGTAGTTGACGAGGAAAAATATTTTTCTTTTCACAATCCACTTTCATCAGCAACTTATGTTACTGCTGGAAGTTGACTTTTGGTAGCGGTATTACATGTTGCCGCTAAAGCTAACCTTCATAGGTACATAGTGGATTCTGGATTGGTGCCTTTGTTTGGATTGAGCGTTTACGGAGTTTTTTCACCCAAAAAGTCCAGTGGCATTGGCATTGAAATAAAAAAAGCCCATAAAGAAGAGGTGTTTGGGAAAACATTTTAGTTACTCGGCTTTTTTTAATAACGCCCATTAAGCAAAAACCAATCAGACCAAGTTTTTTTTGCACTGGACATGGCACAAACGTCGATATTGAGAGTGGGGCCCATTTTTCCTTGCTTTGTTATTTATTTCTGGGCCCTACCTATGTTGTGCTAAAAGGATTTATTTTGTATTAATATTGAAAGTGTTTTTTCATGAGGAGGAGGCGCGTTGGATAAAGGAAATGACATTAAACTTAATTATATAATAATAATAATTGATTATTTATTTATTATTCTTTTATTTCCTAAACTTAATTAAAAACTTATATTTTAAGTTGAAATCCCACAAATGATGCATGCCATTTTTTATCTATTAACTTAATATTCTATTAATTTAATTTTTTTACATAAATTTAAATTTTTATATTTAATTATCACAATATATACAACATATATCTTCAATAAGATTCATGCCTTTTTTAGTCATTTTTCATCTTAACTGACTTTTCAACCGCTAACCCAAACACGTCTCTGTTTGGAAAAAAAACCACTTTTGCCAATGTCAATCCAAACACAAATCATCTTTACAACCCGACTTTTTCCTATCGAGCTTTTACAAAAGTCAAATAGATTTTAAACGCAATTCCCACCGCCAACCCAAACAGCCCCGGTGGGTGACGTTCGGCAACATTTATTGTCGCGCTAAAGTTACTGTCAATGAATCATTTTGTCACCGTGATATAGTATCATCGACAATCGCATCATCAACGACTGGGCATCGACAAAATGTCGCCACTAAAAACCTAAAGTTTCCACTTAAAGTCAAATTTTCTGTAGTGTTAGAATGGATAACCTACCAAAATATGTCTACAACCTTCGAATTCTTTTCAAAAAAGGGGGAAAAAATACTATGGTTCTAAAGGGAAATACACTTCTCATGTTGTAGGAGAAGTATATCCTCATGTCATAGATACAAAAAGATATGGGTCCCACCATTTCCGTGCTTGAGTTTTTATATATATATATATAAAAAAGATGTAGATCCCACCATTTCATGTGTGTGTAGGAATCTTCTTCTTCTTATGCAACATGAGAAGTGTAAACCATGTTCCGGTGTAGAACACAAATGTCCATTAATAGGCCGGTGCTTTGATCTTGGATCGAATGATCCTACCGGAGTATCTATGAGAAAGATATCCGAGGGTGGATGATCACCGTACAGTGTACGAATACTCTTCGCCAATGGGGGGATGGGGAGAGTGTATAGTGGGGTTGTGCACAGTAATACTAAATGTATATAGGTCTGAGTTAGAGCGTGTGCACCTTGAAGCTTTACCTTTGTATATATAGGGCGTGCCTTGGCATCGTAACCGCCTGATCTATCTAATCTATTATCCTCGATATGATAGATTGTCCCCGGATTATATGGTGATCTATATATTCTGCGTGAGGTCTATCGGGCGGTCGTCCCCATGTTGGGCCTTGGGTAGGTCCATAACAGCTGCCCCCCCGGTAGTTCAAGTTCTTGAGCTGCCGGGATGTAAATAGTTCCTCGGGTCGGTTTGCTCCTTGCTCCTTGGGCCGGGGTGTTTTGTCAAGAGCCCTGCCCGGCTCTTGGACCCGAGGTTGCCTCTCGAGAGTCCGCTCCTACGTTCGAGTAATTTGGACACCCGAGGTGGCACCAGGTGGATTGCTTGGTTTCGAGGTCAGGACCCTTCCGCATTCGCCATCATGGTCTCCTGACACCTAACCTCCCTGGATTGGTGAGGCTCTGCAACCGTCACTCCAAGCCGCCTCCGAAGTTCGTGCGCCTTTAATGCCCCCACTATCTGTCTTACGTCACCCTTACTTTTACGGGTGAATTGTCCGGTTTACCCTTATTTCCCTGGCGCCCCTTCGCATCTCGTATCTCTTAACGTTTTCTATTTCTTCTTCCTTCACTTTCACCTCAAAAGGTTTTCTCTAGTTTTCTCTAGTTTTTCATCTGGTTTTCATCAGAGGTCCCCGAATCCTTTACTTCATCTTTCCTCGTCTCTTCATCTCAATCGATACGTCTTTTCGCCCTTTCTTACTATTTTTCTTTTGTCTTACTTCCTGCATTCTGGTTTACGTATTTCGTTAGGAGGGTTTCCTGTATTGAGAGAAGGCTGGGATGAGTGTTTTTCTTGACTGAGTTCTAGCTGAGGTTTCTGGGTAGATTCTGGATACTGGACTTTCCCTTTCAGTTGTATGTCCTTGCTTTTGGGGGATTTCCTCCATTTTCATTGTTGGTCCTTTTCGCCTCTCTAGGTTGCTTATTTTGGTGCTCATGGGTAGAACTAACCGTCCTCCTTCATCGAGTCAAGCTTTAACCCTAGAAGAGGAGGAAGCACTTCGTGCATGTTATCCTCGTACTAGTCATTGGCTGCTCGGTACTCCTTTATCTGAGGAGCAGAGGTTGGCCTCCTTCCTAAGGGGTGGATCGAGTAGGAGGACTATTGGAGCCTCTCGTCCCAAACTTACTCAGTCTCGTAGCGCTGGTTCCAGTGATAGGGCTCTCCCCGAGAGTCGGGAAGAGATAGGGGCCATACCGGTACATCCTATCAACTCCTATGAAGTCCCCTGTCATCCTAGGTCAGAACCCATCCCGGAGGGGTATCGTGGCCCTTGTTGGGATTGTCTAGCGGAAAGTTCGTATCATATGGCGAATGGCGAGGATTCCCGGGCCGATGCTATTCTAGGTTCATGTCGTCATAGTTCATCTTATGACCCTACCCTGGCCTCTGAGAGTCCTCATCTCCCAAAT
Source organism: Acacia melanoxylon (assembly GCA_019022615.1). Lineage (NCBI taxonomy): Eukaryota > Viridiplantae > Streptophyta > Magnoliopsida > Fabales > Fabaceae > Acacia > Acacia melanoxylon. The sequence goes on along the minus strand of JAFJYJ010000045.1, from coordinate 2,959,685 downwards.
ACGCCAACATTTTCTTCACAAGTAGCTATTACACCTATATCAGGTATTCCCGCACTTGCTGATTTTAGTATTTTTGTTTTATGTTTTAGGTTAATGGAGTCATGTTCTTCCCCTGTTAGTGCCCGGTCTGACGCTAGGGCGTCGGACTCCTCCAGTCCTCCGACGCTTCGCTGGGCGGTTCCCCGGGTAACACATGACGTGTTGAGGACCCGTTCTTTGGTGACTGAGGCCAACATACGTCGAATGAAGCTGGTGGAATTGGAAGGCTGTTTCATTAGTCCTCCAACTGACGAGGAGCCCATATGTTCTTCCCGGACGGAAGGACTTACTAATTTCTTTTTCTTCTACAGGGCCTACCTGACCCGGCTCGGTATTCACTTCCCATTTACTCAGTTCCAAATGTCTTGCTTAAATCATCTCCATCTAGCTCCCTCACAGCTTCACCCAAACGGGTGGGCCTACCTGGTGGCCTTCGAGCGCCTGTGTAGTTCTTTCTCGGACCCTATTCCTTATACGGCTACCTTATTCTTCTTTTTATTTTTCCCTTTTACCCCTCGCTCTGGAAAAGAACCGGAGAAATTGAAGGGGCTTACTTCCCTCCAGGGCGATCCTGATCGAAAGCTTCTTACCGCCTTTTCTGACTCATTCAAACACTTTAAGAATAGCTATTTTAAAGTAGTCGCTAAGCCCGGCCAACAGCCCTGGTTTTTGCAAGGGGCCGAGGCCCAAAATGTGGAGTGGAAGTTCCCCTTCTATTGGACGTATGATCACCACAAATTGGCGTCCACTTCCTATCAAGTCGAGTCTGACGATCTCCCGGCCGTGGAGGTTCTGTCGATAGACTGCCTAGTGTCTTATTCTAATACATTCGGCCCCCAAAGTGCGGCTTTCTTTATCACCGGTGCTGGCTCCAAGCTGGAATATACGATTAGTATGGGCCTCTCAGTCACATCTTTTGATTGTGTTTTACACGTCCTTCTGCTATATGATTATTTCCTAACTTTGTTTTCTTCTTTTTGTAGCCCAAGCAATGGCCGAGTTTCCGAGGTATCTGACTGTCACCCACAAGTGTCCTTCTTCGGAGGTCGTTCGGGGACCGTCTCTTCGGAGACTCCCATGCTTCTGCGGCGAAGAAGAAAAAAAGCCTCGGCTCCAGTCCGAACCTCCCCGAGCCCTTTACCTGAAGAAAATCCTCCATCTGCCCCGCCGACTGGCAAAGGCAAAGAAGTTTCTTTTTCTGAGCCTACTGACTCCCTGTCTCCTTCCAAGGGTCTTCCAGTTCCGCCTTCTTCCCCGTGGTCGCACGTGGTCTCGTCCGGGAGAAGGGACCGGGCCGGGGAGCCGGAGCATGTGTTTCTACCCCCCGTCAGTTTATGAATGCCCTGCCCCTTTCTGATATTGATGAACGCTTGGTGCATGACATACAGAATCATCTCTGCAACTCTATCGGGTTAAGCCAGGCGTGGCTTCATCTGAAGGGGAAATACGTTGGTCAGACTGCTAAGTTGCGCCAACTGAGGCGGGAGCACCAGGAAGCCGTGGAGGTGAGAAAAAGGGTAGAGGAAGAGCTCGAGGTCGCCAAAGAGAGCGCCGGGAAAGCTACGGAGGAGCTTCTATCTACACAGGAGGCGATGGCGGCGACTTCTTCCGAGCTGGCTTCTCTCAAGGCGTCTTATGCGAAGAACATAGAAGTCGTGAAGGTCCTTCAAACCCAACGCGCTGACCTATGTTCCGAGCTTGGTCAAGTCAAAGACGCTCTTTCTAAGGATAAGAAGACTCGTCTTGAAACCGAGGATATCCTGAAAGAAGCTGCTGCTGACTGCTTCAAGATGGCGCTTGCTCAGATCTGACATCTTAATCCCGGGGTGGACCTTCGAACCGATGGGTATGACCATCGAGCCTATGTGAAGGACGGTGTTTTGTACCCCCTTCTCCCTCCCCCTTGGACGAGTCCATCTCATTTGTGGACGAGGAACGGGGTGGAAAGGAGGTGTCTAATGCAGGATTAGCTGGCGGGGATGGTGAAGAAACTTCTAAATCGCTTCCGTCTGCCGAGGTGGTCCCTCCTGAAGACGTTGTTCCCCCTAGTTGAATGTCGGGGTTGTATTTCTCGTGTTTTTGCCGGTGTATGGTACTAGACTGATTTTGTATTTGTAAACATTGAATTTTTCAACCGTTTCAATATTTATCTTTTCTTTCGACCACTCTCGTTTTTGAGTTAGTCTTTTAATGATCGGGCCAAGGTCTTTATTTGCGCAGTATCTGCTAGTGTTATTCTTTCGATGGGTTGACATCGGGCATAGGGGTAGGGGTGTCTTAAATTACCCAAGCTACCGTGGTCCGGGTTCTTTGCTAGAATAAGGGCAAACTGTCAGATGTAGAACCGTGGTGTAGATACGCACGTTTACACATTTCGACCTGATCAGGGTCTGCGTAACAATTCGCCTCCTTATTTAGGAGCATGTTATTCGATGCATCAAATTAAAGAAATAATGTCTATACTATTTCAAAACCTGGGTGTCGGAGCCCCGATGTAGTCCCTTATATTGGGTTTCATTCCTGACTTCCTTTGTGTAATGATTTTGAACTATTCATACTGCATAACTGGTGTCTCTACTGGGGAGTTCTTTATTAAATAAATAATCTACTCGACGAAAGTACTACCTCAAGCAATGAACTTCAAACAAGAATCAAAACATAAAAAGAAATTGATAATAATGAAATAATGAAATAAATGAACTCGGATGCACCGGGTAGGCACATTATGACGGCCGGACCGAGGTCTAACTGTAATAGATTTTTAGCTTGTCAGTATTCCAGGTCCTTTTGACCGGCTTCCGTCCCAGGGTTTCAAGCACGTATGCTCCCTTGTTGAGTTTTTCCTTTACCTGGTACGGTCCTTCCCAATTTGCAGCCAACTTGCCGTCTCTGGCGTTCCTGTTCCCGATATCTGCTCGTCGGAGAACAAGATTTCCCCGGTTGAACGAGCGGGGTCTTACTTTTCGATTGTACTTGGCCGCAATGAGTTGCTTGGTGGTTAGGTCTCGGCAGTGTGCTAAGACCCTTGTCTCATCAATCAGGTCCAATTTTGTCATTACCGCGTCCCTATTCGAGTCTTCACCATCTCTAGGGGCTTTAGTCCTTCTCCATGAGGGTTGACCTATTTCCACCGGGATCATTGCCTCACACCCATACGTTAAGGGAAAAAGGGTTTCTTGGGTTGAGGTTTGTACACTGGTTCCGTATCCCCATAACACACTATAAAGTTACTCGACCCAGGATGACTCGGCGTCGTCCATGCGTTTATTTAATCCGTCTATAATGACTTTATTGGCCGCCTCGGCCTGTCCGTTTGACTGTGGGTGTTCAACTGAGGTGAAGTGATACGTGATACCGAGGTCCTCCATCATGCCCCAGAATGCCTTATCGATGAATTGAGTTCCATTATTCGTGACTATCTCGGCGGGGATCCCGAACCGAGAGATAATACTATGGCGAAAGAATCGTTATACACGTGCCGAGGTGATCGTCGTTAAGGGCTCGACTTCAATCCATTTTGTAAAGTAATCAACTACGACCACAAGCCACTTTAACTGTCCGGGAGCTGTTTTGAATGGTCCAAGGAGGTCCATCCCCCATTTGTAGAAGGGCCAGGGGGTCGAGATGCTTTGTAATTCCGTTGGTAGGCACCATATGATTTTGCCGTGCTTCTGACAACTATCACATCTTTTTACTGCTTCTTTAGAATCGGCCACCATAGTCTGCTAGTAGTATCCGGCAAGTAGGGTCTTCCTTGTAAGTGATTTTCCTCCCATGTGCTGTTCGTTAATACCTTCATGTATCTCGGCCAAAACGTAACGTGCCTTGGTCGATCCCAAGCATCGCATCATGGGAGAATGTAGTCATTTTCGGTATAACTGATCTTCCACTATAGTGTACATGGCGGCCTGCCGAATTAATTTTCTGGATTCTGTTACATCGATGGGTAGGATCCCTCTCTCTAAGTAATCCTAGATTGGTTTCCTCCAATCCGTAGCGGATGAGATCGTCATGATGCAGCTCGGTTCATCTAAATTTTGTTGGACCACTGTTCTGTGGTTCCCTGGTCCTTTTGTACTGGCCAGTTTTGATAGTATATCTGCTCTTGTATTCTCCTCCCGAGGGATGTGAGTTATTGTTACTTCCTCGAACTCAGAAATCATATCCTTTGCTTTGTTCAGGTACTTTGCCAGTAGGGGACCTTTTGCTTGGTAAGTGCCCTCGATCTGTGCTGCTTCAAGCTGGGAATCGGTAAATACCTTGGTTCTTTATGCCCCATGTTCCTTTGCCTGTTGGAGGTCGGCTAACACTGCTTCGTATTCTGCCTGATTGTTGGATGTCGGGAAGTTGAGATGGAGTGAATGTTCAACGGCGACTCCCTCTGGGTTCTCAATTATTATTCCGGCTCCACTTCCCTTAGCATTTGACGAGCCGTCAACGTAGACGTTCCATTCGTGGAGGTCGGTTACCTCTTCGGTGTAGGCCGAGGTGAGCTCCCTAACGAAATCTGCCAGTGCTTGTGATTTGATCGCATGCCAGGCTTCATATGTAATGTCAAACTCGGATAATTCTATCGCCCAACTGATCATCCGTTCGGCCAAGTCCGGTTTGTGCAGTACCTGTCGGATTGGCTGACTAGTTCGTACCACGACCTTGTGCCCCTGGAAATACGGACGTAACCGTCTTGCCGCCATTAACAAGGCAAACGCCACTTTTTCTAGTTTCTGATATCTGAGCTCCGAGCTCTGTAAAGCTTTGCTCACGAAGTAGATCGGTACTTGCCCGGTCTCTGCTTTTCGGACTAATACGGAACTTATAGCTTCTTCTCCTACCAACTGATCATCGGGCTCGGGTGTGGAAAGGACTGGCGGGGCTGCTAAACATTGCTTGATCTTTTCGAATGCAGACTCACAGTCTGGGTTCCAACCCCTTCCTGTCTCCTTCTTTAGCAATTTAAAGAAGGGTAGAGCGTTCTCGGCTGACCTTGGCAGGAACCTTGTCAAGGCCGCCAATCTCCCGGTCAATTGCTGTACCTCTTTCTTGTTTGTTGGCGCTTTCATGTCTAACACGGCTTTGCACTTGTCCGGGTTTGCTTCGATTCCTCGGTTCGTCAATAAGAAACCTAGGAACTTTCCCGCTGGGACTCCGAATGCGCATTTCGCCAGGTTCAGACGAATCTGGTGCTTCCGCAATTTGTCAAAGGTCTGTTCTAAGTCTCGGATATGGTCCCCCGGCTTTTTTGATTTGACTATCATATCGTCAATGTATACCTCTACGTTTTGCCCGAGTTGGTCCTCGAAAACTTTGTTCATCATTCTTTGGTATGTGGCCCCGGCGTTCTTCAGTCCGAAAGGCATAACATTGTAGCAATAATTGGCCTTCTCGGTTATGAAGGTTGTCTTCTCCTGATCTTCCGGGTGCATCGCGATTTGATTATATTCAGAATAGGCATCCATGAAGGACAACAATTGAAATCCAGAGGAGTTGTCGACCAGTTGATCGATGTTGGGCATTGGATAAGAATCTTTGGGGCAAGCTCTATTCAAGTTGGTGTAGTCTGTGCATACTCTCCACTTTCTGTTGGGTTTCATCACCATAACCACGTTAGAGAGCCATGTCGTGTATTGTATTTCTCGGATGAATCCAGCATCTAATAGCTCCCTCACGTGTTTTTCCAAAGCCTTCTACCTATCGGCTCCTTGTTTCTGCTTCTTTTGCGACACTGGGATTGAACCCGGTTGTATGGCCAACCTGTGACAACAAAAGTTGGGGTCGACCCCAAGTACTTCCGATGCTTTCCATGCAAACAAATCTCGATTCCTTTTTAGGAATTCCTTTAATCTTTCTTTTAGCTCTGGAGTTATCGTGTCCCCTACTTTCGTGATCTGGGTCGGGTCGTCTCCCAGGACTAAATCTTCTAGTTCGCCATCTGGCTCGGGTCGGGGGACCTCGGGCTCGTCTCGTATATCTAACTCTACTATGCTAACTGGCTGTGTTCTTCTTCTAATGTCTGAGGTACGCTTATGAGATCAAATGGCAGTCTCGTTCTCGTTCTTCCGGATCGTTTCATAGTAACATTGCCGGGACTCCTTCTGGTCTCCATTTACCAATACCACCCTGTTTTTGTTGTTCACCATCTTCAACTTCTGATGTTTTGTAGAGACTAACATGTCCCAACTGTGGATGGTTGGTCTGCCTAATATCATATTATATGGAGAAGGGATATCGGCTACGATGAATCTTACCCTTTTCGACCTGAATGCTTCTTTTGTTACCAGTGTTAGTCTGAGGTCGATATATCCCTTCGGGTTAGATTGCTCCCTGTTAAACCCAATGAGTGTTGTTTTGCATGGTCTTAGGTCTTCTTTATCCAAGTTCATCCTTCTGAAGGCATACCACATAATGATGTCCGCTGAGCTCCCTGCGTCTAGGAATATCCTCTTTACCTCACAATTTACCAGGATCCCAGTGATGACAAGTCCATCTTGATGACCTAGTACGACGTCCTTCAGATCGTCTTTTGTGAACTACAATGGGGGAGGTGTCGGTCGGTCTTGGTTATGGTTTTCTTTGAACCTGGGGGTGTCCCGTACCGAAAAGACTTCCCTTAAATATTTCTTTCTTTGACTCGCAATGTCTTCGCCTCCGCCCAGGCCTCCGCTGATAACACGGCATCTGTGTTCCCTGTCTATTTCAGGGAATTCCTCCTCGTCAGTAGATGCCTTCCGCCTAATTCCATCACTCTTTTGACCGGATATTGGACTTGGACCTCGGGTACCTTGCTTTCGTTTATTGTTTTTCCGACCCTGTGTCCTTATTAGATACTGGCGTAGTTTGCCATCTCGAATGAATTTTTCAATTGCATCCCTGAGTTCGTAACATTGGTCCGTGGTATGCCCCGGTCCATCATGAAACTCGCAAAATTTGTAAGGTCCGTACTCGGTTTGTATCTGGTGGGCTGAGGTCTATCGACGTTCCTCATCTCCGTTGATCCAACCTCCCGCCACAACTGGGATCGTGAGACATTCAAATGAGCGTATCTATCATACCTAGGCCTTCTTTCCCATCTTTCCCCGTTAACTTTGTTATCTCGGATTCGCTTCTGTGGGTCTTCTTTCCTGGTTGACTAATTCCTGTTTACGGGGGGTGTGTTCCTTTGCGTATTGCTTCCAATGGCGTTGGCTATTTCCATTTTCTCCACGTCTAGGTATTGCTTCGACCGAGTATTAAACTCAATGAGGGTATATACTCGGTTCTTGAATATTGACTTGGCCAACCTTGACGAGGGATCCAGGCCGTCAACGAGGCAATGGACATGAACGCTTTCGAGAAGTGCTCTCACTTGTAGAGCGACCTCCTTAAATCTGTCCAAGTATCTCTACAAAGTCTCTCCACGTTGTTGTTTAATTTTGCTCAGGTAAATTGCGATTTAAGCAGCTTCTTACTAGTTGCAAAATTGAGTTCGAACTTTCGCCCGAGGACTTCGTAATCAAGGATAGATTTGACAGGTAATGTGTCGAGCCACTTTTGGGCGGGTCCGGTTAATGTGGCCGCAAAAAGCCGAGGAATGATCGGGCCCACAATCTGTTGTACGAACATCAGTAGTTCGAATGTGTCGAGGTGTGTCCTCAGGTCTTGAGTGCCGTTATACTTTGGTAGATCCGCCAAGTCAAACTTCCTTGGGTACGGGGAGTTCTCTATTTCTTCCGAAAAAGGACTGCAGTTATGTCTTGCTATGTACCTCACCCGATATTCCCTTGGGGATCCCCTCCGTCGGGTCGTCCTTTCTTTACCGCGATCATCCTCATCCGAGGTTCTTTTCACGCGATGCTTCTTCTGATCCTGGGCACGTTCCCGAGGCTTTGCTGGTTCCAGGTCCGTATCTGGGGAGGTTGTTTCCGGGGTATGCTAAGTGGATCTCGTCTGTTTACTATACGAGGGGCTTTCATAGTCTCGAGTCGCCTTTCCGTTCTTTCTTTGCTGGTCGCCTCGGTTTTGCTTTTTAGTTGATGCTTCAATTTGTTTGACGCCCTTCATGATCTGTTGCATCACCCTGAGGTCTTCTTGACGTTGGAGATTGCTTTGTTTCTCCATGTTTTCCAATCGCCTCAACATGGAGTCCTGAGTCCTCTATAGTAGGAGGAGATCTGGATTCGGTGGTGAGGCTTCTTGCATCTCGGTATCCTGCGGTTTTGCCACCTTGGGGGGAGGAAGCCGTGTCTAGGCGTCCTTCTCATTATTCTCGGCCTCCCTGTCAGGAATATCTTCTTGTCGTGGAGGTCCTTGAGTTTGCTGTAACTAACTCGTTTCGGCCTGCAATGGATCTCCACGGTGAGGGTTCCGACTGTTGCTTCGGGTGTTTGCCATTGTTGGTCACGGGGATCGAAATTTAACCTTGCCCACGGTCAGCGCCAATGTTCCGGTGTAGAACACAAATGTCCAGCCCAATAGGCTGGTGCTTTGATCTTGGATCGAATGACCCTGCCGGAGTATCTATGAGAAAGATATCCGGTAGGGTGGATGATCACCGTATACAGGTGCGAATACTCTTCACCAATGGGGGGATGGGGAGAGTGTATAGTGGGGTTGTCTTGCAAATGATACTAAATGTATATAGGTCGAGTTAGGCGTGTGCACCTTGAAGCTTGACCTTTATATATATAGGGCGTGCCCGCATCGTAACCACTGATCTATCTAATCTATTATCCTCGATATGATAGATTGTCCCTGGATTATATGGTGATCTATATATTCTGCGTAGGTCTATTGGGCCGGTTGTCCCCATGTTGGGCCTTGGGTAGGTCCATAACAAACCCATTGTTAAATTGGGGTTTTAATCATGCATGGTAGTCCAAGAGCATTTTGCTAGAAAAGTATTTTAGGAAAATCAATACCCATTTATTATATTTAATTATTTAATTCTTATATTAAGGAATGAACTCAATAATAATTTTTTAAAAAATCTCTCATTCTTCATAATGCTTTTGTTTAATCTAGCTAAAAAAAATAGCTTTTTAAGCACAATTAATTTTTCCCAAGACAATGACATGAAGAGTTGTATTCATGGTAGGTCAAGCTCAGCATAAATTGGTCTTAGTTTTGAGAGTTTTGTGGAATAATTCATTATTAATCGGATGTTAGATTCCAAATCACAATACTTTTAACAAGTTTTGGTCTTGGTCTTTACACCAAGCCACATGACTTCATGTCAGCCTACTAAATAGTGTTAACACCACATCAACAATAAAACTATGACCATTGAGCTCATATTCAAGTCCTTATGAAATTATAAGAACTAACTACGGTGTAAAGTATAGGGATGAGAAACAAAAGGAAAAAGGGTTATCCCTATCATTCTCTCTATAAAACCCAAAAAAAAAGTATGAGAATTAAAACCAAAATTCATTACTCGTAAAAAGCACAAGGACTTTGAGAGGGTTTAAGCCATAAATTAAGATGGTGTGCACTACCAATTGTAGAAGAATTTTACTAAAAACTAATCTGCAATCAAGGTCATTATTATTACATGATATGTCTTTCATTTTCATGACAACTCAGGCAGGAAAGGAAGTAGAAAGTTCACAATATTTGACGATGGGAAATTCAGCATAGTCCTTAACGGGCCTTAGGTAAGAAAAGTCATGAACGTGACATATATATTTTATGTTAGAGAGGAGGCAAGTAATAATGCATAAAATTCTAGCTGTATTGTCCATGACGTGTAGAATAGATATCTTAACGATTGGTGTGGACAAATTCTCCACAAATGATCAATTAACAAATAAATTGAGAATATTCCAAGGATAATATTGACATAAATTTCATGTAAATTATATGTAATTTAGCCTGTATCCAGATGGCGATAAATAACATAGCTATTGCCCATATATATTTCCAATAATCAATACTCTCACTTCATTTTGCGTCTTAATTCTAAGCACTAGTTCAGTTATGTCAAGCCAACTTCGAGTGCTTAGTGCCCTTGATGTTGCCAAGATACAATGGTACCACTTCAAAGCCATCGTAATTGCTGGCATGGGCTTCTTCACTGACGCCTACGATCTATTCGCTTTATCAAACGTCACCAAGTTGCTCGGACGCATCTACTACACCCACGACGGCGCGCCAAAGCCTGGAACCCTCCCCCGGTGTAAATTCCGCCGTCAACGCCGTCGCCTTAATTGGCACCTTAATAGGTCAGCTTTTCTTTGGATGGCTAGGTGACAGAATGGGCAGAAAAAAGGTCTATGGTGTGACCCTTGTTCTCATGGTTGTCTCCTCTCTCGCCTCCGGTCTGTCTTTCGGCAAATCCGCAAAAGGCGTCATTGCCACTCTTTGCTTCTTCCGATTTTGGCTTGGATTCGGCATCGGCGGCGACTACCCTCTCTCCGCCACCATCATGTCAGAATATGCCAACAAAAGGACTCGTGGGGCCTTCATCGCGGCGGTTTTTGCCATGCAAGGTTTCGGGATTCTGTTCGGCGGCATCGTTTCCATATCCATCGCAACGGCGTTCGATCACGCCTATAAAGCTCCTCCTTACAAGGTCAACGCTGCCGCTTCTCTCGTTCCTCAAGCCGATTATGTATGGCGAATCATTCTAATGTTTGGTGCTCTGCCAGCTGCTATCACTTACTACTGGCGTATGAAGATGCCGGAGACAGCTCGTTATACGGCGCTCATCGCTAAGAACGCGAAGCAAGCCGCGGAAGATATGGCTAAAGTACTGCAAGTTGATATTGAAGCTGAACCAGAGAAGTTAGAAAAAATAACTGAGAGGAGGAACATATACGGGTTGTTCAGTTGGGAATTTGCTCGCAAACATGGTCTTCACTTGCTTGGGACCACCACCACTTGGTTTCTATTGGATATTGCGTATTACAGTGGTAATCTTTTTCAGAAAGATATTTACTCTGCAGTTGGGTGGCTTCCTCCAGCTGAAGACATGAACGCAATCTATGAGGTATGTATATAAGCAAAAGTTAATTAGCATATCGAATATGTCTCGATTGTGCAAGATATACAAATATAGATAAAAAAGGCTCATAGATAAATATCCAGAGATTGTTTTAGTAAAGATAAGGTGTGAAACTTATGTTTTCAATATATATTTCTTCTCAAAACTCACAACATCTGCCTAGATTTTGATTCATTGAATTACTGAGCACGAGTGATGATGTTAGTGACTCGCATAGAAACAACTGTCGAAGTTCAAATATGTTTCAAGGTTGACTTAAGATAACTACAAACTTGGTTACATAATTACGACCGGAGCTAGTAATATAATTAAATTTAGTGTCTCTGTTTTTTTTTTTTAAATAAAATAAAATAAATAACTGATTGAATATCTCCCTGTCTTTTTAATTGATCAAAGCTTTTGTACTGGATGAAGAGTGAAGACTCATTATGATTTAATGCATAATAGGTTTACAGGATTGCAAGAGCACAAACACTTATAGCATTATGTGGTACAGTTCCTGGTTACTGGTTTACAGTGGCGTTAATAGATTATCTTGGTCGCATCTTCATCCAATTCATGGGCTTCTTCTTCATGACCGTCTTCATGTTTGCCCTTGCAATCCCATACCATCACTGGACCAACAAACATAACCGAATTGGTTTTCTTGTACTGTACTCACTCACCTTCTTCTTCGCCAATTTCGGTCCAAATTCCATCACTTTCATTGTCCCCGCAGAGATTTTCCCGGCAAGGTTGAGGTCCACTTGCCACGGGATATCTGCTGCTGCTGGAAAAGCCGGAGCCACCATTGGCGCAATCGGGTTTTTGTTCGCCGCACAGAGCAAGGACCCCAAGAAGACTGATGCAGGGTACCCAACAGGAATTGGGATGAAGAATTCGCTTATTATGCTTGGTGTGATTAATTTTGTGGGAATGTTATTTACGTTCCTCTTGCCGGAATCGAAAGGAAAGTCATTGGAGGAGTTAAGTGGAGAGAATGAAGATGACGAAAGAGGCGATCAAGCTACATAGAGCTCAATGCCTCTGCTGATCACAGGATATAGGATTTGGGATATTTTTGTGCTGAGGATCTTATCAGTATAGCATATTATCTTCTCATTTAGGACCAAAACAAGCATCTTAACCACAAAAATTTATGATGTAAATAGTTTGTGTCTATATACTATTTTAGGAGATTAGAAATAGTTTGTGTATATAGTTATGCAATTTCAAATGGATGACCCGCCAAATATGTCTAATACCTTCGAATTCTTTAGTTCTAAGAGTTTTGTAAAAATAATTTATTTTTTTGTTGGGGGTTTGAATCTTATTCTTTATAAACAAAGTAAACCTCGTGGAATGAGATACTTTAATCCTTTCTACATTAAGAAAGATTACTCACCCAAGAGCAGAAGTTATATACGCCTAGTTTTCTATATCAAACCATTAATTTTTATTTATTATTAATGGAATCTATCCACTAAAAAGTCTTGCAAATTTATGTGAGCAATATAACAATTTTGTATCAGAACAATATAAAATATTTTGAGTTATGCACATAACAAATATAAATTATTGTTACACTCATCAACTTCAGTCTGTATATATTACATAAGACTCCTTTGATGTTTAATGTAAACAAATTCTTTTGGCAATTTTTGACGCAATAAAAATAAGATGGCGAGTACTATCAAGTCGAGAAGAATTTTATTAAAAAGCAATTTGCAATGAAGAAAGTTATTATATTATCACATGATCTCTTCACTTCTATCAACAAATTGGAAAGGAAAGAAAGTAAAAAATTCATACTCCCTCCGGTCCTAATTATAGGAACACTTTTGTAGTGTAAATTGCACTACAAAAGTGTTATTATAATTAGGACCGGAGGTAGTAATATTTTACTATGGAAAATTAAGCATATTAATTAACTGGAACGTGACATATTTGAGGAAGCAATTAATAGTACATATAAAATTGTAGGTGTAGTTTTCATGACGTATAGAATAGATATCTTAACGACTGGTGGATAAAATTCTCCGCAAGTTATGAATTAAAAAACTCAAATAATTGAGACAATTCAAAGGATAATGCTGACCAAGAAAAAATGAAAGTAACCAAATGAATAGAAAATTTGATACTTAAAGGCAATTAGGGAAGTTGGCAGTATCAACGAAACGAAGATGCTATCTACGACGACTTTGGAAGTCGCTTTTAAATCATTTTTTGGCCATATCGCTTTCGAAAATCACATTCAATATAGAGAAAGAATTTTCCACAAGAGCTTTTCCCGATTATGTTCTTCGTCCACGTTTGTTGATTTCTAAAAATTTGAGGGTAAAAATACCCTCGAAGTTTTATTTTTCCATAGGTGTCTGATTGTTTGCCCTCGTTAAGTCTTTTGGGAGAAAAATACACATGAAGTTCTAAAAATGGGGTCCCCATGCCATTAAAAGGGCCTGGCGCCTTGGGGCAACTACTTCAAAGGGCAAGGAGAAGATAATGGAGAGTTGAAAATGGAATGGGATATTTTGTTAATGTTATGTTTGTCCGCAAACCACCTATATTGCTGAATAACAGTGGCATGTACGCCAGCCTTGCCTGGCACGCTTATCAGGGTTTGATCCCTGTCTGCAAACGTTGCTTGCCCATCAAAAAAAGAAAAGAAAAGAAAAGAAAAAAGAAGGTACTATCTTTGTCTATCCGCAATGGAAACCCAGACAGCTGTGACTCTTTAATGAGTTTTTGAATCACGGGGATCCTAATTTAGAAACCCAAAAACAGCACCTCTCACCCTCCTCATATTAATGAGTCACAGATGGGCCTAAAAGGACCCAATAGGGAGTTTCAGTATGAGGAAATGGACCCAGCCTCCCCGAAAGGCCTATCTTTGTCTATCCGCAATGGAAACCCAGACAGCTGTAGTCCCTTTTATTGGGATCTCTCCCTTATCGGCTGTCACAAGTGGGCCTAACAGGAATAAGTTAAAGAGACATTTGGAGGGACCTGTGGGTGTAATGGCACCGTCTAACCTATAAGTTGTTGGTTGAGACAGTAAGAGAACTTACCATATAAGAAGAAGAATACAAGTTTAAATCTTGAGAAATATAAGAAAGGTAAAAACTATTTACCCTCTAAACCTCGAAAAAAAAACTTCAATTCTATATTAAAAAAAATTGTGTCGTCAAACGTCAGAGTTAGAGTTTGCCCATGAGGCCAAAGAGTGAGCTGCCGTCAACTAAAAAGGGGTATTCAAATCCGGAAGGCCAAGCGGGTGGAAGGATAAGGCTTGAGTAGTTGAACTGAAGTTTGGTGATTGATTTTCTTGAAGACTGTTTTATTTTAAAAGGAACGAACTCTACATCGGTTGTTGCATAAATAAATAAATATACACACACATACATAGACACACACACACACATATATATATATCTCTCTTCTCGAAACTCACAAAATCTCCCTATATTTTTATCTTTTCATGTTAGTGAGTCACATTGACACTAGTGTTGAGTGATATTAGATAGAAAGTATGACTCTATACTCTAAATGCTTAAAATATAAATGTGAGAATATTTATAAATTCTTGTTTGTAGAGTAAGTTAGCTAGAATGCTTCAATACATAACAAATTGAAGGACAACATGCTAGCTGAAGTCTCAGAATGGTGATAGTATTTACTACGTCCGAGTATATAAATCAAACGAACGACTTTGCCCATGAGTTTTTGGAAACTTAAAGTACAGATCTTAAGCTTTAATTCAAGTGGTCGATCATCTCAATTGGATGTTTATACTAAAAGTTATGATTTCACAAATTCTGGGCAGAAAATCAGGAAAAAGATAGTATTGGTAAATGAATAGAATTTTATGTTGCGTTTTCCCAAAGTGAAAGTAGCAGAACTGAGTTGGTTATTATTTTTTTCCATTGCAGAAAAATCAAAGAGTTTTAATTAGAGACTGAAATCACTTTTTTTCGATTTTTCTACAATTAATTGCCAATTCTTAATTTTTTGTTGTAATTTTAAAAGTTACGAAATGAATAGTAATGACCCGAGTTTGAATTTTAAGAATTCAAATTTTTTATCCATGAGGGAATTGCAATGGTTTCCGAGGATCATATTTAAGTCTCTAATACCCTAAATATGAGACATTGCATTTTACTACACTGCCTTCACTTTCTTATTTTTCTTTTATAAAATGCCACTTTATCGACCGACCACCATTCTTATTGGTGGCTAGAGCTTGGGCAACCACCCCATCGGAAATTGGACACTTTTTATTCAAAATAATATATTAGATGTTAATAATAACACTTTACAAGACCCGATTAACCATCTTTTTGTGGCACTTTTACAATTAACATGCACAGTTTGTAAATAGCTAATTATTTCTTTTAAATATCTAAATTGGTGTTGTTTCGTAAATGATAAGTATATATTATATAATTAAATAAGTATAGATTACGATATATATTGGATATAATTTATTAATATTTTATACTTATTTAATTATTATTTATATATTTATCTATCTTTTAATTAAATATAGGATAAAAGAATATTATGATAGAAAATCTATTCACATCCTATTTTAATTTATTATGCGGGAGATATTATATCCATAAGATAATTAAAAGGATAATTATATACGGACCCCACATGCTAAAATGATAAAAGCAATCAGCACACATGGAATCAAAGGGATAGATTACATATTTGAATCAAAGAGGATTTTGGATCAGGTGGTTTGAAATGCATGGGCCCATGAAGAAAGAAAATAGAGAAATCAAATATAGCCCCACGGCCCAAGTTGCATGACCTAAGTAATATATCTTTACCTCCGATCCTAATTAGAAAGCATTTTTGTAGTAAATTACACTACAAAAGTGTTCCTATAATGGGGCCGGAAGGAGTATTAAATTGAGAGGAGACCTAAATCAATTTACACAAGCACGGGAGCGCGAGACGCAAACAGAGAACAACGCACATGGACGCGCAGCAGAGTGAAGAAAACCAGAACGGACGAGATGGAAGAATTGGGAATAATTAGTGCCAAAGAGGGAGGCGCAGATATGAGGCATAGGCATCAACCCCCGAGACGAAGCTCCATAAGAGTTGTGCCCTCTCTGCTTTGTTCTTTCTCTCATTTCTTATTTCTTGATTCTTGAGTTTCATCTTTTTGTTATAAATTTTATTATAGCCATGTTTGGCTAAATTTTCTTTTTAACCTAAAGAACCTATGAACTTGTTTGGATTCTAGAGATTATTCCCACTATTAGTTTTGTTTAATTTTATTTCGGTTTATTTATTCTTGTCTTTATTGCTATTGCTTAGTAATTGGCCGCTATTAAGCATGTTTTGGGGATTTAGGGTTGAACTTGAAAGAGAGAATCTTGAATTGACCTTGGGATTAAATAATGTGGAATTAGGTTTTAATCTAATTTGCGTCTAGGATAGGCATATACCTATAAGCTCTGCATAATCAAATTAGAGTGAGTCCGATCTAAAAGGCATCTTATTTAGTTGTGTGAGGCATTACATAATTAATTAAGGTAGGTATATGAATGGACCGGAAGGCATTTATAGACATTAATACTCTAGATTAGCTGATTAAGTTAAGATAAAATTAATTTAGTGGGGATAAAATCTAAGAAACCAACAAGGGATTAGTGACTCTAGGTTGTACTTCTCGATATTGGAATTCGCTCTTTTGCTACTATTAGTTTCTTATTAATTGTCTTCATTATTGAAAACAATTCTAACTCGCTCAATTTAAACGGAACAAGGGAATTTAATATCTAATCGCTAGTTGGATTAAGTCCTCGTGGGAACGATACTTTTCTTATCACTTTATTACTTGATACGGCCCGTATACTTGCAGAGTTATTAGGCTATAAAGTTTTGCCAGTAAATAATACCAAATGAAAGTTGGAAATCTTTCATAACAAAATAAAAAAAAGATAGCTGGAAATCCTCGTCGACGTCAATCCCGGTACACGTAACACCCAGCTTTTTTTTCCCTTACAAATGGATCTAATCAAAGCTAATTAGGGAATACTAATGCAAAGTCTTGCTCTTCCAATGCCGTCTGCGTCCTTACGAAGGGCATCCTGTAGGCCATTCGGGGGTATCTCGAGCAGGTGATTCCTCATGTCCAAATTCAACGCATCTGCACAACAAATTGCCCTCTCAATGCATGTGGGTAATGGTAACTCTCCAGTCCTGAGCTGTCAAACGTTGTATGAGTTAAATTGTAAACAAAAGTGATTTAGAGAAATATTATGGAGAAAGAAGATGAAGAGATGAAGAATCATATTGTATTATCACAATAAGAGCAATCTGCTCATACAATATAACCCACTTGGGTTTAACAATGATCATCCCTCACTTGAGGGTGATTAACAACAAAACATAACTCTAAGGATCTAAGAGGGACTTCCCTCTCTAGAGAGAGAGACTTAAATTAACATCTCTCTAACATGGTGAGAGCTCCACACTCAACACACTAATCTCAATTAGTTAAGACCCTCTATATATATAGATTAGGCCCTAACTTTCTAACTAACTAATCAACTAATCTCTTATATTTCTAATACGGAACAAGCTCATATGGGCGTGTGCAACTTCAACTGGTATCTTGATGAGGTTCAATGCAACCAAGCAGTCTATCTAAACCAAAATATCCCTATAACAGCGAGACCAAGCCAAAACTAGACCATCCATCAACGCCTAGAGTTTTGCCTGGAGGGAGGTGCAGATACCAATGTTACGACAACACCCAGCCAACCATCTTCCCTTTTGATCTCGAAGCAAGCTCCCAGCCCCTGCTCTCAATGAATCACCTTTGTTAGCTCCGACATAGTTAAGTGCGACCGAAGGTGGTGATGGTTTATTCCAACTTATAGATATTTCCTGTAGTAATGGTCTCCCTCCTTGATTCTCGACAGGTAAGGCTAACGCTTGTGCAGAGTACTCCGCGAGCAACTTGACCTCCCGCGCAAGGTTGATAGGTTGGAGGTTTATATGCTGTTAGACCAACTTATTTCGAGCCTCCCACAGTTTCCAACAAGTTAAGCAAAAAAACGCTTGCCCATCAGGAGCCTCCGGCAAGACAGAGCCTGGTTTTGGAGAGGTTCTGCAACAGCCACGACTTGAAGGCTACCTGGGAGAACTGACACACCTGAGAGGTTGGTTCTAGGTGATGCCATACCTCTTAAGCATACTTACATTTTCTCAACACATGATCTGTGTCCTTCGACGCCTCACCACACCTCATGCAGAGATCCATATCCGCCATGTGGCACCGTTATCTTTCAGCATTGGTGAGCAGACTGGATCGAGCGGTAAGCCAAAGATAAACCCTCACTCGTTGGGCCCCCTGCCATTTCAAAATCACCTCCCACAGCTTATTAGTGTCGGATCCTTCCGTCTCGTATAATAGCTCATAGGCCGTGGAGATTGAGAATTGTCCATCTGATGAGTAATCCCAGAAGCAACGAGCCTCACCGTCCTCATGCGTTGGAGCTTTACAGCCTGATATGAGGGAAAGGATGTGGGCTGGTAGGTTGTTCCTGAAGAGGGCCCAGTTCCAGTTCCCATCCTCCGTCGTAAATTGTCGCACGGGCATCGCTTCTTCTTTTGGTGTAAGATCTCTGAAAGCCAGGAGCTAGAGGGGCCTCCTCCGGCACCCAGTTATCTGACTAGAAACGCGTACGAGAATTTGTTCTGGTCTCCACATCTCCCTACAATTTCTTCCGATGCCACCATAAGTAGGAGCAGTTTTGGTTCTTCCGATGGGGACCTTCCAGCTCGTCCCATCCATATTTATTGCAGAAGACTTGAACTCATAATACATCAGGACATGAACGTATGGCAAAACCAAACTTCATGAGAAAAGCTTTATTTTGGATGTCTAACTTTTTGAAGACACATCC
Organism: Acacia melanoxylon; assembly: GCA_019022615.1. Taxonomy (NCBI): domain Eukaryota; kingdom Viridiplantae; phylum Streptophyta; class Magnoliopsida; order Fabales; family Fabaceae; genus Acacia; species Acacia melanoxylon. Next base: position 2,940,758 of record JAFJYJ010000045.1, on the reverse strand, counting down.
TCCTACCTTAGGCGACATGCATATGTTCGATCATTTTGTTGGTTCTTAGAATTTTGATGATAACAAGACTTAGATATTAAAGTTTTATATTAAAAATGGTTGAGCCTTTTTGAATCAGTAAATATTGATTATGTTAAGAGTGCGTTACTCGAGTAACCTCAATCTCATATGGTTGTTAAGTTTTTGCAGAACATTACTCAAGTAAGCGTGCCTGAAAGTGGAGTTTAATCACTAAGAGGGCGGTGAATTGGGGATTTTTTTTAAAAAAATCTTTCAAAGGTGCTCTGTTTTTCGAATACTAAAACAGAGCATAACAAAGGATAGAGGAGAATAGCAAGACACAAGATATTTATACTGGTTCGGTCCAATATCTTGACCTACGTCCAATCCCCAGACACTCTGGGATTTCACTATCACGATTGATTACACACTCTGTACTCAAGAGTAATTCTCTCACTAGAACTTACTCCCCCTTACAAGTTGCAATCAATGAACCCAATCACCAAGTCCCCTGACTTGTGATTCCTTACAATAAATGATTCACACTTAAGAAACTCTCTCTAAGAGTAGATAAGAATAAACACTGAAGCTAAATGTATCAAAAGATACTATACGGATGAAAACTGAAAGTAGTTGAAGAACTTTGAATGCAATTCGTTTTCAGTAGTTGTGTTAGTTGAGAAGACTTGAATGCAGTTCTATTTATGCTAAGAGTGCATTAGATGACCGTTGTAATCTTCAATATAACCGTTGCCTTCATTAGATAAGGATTAGTTTAAGCTTAGGTCTTATTTTCTCACTAATTTTCTCTTAATCCAGCTGTGCAGAAGCTCAGAGTTGACTTCTTGAAAATAAATCCGTTGGAGTGGCAGCTACTGGATGTAGAAACATTCTTCAATACTTTGTTAAGCGTTTGCAGGCGGATTACCCAAAAGTATGCAACTTTCTGGGTTTAGCATTTAATGTTCTGACATGCTTTTTGCTTTTGCTTTAAACCTTCAATAAATATTCTCTAATTCATCTGAAACTCACTAACAAAGTGGTTAAACATAGCTAGGAATATCATAGAATAATAATGAAAAGTATAAAGATCAAATAAGAAGGTTTCACAAATTCGTCAGATTCGAATTTCAAACTCTGCGATGGAAACTCGAGTTTTGGACTTTGGTGTGTAAAATCGATTTAAGTCCAAAACATCATAACTGGAGGTTTTCTTCCAAAACTGGAGGTTTTCAAAACATTGAAAAACATTAAACTCTCGGCTTGGCCAAAACTCGAATTTTCATATCAAAACTCGAGTTTTCATTTAAGTATGAAAACTTGAGGAAATCGCGCCAAGTCAAAACTGGAGTTTTTGGAGAAAACTGGTAGTTCTCAAAGACTGAGAAAACACGAAGGCTTTCTGCCTGAGCAAAACTCGAGTTTTGTAATCAAAACTCGAGTTTTCACTTTACTGTGAAAACTTTGAGAAAAACCTTGCCAAACTCGAAACTGGAGGTTTTCATGAAAACTGGCGGTTTTAAACACCGGGTAAAATATGAATGCTCTGCGGGACAAAACTCGAGTTTTCATTTAATCATGAAAACTTTGATAAAAACTGTTATGTCAAAACGAAGGTTTTCACCAAAACCGACGGTTTTCAAAACGTGTAAACTTTGAGAGTTCTACGCAAGTCAAAACTCGAGTTTTCACAAATCTTAGTAAAAACTTGGAAAACTCATGCCAAACGAAAACGGCGGTTTTGTACCAAAACTGGAGTTTTCACACTCTTAAAGTTTTGGAGACTTTACGTTGACCAAAACTCGAGTTTTCAATGAAAACTGGAGTTTTGTCTTTTCGAAAAACATTGAGAAGTCTCGTATGGTGAAAACTGAAGTTTTCTACGAAAGACCGCGGTTTTGCTTTGTTCAAGATTTTTCTCATTTAAGATCAAAACTCGAGTTTTCCTTTGATAGTAAGTTTTTCAACTTACTAAAAGAAAACTTCATATTTTGTTTACAATTGTCAGTTATCATCAAAACACATAGAGAACTAACAGTGCCATGTTACCCGAGTAAGAATAGAATCAATGCAAAGTTTAGAGGACGCCATCTATAGCTACTCGAGTAAGTATAATGACTTACTCAAGTAAGCTAAGGCATCTTAGCTACCCGAGTAAAAGACTCTTCATGAAGAAACAAATCTCCGTAATAGCGTTACCCAAGTAATGTGTAAGAGTTACTCGAGTAGAGGTAATGTGTTACTCAAGTAATATGTTTCAATTTTTACATTTTCTATCGGTATGAAGCTTACTTGAGTACAGTCTCACTATTACTCGAGTAAGGAAAATGAATTACTCTCCGTTTGATAGTTACTCGAGCAATGTTATTATGATACTCAAGTAAAGTACTCGAGTATGGGAAAATATTACTCGAGTAATAGTTGCTAACGCTTTCACTCAGTACCTTGTGTGACAGAGAACCAATGTTACTTTAGCAGAGATTTAGGGCTACTCAAGTAACATATATTATTACTTGAGTGAGCACGTTGCAAAGGGTATTGATTCAAAATATTTGGATGTTACTCGAGTAACATAGTAGTGTTACTTGAGTAAGGGTCTTTAGCTGTCAGACTTCTCCACTGTAACGTTAATCATAAACTTAACTGTTTTTTGCTATTATCTATTTCTATCTAATCTCACTTAAACTCATTTATACCATATCTAATCATCTTTTTGAGTGAATTACAAATGTTTAATCTTGTGTAATCTTGGATTAGCCGAAAAGTCATTCGATGTGTCAGAAGCATTTATTGCTTGCAGAAAACAGAGCCTACAAATGGAATAAACACTCTTCGCAGAAGAATACATTCCTTCGAGGCATACCCATTCTGGCAAATGCTTTGAGTCAACTTCTGTGCACAAGTACGTCGACGATAAACGCATTAATGAAGCGACGTTCTATTGTACCATCGAAAATCATTTGTGCCTAACGGAAGTTCGAAGTGTCATAATGGCTACATTCAAGCTCTTCTCGACGGCATTAATGGAAGACGATATAAAAGCTATTCACATTCAATTCCGTTACCTACCGAAACTCTGCGCATTCAATTCTGTATTATTACAATCAACTATTTCATTCACTTCATTTAACATCTTCGGATATTCTTGTACTTCAGCGATTATTATTCATCTACTCAATGAGGAGTTGTTAACACTTATTTGATTATCTGTTTAGTGATTAAATCTCAAGGTTAAGAAACCTTGAGTGTGAGTGTACGATTACAACTTGTAAGGGGGAGTGGGTCCTAGTGTGAAAGGAGCATCTCTAGTACAAAGTGTATAATTGTATTTGTGATTGTGAGTTAGTGAAAAATCCCAGAGTATCTGGGGACTAAATTTAAGTTAAGGAGTTAGACCGAACCAGTATAAACTCTGTATTTATTCTTTTTGTCTTTATCTCTGTCTTAGTGTTCTTTGGGTGAATAGTAAAAGGAATTTTAAAATCCCCTATTTGGCCTCCACTCTGTATCCGCACGGCCCACACAAAATTCCTGATGGCGCTCAAGGCGCTGACACAGGCTTAACACGCAGCTTTTTGAGTAATGGTTTAATAAGTGAGAGAAGCAATAATATGATATTTATTGGAAAACCCAAAAAAATAGAAAAGAAGGGTTACGGTATTTTTTATTTTTTTATTTTTGCTAAAATGCTTTGAGAAATTATTTAAGGTGTAGATGCCTCAGAACTATCTTATAAAAAACACGCCTACAAAAGAATTTATTTAGACAAAAAGTCTATTTTTGGGCGATATTTTAAGGAAATAAAAGAGACCATAATTATTCAAATTATTTAAGGGCCTAGAAAAATGGAGGAAATCTTATGAAATCTTATTTTTGGATATAGAAATTTTTTGAAGAGATTTATTTCCCAAAAAGTAGCCTAAATAATTTTGAGGCTTATTTTTGGGAAGAGTTTAATTTTTAGCTTAAAACCTTTACAAAATTATTTTATAAAGTGAAGGAGGCCATTGACGAGAAATTTACCGTAAATTGTTCCAGATTACGGAATTTATTTTGCTAACGCATACTGATAGTGAAGGGTAAATTGATCAATTTATTATGGGAAAATCACTGTCAAGGTCTTAAGGTACGGAATTAATCACAAAAAAGTCTCACACTCGATTAAGTATAAAAAAGTCCCTAGGGGCCTTTCATTCTTTGAATTCCCCTCATAAAAAAGTCGCGTTGTCAAAATAAACATTAGTTAACTTGAAATGTTTCTATGAAAATCTCGTTATAAAAATGACTTATTATGTTGTCAAATGATTTTGCATATTGTCAAAATTTCTCTAAGTTTTTCCCCTGGCGTGTAGAATCTTAGCAATCTAGATAATTTTTGGCAATATGAAAAGCCATTTTGACAACTGATGCGTTGCTTTTATCGCTAAAGCAATCATTTAAACTAAGTCACAATTAATTATGCAATATAGGGTCAACCTTGACAGTCGTCATTCTCCTAGGAAATCTGTGGTTTGTCTTTAGATTGAATTTAAGTGATGAAAAATGCAATGAAATAAAACTAAACTAACTAAATGCAAGATGAAAATGACTCTAAAACTTATATGAGAATGGAACTAATCTAGATGTAGATGCAAATTTGGGGGTTTTTTTGTTATGAGAGAATAATTAAAATCCTAAGAAGAAAATTGATTAACAGCAAATCAGACAACAAAATCTAGTTCGATTATGACGATAAAGGGGACAACTTAGGATTCACGTAAGAAACTTTCTTAGCCTAAATCAATTAATTAGACCAAAGGGGTGAATGGAGAATTGAAATTAATTAATTTAATTACCTAATTGAAACATGAGAAACCCTCAAGTTCAATAACACCTATTCCACTAAAACTCATAAAGTGAAATAAGCGGTAGCTAATTAAACTCATTAAAAACCAAACACAGTTAATTTCTAAATAATTTTGGAATCTTGTTCACAATTATCTAATTAAACAACTAAACAATTTATCAACTTAATTAAACAATGAAATCGATAAACCCAATTGACAATTAAATTAATAATGAAAACTCAATTATTAAATCAATTGACAATATAAAGGTTGTAAAAACAAAAATCCCAATAAATATCTTAGCATGGTTCAAATCCAAATTATCAATTAAATCCGAAATAAATGATTTGTCTACCATCTAAAATTAGATTGTTACCGAAAGCGATTTAAAATTATCTAAAACTAAATAATTTGAAGTTTTCAAACAATTCGATAAAGGGAAAAAGCACTTATATATAGTCTTCAAGTTGAGTTTAAAGCCTAACTTTCTCCACGCTCTTACCGAGTTTCTCCTAAAGATTTCAAGCTGCCATGGAAATCACTCCTTCACCAAGCTTCTTGTTGAAAGCCACGGTCATGGTGACAATTAATTGGAAAAAGTGTTGATGGAAATCAATTGACTATCCAGGGAATGGTGGTGGGCCTGCATAGTAGATGAAGGAATGGATGATTGAATCAATTCAATCATCTCTGCGTGTGTCTCTCAACCCCGCGGCTCAGCGTGAATCCGTGTGCGTGTGGGTTCACATTAGGAGCTTATAATTAGGTGCTTATTAGGTCTTATCCTCTAATTAGAGGTATTAGCATATTTTTTTAATTTTTTTTAATTTTTTTATATATTGTATTTATTTAGATTTAAGTTATATCTTTTTTTCGAGATGTTTTTTTTGATCCGGTATCTCAAATTAATTAATTTCTAGTTCTGCATCCGTCTATAACACCAAGTATTATGAAAATTAATTAATTTGAGATACTGGGTGCAAAAACATCTCGAAAGTTAAAGATATAACTTAAATCTAAATAAATACAATATATAAAAAAATATAATTTTTTTTAAAAAAATATGCTAATACCTCTAATTAGAGGTATTAAGACCTAATAAGCACATAATTATAAGTATCTAATGTGAACTCGTGTGCGTGTGTCTGGGCTTTAGTCCCACAGCGTGAATGTGGGCTCTCAAGGAGAGCGTAAATCTTCCCTTGACGGCTAGGTTAATTAATAGAGAGAAAGAGATAGATTTTTGGATAACAACTGGTAACATCAAAATTTAAGAAGCGATAAAATTCCACCATTGGATTCCTTTTTTAACTTTCGAAAAAATTAAATACCATAGGATCTGTAATATGATAAAATGGTAATCTATCATATTTTAAGAAATATTATTTAATCACAAGATATTAATCAGAATATTAATATTTAGGCCCAATAATCTTATAATTAATTCTGATTTATATTATTTCCTAAAATTGGCTAATAATCCAAATATTATCTAATATATCCAAATTAGCCTAAAATAATCCCCAAAATAAATGATTAAGGTTGGATAAAATATATGAAAATTGATATTTATCAACAACATAAAAAACCATTTTCACAACGAAACTTTTATAGGAACATTTTACCAACTAATAAAACTATTTTAACAACATGAAAAACCATTTTGAAAATATGACTTTTTTGTGAGAGAAATTATGTAACTTATTCACAATTAAACACAAAAAAGTCCCTTGGGTTTGAGATTTTTTTTATAATTAATTTAAATAGGCTTGAGGCGCGAGTGATTTTCCCTATTATTATTCCAAGTCCCCAATGAATTTGGGCAATGCCTAAGCCTAATTTAAAAGAGCTAAAACATTATCCATTGGGCCCAGAAGAAGGATCAGATCCTTTAATATGGATCAAGATAATTAAAGACAAATGAGGCCCAAGTGAAATATATGTTTGGAGGCTCATGTGAAAAATAAATACTTCCGTGTTATTAAAAACAATAAAAAATTTACTTCCTCTAATCCGATTTATAATAGCCTGATAATCAAATTATGTGATTTAAAAAAGTTGTTAAAATTAATAAATCTTGAAATAACTTTTTTGTCAAGTATGTTATTAATTATAAAGGTGCAAGTACAAGAAAGAAATAAAATAAATATCAAGTATCAATAGCACTTTAATTAATACAATTTATATAATTAATGAACGGTACAAGTAAAAAAAAAAGCCATTAAATATTGACACAACTCTTATCAATCTCTTATAAAAAAAAACTTAAACAATTTACATTTTAGATTTCTATAGAAAGTACTGAAGGGAGGAATAATTCATTTCTCCTCTCATTAATTAATACATTCTCGTACACACTCCTTCTATGCAAAAAGGGCGTGGTTCAATTTGCCTACTAAGGTCAATCAACATATAAATTTGATAGTTACAAACCCCCATCTGCTCATTAATACACTTCACACCGGTTTCAACTAACAAAATTAGTACAACTACCCATCTTTAAAAAAAACATAAAAACTAGCGCAACCCTTCATTATCAACAAATTGGTATATTAAACAAAATTTGAAAAGAAGAGGTCATATTATAAATTGACAACACATTAACTTCGCCTACATCCAGGCTAACTGCATGATACTACACATAATACATTTAACATTGTGAATTACGTTAGTTAAACAGAATAAATGATGTTAAATATAACTCGGTGGCAATTTTGTTATAACTTCAACATTTTTTATATCTGGTAGAGACGTAGCTGACGTAGAATGAATATTAATGTCAGTTCAACAAGAAATGGACATAGAAATCATGTTTTTTTTTTAAAATAAAATAAAACTCAAATTTCACCTAAAAAAATGCTATTATATGAATTATCAACGGAAATCCGTTACAAAAATTACCGGCGAATTATCTGACGGAATTACTCACCAAAATTTCATTAGTGATTTGTCGCGAAATTTACTGACGAAATAACGACGTACTAATAGATGGAATTTATTGAAAGAAAAAACTCTGTTTGTAATTTGTTGGATCGATTACAAGACGTTTTCTTGCTTCCAATGGTCTACCATTAAAAGACATTAATATATTATTCATAATCATATCATACCTGCGCAATAATCATAAAAAATGTGCCTTTGTCCAACAAAATGTGCTTGAACATTTGCCAACTTCATATTTTTGTTCTTTCTCGTACCATCTACTATCTTCCTAGCAAACCACTCTATTGAAGCCCTGGCTTTGTTGCACCAATGGTTACTCCGCATGCATGCTTTGGATTTAATGTGTCTATAACCGATAAGTTGATGAGTTAACTTCTTTGTTTACAAATATCAATCAACCTCATGTGCTCTTCTTACATTTAATCGCTATTAACTGTTTCCAACATTTACTTGATGCTCCATAATATACCTGAAAATTGATACATTAAGTTATAAAAGTTTGGAATATTATCAAAGTCCCAACTTGAAATTATGTATATTAAACAGTCACCAATTCTATATCTATATATAACATTAAGGTTGTACTTTGAAATAGGATTCAACAATGCATTAGAATATAAATCTCAAGTTGAAATACTATATAAGCGTCAACTTGCAATTAAAAAACATACACATTTATATTAAAAAAGTGTATTTTTGCGTGTGTCACAAACACACTTTTTTTGAACCTGCAAAGCACAAAAAATGGGCTATTACCAAACCTTTAAACCATGGGCACCATGGTCGAATGATTAGAAATATACACACTCGAAATCTAACCATGTCATCTACTCACGTGTCAGCAAAGAAACAAGAAGGATAAATTGGTAAAATAAATTTTTCAAAAATCAAATCCCCAGTTGACATATGAACTATTTTAATCATTCCCATGTTTTGTTAGAGCTGGGAAGTCACTTAAAAATCTGGTTGCTTTCGAGGCAACTATTATGCTATATATCAAAATTACCAATTGTTATGGACCTATGTAATGGGTCCGACAGAATCTAGGCCCAGTAAGGGCACTTTATGACGAGATCATCCTCAATCAGGTAAAATATCAATCATCCCACGATCATGCCTATAATCCTGGATAGTGCAGGTAGTAGAGCGGAAGTTATACAGGTTGTTAAGGGACACGATTGGGATAGGAGGCGAAAGCACATAGGGGAGACTGAAACCCTAGGCGATCACTATAAATAGGAGGACATTCACCAGGTGTGATTGATCCATTTACTCCATTATTTATCATTCAGTCACACTGTTCACACACTCCACCCTCAGGCGAATCGCCACTCCTGTGTTGCTCAGTGATCTGAGAGCGCTCTATGATAATCTTCTTCATAGTTATCACTGAGCGATCATCTTCTCATGGGTGTTTAATTCATTGACATCCTTGAGGAGTCCATTGATCCAATATTAACATTCCCTAGCTCATTAAAGCTAGACATTTGTGTTCTATACTAGAACATTGGCGCCAACCGTAGGGACCGTAAAGTTCGATTCCCAAAGCACGAAAAGCCATTGAACTATCATTGAAGATGGCCGCAAACACTAGAAGTCGCAGTCAGGAAACTCGGCAGGACCTATTGCTAGAAGAACAACCACAGCAATAGCGTCAGGAACAAACAACGCAGTTGGCAGATTCTGTGGTCCCGGACGCAGACCATGTTACCATGGAAACTAAATCTGAGACGTCGAATATGGCGAGTTCTCCACTTCCTGAGAACGTGGTGATCCAACAAGTTTATCTTCCAGTTCAACCGCAGGCTCCCCTGTTAGAATTTCAAGTGGAGCATCCTGACATACGAATGTTACAATCCACTCTCGGGTCGATGATGAATCGAATGGAGGAGATGGAAACTCGTAATCGGCTTCAGAGAGAAGAAGATATCCGACTTATCCGAGAGGAGATGGATCATTGTAACGCCATCTGGAGACAGGAAGAAGGTCGAAGGTTGCGGCAGTTGTTGCAAGAACATGCTGGATGGATTGAGCACCCAGTTCGTAGCACAGGAAGGGACGCTGCTGGCCCAAGCCGAGTTAATGTTTCGGTATCTACAAATGCCAGAACCTCGCATACAAACCCCGTGGAAGGAGCGGTCTTTGGTCGGGATCAAATCCTAACCGTTGAAGACGAGATGTTGAAGATACGATCATTGGAAGAACGTGTCAAGATGCTTGAGAATCCACCACGGAATGCTGGCTGAGACGCTACAAATCCAATCAGGGATAGTCGCAAGATGGCCACTCAAGTTGATGCAAGGGTCCAAGAGGTTAGTAAGGCCAAACATGATCAGGCACAGATTCAGAACTCGGTTCACACTAATGAAAAGGAACCTGTCGGAGGCCGAGATCCACCCAAGGATGACACAACACGTGCATCACAACAGGTGTCGGTCTCTGATGAAGAAGATAGGATGCCATGTCCTTTCTCCGAGAAGATCATGGCCGCTCCTTATCCCAAAGGGTAAGACACGAAGGACTTTCCAAAATACCAAGGGAGTCAAGACCCACAAGTGTATGTGAGTAATTTCAAAATGGAGATCATGGTAAAAGGTTATGTTGGGCCCGTGATACCTCGGCTGTTTGCAGGGACGCTGCGGGGAGCCGCACAAATTTGGTTTAACTCCCTACCAGTAAACTCGGTGCCCAATATGAAGGACCTAGTGAAGAAATTTCTACTGAATTTCGCCACAAGCAGGAAACAGCCAAAGACCGAGTTCCAGCTCGGACAGGTGAAGTAGTCACCCGGTGAAACTCTGCAAAAATATTTGGAACATTTCAAAGATACGGCTCTTCAAGTGCGGGATTGAAGGAGGAAATCCATCTACACCGTGTCATGGCGGCTGGACAAATCGTCCCGCTTAAAGAAATCAGTCATGAAACGTCGCCCAGAAACTTTGGCGGACTTCAGTGATCGGTCTAAAACGGTACCTAGAACTGGAGCAAATGGAAATCATGAGCCAAGTACCCAAGGAGAAAGCCAAAAGTCCGCCTCCGCGAGGCAAGGAGCAATATGGTCATAACAAACAAGACCGCAGAGGCCAAGGAGGACATAACAAACCTAGAGGAGGCAGGGCGAAAGGGAAGTACGATAGATACGCTTCGTTGAAGGTATCTCAAGCTCCAATCTGGAAGGAGGTATCCATGACAGAGATGAAGAAAGTTGAGTCACCACGGCCACTGCGGAAGGAGGCCACCTTGGAAAAATCTCGGTACTGTGAGTTCCATGACCAACACGGTCATACCACGGACACCTGTTGGGATTTGAGAGACGCGATAGAAAAGTTCGTTCGAGAAGGAAAGCTCCGTCATTATGTCATTCAGACGCAGGGACGACAAAAAAAACGACAAGGAGGTCGGAGTAAATCATGTCAGCGACGGACCGCTCAAAGTTCATTCACATGTATGAATCCATGGTGAACAAACCAGTTTTCATAAATCATGTAAAAGTTGAACATGTAGAATCCGAGGTACGAAACCCGTTTTCATAAATCATGTCAGCGGCGGACCGCTCAAAATTAATACGCATGTATGAATCCATGGTGAACAAACCAGTTTTCATAAATCATGTAAAAGTTGAACATGTAGAATCCGAGGTACGAAACCCGTTTTCATAAATCATGTCAGCGACGGACCGCTCAAAGTTTATTCACATGTATGAATCCATGGTGAACAAACCAGTTTTCATAAATAATGTAAAAGTTCAACACGTTGAATCTAAGGTACAAAACCCGTTTTCATAAGTCAGGTCATGGCGGCAGAACCGCTTAAGATCATTCGCATGTATGAATCCATGGTAAATAAACCAGTTTTCATAAAATCATGTAAAAAAGTTAAACGAGTATCAATCCGAGGTGCAAAAACCCGTTTTCATAAATCATGTTGTAGCGGCAGTGCCGCCAATTCCATTAGCGTATATGGATCAAAAATAAATCCAGCTTACGAATAACGCTTAAGCTAACGATCCAGCTTATGGAGAATGCTTAAGCTAACAAATTGGCCTACGACAGGCGTAACTTGGATAAGGGATAACCGTTTCGTCAACCCTGATCAAGTCGAACGTAATGTGTTCATCTGTATTCCGTAATATAGCTCGGTCAAACAACACTGTGGGGGATTAGAAGGACTTGACAAGAAAAGTGGATGTAAATGACAAGTCCGACCAGACAAAAACTCGCGGGTTATACCAAAAGCGGATGTAAATCGAGTTACAGGAGAAAAGTAAATGCTTTTCATTAAGTCGAATTGTTTACATAATATGAGTACGGGAATGCTAAAATCACAAAAGATGTTGACAAATCGTGTCATTACTTCCGAGACATGCTTACAAGTAAAATTGGGGAAGGCTTCAATAAGAGAATGTCCTGAATTCCACGGAGTAAGGCGTGTATCAACCTAAAATGAAGGAAACCAGATCTGCGTATGAGGCTATGCTCAGTGTAATTCGGCGGAGAATCCACGTTAGGGTTGGCCGAATTGGGAGGATTAACCTCGCCTCTGTCTTCTGGGATAACCTCGGGCTCAGAAGCAGATGGGCTGGCGGACGCTGAAGGGGGAGGGATGAAGTTTCCATCTTCAATATAAGCATTATAATGCGCCCCCTCAAGGTTTAATGTCACGGCCAGGTTCAAGAATTGGACTTGCTCTAGAGCATTGTCGAAGGCATCCTTGACACCAGTTTTCAGCTTAGAGACGTTGGCGCGGGTAGCAGCAAAGCCCTCTTTGTAATGCTTTACCTCCGTTTCCAACTCGGTAATTATAGCCTTGTGCCTGCACATGGAGTCAACGTCATTCTCATGAATCTTCCCCCTCCTAGCTATCTCCGACTCGGCTTTCTTCAGACCTTCTCGAGCTTGTTGAAGCTCCTGAAGGAGGCTTTCCCTCTCAGCTCTGACCGCTTGCACTTCACCGCGCAAGTTGTCCCTCTCCGCCTTGACACCCTGCGAGTCTTGAAGAGTCTGAGTGGCCAGGCCATTAGCTTTGTCTCTCTTTGCCTCGGCAAACCGTTTCACTTCCTCGCATGAGCCGGGGCATGTTTTCTTTTAGGTAGGAACAAGGCGGCACGGCTGGCAATCTTCAAGCTGCATGCTCCATGTCTCGAAGCTCCTTAATCTCGGGGTTAGACAATGGCTTCCCATCAAAATAATGCTCGGTAGGACGAAGACCCAGGCGGAGACCTTTGGTGACCTTGTGCTCCCAAACATGGGGCCGAGGAAGGCTGAATAAGTTGGCCGCGATGGCGGGTTCGAGCTCGGCGGTATGGGGTTCAGAATCCAGAATGGAAGGAGAAGGTGTCAATTTGGCCTCACGAGTTGGCACAGCGGCAGCCTTTTTCTTGGTGACCTTGACCTTTTTGGTAGGGGCTTGCGGGGCTGGTTCAGGCGTTGTGCATTTGTCACCCGTTGTGGCTCCTTCCGGGGTCGCACCCGTTATTTCCTCGTCACGGCAGGTCACTTCAAGGTAAATGGGTCGTTTCCCTATTGGCCGACCTGAGAAATAAAAAAATTGATCAATTACCTGGGCAGTGAAAAACAAGGTAGTACACAACAGTAGAGAATCACATCCATACTTGGGTTGGGTCGTTTTTTTTAAAGAGGCCGAGATATAGTCGACCGAGTCCACTAAGTTTCCTTTCTTACTAGCAAGCTTCGTAAGAGCAAGAATGGCCTCATCCTCGGCCTCGGAAAGACTATTGGGCCGAGGGATGAAGTCTTTGGATAACAACTTGTGATGGCCGGTGCACCGGTATAATGAAAACGTTCTTCAATTTCCCGGGGATGAAGGAATTTGGAGAAACCAAGGTACTTGCCGGGTTTGGCAACAACCTTAAAAAAAGGAGTTTTTGAAACCTTTCCACGAATCGGTAAAGGGTTTGAGAAATTTGCGACCATGGGCATTTCGGAAGGAGGTCCACCCAAACCAAGTGTGTTCTCCCTCCTCGGTGACGTTGGTCTCCAAAGGAGCAAAGACACTACAAAACACGGGGACAAAGCAAAAGATGTTTTTGGCTTTACAAAAATTCTCAAAGGTAATGGCGAAAGCCCAGCCATTTGGATGTAGTTGAGAGGGGGCGAGGTGTAAGTGATGAAGAAGGCACATTTGGAAGTCGGTGAAAGGGAATTGTAGGTCGAGTCGAGTAATAACGTCTCGGTAAAAGTAGAAGAAGTAGGGGTCCCTATCACTCGACCGACAGGAGGCGATTGACTCATCTACTAGGGGTATGCGTATGTCATACCCCTCACCACCCCGGACTACTCACACAACCTCCCCCGCGACTATGGAACTCTTCATGCACGTCACGGTGCTACTAACGACGTGGTACGTATTCTTGCCGTTTGGAAAGAACCAGAATACACGGATTCTCCCGTCATAGATTGATCTGTATGGCGTGAGGATGAAGCCATCTAATACCTATAATGAGAAAAAGGGCAAAAGTAAGAAAGAGAAAGTATACCTGACACAACAAGGACATCTTGGAAAATATCAAAAGATGCTAGGTTGAAATAGTGGGGAAGAACGCGGCCCGGCGGGTCGGAGGAATGATGTTACACCGACATTTATCCAACAACAAGTCGGCCTCCCTATCACGGTCAAGCCTAGCAAGCTCGATGGCCTTATAATAGCATTCTTCATAGGGCGTAGGACCCCGAGTCGACATATCCGGGGTAGGTCTATTAGAGACTGCTTCTGAAACGCGGGAAGACGTTGAGAAACCTCCCTACTCCCACTTCCCCTGGAGGTACGAAGTAAGGCTTCTTTCTTCTCTTCTCCTGTGAGAAGAATTGCCCAAAGCCAAAATTTGGTGGGTCCAAATATATTCTCAAGTATTTCCCTATCTCCCTCAAGGATGGGCCTACCATACATGTCTAAGGGTACATTGGGATTTGAATCCATTCGAACGAACAAGGAGAATGAGAATGTGAAAATTGAAAACAGTTGTAGAATAGAAACAAGCAAACCTAGAAAACCCAGAAATCTAAAAAACAGAAGAGCCAGGAAAAGGTGAAGATTTTTGACAAAACAGAGACAAAACTCGCGGATATTAACATAACTCAGACCAAATACCAGTATCTCAACGTTTGTTATCAACGCTTCTCGTTCGGAGAGGAAATCCGAGGGTCATCATAGTCGGTTAGTACCCATATGCACATTCGAGAAAATGAAGACAACAATGGGAATGATTTCAAAACAAAACTCACAATGTGACACCGACAAACCCGAATACCCGTTGTTATAAGGGAGATTTTGCGAAGAAGCTGGTGGACCAAAAGAACTCAACACACGGTGCAAATAAAACAGAGATACTAGAGAAGTGTTGAAGGTACCTGGTAGAGAAAAACTGGAAGAGGCAAAGAACTTCAAAATAAGAGGGCTCTGGGAACTGAGGAACTCTTTCGGAGAAGGCAGATAAATCTGGAGTAAAATGATAAAGAGGAGCAATGAGCAAGAATTTATAGGGGCGAGAAGTCAGAGGGTCGAAGTCGAAACGGCAGGTGCGTGAAAAGTTACGTCGAATACAAGGAGGTTAGGCCTAAAAACCCTCAAAAATAATCATGACGAATGTGAAATGACGTGGGAATTTATTGCGCACGATAACCGAAGGCGGCTGTTGAGGGCGCGTGGCCGCTATCTTAAAAATGGCGGTTATTCACTGCGATGCGGGCAGGTGAACAGACGCCTTGTTCCATGGGCAATCACGCCTACTCGTACGCCTGCAAGCTCACATGATACCCCGGATTGGGGGCAACACGTGGCAAGGGATGGTAAACTCGGAATGTGAATAATCTGAGGTAATCTCGGGCACCATAAGAGCAAATGACCTTGGACAAATGATCCTGGGATACGCTCACGGCATACATGTCGGGAGGAGGACCAAAGTAAATGCGGAAAGTATATCAAACAATTCGCCAACAAAAGTTAGACTATGTCATCAAGCGCCTGCGGACAGGTTAGCAAGAGGCAAGGGAACTTTGGAGCAAGAGAACTTTGGAGTTCCTTGCGCTCAATGAAACTAGGCGAGAATCGGACAAGATGCCAGAAAAGACTTAGACCTATGAGGTCGGGATAGAATAACCTCGACAGATCAGGAACCTGAACTACCAAGCTTGGGGGCAACTGTTATGGACCTATGTAATGGGCCCGACAGAATCTAGGCCCAGTAAGGGCACTTTATGACGATATTATCCTAAATCAGTTAAAATATCAATCATCCCACGATCATGCCTATAATCCTGGATAGTGCAGGTAGTAGAGTGGAAGTTATGCAGGTCGTGAAGGGACACGATTGGGAGAGGAGGCGAAAGCACATAGGGGAGACTGAAACCCTAGGCGATCACTATAAATAGGAGGACATTCACCAGGTGTGATCAATCCATTCTCTATTCCATTATTTATCATTCAGTCACACTGTGCACACACCCCACCCTCAGGCGAATCGCCACTCCTGTGTTGCACAGTGATCTGAGAGCGCTCTGTGATAATCTTCTTCATAGTTATCACTGAGCAATCATCTTCTCATGGGTGTTTAATTCATTGACATCCTTAAGGAGCCCATTGATCCAATATTAACATTTACTAGCTCATTAAAGCTAGACATTTGTGTTCTATACTAGAACACCAATGAAAGTAAGAAAAAAGGTAAAGAATCCTCACGCAGGGTCAACTAACCTTCTGGAGCATAACGATGATGATTACGTGTGCCTTCTCCTTCGATACGATACCAAAGCTCAATGGTTGGGGGGAGTAATACTTAAACTTTAAATGTTGACGAAACATTATGAATAATTTGTTTGGCTTTTTAAATAGCAATGGTTGGCATAAAAAAAATCATCACTTGAGACTAGCCATAATTAGAGTATGACAACTGAAGATGAGCATTAGCTTTATTAAATTAAGGGATTAAACTAAATCCTCACATAAAGTTAGAAGAATAAAAGTATACTTTTACCAATAAATAATAAAATTAATAAAAATGGTATATTTTTATCAGAAACCATCCAATAGTGTGACATGGAACATAATTTCTAAGAAAGTTCTTATGGAAATTTGTTTCACTCTAGCGATTTCCGAGAAAGGTACAGCCAAAGTCGTTATGGATTGTTAATTCTTCGTTGGTATTATCAACTTGACTTAGGTATTAAGTTTTCTATGATCATTTGCTTAAATTTTATTTTCTCTTTGTCAGCATTATCCTTGGAATTGTCTCAATTATTTGTTAATTGATAATTTGTGGAGAATGTGTCCATCAATGGTTAAGAGATCTATTCTACACGTCATGGAAAATACAGCTAGAATTTTATGCATATTAATTGCCTCTTCTCTAAAATTAAATATATATGTCACGTTCATGACTTTTCTTACCTAAGGCCCATCGTCAAATATTGTGAACTTTCTACTTCCTTTCATGTCTGAGTTGTCATGAAAATTGAAGACATATAATGTAATAATAAGGACCTTGATTGCAGATTAGCTTTTAGTAAAATTCTTCTACAATTGGTAGTGCACACCATCTTAATTTTATGGATTAAACCCTCTCAAAGTCCTTATGTTTTTTACGAGAAATGAGTTTCGCTTTTAATTCTCATACTTTTTTTTTTTTTTTTGGTTTTTAGAGAGAGAATGAAAGGGATAACCCTTTTTTTTTTGGTTTCTCATCCCTATATACTTTTTTAAAAAAATTAGTCCTTGTAATTTCATAAGGACTTGGATATAAGCTCGATGGTCTAGCTTTGCTGATGTGGTGTTAACAATATTAAGTAGGTTGACATGAACTAATGTGGCTTGGGTGTAAAGACGAAGACCAAAAGTATTGTGATTTAAAATGGGTTCAAACCCCTTTTTTCATAAAGATTAAGAACCTAACCTCCAATTAATAATGAATTATTCCCCCAAAAAAAAACACTCTCAAAATTAATGCCAGTTCATGCTATGCTGACCAGAGTTTTTTTAAGGAAAAAAAAAAGAATTCAGAGGTTGTAGACATATTTTGGCAGGTTATCCATTGCAACGCTAAAAAAAAATTGACTTTTAGCGGAGACTTTAGGTTTTTAGTGGCGACTTTTATTGCTACATCACCCGCCATTCAACATCGCGCCACATCACCCGCCAATATTTTCTCCCACAAGTAGTAGTGGCGGTCTAAAAATACTTGTTTGTAGTAGTGATCGGAAAATTGAAGTGTCGATGTATCATTTGTTTCAAATTAAAGTATCAATTTAAGCATAAAATCATTGAAAAATGAAAGCCCTTTACCTTATTTTTCATGAGAAATAGCATATTCAAATAGTGAGATGTTAAATATTATATTTAAATAAAAAACTTACATTCATTATTAATTGAAAATTGCCTTTAGCAGCAACTAAAATAGTCATTGTATAAGTATGACCTTTAGCAGCAACACAAAAACTTCACTGTTGAAAGTATCACCTTTAGCTACAACAGAAAAAGTTGCCACTAAAAGTCTCACTTTCAATGGCAACTTCGTAGAGTCGCTGCTCAAAATTTGTCTTTCAATACTTTCAGAAGCGACTGTTTGAGTTGCCACTAAACATCAAACTTTCAGTGGTGACTGTGTGGGTTGCCACTGAAAGACGTTGTTGAAAGAACTTTTTATTTTTATTGTGCAAATTGTATAACTATATAGAAAACTGTTTCCAATTACCAAATAAAAAAAGTAGACACACTATTTACGCCATATATTTTTGTACATTAATTACCTTGTAAAAGATAATACTTGCTCTAGTTCTAAATACACTCTTTTAGAAAATATGGATACTACTACTCTAAAAGACGTCTCTTTTTATAAAAAGGAAGTAAAAAGTGAAGGCGGTGACATTGTCGTAATTATTTACTTGACTTTGAAACTTTAGACAACCCAGATATTAATTTAGGATGCCTAATTTTTTTTTGACACCCTAAATATATTTTAGGACGTCTAAAATGTAATATTTGGCGCGGGAACTTTTTTTGGCGTCCTAAAAGTATTTCGGGACGTCAAAATCAGCATTTTTAAACGCAATTTTAAAATCGGGACGCCACAAATCACGCCAATTCTCTCCCGATGCTTGATTTTTGGCATCACGATTGGGGTTTAAGACGCTTAAATAAGACATCCCGAATATTATTTAGGACGCCAAAAGTGTGCAATTTCTGCTACCCCTGTCGAGACGTCCCTTTTAAAAGGGGCGTTAGTTGGGTCTTATTTAGGACGTTAATTGGGTTTTATTGTAGTAGTGATATAAGAGCAAGTTGATAGGTTTACTCTATTTGAGACTTAAATATACTTTATCTTTTAAATTTATAATGTTTTTCAAACTGTCACTTTTGATTAGAGGTAATATTTTTAGAAAACTAACACATACTCCTCCTAGGTCCAATTATAGGACATATTTAACCGATTTTGAGGAGATTAAGGAGATGAGTTAAATTAGTTAATTTTACTTATTTTCCTAAAACACCCTCATATAAATTTAAAATGACATAAGTAAAAGTAAATCAACAATCCCTACCACATACCTCTCCAACCTAAAATTTTTCTTTCTACACGCTTTCTAATTGAAATAATGGTTTTGCTATATATACATATATGTGCGTATATATATGTATATTATACACACACATATATGTGTGTGTACATATATTTACACACACACATATATATATTGACAAACACACAAAGATATATATATACGCACACACACATAGATACACAAATATACATATATGCAGGGGAGGAGCCAGGATTTATAGTTTATGGGTGCACAATTAGTGTAAGGGTTCGGGGGCAGCACTCCCGATTTTTTTTTTTTAAGGAAAGTTTTAAATGCATTAAGATTGTATCGTTTACATTTTCTAGAAGGAAAAAATTTGATAAGATTAAAGAACATCTATTATCATGCTTTCACCATAGAGCAAAAAGGAATAAGAAAGATAGTTACAAACCGTAAGACTCCAAGTTCGGCATGCCTCAAAAAAGGCTATCCACTAGAGAGCATGTCACTTTTAATATGTTAAACACCAAACACCTACATAAAGGAGGAAGAAAAACAATGAGAACACAGATGCATTAACATAGAAAAATAATAATCAAAAGTCAACTAACCTTTACATCAGAAGGATTACAAAATCATTCTTCGATTCTTCATTCCTTGAAAATATTTCATTATATTCTCATCATCAATCGTATCAAATATATCACGTTCAACAAAAATTAACATACATGAGTTAAACCAATCATCACTTATCCGATCGCTGCAACTTATTCTTAACAAAAGTCATTGCGAGAAAAAAACCCGCTCCAACACTAGCGATTGCTACTGGTTGAACAAATTTAGGATATTCATTGGATGCGAAAAGGAGATACAAAGGTACCAGAGCAGAGAGAATGCATAACATATTCCAATTCCATTCTCGATCTTGCCCTCACCACCATGTCGCAGGAAAATAATAGTTCAGTGGCTCAAACTAATTCAAAGCAAAGTTGAATGAATTGCATATAATTCCACTTCCTAATTCATCTCAAATATTTCTTTACATAATAAGACAGATATAGAGAACGTCCAACCAAAAATTGTATGCGTAAAGCTCAATTAAACTGCAACATCCAATAATTCCAATTCCTATGCACTCACTAAAGTTTAAGCACAGCAGAAACAACTTGCTCAAGTTATGATGGACACGAAGCATTCTCAATCACCTTGTGGGAACTAAAGATTAGTTCATACACAAACACCCCCGAATGCATGACTACCAATCAATAATGTATACTCAAACATAAATATAGATTCTCAAGTTTTCCAAAAAAAAAAATCAAATTTTTTTTTAGCACCGTTAATATTAATCATCTTTGCCAATAAGTTTTCTCAATCTAAAAATTTCAATCTTCAATAAACAAACATTCTAACTCTAAGATGTTATCTTAATTGGCACCAACACACTGAAGTAAGAAGGGGATCGAGCATACCACTTGCAGAAAGAAGAGGATGGAGAATCAAGAAAATGAGTGGCTGAATCCCTAACTTCAATCTCAGCAACAAAGCATGGACAGAGACAAATCTGAGACACAACAAGAAGAAGAACAAAGCTCACCCAGCAAGCAAGCCTCAATACAACGCTGGAGAAGAAGGAACAAACAAGAGATGAGATACCACGAAACATCTCCATGATAGCAGAAACCCATTAAAAACCACAAGTTGATGTGGACTATCCAACTTTTGTTTAGCATCATGATTAATGGGGGGAAAAGATAAAGTTACTACGAAAAATATGACCCGACATGGCCATGATATATGTTTAAATCAGCTTTTATAAAAGTGGAATTAGCTCATAACGAAATTGATTTCTTTGGACTATTTTGGCTTTGAAATCAATTGACGAATACTAGAGTGATGGTAAACGACCAGTAGCTTCATTGGCCATTGAATTGTTTTTACACACAGAGATGTACATTTACAGAAGCTAACACCTAAAAGGAAAATCCTCCATTAAGAGGCTCATAGCATAGCATGACTAAGTTAAAAATCATGTCAAAGTTATTATATTGGATTCATATAATAAGTTAATAACTGGAAAACTTCAAGACAATTTCCAAAGAGTCATGTTAAAGAAAAAGAAATTATATACTCCACCTTTTGCATGAGGTAATCATTTAGTGAACTGATACATATATATCAATCCTATGAATCACAAACAAATTTCTAATCTTCATCCTAACAGCCAAAGATTTTAGAGCAACTAAAATTCTAAAACTCAAAAACAGAGTAAATGGTACGTGTCAGTCAAATTCATCTGCAATTCTGCACCATATAAAGAACAACTTGCCAAGCAAATTTCTAAACCTTGCTATAAGAGCTCAAGAACGAAACATAACTTTAAAACTGAACAAAGATCAAATGCTGACTGTTAGAGAAATTCATAAGCATGAGACTGATTATTACCTCTTTGCGGTGTCGGGCACCCATAAAATACAACAACGTATTATAGAAACCAGGTAAAAGAGCATCTAATAGAAATAGAGAAGAAGACTCACCAATTAATCTCATGACTGGAAGGAGTCATTGCGAGCGTATTACACCAAGACCAAGGGATAGCGTCGCCGACGACGGAGGGGGGAGCCAAGAGCGCCGTGGGTGAGATGAGAGACGGATCGATTAGGAGGAGGGATCGATTAGGAGTGGGTGAGAGATTTGAAGACAGAAATCGATTGGGGACGGAGGGATTTGAAGGAAGGAAATTTGGAGTGGGTGATCCGGACTGTGCGATTTTGGAGTGGGTGAGATTTGGAGATTGAAAAAAAAAATAAAGAAGGAATCACACGGTTCGAAGCCTGGACCAGATAGATGTCAAAACTTATAACCAACTACTCTAACCAGATAAATTTTAATGAAAGTCCTATACTATATATATATATATATATTTTTTAAATTTTTTATGGGTTCACTTGCCCCCATAGAAACTAGTGTGCCTCCGTCCTTGCATATATGTATAAACACACACAACATATATATATGTATGTATGTATGTATGTATGTATGTATGTAGACCAGATAGATGTCAAAACTTATAACCAACTACTCTAACCAGATAAATTTTAATGAAAGTCCTATACTATATATATATATATATATATTTTTTAAATTTTTTATGGGTTCACTTGCCCCCATGTAAACTAGTGTGCCTCCGTCCCTGCATATATGTATAAACACACACAACATATATATATGTATGTATGTATGTATGTATGTATGTATGTATGTATGTATGTATGTATGTATACACACACACATATATTGACAAATACCCATAAAGATATACATATATGTACACACACATAGATACACAAATATACATATATGTATAAACACACACACATACATATTTATATATATATATATATATATATATATATATATATATGTCTGTACACACACACATCGTTAGCCAACACACAAAGATATACATATATGTACACACACATAGATATACAAATATACATATATGTATAAACACACACACACACACACATATATATATATATGTGTGTGTGTGTGTGTGTGTCTATACATATTTGTGTGTAGACACACCCACATATATCTGTCTGTGTGTAAATGTGTCTATATATATATATATATATATATATATATATATATATATATATGTATATATGTATGTATGTATTGAAAAATTAATATCACCTGATTGATACATAAATTAAAATCCAACAATTTACAAGTTTTTTCTTTCAGTAAAGTCACGATCAACATACATACACTCACCAAAAATCGAATACACTTGAGAGAATAAAATAGGGGTATTTTAGGAAGAAATTGACAAAAATTAAAATGTTGTCTTATAATTAGGACCAAAACCAACTTTCAAATGTTGTTTTATAATTAGGACCGGAGGGAGTTATTTTTATAAATAAATAAACTAGTTTTCTTAATGCTCGTAAATTAGTTATTTACCTTCTATATATACTAATTTACCTTCTATATATAGGACGGGAGGTAGTATGTTGCACCGATAATACCAAAAAATCATCAACACCAAAAGATCCCAAATCCTATATCCTGTAGGCATTGAGCTCTACATTGCCTGATCCCTATATGACCTTCGTCCTCCTTGCCTTGTATATTATTGTGCTGAAAGAAGCTATTTCTTTAAATAAAGCAAAAGCCTTCTGAAGCATATGTGATTTCTTTTAATTATTGTTTATCTTGTGAAAAGAATTAGAAGGTATCCGTACGTATTTTGGCAGGTCATCCATTCCAAATTGTACAGCTATATCCACAAACTGTTTCTAATTGCAAAAAATAGTAGATACAAACTCGTTATACTATACATTTTTGTACACTATTTTGTAAAACCAACATAGATTTTTTTACAAATAACTACCTTAACTAAACTTTTACTTCTAGGATCGGAGTATTCTGTAATGAAAATACGAAAAGATCGTCAGCACCAAAAACTCTGAAAAAAAAAAAGAAAAAAAAAACTCCTATGATTAGAAGAAGATGCATTGGGCTCTATGTAGCCTGATCACCTCTTTCAGCATCGTCTTCGTTCTCTCCGCTTAACTCCTCTAACGATTTACCTTTTGACTCCGGCAAGAGGAGCGTAAATAGCATTCCAACCAAATTAATCACACCAAGGATAAGAAGCGCTTTTTTCACCCCAAGGCCAGCTCGATACCCTGCATCTCTCTCACTGAAGTTCTTGCTCTGTGCCACAAACAAAAACCCGAGCACACCGATTGTGGCTCCAGCTTTTCCGGCTGCTCCAGATATCCCATGGCAAGTGGACCTCAACCTTGCTGGGAAAATCTCCGCAGGGAAGATGAAAGTTGTAGAATTCGGACCGAAGTTGGCGAAGAAGAAGGTGAGTGAATACAGTGCAAGAAACCCCTTCTGGTGTTGTTTCTTGGTCCAGTGATTGTACGGGAATGCAAGCGCAAACATGAAGACAGTCATGAAGAAGAAGCCCATGAGTTGGATGAAGAAGCGACCGAGATACTCTATGAAAGCCACAGTAAACAAATAACCAGGCACTGTAGCGCATAATGTTATAAGCGTTGTTGCTCCCGCAACCCTGTAAACCTATTATGCGTTGAATCAAAATAAGTCTTCACTCTTCATGAAGTACAAAAGGCTTTAAGAAAACATAAACACTAAAAGCCAAAACTTAACTCTAAACCTTAAATCCATTTTTTATAGAAGTTTATTCAATGCGTATGGGACTTCTTTTCCCTCGTATGTGAATTTCAACAGTAGCGTCTATGACCAACTAACATGAATTGATCTACTAACAACGCTCAACCTCAGTAATTCAATTCAATATGAATTAAAAACCTGGGAGATTTTGTGAGTGTTGAAAAGAAATGTATAAATAAATTTGATAGTTTATTAATCCGAGTCTTTTTAATCTATAAGGTATAATTAACTGTCGGTTATATATATACCTCATGGATTGCATTCATTTCTTCTGGTTGAGGAAGCCACCTAACTGCAGTGTATATATCTTTCTGAGAAAGACAATTACTGTAATACGCGATATCCAATAGAAACCAAGTGGTGGTGGTCCCTAACAAGTGAAGACCATGCCTGCGAGCAAATTCCCAACTGAACAACCCGTATTTGTCCTTCCTCTGAGTCATTTTATCCACCTTTTCCGGTTCAGCTTCAATATCGACTTGCAGTACTTTACCCATATCTTCTGCGGCTTGCTTTGCGTTCTTTGCAATGAGAGCCGTATAACGAGCCGTCTCCGGCATTTTCATACGCCAATAGTAAGTGAGAGCAGCAGGCAGAGCACCGAACATTAGAATGATTCGCCATACATAGTCAGCTTGAGGTACAAGAGAAGCTGCAGCGTTGACCTTATAAGCAGGAGCTTTGTAGGAGTGATCAAACGCGGCCGCGACAATAAGGGAAACAAGGCTGCTGAGCAGAATCCCGAAGCCTTGCATTGCAAAAACCGCCGCCATGAAAGCACCACGAGTCCTTTTGTTGGCATATTCCGACATGATGGTGGCAGAGAGAGGGTAGTCGCCTCCTATGCCGAATCCAAGCTAGAAGCGGAAGAAGCAAAGAGTGGTCATGACGCCTTTTGCGGATTTACCGAAAGAGAGAGCGGAGGCGAGAGAGGAGACAACCATGAGAATAAGGGTTACACCATATACCTTTTTTCTGCCAATTTTGTCACCCAGCCAGCCAAAGAAAAGCTGACCTATTAAGGCACCAAGTAAGGCAACGCCGTTGATGGCAGAATTCACACCGGGAGGTAGGGTTCCGGGCTTCTGCGAACCCTCGCGAGTGTAGTAGATGCGTCCAAGCAACTTGGTGATGTTTGCTAAACTGAAGAAATCATAGGCGTCAGTGAAGATGCCCATGCCAGCAATTAGGATGGCTGTGAAGTGGTACCATTGTGTCTCGGCAACATCAAGTGCACTAAGCACTTTTAGCTGGCTAGACATGGCTAAACTAACGTTCAATTTCTGACCATCAATAAGATTATATTAGCGCTTTGGTTATAAGAATTACATATATATACACACATATATACATATAGGGTTTATTGTTTGTCATACCACTTGACATAAGGTTTGGTGAAGTCACCCCAAAACTATGTCGTTTTGGGAGTAAGGGGAATTATTGAAGGGCGTTTTGGTATTTTTGTTTTTGTATTTATACATGCATTTTACCAAAATACTTTTCATTAATTCCATTAACTTCCAAAACAATGTAGTTTTTGGGGTGGCTACTTCACCAACACCTTTCTTTCTTTGTCTTGGCGCGTAGATCCAAGAAGACGGATATTGTTCCTCATGATGCTGTCTCCCCCAATCACTCATTGAATGGTGATTTTTTGTAGTTTGCTTTGTTTTAATTTATTCTGGTTGTTTGTATTTCATTGACTTTTTCTTTCCTCTGATGTTGCGTATTTTCTTCCATTCTCTGTTGTGGTTTGTAATCGTTGATGTTTTAATACAAGTTTCTTTTACCCATAAAAAAGGGTGACTTGACAAAACTTTATGTCAAGTGACATGACAAACGATAAACCTCATATATATATATATACACTTATATATATATATATATATAGTGGTGCAGCCACACTTGTGTACTTGATTGGGTTTATTTTTTTAATGAATGAATAAAAAACGAAATTTTATGACAATGATTACTTTTCCTTGTGAAACTTGGCCAATTTCTGAAGTAACAGTGTCGTCATCGTAGTTCAGAAAAGGACGAAGCTAAGATCAGAAAGAAACGAGAAGGTGAGAAGGTTTGGTTTGGTTTGTAAGGTTGGAAATGGAGGCGGAGGATTAGGTTTTACGGAAAAGGAGTGAAAATGAAAACTCAGAAACCCGGGGGTGGTCAAATCAAATCACTAGCCCAAGTGGGTCCACTTGCAGGTTCCAGGAAGTAGAAGAATGTGAAATGGAACGATCTAGAGAGAGAAAATGTCTTTCCCTCACTAGATTTTTTCATTTACATCAAAATATCTTTCATAGTTGGTCATAAAATTAATATTTTATATTTTTTTCCAACTTAAAACATAGAATTATGAAAAATCTCACACGTTAAAATAAAACAACAAATTCCTCTGAACTTGGTTTCCATCATCTTCCCTTCCTATCTTCTTTATCTTATCGTTAGATTGAAATATAAACGGTTTAAATTTAATCTTTTATCAAAATATTATTTTAAAATATTTTTAATTTTTTTACTAATTAATACATTTATAAAAGATTAAATGCAAAGCCTGTCGATTTCAATCCTTAAGAAAAACAAGAGGATGAGAGCCAAGTTCTATTCTCCCATGTTTGGTTATAAGGTTGATCCAACATGAAAAGTAGTATTTTTTTTTAGGTGACAGTAAAGTATTTTGTAATTTATCTATCACCTAAAAAATATCACAAACATCATTTTAAAGCTTCAATGCACTTATAGTCTCTCAACATAGGGTTTTGAAATTTAGACTGGACCAACTGGTTCAGACTGAAAACCAGTGAATTAGTCCAGTGGAGGCTCCACCAACTCGGTTTGTTATTTTATTTTATTTTTTAAAAATAATTTTTTATATAATTTTCTTTTAAATTTCATATTAATAACCCCGAAATCTTCATTTCTCACCTTTGGTTTGGCCGGATTAACAAGTTATTTCTTGATTATTATTTTTCTATGTTAAATTGAAATTTTCTTTTCTTTTCTTTTTTATATTATTTTGTTTTTTAATCGTTTAAAAATTTCCTGTAAAAAAAAATTCGGACCCCGAATCCCCCATTAATTGTGCGACACAAACAAAAATCATAATTCCGCCACTGTATGTATGTATGTATGTATGTATGTATGTTCTTAATTAGTCTCAAATGATGAATTCTTCTAACAATTATTTGTCATTTTATAAATTTAACTTAATATTTCAATCTTTGATAATCAACATTTAAAATTTTTATATATTATATACACATATACACAGTAACAGAATGAAGAGTTTGAGTCTTGATATAAACTGATATTTTATTATTTGCCGGCTGTTAGTATTAATCAAGAAGATAGATAAATAAATAAGCAGTAGTAACCACCCTACTGTTTGGCCGGCCTTACTTATAATCTTTTTTAATATACATATAACGATAAAAGTACATAGGATAAGCTGCATCCCCATCCCCAGACAAGGAAATA
The DNA here is from genome assembly GCA_019022615.1 of Acacia melanoxylon. Taxonomy (NCBI): domain Eukaryota; kingdom Viridiplantae; phylum Streptophyta; class Magnoliopsida; order Fabales; family Fabaceae; genus Acacia; species Acacia melanoxylon. The sequence goes on along the minus strand of JAFJYJ010000045.1, from coordinate 2,912,764 downwards.
ACAGTAGAGTAATCCAACACTAAAATTTAGGAAGTCTTACACGATGCTAAAAACTTTTTTGGGAAAATCTCTACTTTATTGATTCTCTTCACACACAAATGAAAAAAAAAATTGAAACAAACAATTAAAAATTTTATAATATTTCTGTGCTTTTTTTGAATATCTGTTTCAATGTTTCCCCTTCTTATCAAAAAGTTATTTTCACCTTCCCCTAATTGCTTTGGATCTATTTGACCAAAAAAAAAAAGGATTGCTTTGGATCCTCTCCTTTTCTTCTTTCTCCTTTTTAATTTATTTTATAATCTCATCTCCACATACTTTGATAGTTTCATTAAGTTGTAAGTCAACCCTCATACTTTAACCCATTCCAACTTAGTCTTTATACTTTTATCATCTTTTAGAAAACAACTGATGATTTATATTTATAACTCATAACTGACCGCCCAATCATCTCTCAACACTGCAATTGATTGATCCTCAGTTTGTCGATACCATAGTGATGACAATCGTACTCTCAAAGCTTGCTGCTGCAGGTAATGAAAGCCGTGACAGAGGAGAACGAACACAAGGAAGGGATGCACAAACTCCGACCCTCACACGAAAAGCAATGGATGAACCTCACACTTTTGATCTAGGGATATTTAATTTCACATGACGCTATTACAAAAATCGCCATTTTTAGACCGGATGAAAATCATGTTTTAGATCGGTTCAAGATCCGATCTCGATACAGCTTTGTAGAACTTAAGAAAATAAGGGTAGAGAAGAGAATTCTAGAGTCGAATCTGCACTCTAGCCAAAGACAATATTTCTAAAATATCATATATTGCATAATTTGATCATAACACCATATCAGTACATATAGAGTTTTTCCTAGATAAACTACCCACAATAACTCTCATAAAACATATAAGAGACAATAATTATAACTTCCCTAAAACATATAAGAAACAATAACTTCCCTAACTAGAAAATAACCCCTCCTAACTTCCTATTTTATCATCTTGCTTCTTTCATCTTTTTGGAATAAACCAGATGAGGTTTAATCCTATAAATACCCTTTCATAGGAAAACAACCTTGTCCTCAAGGCTGAAAAGAGGAAACTGATCTGCAATGTGATCATAGGCAGCTAGCTTCCTCATGTGGTCTATCTTTCCATTGAATCAACAATTTAACTATTTGTTCCCCATCTGTATTTTCGACACGAGAGTTCGAACACTTTCGGTTGAAGATTAAATTCCCAGTTTTCATTCATCGGAAGAGGTTGAATTGAATTTGGAAGGCTGCAGCCATGTGCTGATTTGAGTAAAGAAACATGGAATATTGGGTGAACTTTAGATCCCGACGGTAGTTGAAGCTCATACGCCACCTTTCCAATACGCCGGACGATGGAATAAGGGCCAAAACAATGTGCTGAAAGCTTGGTATATCGCTGATTTGAGAGTGAAGTTTGGCTATAAGGCTGGATCTTGAGAAACACTAAATCTCTTGGTTGAAATTCCAATTGCCTTCGACGGGAATCTGCTTCATGTTTCATGTGAGTTTAGGCCACCTCAATATTAGATTTGATTAACTCCAAAATAACATCCCTCTCTGAGAAAAAATTGGCCAGCTCCGCTATAGGTGTAGTACCCTGGATGTAAGGCACCAAAACAGGAGCATCCTTGCCATAGACAATTTTGAAGGGAGTGTAACCGATGGAAGTATGATAACTTTGTATTAGAAGAAAATTCAGCCCAATACAAATAGTGATACTAGCTCTTTTGATGGTCTTGACAGAAACATCGTAGGTTTCTAAGCATCGATTCACCACTTCCGTTTGGCCATCAATTTGCGGGTGGTAAGAAGTACTCATTTTGAGTTTGGTACCAGAGAGTTTAAATAGTTCCTACCAAAAAGAACTGAGGAAGATAGGATCCCGATCAGATAAGAGGGTTTTAGGCACCCCATGAAGGTGAATGATCTCTCTGCAAAAGGTAGCCACTACTGATTTAGCAGTAAAAGGGTGAGTTAGTCTAATGAAATGTGCTTATTTTTGAAATGGTACACCACAACCAGGATGACGTCAATGCCATTGGATTTTGGTAACCCTGTAATAAAGTCGAGTGATATATCTTCCCAAATATGTTGAGGGATTGGCAAAGGCCGCAATAATCCTGCGGAGATTGGGGTAAGTACTTGCTGCGTTGACAAATAAGGCATGTTGAATATAAGTTCGAATCTCATTTTTCATTTCTTGCCAGAAGTAGTATTTTTGCAACCTCTTTAAGGTTTTTAGAACACCACCATGACCCCCTACCAGCGAAGTATGTGCTTCAGATATCAACAAAGTAGTAAGTGCAAATTTGGCTGGTATAACTAATCTATTTTTGTAATAGAGCTTCCCAGATACTAGGGAATAATTGGGGACAGAATGTGGATCAGTTTGTAGGGAGTGAATAATCGATTGGTGAAGTGGTCTTGCTTTAAGAGTTACGGAAGTTCGAAAATCGAAGCATGAGGAATGACCAAGTGAACAAATTCTCCCAAATGAGGATAACAAGACAAGGCATCAGCACCTTGATTGGTCAAACCGGGTTTGTAAGTGATGGTGAAGACAAAGAGAAGAAGTTTGATGAGTAATCGCTGCTGAGCTGGGGAGTAACTTGCTGTTGCAGAAGGTATTTTAGATTGAAATGATCAGTAAGAACTAGGAATTTGCATCCCAGCAGATAATGCTTCCACTTGTCTAACGCCATCACCAAGGCCAATAACTCTATCATACACAAGTTTTTGTTGGTAAAAAGTTGATAATCCCTTGCTGTAATAAGCAATAGAATGACCCTCTTGCTGCAAAATGGCACCTATACCTGTTGATGAAGCATCACATTCAACAATGAAAGTTTTAGTGAAATATGGTAGTTGCAATACTGGGACTTGAGTGAGTGCCAGTTTGAGGTTCTCAAAAGCAGCCAAAGAATTCATATCCCATTGAAAAACACCTTTCTTAGTCATATCCACAAGTGGTTTTGCAATCATCCATAATGGTAGACAAATCGCCTATAATAACACATGTAAGTCGAAATCCATGAAGTTCGAAAGATATTTTGGTAATGGCTGTTGGAAATTATGCCCTAGGGGCAAATCATTGTACTTTAAACATAATTGATATTTAAGTATTTCTCCATTTTTGTTATCATATCATTTGCATGTTTATTATGATAACTGTATCCTTGGATGTATCATAAAGATTATCCTAAATGTCCCTGCTCTGTCATCTATGCGGGAGCAAAGATTAAATAAGACTAGTATGACTTTGATGAGGTATGGAGATACAAATCGAAGTCTTAGGCACTTGTAAGAGTACAAGGTGCTGGACCGACCCACTATGAGAAAGCTACATGGATTACGTCATAAGCTTATCTCATGTATAACCACGTCACAATGCCTTTTGACTTGAGATCATTATGGATTCCTACATAAGAGTCGCTGATCTTTGACTTAGTCAAAAGTCACATTTGACTGGGTGATGATAAAGGCTTCGATCGGGATTAGTGGTTTTCATGCAGAGGAATGTGAATGGTCAAGATGAGATTTGTCCTTCCCATTTGTAGAGAGATATTACTGGGCCCCTCAATGAGTAAGTTTGAGAAATGTATGGCCATACTACGATGGAAAGGAGTTTCCATTCCAATCGTTAGACTACTCAAGAATCGAAAAAGTAAAGGTCAATAACAGGAGGATGACATTATCCATGCATCATTCTTGACCAAATTATCATGTGACAAAAGGGACGTGGCATGGTTGTATGATAGGTTGCATCGTATCATCGATCCTCATATGAATTGGGTAGTCGTAATGTCTTCCTAAATGCCGCTTGCAACTTGTGGGTGGTACGGTATTGGCTCCGCTTGCCAATCTCATATGGGCCTACAGGGTCGCATACAAGAATAAGCCCAACACAAGCAATAATGTCCAGATTTGTTGAATCTTAGATATGTCTAAGATTTAATGAATACAACGTTTAATCTAGGATGGATATATATATATATATATAATATAAATTCAAAAAAATAATAATATTATTATGTAGTATTTGTTTTGTATTTAATTTGATAAATTAAATAACTAAAACAAATAGAGATATCGTATCTTAGATTTAATTAAATAGATAGATATCATATCTCGATTTAATTTATAAAGATAAATTACATCAGTGGCTTTTAATTTGGATTAAATAAATAGATTAGATTAGATCTCACTGTTGAATGATTTAATTAATATTATTTTAATCCAAATTTGAATTTCAAAATCAATAAAGATTAATTTTTAATATTTTAATACGGCCCAATTAGGGTTTGAAAAACCCTATAAGATAATGATCAAGTCGTATTAAAAGAGGTCGAGCTGCAAAAAAGAAAAACCCTAGGAAGAGAAGCAAAAACGTTGAAGGCGCTAGCATCTTTACGTCTATGGTGGAGTTGTTTGGTGGGGATACTGGTAGAGGGGAGTGGATTCACTCGATCGGTTCTTGGTGATCGAACAAGACACATAAGAAAGTTAAGGTTTTGACTACTTTAATTTAAACGCCGTTGATAGATCCTCCTATGGGATTCATAATTTTTTTTTGGAAATATTCCTTCTGCTGCGTGTATGAATCCCAACAATGGCCAATCAGTAATTGCAGCCACTTTTTCAAAGTCAACAGCCACTCCTCGAGCGAAATGAGATGACCTAAGAATGCTATATCCAATTGAAGAAAGTCACACTTTTTGGGATTAGCATAAAAGTCATTGTGCTGCAAAAGTGTGAATATGGTATCTAAATGCTCCATATGATCTTCAAAGGTCTTACTATACACCAAGATATCATCAAAAAATACCAAAATGAATTTTCTTGAGTAAGGATGAAACAAATCATTCATGGTAGCTTGAAAAGTTGCAAGAGCATTTGTGAGACCAAAAGGCATAACAATAAACTCATAGTGATCAGAATGAGTACGAAAAGCAATCTTATGGATATCAGAAGGAAGCACTCAAATTTGATGGTAGTCTGAGTGAAGGTCAATCTTTAAAAAGAACTTGGCACCATATAATTCATCTATTAGCTCGTCAATTGTAGGTATAGGATATTTATTCGGTATGGTTAGGCGATTGAGCTCTTGGTAATCCACACCAAATCTCCAAGTGGAATCCTTTTTTGGAACTAAAAGAACTGGACTTGTAAAGGGACTCACACTGGGTTGTATAAACCCCTTTTCTAACAATGCAACCACTTGAGCCTCAATTTCATCATTCTGAGTAAATAGGTACCGATAAGGCCTTATATTGGGTGGCACTGCATTAGGGTATAGTGGGATAGCATGACTGTGCTGTTTCATTGGTAGCATTGTACGTGGCTCTTGGAATATAGAGGAATAACGTTGCTATAATTCTTCTAGAGTGTTAAATTGTTGAACCATTTGATCACAAACATAGCTGCATAAAGATGCTGATGTCACCTGTTTAGGAATTCCTTGCAATTTGTACTTCTTACCATTAACCCAAAATATCATAAACAACTCTTGCCAATTTTCCTTCACTGTATTCAAAGATGCTAGCCATTTAATTACAAGAACCATGTCTATGCTACCCAGATTGAATGGAAAGAAGTCCGCTGTAATGGTTAAATCTTGAATTGTAATCTCCAATTGGTGACAAATGGATTTACAAGCTATCATACGATCATCTCCTACTTGAACACCGAAAGGAGGAAGAGATGTTGTATTCAAATACAGTGTTTGAACAATTTTGTGGGAGAAAAAAATATGGGTCGATCCACTATCTATCAGAATCAAGATTGTTTTTTATTTCAAAATACCTTTCACCTTCAGTGTAGATGCCGAATGATTGCCCAAAATCACATCGAGCAAAATTTGTGCCAATGAAGCGTTTGGACTTTTGTCGATTTCATCATCAATATCTAGTGTGTCCTCCGTGTCATCCGTAATCTCCATTAAACGTAGTGGAATTTTTACACGATGCCTTGGAGTGAATCGATCGCCGCATTTGAAGCATAGTCCCTTATCTCGACAGAATTGACGTTGTTGATCAGTGAATGAAGAAGTTTACAGTGTCAGTGTATGATTTGGCAGCGGTCGATGCAGTTCATTTGAGGAGGACGTGTTCATTGAAGAATAATGGGAAGTTGACGGAGATTGCGGATTAGCATAGGAATGTGACGGATTTGAATAAGTGGGTGGGTCTCAAGGTTAATGTGGTGAATAAGGTTTATTTTCATGTCAATAATTGGAATTTTTCGACCATCGTGAGAATTGAGAACGCACATAAGGTTGCAATTGCTGTTGGGATATTTGTTTTGCCTCAAACTCCAATGCTAAACTCACCGCCTTATACACTGTACGCGGTTTCTGAATCTTAACGTCAGCTTGATATTCATCCTTTAATCCATTAATAAACACCCCCAAAAGGCAATGTGCAGCCATCCTTGGACTTGCGGCACGGCGAACAAATTCCTATTTGTATTCTCTTACCGTGCCGGTTTATTTAACGCCGCATAGATGCACGTCAGGATTTTGGAATTCTGCAGGGCCGAATTGTTCCTGAAATACTTAATTCTTCTGAGTGTTTGATTGTCCTTCCCGAAGAAACCCACGTGAAAGTATCTAATGCGTCTCCTTCCGGTTTATTGCTTTGCCACATCCACCTTTAAATCCTCGGGCATCGGTAATACACGAAATACTACTCTACCTTCAAAATCCATCCTCTTGGATCACCACCCTCATACTTTGAAAATTCAACCTTAGAGTAGGGCCGTTTGGGAAAATTTCTATTCCACGAGAGGTTATCCACATCAAATTCATCTTGTTCATTGAAAGGATCTACGTAGTTATGACTAGTTTCACCTTGAATCACGGCTGGTCCTTTTGCTTTCTTTAAAGTATTAATCTCGAATTCATCAAATGCAATTCGGCAAGAATTGCCGCCAATTATGGCTGGTTGGATTCTGGATGTGTTTGGACTAGTTGTTGAACCAAAATTAGAGCAGGGTCGTCCCTGGGATTGGGATTTGGTAGGTTGTGCTGGGTTCAAATTTGGGTGTATTGGTGATTCATTCTCATAAGAAGAATTTCTTGTGTTCACCATGATAGCAAAAGTGCGCCAAGATCTACCACTCCAATACCAAATTGGTAGAACTTAAGAAAATAAGGGTAGAGAAGAGAATTCTAGAGTCGAATATGCATTTTGAAAGTGGAGAAAATCACCAAGAGGGGGGTGAATTGGGGATTTTAAAAATTCTTTTCTAAAGCTCTGTTTTAGTATTCTGAAAACAAGGTATAACAGAGAAGAGAAAGGAAAGCAAGACACAAGGAATTTATACTGGTTCGGTCTAACCTCTTGACCTACGTCTAGTCCTCAGACTCTTTGGGATTTTCACTATCTCAATTGATTACACACTCTGTAACTCAAGAGTAATTCTCTCACTAAAACTTACTCCCCCTTATAAGTTGCAATCAATATCCCAATCTCCAAGTCCCCTGACTTGAGATTCTTACAATAAATGGATTTCAATAAATAAACTCTCTCTAAGAGTGGATAAATATAATCATTGAAGTACAAACGTATCAAAAGATACTTTACACAAGAAAACTCAGAGTAGTTGGAAACTTCAATGATTTTCGTTTTCTGCAGATTGGTTGTGGAAAAGAATTGAATATAGCTCTATTTATACTAAGAGAGCATTAAATGACCGTTGTAATCTTCAATGTAACCGTTGGAGACATTCAGGAAGGATTAGGTTAAGCTTTGGTATTCTTCTCTCTCTACTCTTTGCTTAATCCGATTTGCACGAAGTTTATGGTTGACTTCTTGAATATTAATCCGTGGGAAGAGCAGCTCTTGGATGTGGAAAGGAAACATTAATCCCTTTGCAACGTGTGTAGAATGATTGTCCAAAAGGATGCAAGTTTTCGGACTTTGCATTTAATGTCTTTGACGTCACTTTTTGCTTTTGTTCAAATCTTCATTTAATATCTTCTAAACCATCTGAAACTCACTAACAAACTGATTAAATGATTGTTGATAAGAAGTATTAAGATCAAACATGAAGGTTTCACAAATTCGTCGATTTAAATTTCTAACTCGACGACACAAACCCGAGTTTGTTTATCAAAACTGAACTTTGTCATTTGTTCACTTTGAAGCTAAACTCGAGTTTTCAAATCCTAACTCGAGTTTCCTTCTTCCGAGAGGAATGTCGCAATTTGAGCTTTGGGACATATTTTTTGAATAGGAGCCAAACTCGAGTTTCCGATTACAAACTCGAGTTTTGGACTCTTGATATGAAAAATGAGTTTAAGTCCAAAACCTCAAAACTGAAGTTTTCACTCTTAATTGGAGTTTTCAAAATTGTTGAAAAGAACAAAGCTCTCTGCTTGGCCAAAACTCGAGTTTCCAAAACTAAACTCGAGTTTTCTTTCAAATATGAAAACCTTAGAAAAACTATGTCAAGACAAAACTGGAGTTTTCACAAACTGAGTAAAACTTGAACTCTTTGTTAAGTGCAAACTCGAGTTTCCAAATCTAAACTCGAGTTTTCTCAAAAACTTGGAAAACTTAGAAAACTCTTGACAAACTGAAAATTGGAGTTTCCATATCAAAACTGGAGTTTGCATAAGTTGAAAACATTGGTGACTCTTTGTATGACCAAAACTTGAGTTTCCGGGGAAACGAAGTTTTTTTTTTCGAAAATATTGAAGAGTCTCTGTATGGTGCAAACTGGAGTTTTCTATGAAAACTGGAGTTTGTCTAAATGTGAACAAAACTTGGAGTGCTCTCTGTAAGACCAAAACTTGAGTTTTCTATGAAAACTGGAGTTTTGCTTAGTTCATTAGAATTGAGCAACTCTTTGTCAAGTCAAAACTCGAGTTTTGGAAACCAAAACTCGAGTTTGCCTTTGATGATAAGTTTTTCAACTTTCCAAAGACAAACTTGAACTTATGTTTACAATTGTCGGTTATCATCAAAACACATAGAGAGCTAACACATTCTAGCCAAAGACAATATTTTTGAAATATCATATATTGCATAATCTAATCATAACATCATATCGTACATATAGAGTTTGTCCTAGATAACTACCCACAATAACTCCCATAAAACAGATAAGAGACAATAATTGTAACTACCTTAAAACATATAAGAAACAATAACTTCCCTAACTAGAAAATAAGCCCTCCTAACTTCCTATTTTATCAGCCTACGTCTTTTCACTTTCTGGAATAAACCAGAAGAGGTTTAATCCTATCACAACCAGTCTAGAATATCTGTTACTTTTAAGATCAGTTTCTCAATCGGTCTTAAAAATAACTTTTTAAACCGATTTCTTAAGAAGTAAGGTCTAAAAGGTAAGACTTTTAAAACCAGTTGAGTAAATAACCGGTCTTAAAAGTCTCACTTTTAAGATCGGTTGTTTATGCAACCGGTCTTAAAAATATTTGCTCCAAGCCAATCATGTCACCCCCTCTACTCTTCTTCCCCGACCACCAAGAAAGGCTTCCCGTCCTGTGGAATTTTGAACCTTGGCTTATGGATAATTTCTTAAACCATCGTCTCCATCCTTTATAATGGAACTCCATCTGGCTCTATCAAAACTAGAATCGTGCCTTTCATTATTAGAATTGTTTCCCCTACTATTGTATTAGCCTTGACCATGTCCCCATCCACCACCGTATGGGTGAGGCAGACCATGAGGGTGATTATCTCGATTCCCACCGTTTTTGTAATTAGTTCACCTTGAACACAACACAATAGTCAGAGCTCTAGGCTTGTAAAAATATGAATACAAGATTAGAGGGAGAAAAAGGGGGCCCAGCTGGGAAAGTGTAGGTCATTTGGTACACATATCAAAGAAGCAAATGAAAAGAAAAATGAAATTAAGAAAACATAAGTGAACACAAGTACTCATGGTTCTAGTTAAAATTTCTCCCGGTATTGTTTTCATACCCCTTGTAATTACGACATTTATCAACGTAATATAGCTAGTTACAATGAGCAACACAGGTTTAATATAGTATAATGATAAAAGGGGGCATTCTTGGTTACAATAGGATAACACCACTGAATTCACCATACAATAATCCAAAACATCAATGTCATAACATTACAATACCAAAATATCATAAATAAACTAATCTATAGTCCTACAGTCCTATCTTACGTCCAAGCTGCAGCCATCAACCTTCAATGTCCGCTGCCTTTCCCTTAGACTCTCGGCTTGGCCAAAACTCGAGTTTTCATATCAAAACTCGAGTTTTCATTTAAATATGAAAACTTGAGAAAATCGCACCAAGTCAAAAACTGGAGGTTTTGGAGAAAACTGCGCTTCTCAAAAACGAGAAAACACAAAGGCTTTCTCGCCGAGCAAAACTCGAGTTTTGTAATCAAAACTCAAGTTTTCACTTTACTGTGAAAACTTTGAGAAAACCTTGTCAAACTCGAAACTGGAGGTTTTCATGAAAACTGGTGGGTTTAAAAATGGGTAAAATATGAATGCTCTCTGTCAGGACAAAACTTGAGTTTTCATTCAAAACTCGAGTTTTCATTTAATCATGAAAACTTTGAGAAAAACTATGTTAAGTCAAAATCTGGAGGTTTTCACCAAAGCGCGGTTTTCAAAACTATGTAAACTTTGAGAGTTTTTCGCAAGTCAAAACTCGAGTTTTGAATCAAAACTCGAGTTTTCACAAATCTTAGTAAAAACTTGGAAAACTCATGCCATAACCGAAAATCGGCGGTTTTGTACCAAAAACTGGAGTTTTCACAATCTTAAAGTTTTGGAGACTTTACGTATGACCAAAACTCGAGTTTTCAATGAAAACTGGAGTTTTGTCTTTTCCGAAAAAATATTGAGTTTCCAACAAATAGAGCTGCATTCAATTCTTCTCACCACCCAAGACTACAGAAAACGAAAATCATTCAAGTTTCCAACTACTCTTGAGTTTTCTTGTGTAAAGTATCTCGTGATACATTAAGCTTCGTGTTTATCATTATCCACTCTTAGAGAGAGTTTCTTAATTGTGAATAATTTATTGTAAGGAATCACAAGTCAGGGGACTTGGTGATTGGGTTCATTGATTGCAACTTGTAAGGGGGAGTAAGTTCTAGTGAGAGAATTACTCTTGAGTACAGAGTGTGTAATCAATCATGATAGTGAAATCCCAGAGTGTCTGAGGACTGGACGTAGGTCAAGATATTGGACCGAACCAGTATAAATCTCTTGTGTCTTGCTATTCTTCTCTATCCTTTGTTCTTCTCTATTTTAGTGTTCGAAAAACAGAGCACTTCTGAAAGAATTTTTAAAATCCCCAATTCACCCCCTCTTGGTGATTAAGCTCCACTTTCATTTGGTATTAGAGCACGGTCTTCTCATAAGAGATTAACATCTCGAGAAGGATCACTATGGAAGGTATTCTACCCGATGGAGCTTCAATCAACCGACCACCGGATTCACTTTGGAGAGCACTATTCTTTCTGGAAATCCAAATTCAAAGTCTTTGTACTAGCTTTTGAATATGGTCTCTGGAGAGTGTTCGAAAGAGGAGATTATGTTCCATCAACTACTGAAGATGGAGTAAGAACTCCAAAGCTTGAAGAAGAATATGATGAGAATGACAAGAAACTAGTCACTCTCAACAGCAAGGCTGTTCTTATGCTCCAGAGTGCCTTAAGTCAATGTGAATACTTTCGAGTATGCACTTTAACTTCTGCTAGAGCTATGTGGGATGCCTTGGAGTTAGCTCACGAAGGAACCACTGGAGTCAAGGAGAATAGAGTCAACACTCTCATGACTGAGTAGGATCTTCTTCGTATGAAGTCAGGGGAATCAATTGGTGAGTTTCGGCTCAGGTTCACTCATCTGATCAACCAACTTGTTGCATTGGGAAAGGTTTATGATCAACCGGTTCAAGTCGAAAAATCTTGAACATTCTCGGCAAGGAATGGGAAGCTAAGGTTCTTTGCCATCGAAGAAGCTCATGGCGCATGAATGACATCTGTAGCAGCTTTGTTTGGCAGCTTATCTGAATATGAAGGAAAGATGAAGTTCAGAAAAGGACTTGATGAAATCAATAGCAAGAACAAAAGGATAGCTCTTAAGGCTATCAAAGAAGCTAAAGAGACAGATGATGATGATGATGAAGACGAAGAAAAAGAGCTTGGCATGATCGTTCGAAGATTTAAAAGATTCTACCGAAAGGATCAAGGATACAAGAAATTTTACAAAGGTAGCTCTAGCACTGAGGCAAAGAAGCCAATTATCTGCTACGAGTGTGAAAAGCCTGGCCACATCAAGTCTGAGTGCCCCCAGCTGAACAACAAGGACAAAGAAAAGAATAAGTTCAACCGATTCAAAAAGAAAGCCTATGTCTCAGCTATTTGGGGAGATAGCTCATCTGATGAAGATGAAGCTGATGAGGAAGACACAGCAAATATTTGCTTAGTTGCTAAAGAAGAAGAGCAACATGACAACAATGATGAGGTATACGATTCAAAACCATCTTATGATGAATTGTTTGCTGAGTACATTGTTGTTCAAACATAATTTGAAAAACTTGCTGAAAAATATCTTGCTTTGAAAAAGAAGAATGTAACTCTTGAACTGCAAGTTGAAAAGCTCTCCTGCCTAGAAAATTCTGTTTGTGAAGATTGTCCTGATCTAAAGGAAAAGAATTTGCATCTTACAAAGGCACTTGAGAAATTCACTAGAGGTGGTGAAATGCTCAATGTCATCTTGAAAGAACAAAGATTTACAAATGATAGATCAGGAATCGGTTACAAACCAAATTTTGATAAAAGAAAAGGCAAAAAGAAATTTGGAGAAAAGACTTATATGAACTACTTTAGAAAATCTGTTCATTCTTCAAATCCTTTTGCTCATTGCAATTATTGTAATCGTAAAGGTCACACTACTTCTTCATGTTTTCATAAAAAGGAAAGAAAGAGTAAACCTTTAGGAAACTATCAATGGGTGCCTAAGGGATCCTACAAGGTTCCTAAGACACAAACTAACCCCAAAGGACCCAAGAAAAAATGGGTACCTAAGACCTGATTTGTTGTGTTTTGTAGGTTTGTCTAAGAGCATCAAATCCCAACATGTGGTATATTGATAGTGGATGCTCTAGACATATGACGGGGGATCATTCCAAATTTGCTTCAATCAAGCCCAAGGATGGTGGCAAGGTAACCTTTGGTGGAAATCAATCTGGAAAGATTCTTTGGCATTGGTGAAATTGGAAACAATGAAGGACCACAAATCAAAGATGTCTACCTAGTAGAGGGACTTTGTCACAATCTCCTCGGTGTAAGCCAAAGCACGATAAAGGTAACATAGTTATCTTTGATTCGAGGAATGCTTGATTGTTAGTAAGGATATTCTCCCTTTGGAAAATGTTAAATCAAAAGTCTTTTTCAGAGCCCCTAGAGATGGAAATTGTTATACACTTAATCTCTCTAGAAATGGTTCTGCTTCTGAAAAATGTTTTGTTAGTAATTTGAATGGTAGTTGGCTATGGCACAAGCGACTAGCTCATGTCAACATGATCCAACTTGATTGCTTAAAAAGGATTTGGTTATTGGTGTTCCAAAACTTTGTTTTAAAAATGACATAATTTGTGATGCATGTCAAAAAGGAAACAAACCAAATCATCCTTCAAACCTAAGAATGAAATTTCAACTAATAGACCTCTTCAACTACTTCATATGGATCTAGTTGGACCGGCTAGAGTAAAAAGTCTTGGTGGCAATCTTTATACTTTGGTCATAGTTGATGATTTTTCTAGATTTGCTTGAACTATATTCTTATCCTCTAAAGATGAAACATTTGATCAGTTTGTCTGTTTTGCCAAGAAGGTCCAAAACGAGAAAGGTTTCTCAATTTCAGGAATTCGAACCGATCATGGAGGAGAATTCGAAAACCATGCATTTGCCGAGTTCTCAGACATCAATGGTATAGATCACAACTTCTCCATTGAAGGACTCCCCAACAAAATGGTGTTGTAGAAATAAAGAATCGATTCCTCACCGAGATGGCAAGAGCTATCTTGAATGAGTACAACACTTCTCAAGTGTTACGGGCTGATGCAATGAGTCCTGCTTGCTACATCTTGAATCGGGCGTATCTCCGGAAGAAGTTGAGTAAAACTCCCTATGAACTGTACAAGGGAAGAAAACCAAATTTGGCTCATCTGCATGTTTTCGGATGTAAGTACTTCATCCACAATAATGGTAAGGACAATTTGGGAAATTTTGATCCCAAAGCAGATGAAGGTATATTTCTAGGCTATTCAAATAGGAGTAAAGCTTATAGAGTTTTTAATACTCATACTCGTATTGTTGAAGAATCTATGCATGTTGTTTTTTGTGAATCCAAAACTGATAAATCCTTGGATGATGATGAAGAAAATGTTTTCAAAAATCAATTCTTTTCGAAAACTACTCCTGCATCTATTGAAAATCCTGAAAATGTTTTCGAGGATGATCCCCAAAATAATCTTGAAAATTTTGATCAGTCTCAGCCTAGAGCTTGGAAGTTCATAAGGAATCATCCTTTGGACCAAGTAATAGGTGATGTAAATCAAGGAGTAAGAACCAGAAACAATACTTTAAATGAAGTAACATTTTCTGCTTTTATATCGCATATAGAACCCTCTAAGATAGATGAAGCCCTTTCAGACAATGATTGGGTGATAGCTATGCAAGAGGAGTTACACCAATTTGTTAGGAATCAAGTTTGGGATTTGGTACCTAGGCCTAACGACCATCCGGTCATTGGCACTAAATGGGTATTCAAGAACAAACGAGATGAATCAGCAATCATTGTCCGTAACAAGTAAAGATTGGTTGCTAAAGGCTATAATCAAGAAGAAGGAATTGATTATGAAGAAACTTATGCTCCAGTGGCAAGATTGGAAGCCATAAGAGTTCTTCTAGCCTTTGCTTGTGTCAAAGGATTCAAGCTCTATCAAATGGATCTAAAAAGTGCTTTTCTAAATGGTTTTATTCAGGAGGAAGTGTATGTTGAACAACCTCCTAGTTTTCAAGATGATCATCATCCAGATCATGTTTATCGTCTCAAAAGGCATTATATGGTCTTAAGCAAGCTCCTAGAGCTTGGTATGAGCGATTAAGCAAGTTCCTTCTCGATCAAGGATTTATTAGAGGAAAAGCATATACAACTCTTTTCATAAAGAGTAATAAGCTTGGTAAAATTTTAATTGTTCAGATATATGTTGATGACATTATATTTGGTGCCTATAACGATATGTTGTGTGAAGAGTTTGCTAAGAATATGCAGGGAGAATTTGAGATGTCCATGATGGGAGAACTTAACTATTTCCTTAGTCTACAAATTAAGCAAAAGAAGGATGGAATCTTTATATCTCAGACCAAGTATCTCAATGATCTGCTGAAGAAGTTTGAGATGGATCAATGCAATGGAGCTGACACTCCAATGAGTACAACTGCTTCATTGGATGCTGATGAAAAGGGCAAAGACTTCAACATCACAAGATATAGAGGAATGATTGGATCATCGCTCTGTCGGATCGCAAGTCGGCGACATCCAATTCGGTGTGGGAATGTGTGCAAGATTCTAGTCTCGCCCCAGTCACATGCTGAGCACGTGAAGAGAATCTTCAGATATCTTGCAGACACAAAAACACTTGGATTGTGGTTTCCCAAAGGTCAACCTGAACACTTGGTGGCATACTTAGATTCAGATCATGCTGGATACAAGACTGATAGAAAGAGCACAAGTGGCCAATGCGAATTTCTTGGCGGCTCACTTGTCTCATGGTTCAGCAAGAAGCAAACCAGTGTGGTTGTATCCTCTACAAAAGCTGAGTATGTAACTGCCTCAAGTTGTTGCGCCCAAGTGCTGTGGCTCAAACAACAATTATCTGACTTGGGAATCAACCTGAAGGAGATCCCAATATTGTGTGACAACACTAGCACAATAAGCTTGGCAAAGAATCCAGTTCAACATACTCGGACCAAGCATATTGATGTGAGGCATCATTTCATAAGGGATCATGTTCAGAAGAAAGATGTCAAGGTCATGTTCATCCCAACTCATCTTCAACTTGCTGACATCTTCACCAAACCATTAGCTAAGGAGCAATTCAATTTCATCAGAAGAGAATTGGGAATGGTAAATCCCAATGATTTGTAAGTATTTCTTACTCAATGTTAGTTATGGTTTTGATGATTGAAAGCTACTGACTTAAGCATCGGAGTGTCTAGTTATGTTTTATGCAGGATGCTTAAAAATCTGAGTTTTGCTGTCGAGGAGTGAAAACTCGAGTTTTGGGAGCAAAACTCAAGTTTTGGTGGTCAGAGAAAGACTGAGGCTTCTGGAGAAATTGAAAACCCGAGTTTTCAAGAGGAAACTCGAGTTTCCATCACACCGAGAGCAATCAAGTTGTGAAGAATGGTGAAAACTTGAGTTTTGGAACAAAACTCGAGTTTTGGTCGTTGAAATCTCAAAGGCTCACAGAACGCCTTTGAAGTCCAGGTTAGTAACCATTCGTCAAAACTCGAGTTTTGGTCGAGCCTATATATGTGACACTATTTAAGTTCTTCAAAAATCGACCTAAAACTCAAGTTTCAACCTAGGTTTTCTCTCCTCTCTCTCTCTGATCCTTTCATCTCTCGACCCAAACTCTCACTCAAAATCCCCCAATGGCTTTGAAATCAAACCCACATGAGATTCACAACTCTGATTCAGACCACGAAGAATCAAATTCCTTGTCTTTACCCCAACCAAAGGAAGCATCCGAATCATCGAATCTAACCCTAGCCCCACTACCTCCTCCACAATCTCAACACGATCGACCTAAGAGGATAAAATCCTTCCCCCATCACTAAAAATATGGGGTCGATAAGAAAAGGTCTGGAGTTCCTGCATTTCAATCATTCCTTTCATCCACAACAACCGGATTTGTGATTAAGGATCATTCTAAGGTTACATGAGAACTGTCTGGCTCCAAGGTATCTGAAGAAACTCCTGCCTTGTTTGAAATTTACAATCACACTTCAGCACCTAGAGATTTTCTGAATCAACCCATTCAACTAACTGGAGAAGATTCCATTAGATTTAAAGAACGGTTCGATCATAAAACCTTCTGTTCAGTAGTTTATGTTGATTTAGTCAAATTAAAGGAGGAATGCAACCTAGACCTTATCCCCTGGCTCAAACAATTTGAACCTCTAATTTCCATTAGAGCCTTCTATAGCCCCACTCTTGTTAAATTATTTTACCACTACATGGAGTATGATAATCTCTTTGATAGCAATGGCCATTTGGTAGAAGAAAGAATCTCCACGACTGTCAGGGGTCAAAAGATTTTTTATCCTCTTCCTATCTAAACTCTCTTCTACAAATTCCAAATCCTCCATCAGTAGCAACACTGAGCTATACCGCTAGACAGATTTATGCATTGTTAAGACCCAACGAGTCTATTCCTGAAAGGTCCAACATTCTGAACTTTCCACCCACATATATGCCTCCTAGGCATCGAGCTATATGGTACATTTATGCCAGAAATCTCATTCAGAAAAATGGTCAATTCAATCGTTTCTCACAGGAAGATTATCCTCTCTTTGCCTCTCTCATTGCCCAAGTACCACACAATATTGGGCACTGGATCTTTCAAGAAATGGCAAAGTTTCGCTTCACACTCAGAAAGACTTCTCAGATTCCTTTTGCAAGTCTTATCTCAGTCGTTCTGTTTCATGAGAAGATTTGGTACCTGCCTATGATTGACTAGCCAGAGCATCCTACACAGTTTGACAAACATATCTTAAATCTCTTGGGCATTTCCTTCGACAATGAATTATCTCAATCAGGAGCTTCTTCTCGCCCACTCATCTCCCATTCCAGTTTTCTCACCTAATTTCAAGACTCTTCTCTCTTTCCCTACTCATTTTCTTTCACTGGACCCTCTATCTCAACTCCAACTCCTTTTGACGATGACAAAGGGGGAGAGAAAGGCCAAGGCAAAGATTAGAATTTGAATTCTGAGTAGTTTGGAGAACCTATTCTGTAGTTCAGTTTGTTCATTTTGTATTTCAGTTTGCTCATGTACTGACTTATCCTACTGATATGAAATACAACTTGTAGCTTTTATGTTTATTAAGCTTCGTTCCTTATCTACGATTTGTCAAAATGCTGTAACTATCTTATATGCAAACTTGTGTTTCAAAATGCCTCAGTTTCTCAAAATGCAATTTCTAATATTCTGTCAACTGCAAAATTCATTTCAAAAATCCAAACTCTCTCAAATTCTTGAAGTATTTGTTTAAAAATGTTGTCATCATCAAAAGGGGGAGAATGTTAGTTCTCTATGTGTTTTGATGATAACTGACAATTGTAAACAAAATGGGAAGTTTCTTTTGGTAAGTTGAAAAACTCACTATCAAAGGAAAACTCGAGTTTTGGTTCAAAACTCGAGTTTTGATTTTCCTGAGAAAATTCTGAAATAAGCAAAACCGCCGGTTTTCGAGTAAACTCCGGTTTTTCACCATACGAGACTTCTCAATATTTTACGGAAAAGACAAAACTCCGAGTTTTCATTGAAAACTTGAGTTTTGGTCATACGAAAGTCTCCAAAACTTTAAGATTGTGAAAACTCCAGGTTTGGTACAAAACCTCCAGTTTTCAGTTATGGCATGAGTTTTCCAAGTTTTTACTAAGATGTGTGAAAACTCAAGTTTTGACTTGGTAGAAAACTCTCAAAGTTTACACAGTTTTGAAAACCTCCAGTTTTGATTTAACATAGTTTTTCTCAAAGTTTTCATGATTAAATGAAAACTCGAGTTTTGAATCAAACTCGAGTTTTGTCTGGCGAGAAGCATTCATATTTTACCCGAGTTTTAAAGCGCCCGTTTTCATGAAAACCTCCGAGTTTCGAGTTTGGTAAGGTTTTCTCAAAGTTTTCACGGTAAAGTGAAAACTCGAGTTTTGATTACAAAACTCGAGTTTTGCTAAAAGCGAAAAGCCTTCGTGTTTTCTCGATTTTGAGAATCGCCGCTTTTCTCCAAAACCTCCGTTTTGACTTGGCGCGATTTTCTCAAGTTTTCATACTTAAATGAAAACTCGAGTTTTGATATGAAAACTAGAGTTTTGGCCAAGCCGAGAGTTTAATGTTTTGAAAACGTCCGTTTTGGAAGAAAACTTCCAGTTATGATGTTTTGTACATAAATCGATTTTACACACCAAAGTCCAAAACTCGAGTTTTGAGAAACAAAACTCGAGTTTCCATCGCGAGTTTGAAATTCGAATCGACGAATTTGTGAAACCTTCTTATTCGATCTTAATAATTTTAATTATTATTCTCTGATATTTCCAGCTATGTTTAACCACTTTGTTAGTGAGTTTCAGATGAATTAGAGAACATTTATTGAAGGTTTAAAGCAAAAGCAAAAGCAAAAATCATGTCAGAACATTAAATGTTAAACCCGAAAAGTTGCATACTTTTGGGTAATCCTTCTGCACACGCTTGCAAAAGATTAATGTCTGCCCTCTACATCCAGTAGCTGCTATTCCAACGGATTAATATTCAAGAAGTCAACTCTGAACTTCTGTACAACTAGATTAAGTAAAGAGTAGAGAGAGAAGAAGACCTAAGCACATCCTAATCCTTCCTGAATGTCTCCAACGGTTACATTAGGAATTACAACGATCATCTAATACACTCTTAGTATAAATAGAGCTGCATTCAATTCTTCTCACCAACCAAGACTACAGAAAACAAAAATCATTCAAGTTTCCAACTACTCTTGAGTTTTCTTGTGTAAAGTATCTGTTGATACATTAAGCTTCAGTGTTTATCATTATCCACTCTTAGAGAGAGTTTCTTAATTGTGAATAATTTATTGTAAGGAATCACAAGTCAGGGGACTTGGTGATTGGGTTCATTGATTGCAACTTGTAAGGGGGAGTAAGTTCTAGTGAGAGAATTACTCTTGAGTACAGAGTGTATAATCAATTGTGATAGTGAAATCCTAGAGTGTTTAGGGACTGGACGTAGGTCAAGATATTGGACCGAACCAGTATAAATCTCTTGTGTCTTGCTATTCTTATCTATCCTTTGTTCTGCTCT
Organism: Acacia melanoxylon; assembly: GCA_019022615.1. Taxonomy (NCBI): domain Eukaryota; kingdom Viridiplantae; phylum Streptophyta; class Magnoliopsida; order Fabales; family Fabaceae; genus Acacia; species Acacia melanoxylon. The sequence continues at coordinate 2,892,626 of JAFJYJ010000045.1, read as the reverse complement.
GTTTTAGTGTTCGAAAAATAGAGCACTTCTGAAAGAATTTTTAAAATCCCCAATTCACCCCCCTCTTGGTGATTAAGCTCCACTTTCAAATACATCAGCAATCTACCTTTTCTCCTTGACCTGCATTATACTTCCTGAAACAATCTTAACAAAAGATTAGAATATATATGTCGCATAGCACCTTGTGTCACTTACTATGCTATAGCTTCGGGGATGCATTGTATTGCACTTCGATAAGGTTGTCCGATGCTATAGCGCGGATTGGCTATGTTATGCGACTTTGTTATAAAACCTCAAAAATTGCTTCTTTCTTAGCACATGTTTAGGATGTAATCGAATTCACCCTTAAGTTCCCCGTACAATGAATAAATTCTTTTTTGCTAGGATTACATGCACTTAAGATCATATTCACCATACAATTTAGTCATAAAATACAGGGAAAACATGGCATAAATCATGCTCATCAAATACCCCCACACTTAGCTTTTTGCACTCTTAGGCAAAGTAAGATAAAACTAATAGAGACTCATAGTCATAGCTTTCCTATCTGTATAACTTTTCATACACAATTGCTTTCAATTCCCATCCCCATACAAGCAATCCCACTGCCCAGCACTAGCGGTTCGTGATGCGTGGCATTGCTTAGACGAAGGAGTGTCAAGAGGCTCGAAGGTTCCTTGTTTTATGCTATCTCACCCTGGGGATTTTTGTTTTCTCTCTTGTCATGTTAACTTAGAAGTTCCATAGCCTTGTCAAAGTTCTTAGATTACCTCCTAACATCTGAGCTTTCATCCGTCAAAAAGGCTTTTTTGGGTTGTAATGGTGTGGATAGCTATATGTGGAGTTAAAAAACAAAGTCAATGCTATAGCAGGGTACTAGATAGGCATCTTGACTTAGCCGAGTGCCTCCATTGAATTTTGTATTATATTTATGCCATTCTTTATTCGAAACCTTTTTTTTAAGCATAGATAAGCTGAGCAACACAGCTCTTTTGCAGCATTAAATTTTTCCTTTTTTGTGTGAAGGCACTCTGCCCTAACATTGCCTCACAATTTTCCTTTACAATCGACTATCTAGTTCTGCTATAGCACAATCGTGTAGGCTCAATGGGGTAGCAAAATGGGAATGATGTTAAATGGTTTGTGTGTGGGAATGATGGGTATGACATGAATGCCTTTTTCCTACGAACTAATTGCTCAAAGATAAGATAATTTATCAAAGAATTAAGACAAAGCAAAGATCAATCATAGGTTAGCTGACATGCACACTAGAATGGAAAAAATTAGGCTCAAATAAATTCTTTCATAATGGGTTTTCTCCTTATTCTTCCTCACCTTCACTTTACCACACACCACTCTAACCAACGCTGTCAATTTCCCAAGCCTAAAGGTTCAGTTTCCTTAGGCAATCATGCTATACTTCGTTATACAGACATTCATCCTACTGCTATCGGTTTCTGTTCCTATTCTAGCAGAAGAAGGAATTTAAAAAAATTTCTGCCCGTTTGTGCATTAGCTAAATCTGGGTTAATTTTAGCACGAATTAGCGAAATAACGAGTTGTGAACACATACTAAATTATCCCTCCCCCACACTTAATCAATGCAATGCCCTCATTGCAATATGACATAATCAAAATAAAACGAGCACATAGGGTGGCGACAAGGATAGAGCGAAGCAAATAAGAGCATACAGAGGTGATATCGAGAAATCAAGGCAATTAGGAGCATTATCCCCAAAAGGGTCCAGGGTGAACGCCCAGGGCAATATCAACTTGTCAGTAAAAAAGAAATTTAACAAAACTAAGAAAAGGGGAGTTAAGGGGCAAGAGGAGTTGGTGCACTAGTGGCTGTGTCGTCATCGTCGGACGTGTCTCCTAGGCCATTGACCACCAGATTTACTGGGTGGGAGTGAGAGAGAGAGATGGTCGTCGGCAAACCACGGTGATTAACTGTAAGGTACGCCCGAGGGTCACGGCGGATGGTCTTCAGTTCCTTGCGCACCCGTCGAAGGCGGCAGAAAAATTTTCCGGTGGAGTTTGCGTCTGTAGTAGGACGCCAATAAAGGGGAGCGTTGGTTAGGATGTAGGAGCGGTCGGATAAGTCTGTGGTGCTCGACACAGCGAAGGGTTCGGTAGAGGAAGAGGAAGTAGAGGGTATCCTTATGAGAGGGGGTCGAGGTGGCGGTAGATGGCGAGCGGCGGATGGCGGGCGTAGGCCGGTGGGGGCACCCGGCCTTGTCGTGCTGTGTGTAATACCCTAAAAATTGTATTTATGATAAGTATCATAAATTAGTAAATAACACCTATTGGATATAGGTGAATATGTGGTTTCAAATAATAAGTTATAATTACCTTATTTTCTAAGGTAATTTCTTTTGAAATTAGGGTGAATAATGAGCTAAAAATCCCTAAATGAATTTGTGGGTCATAAAATGGCTTTGAAAATATTATGATAAATCCCATATGGCAACAAATATTGACAAAAACTTGGGAAGTATGTTGTTTCTAATTTTAGGAATTTTTGGGATTATTTCCTTGAAAAATAGAGAAGCATAAATATAATATTATTAAAAGCACTTTTTGGCCCCATGATTTTTAATATTTTACATGGGATATAAAATACCAATGTCGTAAAATAGTTGTGAGATAATAATTAATCCTAATTATGAAAATTATCAACAATTAGTAAGTGGCTAATTAAGTAATTAGTAGCTAATTGTTTAGATTAAGATATAAGTAAATTAATTAGTAAATAATTAATTTAAGGGAGAAATTCGAAATTATTAATTAAATAAATAAAAAAAAAATAAAAAAAAAATTATGCTTAGAAAAATAAATAAAAAATAAAAGAAAAAAAAATATCTAGATATTTTGAATAAAATAATAATATATTCGGTAAAGGGCCAACATGACATTTGAGAATGGATAGAAATTAAATCCTACACCAAAACATAGGGATTTAGTCTAAGACATCTGGACTTTTTATAAACCAGTGAAATTCTACCTCGGAGTGGACTATCTCCGAAGTAATTTACGAAACCGGATGAGTCTTTAAGATACGGGATAAATCGAAATAGGTCGATAGTGAAAATGGGAATCCATAGAAAACAAATTAGTCGTGACAAACCGGGGATAAGGTTTCTTAGGTCGAACATATTACGAACCGGCGAATTATTGTCCGGAAAATGGAACTTCCGAATTTATTTACGTAAGCGAAGGTGTACGTCCTAAAATCTTCGACGGACTACGGAATACCCTTAGTGGGATCAAAAATTTAGTTAAACCAAGTAGTTTAAAAGGGAAAGAATTGAACTTCAGCACGTTGCTTCCAGATTTTTGAGATTCTCCGAGATTACGCGTTTCGGACACTGAACCGGAAACTTTATCGATGGTTCTTCTAGAACATGGGTGACATCATCTTCTTTTAGAAGGATGATGTCGGAAGACACATGGAGGGCCAAGATGGAGCCACGTGTCAAAGTGCGATCCAACGGCCAAAAAACCAATCGATAAAGTGATGAATAGTGCAAGACTTTTGCTATAAATAGGCCTTCACCCCCTTCATTCTTCTTCACCCCAAAATCGAAAACTAGAGAGAGGTTAAAGAGAAGGAGGAGCCCGGAGAAAATATAGTGAAGCCCTGGGTAAGTTTTTCGGTCCCTAGTCTTAAGCTTCGGTGTTTTATTCGGTAGGAGTGTTAGATTTATCTTTAAATTTCCCAGATAGTCTAGATATCATATGTAGGGGTAGATATGGTATTTATTTCAAAAATATGCTGGGAAAAGAGATATGTCAAAATTCTGGAGAGATAGGGTCAAAATAGCGAGGCTCTGGCGAAATTCCGCCGATTAGGGGTTCAGGGGCAAAATAGTAATTTGTACCTAAAATGCATTATGATGCCAAATCTTTATAAATGTGATGTTATTCTTATAGGATATCTGTAATCACGAACCGCTGTCGTACCCATTTGTCAAACCGCTTTTTTTTTTCGAAATACCGTTTTTACATCAAACGTGCCGTTTTTAAATCAACGAAGGTACGTTTGCGTCTTTGTAACACTAACGCTGATGTTTATTGTATGCATATATGTGCTATGTGTATTGTATGTGGTAGCTGATAGCTCTGCTGTATGTCATATACTGTCTATGTTGTATGTTGTACGTTCGCATACCGTAACACTAGCTCTAATGCTTATTGTATGAATATATATGATTGTTGTGTTCTAATTATTGTGGTAGCATACATGGTTATGTTACATACGCAGTTATGTCACATACGTGGTTATGTCCCATACGAGGTTATTATTGCTGTAGCATACGTGGTTATGTTACATACGTGGTTATGTTCGAATTATTGTTGTAGCATACATGGTTATGTATTTCTAATCATACATCTGTTTTGGACTGTTGTATTGATTGCTGCTGTCGTGTATATATTGTCATATTTAAGCATGAGGTTAACCGTTACCTAAGGTTCAATGTGCATTGAACCTCAGCTCTTAACATAGCGTCAGGTTCAGGAGAACCGAGGATCGAGGAGAAAGGAGTTATTATCCACTTTGAAAACTTTCCTCTGTTATTATCCACTTTGAAAACTCTCGGTCACTGGACCACTTCTGTAATCAGCCAGACTTACGGCATTTTGAATAAAAGTATCAGTTACTCAAACGCTCTGATGCTCTACTCTGATGATATAGAAAAAAATTATACTGCTTTTGAAAATGGGATGTTACACTGTGCGCTTGACTCTTGGCATTCTGGGTTGGTGTGTAAGCGTTGGAGAAGGAGTCAGGGGTGAAGGGACGTAGGACAGGACGACATCGGGAATTTAGATAGAGTGAGGGCAAACTTTCAATATGAAGAGTTACGACCTTCCAACGATGAGGTTAAGTTGGTGCTTAATGGGCCCAGTGAGGATGGCCCACTTAACCCAAACCCATGCATAAAACGTTCGTTAAAAAGTGGGTGCATACCTGAGTGGCGTTTATTTACGGACTTATTGCAAGCTGTTGTGCTGGGGCTGGAATGCCTTGCTCAACGCTATAGCATTGACCAGGTTCGACTCGACTCCTATGGCTGCTAAATAGAAAGTGAAAACAAGAACTTGGCTGCCTCCCAATAGTGCCTGCTTTAGAGTCTTCAGCCAGACATGCCTAAGTGATTAGTTGAAGCTGGATGCAGGGTTGTAGGTTGTCCCTACGTCGCCATCCTTGTTGCCTTGATGGCCTCCTTCTACCGGGTCTACACATTGTGCTGTTTTCAATATTGAAAAGTCACATGGTTATTGTTGACTCTCATCATTAGTTCTCCTTTCTCCACATCAATCAAGACCCTCCCAGTAGCCATGAATGGTCTTCCCAGAATGATTGGGACCTCGTGATCCGCTTCAAAGTCAAGGATGATGAAATCCACAGGGAAGATGAATTTATCTACTTTTACCAGGACGTCTTCAATTTTTCCTTCAGGAAAGACGATGGAGCGATCGGCTAGCTGAAACGTAACTGTTGTAGGTCTAGCTTCCCCAACTGCCAACTTCTTGAAAATAGACGTAGGCATAAGATTAATACTGGCGCCGAGGTCACATAGAGCCTTCCCTGAGTATTGAGGTCCTATGGCACAGGGGATTGTGAAGATGCCGGGGTCTTTTAGTTTTCGGTAGCCTATTCGTATGCATGGCATTGCAATCCCGGGTTAGTGCTCATCTCGAATTCTTCTAACCGTCTCTTTTGGACAAAATTTCCTTCATAACATAGCTAGGAATCTGTTCTAGCGCTTCTACCGAAGGGATATTAATGTGCAAGCGCCATAGCATGTCAAGGAACTTTCGAAATTTCTTCTCTTGACCCTATTTTTGTAGTCTTTGTGGAAAGGGCGGTGTTCGCTTAGACACACTAGGTACTCCAAGATCGCGGTTCTGTGATGTTGATGATGCTCTAGCACCTCTATTTAGATGTTGCACATGATCATTTAGAGCGATGGAAGGGTGGAGGCAATCTTTGTAGCATCGATATCTTGCTCGGCCGTGATGGCAATAAGTGTTCTTTGTTCTTCATAAAAGGGTTGCTCGGCACTCTCCTCCCCCTTCTTTGTTTGCCCAAATTATGGATCAGCAACTTCAGTAAGGGGTTTGGTTACTCTCATGGGTTCCAGACTTTTGCCGCTTCGTAGCTCTATTAGCTTTACTTCCTCCTTTCCTTGGATTACCGGGACTTCGGTGTCGCTAGGCGAGACCCTGAGGGTCTGTTATGAAGGGCAGTAGCTAGTTGTCCCACTTGGTTTTCAAGGTTTCTAAGAGTGACCTACTGATTCTGAATAATAGTGTCATTTTTTGCCATATAATCCCTCAGGAGGGTCAACATAGAGTACTGCGGTTTTGAATCACCGCCCTGATGCCGTGCTTGCTGGGTAGACCCTGGTGGGTTTGATGGTCTATTTGGGTATTGCAGGCCTGATGATTGTCTAGCTGCTTGTTGACCTTGAGAACTCCATGGGAAATTTGGGTGTTGCCTCCATCCTAGGTTGTATGTATTAGAGTACTGATGGTTGGTGTGACTGCCCCTGTTAAAGTTATTGACGAAGTTGACAGACTCAGGTTTGGCAGAGCATTGAGAATAAGAGTGCTCTCCGCCACAAGACACACACAAGCTACGAGATGGATGCAATGATGTGTTGCTTGAAGGAAGCGTCAGTCCTTTCACCATATTAGTTAAAGATAATACCTGAGTAGTAAGTGCAGTAATAACATCCAATTCATGGATCCCAGCAACGGTTCTGGATGGTTTGGCCCGATCTTCTTGCCACTGGTGGCTATTCATAGCTATGCATTCCACAAGTCATGGGCTTCTTCATAAGATTTCATCAAGATGGATCTTCCAGATGAGGCATCTATGATTGATCGCGTTTTCCATCGAGACCTCTGTAGAATGTTTCTAACTGAACCCATTCGCACAGTCCATGCTGTGGGCACCTTCGGAGGAGGTCCTTAAATTTGTCCCATGCTTCATATGTGGATTCACCAGTCTTTTGTTGGAAATTAGTGATATCTCCCCTGAGTTGCGCGTTCTTGGTAGGTTGTGAAGGTGGAATATCACCTAGAGGGGGGGTGAATAGGTGATCTTGAAATTCTTTCGCTAATTGCTCAAGAACACTTAAAACAGAGATAAAGAGAAGAGCAATGAACACAAGAGATTATACTGGTTCGGTCCAACTCCTTGACCTACGTCCAGTACCCAGACACTCTGGGATTTCACTATCTTGAAACTTGATTACACACTCTGTAACTCTCGAGTAATCCTCTCACTAGGACTTACCCTCTTTACAAGTTGTAACCAAATACTCAAAGACACAATTACACACTCGTACTCGGGATGGTCCTTTCTCCCTAGGACTCACTCCCCTTACAAGTTGTAATTGTACACCCACACTTAAGGTTCCACAACCTTAAGAGTTTACAACACACTAATCAAATAAGTGTTTGAAACTCCTCACGAGTAGATAAAGATAATCACTGAAGCTCAATAATCTCGAAGATATATACGAGAATATAGATTGATCGCTTTGAATGCTTTTACGTGTATATGTACATTACATTATTGATGAATTCAAACCTTCGGGTATTTATATCGATTGAAGCTTGAGGACCGTTGAAGGATTTGAATCGACGGTTTGAATGTTTGAATATGTCCGTTGAAGATGTTTAAGCATATGCGCTCCTAGCCATGATTGATTGTCTACTTGGTGGAGTCACTTTACTGATTGTCATTCGTGTGGTCTGGTCGGAGGATGGCTTAAAATAATATTCGAGATGCTTTTAACGTTATGGGCATCCTTCATCTTGTCGGCTCTGTTCCTTGTAAGTTTCGGTGCTTCACGGTTCATCAAGATTCAAACAACGATTGATCATCGAAACTTGCTAACAAACATGATTAATAGAATTTAGAAGTATAGCAAGTAGAAATCGGTTGATAATATTGATTTCTGAATTTGGACGTTGCTCTTTACGAGTTCTTCGAAAATGCGAGAGATAAAGTTCTGAAATAATAACTCGAGGTAGCTATTATCTAGGCTCGAGTTAGTCAATTGATAATTAATCAAACGAGTGATCTAGAAGAGATATTGACTCGAGGCGGCATGTCTTGCGACTCGAGGTAATAGACTCGAGGTACACTTCTGTAGGCTCGAGTTAAAGCATCGTGATAGGAGAGAAGCATAAGAATGAACTGCTGGAGGTAATTATAGACAGACTCGAGGTTCCCAACTCGAGGCATACATATCTGACTCGAGGTTCACGACTCGAGGCGGCATACCCGTGAACTCGAGGTGAATCATCGTCAAAGGTTGGCGGATTATTGCAGCTGTCAAATTACAGGTAAGCATTCTGCGTGGAGGTAAAAAGTGCTCTCCATTGTTCTAACTCTCTGGTTGGCAATTGCCTCGAGGTGAACTCTGCTCGCCGGAGGTAAAAGTGCTCTCCATTGTTCTAACTCTCAGGGCAGACTCGAGGTAAACCTTCTGACTCGAGGTTAAAAAAAAAAACCTTCTCAAAACGTCTAACTTTCTGTCTTCAATTTAACTCGAGGTGTGACGTCTGACTAGAGGCAAAAACCTTTCTCAAAATGTCTAACTTTCTGTTTGCCATCAGACTCGAGGTATATCTTCTGGCTCGAGGTAAAATCCTTTCTCCAAGTATCTAACTCTCTGCTTAGACTCGAGGTGCATAAATTCTTGGCCCGAGTTAACCAACTCGAGGTTGCATTCCCTACGGCTCGAGGCAACAATTTCAATTGGTTGTGAGCCATATCCAGAAATCCGAAGCCATGCTGAATTGATTCCAGAATCTCATGTGTCCACTTTTGAGGGCCATATATCCTTGGTATGAACTTCGTTTTGGCTGTTTAAACTCTTTATGGAAAGCTCTGTGAGTCTACTTTCATATGCCACCGATTTCAGCTCAATCCGATTTGTAGTTTGTGAGTTACACTCAAAACATTGAAGCTTGGTCTGGACTGTGACGGTGATTGTTGTTCCAACTTGTAGAATTCATAGATCTCTCATCTGAACTCCTTTTGACTTGAATTATATATCAAAATGACGCATTATGAGTCTAGTTTCATATGCCACTGATTTCTTGTCAATCCAATTCCTGGTTTGGTAGATATCATCGAATTACCAGAGGTCGCCAGAGCTGCACGTGAAACAGAGTGTGCTGAAGGCTATTTGACTCGAGGTAAGCTGAATTCTTGACTCGAGGTAGCTAACTCGAGGTGAATGAAGTCCTGCCTCGAGGTAACTCGTTCGAGAGGCCAAAATCAACGTAGCAAAGTGCTGACTCGAGGTAGTGATGATCTTAACTCGAGGCAACTTGTCCCATGTGTCCAAAACACTTTAGAAACACCTCTAACTCGAGGCTAGACCCTTTGGCTCGAGGTAATTCATCCCAAAACTTGATTTTGCTTATTTCAACTCCGATTTGGGCCGTTCCAACTTCCATATCATCGTGGGGACTTGTAGAATCAATCTAGGAACTTGAATAATGATATTCTCATTATATTCAGCAAGTTCTTCTTTCTTTCTTCTCTTCTCTTGATTATTCTCCATCATTAAACTTCACATCTACATTAAATATAAGAATTAGTCAAAGTATAATGTAAATGTAGTGTGCAACCTTTTTGCTCTTAAGAATGACATCTATATAAGACATCATCAAAACTAATCAAAACCAACGAGGTTGGAAGAACTTGAGCAAGAAGTTTCTCCCCAAATCGTTCCGGGAAGTGATTAAGTTTGCTTTGGTAAACTGTTGAGCCACATCCGAGCTTTGTCCCGAAGAGAAAATGGAAATAATTTAACTTGGACTGCATCAGGCATGACTCCTGGGATAACGAACGAGTCACACACCTCCATAAAGGCCTTGAGGTGCAGGTGCGGGTCTTCAGATGGGAGTCCTCCAAATTGGCCGGCTACATTCAGCATCTGAACCATAACACCTTTAATTTCAAAGTGTCCTGCATTAAAGGTTGGTGGTGTGATGGTCGAATTCAATTTGCTCAAATCTAGAATCCCAAATTCCATGATAGCTTTTGTTCCTTCTAGATTTGGAGGGGGCGGGACCTGATTGTCCATATTGATCGCTTGTGGCTCCCTTCGATCCTGATCATGATTGACAGGTATATCCGCCATGTCTGTGGGGTCAAAGAGTTGACTTCTTCACTTCTTCTTCCTGCGCCTTTGCTTGTAAGTGAAAGTGAAGGAAATCACCAAGAGGGGGTGAATTGGGGATTTAAAAATTCTTTTCAGATCACTCACACAACAGATGCTTAACCAAGGTAAATGGAGTTAGAGAAGAAGAGCTTGACACGAAAGATTTATCTTGGTTCGGTCTTAACTCTTGACCTACGTCCGTCCCCGGGCTCTCGGGTTTTCTACTATCACTCAAATCGGATACACACTCTGTACTCGAAAGTTATCCTCTCTCTAGGATACACTCCCCCTTACAAGTTGTAATCGATAACCCAACCTCAAAGTCCCACAACTTTGAGATTCTTACAAAGAATGATTTACGAAAATGAACTCTCTCAAAGAGTGAATGAATATAAGCACCGAAGCACAATGTATCAAAGATACAAATGAGAAATATAAGCGATGAAAGACGATGTTCTTGTGTGCGTTTTACGTGTATGTCTTTTCTACTTTCGGACTTCAAATCCTCATGTATTTATACGGGTTTGAAGCTTGTGAACGTTGTAGATCCGTTGAGACTTGATCTAATTCGAAAATATAGCTGGTGTGAGTGTGTCTCCATGAATCTAGCTGTTGTGAACAAATCTGTTTGAATATGGTTGTTGCAGATTTGAATATTTGAAATTTGGCTCCTCATGAATGTGTTCCCATGCTGTTATGTTTAGTGGAGGCAGTTGTATAATGTTGTCCAGCTGTTTGGAGGCTAGCTTTCTTTCTTGGAGAATGGTTGTGTTGCTATCCAGGTTGTAACCCATTGCTTTTGGAGAATAATATAATATTGCAAGTTGTCAAGTTGTTTGTCTTAAAGTCTTCTTTAAAACACACCTAGATCTTCTGTAATCTCATAAGCAAACTGGTTAAATCTGGTTAGGAAATATTGATATGAATCATATAAAACATATACAACCAATTCGCAGAATCAAGTTAAAGCATAAATCAAACTGAACAAAATACACCCAGATGCGTTCATCAGTTCTGAAGTTCCAAGCTCGAGTTTACTATACCAAGCTCGAGTTTGGTCTTCATTTAAACCTTGAGTTTTGCCTCTAGAAGTCTCAAGCTCGAGCTTGTAAATGAGTAAGCTCGAGTTTAGCATTTGTCGGGGAAATATGTTTGAATTCATTTTGAGAGCCAAAGTGGAAAAACGCAAGCTTGAGCTTATTAGTGACTAAGCTCGAGTTTGGCACTATTCATGTCAAAAATAATTTTAGTTCACAAAATGCAAGCTTGAGCTTAGAGGTGTAAACTTGAGTTTGCTAAGCTCAAAATATGACATTGCTCTCTGTCTGACCCAAGCTTGAGCTTGCAAGGGCAAGCTCGAGTTTGGCAAAGGTTTTTAAAAAACTTTGAAAGATTTTTGTCAGACGCAAGCTTGAGTTTAAAACCTTAAACTTGAGTTTACTCTTTGAAGGAAAAACTTGAAAACTTTACTTTGGTGCAAGCTCGAGCTTGGTATCCCAAGCTCGAGTTTACAACTTTTGTAAACTCACAAACTCTACGGTAAAATGATAAGCTCAAGTTTAAAGGATTCGCTAGAGGTAAGCTCGAGCTTGTAACTCCAAGCTCGAGTTTACATATTTGTAAACTTAGTGAGAATAGTCTCGGAAGAGGCAAGCTTGAGCTTAAAACTAATAAGCTTGAGTTTGCAATTTGAGTAACTTGATAAAATCCTCAAACCTTCGTAAGCTCAAGCTTACGGGTGCAAGCTCGAGCTTACTCGGAATATGAGTAAACTTTTGAAAACCTTCAAGCTCAAGTTTATGGACCAAGCTCAAGTTTAGAAAATGCAAAATAGCTTGGTTTGCTTTACGTAAGGGGCAAGCTCGAGTTTGGAGACCCAAGCTCGAGTTTGGAGCCGACGAATGTTTTTCAATTGGAATCATCAAGCTTTACCAAGTCTATAACAACAAAACATTCTATCATGTTTACAATTGTTATTAATCATCAAAACACATTGAGAACTAACAGTAAGTACGTTCGATTTCAGGATCGTAAGGCTCTAGGTTAGTTGAAGGCGAGTTGCACATGCACTACAGAATGTACCTGAAAATCAAGAGAAGGAAAGGGTGAGCTTTTGTCAGATAAATCACAACTATTAAGCAAAAGGGACGTTGTTACTAGAGGTATCTACAGTCCCCGGCAACGGCGTCAAAAACTTGTTGGTTGATTTCCTTGATGGCAAGTGAACCAGTCGAACAAGTAATAAAGTGTAAGTAGAGTATCGTCCCACAGAGACTGAGATACTAAGAAGTGACTCTCAACGGCTGTAATAGTTGCGTGAACAGAAAGTAAAATATGATTGGGTTGGAGGTTTTTGTGATTATGCTAAATAACAAGAAAGTAAACAGAATATTGAAGTCGTAAGAAGAACTTATTAGGAGAATAGGCTGAACTCGAAATCATTCTTAAGCATATCAATCCCCCAGTTTCTTCACACATTGCTATAGCACTTATGCTGCACAACTTCCGCAATGCTACAATATAGGTGCTATTTACACTGCTATTCAGCTAACCCACCACTATAGTCTATCGAAGCTTCCACGTATGATACATGTAATACTAACTTTACTTCTCCCATATGCCTATGGCAATTTTCTAGTTAGATCTACATTACAAAGAAAGGTGTTATGGTTATGAGCGGTAGACCCATTTCTGATGCCTACAATAATAGGTTAAGCCTTACACTAGCCTGCCTAGCAATCACTGTTTCTCAGAGGTCTAACCCCGACTCCTTTCCAGTAAGCCAAGGCCACTAATCTAGCCCTTAGCTTCCACTAACCGATAAGAATTTAAATAACTGATAAGAAAACTGAATTTATTTAATTAAGAACTAGCAACTGGGTTCATTCCAAACTTAAGAAATCATCCTCGCTCAACCATAGGAAATTTAGTTCATGACTGACGAGAGAAACACAAGATAGATAACAACAAAATGACCCATGATCAAAAGATTAAAATGAAAGAAAAACAGAAAGCTTGACGAAGTTTCCGACGGCGTGGAAGAAGCCTTGTCACGTCACCACTCCACGTCTTCTTCTTTCTGTCTCACTGCAAAGAAGAATGCTGGGTTCTCTTGAGGGTTTCGTGCCTTGTAAATTCTCTCTTTCTTCTTCCGAGTCTGGCCATATAGGAATGTGTTTAGGCTCTCACCGACTCTCTCTTAGGGTTGGCTTGCTGTTTCTTTATATAATCAGGCTTTCTTGCGGCGTAAGTTCCAACAAAGTTGGGCCTTCCTAATCTGTCGAGGTCCGATTGTATCTATCTTCCAAATTATGATAGATTGATTCTGCTGATCTTGCGGGATTCTTCAAATCTTTTAGTTCCGATCCTCTGCATCTTCTATTTCAATACATCAGCAATCTACCTTTTCTCCTTGACCTACATTATACTTCCTGAAACAATCTTGACAAAAGATTAGAATATATATGCCGCATAGCACTGCGTCACTTACTATGCTATAGCTTCAGGGATGCATTGTATTGCACTTCGATCATAAAATACGGGGAAAACAAGGCATAAATCATGCTCATCGATCCCAAATCCGACGAAGGTATATTTCTTGGCTATTCTAATAAGAGTAAAGCATATAGAATTTTCAATAAGCGTACTCGTTTAGTTGAAGAATCAATTCATGTTGTGTTATGTGAAACAAAATTTGATGAGCCTCTAGATGATGATGAGAAAGCTTCTTACAAAAATAAGTTCTTTTCAAAAACAACCCCTGCCTCTCTTGAAAATCCAAAAAAATGCTTTTGAAAATGATTCTCAAAATTCTTGTGAAAATCCTGATCAATCTCAACCTAAAACTTGGAAGTTCATTAGGAATCATCCTTTGGACCAAGTAATAGGGGATATAAATCAAGGTATAAGGACTAGAAAAAGTACCTTGAATGAGGTTACATTTTCTGCCTTCATATCTGAGATTGAACCCTCTAAGATTGACGAAGCCTTATCAGACAATGATTGGGTGATAGCAATGCAAGAAGAGTTGCATCAATTTGATAGAAATCAAGTTTGGGACTTAGTACTGGGCCTAAAGACCATCCGGTCATTGGCACTAAATGGGTATTCGGAACAAACGTGATGAATCCACAATTATAGTAAGAAATAAGGCTAGATTGGTTGCCAAAGGCTATAATCAGGAAGAAGGAATTGATTATGAGGAAACATATGCTCCAATAGCTACATTGGAAGCAATACGTGTACTCTTAGCCTTTGCGTGTATCAAGGGATTTAAACTATATCAAATGGATGTTAAGAGTGCTTTCCTAAATGGTTTTATTCGGGAAGAAGTTTATCTTTGAACAACCTCCTGGTTTTGAAAATGATCATCATCCAGATCATGTTTACCATCTCAAGAAAGCTTTATATGGACTTAAACAAGCTCTTAGAGCTTGGTATGAGCATTTAAGCAAATTTCTTTTGGATCAAGGTTTTGTTAGAGGAAAAGTAGACACAACTCTTTTTATAAAAATTGATAAACTGAATGATGTACTGTTAGTTCAAATTTATGTGGATGATATTATTTTTGGGTCAACTAATGAATCCCTCTGCGAAGACTTCTCTAAGACTATGCAGGGTGAGTTCGAAATGTCAATGATGGGAGAACTCAATTACTTCCTCGGCTTGCAAATCAAACAACGGAAGGATGGTATATTCATCTCAAAAATGAAATATCTCTGTGATCTGCTCAAAAAGTTTGGAATAGAGCATTGCAATGGTGCTGACACCCCCATGAGCTCAACTGCCTCTCTGGATGCGGATGAAGAAAAAGGAAAAGACTTCAACATAACCAAGTAGAAAGGAATGATCGGATCATTGTTGTACTTAACTACAAGTAGACCCGATATTCAATTCAATGTGGGGATGTGCGCAAGATTTCAAGCTGCTCCAAAGGAATCACATGCCGAGCATGTGAAAAGAATCTTTCGATATCTTACGGACACAAAGGAGCTTGGACTTTGGTTTCCAAAAGATCAACAAGAATTTTTGGTTGCATATTCAGACTTGGATCATGCTGGATACAAAACTGATAGAAAACGCACTAATGGACAATGTGAGTTTCTCGGAGGTTCACTTGTATCGTGGTTAGCAATAAGCAAACTACTGTGGCTGTATCCTTTATAGAAGCTGAATATGTTGCTACCTCTAGTTGTTGTGCTCAAGTCCTTTGGCTAAAGCAACAATTGTCTGACTTGGGAATTCATCTGAAAGAAATTCCAATTCTTTGTGACAACACAAGCACAATAAGCTTGGCGAAAAATCCGGTTCAACATACAAAGACCAAGCATATTGATGTGAGACATCACTTTATCAGAGACCATGTGCAAAAGAAAGATGTCAAAGTGATGTTCATTCCCACACACTTGCAACTTGCTGACATTTTCACGAAGCCCTTAGCCAAAGAGCAGTTCAATTTCATCCGGAGAGAATTGGGAATGGTAAATCCCAATGAACTGTAAGTAATGTAAGTTTAACGTTGGTAATTATGTTTTGATAATTAATAGAGACTAACTTAAGCATCGGAGTTTCTATATCATGTTTTG
Source organism: Acacia melanoxylon (assembly GCA_019022615.1). NCBI lineage: Eukaryota > Viridiplantae > Streptophyta > Magnoliopsida > Fabales > Fabaceae > Acacia > Acacia melanoxylon. Next base: position 2,876,842 of record JAFJYJ010000045.1, on the reverse strand, counting down.
CAGGATGCTCTGTGATCAGAGTTACAGAGTCTAACTGATAATTCTCAAGAGTGATCTTATCATACTCGAGAATTGGTATATCATCTTCCCTCAATTGCAATTTCTAAACCCATTCTCGAGAATTGATAATGAGTTTTCGAGAAATATCGGGATTTGATGAGTCTGCTGAGTATCACAGAATTGATTGTGCAAAATCAGATCATCATTCTCGAGAATCACCAAGGAATTCTCGAGAATTATCAAGAACAAGTCCAATACAGAACCTCTTCCATCTAGGAATTTTCGAGAATCACCAAGGCATTCTTGAGAATTGTCGAGACAGACTCATCGAGAAGATCTTTTAAATAAGGATTCTTGAGAATCATCAAGGGATTCTCGAGAACTAATGAGACTGAGCAAATCATTTTGATAGACCATTCTCAAGTATCACTTCAGGACTCTCGAGAATTAGCAAGACAAAATCAATGCTCGGTTTATGAAAGGGAGCTTATGGCAATTGTGCTTGCTATCAAGAAATGGTAGCACTACTTGGCTAGTCAACCATTTATTATTAGAACAGATCAAAAGGCCCTAAATACTTGTTAGAGCATAAAATAATAGCCCCCGACCAGAAGAAGTGGATCTCCAAGATGATGGGTTACCAATTTGAGATCTATTACAAACCGGGGAAGGAGAATCGCATTGCTGATGCACTTTCGAGGCAAGAAACAGAAGTGGAATTGCGAGCGGTGTCTATGTGGCATTATGAATGGACCACCGATCTAGAGGATGACATCCTGAAGGATGAAAATCTGAAGACTATCATGCAGAATTTGCTCCAAGGCAAAGAGGGACCAAAGGGGTATACCATGCAAAAATGGGTGCTCTTCTTTGAGGGGAGGCTGGTGCTATCGCGCACTTCACCCAAAATAAGGGAACTCATTAAGGAATTCCATGATTCGCCAATGGGGGGACATTCTAGGTACTTACGAACATATAAAAGGTTGTTACGGTGATTTACTGGACAGTGATGAAGAAGGATGTGCAGGATTATGTGGCTCAATGTGAGGTATGCCAAAATAATAAATAGGAATCTTTGAGCCTGGCTAGTTTACTACAACCTCTGCCTATACCCCAAGCTATTTGGGAAGATATAAGTATGGATTTCATAGGAGGTTTACCAAGGAGCAATCGGTTTGACACAGTGCTGGTTGTGGTCGATAGGCTCTCCAAATATGCACATTTTGTGGCTCTCTCTCACCCCTACGATGCTAAGGAGGTGGCTGAAGTATTTGTTAGGGAAGTAATCAAGCTCCATGGGTTTCCTAGTTCCATTGTCTCTGATCGTGATAGAGTATTCACTAGTCAATTTTGGAGGGAGCTGTTTGCTATGGCTAGAACTACTCTCAAATTTAGCTCTTCCTATCATCCTGAGATCGACGTGCAGACCGAAGTGGTAAATAGAACTCTTGAAACTTACTGGCGATGTTTTGCAGGGAACACGCTAAAAAAATGGTCCTGAATGCTACCATGAGTTGAATACTGGTACAATATATCCTACCATGGCTCAACAGGAATGATGCCTTTTAAGGCTTTGTATGGCCGTGATCCACCCAACCTCCTTAAATGGACAGATCACACTTGATGAGTCCAAGTTGTCGAACAGCAGCTACAGGAACGGTCATTCGAGAACTAAAAGAACAGCTTGAACGAACACAATCTAGGATGAAGAACCAGGCAGATAAACATCGTAGGGAGCTAGAGTTTAATGTCGGGGAATCTGAAGACCTCAAATTAAAACCTTATTGATTAAAGTCGCTGGCTCGAAAACCCAATGAGAAGCTGTCACCTAGATACTACGGGCCATATGAGATATTGGAAAGGTTGGGAAAAGTATCATATAAGCTAAAATTTCCTTCACAACCAAGATTCACAATGTTTTCCACATTTCCTAACTAAAAAAGGCTCTCAAGAATTCTGTTCAAGCCCAGCCCCTACCCAAGGGCCTGATCGAGGAGATGGAATTGAAGGTGGAACTAGAAATCATTCAGGACACACGCAAAACCAGAGATGGGGAGTTATAGCTGCTAGTTAAATGGAAAGATCTCCCTGCACATAAGAGTACTTGGGAGTATCTCTCTTACATCAAGACTTAATTCCCACACTTTCACCTTGAGGACAAGGTATATCTTGCAGAGGAGGGAAATAATGGGCCTAACAAATATTGGGCCAACACTTATCAAAGAAGGGCCGGGTGACCAAAGGGCCAAGCACTGCTATGAGTACAAAGCAAAGGAGGAGGACCACAACATAATGAAGTAGTGGCATGATGTTGTTAGGTAGTGGAAGCACGTAGTAAGGATGGATATACAAGGGAGGAGTAGGATGGAGAAGGGAGACAAACAAAATGAGTGAGGAGAGGGGGCTAGGTCTCTCGAATACCTAGGCGGGAGTGTTTAATTTTCTTCTTGTTCTTGTTGCTATTTCATAGTGTTAAGCTTTCGCTAGAGGGAAGCTTGGATTTTATTTTCTAATTTTCCATATATATCAAAGGATTCAATTTCTACTTGCCTATCAGTTCAGTTTAGAATTGTGGGTTCTATCACTCTCCTCTCTGATTCGTTTCTTAGTTTTACTTACCTTCCATTTTATTTACTTATTGTACACTTTAACACCTAACTTTCATTAATGAATCATTAAAATCAAAATCGGAAATGCTCCTGGTCCAGTAGTGGGGTGGCCTCCAATTCACTCATTTAGGAAGAACCTTGTAATTACTGTCACAATAGTTTTATTGGTATTTATATGTTTGATATATGCTTTTTTCTTTCCATGTAGTGCCTTCAATGTGATATGTATTTTATATGTTGGGATAGTGTATGTTAAATCTTTTTGTCTATAGGAATTTGAATATGGGTCACAGTGGGATAAAAGCTAAACAGACGACGAGTGTTGAATATGATAATGGGGTGAGGGAATTTTTAGAATTTTCTACAAGAAATGCCAATGATGATGGTGAGATGTTTTATTGCTCTTATGTAGAATGTTTGAATGAAAGGAGACTAAGTGCTGTAGATATATACACACATTTAATATGTGAAGGATTTTATAAGTTATATAGTATCGGTATGGCATGGTGAAGAAATAGAAATGCCAAGGGCATCTCAAGAAGGGAAGTGGTCTTGATGATAATGACAACGATATGGATGATCGAGATAGAGGACATTATTCATGATGTAGGAGAAAAAGCTTTTCAACAATCACATGCATATGGTAATATGTGCAATGATGCAAAGAAACAACTGTACTGGGGTGTTAAAAATATCAATTGTTAAAAGCAGTATTGAAATTGGTAAGCTTGAAAGCACGACATGGATAAAGTGACAAGAGTTTTTCAAAAATGCTTGAAGCATTGAAGGACATGCTTCCAGATGAAAATGTGTTTCTGGGTCAATACTATAATGCTAAGAAAATATTGTGTCCATTGGGGATGAAGTACAAAAAGATCAATTCATGCCCTAATGATTGCATATTGTATAGAAAAGAGTTTGAAGGGAAGCAGAAGTGTCTGATATGCGAAACCCAAGGTACAAATAAAATAAGAGGTTCTCAAAATTGTTGTGGCGTCTTCCAATCATACCGAGGTTCAAGCGCTTGTTTGCAAATGAAAATGATGCAAAAAATTTGAGCTGGCATCCAGAGGAGAGGATTCTAATGGAAACCTTCAACATCCGGCTAATTCTTCTCAACGGATGGCATGAATCCCTATGGTAGACTTAGTAGTATACATAGTTCATGGCTTGTTCTCCTGATTATTTACAACTTATATCTTCTGTTATGCATGAAACGAAAGTACATCATTTGTCTATGTTGATTTTGGGATCAAAACAACCTAGAAAATGAAATTGATGCTTACCTAGAGCCCTTGATCAAAGACTTGAAAGAGTTAAATGACTTCCCAACATATGGAAACTTGTGAGGGTATAGTGTAAAAGGCCATAAAGCATGTCTAATTTGTGAAGAAGGCACATGCTACAATCAATTGCAACATAGAAGACGGTTTATCTTGACTATATGAGATTTCTTAGAGTGAGCCACCCCTATCATAGATATAAGAAAGCTTTTTTGGGGTGCTAAGAGTATCAAGATTCTTCAAAGGCATTGACTGGGGAGCAAGTTTATGAAAATGTGAAAAATATCAATGTCATGTTTGGTAAGACTGCAAAGAGTATAAATGAAAAAAGATATATATGCAAAAAGAGATTTGTCTTCCTCGATCTTCCATATTGGTGCAATCTTGATGTGAGACACTGTATTGATGTCATGATGTGAAGAAAAACATATGTGATAGTATTGTTGCGACACTTCTCAACATATAAGGTAGTTTAAGAATGGTGTGAAGGCAAGATTATATTTGCAAGCAATGGGAATACAAGAAGAATTACATCCAAGGCCATATGGTAAGAGAACTTATTGTCCCCTAACTTCTCATACTGTAACACCCCAAATTCGTTACTACTTATTATATCCGTTGACACGTAGTATTAGGAATATCAATAGAGTTGATGGTGCGACAGATCAGAGTAATTCGCAACAGAGAGCATGCATTAGTGTTTGGACGATAAGTAACTGATATTATATGCCCGGACATATCGGTTAATTTAAATTTCGGAGGAATATTCGTATGATACAATTATGCAAACTCAAAAATGCTCTAACTAGACCTGAAGCCATGAATCTAACTCGAGTCATTCAATCGGTTGGCTAGGTCGGTATGAATCCGATAGGAGTCTCTCTCGTACTTTCACAATGGTGACTAATTAAATAACCACTTCGACCTATCTTTCCTTAGACACCAATGGTATAACCTAACTTCATCAGATTCATTGCTAAAAACTAAACTCTATATGAACTTCTTTAGGCACTCTTCTTGACCAGTGCCTCTTCACTTGCTTTGTCCACATCGCCTTCTCAGGTCCATATCCCTTTACTAAACCTTTAGTCAAGTCTGAGATTCAATCGAATTGAATATCATGTAACAATTAACCTCATTTGTAAGTATAAACAATATATGATAGATATTCACAACAACATTCAACAACTACAATACATAGCACACAACAAACGTAATTTTAACGGTGAATGCACTCACCAGTGCTATGTGTCCCAGACACGTATCCTCAGTGCTAGGAAAACAAGCTTGCAACATTATCACACAATTATCCATAGCTTAATTGAATGTAAGCAAGCACATAACCTAAGACCCAATCTTAGTCACGGTGCTTGACCCACGACCTAGTTTTGTCCATGACTTCAACAATCATGAATCAAACAAGCATATAAAGCCATACATGACACAGGAGATTGAAGTTACTGTACGCGAACGTACCTTTCGTCGCGTATTTAGTAATTTGCTCATCCTTTGAATCCGACCCCGTTTTTCGGATATCCTAAGATATTATCATCGCATTATTACTTTTTCATATCTTATATGATATTAAAATTAATACCATATCACTTAGAATAATATCCAAAGGGTTATTTTCGCCAATTTTGACCTTTTACCGTTACCCAATTTTTAACTTTATCTTTCCTTAATTTCGGATTGCTGACTTTCCTGCCAAGATTTTTCAGTAACTTTAAAAAATCACAACTAAATGTAAAAAACTCCAATTGATATGGTTCAAAAATCTACATGACTCTTGACATGTCTATTTTCATGGAAAAATAATCCCAGAAACTCAAAATATCTGAGTCATTCCCAATTTTAACTTATTTCACCACTGTTCAGATCACATGTCCAAAAACATGGATCAACTTGAAAAATTCACATCTTTTTGTACAAAACTTTAAAAATTACATGTGATATATCAAAAGAAAGCTATTTCTGTCTTATTTGATTATTCAAAATATCAGGATTTTTAGGCATCATTTAATTATCCAAAAGCAACGCATAAACACTACGTTAAGATTAACTTCCACAAATGTGGTCGAACTTCAAAAATCATTATCTTTTTGTACGAGCTCTAAAAATTCCATATTTTATATCAAAATAAAATTATGTATGTCTAATTTATTCCTATAAAATTTCATGATTTTTTAGATATCATTTACTTTGTAAAAACACATGCATAAGCTTGCTCCCTCCAATGAACTCAAATCGGCGGTTTTATGGCTTTTGCAAAATCTATGATTTTATGTGCCAAATCACCTCCTAATTTAATATTTGGCATTTAAACATGTTTTTATACCATTTTGGCAAAACTTCCCCTTAGGATTTGAGGTTTCCAAATTAAGGAGAATTTACCATAATTTCCAACAAGTTCAAGAACATCACAAATAGGGTCAAGATCATCTCTTACCTTGACTTGCCTTGTGTTCTTGCAACTTCCTCTTCCTCCTTGGCTCCAAAGGTTTCATTTTTCATCATCATAAACACCATGAGAAAGTGTTTTCATCAAGGCTAGAAATTGATGGAAAGCATAAGAAGATAACTACCAAATCACAAGAACAACTTACTGAGAAAAGATTTAGTTCTCAGTTTACCAAAACTTCGTTTTAAAAATGACATGATTTGTGAAGTAAGAGGAAGAAATAGAGTGGATATGTGAAAAGACACGAAAAAATTTAGACCGGATGTTATAATAAATATCAGGTCTAAAAAGAATTAAGATAAGACTTTTAAGACCAAATATTTTACACAACCGGTCTTAAAAGTGAGACTTTTTAAACCGGATATTGTAAACAATCAGTCTTAAAAGTTAGACTTTAAAGACCGTATATTGTACAAGCTAGTCTAAATAGCCGGACTTCTAAGACCAGTTACTTTTTGAAACCGGTCTAAAAAGTCCCACTTTTAGACCTCATATAAGCAATGTCGGGTATAAAAAGTTTGACCTTTTAGAACTAACATTTAAATAACTGCTCTAAAAAGTATTTTTTAAGACTGGTTGCTCAACCGTTCATAAAAATAGCAAACTTTTAAGACCGGTTGTATCGAGACTGGACCAGTCTAAAAAGTGATTTTTACCTATTTTAAAAAGTGATTTTTGTACTAGTGATTCGCTTATTATGCTTTGTGTGATTAGTTTTATGGGAATGCTAATTACACTCCTCTTGCCAGAATCAAAAGGAAAGTCATTTGAGGAGTTAAGCAGAGAGAACGAAGATGACGAAAGAGGCGATCAAGAACATAGAGCTCAATGCCTCTGCTGATCACAAGATATAGGAGTTGGGATCTTCTTGTGTTGAGGATCTTATCAGTATAACATATTATCTTCTACATTTAGGACCAAAACAAGCATCTTAACTAGATTTTACATTTAGGACTGGATGGATGATTGTTTTTAACAAAGAAATGCATAAAAATTTATGGTGTGAATAGTTTGTGTCTATATACTATTTTGGGAGAGATTAGAAACAGTTTGTGTATATAGTTATGCAATTTCAAATGGACGACCCGCCCAATATGTCTAATACCTTCGAATTCTTTTCAAAAAAACAATTGTTAAGAGAAAAAATCTCCCATGCTTTACGATGCTTTTGTTTAATCTAAAGCAATAGCTTCTTTCAGTACAAATAAATTTATGGCTGGTCAAGCAAAGCATCATGAGCTTGTTTTAATTCTAAGAGTTTTGTAAAATAATTTATTTTTTTTGTTGGGGGTTTGAATCTTATTCTTTATAAACAAAGTAAACCTCGTTGGAATGAGATTCTTTTGCCCTTTCTACATTAAGAAATATTACTCACCCTATAGCAGAAGGGATATACACCTATTTTTCTATATAAAGCCATTAATTTTTATTTCTTATTAATGGAATCTATCCATTATACATCTTGCTTATATATGTGAACAATATAACAATTTTTTATCAGAACATTATTTTTTAAAAAAATATTTTTATCATAACAAAAATAAATTATTATTACACTTATCAACTTTAGTCTGTGGATGGATTCCCATAGTATAGTATATATTATATAATACTCCTTTGACGTTTAATGTTAAACATATTCTTTTGACAATTTTTGACGCAATACAAATAAGATGGCGAGTGCTATGAAGTCGAGAAGAACTTTATTAAAAAGTAATTTGCAATGAAGGAAGTTATTATATAAACACATGATCTCTTCACTTTTATCGACAAATTGGAAAGGAAAGAAAATAGAAAATTCATAATATTTTACTATGGGAAATTAAGCATATTAATTAACTGGAACGTGACATATTTGATTTGATAGAGGAAGAAATTAATAATACATAAAATTCTAGGTGTATTTTCCATGACGTATAGATATATATCTTAACGACTGGTGGGTAAAATTTTCCGCAAGTTATGAATTAAAAAACACAAATAATTGAGACAATTCAAAGGATAATGCTGAGTGTGAAAGTGGAGCAAATCATCAAGAGCCGAATTGAGGATTTTAAAAAATTCTTTTCTAGTTACTCGTTTTCGAACACTAAAACAGAGAGGTGCTTCGAGTATGGTAAGAAGAAGCAAGACACAAGGAATTTATACTGGTTCGGTCTAACCTCTTGACCTACATCCAGTCCCCAGACTCCCTGGGAATTTCACCATCTCAATTGATTACACACTTTGTAACTCAAGAGTAATTCTCTCACTAGAACTTACTCCCCTTACAAGTTGCAATCAATATCCCAATCTCCAAGTCCCCTGACTTGAGATTCTTACAATAAATGATTTTCAATAAATGAACTCTCTCTAAGAGTGGATAAATATAATAACTAAAGTACAAATGTATCAAAAGATACTTTACACAAGAAAACTCAAAGAGTTGTTGGAAACTTGAATGATTTTCGTTTTCTGTTGATTGGTTGTTGAGAAGAATTGAATGCAGCTCTATTTATATCAAGAGAGCATTAAATGATCGTTGTAATCTTCAATGTGACCGTTGCCAACATTAAGAAAGGATTAGGTTAAGCTTTTGGTCTTCTTCTCTCTCTACTCTTTGGTTAATCCAGTTGCACAGAAGTTTATGGTTGACTTCTTGAATATTAATCCGTTGGAAGAGCAGCTACTGGATGAGGAAAGGAAACATTAATCTCTTTCAAACGTGTGTAGAATGATTGTCCAAAAGGATGCAAGTTTTCTGGACTTTGCATTTAATTTACTTACGTCACTTTTTGTTTTTGTTTAAATATTCATTTAATATCCTCTAAATCATTTGAAACTCACTAACAAATTGATTAAATATAGTTAGGAATAGTAATGAGTGATGATGAGAAGTATTGAGATCAAACATGAAGATTTCACAAATTCGTGCAACTTGATTTTCAAACACAGCGACACAAACTCGAGTTTGTTCTCATAAACTGGAGTTTGCAGAAGGTCAAACTCGAGTTTCCAAATCCTAACTCAAGTTTCCTTCTTCCAGAGAAGAATGTCACAAGTTGAGTTTTTAAGCACATTTTGAAACATTGAGCAAACTCCAGTTTGTTAATGGATAACTCAAGTTTTGGATTTTTATAGTGAAAATATGTTTAAGTCCAAAAGCTCAAAACTAGAGTTTCCAAATTTAAACTTGAGTTTTCAAATAACCGAAATGAGCAAAGCTCTCAGCAAAAGGCACAAACTCGAGTTTCCAAAATCAAACTCGAGTTTCCTTTTAAAATTGAAAATCTTTGCCAAGTGAAAACGAAGTTTTCAAAACAAACTGAGTTTTCTCATTGTGGATAAAACATAATAACTTTCTCATCAAGCACAAACTCGAGTTTAGAAATACAAACTCGAGTTTCCTCAAAACTTTAGAAAACTTAGAAAATGCTTGGCCGAGTACAAACCGAAGTTTGCTTGGGATGAAAAATATTTAGACTCTCCGCCAAGCCGAAACACCAGTTTGGAAAACACAAACTCGAGTTTGGTCAAGTTCACAAAACTTGACAAAACTCTTTGTTTGGTGCAAACTGGAGTTTCCATATGAAAACTGGAGTTTCCTTAAGTTCAAAACTTTGGGAGCTCTCTGTATGACCAAAACTTGAGTTTACAAAACCCAAACTCAAGTTTCCTCATAATAGAAAACTTTTACAAACTTTACGGTAGTTGAAAACTGGAGTTTTGTATTCTTCGGGAAATATTGAAGTGTCTGCAGTATGGTACAAACTCGAGTTTGTAAACCCAAACTCGAGTTTGTCTTAATGTGAAAAACTTGAATGCTTTCTCTCGTGTCTTGCAAACTCGAGTTTGCCTAAGCAAATTGGAGTTTTCTTTAGTTTATAAATTTGAGCTACTTTCTGTCAAGTCCAAACTCGAGTTTTGCTTCCAAAACTCAAGTTTTCTTTTGACAGTAAGCTTTTCAACTTACCAAAGACAAACTTCAACTTGTATTTATAATTGTCAGTTATCATCAAAACACATAGAGACCTAACAGAGTGTTGACCAAGAAAAAATGAAATGTAATAACCAAATGAATAGAAAATTTGATACTTAAAGGCAATTAGGCAAGTTAGTAGTATCAACGAAGAAGATGCTATCTATGACGACTTTGGAAGTTGCCATGGTTTTTTCTCGCAACGACGGAAATGAAATTACCGACGGAATTCATCGGTAATCCGATGTTTTTTGTAGTGTTTGCTGAATATGTATATGAGGAATGATGTTAGATAGAATGTAGTGCCTCCATTCTTAAGTATAAGACTCAGTTGACTTTTTAAAGAAGATTAAGTTAGCTAATTAAATTATTTTAAAGTATTATATTTATCATTTTTCTTCCAAACTAACTTGTCTAACTTATAAACTGATATATAATTTAATCATACACAACATATGATATGATTAAGTAACTTATTTAGTTTTTAAATTTTTTCTAAAAAATATTCAGCTAAATCTTATATTTATGATTGGACACGGTATAACTCTAAATATTTTGCTGAATACGTCAGTTAGCAAAATATAGATAGAAAACCCATACACAGCACAGCCAGCCCCCACCCCCCCCCCCCCCAAAAAAAAAAAAAAAAAAAAATTTGAGGCAAAGATGGGCCTAGCCCAATACGGAGTTTCAGTATGAGGAAATGGACCCAGCAAGCCCCAAAGGCCTATCTTTGTCTATGCGCAATGGAAACCCAAAATATATGGTTGAATTCCATATGGAAGAGAGACCCCCAATCAGCTATAGTCGCTTTTATTGGGATCTCTCCCTTATCGGCTGTCACAAGTGGGCCTAACAGGATAAAGTTAAAAGAGGCATTTGGAGGAACCTGAGAATGTAATTGCGCAGTTGAACCTACGAGCGGTTGGTTGACGTAGTAAGGGGCATTACCTCAATAAAAAAGATAATACAAGTTTAAATCCTTAAAAGATCAATGTTAGGAAAAGTGAAAATCCTATGCCCTCTAAGTCTCGAGGGGTTTTGACCAAAAAAAAAAAAGTCTCGAGGGGAAACCCTTAATCATATAAAAAAAATGGCTTCATTCAATGTCGAGTTACAGTTTGGCCATGAGGGCAATGAGTGAGCTGCCGTCAACTGAAAAGGGATATTCAAATTTGAAGGCCATGCGGAGGAAGGATAAGGCTTGAGTAATTGAACTGAAGGTTGGTGAAGAAAAAGCTACGATTAATTTCTTGAAGACTGGTTTATTTTCAAAGAAACGAACTCTACATTGGATGTTGCAAAATCAGAAAACACCAATGGCTATCATCAGTTCGACATAAGTCTTCTAGCTTGAAACTATCAGGTGTTGGGGCGCCTCTAGCAATTAAGAACCTTAAGGAGGTGTGCAGGAAAAATAACGCCCCAAATCGTCTTTATCATGTTGACAAAAATGAAAAATTAGTACTCGTATGTTAGTAAAGTACATGAGGTAAATAAATATATATTATGTTTTTACCATATATACATATATATATATATATATATATATATATATATTATGTGTGTCTACACACACAGAAAGTTAATTTACGCCTTGAATAAATTTGGATTGTGCAGAAATACAAATATAGATACAAAAAGGCTCATAGATTAATATCCAGAGATTTTATTACTAAAGACGATGTGTGAAACTTATATATATGTGTGTCTATATATATATATAGACACACACATATATAAATCAAATAAACGATAAGTACAAATCCTAAGCTTTAATTCAAGTGGTCGATCATCTCAATTGGATATTTATACTAAAAGTAATGATTTCACAAATCCTGGGCAGAAAATCTGGAAAAAGATAGTTGGTCAAATGGATAGTGAATTTTATGTTACGTTTTCCCAAAATTAAGTAGCAGGAGTTAGTTATTATTTTTTTCCATTGCATAAAAATGAAAGAGTTTTAATTAGAGACTGACATCACTTTATTTCAATTTTTAAACAATTAATCAAAAATCCTTATTATTATTTTTTTTTGGTAATTTCAAAGGTTACGAAATGAATACTAACAACTCGAGTTTGAATTTTATGAATTCAAATTTTTTATCCTAGAGGGAATTGCAATGATTTCCAAGGATCATATTTAAGTCTCTAGTACCCTAAAGATGAGACGTTGCATTTTACTACACTTCCTTCACTTTCTTACTACTCTCTGGTCCTAATTATAAGAACCATTTTAGAGTTGGTTTTGGTCCTAATTATAAGAAGCAAGTTTTAACTTTTGTCAATTTTTTTCTATAATACCCATATTTATATTTTCTCAATAATAATTAAAGATAATAATAATTTAATAATACACCTATATATTTTATAAAGTAAATAATATTTGCAACTCATTAATGTTATATACACCTCAATTATACTTTTTTTTTTATAAAACACTTTTGAGCATTTTTTTCTTTATATTTTTCTCCTATCAACCCTACTAATATTTTTTCCACAATAATTAATTTAACAACACGCTTATATTTTTAAATAAAATAATTTTAACATTCCTTTAAAAATATTTTTGAAAAAAATATGTTCAAAAAAAATATTTTTAATATTTCTTTATTTATGTTTGGTTTAAATTGATGTCATTTTGATTTGGGGATCTGCTAATAATTCAATTAAGTTGGTTTAATTAAATTTAAAATATGACATAAAATTAGGGTTTGGAAATGGAAACCTTAAAATTGAGGCGTCTAATAAAATGGAGGTTCAAAAGAGAACAGAAAGTAGTAATGAAGCCTAAAATTTTTCTTAAAATTGAAGAATTATGTGATGATGAAGCGACTGAATATCCTGAATAAGTGGGAAAAGATTAGGCGTTAACATGAAGAAAGTAAATAAAACGCAAAAAGGGTTATGAATCTTGGGAAGCAGTTCTCTTAAGCACATGCTTCAGCTAATTTTGCCTTGATGTAATTTTCAATTTTAAGTAGGGTTATTTTCGGAAAATAATTATAATTAACTAATTTAACTTCTCTCATTAATCTCTCCAAATTCTGGTGAATAGTTCCTATAATTAGGACTAAAGGGAGTACAACGGTGTACACATATATATGTGTACACACACACACACACATATGTGAATATATATATGACAAAACACCCTTCATTAATTTCCCTAACTCCCAAAACAATGTAGTTTTGGGGTGACTTGACAAAACCTTATATCAAGTGACATGACAAACGATAAACCCATATATGTGTGTGCGGTGGCGGAGCCACCTTATGGCTAGTGGGGCCTTGGCCCGGCTAGTTTTTTCTTATCTTATATATTTATATGTATGTATTATATAATATTTTATTTTGGCCACTAATTTGGCCCCAGCTGAGTTCTTATTTTTTCTATAATTATACTATTTTTTTAGGATGTGAGAGGAAAGTAAAATTTTTGTTTGAGATACCAATTGAAAATATTAGTATCATCTTATATCTGGTGTTGTTCATCTTCATTTTAAGGACCAAATAGGTACTCAAAATCACTTCTTTTCACCTCACTCCTTTTATGAAAGTTATTCTATGTATTTTTATCTTTCTAATGAGGGTAATATTGTGTTGATTAGTGAAAAGTTTGGGATTATGATTTCGGGAAAGTCTTGAGTTTTGACAATAGATGACTATATATATGTAGAGAATGATTAATGGCTAATTTTAATCGGTTTGAATTTATTATTTGGTTGTCTTATGATTTTATAATGAATTTCTCTTTAAAAAAAAATTATAATAGGTTATTTGTTTAGGCTTTGAAATTGAATCAAATTTGTATGTTTTTTTAAAAAATATTTTTTGGGTTCATATTATATTTCTTTTATTTTCTCTAATTATTTTGTTTTGAGGTAAGTGGGATACACATTTAAATGTTAGTTTTGTGGATTGAGTAGTACTTGTAAGAATTAATGTTTAGTGACACAAGATACTAATTAACACCGACATCAATATATATTTTGAGTCACCAAATTTTTTGTAGGTTGAAAAAAATGAGTAAGGATAAACAGAAAAAGCATAGATGTCTTCTTTAAGAAGAAAATAACTTGAGAAAGTGGTATTTCTAAGAAAATAATTTCGAAAGTGATGCACTTTTTAATGAGTCTCCTTCTAAATGTGATAGAATTTTTATTTACTAGGTTATCTTTTGATTTTTAATTGTCGATTATTATTTATTTGTAGTTTAAATATTATGCGATTTTATTTAGTAAATAGTTTAATATGTTTATTTTTTGGCTCGGGCTAAAATAATTTCCTGGTTCCGCCACTGTGTGTGTGTACACACACACATACATACATACATACATACATACATACATACATACATACATACATACATACATACATACATACAACGTATGTATGTATATGTATGTAGACATATCTTTATATATATCTACGTATATGTATATCTATATACATGTATGTATATATACATATATTTATATATATAAATTTATATCAAAATTCACATGAGGTTGATCTTTATAAATTCCTAGAGATAAATATAATAAAATCTATGAGTTCATAAGGCTATGAATACCTAGTAACTATACTCCAAGAAGGAATCTAGTTCCCTCAAGTACCACAATTGCCAAAAGTTTATCGTGGGTAGGTCTATGCACGAGCTAGTGCTCCTTGAGTTAATTGAAGTTATAGATAATACTAGGGTTAATTAACAAAGCTAAAATATAGTTTATTTACTCTAATTAAACTTCTCGCAGCTCTTTGAAGCTTCTAAAATTTCCCACTATTGAGAACTCCCCACAATTACATAGGGAAACTAAGAGTAGCCTAAAAGTAATAAAATATTACTATTAGGAGTCTCTAGGACTCCCCAAACCATCTTGGGAATCTCAATATGGTTAAAATAACATCAATTCAATAATTAGAGTCTTTGAGACTCCTTAGATATACTCCATTAGAGAATAAGATTATAATCTTAACAACACAAAAGTGTCTATAGAATTATGATAAGTCTTAATTCTACTATATATTTTGACTTATTGATCTTGTTGGAATTTTCATGCTTAAAATGCCTCTAGATATGATCAATTGGGATGAAAAATAAATATGTGGAAATAAGGATTAGAAGAGCTTAAAATGATATACTTGATGATTTATCTTGTATGCTGGTAGAAAAAGGACTTAAAATTGCTATATTTCTGAGCTAGGTATCATTGCTAGTTGATGTTGTAGCAATGCTACAACATCCAATTGGAACTGAATAATGAAAATCTGTAGTAGCGTGTTTCTATTATAAACTGATCCCTTCTTGAGAAAATACATAAAAAGTTGCAGGAACTTAGGCCAGACGCTGAGTAAGCCTTGTAGCTCCAAGGTAGATGATATAAGGCCACGTGCTTAAGGAAGAAGAAAATCAATAACACTTGGAATTAAAAGGAAATCAAAATAGAATCTAGCCAAAGTATAAGCTCAATCAAAACAGAATCTTCACGATGGGCCTGACAGAAAAGCAAAGCCTAGCTCACTAAAGGACAGTCGGACGTGTGGCGCATGGATCCTAACCATAAAAGGAAAGGGGGTCAACCCTAGAAACACATGCTGGACATTGAAAATGAAACACACAGACAAAATCTCTTGTGCCCTGTACTTCAGACTGATAGAACGTTTGGTAGCTGAGAGAGTTGCATGAGACCATGGTTTAGGAACCTGGACCGGACGGTTCAGACCGAAAACCGATGAACCGGCCTGGAAACCAATCCGGTTTAAGGAAAACACAAGTTGACTCGGTGACTCCAAGTTAACTCGTTCAACTCGGCTGAACCGGCCGAGTTGAACGGTCACCGAGTCAACCCAGTATTTTTTTTTAAACAAATAAGAGTACAAGATAGAGATCGCGATATGGGTTTTGAAGGTTCGAGCTTCTTTGGTTGAAAGATGGAAGATGGAGAAGACAGAGATCGCGATCTGGGTTTGTCTCTCACTCTTGCAGAAAAGATGGATTTAGAGTCGACGATAAGACGTAGATAATCGTAGAGATCGACGACGTAAAGATAAGAGACGTTGTTGGTGTGTCAACGTGGGAAGACGCTGAGAGAGTAAGAGTCATGGTTGAGACTTGAGATTCAGATGGTTATGGGGTTAAAGGTGAAGACTGAAGAGTGGGTTGAAGATGAGAGAGATCTACTTTCAATTCAATACCCGTGAGAGACTCGTGACTCGAACCGAGATATCTCGTGACTCGAGAAGATATCTTTTTACTGATATGTCGCCGTCCCTGCAAGTTTTGTCTCTACGTGACGCGTTTTTGTTCCAACCATTCATTTTGGTTGTCACTATTAATGGCTATTGATTGCCGACTATTAGGTCTTGTTATTTTGTGGTTTCTATTTCTCATTATTTGAGTAATTAATGTATTATTAAGTTTTTTCTTAAAAAAATCAATCTAATATTACAAAACCTCCATTTTATCCATCATCACATCACATCCTCCCATGTTTTGACCACAAAATATTTTTTATTACTCTCTCCGGTCTTAATTTTAAGACAGATTTTGTAATGCAATTTGAACTACAAATTTTGTCCTATAATTATGATTGGAGGTAGTATTAAATTAGAATTTTTTTATCTATTTTAATTAAATTATTTTTTAATTAATACCATTTTGACTCCGGTTGACTACGGTCTAACCCACTGACCCTTGACTTAGTAGCCCCACCAGGTTCGGACCGGTCTTGGTTTTAACCTTGCATGAGCGCGACGAATAGAGACGAGACAAGGTTGCTTTGAGTCGAAGAAGACACTACTGCATCACGTTGCATAATCTCCCTTATGTTGTCAAACTCCTTCAACTACTCTTTTTCTTATTCTACTTAGTTTACTTTCCTGTATTTTCATGGATAACATTATGACAGTTTCAGTTGTAATCTTTTCGCAGGCCATGAGTCAATATTCTTTTGGCTAAGTGAAGATAGAACCTTGATTTGTAGTTGTAACCAAATTGCTGAGCTTTACATTAATATAATTCAGTTTGTTTAATGTTGTGTATGTTAACATTGGTCTTGTTTATTGGATTGTCGATAGTAAGCAAGAGTTGTGATCTTAATTTACTGGAATGGAATTAGGATTAGACCTCCATTAAACAGTGTGTGTTAGTAGATTTATAGTGTACTTCTATCTAAGTTCATAAGCTTTTTAGGAATGGGTTTATCTCACACAATCATACACCTTGTTTTGCATGTTATTCTGAACTTAAAACTAGCATAGGCATATGAGAAAAGTAGAGTTAGGTATAAAAATAAGGGTTGTTGGAAAACTTTTGTATACAAAAGAAGTGGGTTAACTAAAGAACTTTGCTATAACGTTGTTGTAGCAATCTGGGTAAGAGTTGCAAATAAAGGGAAAATATGAGCGTAACCTATTTTTATCCTGATAACTCTCAACCATATTCATTCTTGACTTGTTCCTTTCTAATTTTAGAATTAGTAGTTTACATTACTCAATCATATCCACATATATTTTGATTTTACCGAATTAAGCAACTATCTTTCACTCTCTTGTGTGCATGATATAGTGTTATAATCTCTGTGAGACGATAGTCTACTCATCACTTTATTACTTGTTTGATTGATATACTTGTTATAAGCAAATCCGACCAACAAATTCCCAGAGTTACTTAGAGTAACACATAATAATAAGTTATGATACAAATTTTAAGAAGGTAATCTAAACAAGAAAACTAATATTTTTGAATATCTTAGATTAACCCAAAAGACAAAAGTCTCATTTCAATTCTAGGGGAAAAATGGTTATACATAGTTTTTCCTCAAAATCCCCAAACCTTAGCCTAAATTCCAGAATCCCAAGAACTCCCAAGAAGAAAGAAGGTACTAGGTTAGGAATACTCGACAGAGGGTTAGAAATCCTTCGGAGGCTTTCAAGAATCTAGACACACTACTACAAAAAAACGTGTTTAACATCCTAAATAAAGTCTAATTAATGTCCCTTTTTAGAGGGACGTTTTGTGAGGTGACGCAGAAAAAAAAACACTAACGGCGTCCTTACTTTTTTTCTAGACGTCAAAACTGAGACGTCCTAAATTTTATTTAGGACGCCTTAACTTAGGCGTCCTAAATAAAAATTCAGGACGCCTTAATTGTTTTTTTTTTTTTAAAAAATATTCTTAGATCCAAACCTAGAGAACCAGTTTCGTCCCAAAAAAAATTGAAATAAAAGGAACTAAATCAAAGAAAAACCGAAAAATTGAAGATCCGAAGCGACCATAAACCGAAAATTCAAACCAAATTGAAGGAGCAAACTTGAAATCACCATAAACCAAATCGAAGGAGCATATCTAAAATCACCATAAACCAAATCGAAGGAGCATATCGAAATCACCATAAACCGAAAATTCAAACCAAATCGAAGCAACCAACGATGTTAAGCCCCCACTGGAGGTGGTGATTGAAGCCGGATCGGAGGACCACAGCGATTATGATCGACAGAAGAAAATAGTTGAGAAAGATCGACGCTAGGGAGAAAAAAGGGGTGACCGGCGAGAAAGACGAAGGTTGATAGTGAAAGAGAGAAAGATTACCTCAACAAAGACGGAGAAGAGGAAGCGGAGGACGAGTGAGAGCGCCGAGCACCTGAGGGCGGTGACGACGACAGGAACTGAAAATTACCGACATATAATGACAATTTCGCCATTAAAAAACAAGACAATGAAAGACAAAGGAACTATTCACCTTCCAATCCAGCAGTCGCTGTGAAGCTCTTGGCAGCAGTGCCGACGATAGCAACGAGGAGGAAGAAGGCGGTGTCTTTGGGCACGAGTTGGAGAGAGAGACTGAAGAGTCCTGAAGGAGAAGGAGAATGGAGAGATCGACGGAAGGCATAGAGAAAATGAGATGTCTTAAATATGAGGAAAGGTGGGGTTTTGAGTCTTGGGTCCGAGTCTGGCGTCCTAAATCAGATTTCAGGACGTCAAAAAATTTAATTTTGGCATCCTAATTTCAATTTTAGGACGCCAAAAAATTTTCGTGGTAAAAAAATTTATTTTGACGTCCTGATTTAAATTTTAGGATGTGAAAAAATTTCCTGGTGCTAAAAACTTTCATTTTGACGTCCTGATTTAAATTTTAGGACGCCAAAAAAATTCATGGCGCCAAAAAATTTCTCAAAATACGCAAAAAATTTAATTTTAGGCGTCCTAAACATAATTTAGGAAACCTAAATTATTTTTAGGCGTCCTAAAATTATATTTAGACGCCTTTAAGTCTCAAAATTCAAACAAATAATTACGAGAATGTCACCACCTATATTTTTTACTTCCTTTTTTTTAAAATAAGGACATCTTTTGAGAAGTAATATCCATTTTTTGTAGTAGTGATTTGAAATTTCTCAGTTTTCTCCTCTTAAAACTTTAAGAGTAATAATGAAGGGCGCTTCATGCCCAAGTCCTTATAAAAAAACGTAAATCCTCTATTAAGCTATAGAAAGCCAAAGCCTAATGGGCTTTAGTGAGCAATAATTAAGCCCAATCCACCAGAAAACGTAGGTCTCCATTTTGGCCCACTGTTGGGACTTGGGATTGTTTTGAGCCTTTTTAGCATCTCATTTGCCTCTAATTACTCTTTGTTTGGTCCTCCATGAATTTAAGCATTCTTCCATATAGATCACACATTTCTATATTTATATTTATATTTATATTTTTTGAACATATATTAATTTATTATTATTATTATTTTATTATAAAAATATACTAATAATAATTTATACATTTTACCAACAAATTACCAACAGAGTTTTTTACTTTCCATAAATTCCATCGTTATTTCATCGGTAAATTTTGCGACAAATCACTGACGAAATTTTAGTGAGTAATTCCTCGGTAATTTTTGTAACGGATTTACATTGATAATTCCTATAATAGAATTTTTTTCAGTGAAAATTCAGTTTATTTTTTTTTTAAATAAAACATGATTTCTATGTCCATTTCTCGTTGAACTGACATTTATGTTCATTCTACGTCAGCTACGTCTTTACCAGATATAAAATATGTTGAAGTTATAACAAAATTGCCACCGAGTCATTTTTAACATCATGTATTCTGTTTAACTGACGTAATTGACAATGTTAAATGCATTTATGCATTATTAGTAGTATCATGCGGTTAGCCTGGATGTAGGCGAAGTTAATGTGTTGTCAATTTATAATATGATATCTTCTTTTAAAATTTTGCTTAATATACCAAGTTGTCGATAATGATGGGCTGCGCTATTTTTTTTTTAGGGAAAATTCTTTTAAGGTATCAAGGGATTAAGAAAACGTTAAAAAAATTCCACAGAAAATTCTGATGTAAAAAATGTCCTAAAAAATTGTTAAAACCTAATGAAATTGTTAATCATCCATTGAAAGAGTTGTTAATGAGACTTTTTTAACATCAAAATTTTCTATGGGATTTTTTGATATATATTTTTTGTTCTTAGGACTTTAGAGACTTTTTCCTTTTTTTAAGGATAACACATATGTATGTATGTATACCTATTGTTAGTTCTCTATGTGTTTTGATGATAACTGAAAATTATAAACTCAAATTGAAGTTTGTCTTAGTTAAGTTGAAAAACTTACTGTCAAAGACAAACTCGAGTTTAGGTTGTCAAACTCAAGTTTGGACTTGACAGTGAGTAGCTCAAGTGTTTCTGAACTTAGACAAACTGGAGTTTGTGTCATACTAAGAGCACTCTAAATTTTTTCAAGTTAAGGCAAACTTGAGTTTGTGTTAGACAAAGAGTTTTTCAAAGTTTTCATATGTTAAGCAAACTTGAGTTTGGATTTGCAAACTCAAGTTTGCTTTTGGCAGAGAGTTTTCAAGATCTTTCATCTTCTAAGGAAACTCGAGTTTGAGTGAGCAAAGTCGAGTTTGTGTCAAGCAGAGAGCTCTTCACTATTTTGAGTTTTTGAAAACTCCAGTTTACTTTTGAAAACTCAAGTTTGAGCTTTGTAGACTTAACCTTATTTTTCATTTCAAAAGTCCCAAAATCGAGTTTGCACTGATTAACTTGAGTTTTCTCTTATTTCAAAATGATCTTCAAAGCTCAATCGCGATGATTTTTTAAGAAAGAACCAAACTCGAGTTTGTGTCTGTAAACTAAAGTTTGGTCCCCGAGTAAAAGTTCCAAACTCCGTTTGTGTGAACAAACTTGAGTTTGTGTCGCTCCGATTTAAAAATCAAATTGTTTGAATTTGTGTAATCTTCATATTTGATCTTAATACTTCTTATCATCACTCATTACTATTCTTAACTACGTTTAATTAGTTTGTTAGTAAGTTTCAGATGATTTAAAGTGTATTAGAATGAAGAATTAGCATAAAGCAAAAGGTGACGTCAGCACATTTATTGTAAGTCCAGAAAACCTTGCACCCTTTTGGCAAATCATTCCCAGAACTTTACAAAGGATTAAATGTCATCCTTCCCTCTATGGAAACATTCTCTTCCAACGGATTTATCTAAAGGGAGGTCAACCAAAACATCTGACCACCTGGATTAACTCAAGACTAGAGAGAGAAGTGACCAAGTTGCACCTAACAACTAGATTAATGTCTCCAACGGTTACATTAATCAATCCAACAGTCCTTTAATGCTTCCTTCATATATAAGCTGAAGCATTCAAGTCTCAACAACCACCAGAATACAAGAAAACGAAAAGCATTCAAGTTTCAACTACTCTTACAGTTTTACCAACTTGTAAAGTATCTTTTGATACATTGTACTTCAGTGCTTATTCTATATGCTCTTTTAGATAGTATATCATTGAATATCATTTATTGTAAGAATCTCAAGTCTTGGGACTTAGAAATTGGGTTTATCAGTTTACAACTTGTAAGGGGGAGTGTATCCTAGCGAGAGGATAACTTTCGAGTGCAGAGTGTGTAATTGATTCTGAGTGATAGTGAAAATCCCAGAGTGTCTGGGGACTGGACGTAGGTCAAGAGTTGAGACCGAACCAGTATAAATCTTGCTATGTCATTCTTCTCTACTCCTCCTTTGTTTTACCCTATTTTTGCTGTTTGGTTTTGGGTGTTTGAAAAATAATTTTTAAAATCCCTAATTCACCCCCCTCTTGGTGATTTCCTTCATTTACACCTATCTTTATTAAAAGCATAATGATGATACATATCATAATAGGGCTAAATTACCTATCTTATAATTGTGGTTGATAGGGCTAAATTACCTAACTTTATTAAAAGCATAATGGGACACATATTTTACAATTGTGGTTGACGGGGATAAATTACCTATCTTATAAACCATTGTTTTGAAGAAGTTATATTGTCGTGGGGTTTCAAAGGATTTATTATATGGTGATGCTTTATATATTCAGGTCTACTTGCGGCGTACGTACAGCGAACTGGGTCTTTCCTAATCTGTCGAGGTCCAGTCATATCTTTCTTCAAATCTTGGTAGATTGATTCTACTGACCCTGCGGGATTATTCATATCTTAGCCTCGATCCTCCGCATCTTCTATTCCAATACATCAGCAATCTAACCGTTTTCCTCTCCCGTTTAATGACCTGTACTATTTCCTGAAACCACCTTGACAAAAGATCAGATCATATGCCGCATAGCATTGCGTCACTTATTATGCTATAGCTTCAGGGATGCATTGTATTGCACATCGATAGAGTTGTCCTGATGCTATAGCATAATCTCGGCTCTGTTATGCGACTTTCTCATAAACCCTCAGAATTCATTCTCTTCTTAGCACATGTTTTAGGATGTATGTGGAATTATCCTTAAGTTCCCTGTACAATGAATTAATGCCTTTTTGCTTAGATTAAGTGCAGTTAAGCTCATATTCACCACACAATAAAATCATATAATACAGGGGAAACATGGCATAAATAGTGCTCATCAGATACCCCCACACTTAGCTTTTTGCACTCCTGGGCAAAATAAAAACAAAGATAGTAGAGCAGAGTGTCAACCAATTGTAGTAGTAATCATATCCATGTGACTATACCTTCATAATTGCCTTTAATTCTCGTTCCCAGTTAGGCAATCTCACCGCCCAGTACTAGCGGCTCGCGGTGCAAGATATTGCTTAGATAAGGAAGTGTCGAGAGACTCTTGGATTCAGTGTTTGACTCTTTCTCACCTTGGGAACTTAACTTTCTCTCTTCTCATGCTAACCTAGCAGTTCTATAGGCTTCTCAAAGTTCTAAGATTACTTCCTAGCATCTAAGCTTTCATACGTCAAAAGGGCTTCTTGGGTGGTAATGGTGTGGACAGTTATAGATGTGTGGGGATGAAAAATGATGGGCAATGCTATAGCAAGGTGTTAGCCAGGTTTCTTAACTTAGCTGAGTGCCTCACTGAACCTTGTATTCCCTTGCTGTTCTTTATTCTTTTTTTATATATATATATATATATATATATATATATATATATATATTGATAAACCACATCCTTGCAGCTTGTTGGGTGAGGCACACTGCTGTAGCATTTCTTCACAGTCTTCTAATACTTGCATGTCTAACTAGTTCTGCTATAGCATAGTCGATACGGCTCAAAAGGGGTAGCAACATGGAGAGTGATGTTTTATGGTTCGTGTATGGGGATGAGTGGTATGACATGAATGCCTTCATCCTACGAATTATTTGCTCGAAACTAGACAATTAAATCAAAGAACTAAGACAAACCAAAGATCATACATGAGTTAGCTGACATGCACACTAGAATAGAAACAATTAGGCTCAATTAAATCCTTCCATTTTGGGATCTCTCTCTATTCTTCCTCATCGTCACTTTACCACACACCAAGTTAACTAGCACTGTCAATTTGCCAATCCTTAGAGTTCAGTTTCCCTCAGGCAATTATGCTATGCTTAGTTCTACAGATAATCATCCTGCTGCTATAGGTTTCTGTTCGTGCTTTAGCAATAATTTTTTTTCCCGTTTGCACATCAGCTAAGTCTGGGTTACTTCAAATAGCAAGTTGCAAGCACAGATTAAATTTCCCTCCCCCCCACACTTGATCGATGCAATGCCCCATTGCAGAATGAAGGAACACAATTAAAATCGCAAGGGGACGGGGATGTGAGGCGGATAGATCGTAGGAAAGTAACGGCATCCATGGAAGCATTCACAAAATGGCCCTGAGGCAAATGCCCAGGGCCACAACATAGAGTCAATAAAAAATAAAGAACATGAACAAAATGAACATAAAAGCTAGGGGGCGGGAGAAATTTGAAGAACGGTGGTCGTGTCCTCCTCGGAGGAAGTGTCGCCCACGCCATTAGCGACTGGAATCCTTGAGTGGGACTATGAGAGGGAGACGGCCTTCGTCGACCCATGGTAATAGGCAGTGCTGAATGAGCGTGGGTCGCAATGGATGGTCTTCAATTCTTTGCAGAGGCGGCGAAGGCGTCTGAGGAATTTGCCCGTGGAGTTTGTATCCGTGTTCGGGCGCCAGTAGAGTGGTGCATTGGTGAGTATATAAGCTCTGTTCATTGCTTTCGGTTCCCTTCGATCCTGATCGTGATTGACAGGCATATCTACCATGTCTACGGAGTCAAAAAGTTGACTTCTTCGCTTCTGCTTCTTGCGCCTTTGCTTGTAAGTACGTTTGATTTCAGGATCGTAAGGCTCTAGATTGCTTGAAGGTGTGTTACGCATACACTACAGAATGTACCTGAAAATCAAGAAAGAGGAAAGAGTGAGTTTTATTGGGTAAATCACAACTATTCAGCAGTAAGTGCGTCGTTACTAAGGGCATCTACAGTCCCGGGTAACGGCGCCAAAAACTTGTTGGTTGAATTCCTTGATGGCAAGTGTACCAGTCGAACAAGTAATAAAGAGTAAATAGAGTATCGTCCACAGAGACTGAGATGCCGAATGATAACGTCGAATTGCAGAAGTTGTTGTGCTTAACAAGAAAATAAGAATCTGATTAGTTTGGGAGTTTTTATAGTTATGCTAATAAACCGAAAATAACTAATTGATCGATGTCGTGAAAAGATATCAGTAAAACATAGGCTGTGCTTAGAATCCTTCCTAAGAGTAACATTCCCCCAGTTGCCTATACGCATTGCTACAACATTGATGCTGCATAGCTCTTGCAAATGCTACAGCATAACACCTATTACAATGTTATTCAGTTAACCCACCACTCCAATCTACCGAAGCTCTCGCGTTCGATAAGTACAATCCTAACTTACTTCTCCCATATGCCTATGGTGATTTTCTAATTAGATTGTTATTAAGGTTAGGGTGTTATGGTTATGAGCGGTATACACATTCCTGAGGCCTACAATAATAGGTCAAGCCCTGCACAAGCCTGCTTAGTAATCACTGTTTCTTAGATGTCTAACCCCGACTCCCTCTCAGTAAGCCGAGACCATTGATCTAGCCCTTAGCTCTCCTAATCGACAAGAAATTAAATCACTGATAAGCAAACTGAATGTATTAGATTAAAACTAACAATTGGGTTCATTCAACTTAGGAAATCATCCTCGCTTAGCCACATGAAATTTAGTTCATGACTGACGAGGGAATCACTAAATAGATTACTATAGAATCGCCCATGATAAAGATAAACATCAAATAAAGAGAAAAACAGAAAGCTTGATGGAGGTTTTGACGGCATGGAAGAAGCCCTGTCACGTCACAACTTCAAGTCTTCTTAACTCCGTCTCACTGCCTGGAAAGATACTGGGTTCTCTGGAGCTCTCGTGCTTCATACTTCTCTCACTTTTCTCTCAAGTTTAGTCGTATGGGATTGGTCTTTTTCTTGTGATGACTATCGACCCCGACTAGGGTTGGATGTTGTTTCCTTATATATTCAGGTCTACTTGCAGCGTAAGTCCAGCGAACTGGGCCTTTCCTAATCTGTTGAGGTCCAGTCATATCTTTCTTCAAATCTCGGTAGATTGATTTTGCTGATCCTACAGGATTCTTCAGATCTTAGCCTCGATCCTCTCATCTTCTATTCCAATATGTCAGCAATCTAACTGTTTTCCTCTCCCATTTAACGACCTGTACTATTTCCTGAAACAACTTTGACAAAAGATCATATCATATGCCGCATAGCATTGCATCACTTATTCTGCTATAGTTTTAGGGATGCATTGTGTTGCACGTTGAGAGATCTGTCATGATGCTATAGCATAATATCAGCTCTATTATGCGACTTTCTCATAAACCTAAAAATTCATTCTCTTCTTAGTACATGTTTTAGGATGTATGTGGAATTATCCTTAAGTTCATTGTACAATGAATTAATGCCTTTTTGCTAAGATTAAGTGCAGTTAAGCTCATATTCACCATACAATAAAGTCATATAATACAGGGAAAACATGGCATAAATAGTGCTCATCAATTGTCACAAACCTTTTCCAAGGCCTTTTGTTAACTCCTAGAAATTGATTATATTCCAGCACATTTTCTCTATTTTTGTACCTATTTATGGTTCAAATATGCATAGAAAATGGAGTGTATAGAAGAAAATGTGCATATCAAAGTATCAAAAAAAAAAAAAATCCTTGTTATATTCTATAGAGTTTGTGGTTTAACTGAGAATTGATGAATCCTCTCTCTTTTGTAGGATATAGATAAGTTTTGAAGCTCTATAAGAATCAAGAAACAAGGAAAGATAAAGGTGGTGAAGCAATGCAAAGTTAGAAGGAACCTATGCAATTGGCTACAACAAGTTGACAACCGGCCGTGGCGATCGTGAAAAAGTGCAAAAGTACAGGCACGCGTTTTGCATTTGAAAAGCAGAAAAACCCTATTTAACCTAGAGGGAAGGGCCGATAAACAGACTCTTGACCTAAGGAAACAAGTGGGCACACAAGGGAGGAGCTTGGGAGAGAGTTTTGGAAAATCTTGGAGGCTTGGGTGCTCAACCTAAGAGAGATTTTGGGGATTTCACCTTGGTTCTTCCTCTTTCTCCTCTTTTCTTCCCGACTTCTTCATGTATTCGAGTACCTTGGTTTAGAATCTCTTTGTATTTGAACATGAGTAGCTAAATCTTTCATTCTAGGGTTCTTTTGACCCTTTGTATGGATTAATACTTGAATATTCCTCTCTTTTGGTAGATAAATATATATATGTGTTGATTTCAACCTTAGCTTAATGCTTCTACGTGATTGGCCTCCATTTAGATGATTTATTCACTTAGGTTATGACTTGAGAGTGCTAATCTAGGTGTAGACCTTGATTGAAATCATGCTTGTCTTGAAGTTTACTTGATAAATGGATGGTTTGTTGGTAAAATAGAGATATATTTACTAATTTTGCATTGTCACATTAGGGTTGTTGCTTAAATATTGATTCTCATTAATTGTAGCAAGAGATTGTGCATCTTAATGAGAAGAGAAACTTGATTTTGACTCGAGAGAGCGGGTCAAGTGTTTTAGAACCTTAGACTAACACATATATGTATTGAAATGCTACTAGAGAGGAAAGTAACCAAGTTTTATGAAATGCAAAATGGGGAAAAAGAATCCTAGGCTCTATTATCCTTGAAGTCAAAGAGTCATTTGCCTTTATCAATTCTTAGTTTTAGAAATAGTCTTTAAAAATTCACATTCCAACTCAAAACTTTGTTTTAGCTCAACTTGATGAAATTCACTAAGCCTCTTGCTTGACCAATTTGTTAAACAAATCCTCGTGGGAACGATACTTTACTTATCACTTTATTACTTGCGAAACTCATGCACTTGCGAGGCGAACAAGTTTTTGGCGCCGTTGCATATACTTTACGCCGCTTGAGCTTTTAGTTAGGTTTACAATTTTTCTTTCCTTTATTGATCTTTTGTTTTAGTTGATACTTGTTCTTGCTTGTTTCTCTTGTAGGTACCATTTGTGTATATGCAAAACTTGCATCCGGACGGATTGGTAGTGGTACTTGACGAAGTGCCTCTCATTGAAGAAGAGACTGAATCTGCATAGGAAACCATGGCAGGCGATGAATATGATAGAGCTACCGTCAATGACTTTGCTAGTCGGAATATGCAAGGTCCTCAATCTTGCATTCGGATGCCAGAAATGCAAGCTCGTACCTTTGAGATCAAGCCGGTTATGATAACAATGCTTCAAATGCATGGGATGTTCCATGGTCTTTACAATGAAGATGCCAACAAGCACTTGATGTACTTCTTGGAAGTGTGTGATTCTTTCAAGCAAAATGGAGTTCCCCAAGATGTTTTGAAGCTACGGTTATTCCCTCTTTCTCTACAAGGCAAGGCTAGAGACTGGTTCAACAATCTTCCGGAAGGATCTATCCATTCTTGGCCCGATCTTGAAGCTAAGTTTAGAGCTCGATTCTTTTCTGATGACAAATCTGTGGAAGTGAGGGATGAATTTCTAAGCTTTAAACAACATCCAGATGACCATCTTTTTGCTGCTTGAGAGAGATACAAGATGTTAATGAAGCAATGCCCTAATCATGGGGTGGACAAATGGGTTGTAGTCCAATTTTTTTGTACTCGACTTAATCCTCAATCTAAGGCAATGGTTGATTCTATGACCAATGGAGGATACCAGAATGTTTCTGTGAATGAGGTGATTCGGTTGTTGGATCAGTTGTCTGCAAACAATACCCAAGGCAATGATAGGAGGACTAACCAAACCATGCCTAATGCAAAAGAAGACTCTTCCTCACAAATTGCAACTCTCTTATCCGCTTTGAATAAGCGTTTTGATGTGCTAGAGTCTCAAATGCAAAAGAGCACTCCTCAAGGTGTGCATTCTATTCATGCTACACCAATTGCATGTGATCAATGCCATGATGTCCATATGCCTGACCATTGTCCTCTTTACATGGCTACTGAATCTGTCAACTACATGGGCAAGTTTCAACATCCTCAAGGCAACCCCTACTCACAAACCTACAATAGTGCTTGGAGAACTCACCCAAATTTTTCTTGGAGTCAAGGTAATAGTTTGAATCAAGCACATGGGTCTACATCTAGCACTAAACCTATTCCACCCGGTTTTCAAATGCAATCAAGGCAAGTTCCTATTAAGGAAGAGGAGTCTAAAACGGACAAGATGCTTGCCCGAATCTTGTCTGAAGTAGAATCTTCTAAGGCTACTTTTTCTCTCCATGAAACGGCTATTAAAAATATTGAAGTGCAAATGGGGCAATTTGCATCACAAATGAATATTATGTCAAGAAGCAGTCTTCTTAGTGATACTATTCCAAATCCAAAATGAGTTGGAAAAGAGGAATGCAAAGCCATTAACTTGAGAAGTGGAAAAGTGCTACCGGATGTGCCTAACTCAAGTACTCCTCAACCAAAGCAAGATGATCAAGTGGTTGTTGATGTTAATGAAGAAAGTGTAGGGGAGGAAGATGAAACTAAGAAGAGAAAGCAAATTGAAGAAAATTTTCATGATGTTGGCAAAGACAAGAAGGGGGATCAAGGCACGAATGATGAGAAAACGAAAAAGCCAACTACTCCTACTTTTATGCCACCACTACCTTTTCCTCAAAGGTTCAAGAAGAAAGAGGAAGATGCTCAGTTCAAAAAGTTTGTGAACATGTTCAAACAACTCCATGTGAACATTCCTTTTGTTGAAGCTTTGGAGAGCATGCCTAAATAAGCTAAGTTCTTTAAAGATGTTTTGTCCAAGAAGCGGCGATTCAATGAATTTGAGACTGTGGCATTGACCGAAGAGTGTAGTGCGGTCATCCAAAGGAAGTTACGGGCTAAGCTTAAAGATCTGGGAAGCTTCTACATCCCTTGCAACATTGGGACCAACTTTAATGGTAAAGCTCTTTGTGATTTGGGTGCAAGTATTAACTTGATGCCTCTAGTCATTTTCAACCAATTGGGCTTGGGAGAGCCAAGACCTACTACAAAGAACTCTTCTCTTGGCCGATCGTAGCATTTCTAAACCTAGAGGAATCATTGAAGATGTCCTAGTTAAAGTTGACTAGTTTATCTTCCCTGCGGATTTTGTAGTGCTTGATTGTGAAGTTGATTGGAAAATTCCTCTAATCCTTGGGCGTCCATTCTTAGCCACTGCAAGGACTCTCATTGATGTAGAGAAGGGTGAGGTCACTTTGAGGGTTAATAATGAGCAAGTGATATTCAACATGCAAAAAGCCTTGAAGTTTCATGATGATTATGCTCAATGCTCATTTGTAGATATATTGGATACAGTTATTCCTCAAGAATCATATGCCTCCATGATTAAAGACCCTTTAGAGGCATTCATGATAGGTGAGAAGAGCATTGAAGAGTTTGATGAAGATGTTGTTGAAGAGCTCTTTCGTTTTGAGTCATTACCTCACTCTAGACCGAGACCTTTTGAACCACTTGAGGTGTCTGATGCCTTAAGTACTCCATTGAAGCCTTCTATTGAAGTTCCTCCAGTTTTAGAGTTGAAGCCACTACCTTCACATCTCAAGTATGCTTATCTTGGGAATTCTAACACTCTACCGGTGATTATCTCTTCTACCCTCTCTAATTTGCAAGAAGAGAAGCTGCTAAGGGTCTTGAGCGAACACAAGTGTGCTATCGGGTGGACTATCGCCGATATCAAGGGAATAAGCCCTTCTATTTGTATGCACAAGATTCTATTGGAGGATGATCACAAAACTTCCATTGAGCATCAAAGGCGCTTGAATCCGGTTATGAAAGAAGTGGTAAAGAAGGAAATTCTTAAATGGCTTTCAGCTAGAATAGTATATCCCATATCTGATAGCTCATGGGTGAGCCCAGTCCAATGTGTCCCTAAGAAGGGTGGCATGACTGTAGTGGCTAACACCCAAAATGAATTGATTCCCACTCGCACGGTGACTGGATGGCGGGTGTGTATCGATTATCAGAAGCTTAATACTGCTACAAGGAAGGATCACTTTCCTTTGCCATTCATTGATAAGATGCTTGACAAGCTAGCTGGCCAAGAGTTCTTTTGTTTTCTAGATGGTTATTCAGGTTACAATCAGATTGCCATAGCCCTGGAAGACCAAGAGAAAACTACTTTTACTTGTCCTTATGGTACATTCGCTTTCAGAAGAATGCCATTTGGACTTTGCAATGCTCCTGCCACATTTCAAAGGTGCATGATGTCCATCTTTGCTGATATGATTGAGAAGACCATTGAAGTATTTATGGACGATTTCTCTGTGTTTGGTCCATCTTTTGATTCATGCTTGGATAATTTGGATGCAGTACTTAAACGGTGTGAAGAAACAAATTTGATTCCCAATTGGGAGAAATGTCACTTTATGGTGCAAGAAGGCATTGTACTTGGCCATCGGGTGTCCAAGAAGGGTCTAGAAGTGGACAAAGCCAAAATTCCTATCATTGAGCAATTGCCTCCTCCTACTAGTGTAAAGGGTATTCGAGGCTTCCTTGGTCATGCTGGGTTCTATAGGAGATTTATCAAAGATTTTTCTAAGATTGCCAAGCCACTTTCCAAGTTATTAGAAAAAGATGTAGAATTCAAGTTTGATGAAGAGTTCTTAAAAGCTTTTGAAGAGTTGAAACAATGTCTCATTTCTTCTCCTATCTTGATAGCTTCGGATTGGGCTCTACCTTTCATTATCATGGAAGATGCTAGTGATTATGCAGTTGGTGCTGTTCTTGGGCAAAAGGAGGAAAAGCTATTTCATCCCATTTACTATGCTAGCAAGACTCTTGATTGTGCCCAACTTAATTATACCACCACCGAGAAGGAATTACTTGCCATAGTCTATGCTTGTGAGAAGTTTCGGCCTTACATTGTAGGTACTAAGGTCATCATCTACACCGATCATTCAGCTCTGAAATACCTACTCACGAAGAAGGACTATAAGGCAAGACTAATTCGATGGGTGCTTCTACTTCAAGAGTTTGACTTGAACATCATTTGAAAGAAAAGGCACCGAGAATCAAGTTGCCGACCATCTCTCACGGTTGAGTATTGAGGCTAAACTTGATGATTCATATATGATTCATGCATCATTCCTGGATGAGCAGTTGTTCGTTGTTGATAACTCACCTACACCATGGTATGCTGATTTTGTCAATTACCTAGTTTGTGGAGTGTTACCTCCAGATTTCAATTCTCACCAAAAGCGTAAGTTTCTACATGAAGTGAAGAAATACTTTTGGGATGAACCATACTTATTCAAGTAGTGTCCTGACCAACTCATTCGAAGATGTGTACCAGAGAATGAACAAGAATGTATTTTGCATTGTTGTCACTCTTCTGAATATGGTGGCCATTTTGGAGGAGAGAAGACTGCTGCAAAAATCTTCCAAAGTGGATTCTATTAGCAAACTCTATTCAAGGATGCATATGCCTTTACTCTTCAATGTGATAGATGCCAAAGAGTAGGGAACATATCTAGGAGGAATGAGATGCCATTGACTAGCATGCTTGAAGTTGAACTTTTCGATGTTTGGGGAATTGACTTCATGGGTCCTTTTCCTAAGTCATTTAACAATGAGTACATTTTAGTTAGAGTTGACTATGTCTCCAAGTGGGTTGAGGCCATTGCATGTGTCACCAATGATGCCAAGATGGTATTGAAATTCCTCAAGAAGAACATTTTCACTCGCTTTGGAACACCTAGAGCAATTATAAGTGATGGGGGCTCTTACTTTTGCAATCACCAATTTCAAGCCTTGATGAAGAAATATGGTGTCAAGCACAAGGTATCATTGCCATACCACCCTCAAAGTAATGGGCAAGCAGAAATTTCCAATCACGAGATCAAGAACATTCTTGAGAAGGTGGTGGGAACTACGAGGAAGGATTGGTCTACCAAGTTGGATGATGCTCTATGGGCATACCGAATGGCTTTCAAAATGCCTATTGGTATGTCCCCCTATTGCTTGGTGTTTGGGAAAGCATGCCACTTACCGGTGGAATTGGAGCATGGAGCTTATTGGGCTATCAAAAAGCTAAATTTTGATCCCCAAGCTGTGGGGAAGAAGAGGTTATGTCAACTCAATGAGGTAGATGAATTTCGCCTAAGTTCCTATGAGAATGCAAGGATATACAAGGAGAAGACCAAGCGGGATCATGACAGCAAAATTATACCCAAGAGTTTTGAACCTGGTCAAAGGGTCCTCTTTTATAATGCCAAGTTGAGGTTATTTCCGGGAAAGCTAAAATCTCGATGGTCTGGTCCATTCATGGTGGTTCAAGCATCCAAATTTGGTGATGTGGAGCTGGAAAATGAGAAAGGTGAAAAATTCAAAGCTAATGGTCAACGATTGAAACATTATTGGGGTGGAGATGTGGATAGGCTTGTGTCCACTATCTACTTAGTTAATAAGGAGTGACCACCATGAAGAGTCGAGCCAAAGACTATAAACTAAGCGCTTATTGGGAGGCAACCCAAGCTCTAAACTAAATCTTTTCAATTTGTGTGTGTGTGTGTCTTTATTTTTATTTAGTAGGTTTATGTTTGATTTTTTTTTTTGTAGGAAGAAAAGGGTACCCAACTTAGAATTGGATTGTTGTAGGCGGGAGGAGTATTTATGATGGAGGAAGAACTCATGAAATTGTAAAGGAAATGCTTTTGAGGGAAGTTCGTTTGACTCTAAGCTCATATATATTTGATTCTGGGGTGAACTAATGATGACTAGTCAATTTTGAGTAATACTGTGGCTATTGTGATTATTTGGTTGATTCTCTATGTGAAATCTACTTGTGACTATGACTTGAGTGCTCAAAATTTGATGTGTTGTGGTATTCCCTATGAATATGTGTAAATGTGTGCCTTATGGTTTTGGATGGTTTAAAATGCTTGATCCCAAGTAATTTGGTTGATACTGGGTGGTATAAGGTTTATTGGGTGATTCTTGTGGCATTTGGGAATGTTTATGGTGTTTTGCAATTGTACTGGTTTTGTTTTGTGTATGACAGTAAAACTGGCCACGGCAAGTTTACAACGGCCATGGCCGATGGTCCAAAGTTGCTCTCGTGTTCACTTTCCATGGCCGGTGCGCAAGAATCGGTCGCGACCCGTGTTTCAAAAAAAAAATTATTATTATAATTTTCATTTTTTATTTAAAAAAATTATTTTTTTCCCACTTTGCCCTTCATTGTTTATCTCAATTCCCATTTTACTCAAATGAATGTGGCCCACAATTGAGACCACATTCATTCCCAAATTTCAAAACCCTAATACCAAATGTAATTTCCTCATCAAACCCTAACCTCTTCCTTTTACCTATTCAATCCCCTTCTTCCACAGTTGCCTACATCTAAACCCGCGGCTCCATCCATCCCCAAAATCGTCGTGAACCCTAGCCTTTCATTCTTCCCTTCACTCTCAAATCAGCTTTTATTCTCTTTGCTTTCCGACTTGAGCTCGTCTTTCTTCACCAAAGACGCGATGAGAGCAGAGAAATTGGAGGCTACAGAAGCACCGAGAAACCAGATCGCGCAATGCTGTATGCTTGATCTGAAACTTTCCCTCCAAATCTGTCGTCGCCAGTTGTCCGCCGTTCACCGTCACCATCGTTCACCTCCTCATCCGACGCTCTCGCACTCTATCTCCCTTCCACCGTAGCTTCCACCGTCGACCTCCCTTTATAGATCCACCGTCCCTCTTCTCCATTCATCTTTCACCGCCGGCCAGAGCTCGCTTGCTCTGTTTTGTCGGCCAAAACAACCTCTCTCCTTCATCACTCACTCTCAAACTGTCACTCCTCTCCATTCATCCTTCACCGTCGACGGTAGTAGGTCAGTTCCAGGTCCAACCTCACTCTCACCATCGTCAGTTCTTCGCGAGTAGGGGTGGTTCTGGAAAGGAAGAGAGGAGCACGGATCTGGAAGAACTGACGTTGTTGTTCCCAAAGTCGTGGCTTCAACCACTATCTCTACAGCTTTGCCTCGCCTCTGTATCTATTCTGCTCTTGTTCTTTATCCCAGAGGTATAATTTGTCTCTTTTCCCTTGAGTTATTCTGGTTTTGGGTAGTTTCATAGGGAAAACATGAGTAAAGTTGCATTGAGATAGTGCTGTGATTTTGATTCAGTGTTAAAAGCATGCTAAACTGAGGCTTGAACTGATGAGTTTTAATATGAGGATTAGTGTAGTTGTCGCTTGTTTTGATAGTTTCTGGACTGAAAATCAAATTTGAGCTTTAATTTTCTAGATGGTTCTGTCTATGCTAGGTCATCATGAGAACTAAATATATCCCAGAATCTGAAACTTGTGGATACATTCTGACAACTTTGGTTATTGTTGAATATGAATGTTTAAGGTCTTTTGAATATCCATTTACATACTGATGTGTAACTGGAAATACTACTCTGTTTGGAATCTCCACAGGTTTCATGACTTGCTTTTAAACTAATAATTTTGCAACATGAATCTGCTGCTATATGTTCTCTTGATGACCTACATATGTTGAATGATTTTGGAAGTTATGCTCTACCAAGTTATTGTGACTGTTGAGAATTAAGCTTAAATTGTAATGGTGATTTGAAGAGTATTATGTTGTCATACTGATAATTGCTGGTGAAAATGGGTTCTGTGATTGCTGGTGCATTTTGATACATTTTCCATAATGTTCTTAGCATGAATGGTTAATTAAGCACTTTCACTCGCTTCTAGAAAAATGGTCTGAAAACTGTGGTTAGTGATTTCAAATGAAAAGTGTTCAACTCAATTCTTGCAAACATAAAATTCATGCTTGTGAAAATCAAGTTGTGCCAATTTTCAAAATGTTTTCAGACAAATATTGTCGAGTTGCGTCATTGAGCTAAATTTGCAGCTTTGTGAATGTGTACTTAATTGACATGTTCTGCTTCTTGGATTGAATTCTCAACTTTTCATTGTGGAAGACCAAATTCTTATTCAACAAGATAACAATGAGCTTTGAAAATCACTGCGATTATTTGGTTTTATGCAATTACTAATGATTGCATCTGTTGAAACCAATTTTTGCTTTGCTTATTTGATTTTGATATGGGAAAAGCTTTTGGTCATCTTGAAATACTTTGGTTTCTATTGCCCTTGATGTCTCGAAATACTTTGGTTTCTTTGGTATTCCACAATAAAGTAGGATTGATCTGCTGCATCTTCACTATTTGAAATCCTCATTTTGAGAAATTAAAAAGTCATTTTAAGGAAGTCAGGATTAGGTTTTGGCTTGGAATGTTGATTGGCTGCTTGGTATTAGCTTGATTCTAAGTTTGGGGATCTTCTTTTCTTTTTAGGATAGGTTAAATAAGTTCCTTTTCATTTTCTGTGTTTGTTGTTGAATGTGATTTATTGTTTTTTTTTTATGTTTTTGTTTGTTTGTTTTATTTAGAATTTTGCTTAGGTTTGTGAAGTTAGCTACAGGGCTCATACTTATATTGTGTTGAAATTTTTGCTGATGGATGTATGCTTTATTGTGCCCATCTTGTTGTTGTTGATGTGCATGCATCCTGTGTCCAATGATTTAACAGCCGGTGCCTTCCTCTGATTTGGATTAGATTGTTCATAGCTTTTTGATATGCATATCTGCTTATGGTTCTTGATGGTTATTGATGGCCACTACTATTTGACACTCTTGTTAGCATGTGAATCTGATTTTCCTAGCTACTGATGGCTAGTTTGAGTGGTTCAAATAATTTTCTCGTTCTAATAAATTGCATGTTGTGTTTGTTAATATCCTAGCTACTGATAGCTAGTAATGGCAACAATTTTGAAAATGTTGTGGCTAGTCTATTGAGGGCCTAGTTAGTTTGTAAATGTTGTGGATATAAGCTGAATCAGATACAGGTGCTACTTCTTTACTTTCCTATCCTTTTAGTTGACAATGAGGACATTGTCAGTTTTAAGTTTGGGGGTGAAAGTTCACTGCAGGCAATTTTGAAAATTTTTGTTACTTTGACGAGTGCACAGTGAAATTTTGAACAGTTTTTGTAAGAAAATTGTTGGAATGTTTGAAATTTCTCTTACTTAAATTTTTGTTTGTGAAGTATGTTAAAAATGAATTTAAATTCTATGTTATTTGTCAAAGTTGCTTGAATGATCCGATGATATAAATTACTTGCTCGATCTTTTATATTTGATAGGAAATTTTGTTTAATGTGCATTGATGGATGCTTTGTAATGATAAATCATGTTATTCGGGAATTTTTAAACTATAAAAGCACTATTAGAGTTCATTTTATTCTGGATGTTCTTGTTGAAGGGCTTTGTGGCAAATTAAGTTATATGCCTTTGTTTCAAACTGTTGATTTCAAAATAATCTTTGGTCTTCTTCAAAGCTTTGGGTTTATTTCATAAGATTTAAAGAAAGGATTAGGGCACTTCATAAAATGCGATTGAGCCTTTCAAACCTACCTAATTGATTCTATTCCCTTTTTGAACCCTTATTTTGAGCCTAATTGAAAAACCAATTAAAGATTCTTTTTGGAAGACCTAACATCTACCTACCTTAGCCAATGTGAAAACCATGATTCCTTCGCTTTGAGATATATGATAATTGATTGGGTTGTGGAATTTGGTGATGTGTGAAATTCAAATTATCAGAAAAAGGAGTGTAGAAAGTAAAAGGGCTCACAATGTATAGAAATCAAGCCAAAAAAAAAATACAAATACAAAAAAAATACAAAAAAAGGGGTTATAAAAAATAAAAATAAAAAAGTTCAAGAAGGCTTGATATGGAAAAGATCAATTTGGTTTAAGTTTAGGGGAGTATGTTTAATGAGAAAAGGAAGAAAACCCTTGAGTGGTTATCATCTATCTTGAGGTATTTGTTGATTATCTTTTATCTTTTCTTTTGAAAACTTTAACCCCGGCCCGATTACATGTTTTGAAAAGTCCCTTTGATTTTTAAGTCAAGTGGAGTGAATTAGAAGAAAAGAGGAAGAAATTAGATAATGATGGAATTGATTGTTTGAATATAGTTATATGACTTGAATTGTTGCTTTTAACTTTAGCAAGTGCAAAAAGAGTATAAGTCAACTCCATTCACACACTCACATTTGGAAATTCTTGAAAAACATGTTTTAAATCTATGAAGTGTTCATTTTTGCATGTTTACTTGGTTTCCTGTTTCATATAACTCTTTGAGCAGCAAAATGAGGACAAATTTATTCATGCATCAATGATAAATACGACAAAATTTTGTGGAGATACATGTTTTTTCTTGAGGACAAGCAAATATTTAAGTTTGGGGGTTTTAGAAATATTTTCACAAGTAGAGATTGGAGAAGAAGTATTTTGAACTTGTTCTTCAAGAGTTTTTAATTTTCTTTTTGAAGCAAGAAGTTCTTTTGCAATTTTTCTAAACTCAGTATGAAGAGAATTATATTCATATAAAAATTCATCAAAAGATGGATCATAATTGTTTACCTCTTCATTCTCTCGATTCCCTTCTTGAGCAACAAGACGGATGTTGGTTGTTTCTTCTACATCGGCTTCATCTTCATCGGATGAGCTATCTCCCCATATAGCGAGACATAAGCTTTCTTCTTAAACTTATTGAATTTATTCTTTTCTTTCTCTTTGTTCTTCAACTAAGGACACTTAGACTTGATGTGGCCAGGATTTTCACACTCGTAGCAGATAATTGACTTCTTTAGCTCATTGCTTATGCTACCCTTGTGAAATATTTTGAATCCTTGGTCCTTTTTGTAGAACTTCTTGAATCTCCGGACCATCATGCCTAGCTTTTCATCTTCATCTTCTTCTTCTTCATCATCATCATCATCATCGTCATCATCATCTGATTCATTTACTTCTTTGACAGTCTTAAGAGCAATTCCCTTTTTCTTGCCACCAATCTCATCAAGTCCCTTTCTGAACTTGATTTTTCCTTCATATTCAGATAAGTTGCCAAAGAGAGCTGCCACTGACGCCATTGACTCTCCACAAGCCTCTTTGATAGTAGTGACTTTAGCTTCCCGCTCCTTGTTGAGGATATTCAAAATTTTCCTCACTTGGACAGTTGATCGTATTCTTTGCCCAAAGTAGCAAGTTGGTTGATCAAATGAGTGAATTTGAGCTGGAATTCGCCAATAGATTCCATAGACTTCATATGAAGTAGGTAGTATTCAATCATCAGTGTATTTACACGATTTTTTTTATTCCAGTTGTCCCTTGATGAGCAATCTCAAGAGCATCCCACATAGCTTTAGCAGATGACAAAGTGCAGATATGAAAATACTATTTTTGACTTAGAGCACTTTGAAGCATAAGGACTGCTTTACTATTGAGAGTGACTTGTCTTCTATCATTCTCATCATACTCTTGTTCTAGCTTAGGAGTTCTAACTCCATAATCTATTGTAACTAGAGCGTAATCTCCTCTCTCGAACACTCTTCATAACCCATACTTGGTAGCCAAAACAAAGACTTTGAATTTGGCTTTCCATAAGGAATAGTGTTCACCATTGAAACCGGGGGGTCTGTTAATAGAGGCACCATCTAGTAGTATTCCGTCCATATCGACTCTTCTCGAGATGTTAAGCTCTTTTGAGAAGACCTTACTCTGATACCAAATGTAGATGAAAGAATATCACCAAGAGGGGGGTGAATTGGGGATTTAATTTTTTTTTTTTTGTGAACTCAAAATATTCAGAAAATAAGGGAAAACAGAGAGAGAGAGAGAGAGAGAGAGAGAGAGAGAGAGGAAGATGAACACAAGGATTTATACTAGTTCGGCCTTAACTCTTGACCTACGTCCAGTCCCTAGACACTTAGGGATTTTCACTATCACTTTAATCAGATACACGCTTTGTACTCGAAAGTTATCCTCTCACTAGGATACATTCCCCCTTACAAGTTGTAAACTGATAACTCAATCTCAAAGTCCCACGACTTGAGATTCTTACAAAGATTTAATAATCATAAATGAAACTCTTTAAAAGAGCATATTGATAAACACTGAAGAATATTTATATCAGCAGATATTACACTTGAAAGTGAAGTAGTAAATGTAGGTTGAGCTTTTTTTGTTTTTGACTCTCTTGGTTGTTGAGAATTGAATGCTTCAGCTTATAAATGAAGGAAGCAATTAATGATCGTTGGAGATCTTGATATAACCATTGGTGACATTAGAATAGCTGTTAGGTTGAAATCAGGTTTATTCTCACTCATGCATTGATTCAACCAATGAGCCCAAACATTCTTGTTGACATTCCTTGAGATATCTGTTGGATGATCTGACATCCATAAGAGGAAAGAGAGCATTAAAACCTTTCAAATGTGTAGAGAATGATTTTCCAAAATGGTGCTTTGTTTTCTACGGGCTAGCATTTAATGTTCGACATTATCTTTTGCTTTTTGCTTAATATTCTTTTATTATTTGTTTGATCATCGAAACTTACTAACAAATAGATTAAACATAGTTGGGAACCATAATGAGTGATGATATAGAGTATATAGATCATACAAGAAGATTTCGCAAATCCGGACATGGTGATATCAAACAGAGACGCTTTACACTCAAGTTTGTTTATCAACACTGGAGTGCATGACTCGAGTTTAACATTCTAAGCTCGAGTCTCATGATCATCTTCTTTGAAAATAGATTTGAATTTAAATGAAGATGTCTCGTAAAATTGAAACGGGAGTTTAAGAAGTTTCACTCAAGTGCATGACTCGAGTTTGAAGTCGTAAACTCGAGTTTGGAACTTCTTTCAAAATGAGCATCGCGATAAGATTTTGAAAAGCGTTTTAAAGATGGACACTTGAATCAATAAGTGATAAACTCGAGTTTATAACTTATTACTTTTGAAAACAAGTTTAAGTTCACAAACTCTAACTGGAGTTTAAAGAATTAGGCTCGAGTCAAGTTAATGTTCAAAATACTTTGAAAACTCTTGGCTTGGCATAAACTCACTTGAGTTTACTTAAGAATAAAAGCTTTGAAAAACTCTCGGCAAAACATTAACTCAAGTATTATCTAGACAAGCTCGAGTTTGATTAAGCGAAAATTCTTTGAAAGCTCTCTACCAAGCACAAACTCAAGTTTTCATTTAGGCACTCGAGTTAAGCTTAGTTCAATAGAACTTGATTAACTCTCTGTCAAGTATAAACTCAAGTTTGTCAATACTAAACTCGAGTCTATATTTGACGATAAATTTCTCGGTTAAGTTTGAATGAAATTCAAATAGTTTTTGAAAAACCAGGCTATCACCCAAGAGGGGTGAATTGGGTGTTTGTTAAAACTTTAGGAACTTTGAAAAACTTTTCGCAACTTATTGAAAGCAGTTTGAATGACAATAATAATGATTGATAAAGCAATAGTCGGTCATTCAAACATGTATAGATATTCATATATATATATATATATATATGCTGGAAATATAAGAGATAAGGGAAAAGAATATGCAAACTGATTTATACTGGTTCGGCCCAATCCTTGACCTACGTCCAGTCCCCAAGCTTCACTTGAGATTTTCAATCCACTATCTTCTTTCAACATGATTACACGTTCTATACTTGAAGTAATCCTCTCACTAGGATTCACTCCCCCTTACAAACTGTAATCAATACACTTGTTTGATTACACACTCGTACTCAAGTAATCCTCTCACTAGGATTCACTCCCATTACAAGTTTGTAATCAACACAATGTGTTTCCCACTCAAGATTACCCAATCTTGAGTATCTCACGAATAGAATGATAGGATGTGTACAATAATTCTCTTCTCTCTCAGAAGAAGATGAATAAGCACTGAAGTACAATTACAAGTCATCTTACTCTCTATGATAAGCTATGTAAACATCAAGAACAGAGAGTAAATGATATGAGAATCGAGTATTAACATCTTGAAGATGTCGGCTTGTGTCTCGCATTTTTACGCTCCGAGTACTCTGTATTTCGTATGGAGTCTTCAAATCTCAGGTATTTATGCTAGTTGAAGCTTATGACCGTTATAGATCCGTTCAGACTTGAACCCATTCGAAAATGTAGTTGTTATTGAAAGTGAAGGAAATCACCAAGAGGGGGGGTGAATTGGGGATTTTAAAAATTCTTTTCGATCACCCACACAACGAGATGCTTAACCAAGGTAAATGGAGTTAGAGAGGAAGAGCTTGACACGAAGATTTATACTGGTTCGGTCTTAACTCTTGACCTACATCCAAATCCCCGCACTCTCCGGGTTTTTCTACTATCACTCAAATCGATACACACTCGTACTCGAAAGTTATCCTCTCTCTAGGATACACTCCCCTTACAAGTTGTAATCGATAACCCAACCTCAAAGTCCCACAACTTTGAGATTCTTACAAAGAATGATTTACGAAATAAACTCTCTCAAAGAGTGAATGAATATAAGCACGAAGCACAATGTATCAAAGATACAAATGAGAAATATAAGCGAAAATGAAAGACGATGTTCTTGTGTGCGTTTTCTGTGTATGTCTTCTCTGCTTTCAGACTTCAAATCCTCATGTATTTATACAGATTTGAAGCTTGTGAACGTTGTAGATCCGTTGAGACTTGATCTAATTCGAAAATATAGCTGTTGTGAGTGTGTCTCCATGAATCTAGCTTTGTTGTGAACAAATCTGTTTGAATATGGTTGTTGCGATTTGAATATTTGAAATTTGGCTCCTCAAGAATGTGTTCCCATGCTTTGTTATGTTTAGTGGAGGTAGTTGTATAATGTTGTCCAGCTTTTGTTTGGAGGCTAGCTTTCTTTCTTGGAGAATGGTTGTGTTGCTATCCAGTTGTAACCCATTGCTTTTGGAGAATAATATAATATTGCAAGTTGTCAAGTTGTTTGTCTTAAAGTCTTCTTTAAAACAAACCTAGATCTTCCGTAATCTCATAAGCAACCGGTTAAATCTGGTTAGGAAATATTGATATGAATCATATAAAACATATACAACCAATTCGCGAGAATCAAGTTAAAGCATAAATCAAATCGAATGAATACACCCAGATGCGTTCATCATCTGCTTTCGAAGTTCCAAGCTCGAGTTTGCTATACCAAGCTCGAGTTTGGTCTTCATTTAAAACTTGAGTTTTGCTTCCTGGAAGTCTCAAGCTCGAGCTTGTAAATGAGTAAGCTCGAGTTTAGCATTTGTCGGGAAATACGTTTGAATTCATTTTGAGAGCCAAAGTGGAAAAACGCAAGCTTGAGCTTATTAGTGACTAAGCTCGAGTTTGGCACTATTCATGTCAAAAATAATTTTAGTTCACAAAATGCAAGCTTGAGCTTAGAGGTGTAAACTTGAGTTTGCTAAGCTCAAAATATGACATTGCTCTCTGTCGACCCAAGCTTGAGTTTAAAACCTTAAACTTGAGTTTACTCTTTGAAGGAAAAACTTGAAAACTTTCTCGCGGTGCAAGCTCGAGCTTGGTATCCCAAGCTCGAGTTTACAACTTTTGTAAACTCACAAACTCTACAAGAAAAATGATAAGCTCAAGTTTAAAGGATTTTGCCGGAGGTAAGCTCGAGCTTGTAACGTAAGCTCGAGTTTACATATTTGTAAACTTAGTGAGAAAAGACTCGGAAGAGGCAAGCTTGAGCTTAAAACTAATAAGCTTGAGTTTGCAATTTGAGTAACTTGATAAAATCCTCAAACCTTCGTAAGCTCAAGCTTACGGTGCAAGCTCGAGCTTACTCGAATATGAGTAAACTTTTGAAAACCTTCAAGCTCAAGTTTAGAAAATGCAAAATAGCTTGGTTTGCTTTACGTAAGGGGCAAGCTCGAGTTTGGAGACCCAAGCTCGAGTTTGAGCCGACAAATGTTTTTGCATTGCAAACAACATGTTTTACCAATTTTTAACAAAAATCATTCTTTCATGTTTACAATTGTTATTAATCATCAAAACACAT
Source organism: Acacia melanoxylon (assembly GCA_019022615.1). Classification (NCBI taxonomy): domain Eukaryota; kingdom Viridiplantae; phylum Streptophyta; class Magnoliopsida; order Fabales; family Fabaceae; genus Acacia; species Acacia melanoxylon. Next base: position 2,832,779 of record JAFJYJ010000045.1, on the reverse strand, counting down.
TGAGAACTAACAGTTATGAGTGTTTCTCCATGGATATAGTCATTATGACCACTTTGTTTGAATATAGCTATTGGGAACTTTTGCGCATTTGAATATTTGAAATTTTGGCTCTTCAAGAATGTGTCCCATGTGGTCTTTTCTCGGAGAATGATGATGTTCAGCTTTAGTTGGTGGAGGCATTGTTGTCGCATTGAGAAATGGTTGGTCTTCTTTCCAGGCTGTCTTCCATTTGCTTTGTTTGAGAAGATATATTAAAATAATACAAGTGGCTCATGGAGTTGCTTTATTTGACTTTAGAGCAAATTCAAATCTTCTCAAATCTGTAGTTAAAGCATATCAAGGACATTGTGAAAGACCTGGCTATCACCCAAGAGGGGGGTGAATTGGGTGTCGATAAAACTTTAGGAACTTTGAAAATCTTTTCGCAACTTCTAAATCAACAGTTAGATATTCAAATAAGCATATACCGGAAATATAAGAGTTTAGGGAAGAGAATATGCAAAACGTGATTTATCCTGGTTCGGTCCAATCCACGATAACCTACATCTAGTCCCCAGGCTCCTCCTGAGATTTTCAATCCACTATCTTCTTTCAACTTGATTACACGTTCTGTACTCGAAGCAACCCTCTCACTAGGATTCACTCCCCCTTACAACCGTAATAAATACACCGCTTGATCACATACTGTACTCGAAGTAATCCTCTCCTAGATTCACTCCTTACAAGCCGTAATCAACACGGTGTGTTTCCCACTCAAGATCACCCAACCTTGAGTAACTCTAAGATAGAATGTTTACAGATAAATCTTCTCTCTCTCTCAGAAGTGAATAAATAAACACTGAAGCTCAATAATATCCGAAGATATAAACAGACTATAAATTGATGCTTTGAATGCTTTGTCTGTGTATGCGTCTGTCTTCACTTGATGAATTCAATCCTTTAGGTATTTATAAGTTGAAGCTTGATGACCGTTGGAAGGATTTGAATCTGCCCGTTTGAATGTGTTTAAACATCCGCGCCTTCTGCTGACCACGTTTGAATGTTTGAATATGTCCGTTGGAGGTCTTCAAACATCCGCGCCTTCTGCTTAGCCACGATCAAGTGTCCGTTTAATTGGGTCTGCTTTACAGTTGTCACTCACGTGCTCTTTGAATTAAGGATACTTTTGGCAGAGTATATAGCCTTCATTGGGTTTTGCGTGTTGCCTTAATTGGGTCTGCGTGTTGTCTTAATTGGGTCTGCGTGTTGTCTCTGTTCTGCGTCTCTCTTAGTGTTTGACAGCTCATCAAAATTCAAACTTTGGTTAAACAAATATTGATCGTCTGAAACTTGCTAACATACATGTTCAATAGCATTGAGAAGTATAGCAAGTAGAAATCAATTGATAATAATCATTTCTGAATTCTCGGAGACGTTGTTGAATTATGCTCTGTTGTCCGATAGGCTATGTGCTTGACTTCTTCATATAATCATCTGAAAAACACTAGCAACCTGATTAAACTTGATTAGAAGAAGTATAGATTAATAATATGAAGTACCCAAGTCATAATCAATGATTTACAAATCAGCAGACATATGACAGAAGACATTCTTGGTATTCTTCATCCGGAGTTGAAACTTTGATTGTGTATAGATGAATCATGTTTGCTGTCAAGCTTTGGGTATCCATTCTCTCTGGGCATTCTCGAGAATCGCTGAAGGTATACTCGAGAATCGTTCTTGAAATCAGTTCCAGATTGCAGGACCTTTGATCATTCTCGAGAATAGTTTGCCCATTCTCGAGAATTGATTCCTCATTCTCGAGAATCACTTCAGAACCAGAGAGCACAGTAGCGAACATCAGATGAAGCATACGATCATACTCAAGAATCGTTTTTGATTCTCGGGAACCATTCTTGAGAATTAGTTTTCATTCTCGAGAATCACTTCAGAAGTAGAGTATATTAGTGAAGGAGTATACGACCATTCTCGAGAATTCTTCCTGATTCTCGAGAGCCATTCTCGAGAATTGCTTATGTATTCTCAAGAATCATATCAGAGAAACTATGGCTGTGTGATTCTGTCTTGATCATTCTTGAGAGCTGCTAGTGCATTCTCGAGAACCATTCTCGAGTCCCTTACTTATTCTCGGGAATCAGAACTGATGTAGGTGAAGAAGATTCAGAACCTGCGATGCTGATTCTGTCACACACCATTCTCGAGAGTCAATTTCACATGGCATGTAAGTGAGTTAATTCTGATTCAAATTCTTGAACTCTTTAAAGCCTTCTTTCCATGCAAGAAGAATCAGCCCAAACTTGTTGAATTTCGTCGGTTATCATAGGATGAATGTAGGTTGTTCTTAATCAACTCTGATTGCAACTTCCTGATCATACTACCAACTTCAAAACATCATAACTCCTTCAATTGATATTTTTTTCTGCGTTCTTGATGTTTTTGGAAAGGTATTTGAGTCTAGTTTCCAATGGCACCGATTGCAGCTCATTTGGATTTGTCATTTGTGAGATATACTCAAATTACCGAAGGTTGGTCTGGACTGTGACGGTGATTTGTGTTCCAACTTACGAAAATCATAGCTCTCTTATCTGAACTCCTTTGGACTTGATAATTTTTCAGAAGTACATGTTGGATGTCTAGTTTCATATTCCACTGATTTCGTGTCAATCCTATTCCTGGTTTGTGAGATATCGTCGAATTACCAGAGGTCACCCAAACTGAACGCGAAATAGAGTTGCGAGGAATTCTTTGAAATCCGATGATTCTCGAGAATCGAAATGGCATTCTTGAGAACCATTCTCGAGAATTGATGTTCCATACTCGAGAATTGCTTGTAATTTTCACAGAATCAATACCATTCTCGAGAATGGCTTCAGGAATGGATTGCATTCTCGAGAATTGCTTCAGGAATGAACTTGTGACCCGTTTTCACTCATTTTAACTCCGAATTGACCCGTTCCAACTTCTATATGATCGTGGAGACTTCTAGAATCAATCTGAGAGCTTGTATAATCATTTTCTTCTTTCTTTCAACAAGTTCTTTCTTTCTTTCTTCTCTTTTCTTGATCATTCTGCATCATTAAGCTTCACATCTACATTAAATATAAGAATTAGTCCAAGTAGAAGATAAATGTAGTATGCAACCTTTTTGCTCTGGATAATGGCACTTATATAAGACATCATCAAAACTAATCATAACTAACACATTGAACATTCAAATCCATTGAAAAACATTACCGTTCAGCATTCAACGTTGTTTTTTCAAGTTTCTCGTTCAATTATGCCTTCTTTGCTGTTTCTGAGTTTCTGTAGCAAAGTTCATCTTCATACTTTTGACAGATTTTGATTTCTGTCAAGTTTGATGTAATCTCAAACTTTAATCACCTGAAACTTATACAAAAATGATATAAATGATGTTAAGAGGTTGTATAAATCATTTGAGTAATCATCTGGATGTTCTTGATGATGTTTCGGATCTGGTGTTTTTCGAATCGATGTGTGAACTCGTTCGGTGTTCCAAGCTCGAGTTAACATAGGTAAGATCGAGTTTGATCTTCATTTAAACTTGGAGTTTTGCCTCTGGAAGTCTCAAGCTCGAGCTTATAACTTATAGACTCGAGTTTGGGTGTTCTTCGAGACCTGTTTGCACTCTGTCTGAGCTAAACTCGAGTTTGGTCACTTATAGGCTCGAGTTTGGCTTTTTCCAAAAGTTCATTTCTTCTCTGGAACTCTCGAGCTCAAGCTTGTAACTTCAGGCTCGAGTTTGAACTTCTTCAAAATCAGCATTTCCTCTCTGTAACCCGTAAACTCGAGTTTGCTACTTGTAAGCTCGAGTTTGTTACTTGTAAGCTGAGCTTGCAACTTGGTCAACTTTAGAAGGCCATATCTCCCTGGTCTGAACTCCGTTTTGGTTGGTTCAACTCTTGATGGAAATATATTTGAGTCTACTTTCATATGCCACTTATTTTAGCTCCATTGTATCTTTCGTTTGTGAGATAAACCCAAAACATTGAGGCTTGGTTTTCCGTGTGGTGTGGATTTCTATGTCTATTTCCACAGTTCATAACTCCTTCATATGAAGTCCTTTTGACTTTAATTGTATATCCAAATAACACATTGAGAGTCTAGTTTCATATGCCACTAGTTTCACCTCAATCGGATCTCTGGTTTGGAAGATATCATCAAATTACTAGACATTGCCTGTGCTGAACGTGAAACAGAGTTGATCACCGCTGTAAACTCGAGTTTGTCTTGATGAGCTCGAGTTTGCCTAGTCCGAAACACCAAAGCTGCTGAAGACACTTATAGACTCGAGTTTGGAGTGCTAGGCTCGAGTTTGCTCATATCGATAGGCAAATTACTTCACAATGTAGTAAACTTGAGTTTAATACTTGAAGGCTCGAGTTTGCTCATCCGAACCTCATATTTGCTTGACTTTAACTCGAATTGAGCCAATCCAACTTCCATATGATCTTGGAGGCTTCTATCCTCAATATAAGAACTTGAATAATGATATATTCATTCCATTCAACAAGTTCTTCCTTTTTTTCATCTCCCAACTTGATCTTTCTTCATCATTTAACTTAGCATCTACATTAAATACAAGAATTAGTCAGAGTAGAAGATAAATGTATTATGCAACCTTTTTGCTCTCAAGAATGGCATCTATATAAGACATCATCAAAACTAATCATAACCAACAGTTTTAACTTAACCATTTAGCTTCATTTATGTTTGCAATTGTCAGTTATCATCAAAACACATAGAGAACTAACAGAATATGCATACTGTTCAAGAATAAATCAAACAATACCACTGCCCAAATTTAAGTTTCCAGAATCATAGGTCATTTTCCAAAATTCATATCTCCTTGTACATAAATCCAAAATAGGCAAATGACCTATCAAATTAAATCTTGTGATGTATAATTTAATTCTAAAAACTTGCATAGCCTTTAGACTTCATTTAATTATCCAAAAAAAACAACGCCAATTCACTGCCTCACAGGAATTTATCACTGGCAGTTTTAGAGCTTTTCATATTTCAATTCCAAATCTTCCAAAATTACTTTCTAACCTTTATCCTACACAATTTTTTGTTTTAAACCCATTGGGAGTGTCAAAATGCTCAAAGTATCATTGTTCTCCTTGTTTTACGTATGGCCAAAAATAAGGTTCAAAGAGTTCAAAAGTGACTTTTCCAATTTTACTTCAAAAGCATCATGATTTAGCCTTAATATTTATTACTTAGGACCTTAACATGTTTCAATACATTTAACCAAATGGACAACACCACCTTTTAAATATTTATACTTTTAAAATCTTATGAAACCAAAGAAAATTGATTTCATCAAGATCAACAACAAGAGCAAGTACCAAGAGATTAGAATCTCTTCTTACTTAATTGTTCTTGTGGCCTTTGCCATTTTTCCTTTCCTCATTTGCTTCTCCAAGCTTTTGTCACCTTGCATAAACTATGCAAGAGAGTCTCTTAGAATTTAAAGGTAGTCAAGAGAAGCAAGTAGAAGAGAGTAGAAGAAATGTGGACTTTGGTATTTTAAACTTACCTTTGTTTTTCTCTTCTTCCTTTTTGGTTAACACATTTCCTTGGATTTTCCTTGTGTTGGTCAAACATATGCATGAGAAAAGGAACCTCAATTGTCTTTATATTGACTTGAATCAAGTCTTAGGGTCCCACAGAAGAATCCTAATCAATTTCCCTTCTTTCTTCCATTATTCCATGTGCTTAAGATGATGTCATGTTATCTTATTTGCTTGGCCATTTGGTTAAATCATAGAATGCTTGAAAGGAGATATTTTAATCTATATTCTTTTCTTGGACATGTGGCTAGATCTAATGCATAGTTGGAGAGGCTTACTCAATACACCTCTTGACTTTCCTTAACATAGAATAATTCCTCATGACATTATAGATTCCCCTCTTTGTTCTCATTTGGATGAAATATAGGACCCTATAAGAACATTTTTAATTTCTTTCCTTATCTTGAAGACACTTGTCCACGTGGCTTTCTTGCAAGATCAATTTAGTTCCCTAGCTTGCAGAGTGTCATTGACTTGGGTCAAGGAAGAATATTGACTTTGATTCTTATCAAGGACATGTGGCATGTTTATGTTAACCATTCTTCCTTTCCAATTAATTTGAAATTATCATGCACATAAAGCTTCATGAAATATCTCAACATGTGAGAAACTCTCTTGAATTATCTAGATGCACACTTGGCACAAATCCATGGTTTCTTGAATTTCTTGGAGGCTACTCAATGGTTTTATGGAACATGTTCTTTATTTATCAAATATTCTCCTCTTGCCACCTATCCAAGATATTATACTCACTTGCAAATCTCATTGATTTCCTTTCATTAATTGATCATTGACCTTTTAGCCCCTTTTCCTTCCCCTTTCTATTTAGTCAAGATGGGCATGAAATGAAAAGGTTGATGATGTCATTCCATGGCCAAATGTTATCATTATCTCATGGTATTTAAGATTCCAATTTAGCCCTTACCTTTATTTTTCCATTGTTGCCAAGAATTAGGAGCCTTCGGAATTAATTAAATATTAATTTCGTGTGCCTAAATCATATATTAACATATGTCCAAAAGTAGATTTCGGGAAAATAACAATTAACCAAAATTCACTATTTCATTTCATTGAAACATCAAGGCAAATTCCTTTCGTAATATTTGTCACACTTCTCGAATTGGGCTTAGTCGTTTGCCTGATATAGGCTTATCCTCAAGTATCTAGGTCGAAAATTTGGGATATTACAAAAAGTATGTTATATTGTGTGATAATCAAAGTGCAATACATCTTGATAAGGATTCATCTTTTCATTCAAGGTCAAAGCATATTGGCACATGTTACCACTCGATACAAGATGTGTTAGAAGATAAGCAGTTATATCTTTTAAAAGTTTATACGAATGATAATGGTGTTACTACTACAAAACAATCCTTTTAACGTCTATTTTTTGGCCTATTTTACGTCTTTTTTTGGGGAACGCCTATGTGAGGGACATAGTAAGAGAGACTTAAGGCATCCCAAAAAAAGTGGGGACGTGTAAAGTTTTTTTTAAAAATAAAATAAAATAAATCTTCATGTACCTGTAAAGATTAGAATTGAGCTCGAGACCACCACTACCTTCGGTCTCCTTTCACCTCGACTTGTATTCTCGCCCACACACTTCCTCTATCTTAGCTAGTGTTTCTTTAGCAAGATAATTATCATCTAAAAAAAATTTCATGCAAAAGATACTCTATTTTCAAACTAAGATGCAGAGGTTAAAAACAACTCATGCAACTTCAATCTATGGCTCAAATCTTCCAGAAATCAGACTTTATGTACTTATATAAGACATGCATGGTTTAAAAGCTTGTTTACTAAGCCAAAGAAGTTCAAAAATCAACTTAAAATCGATATGGAATTAGAAAATTGCTGTCATGAACTCTTTCTTTCCCTAACCCAAAAGTTTTAACCACCAAGAGCACTCAAATCTTTAGCAATCTTAGAAAAACCAGATGAGAATTCGTTTAAGAGACTCACCTTAGTTCAAAATTAGTGTTGCATGTGAGTTTCATCCTTTCTTTCCTCCTTTTCCGATTCTCTTTCTCTCTTCTCAAAGATGATCTCGGTCTCTCTCTCCCTCTCTCTCTCTCTCACTCACACACTCTATGAGGCCGAAGTGGGAATGAATGAAGGAGGTGGGAGTGTACGTGTTTATGGTGCTGAGCCGAGAATGAGAGTGATTGAGATGGTGGTATATGTGCGTTGTGGTTGCTCCCGGATGGAAGAGGAATGAGTGAAGGAATGAGAGAAATATGAAGATGTGTGTGTGTGTGTGTGTCATATGTGGTTTAATGAAAGATGGAGGAATGAGTGTTTAAGATGAGCAGTGAGCCGGATGGTTGAGAGGAAATGAGAGAATGGAGTGTATGTATGTGTGTGTGGGGTATTGTATATGTGTGTGTGTAAGGTTGTGCTTACGGATGAAGGGAGAGGAAGAGTGGAATGGAGATAACATGTGGCTTGCATGCATGAGCGAAGAGAGATGAGGTGTCTCACTAAAATGAAATACCTCTTTTGACTCCCTACAAGGCTCTTGTTTGCAATATAGTCCCTTTCTAATTAAATTGCAAACATTGGTTAGGTAACCAAAAGTAATCCTTAATTCCATTTAAGAATTTTTCTTCCTCAATCAATTTCTTTAGGCCTTAAAATATTATTTCTAAAATATTTAGGCCAAAAATTATTCCTTAACTATTTATCCTTAATTCATAGGAAAATATGCCTTGATTTCCAAATATTAGCTTTAAAAATTATTAAGGCCAAATTTTCATTATTAATCCCATATAATATTTCAAATTCTCTAATCCAAAATTTTGGAATGTTACAATTCTCCCCCGTAAATTAATTTTCATCCTCAAAATTTGATACATACCTTAAAGCATTAAATCGGATATTGCTTCTTCATGTATTCCACTTTTCGGAGTTGCTTCCTAGGTGATAATCCTTTCTAGACTACTTTCACAAATGGAATGCATATGTCTCTGAGCCGCCTCTCTTGACGATTAATAACTTGTTATGGCTCAACTTCATAAGTGAGGTTATCCTAAACACCAATATCTTTGTGAAAGACGGAATATCATCAAGAGGGGGGTGAATTGGGGATATAAAATTTTCTCGCAAAAAACACTCTGTTAACCGAATGTAAAACAGAGATAAACAGAGTAAGGATAAGAGAAAGTAAACACAATGAATTTATCCTGGTTCGGTCTAAATCCTTGACCTACGTCTAGTCCCCGACACTCGGGATTTTCACTAACTTCAAATGATTACACACTCGTAACTCTCGAAGCAATTCTCTCTCTAGAACTTGCTCCCCCTTACAAGTTGTAATCAAATCACCCAATCCCAAAGTCCCAATACTTTGAGATTCTTACAAGAATGGATAGTCAATAAATAACTCTCTAAAAGAGCGATTGATACACACTTTGAAGTATAAAATATCCGAAGATATTGACTTTGAGTAGAAACAATAAATGCTCTTGATTACTAATTGAATGCACGGCGTTTCGGTGGTTGGAGACATGAATGCTTCTCTTATTTATAGTTTGGTAGCATTGATGACCGTTGAGAAGAGCTTAATGAGCCGTTGTGAATAATCAATATATCCGTTGTAATTACTTGACTCAGTTCCCTCGTACGCTTCGTTATTCGACCGTTATGTTGTGACTCGAAAAGAATGTTGATCAAAGAAGCTGAAATGCTTGTTGTATGTCCGAGGTTTATTTCTTCTTTCGGCTTTGAATTACGGAAACACATTTAATGCTTCGACACATATTGTCTTTTCGTGATTTCAAGTTTAAAAACATGTTAGAAGTATCTCGAAACAAACTAGCAAACTGATTAAACTTGGTTAGGAATAATAATAATCAATTCATGAAATACCCAAGCTTTAATCGAATGAAAATCAGAATGTGCAGAAAAGACATATTCAAATCTGATATGAACAACTCGAGTTTCTTCACATAACTCGAGTTATATTTAGTTCAGAAGATATGCGCATGAAGAACATAACTTGAGTTATCCTGAATAACTTGAGTTGTATAACTCGAGTTTCTATGTATAACTCGAGTTTCTTCGAAAATCAATTATTCAGGAAATTCTTCGCAAATGGTATAACTTGAGTTATAGTAATAACTGGAGTTGTCCAACTCGAGTTTTCCAAGTAACTCGAGTTTCTATTGATATTGAAATTAACCAGAAAGTTTTCGCAGAAAACATAACTTGAGTTATCACGATGAATCGGAGTTGTCTAACTCGAGTTGTACTGAATAACTCGAGTTTCTTTTGAATTTAAATCATTCAGAAAACTTTCGCAAATGAAGTAACTTGAGTTATAAAAATAACTTGAGTTAAGCAACTCGAGTTGTATTCTATAACTCGAGTTTTTCTACTTCGAAAATCAGACAGAAAGTTTTTAGCACTTGGACAACTCGAGTGTTTCCTTGTAACTTGAGTTATATCAGATACCCAAAATCTGATATCGCGATGAGGGTTTTGGGAGCTGAAGTACAACTCATAACTTGAGTTGTTTAGTGACAACTCGAGTTATGACCCTTGCTAAAATTGATCTTTCGTAAGCTTCTAACTTGAGTTGTGTGGGGCAACTTAAGTTGAGTAACTTGAGTTGTTTTCAACAACTTGAGTTACTGATTTTCAAAATATTTTTCAAGGGACTCAAGTGCGATTTGTCTCAACTTAAAACTCTACAATTGTTAGACATCATCAAAACACATAGAGAACTAACATTCTCCCCCTTTTTGATGATGACAACACTTGTAAATTTTTGAAAAGAAATGATTTTGCAAGTTATATCAGAAACAATATCAGAAACAACACATATGCAATGAATATCAAAATATTTAAGAGTTTGTCCAGTAAGCTCATAAACATAGACATAAGCTAGCTACTTGCACATATTACAAAATACATCTCACAGTGCAAATGTAAGCTAGAAGGCAAAACATGCAAACATCAAACTTCATTTCTTCACTTTTTCTTCAACTTTCTCTCCCCCTTTGTCATCAGGCAAAATAGGAGGAGTAGGAGTCAGAGATGCACGCAGGGCTAGCAGAATAGGCAGTGGTGAGTACAAGGTAAGAGATAAGGATGGAGGTTCGGGTGGTAGAGTGAGAGTTAAGGATGAGGAAGTTTTGGGAGAGTGTGGTGGTGAGAAGGTACCAGAAGAATGTTCATCAAATAGATCTGCGGTATCTCCAGAGGAGGAATAGGTAGGGGTGAGTGGAGGAGTAGGAAGGATAACAGTAGGAGGAGCAGAAGAGATGAAAGGAGATGGATGGGGAGAGGACAGAATGGGAGTGGAAGAGGGTGGAATAGATGAAGTGTGAGGTGGTGAATGATGAACAGGAGAGGTAATGGGAGAATGTCTGTGAGAGGAAATAGGAGAGTGTTTGGGAGAAGGAACAAACCCTGAGAGACCAGCATCTTCAGTCTTCAGTGTCTTGGAGAGCTGGGAGTCCAGTGTTTGATACAAAAGATGCATACTCTCGAATCTCTGATCAAGATCACCAAAATGACCTTCTACATTCTCCAATCTGTCATCTAAGGAATCCACCTTTTCTTCTGTAGAGGAGACCTTCTCAACCAATTTTCCAATTTCTGACTCTAGTTTCTCAGACAACTCATAGTATTGAGTTGTAAGGGTTGTCTGGAGAGAACCAAAGGTTTCTTGTATTGCTTTTTCCACAATATTCTTGATAGTGTTACTCAGATTAGATGATTGAGGAGGAGGCTGAGACTCTGCTAAGTCAGGAACTGATTGGGCTTCAGTGTATCTAGAATGGGAGGCTCTGGATCTAGAAGGTGCCCTAGATTGTTCTGAGCCCTCATGGAAGGACAAATTCATGTAATTTAGATGTGTTTGCCCAAACATTTTTGGCTTGACAGATTTTTCGTGAAGCTCAAGGTACCAGATTTTGTTGGTGTATGGAATCGAGAGATACCAAGTTGGGAAAAGGTATTGTGGACTTAGAGCTTGAAGACACAAACCTAAATTTTTTCATTTCTTGGTAAACCCAGTGGCCTATATTGAAAGGTACTTTGGCTATCAAAGATGCGAAAAGGGCATAGTCTGTGGAATTGAAGTGAGTGTAGTTTTTCCCTTTTTGAACTAGATTCCTAGAGTATATGTACCATAAGGCTCTATGGACGGAGGCATATCAACTGGGGAAAATTAAGATGGCCTTCATAGACTTTGTCAGGTCTAAGGATTTCAAAAAATTCCTTTTTATCATAACTGAATTTGGGCACAGGTGGAGGATTCTTAATGAACAGCAATGAATTGATTATATCAGAGGAAATAGTGATGGATTTTCCTCTAACAGATGTAATACATTTGTCCTCTATAAGAACACCTTTCCTACCAACCACATTAGCCATAGTCATGTTATAGTAGAATTGTTTGACCAAGGTAGGTGAATAAGCGTGTTGATAGCCGAAGAAGATTTTTGAATTGGTTCAACCAAGGAGACAAGTCAAGATTGCACTCCTCCTTCGATTTAACCAAGTCCACATACACAAGTGGGACAAAATCCACGAGAAGCATATTTATCTTGGAAATCTAAGAATTGGGCATTAGTCATGGGAGTGGGGTTACGAGATAAATTCATGATTAGGTGGTTTAACTATATTGGGTGGATTGAAGACATAAGTTTGTGATTGAGATACCTTTGGAGCGAGAACCACCCCGGACTAGAATCACCTTGTTCCTTTGAACCGAGCGATTATTTTAGAGCCGGCTTGAGCTTTAGAACTCGAACATCGAAGCTATGACCACTTACTTCTTTTTCTTGTGAGGCGTGATGACTGGTTCCTTGTCCTTTCGAGTAGCAACCTCTGGGTCAATCTCTTTGCGTGTAGGAACTTCAGGAGGCTCTTCTATTCTTAGCTTCTTCGGCTTTTCAGTGTGAGTTTCATAAGCTTTGCTCGATGGTTTTCACTTTCTCTTTGGTCGTGGCGGATGAAACGGGAGGTGATGTAGAGACGGTGGGTGCATAATCAAGTAGAATCCTTCGATTTTTGGAATTCTTCGTCGATTTGGGTGCCATTTCGAGGAGGATTTGAAGTTTGAGAAAGTAGAGTGAAGGCGAGACGAAGGAAAAACTTGAGTTAGGGTTTGAGAATCGTGAGAAATGAGGAATCCAGTTCAACGAGATATATATAGCGGCAAAGCAACTCGAGTTTTTAAATGAGTAACTCGAGTTGTAAATTAAGAATCCTAGTACTGAGTGACGAGTGATATACCTAGAACTCGAGTTTTTACTGATAACTCGAGTTGGGTAACTAGAGTTTTGTGTAAGAACTCGAGTTGTCTACTAAGCTCTTCGATTGTAAGGTTAAATACGATAACTCGAGTTGAGCAAGGAACTCAAGTTGTATCGTGACTATGTCTTTGACGGCGAATATGTAGGAGAAACTTTGTCAGATCATTGCATACTCCTACAAAAACAATCTATAGACACTCCGAAGCTTAAATTAGTAACTTTAAATCATCAAAAACATGTAACTAACATTGTTTGGAAAGAATTAACTTACAGTTCATTGGGATTTATCATTCCCAATTCTCTCCTTATGAACATGAACTGCTCTTTGGCCAGGGGTTTGGTGAAGATATCAGCAAGTTGCAGATGTGTTGGGATGAACATCACTTTGATATCCTTTTTCTGAACATGATCTCTTATGAAGTGATGTCTCACATCAATGTGCTTGGTTCGAGTATGTTGGACTGGATTCTTGGCCAAGTTTATAGTACTTGTATTATCACGAGAGGATTGGAATCTCCGTCAAGTTGATCCCCAAGTCGATATTTGTTGTTTGAGCCAAAGAACTTGAGCACAACAACTTGATGCAGCTACATACTACTCGGCTTGATTGAAGATACGCCACACTTGTACGCTTCTTGCTGAACCATGAAACTAGTGAACCACCAAAGAACTCACATTGCCCACTTGTACTTTTCCTATCGTCTTATAGCCTGCATGGTGCGAGTCGAATATGCAACCAAAAATTCTTGTTGCCCTTTTGGAAACCAAAGACCCAATTCTTTTGTGTCGAAGGTAGCGAAAGATCCTTTTAACATGTTCTCGCATGTGACTCTTTTGGAGATGATTGGAATCTTGCGCACATTCCTACACCGAATTGGATGTCAGTCTGCTTTGGCGATTAAGTACAACAAGGAACCAATCATTCCTCTATACTTGGTTATGTTGAAATCTTTCCCTTTTTCTTCATCAGCATCCAGAGAAGCTGTTGAACTTGTTGGGGTGTCTGCACCATTGTAATTTTCCAAACCAAACTTCTTGAGCAAATCACGGAGATATTTTGTTTGAGAGATGAATATTCCATCCTTCCGTTGTTTGATTTGCAAGCCAAGAAAGTAGTTTAATTCCCCCATCATAGACATTTCAAATTCTCCCTGCATTTTCTTGGAGAATTCTTCACAAAGAAGTCATTAGTAGCACCAAATATAATATCATCAACATATATTTGGACAATTAGAATTTCATTAAGCTTATTACTCTTTATGAAGAGAGTTGTGTCAGCTTTGCCTCGAATAAAACCTTGATCAAGAAGGAACTTGCTTAATCTCTCATACCAAGCTCTAGGAGCTTGCTTAAGGCCATATAGGGCCTTCTTGAGACGATAGACATGATCTGGATGATGGTCATTTTCAAAACTGGGAGGTTGTTCTACATAGACTTCTACTTGAATAAACCCATTTAAAAATGCACTTTTTACATCCATTTGATATAGTTTAAAACCTTTTACACATGCAAAGGCAAGAAGAACCCTTATAGCTTCCAATCTTGCTCTTTTGGAGCATAAGTTTCTTCATAATCAATTCCTTCTTCTTGATTATAGCCTTTAGCTACCAATCTTGCCTTATTTCGAACAATGATTGCTGATTCATCTCGTTTGTTCTTGAATACCCATTTAGTGCCAATGACCGGGATGGTCCTTAGGCCTAGGTACCAAATCCCAAACTTGATTTCTATCAAATTGATGTAACTCCTCTTGCATTGCTATCACCCAATCATTGTCTGAAAGGGCTTCATCAATCTTAGAGGGTTCAATATGAGATATAAATGCAGAAAATGTTACTTCATTCAAGGTACTATTTCTGGTTCTAACTCCTTCATTCACATCACCTATAACTTGATCCAAAGGATGATTCCTAATGAATCTCCAAGCTCTAGGCCGTGAATGAGTATCATTTTCAAAGTATTTTCAAAAACATCTTGAGTTTTCAAGAGAGACGGGGTAGTTTTTGAAAAGAACTGATTTCTATAAACATTTTCTTCCTCATCATCCAAAGGTTTTTCAGGTTTGGCTTCACTAAACACAACATGAATAGACTCTTCAACAGTACGAGTGCGAATATTGAAAACTCTATAAGCTTTACTTCTATTAGAGTAACCAAGAAATATACCTTCATCAGACTTTGAGTCAAATTTACCCAGATTATCCTTACCATTATTGTGCACAAAGCACTTACATCCAAAGATGTGTAGATGACTAAGATTTGGCTTTCTTCCTTTATACAGCTCGTAGGGTGTCTTCTTAAGTTTCTTCCGTATGTATGCACGGTTTGATATGTAACACGCTGTACTCATTGCATCTGCCCCCGAAAGACTTGAGAAGTTTGATTCTCATTCAACATTGCTCTTGCCATCTCAGTGAGAACGCGATTCTTTCTCTCCACAACACCATTTTGTTGAGGAGTCCTAGGAGCAGAAAAGTTATGGTCTATCCCATGAGTTCCACAGAAATCTTCAAAAGCATGATTATCAAATTCTCCACCATGATCGGTCCTTAAACCCGAAATAGAGATACCTTTCTCGTTTTGGACCTTTTGGCAAACAAAACAAACCGATCAAAAGTTTCATCCTTTGATGACAAAAATATAGTCCAACAAAATCTTGAGAAATCATCAACAATCACTAAAGTATAAAGATTTCCACCAAGGCTTCTTACTCTAGCGAGCCCAACTAAATCCAAATGAAGTAGTTGAAGAGTCTGTTAGATGAAATGTCTTTTTTAGATTTGAAAGATGATTTAGTCTCTGTTTTCCTTTCGACAAGCATCGCATATCATGTCATTTTTGAAATTGAGTTTTGGCAAACCAATGACGAAATCCTTTTTACGTAACTTGTCAAGTTGAAACATATTGACATGAGCTAAACGCTTGTGCCAAAACCAACTTTCTTCCAATTCTTGATAAAACAATTTTCGGAGGAAAGTCTATTGAAATTGTTAGAGAGGTTTAGAGTATAGCGTTACCATCTCTAGGAGCTGTAAATATGGTTTTTGATTTGATATTGGTTAAGGGCAGATCATTCTTGCTAACAATCAAGCACTCCTCTGAGTCGAAGATGACCAGGTTGCCTTTGTCTGTACTCTGACTCACACTGAGGAGGTTATGACACAGACCTTCTACAAGGTAGACGTCCTTGACTTGAGGTCCATTGTTATTGCCAACTTCACCAATTCTAGCAATCCTTCCGGATTGATTTCCACCAAAAGTCACAGTACCACCATTCTTGGTCTTGAGAGTAGCAAACTTTGTATGATCTCCCGTCATGTGTCGAGAGCACCCACTATCAATATACCACTTATTGGATTTTGATGCTCTCGAGACAAACACACAAATAACAAGAGATCGGGTTTTAGGTACCCATCTTTTCTTGGGTCCTTTCGGGTTAGTTTGTGTCTCGGGAACCTTATAAGATCCCTTTGGCACCCATTGATAATTACCTATGGTTTACTCTTTCTTTCCTTCTTATGAAAACGGGGAAGAAGTGGTATGACCTTTTCGGTTACAATAATTACAATGAGCAAAAGGATTTGATGAATGAACGGATTTTTTGAAATAATTCATATAGGATTTTTCACCAAATTTCTTTTTACCTTTCTTCTTATCAAAATCGGGCTTATAGCCAATTCACGATCTTTCATTTGTGAATTTTTGCTATTTCAAAATGACATTGAGCATTTCACTTCCTCTAGTGAATTTCTTAAGTGCTTTTGTAAGATGTTCATTCTTTTTCTGTAAATCAACACAATCTTCACAAATGATATTTTCATAAAGATTATTGACTTGCAATTCAAGAGTTACATTTTTTCTTTTCAAAGCTATGTATTTCTCGATAAGTTTTTCAAATTCGGATTGCACAAGACTATATTCGGAAAATAGTTCATCATAAGATGGTTGAGGATCATATACCTCATCGTCATTTTCGGTTGCTCTTTTTCTTGAGCTACTAGGCATATGTTGGATTTTTGTTCATCCTCGGCTTCATCTTCGTCGGATGAGCTATCTCCCCATATGGCGACACGTAAGCTTTCTTCTTGAAGTTGTTGAATTTCTTCTTCTCTTTATCTTTGTTTTTCAGTTTGGGGCATTCGATTTGATGTGGCGGGTCTTTCACATTCGTAGCATATGATTGGCTTTTTCATCTCAATGCTGGAGCTACCCTTGTGGAACTTCTTGAATTCTTGGTCCTTCTTATAGAATCTTTTGAATCTTCGAACTATCATGCCCAGTTCTTCATTTTCATCTACTTCTTCATCATCATCTGTCTCTTTTACTTCTTTGATAGCCTTAAGAGCTATGCCTTTTCTCTTACTATGAATTTCATCAAGTCTCTTTCTGAACTTGATCTTGCCCTCATATTCTGATAGGCTACCGAATAAGGCTGCTACCGATTCCATTGATGCACCATGAGCTTCTTCGATGACAAGTAACCTTGGTCGCCCGTTCCTTCGAGAATGTTCAAGACTTTTCGACTTGAACGGTTCATCGTAGAATTTTCCCAATGCGGCAAGTTGGTTGATCGGATGAGTGAATGCATTTGGAACTCACCAATTGATTCTCCCGACTTCATATGAAGTAGGTCGTACTCAGTCATCAGAGTGTTGACTCTGTTTTCCTTGACTCCAGTGGTTCCTTCGTGAGCCATCTCCAATGTATCCCACATAGCTTTAGCAGAAGTCTTAGAACATACTCTAAAATATTCATTCTGACTTAAGGCACTCGGAGCATGAGAATAGCCTTTGCCGTTAAGAACAACCGCTTCTTGTCATTCTCATCGTATTCCTCTTCGAGCTTTGGAGTTCTTATTCCATCTTCAGTAGTTGATGGAACATAGTCTCCTCTTTCAAATACTCTCCAGAGACCGAACTCAGAAGCCATTACAAAGACTTTAAATTTACTTTTCCAGAAGGAGTAATGCTCTCCAGTAAATCCCGGTGGTCGGTTGATTGAGGCTCCGTCAGGTAGGATTCCTTCCATACTGATCCTTCTCGAGATGTTAGTCTCTTCAGAGAAGACCTTGCTCTGATACCAAATGAAAGATGAAATATCACCAAGAGGGGGTGAATTGGGGATATAAAATTTTCTCGCGAAAAACACTCGTTAACCGAATGTAAAACGAGAGATAAACGAGTAAGGATAAGAGAAAGTAAACACAATGAATTTATCCTGGTTCGGTCTAAATCCTTGACCTACGTCCAGTCCCCAGACACTCCGGGATTTTCACTAACTTCAAATGATTACACACTCTGTAACTCTCGAAGCAATTCTCTCTCTAGAACTTGCTCCCCCTTACAAGTTGTAATCAAATCACCCAATCCCAAAGTCCCAATACTTTGAGATTCTTACAAGAATGGATAGTCAATAAATAACTCTCTAAAAGAGCAGATTGATACACACTGAAGTATAAAATATCCGAAGATATTGACTTTGAGTAGAAACAATAAATGCTCTTGATTACTAATTGAATGCACAGCGTTTCGGTGGTTGGAGACATGAATGCTTCTCTTATTTATAGTTTGGTAGTATTGATGACCGTTGAGAAGAGCTTAATGAGCCATTGTGAATAATCAATATATCCGTTGTAATTACTTGACTCAGTTCCCTCGTACGCTTCGTTATTCGACCGTTATGTTGTGACTCAAAAAAAATGTTGACTGGGAAGAAGCTGAAATGCTTTTTGTATGTCCAGAGGTTTATTTCTTCTTTCAGCTTTGAAGTCTGGAAACACATTTAATGCTTCTGACACATATTGACTTTTCGTGATTTCAAGTTTAAAAACATGTTAGAAGTATACGAAACAAACTAGCAAAGCTGATTAAACTTGGTTAGGAATTATAATAATCAATTTCATGAAATACCCAAGCTTTAATCGAATGAAAACCAGAATGTGCAGAAAAGGCATATTCAAATCTGATATGAACAACTCGAGTTTCTTCACATAACTTGAGTTATATTTAGTTCAGAAGATATGCGCATGAAGAACATAACTTGAGTTATCCTGAATAACTTGAGTTGTATAACTCGAGTTTCTTCGAAAATCAATTATTCAGGAAATTCTTCGCAAATGGTATAACTTGAGTTATAGTAATAACTGGAGTTGTCCAACTCGAGTTTTCCAAGTAACTCAAGTTTCTTTTGATATTGAAATCAACCAGAAAGTTTTCGCAGAAAACATAACTTGAGTTATCACAGTAACTGGAGTTGTCCAACTCGAGTTGTACTGAATAACTCGAGTTTCTTTTGAATTTAAATCATTCAGAAAAATTTCGCAAATGAAGTAACTTGAGTTAAGCAACTCGAGCTGTATTCTATAACTCGAGTTTTTCTACTTCGAAAATCAGACAGAAAGTTTTTAGCACTTGGACAACTCGAGTTTTTCCTTGTAACTCGAGTTATATCAGATACCCAAAATCTGATATCGCGATGAAGCTTTTGGGAGCTGAAGTACAACTCATAACTTGAGTTGTTTAGTGACAACTCGAGTTATGACCCTTGCTAAAATTGATTTTTCGTAAGCTTTTAACTTGAGTTGTGTGGGGCAACTTAAGTTGAGTAACTTGAGTTGTTTTCAACAACTTGAGTTACTGATTTTCAAAATATTTTTCAAGGGACTCAAGTGCGATTTGTCTCAACTTAAAACTCTACAATTGTTAGACATCATCAAAACACATAGAGAACTAACACTTCGTGCTCTATGACATGTTTAGGGTCTGGCTGATATTTTTTTAGTTGTGATACGTGGAAGACATTTTGAAGCCTACTCGGGTTCGGGGGTAAAGCTATTCTGTATGCCACTAGTCCAATTCTTGTCAAAATTTAAAAAGAACCAATATATCAAGGGTTTAGTTTCTTCCTATTGATTGCTCTACCAATCCCTGTTATTGAAGATACTTTCAGGAAAACGTGAACTCTAACTTTGAATTCTAGATGTCTCCTTCTATTGTCAGCATAGCTTTTTTGTTTCCTTAATGCTGTATGGAGTCTTTTCCTTATAACCTTTATCTATTCCGTCGTCTGATCAACCATATCTAGCCCATACAATTTCCTTTCAATCAATTCAGTCCAACAAAGTGGTAACTAACACTTCCTTCCATATAACGCTTCATATGGAGCAATCTAAATGCTCGTGTGATAACTATTGTTATATGCAAATTAAGCGAGTGGAAGGAAATGATCCCAACTTTTCTTAAAATCCAGTATGCACGCTCTCAACATATCTTCTAGCATTTGTATAGTTCTCTCTATTTGCCCATCAGTTTGAGGATGGTAAGCCGTACTAAATTTCAATTTTAGTACCTAGCACTTCATGCAGTGACTTCCAGAACTTCGAAGTAAAGTAAGGGCCTCTATCAAATATGATATATTCAGCGTACCATGGAGTCGAACTATCTCCTTTATATATATCTTTGCTAGCTTATCAGGAGAATAACTAGCATTGGTAGGAATTAAGTGAGCAGATTTTATCAACGATTACCCATATTGCATCATAGTTCTTTGTCTTGGGTAATCCTACCACAAGATCCATTGCAACACTTTCCCATTTCCACTCAGGAATTTCAGGAATTTACAGCAGCCTTTTTGGTCTTTGATGTTCTACCTTCACCTTCTGATTGCTGGAAATTATGCCCTAGGGGCAAGTCATTGTACTTTAAACGTTTATGTTATTTAAAGTATTCTCCTTTAGTTATCATTTCATTTGCATGTTTATAGTGATAACTAATCCTTGGATATATTTTAAAGATTATCGTAAATGTCCCTGGTCGGTCATCTACGTGAGAGCGAAGATGAAGTAAAACCAGTATGACTTTGATGAGATATGAAGATACGAATCAAAGTCATAGGCACTTGTAAGAGTACAAGGTACTGGACCGACCCACTATGAGAAAGCTGTATGGATTTAGTCATAAGCTTATCTCATGTATAAGCTAACGTCACAACGCCTTTGACTTGAGATCATCATGGATTCCTACATGATGAGTCGGCGATCTTTGACCTAGTCAAAAGTCACCTTTATTTGGGTGATGATAAAGGCTTGGATCGGGATTAGTGGTTTTCATGCAGAGGAATGTGAATGGTCAAGATGGAATTTGTCCCTCATATTTGTAGAGAGATAATACTGGGCCCCTCAATGAGTGAGTCTGAGAAATGTATGGCCATACTACGATGGAAAGGAGTTTCCATTTCAATTATTAGACTACTCGAGAATCGAAAGTAATGGTCAAGAACGGAAGTTGACATTATCCATGCCTCATCCTTGACCAAATTATCGCGTGACAAAAGGGACGTGACATGGTTGTACGATAGGTAGTATCGTGTCATCGATCCCCATATGAATTGGGTAGTCGCAATGTCTTGCTAGAGGCCAATTGCGACTTGTAGGCTGGTACAGTATTGGCCCACTGCCAATCTCATGTGGGCCTGCAGGGTCGCATACAAGAATAGCCCAACACGAGCAAAAGTGTCCAGATTCATTGAATCTTAGATATGTCTAAGATTTAATGAATAAAACATTTAATCTAGGATGGATATATATGTGTGTGTGTGTGTGTGTGTATGTTTATATGTTATTAAATTCGAAATTAAATATATTATTATTATTTAATAGAGATTATAATATTATTATATAATATTTGTTTTGTATTTAATTTATTTGATAAATTAAATATCTAAAAAAATAGAGATATTGTATCTTAGATTTAATTTTCGAATAAAGATATCATACATCTTATTTAATTTAAATTGAGATATAGTATCTCATATTTAATTACATAGATAGATATCATATCTCGGATTTAATTTATAGAGATAAATTAAATCGGAAGGCTTTTTAATTTGGATTAAATAAATAGATTAGATTAGATCTATTAGATAGATTTAATTAATATATTTTTTAATCCAAGTTCAAAATTAATGAGGATTAATTTTGAATATAATACGCCTATGAGGTTTAAGAAAACCTACGAGACTTTTAGTCGACGTATTAGAAAAGCCGTGAGAAACCCTAGAAAGAAAAAGGAGAGACGAGAATATTGAAGGCGCTAGCACGCTGCCGTATGTGTTCGAGTGCTATTCGTGTGGATAACGGTAGAGGAAGGAGATTTGTAGAGTCTACTTCTGTTGATCGAGAAGGTAGCCCATGAGTTCAAATTAGAACGAGACATACATCAGTTTTTGTATAGGTACGGTTTCTTAACGAACCTTGATTTAAACGTGGGTGAGCGATCCTCTTTTGGGATTCGTAAATATTTTTAATTCCGCTGCGTGTACGGATCCCAACAGTGGTATCAGAGCCAGATCAACCGTGCATTTAAATTAGGTTTATTTGTGTGATTATATATATATGTGATATATATGCAAAACCAAATCTAGTATGCGTTTGAATATGATAGTTCACGTTAGGGTTTCGGTCGGATCGCGTTAGGGTTACACGTTCGTTTTTCGTGTGGTTTTGAAGTGTTGAGGTCAGACGATCACGACGAGGTTAGACGACGAGGTTACATGTCCTGTCACGTCAATCACGTTCTGAAAGGTTCGAACGCTGATTCCGAGTCAGACGTTCATGATCGCGGATGAGAGAACGACGTTTGGGACGTTAGGTTTTCGATCTTGAACTTTTTTTTCTAACCTGTCTAGATTCGACGATGGTCACGTTTTGATGCATCGTATATGCTCGGACAACGCCGACCACGTTCGGATGTTCGAGATCAGACACGTTCAGATGCCATTTTGGGGCTTGAAATAAATTTTATGAAACCCCCTTTCTAAAACAATATGATGTTTTCAAAAGCTCCGGGGGATTGGCTGATTGTTCGTAACGCGAGATTCTAAATCATGATATTATATTATATCTATATCTATATTATATAATATAATATAAATGAGAGAATGTTAATCATGAATAATATTTTATTTCATAATTGTATGAATTAATATATGTTGTAATTTACCTTTCAAATGTTGTTTGGGTATGGTGAACAACATGGCTCTAGAGTTTTACAAGTGTTGTAAATTTTAAATAGGGCCTGCAAGCCATGCCTCTCTCTAAAAATTATTGATGTACATTCTCTTCTCATCTTACTCCCCTCGTATGTTGAAACGAGGTTTTTCCTGATGTATTTCTCTTTTCTTATTTAGAGAAGTCTTGTCATTGGCTTGAGAGGATTTTAGGTTAAGTATGGGCCATGTTGTGTCACAGTTTTAATTATGTCTTGATTTGATCACCTCATAATTAATTTAGAGTTTTATTATGATTTGATTAGATCACTCATAATTAATTTAGAGTTTTAATTACGATTTGATTAGATCACTCATGATTAATTTAGAGTTTATATGAGATATAATAGTGATTGCATTCATATAAGTAGAATTAATTAGATTATATCAAAAATACCCTCTAAATAAAATCTTAAGTCATAATGCCATCAATAAATGAATACTTGTCAAAACCTAGATCGTCCATTTGTATGTTCCACCAAAGTGGATGCATTTGAGTTATCTTGGTGAGACAAGAGTGAGTAATGGTGATACTCAATATTCATTATTGTCTTGACTTAATTGAGATTATCAAAACGGTTTTGGACCTCAAGGCATTAGATGAGATTAAACATGCTAGGTCATATGATGATCATATCCTATAAAGATCTAAGAGTTACATGTGATGTAATTGGCATAGATGTTGCCTACCTAAATAACTTAATTTAAAGCGTTTTGCCAAAGCGGACTTAAATTTAAGCCAAATATGGATCTTAGCCCTCTAATTATAATGAGGGTTGTTAATTTAGTGGGAGGTTATTAATTAAACTTTGCATATCCTTCTATTGTATAATTATGTCAAACAGTGACACCGCAACACCATCAATGTGATCAGTCCTTGAGAAGGACGAACTCGATGAGACAAACTTTCTTGACATGTTTGGGAACTTAAGTGTTGATCCCAAACACGAAAGAGAGGAGTATCTCATCGATCAACTCATTCCTTACAAGCCTGCAGCTACTGATCCAAGAGCTCAGACTGATGCTTATACGAAGCATAAGGATGACTTTGTGGATGCAGGATGCCTGATGCCTGCCACCATGATTTTAGACCTCGATAGAGATCTAGAACATGTGGAGGTCTCTGAGATGATTGATCATCCTATAGAAATGTTCCAACAACCGGCAAGCCAAGAGAGGTATAAGACCACAAATGCCTTATTTTCCTGCAAGATGGCTGAAGGTGCATCCGTTAGTCCTCATGTGTCTAAAATGAAGGGCTACATTGATCACCTTGAGAGGCTTGGATTCCCCATCTCTTAGGAGTTAGCTACAGATGTGATCTTGAACTCACTCCCAGGAAGTTATGAACACTTTGTCATGGATTAAAACATGAACAACGAAGAGGAATCAATTTCTGAATTGCATGGGATGCTCAAAATTGCTGAGCAGAGCCTTGAGAAGAGGCCCAGTACTGTTTTGTATGTTCAGAAAGGAAGGGCTATGAAATGGAAAGCTAAGAAGGAAAAACCTCCGAAGGATGGGGTCAGCTTCTTCTGCAATGAAATCGGTCATTGGAAGAGGAATTGCAGACTCTACCTTGAAGATCTGGAAAAGAACAAGAAGGATAGCGAGGCTATCGCTTTAGGTATCTATGTCATAGATATTCACTTTTCTACTTCCTCTACATGTGTATTAGGTACTGCATGTGGATCTCACATTTGTATAAATGTGCAGGGTCTCAAGGACAATAAAAAATTGAAGAAGGGCGAAGTTGACCTACTAGTTGGAAACCGAGCAAGAGTTGTTGTTTTAGCCGTAGGCACTTATGAATTAGTTCTGCCCAGTGGGCTTTTGTTAATTTTTGAACAATTGCTTTTTATGTTCCTGCTTTGAGTAGTAACATTATTTCGCTTTCTTATTTGGATAAGGAAGGTTATACTTCCATTACTAGGAATCGTAAATGTGCAATTTATTATAATGACAATTTTATGCTCATGGTGATTTGCATGCGGGTCATTATGTACTTAATTTAGAACATCCTAATAATGGACATATCTATGACATAACTACTAAAAGGTTCAAGTCAAATGATTTGAATTCGACCTACCTATGGCACTGTCTTCTAGACCATATAAATGAGAAACACATTTCAATACTCCACAAAGATGGATTTCTTAACTCTTTTGATTTTGAATCATTTGATACATGTGACTCTTGTTTATTGGGAAAGATGACAATGACACCTTATACTGGGCGTAGTGAAAGGGACACCAATTTATTGGGCCTCATACATACTGATGTGTGTGGACCAATGAATACATCTTCCACAGGAGGTCATTTGTACTTTATTACTTTTGTAGACAATTTTAGTAGATATGGATATATCTATCTAATGAAACATAAGTCTAAATCTTTTGACATGTTCAAAATATTCCAAAATGAAGTGTAAAATACACTTGGAAAAACAATTAAAGCACTTCAATCTGATCGAGGTGGTGAATATTTGAGCCAAGAGTTCATTGATCATCTTAGGAGTTGTGAGATCATCTCACAACTTACTCCTTCAGGAACACCTTAATGGAATGGTGTTTCTGATCAGACGAATCGAACTCTATTAGATATGGTTCGATCTATGATGAGTCAAACAGATCTTCCACCTTCTTTTTGGGGCCATGCCCTAGAAACATTAACGTTCACACGAAATCGTGTTCCTTCAAAGGCAGTTGAAAAGATACCATATGAGATATGGACTGGGAAGAAACCCAGTTTGTCATTTCTCAAAATTTGAGGATGTGAGGTTTACGTTAAACACGAAGCCTCTGATAAATTATCATCCAAATCCTCAAAATGCCTTTTTGTGGGGTATCCTAAGGAAACTAAAGGATACTATGTCTACAATCTCACCGATCACAAAGTGTTTGTTATTCGGAATGGTATCTTTTTGGAAAAAGAGTTTATCTCTAAAAGAACCAGTGGGAGTAAGGTGAACCTCAAAGAAATTCGAGAGTCACAAGACAATGTAGAACCACAGATGGAAGCCGGAGAAGACTCACAACAAGTTGGTGAGCCTACTCAAGTAACACAAGGCCTACAAAGGTCCGATAGATCATGGCTACAACCTCAGAGATATGGATTTCTGATTACTGCAAGTCGTGGTGTTTTGCTCACTAAGCAGAATGAGCCAACTACCTATCGGGAGGTCGTGGTAGGACCAAACTCTGAAAGATGGCTTAATGCCATGAAGTCTGAAATGCAATCCATGTACGACAATAAGGTGTGGACCTTAGTCAATCCACCTGAAGGTGTAAAAACTGTTGGGTGCAAGTGGGTTTTCAAGGAGAAAACTGACATGGATGGCAAAGTAAATATCTTCAAGGCACGACTGGTTGCAAAAGGATACACTCAAACTCATGGTGTGAACTACGATGAAACCTTTTCCCCAGTTGCAATGGCCAAATCAAATTGAATCCTTCTTGCCATTGCATCATATTATGACTATGAAATATGGCAGATGGACATCAAAACAGCCTTCCTTAATGGAAAGCTCCTTGAGGATGTGTACATGACACAACCTAAGGGTTTTGTGTGTCCAAAGGACTTTGGTAAAGTTTGCAAGCTTCAAAGATCCATTTATAGATTGAAGCAAGCATCTCGGAGTTGGAATCATCGTTTTGATGAAGTAGTCAAAGAGTTTGGATTCATTCAAAACATCGATGAACCTTGTGTTTACAAGAAGGTTAGTGGGATCACAGTTGTATTTCTAGTGCTTTATATTGATGACATCCTACTCATTGGAAATGACCTTCATACCTTGCAGAGTGTCATATCTTGGTTAGGAAAGTCTTTCTTAATGAAAGATTTAGGCAAAGCCACTTACATCCTAGGGATTAGGATCTATAGAGATATATCCAAGAGGCTCATAGGCCTAAGTCAGAGCACATACATAGATAAGATACTGCATAGATTCAGTATGCAGGATTCTGAAAGGGTCTACTGATGAGCACAAATTATACCATGTTTTCCCTGTACTTCATGACCAAATCGAAGGGTGAATAAAAGCTTAAACTGCAAACAATCCAAGCAAAAAGGCATGTATTCATGATATAGGGAACGGAAGGATGGAAACCATTTACATCCTGAACATGTGCTAAGAAGAGCAAATTACATTGTTTTAAAGAACGTATAGCAAAGCTGATACGATGCTATAGCATTTCGACTGCAACTCGAAAGGGAATAAAAAGCATCACGAAAGCTATAGTAAAGTAAAGGACGCAATGCTATGCGGCATATTTTCTGACCCTTTATTCTAGCTGATTTCAGGAATAGAAATAAAAGATCGAGATCAACAAGTAGATTGCTGACATAATGAAATAGAAGATGTGGAGGATCAAAACGAAAAGATTTGAAGAATCCCGCAGGATCCGCAGAATCAATCTACAAACAGAAGATGCGATAGATCTCGACAGATTTGGAAAGCCCAGCTAGCTTAACTTGCGTCACACGAAAGTCCGAATATAAAAGGAAACAGCAGGACAACCCTAGAGGAGAGTCGCAGAGAGCCAACACAAGATTACACATTCGACCGACTCAACAGAAGAGTGAAAGACTTCACTAGCACGAGAATTCTAGGATAACCCAGCATCCTTCCTCGCGGTAAGACGGAGGGAAGAAGATGTGGAGTGGTGACATGACAGGGCTTCGTCCACGCCGTCAGAATGCCGTCAAGCTTTCTATTTTCATTTGTTTAATTTCAGTAATTAGATCATGGGTCATTCTGTTACCATCTGTTTTGTGTTTCCTTTGTCAGTCATGAACTAACTTTCTGATGGCTGAACGAGGATGGATTCTTAAGCGTGTATGAACCCAGTTGTAAGTTCTTAATTTAATAGATTTGGTTTGCTTATCAATAAATTAACTACTAGTCGATTAGAGGAATCTAAGGGCTAGACCTGTGGTCTCGGCTTACTGGCAAGGAGTCGGGGCTAAACCTCTGAGAAACAGTGTTTGCTAGGTAGCCGGTGCATGACTTGACCTATTTATTGTAGGCTTCAAGAATAGGTCTACCTCTCATAACCAGTACACCCTGAGTATAATGCATAAAAAAACTAGAAAGTTGCCATAGGAATATGGAAGAAGTATAGTTAATATCATATGTATCGGATGCGGAAGCTTTGATAGATCATAGCGGTGGGTTAATCGAATAGTTTTGTAGTTAGTAGCTATGTTGTAGCAATTGCGGAAGCTGTGCAGTATAGATGCTATAGCAATGGGTAGAGCAACTAGGGGAATTATGCACTTAAGGAGGAGTCTGAGTTCAACCTAACTTCTTACTGATATCTTCTTAAATTTACTTTGTTTACTTCTGTTATTAGCATAATCATAAAAAACCTCTCAAACCAATTACATTTACTTTCTGATTGCAATTATCATAGCAATTGAGCGTCTCTCTTCGGTATCTCAGTCTATGTGGGACGATACTCTACTTTCACTTTATTACTTGTTCGACTGGTTCACTTGCCATCAAGGAAATCAACCAACAGCTACATGCCCATGTCTCATGGCATCCATCTTAGTAAGGATCTGTGTCTTAGTACACAAGATCAAAGAGACTGCATGAGTAAGATTTCATATGCTTCCGCCATTGGATCTTTCACGTATGCCATGTTATGTACTAGACCGGATGTGTCATTTGCCTTAAGTATGACCAGTAGATATTAACAAGATCCTGGTGAGGGTCACTGGACTGCTGTTAAGAAATATCCTAAAGTACTTAAGAAGGATTAAGGATTTATTCTTAGTATATGGTGTTTTGGAATATGAGCTCTGTGTGACTGGTTACACAGATACAAGTTTCCAAAATGACCTAGATGATCTAAGATCACAAGCTGGATATGTATTCCTTTTGAATGGTGGTGCAGTAAGCTTGAAGTGCTCTAAGCAGAGCACTGTAGCTGATTCTGCAATAGAAGTTGAGTATATAGCAGCATCAGATGCAGCTAAGGAGGCTTTTTGGATTAGAAAGTTCATCAATGAACTAGAGGTGGTTCCTACCATCTAAAATCCAATAGACTTGTTCTGTGACAATAGCGACGCTATTGCGCAGACCAAGGAGCCTAGGTCACATCAAAGGACAAAGCATATACTCAGGTGATTTCATCTTATCAGAGAAATCAATGATAGAGGTGATATAAAAATATGCAAAGTACTAGGAGTAGACAATGTTGCTGATCCTCTTAGTAAGCCGCTTGCACAAGTAAATCATAAGCGTCATGTTAGGGCAATGGGAATTAGAGTAATTAATGATTGCGCCTAGTGAAAGTGGAGTCATGGAAATTATGACTTAAGGGCAAGTGATTGTTCTTTAAACGTTTATGTTATTTAAAGTATTCTCCTTTAGTTATCATTTCATTTGCATGTTTATAGTGATAACTGATCCTTGGATATATCTTATAGATTATCCTAAATGTCGCTGGTCGGTCATCTATGCAGGAGCGAAGATGAAGTAAGACCAGTATGACTTTGATGAGGTATGGAGATACGAATCAAAGTCATGGGCACTTGTAGGAGTACAAGGTCTTTGGATCGACCCACTATGAGAAAGCCGCATGGATTAAGTCATAAGCTTTTCTCATGTATAACCGCGTCACAACGCCTTTGACTGAGATCATCATGGATTCCTACATGATGAGTCGCTGATCTTTGACCTAGTCAAAAGTCACCTTTGACTAGGTCTTTGATAAAGGCTTGGATCGAGATCAGTGGTTTTCATGCGAGAGGAATGTGAATGGTCAAGATGGAATTTGTCCCTCACATTAGTAGAGAGATAATCTTGGGGCCCTCGATGAGTAAGTCTGAGAAATGTATGGCCATACTACGGTGGAAAGGAGTTTCTATTTCAATTATTAGACTACTCGAGAATCGAGAAAGTAATGGTCAAGAACAGGAAGTTGACATTATCCATGCCTCATCCTTGACCAAATTATCGCGTGACAAAAAGGACGTGACATGGTTGTACGATAGGTAGTATCGTGTCATCGATCCCCATATGAATTGGGTAGTCGCAATGTCTTGCTAGAGGCCACTTGCTACTTGTGGGCTGGTACAGTATTGGCCCACTGCCAATCTCATGTGGGCCTGCAGGGTCGCATATAAGAATAGCCCAACACGAGCAAAAGTGTCCAGATTCATTGAATATTAGATATGTCTAGATTTAATGAATAAAACATTTAATCTAGGATGGATATATATATATATATATATATATATATATTAAATTCAAAATTAAATATAATAATGTTAATTAATAGAGATTATAATATTATTATATAATATTTGTTTTGTATTTAATTTATTTGATAAATTAATTATCTAAAACAAATGGAGATATTGTATCTCGATTTAATTTTCAAATAAAGATATCATACATCGATTTAATTTAAATTGAGATATAGTATCTCATATTTAATTAGATAGATATCATATCTCGGATTTAATTTATAGAGATAAATTAAATCGAAGGCTTTTTAATTTGGATTAAATAAATAGATTAGATTAGATCTATTAGATAGATTTAAGAGTAAATACCTTTTCTGGTCCCTGACAAAAAACGCGGTCCCCATTTTGGTCCCTTGCAAAAAAAAAAAGGTCATTTTTAGTTCATAAAAAGGATGAATAAGGTCGATTGGTTGACATTTTGATCCTTCACAAATTTCAAAAGGTCATTTTTAGTCCATAAAAAGGACGAATAAGTGTCGATTTGTTTGTAAGGGACCAAAATGAGATCCGTGTTTTTTGTCGGAACCGAAAAGGGTATTTACTCTAGATTTAATTAATATATTTTTTAATCCAAATTCAAAATTCAAAATTAATGAGGATTAATTTTGAATATAATACGCCTATTAGGTTTAAGAAAACCTACGAGACTTTTAGTCAGACGTATTAGAAAAGCCGCGAGAAACCCTAGAAAGAAAAAGGAGAGACGCGAGAATATTGAAGGCGCTAGCACGCTGCCGTCTGTGTTCGAGTGCTATTCGTGTGGATACCGGTAGAGGAAGGAGATTCGTAGAGTCTACTTCTGTTGATCGAGAAGGTAGCCCACGAGTTCAAATTAGAACGAGACATACATCAGTTTTCATATAGGTACGGTTTCTTAACGAACCTTAATTTAAACGCGGTTGAGCGATCCTCTTTTGGGATTCGTAAATATTTTTAATTCCGCTGCGTGTACGGATCCCAACACTGATATGTGAGACAATGTGCAACATATTTGGTTACATCACTTTTCATCCTTGGCCACTAATAAAGGGACTTTAAACGGATACATTTTGGTCACACCTTAACGAAGAGTATATTTCCTTTTGTGCGTTTTTGCAAGGATTTTCCTTATAAGTTCAGCCTTTAACGTAACATGTATCATCTTCTTGTAGCTAACCAATCTACTAGGCGAAAGGTCATATTCTTGTGCCTTTCCCTGTTCAATCTTGTTCTTTATTGACTTTGCTTGCTAATCCTAATTCTAAGCCTTTTCAATTTCATCTCTCATATTACTTTCTTCTTGACTAACATTGTAGCCACTAAGTAATAGTTGTTTGGATAAATTTAAATCTCTCGAATCCCTCAAGTAGTTTTTTATCTTCAATCATCATAACTCTACCTACGCTATATTTCAACTTAAAGCATCAACTACAACATTTGCTTTTCCTCGATGGTATTTGACTTCAAAATCATAATCTTTTAGCAGCTCCATCTATCTCTACTATCTCATATTCAACTCTTTCTAGTCATGCAAATATTTGAGACTCTTACGGTCTCAATACAGCTCTATGGTCACACCAAACAAGTAATGTCGCCATATTTTCAATGCAAAAACAATCGCCCCAAGCTCTCAATCATGTGTCGGGGTAATTTTACTCGTGAGACTTCAGTTGCCGAGAGACATACGCCACCACTTTGCCCTGCTGCACTAGGCATATCCCAATCCTGTATTCTCATTCTACTGCAACCCATACCGGTAGCTTCATTTGCAAATCACTCAGGTCACATCTTTGTCGACAACACTAGCCGTACTAGGATTTGGGATAGTAATCACTGGTGCGAATATCTGTCTCTCATTCATCTTTCAGAAGCTTACTCTCAATATTACCATCCCACTTAAACACAACTTTCTCATTTATATGAGCTCTATCAATGGTAAAGGGATTCGGGAGATATTCTCAATCAATCTCCAGTATTAACCAACGAAACCCAAACAATTGCGTCACTCTGTAACAGTTTCTGGCCTCTTCCAATTCAGTACTCCTTCCACTTTACTAGGATCTACTGAGACCCCTTCTTGTGAGATAACGTGGCCTAGGAATTTGTCCTCTGGGAGTTAAAACTCCCATTTGCTCCACGTTGCATACAATTGCTTTTCCCTTAGGATCCCAGCACTATTCTCAAGTGCTCTTAAGTACTCTTTGAGTATATCAAAATGTCGTCAATGAAGACCACTACAAACTGGTCCAGGGATTGTCAAAAAATACAAGTCATGTAGTCCATGAATATAGTAGGCACATTTGTCAGTCCAAACGGCATCACAAGGAATTCATAATGTTCATACCTTGTTTTAAAAGCAATATTTGGCACATCATCTGCTTTTACCTGCCATTGATGGTATCCTGACCTCAGATCAATCTTTGAGAATACGTAGGAACCAACCAATTGATCTAGAAGATCATCAATTCTAGGAAGTGGGTGTTTGTTTTTTACGGTCACGTTATTCAACTCTTTGTAACTAATACATATTCTCAGGCTCCCGTCTTTTTCTTTTACAAACAACACTAGAGCACCCCATTAACAAACAACACTAGAGCACCCCATAGCGATACCTTGGGTCGTATGAACCCTTTTTCTAACAGCTTCTCAATCTACTTCTTTAATTCAGCCACCTCATTTAGAGCCATTCTATATGGGGTTTTCGATACTGGTCCAGCTCCAGGTATGATTTCAATTGCGAACTCTAATTCCCTTGCTTGGGGTAATCCACTGATATGTTTTGAAAAATATCAGGGAATTCATTAGCTACTTGTATATCTTATATTGCCATGTCGGTTTCTACCGATCGAGAAGAATATCGTAACATCCTCCATTTTAAAGGACAATTATTAATTACTAACTTAATTAAACCATTCATTAAAATGTTTTATGCACACGCTTAAGCTTTGGATTTTACTAGGCTCATATTCTAAATTAAATATTTCTTCAAGATTTGCCAAAATATCCAAAATATACTATAGTATGCCAAGTGAGCCATAATGCAACAATATACAATAATTCAGCATGTACCAAAAAGGTGGAAGCACTACCGTTAGCAAAAGTAAGTTAAGTTTTCGAAGCCTTCCTTGATTGACCCACGCGAGAACTATCACCTGAAAAATATTTGTAACCATCAATCCAGCTCATTATAAATGCTAATATGTGCTCATGCGGTGACAAGTGGAATATTTTATATAACAAAGTACTAGATATATATAATTTACAAATTTAATAAATCAAAATTTTTAAATCAAATTTCATTTCACGAATCACATATATAACATACCAAGCAACAAATCGATACCTTGACAATCTTTATCACCCCCACCTTTATTCCACTGACAGAACCCATGGGCTATAACGTAATAGGTTTAATCTCTATGACAAGACTACACCAAGCTCTCCAATAATGAGGTATAGCCCGGCCAAAGGCTATAGTACTCATATTAGACCATGGGTTCCCTTTCCTTCGAATATAGAAAGGTGTCATTGTCCCAAGGGCTGACCCTTAACCTGGTGAAAGGAAAAAGGTAATACCAAGGGCCCTGAAAATATCAAAGCCATTCATTGTGCACCGAGTGGTGGCATACCACACGATAGTTTATACACAATAACTCCCATCATCACTCCACATAATCATAATCATGGCATGTTTATATAAGATTCCAAACATGATTTATAAAAATAATACACCGTCTCAATAGTCATTAAGACAATATTATTTCAGTTCAAGAAACCATAAAAACACATTATCCATAACATGTAATATTACTAATCATTCCAAAATAAATCCCACAAGGCAATTTCACTACTAACGTAGTTTCATAGATTTATATAATTAAAAATCACTCACAAACATCATACGAGCAAGTACAATAAGTGGGAAACTGGTTACCTCCGAGTTCTTGACATAAAATCTAAACTTGAGAGAGATCAAGTCCACTCTAAAAATAAATATATAATTATAAGTTAATAGCATTTACAAAATACCAACTAATTCAATGATAAATAATAAATTAAGCTATAGTTGTCTCATTTTAGTTTTCTTTGAAGAAGTGACAATTTTTATTTATTCCTCAATTCATCGTTACGAGTCTCATTTTCTTCCTTTATAAATTATTTCTCACTAATATAATTATCAAGATATCACCATATCCTCAATTTAACCAAAATACCCAATTTCCTACAATAAAAGCTTCACCTAAAAACTCAAATATTCTCATTCATTTATAAACCTCAAATCTAATGCACCTAATCCTCAATATAACCTCCAATAAATTAAAAATTAATTATAAATTCGAATCCAAAAGACCTATTATTACCAATCTCAATTTCTTAACCTAATATTAACTTATATAAGCATAACCCATTTTATTTATCAAATCTTCAAATCTCCATATAATCAAAATCATATCAAAATCTAATTTAAATTCCAAATCCCAACTCATAATTTTATACGCTTCAAGATTTAGCAAAACTAAACCGATTAAACCGACAATAATAGCTCTAGTAATCCAAATAAATACCTTAAACTTCATTTAATTGGTAGAAATATCCTATAAAGCATAAATCCTAAATTCTTTTAGATAGAAAATTCAATTTAAATTCCCACAACTATCAACTAATAAATATAAATCGATTAAAATTACTTATTAATCATGCTCTTGATATATACAAATCATCCATTATTAAAACTCAAAACTTTATCGTAAATCTAATCCCAAACTTTTCAATAATCCATATTATATTACTCTTATTAGAAAGAGAAAATACGTAGAATAACTTTTATGAAGAAAATTTGTTGAAAAGAAATTAATTTAACTACCTAAATGATCTTATAAAATAAATAACTTACCTTAAAATATCCTCCAGGCTCTTCTTTCCTTTTCTTTTCTTTCTCTCCTTTTCTCGTCACTCTTCCTCTCACTCACACCGCTTGTTTTCTTTCGGAATGTTACACACACACACACAATATTACACACACACTCACTTATTTATATTAGGGGAGAGACGGTGAATGCGTAATGATTCCCCCCTCCCCTAATATATATTAGGTGGCAACATTAGCTGCCACCATTTATAGTTTTTTTTTTATTAATTTATTATTTTTCTTTCTTTTCTTCTCCTCCACGTTTCTGCCTCCTCTTTTTTTTTTTTAACCAATTATTATTTCCACACCCTTATTTTGTTAATTTATTTTGCTATCATAAATGATATTTTATATACAAACCTTTATTTTGATAATTACACAATAAATTCATGTATAATGACTAATTAATTTTCCCTATTTATAATTAAATCCTAATGTAAAAATTAGGATGTTACAAATACTAGATAGCCTTGACATCCCTTACGCAAGCATTTCTCGGCTTGAGTTACTAAAAGAAGGTTTAGGTCGGTTTTGCGTGGATATCTTTCTCGTAGAGTGGGATACACAATTCTCTTATTCCACTATCTATCAACATATTATTTGCCGTTAACTGGTTAAGTCTTATGACAACATCAAGTTTTTGAAACGACAAACATCTAAGATCTACCACAAAATCTTTGTTTTCAATATTTACCGTACAATTCAAATAAGCATTCACTGTAATAGTTTGTGCATCCATAGGTGTGGTCACGACCAAATCTTATGGCCATTCATAAATTTCCAATCTAATCTTCTAGCACAATCAAACACATTAAAGGAAGATTGTACCTTTAAACATCTCAGACAATTTTCAATGCCTCTTCATGTGTCAAAGCAAACACTCTGCGTTGATTCAAGGGTTTGGCCTGTACTATTTTCAATAGTTTTGCAAGAGGAACTCTCCTTCAATCTCAAAATTAGAAAATTCTAGCTACAACTTTGTGACCATTCTAGCCTCAATCATATGTGTAGCCAAACACAACATCAATTTCTTTGTGTTTAATGGTCCCAACTTATGCTAAGGACTTGCTACGTAATACCACCTTTTTTATGCCCAATATAATGTTTTGACTTATAACAAAACTCCACTCCCTCTTAGCCAATCAATGCATTCGACAAAACGACATATTCGGCAAATCAACATATTCACAAAGCAACAACCATCTTACATCATGGTAGCACCGCCCAATACTTTCGTTATTGCATAATAGGTCTTATTGCCTTTAGGACACACCATCCGATGATTAGGTCTTATGGCCTTTGGACACACAAATCAAGAATCATGCGATCTTACATCCTTAAGACACACAATCCACTACACATATTGAATAATAGGTCTTACCACCTTGAGAGCAATTACTTTGTTCTTGCCATTAATCTCATCAAGTCCCTTTTTGAACTTGATCTTTCCTTCATACTCTAACAAGCTGCCAAACAAGGTTGCCACTGAAGCCATTGACTCTCCACGAGCCTCTTTGATTGCAGTAACCTTGGCTTCCCATTCCTTGCTGAGAATGTTTAAGATTTTTTTTACTTGAATAGGTTGATCATATACTTTTACCAATGTAGCAAGTTGGTTGATGTAACATCCCATTTGAAAACGGCGGAATTTTTTTTTTAAAAAAAACGTTTCCAAATATTTCAAGCAAAGTAATCAGAGTAGAGCATTGGAGCGAGTAAGTAATTTACATTACATTCAAAATATGGACCA
Source organism: Acacia melanoxylon (assembly GCA_019022615.1). Taxonomy (NCBI): domain Eukaryota; kingdom Viridiplantae; phylum Streptophyta; class Magnoliopsida; order Fabales; family Fabaceae; genus Acacia; species Acacia melanoxylon. The sequence continues at coordinate 2,795,979 of JAFJYJ010000045.1, read as the reverse complement.
TAGTGTAAATGCATCGGATTACGGTCATCCGAAATTCTCAAAAGTTAAAGAAACTAAAGAAAACGATAAATAATGTAGACACGTCTTGGCCTACTCCAAACCGCTTGCCTCGATCGCCAAATATCGGTCCTCCAAACCCGATGCTACGGTGAGATCCATTCCACATATGGATCTCGGGTAACGGTTAACCTTATGCTCAAATAAAACAAAGGTATACGTACAACGATATTCATTTCAATACAAAGATATCATCACAAAAGCAAACAAAGATGTATGATCAATAACATGGACAAAACATAAGCACAAAGCGTATGTAAAGTCTCTCTCGACTAGTTCTCGCACATATCCGTGCCACGCCACTAACGTGTCCTCGGCGCTAGGAATAACTCAAACGGCATTACCAATACTATAATACGTGGGTAAAGCCGTAAGTATCTCTAACGATTCTCAACGGAACCTCGCCTATGAACGTATCTATAACGCAAAAGTATATAAGCGGCATAGAGTTAGGGTTACGACGCGTCCGTACCTTAGTTGCCGATATCCGGCTCTTCCGCTAAAAACGGTACTTTTGGCGGCACTACGTAAAAACACTCAACGGCGGCAAAAACAAATGAACGATGGAATTTCGACAATGGTTCGACGTCGGAAGTATTCTAATCGAGAATAATAACACACTTATGAATATTTGGCAGCATAACGGGCATTTTTAGGTGAAAAAGACCATTTTTCCCCTACTACCCCTATTTGGCGGAATTTCGCGAACTTCGTTACTTTGACCTTATTCCATTTCAAAATTATCCCCACTAGGTTTTTACCTCGTCGGGCATCTTTCAATGCAATGAGGCTTAAAAACAAGTATAGGAATATATTCTCAAACTTCCTAGATCAAAACAACGGTTCTACTATAACTACCGAAAGAACTACGGAAACTAAAAGCTAAGGACGAAGGACTTACTCGGAGCTAGGCGAATTTTTGCGAGAGCTTCTCACTCTAAGATTTCGACCAAGGAAGAGAGAAGAATGGTGTGAATTTTCAAGAAGAGGGGAGGGGGTATTTATAGTGAAAATTTGGGACGTAAAGGGAATTTTCTGCTTTGTTTCTGGACCGTTAGATCTAGGGTTTTGTGAGAAGAAATCTTGGCCATCCAAGGTCTTGGCCGACATCCAAGAGGTCCCAAAAGTCAAAGAATGAGTTGTCAACCAATGATGACTCTTGCTTTATGGCCTCCGACCGATAAAGCTACCCGACGGTGTCCGTTTCGCGCGATTTCGCGAAACTCAAAAATCCGGCATGTAACTTTGAAGATATTTTCATCCTCTTTCATATTATCTATTTTGATCCTCTTTTTGATCATATCCAGGTATTCTCCGTGCGTCGGAAGATATTCGGACAAACGCGTCCGATTACGGAAATCGCTTAGGTAGAACCAACTTCGGACAATAATTCGCCGAATCGTAAAACGTCCAGTTGTTGCCTAACTTAATCCCGTGTTTGAAAACAAGAAATTGTTTCTATAGGTTCTCACTTTGCCTATCTGGCTCTACTCTATCTCGATCGACTTTTCCGTCTTATTAGGAATTAGGGTTTTCGGTTTCGGAAATCAACGTCTCATAAATTATTTCTTCTTGTAAAAATTTACTTGTTCTTAATTTGATCGATCGAAAAGAATTTTACCTCCGGTTTACTGTAGAAATTTATTTCGACTTTTCCCTTGGCCCGCCTATAAGGCGACTCACCGCATTATATCATTATTTTATTCTAATTATCATTTTAATTATTTAAACAATTCATTTTAATTAAAAATACCAAGAATTTCGGCCCCTTCATTTTAAAATTCAGTTGTAATTATTTTTTCATAATTTTTTCCATTTTTAAGAAATATAATATTTTTTACCAAAAATTCTTGTTTTACCCCTTGCCTTCGTTAAGGCTTAATCGAGCCTAAATCCTTTCGTTTAGTGATCTTTTTAGGATTAGATTCCTTCATACATTTATCTTTACTAATTTTTTCCTTAATCCTTTTTATCATAATTAGTAAGTATATTTTATGCTAATTACCACCTTAATCTCTTAATTAAGGTTTTACCATAAATTTAATTTTCTATATTTCTCTTGTTTTACTTGAATCAATTAGCTAGTAATTATCTAATCATTCTCTTACCAATGGTTGATAATTTTATAATTTACAGTATATTATTATCTTACAAACTTTATACTTGATATTGTCATTTTATATCCTATGTAAAATATTAAAAATGTTTACACCATAAAGTTACTTTATGGTTCTAGAATGTTTTTTTAAACATTTCTTCATGTTATTTCCTCTGAAACAATTTATTAAATTCTTATAATTAAAGATAATACTCCCATAATTTTCTCATAATCTTTCATGATCTTTCGCATTTATCATAATGTTTTTAGACCGTTTTTTTATCACCATTATTGTATTTTTAGTCATTCTTTCATCCGATTTTTCGTAACTTTTTCGACAATTTACTCGACAATTATAACAATTTTCTATAATAGTTTTAAACTCATGAATTTGCTTCATCAAAATATTCATTAATTTCTCTTATCTCAAAATTCCAGTTTGCTAAAATCTGGGTATTACTGATTGATCGATGAGTGAATCTAAGCTAGAATTCGCCAATGATTCCCCATATTTCATACGAAGAAGATCATACTCAATCATAAGGGTATTAACTCTATGCTCCTTGATAGCAATCGCCCCTTCATGTACAATTTCAAGCGCATCCCACATAGCTTTAGAAGAAGATAATGTGCAGATACGAAAGTACTCTTGTTGACTTAGAGCACTCTTCAACATGAGGATAGCTTTGTTGTTGAGAGTGACTAGTTTTTTGTCATTCTCATCATATTCTTCTTTCAGCTTTGGAGTTCTAATATCATCTTCAATTCTGAATGGAGCATAGTCTCCTCTCTCGAATACCCTCCATAGGCCATATTCAGAAGCCAATACAAAGACTTTGAATTTGGATTTCCAGAAGGAGTAGTGCTCTCCATTAAAGCCCGGTGGTCTGTTAATCGAAGCTCCATCAGGTAGAATTCTGTCTATGATGATCCTTCTCGAGTTGTTAAGCTCTTTAGAGAAGGCCTTGCTCTGATACCAAATGTAAATGGAGCAAATCACCAAGAGGGGTGAATTGGGGATTTTAAAAATTTCTTTTAAAACACCAAACATAAATAGCAAAACAAGGGCAAACAGAAGAAGAGTAGAGAAGAGTGACACAACAAGATTTATACTGGTTCGGTCTTAATTCTTGACCTACGTCCAGTCCCCAGACGCTCTAGGATTTTCACTAACTCACAAAATCAATGACACACTCTGCACTCAAAAGTAATCCTCTCACTCGGATACACTCCCCCTTACAAGTTGTAAACTGATAAACCCAATCTCTAAGTCCCACGACTTGAGATTCTTATAATAAATGATATTCTATAATATACTCTCTAAAAGAGCGAGATAGAATAAGCACGAAGTACAATGTTTCAAAAGATACTTTACAAGTAGGTGAAAACACTAAATGCGAGATGAACACTTGATAACTTTTCGTTTTACGTAAGTTGGTTGTTGTACGAGACTTGAATGCTTCACTTATATATGAAGAAAGCATTAAATGACCGTTGGAATGATTAATGGAACCTTGGAGACATTAATCTAGTTGTTTGGTGCAACTTGGTCCTTTCTCTCTCTAGCTTTCATTTAATCCAAGTGCTTAGATGATTTGGTTGACTTCCATTGAAATAAATCTGTTGGAAGAAGATGTTTCCATAGGGGGGAAAGTCGACATTTAATCCTTTGCAAAGTTTTGGGAATGATTTGCCAAAAGGGTGCAAGGTTTTCTATGTTTGGATCCGTACACGCAGTGGAATTGAAAACTTTTGCGAATCCCATCCGAGGATCGCTCAACCACGTAAATCAAGGTTAAGAAAAGGAACCGAAACGTACCTATATGAACTGCTGTGTGTTTTGTTTGATTTGAACATGGGGGCTACCTTCTCGATCAACAGAAGTCGACTCTACGAATTGCCTCCCTCTACCGGTATCCACACGAATAGCACTCGAACACAAACAGCAGCGTGCTAGCGACTTCAAACCTTGCGTCTCTTCTTTTTCTCTCTAGGGTTTCTCACGGTTTTTTCTAATATGACTAACCAAATGTCCCGTCTATTTAATACGATTGACCAAATGTCTCGTCTACTTAATACGACTAGATCAATATCTATTATAGAGTTTCTAAAACCCTAATAAGCAGTATTAAAATATTCAAAATTAATCCAATTAATCTTGAAATTTGAATTTGAATTAAAATAATATATTAATTAAATCTATCAAATAGATCTAATCTAATATATTTATTTAATTCAAATTATAAGCCTACGATTTAATTTATCTTTATAAATTAAATCGAGATATGATATCTTTTATTCGAAAATTAAATCGAGATACAATATCTCAATTTATTATAGTTATTTAATTTATCAAATAAATTAAATACTATATATAATAATAATATTATCTATAAATAATATCATTATAAATTTCAAATTTAATAATATATATATATATATTCTTCCTAGATTAAATACGGTATTCATTAAATCTTAGACATATCTAAGATTCAATTAATCTGGACACTTTTGCTCGTGTTGGGCTATTCTTGTGTGTGACCTAGCGCCCATTTGCGTGATTGGGTAATTTGCCAACACGTATCGGCCCACAAGTCGCAAGCAGCCTCTAGCAAGACATTGCGACTACCCAATTCATATGGGGATCGATGATACGATACAACCTATCGTACAACCATGTCACGCGATAAATTGGTCAAGGATGAGGCATGGATAATGTCAACTTACTGTTCTTGACCATTACTTTCTCGATTCTCGAGTAGTCTAACAATTGAAATGGAAACTCATTTCCATCGTAGTATGGTCATACATTTTTCAGACTCACTTATCGAGGGGCCCAGTATTATCTCTCTACAAATGTGAGGGACAAATTCCATCTTGACCATTCACGTTCCTCTGCATGAAAGCCACTAATCTCGATCCAAGCCTTTATCATCACCCGGTCAAAGGTGACTTTTGACTAGGTCAAAGAGCAACGACTCATCATGTAGGAATCCATGATAATCTCAGGTCAAAGGACGTTGTGACGCGGTTATACATGAGAAAAGCTTATGACTTAATCCATGCAGCTTTCTCATATTGGTCGATCCAGCACCTTGTACTCTTACAAGTTCTTATGACTTTGATTCATATCTTCATACTCATCAAAGTCATACTGGTCTTATTTCATCTTCGCTCCCGTGTAGATGACCGACCAAGGACATTTAGGATAATCTATAAGATATATCCAAGGATCACTTATCACTATAAACATGCAAATGAAATGTTAACTAAAGGAGAATACTTTAAATAACATAAACGTTTAAAGTACAATGACTTGCCCCTAGGGCATAATTTCCAACATTCTAAACCAGCAATAAATGTGTTGACATCACTTTTTGCTTTAACCTTAACCTTCATTCTAACATACTTTTTATCATCTGAAACTCACTAATAAACTGATTAAACATAGTTAAGAATAGTAAGGAGTGATGATAAGAAGTATCTAAATCATTCATGAAGATTTTGCAAATTCGAGGAAAGTGATTTTCAAACTGAGAGACACAAACTCGGGTTTGGGACTTTTGAAGTGAAAAAATGTTTAAGTCCATAAAGCTCAAACTGGAGTTTCCAAATGCAAACTGGAGTTTTCAAAAGTTCAAAATAGTTAGGAGCTTTCTGTATGCCACAAACTGGAGTTTGCCAACTCAAACTCGAGTTTGCCAAAAAGAGGAAAGATATTGAAAGCTCTCTGCCAAGAGCAAACTGGAGTTTGAAAATCCAAATTTGAGTTTCCTTAAAAATAGGAAAACTTTTAAAACTCTGTCTAACACAAAATCGAGTTTACCATGACAAACTTGAGTTTGCTTTAACTTGAAAAACTTAGAGTGTTCTCTGTTTGATTCAAACTTGAGTTTGCAAATCCAAACTCGAGTTTGTCTAAGGTTGGAAAACTTGAGCTACTCTCTGTCAAGTTCAAACTCAAGTTTGACAACTCCAAACTCGAGTTTGCCTTTAACAGTACGTTTTTCAACTTAACAAAGACAAACTTCAATTTGAGTTTACAATTGTCAGTTATCATCAAAACACATAGAGTACTAACATATCAGACAACCACTGGCTTGCCTTGTAGTTGTAAGCTATTTTCAAATTTCCCTGATGGTCAGGCAACTACTTAAACTTTCCCTGAAAATCAATAATGAACTATTAGTGCTCCAAATTATAAAAGTACTTAATCAGTTTGCATTTTGATGAGAAGAAATTAATAACCATAAAGCACATAACTTACCAAGAACTCATTGAACCAAACATCGCGAACACCCTGAGGAATCTCTGTCTAATTGGTCCAAAGCTGATTGTAATTACGGAATACTTGGTCCCTTATGAAATATGTCATCGGACCATAAGGCTCAAACCTGAAGACAAAGGAAATGTTGCAAATATTAGCATACAAATTAAAGGTAAAAAATTGTAATATTGCTAGTAACTTTACATGACTTACTCTTGGGTGCCGACAAGACGGATCCACACCAGCCCTGTCACAGGATCAACCGATCCCCAGACTAGGGTATCGAAGGAACTAGCTTCCCCGACCTGGCTCTGAGGCTACGTAGTGTGCTGAAGGAAGAAATGTGAAGTATTGAAAATGTTAGTACATATATGCTTAAAGAAAACAAAATATATGTAAATCAACTAGAAATCGTAAAGTAAACATGCTCGCCCATTACGTGGATAAGTGGGAGTGGCGGCACACACCGTACCACCCACAATGGAGTCGATAGTAGACGATGAAGATGACATATTAACTGGTGGCAACTCTATGGAAGAGCTAAGCCTTCTGCCTACAGAGGGGGAAAATGATGTCGCCCTACCGCCTCTGATAGAACGGGGCCGGGCTCTACTACCACTACGACCACTACCTGAACACCCTGTTCAATGCTCCATCTCTGAACACTTATAAACATTATGTCAAAATATATATAAATATAAGAAATATACTTAATATGTCAATAGTGAAATAACGGAATATCTAGTATAACAAATAATCATAAACAAAGAACTAACACAAATCAACCAGACGATTCTTGTTCTTTGACCTCTTCTTTGCACACCTTCCTCCGGAGTCTCATAGTCATTGAATTCAAATTCACTATCAGACTAAATCTCTTGTGCTTCATCGTCTGATTCCTCACTGTCAATCTGGATAGCAATCAACCTAACTCCATAGCAGAATCAAATAGATTGTTTGGTACATCATCCTCGACAATATTTACGGGCAGTACATGTTCCATATCAGCTTGGAACGGTTCAATCATATCGTCATTTGTTTCTCACTCTTTCGACTTGGGTATAATATTTCATGTTTTGGTTTTGATAACTCCCCTCCACCCTTGACGGGATATGGGGTAAGATGTATAATAAACTTGTTCCGCATGTTGAGCAAGTATGAATGGGTCATAACCAACTGTATATCTCCTTGACCAGTGGATCTCAACATTTCCATATTTGTCCACTTTTGTCCCACGCGGACTATTATCAAACCACTCACATTTAAACAGAGTCACCGACTTGTCCCACTAGTAATCCAACTGAATTATGTCAATTAACTTCCCGTAGTAGTCGCCCTCGACCCCGTCAACTTGGCCACCTCGACAACATACACCGTAATTACAACTTAGTGTATTTTTGTTCCCTTCTAGAGTTGCAAACCGATACCCATTGATTACATATTTTTTCCATAGGGTAACAACTCTTGTAGCTTCGTAAGATAAACTCCACGCAACATCATGGGGAGTTGATTGGTTTTCCATGAAGTAGGATCAAAACCATTGAAGAAACTCAACGTTCATAAATTGAACAACTTTGGAATGCAACATCAAAGGATTTGTCGATCGGACCCAACTAGAGAAGTAACTGTAATAAAAAATTGAAATTAATACTTTAATACTTACCGTAACAGTAAAAAAAGAGGAAATATTACTTTAAGTACGAGGCGACCTCTTCACAGTTGTTCAGAATGTACCACTCTGCTACTTGCTTATCTTTTGCTTCCATAGTTGACCTACATTGTTTTCTCATGACTCGGCCTAGAAAATTAAATATTGATATCGACCACTCGTATCACCGCCATCATCGTTGTGAGGTACCCTCTCCATCTTGATATAATGTCGGGGGATAATAGTATGATGCAAATTTAGTGGCCTCTTCGACTAGATACACTTCAACAATAGATCCTTCAACGTACTTTTGATTTTTTATCTTGTATTTAAGTGTGCATAAAAACCTATAACAGACAATCAGATGATATTTATAAACTATAGCACCATGTGGGTCAAATAATAATTGTGCGAAAGAAATATTTATATTACCTCTTGAACGGATACATCCACCTATATTGTTGCGGACCTCCGACCCTTACTTTGTATGCCAAGTAAACAAACAAATGTTCCATTTAGTCAAATAAGCTAGGAGGAAACACCATCTCTAACTTGCATAGCGTTATTGGCATGCTCACCTCCAGCTGCCGTAACTTTTCAACATTAAGCTCAGAAGCACAAATTTCTCTAAAGAACATGGAAAATTCTATCAAAATAGTCAATATATGCTTCGGTAGTGCTTTGAAGGCCCACGACAACAATCTCTGGAAAAAAACATGACAATCATGACTCTTCATCCTGAATAACTTTGCCTCGTGCATGTCGACACATCTTGAGAAGTTTGATGCATAACCATCTGGGAGTTTCAAATCTTTAACCCATTACAACAATTCTAAATTTTACTCTTTGTTCAATGTGTACAGTGCTCTACGTTTGGAAGTCCGGCCCATGGCATACTCCACCAAATGCAAAGCAAGCCTTCTACAAATCACTTTTATGTCCCATCTTGCGTTGACTGTATCCTTCGTCTTACCCTTGGTGTCCATCACGGTGTACAAAATATTGCAAAACACATTCCTCTCAATATGCATGACATCGGGGTTGTGTCTTAACAAGTGATCTTTCCAATATGGTAGTTCCCAGAAGATGTTGCGTTTGTTCCAATGATGATCAACACCATATCCCTCAGGTTCGTTGGAAGTAACCCCCTCTTCAATACTTTGAATGTGCTTCACCCTGTCTCATATTTCTTGGCCACTTAAACGACAAGGTTGATTTGATCATTCAACCACATTCTACCTGAAGTCTTTTTTATTTCTCCTAAGAGGATGATCGACGGGCAGGAATCATCGGTGCTTGTCAAACTAACAGACCTTGTGACTATATTGCAAGCTAAAACCCACGTTCTGTTCAAGACATACCGAACATGCAAGCTTCCTTGATGTTTACCATCCACTCAACATCACATATGCAAGGAAATCATTTATCTTCCACATTAAGGCAGCTCGCATAGTGAAATTCTGGCTCAATGATACATTATACGTAAGAATCCCTTCACTCCATAACATCTTCAACTTGTCTATCAAAGGCCTGAGGTATACATCTATCTTCCTTTTTGGGTTGGATGGCCCAGGGATTATCACGTTAAGGAACAAAAACTCTCTTCTCAAGCACATGGAAGGTGGGAGGTTGTACGGAGTCACAATCACATGCCAATATGAATAATTCTTGCCCGTCTTGTTGAAAGGATTGAACCCATCTGAACATAAACCGAGATGGACCTTATGGGGATCCGCTCCAAAAAAAGGATTTGCCTCATCAAATTTAAGCCAAGCTTCAACATCAGATGGATGCGTCACAAATTTTTCATCCCTACGATGCTCTCAGTGCTATCTCATGTGAGCAGCTGTTTGTTCTGATGAATACAATCTTTGAAGTCTGGGCACGAGAGGAAAGTACCACATCTTGTTTAATGCTTAAAGGATCATTTTCCTTCCATTCCTCACAACTTTGTACCTGTCATGTTTACAAAATTTACAATTGGTCTACTCAGCATCATCCTTGTAATACAGCATACATCCTTTAGGGCAATAATGAATTTTTTCACATCTAAGCCCAAGCTCTTTCACCTTTTTCATTGCTTGGTAAAAATCCTTCAAATTATTATCATTAGGAACAACCTTACACATGATCTGCATCATTTCGTTGTAATTCTTCTCACTCATATGGTGATTACTCTTTAAGCTCAGTGTTGCTAGGGTAGCCGAAAGCGATGAATGTTCATTGTTTTCGATGTGTTCGCAACCTTCCCATAATGGACGTTGCGCATCTTGAAGCATTTTATAGAACCTATCAGCTTATGGATTTGGATCCTCTCCCATGTATGATGGTTGAGTATGTGTACCGGTCTTCTCTCCCATGTATGATGGTTCAACATGAGTAACAAGATCAAAATATTGGCCAATCAACGATCCCGCAGCATCCATAGCCAACTATTCATATTTATTACGGTTGTCTCATCACTATTGTCCCCTTAATAACCTCTCGGTGTCTGTCGGACTTCCCCATGAAATTCTCAACATTCATAATCATTCATGAATCCTTTTCTACACAAATGGATTCTGACCGTGCTCGGATCTTGAATTTTTAAACACCTACATTTCACACACGAATAACTGATCGCGATACTTGAATTAGTTGCGTGCGCCAAAGCAAATTGGATGAACTCTTCCAAACCCTCCAAGAATACTCGAGTAAGTTGTTTTCTTTGAGTAAGACGATTGTACATCCAACTCCTATCACGATTGCCTTCCATACTTCCCCAACCCAACCCTACACAAAGACTTTTGGAACATAACAAAATAATACTAACTAATTCAAATACTAACCCATTTAACTAACTCTAACTTCCTTACTAACTAGGCCACCAATATATTTTATATGCTTTACATATCAACATGTCACAAATATAAGTGGCAAATACAACTAGACGCTTATACCAACCAATTGCCACTTAATCAAGAAAGTGGCAAACAAACACATGCAGTGAACAAACAACAGATCCCAACAAACAACCAGAGAATGAGGATAGTACACTAGAAGATGGGGACATGCATGTAGACAGGCCAAAAAGAGAATGATAAAGTACAGGTGAAAATGGGGACATAATACAATTTTTTTGGAAAACATATGTACTATTATTTCATCACAATGCAAACACACAATTACGTCAAGGTTGTAGTTTGTTACCTCAATTCTAGCAATCGATTGCAAAAAAAAAAAAGTAAGGGTCGAACGATGCAGAAGAGAATAATCCACACAAAATCCAACCGTGGCAAATGAGCAAAATAGGATATAATTGAGCTTCAACACAAATCAGAATTAACCAAGTAGCAAGAGGGTACCAATATTTCCCATTAATCTATTAAATCATTAAGCCTTTACTTTTAAGTTTCCATTTCTTTTGCTTTTTTTTTTCCCACCTTTGTGCACTTGATTAATTAATGTTGGTGGGATTAAATGGAGGAGATGCAATGTCTCTTTATTAATCAAAATTACTATTATTATATTGAATTAATTAATTAACTACACATTTAATTTGTAATATATACATAGTGGTAATTTATAATCTTCGATTGAATTATATGTACAAATATTTCCATTATTATTATTTAAATGGCTTTTTTATATGTTTTTTATTTATATAATTATATATAGTAAATTAATTTTGCAATGCCAATTGTTTTAAATAGATCCATTAGGAATCCACTACCCAAACATATAAATGAGAATTACAAATTACAACATATAAAAATGTGAAAATGAAATTATTTTCCCTTAATCACCTCCTCCATAGAATTATTCCACTTCTTCACCCATTCATCATTGTCATTCATGAAAATGAATTTTTATGTTTATGCTAATTTAATAAAATATAGATAATACTATATAAACTACATTTCTTAAATATTATATCAAATATTGCGTTAGTTTCTTACATACTACTTTTCATTGCATTCCCATTAATTGATTCCATAAATCAAGGGGGATTATCAATAAATAAATAAATAAACATTATGTAGTAGCATATTTGTGAGGACAGTAATATAAATTTTGAAAGTGCTTATACAATAACCAAATTAAAAAATTCATAGCTTGGCTGCATGGGGTCAAAAATTAAACCAAAAAATAAAAATAAAAACAACTCCACTATATATAATCAAAGTATTATACTAAAGAGTCTCAATCAATCAAGTACATAAACCATATCAAACAAGTCCAAATATAAAGCAACTATCTACAATAAATGAGGAAAAAGCTAAAATAATAATAATCAAACTTACCTGGCAAACCGGCGGAGGCGGAGACCAAAAGGGGCGACAACCAGGGGCGGCATGGCAACCAGAGGGGGAGGCGACTGGCCGGTGGAGGATGAACGATGATGACCACTAGAGAGGGAGAGCGCAGAGGGAGGGAGAACGTTCGCGAAAATGAAAGAGAAAGGAGATTTGGGTGAATTAATGGATGAGTTTACGACGGAGCCCATTTCTATCGCAACCGGCGGTCTTTTGGACCGTCGATTTGCAACAGACATGGGTCGTCCATTGCAAACGACTAACAGTTTGCGACAAAAATTGGATTTTCGTCCTAAATGTTGGTGGGTTGCGACGGACCACTTTGGTTTGTCGCAAACAGGCGTTCCAAAAGACCACCGATTTGCCACGGACATCAGTGTCCGTCGCAAACCAGCCCGGTTTGCGACGGATAACTTAATCCTCTACAAACCAGCGGTCTTTTGGACCACCGATTTGCAACGGACAAGATTGGTCTGTCGCAAACCGCCGATTTTTTACCTCCGGTTTGCGACAGACCAATTTATTCATTGCAAAATGGTCTTTTTGCGACGAATTTATGTAGTCCGTCGCAAAAAGGTCTTTTTTGTGGCGGAAATTTTATTCCGTCGCAAATATCCCAATATTTGCAATGGAAAAAAGTCCGTCGCAAATTCCGTCGCTATTTTACTCTTTTCTAGTAGTTTCAGCAAAATGCTTTCATAAACTCTTTCTCTAACAAACCTATAAGTCTTAATCACCAAGAGCTCTCAAATCTTTAGCGACCTTAGAAAAACCAAATGAGAATTCATTTAAGAGACTCACCTTAGTTCAAAATCAGTGTTGCATGTGAGTTTCAGCCTTTCCTTCCTCCTTTTTCGATTCTCTTTCTCTCTTCTCGATGATGATTCAGTCTCTCTCTCTGTGAGAGGCCAAAGTGGGAATGGATGAAGGAATGAATGAAGGAGGTGGGAGTGTACGTGTTTCTGCTGCTGAGTTGAGAATGAGAGTGCTTGTGATGGTGGTGTATGTGCGTTGTGGTTGCTGCCGGATGGAAGATGAAGGAGTGAAGGAATGAGAGAAATGTGAAGATGTGTGTGCGTGTGTCGTATCTGGTTTAATGAAAGAGGGAGGAATGAGTGTTTAAGCTGAGTGGTGTGCCGAATGGTTGAGAGGAAATGAGAGATTGTAGTGTATGTGTGTGTGTGGCATATTGTATATGTGTGTGTGAGAGGTTGTGTTTACGGATGAAGGGAGAGGAAGAGTGAAATGGAGATAGCACATGGCCTGCATGCATGAGAGAAGAGAGATGAGGTGTCCCACTAAAAAAAATACCTCTTTTGACTCCCTACAAGGCTCCTGTTTGCAATCTAGTTCCTTACTAATTAAATTGTAAACATTGGTGAGGTAATCAAAATTAATCCTTAATTCCATTTAAAGATTTTTCTTCCTCAATCAATTTCTTTAGGCCTTAAAATTTTATTTCTAAAATATTTAGGCCAAAAATTATTCCCTAACTATTTATCCTTAATTCATGAGAAAATATGGCTTAATTTCCAAATATTAGCTTTAAAAATTATTAAGGCCAAATTTTCATAATTAATCCCATATAATATTTTAAATTCTCTATTCCAAAATTTTGGGATGTTACAATGATCATGTTATTAAGACAGTGGTCTCATTCCATTACTTTCACATTTTTAAGTGAGAGTTCAACGGGAAGCGTTGCTGAAGGCAGTAGATGCTTGAGGCTCTACTACAACAAGTAGCCCATAGTTCATGCATATTTTATCTTTATTTGATACTTGAGAACTCTTTCTAATTTATGCTGCATCATCTTTACCTTTCTGGATATTTATTGAGTTTCTGTAGTTGAAGGCCAGAGGCATGGGACTCGTTCATGAACTTTTGAGTTAATATTTGAGATTTCGTTGTAGACAGCCAACGGCCTGGGGTGTTAATGATTTCTTTATTTATCTTTTTAAATTTACGAATTCCTGACGTAACTCGATTAATTTAGTTCTTGAATATTATTCTTGCCACTTATGTGGACCGGAGGCTGAGTGGAGCTCCTTGATTGTTATAACGATACAGGATGTGTGCCAAATTTTATCTGCTACATGTGTTTCTATAAATCCTTTAAATTAGACATGTTAGATTGCTTGAACGTCTATCCTCTTTTATCAGGGTTATATATAGAGTGATGCCACAAAATATTTATAACCTCGATAGTCGTGCGAGGACGAGCCATTCTTTTCTATTGAGGTCATTTAATAAAAAAGTTTTGAAAAAATAGCTAAGTTTACATGTAGGAGTTATGTCACGATTGTCTAGGAGTAAATTGTCATTAAGTATATTTGACGATAAGGGGATAGGGTTCTAATAGATTGAATGCTCTCTTTGTCATTTAGAAGGTGACGAGACACTAAAAGGACCTATTGAGAAAAATTGCAAAGTGCCATGCAAGAGGATATGGATCCTTTTTTAAAACTAGCCAAGTGCATGTTTGGGTGATTTGTCACCTAGCCGATCGGCAATTGAGAATAAGTAGGTTTTCAAATACATAAAGGAGCAGATCAAACCAGAAAACACTTAGTGGTTAAGAGGTACCATAATGGGAATGTATTGGTAAATAAGAAACCATTTTACCCGGTGTGCACTTTAACTCTGAGTGAACAATTTTGGCTATAGCAACAAACTTAGTCTTGAAATTACATCAAGATGATAAGAAGACCGCTTTCCAATTGGAAATCGGATGATGAACTCTACATGAAAGAAGGGTAGAAAAAATGAGATAGATAATAGGAGTATTTGTTGAAACAGGAAAGGGAATGTGGAAATATAAGATATTTCGTTTTTTTCTCTCCCCTCTCTCCTACACTCTCTCTGCCTTTCACATAAAAAATTATGACACTAAAATCATTCACACGAAAAACGATTTTACTTTTTTGTTTTAAAAATATATGTTTGCTCTAGCTAACACAAAGTGAAAATCGTTATTTGCGAGAACGACTTTGAATATATCATATTGGTAAATACTTTTTAAAGGAAGCATTTAGGTAAAAAAAAAGTTATTGTGCACAGCATATTGATAAAAAAAGCCGAAATAAAAATATCATAATATATAAAAGAATCTTATGTTTCTTTTAGCAAAGAACTAGTTAGAATAATAGGGTTTTTTTTTACAAAGGACAATGTGTTGATTAAGTGTGGGGAAGGGGAACACATGTTTTAATCCTATTAATTGGTTGTGTTCAAATGAGAAAAAGCCTTTAACTAGAGAATATTTCAAAAAAGTTTCAAGAATGACTTGCTTTGATGCATGCCTTAAGTGGTAAAGGGTTGCATTTTCCACTTTAGAAGTGTGATTTGTGGGAAATTCTGTGAGTTTATATATAGTGTTTTGACAACTTTTTAAAACCATGTTTTGTTTTTCAAGAGAATGAGAAAAGAGATTAACCCACACATTGGATTTTGTTTAACTCTAAGTTCTGAGAAAAAGAAAATAAAAATCAAAAGTTTCTGTAGCATTAGTGCATTTAAGAGTTAAGCATTATTATAATTGGTTGCAATGTTTTGATTGATTGTGCTAGTAAGGTTAGCACTTGGAATAGTTAAGTAGATGATTTGTGGTTTGCTTTCTATGCAATTGATTATGTAGAAGGAGTATTGGAGAAAAACATTGTTAGAAGATTATTTGGGCATTGAAATATTCTTTTCATGTGCATGTTCACTTAATTTTTCACCTTCTAGAACTTGTTTCCACTCTTTTTCAAAATTACATTTGCATTGGTTTGATGGAAATGAAAAAAGTATTCAATTTTAAGAAATCATTTTACCCATTGTGCACTTTAACTCTAAACGACCAATTTTGGCTACAGCAACAAACTTAGTCTTAAAATTACGTCCAGATGATGTGAAGACCGCTTTTCAAATTGGAAATTGGATGATGAATTCTATATGAGAAAATGGTAGAAAAAATGAGACAGATAATAGGAGTATTTGTTGAAAGAGGAGAGAGAATGTGGAAATACAAGATTTTGATTTTGTTTTCTCCTCTCCCCTCTCTCCTGCACTATCTGCCTTTCACATAAAAAATTATGATACTAAAATCATTCACACGAAAAACGATTTTACTTTTTTGTTAAAAATTATATATTTTCTATAACACAGTGAAATTTGTTATCTGGGTGAATGATTTTGAATATAGCATATTGGTAAAATCTTTTTAAAGGAAACATTAAGTAAAAAAAAATTAAAAATTACTGTGCACAGCATATTGATAAAAAAGCCGAAATAAAAATATTATAATATAGTTGGCAAAAGAATATCATAATATATAAAAGAATCTTATGTTTCTTGTTTGCTTAGTCAAAAAAACCCTGCTTGTTTCAGTCATTTCATAACTTCTTTTCATAAAAAAATTGTCCAATGAACATGAAAATTTCCAAGATCGTGATCTCCCATGTTGACTTTTCTTCCTATAAATTGAACAATTAATTAGTCATTCAGAACATGACACGAAAATTGAAAATATTTTATATTAGGACGGAACACTGCAAGTTTTTCAATGAATTCAATTCATTGAACTAATTCTTTCTTATTTTTCTCCGATTTCTTTTGCAGTTGGCACGTGAATATTTATGACATTTTGAAATTTCAGATATGGACTCCGGCCGCTTAAGCACATTATTTCGAGTTTGAATCTGTGTAAATGTAGAAAACGTCTTTGAAAGAGCTTGCACTCAATTGAGCGCTTGAATCTGATCCAATCATATAGGTCATATCAAAAAGTAAAGTAAGAAGATAGGTTTTATCTAGGTGGCTTTTTGGAAAGAGATTTTATGATTCTGTTTTTCACAAATTTCCAGTCAATTTCATAAATTTATTATAAATTTAAACAATTCGTGCATTAATTCATCCACCTCAAATTGACTATAATTTCAGATATTTATTAGGTTTTTTAAAAATAATAATAATCTCTTTACGGCACGCATTGAACAGTGAGTTTCTGAAATAAGAAGTTTGCTAGTTCGACTTTCCTTGATTGAATTGCTTTTTAATGATTTGGTGCATGCATCAACATATATCGAGAGAAGTAAATTAAAAAACAAAGTCTCGCGATATTTTGTTTCATCCTCACGACATTGATGCGGAATTGGTAATATTCAAGCAAAAAAGCGAAAGAATAAACGGAGGACTGGTGATGCAATACACTGTATCAAACGGGTTAGATGATTTCAACAGATCAATTCACTACCAGTTACTGGTTTGACAGTTCGACCCTTTTACTTGAGTTCAAAACTACAAAAATTGGTTTGTGGGATTTATACTTAACACAATTATTGATACGTGTTAAATTTTTGAATAATTTAATATCAAATAAAAATAGTAAAAATGCACATCACTCATGGGGTCATACTTACGGCTTTATTTGTTATTATTTTTATATTTTATTTCTTCTATTTTTTTACGTTATTAAAGATATTTTATAATCATTTTGTGACTTGGCTTAAGCATACTATTCTCCTGCTTTGACAAGATGGTCAGTATAATTTAATTCATGGAATCATTCTAGTTATCAATGTAGTCTGGCTTTAGCGAAATTTGGCCGTGCATGAAGGAAGGATTTGTTCTCCTCTCAATGTGATTAATGAAATATTGGGTATGTTTCACTTCGCACAACTGGCTTTTAATCAAATTGATCTGCAATGTTCCTCATATCTGATCCTACATATCGGCACAATGTCTTGAGGGTTGTCTAATCAGAGCTGGGTTCATGTTTTGTACATATTTAAGCAACCTCCCCGAGTGTTTTGCAATGGAATAATATGCATGAACGGCCCCTTTAGTGATTCAGATGGTTAAAACATCTCTTATCCTCATCATCTTTCTATTTATCATGTTTAAGGTCTTTATTATCATGGATTATCAAGTTTGATATCACCCAAAGCTCGACGTCCCTACATATTATCTGCATTGATAGGTTTTTCTACTAAAGAACTAGTGTTAAAAGGTTTGGAGGTAATTAAATTTATTTATGTATATTCATTTTGGTTGGTTAGAACTTAGATGTGTAAGCACCTCAAGAATTTGATCATTAAACGCGTACACACATTTACTTGCTGTGTGCAAGATTTTCTATGACAAGACATAACTGGAGACAATTTTAGACCACTTTAACTTTTCGCGGCCTTTAAAGAACTGCCACACATCACGTGTTAATTAAGAAAACTCAAAATCACAAACGAACGAACCCAACAAATAGTATCAATTAAAAATCATTACAGTGAAACACGTAAAACGTTGAATGAGACCCTAAATTATGGGTAGAAAATTCAAAAACGCAAAGAGATCCTCTACAGGTCAGCCTAAGACTTTAGCTCATGCATGATTATTACTTTGTTTCTTTGCTTTATTTTCTCTTGTCTACCCAATACGCTGAACTACTATAAATACCACAAACATGGGTTGCCAATTGGCATATAAACCGAGAAGCTTTTCTTAGAAAAGAAAGAAAGTGAGAGTTTGGCTGTTTTGAAATGGAGAACTTTCCAGTCATCAACTTGGAGAAGCTTCATGGCCAGGAGAGACAGGCTACCTTGAAGAAAATTAATGAAGCTTGTGAGACTTGGGGATTTTTTGAGGTATATACCTCTTTGCATATTTCTCATTATTTTTTAAATTTCGTCGGAAATTATTAAATAAATCCCATTATTTTTCTTGTAGTTGGTAAACCATGGCATAGCCCAAAACCTTTTGGACACAGTGGAGAGGTTAACAAAAGAGCATTATACGAAATGCATGGAGAAAAGGTTCAAGGAGTTAGTGGCAAGAAAAGCATTAGAGGGAATCGAAGACGAAGTGAAGGACATGGATTGGGAAAGCACATTCTTCTTGCGCCACTTGCCTGATTCAAACTTCTCTGAAATCCCAGATCTTACTGAAGAACACAGGTGAAAGATCAAATAAACTAAAAGAAACAAACCTGTATTTTATGTTGCTATATATCGTTTGGTAGATAACTAGTTAATATACATACGCATATGCACATATACTGAAATGTTCAAATTAAAATTAAATGAAGGAATGTGATGAAAGAATTTGCAGAAGAGATACAAAAACTTGCAGAGGAACTGCTTGACTTGCTTTGTGAGAATCTTGGACTAGAGAAGGGTTACCTCAAGAAGGCCTTCCATGGATCAAGAGGACCAAATTTTGGCACAAAGGTCGCCAACTACCCTCCCTGCCCAAACCCTAAACTTGTGAAGGGTCTTCGCCCCCACACCGATGCTGGTGGCATCATCCTTCTCTTCCAAGATGACAAGGTCTGTGGCCTCCAACTTCTCAAAGATGGCCAGTGGATCGATGTGCCTCCAATGCGCCATTCAATCGTGGTGAATCTTGGTGACCAACTTGAGGTATTAAAGATAAATTCTTCCATAAAACTTGATATGTACTATAACTAGTATCCTCACAACCAATACAATAGTTTGTGTAACAATAGAGGGATTGAGATATAGGTAGACCCACCCACTTATCAGATGGGACCCAACTTATATTAATCTCACTCTCCCTCCATAGTTACATAAACTACATTAAAGACAACTGTAAACCCTGAAACTAACTCTTACATGTAGAATCGGAGAGACAAATTATTTTCGTTTTTGAGACACATGTGACCATATATAGACAATTTCATGAACAGGTAATCACAAATGGGAAGTACAAGAGCGTGGAGCATCGTGTGATTGCGCAAACTAATGGGACAAGGATGTCTGTTGCTTCATTCTACAATCCAGGAAGTGATGCTGTTATATACCCAGCACCACCATTGATTGAAGGAAAGGAAGAAGAAATGAACCAGATTTATCCAAAATTTGTGTTTGAAGATTACATGAAGCTCTATGCTGCACTCAAGTTTCAGGCTAAGAAACCAAGGTTTGATGCCATGAAAGCTATGAGTTCCACCACTGCAACAGCTTAAGGAGGGAAAACAATTTATTAATTTGGGAATGGAAAAATAAGAAATAATACACAAAAATAAAAATAAAAATGCTTAGAAGTGAATCTTTATGTTGGAATGGATAAGTTAGTTAAGATCGTAGACTTATGAGTTAAGATCTTTTTGTACGTGTTAGTTAGTGACCCTAATCAATATAAAGGGTATAGGTTAAAAGTGTGATAGGATGTTGTATCCAATGCCCAAGGAGAGAGGTTAACATATGTCCTCACCTTACTATTTTGTGTGTATTTGACTACTTGTACTTGTGTTAGTGATACTCAATCAATAAAAATGGGGATGAATATTTTCTTGCAAATGAAAGATGTAACTTGTGATAGTTTCTATGGCACATATAATGATAAGAGTCCAATTATCTTAACTAGGAATCCAATTAAAGAACAACATAATTTAGACTACAAGTTTTATGCATTGCTTTTGTAATTGGGTCTCATCAAAATTATATAAACACAGATTAATTTGACAAATGTTTTTTTTAATAAATTAAAGGCCCCAAAACGTGGGAAAAAGCTCGCGATTTGGAGGGTTGGCTGTTGATGAGACATGAGGCTTCAATAGAGTAACTGAAGACAGCAACTTTACCGTGACCAAATATTTTGGCATCATAAAAAATGTTCCAGGGCCCGTTTTGATATGGTGGAATCGATTTTCATGGAAACAGAAATTGTATGCAGATGCATATGGATGTGGTTTAAAATATGTTTGGCACATTCCTAAAGTCTGACATCATTTTTATTTAAAAAGACCGAAATTCCCTTCTAATCATCTTCCTCTTCTTCTTCCTCTCTCTCACATTCACCCCACAACCTCGAGTTTCTTCTTCTTCACAACAGGCAACATTGTTGGCCTCTAGTGATGATCAGGGTGTTGCGGAAGCACAATATAGAGAGTAACCGATTATACTAGAAAATTACCCAACTAGAAAACAAAGTTTCTAGACGTAATTTAATAATATAATAAGCCACAACTACTATATATAAATGCAGCTAATAAATAATAAACAAGACAAATATAAGAGAAATATGAGATACTAAATTCACTCCAAATAATTTATAAGTGAAATACTACAAGAGAGGAAGATATACAAATGTCTTAAGAGACAATTGTGGGGTGAGGTATAAGGGAGGGGAGGCTCCCTTTTATACCCAAATGAGCGCCCCCACATCAACAATTAGTCGATGTGGGACTCGCGACTCACAAATCTCCACCTTGCCCGATTCCCATATCGCTTAATTTCTCCTATTTACAAATTCTAATTGTAACTTCTACTCAAAATTCAATATTCAACAATGTTGAGTAAATCCAAACAATGTTGAAATTTAATAGAAGTCACCACCTTCGTCAACATATCGCGGGATTATCATCTCGTCCGTATCTTCCGTATCGTGACTCCACCTTCTTCCAATATTTCTCTTATAAAGTGATATCGGACGTCAATGTGCTTCGTCCTTGCATGGTAGACTTGGTTCTTTGCTAATTGAATAGCACTCTGGCTATCACAAAATACTTGTGATGCTTTCTTGACCAATACCAAGTTCTCCGAGCAACCCTTGAAGCCAAACCGCCTCCTTCACAAAAATTCCGTAATTGCCATATACTCGCCTCTGTTGTAGACAAAGCTACCGTTGACTGTAAAGTTGACTTCCAACTAACTGGTGCACTTGCAAGAGTGAACACATAACCAGTAGTTGACCTTCGTTTGTCCAAATCACCTGCAAAATCTGAGTCACAATACCCTACTAGACGTTGATCAACATCCTGCTGAAAGACCAATCCAACATCTACAGTATTACGAATATACCGTAGAATCCATTTCACAGCTTGCCAATGCTCTCTTCCGGATCATGCATATACCTACTCACTACTCCAACCGCCCGTGAAATATCCGGTCTTGTACAAACCATAGCATACATCAAGCCGCCAACAAGCATTTGCATATGGAACTCTTGACATATATGCTCGTTCATCTTCATCCTTTGGCGACATATCAGCACTAAGCTTAAAATGCGGGGCAAGTGGAATGCTTACCGATCTTGTTTCTTCATTCATACCGAAACGATGTAGCACCTTCTTCAGATACTCCTTTTGAGATAAGAAGAGCTTCTTTGATTGTCTATCTCTTGTTATCTCCATGCCAAGTATCTTCCTTGCCTCGCCTAAGTCCTTCATCTCGAACTCCTTCTTCAGTTGACCCTTTAGCTTCTCAATCTCTGCTTGATTTCTTGAAGCAATCGCATATCATCAACATACAAAAGGAGATAGATAAAAGATCCATCTTCAAGCTTTCGCAAATACACACAATGATCGTATCGCTTCTCTTGTACTTATGTTGCAACATAAACTTGTCAAACCGTTTATACCATTGTCTCGAAGACTTCAATCCGTATAACGATTTTTCAAGTTTGCACACCATATTCTCCTTTCCAAAGAACTTTGAATCCTTCGGTGAGTCATGTAGATTTCCTCCTCCAAGTCTCCATTCAAAAATGCGGTTTTTACATCCATCTCGAACTAGTTCCAAATCCAACTGTGCTACCAAAGCCAACAAAATTCTAATGGAGGAATGTTTTACAACCGGAGAAAATACCTCATTGTAATCAACTCCTTCCTTCGAGCATAGCCTTTAGCTACCAACCTTGCTTTGTAGCACACATCACCTTGGTTAGGAAATCCTTCTTTCTTCGCATAGACCCATTTGCAACCAATTGCCTTCTTTCCCTTTTGGAGTTTGGCCAATCTCCACGTACCATTCTGATGAAGGGACTGCATTTCTTCATTCATGGCACTCATCCACTTATCCTTTTCTAGGCCCCGGACAGCCCATTTATAAGTTGAAGGAATGCCATCAGTTGCAATTGAAGTTGCACAAGCCACCATATCCATGAAGCGAGTAGGCTTTCTTACTGTTCGTCGTGGCCTGCTTGTTGCGATTGATTCATGTTGCTGCTGAGGTTCTTGTGTTGAAACCTCCCTTTCAACTGGCTCTTCTTCTACAGGAGAATCTTCCCTCGTTTCCCCGTCTATTTTCTGTATTGGGAGAATCAACTCTCCTTCAAACTCCACCTGCCTCGAAGCACCATTGGTCTGTATGGTATCTTCAGATGCTACCTTTCTCAAAATAGCAGTCTCATCAAAAGTAACATCCCTGCTAAATATAACCTTCTCCGTCTCTGGACACCATAAACGATATCCTTTGACTCCAGAAGTGATCCCCAAAAAAATGGCTTTCTTTGCTCTCGGATCTAACTTTGATTCTTTCACATGATAGTATGCAATTGAGCCAAACACATGTAAAGAATCATAATCATTAGCAGGCTTACCATACCATTGTTCTAACGGTGTCTTGCCATCAATAGCGCGGATGGTAGACGATTAATGAGATGGCTCGCATATGTTATTGCCTCGGCCCAAAATTCTTTGCCCAAGCCAAAGATTGGACAACATACACCGAACCTTCTCCAAAGAAAGTCCGGTTCATGCGTTCGGCCACCCCATTACATTGTGGTGTATTTCTCACGGTAAAGTGTCGACAATGCCATTGTCTTCACAAACCTTCTGGAAAGGATCATTCCTGTATTCTCCACCATTGTCTGTGCGAAGACATTTGATCCTTCTACCTGTTTATGCTTCTATCATCGTCTTCCATTTGAGAAAAAAATCCCAAAACTTCATCTTTGGTCTTCAACGTATACACCCAAACTCTTCGGGAAAAATCATCAACAAAGGTTACAAAATAATGCTTTCCTCCCAATGAAGCTGTTTTGGAAGGACCCCAAACATCAGAGTGTACATAATCCAAAATACCTTCGTATTATGAATGGTCGTACCAAACTTAACCCTTGTCTGTTTCCCTTTACGCAATGCTCACAAAAATCCATGATGCAATGCTTCAATCCTTTCAACAATCCTTGATTTGCTAGAGCTTTCAAGGATTTTCCTCCAACATGTCCCAAGCGCATATGCCATAACCTGGTTGCTTCGCATCCTTCTCACTACTTTTGGATGTCATCGCCGCCATCCCAATAACCGTACTACCATGATAGTGGTACGTGTTATTGTTCTTCCGAATACCCTTCATTACTACCAATGCACCGGAGAAAATCTTCATTACTCCATTTTCTGCGCGTGATCTTGAACCCTTTTGAATCGAGTTCCCACGAAATGAGATTCTTCTTCAAATCCGCACGTATCGAACGTCCGTCAATGTTCGATCAATCCATCATGGTTCCTTAATTTGATTGAACCAATGCCATATGCGGTAAGTGAAGAGTTATCTCTTTGTGTGAACAATTCCACACTCTGCTTCTTCAAAATCGGTGAACCGTCTGTTAGGACACATATGATGGTGTTGTGAGTCCAACAACCATTCGTCCGATGGTTTTGACGACGTTGTTGTAGCCAATGAGAAATCTGAATTCTCATCATCACAATCAGCTACATTTGAGTCCATAGCAGCCTTCTCATATCCAGGTTTGCCCTTGTTCTTCAGCTTCGAACAGTCCCTCTTCCAGTGTCCTTTTTCTCGACAAAAGGCACACTCATCTTTCTTTGGTCTGGACCTTGATTTGGATCGGCCTTTCTTTGATCTCTTCTTCTCGTCAGTACGTCCTCTTACTACTAGAGCCTCTGCATCTCCACCCTTTTGTTTCTCTTTCCTTCTTTGTTCATGGCTGTACAAAGAAGAGCAAACTTCTTCTAGAGAAACTTTTTCCTTGCCATGAAGAAGAGTAGTCTCCAGGTGCTCGTACTCATCAGGAAGTGATCCCAACATTATTAAGGCTAGATCTTCATCTTTAAAGGTCTCGTCCATATTCTGCAAATCCGTCACCAACTTATTGAAGCTAGTGATATGCTCATTCATTGTGGTACCGGGAACATAAGTGAAGCGAAACAGTCTTTTCTTCATATAGAGTTTATTCTGACAGTTTTTCTTCAAGAACTTGTCCTCCAGTGCCTTCCATAGTCTACATGCAGAAGGTTCCTTTGTGTATGGATACTTCTGCTCTCTTGAAAGGTACGATCTAATAGTACCACAAGCAGCACGATTGACGACCCTCCATTCTTCTTCCTCCATGCTATCTGGTTTTTTCTCTTCAAGGGCAAAGTCTAGTCCTTGCTGAAAAAGGACATCCAGAATCTCGCCTTGCCACATGCCAAAATGCCCAGTTCCGTCAAAAATTTCAACTGCAAATTTCGCATTGGACACTATTCTTGACAAATACGAAGATGCGAACGAACTGCCGGCACCTGCTGTGGACACATCACTCTTTTTGTCTGCCATTTCTGCTCCAAAAAATTATTTAATAGCTGCCAAAACAAAAGCCCAAAAGTAATTCTTTTCTGATGTGGAAGCTCAGACTAAGCTGCAACCACAGAGCATACTCAGACAGAACCTCGGCTCTGATACCAATTTTTGCGGAAGCACAATATAGAGAGTAACCGATTATACTAGAAAATTACCCAACTAGAAAACAAAGTTTCTAGACGTAATTTAATAATATAATAAGCCACAACTACTATATATAAATGCAGCTAATAAATAATAAACAAGACAAATATAAGAGAAATATGAGATACTAAATTCACTCCAAATAATTTATAAGTGAAATACTACAAGAGAGGAAGATATACAAATGTCTTAAGAGACAATTGTGGGGTGAGGTATAAGGGAGGGGGAGGCTCCCTTTTATACCCAAATGAGCGCCCCCACATCAACAATTAGTCGATGTGGGACTCTGGGCAGACTCACACAGGGATGGTGGCGACGACAACCAATCTCTACCCAACATCCTCAATAACATGTCATAATCGACAAAACAAAAACAATGTAACATCTTGAATTTTTAATATTAGTTAAGTTTGTCCAAAAGTTGAAAATACGAAGAGTTTTTCGAAAAATGTCCGAAAATTTTAGAGAAGTCTCACAAAGTAGAAAAGAGATTTTTAAGGCATATATACTCCAAACCTTATTCCATCTTTATTTACTACAAATGGTGTGTGTTCTGCTCAAGCATGATCGTTGAAAGATATGATTTTAGAGAGAGAAAGTGCAGAACACATTAGAGATGCATGAGAAGTCATTGTGAGATGATGGAATATAAGTTGTCTTCTATGTTTCATGGCTTGCATGTTGAATATTGTTTGTGGAAAAGAGGATTTTCAAATTTGGAATTTCTTTATTGATGAGAATGGCATTGGGTTCCTTTATAGAAAGAGGAAAAAAATTAAAGCTTGAATGTTATTGTAGCCACCTTATATATAAATATTAATGTTGTTGCATCTATGATATTTTATGCATGTTGAAGCTCAAAATTTTGGAGTGGACTCAAAGGGAGCTTACTGCTTTGATGCCTCTAAATGTTAACAAGAGTCTCAAATTATTAAAGTGAGATTAAAGACTCTAATATGTTGATTAGGATGGTATATGTTTGAAGAAATTAAAAAGATTCAGATTAAAAAGGAATGATGCATGTCTAAGAAGTTAAGACAAGTTACAGCATTCATATATTAAAGGAATAGCAGGATTTAAGTACCAATGAATGTATGAAGATGAATGCTATGGAGCTAGCAAATTTTGAAGCTCAAAGTTTAAGAAAAGCCTAATGTTTTAATGTTTTAGCATGCGTTAAAGTCATTTACAAGTGAAAATAAAATAGTGTCCTAAGCATCTTGAACCTCCAATATGCTAAGGTTTATGAAAGATGGTGAATACCTATTATATTCATATTCCTTGAACAACCAAGGATGGAAAATGTCACTGTTTTGAAATGTAGAAACAGGAAATTATATAATCATATTTAAGTCATGTCTAGAGGCTCCTAGGATGTGTTCGAAGGAAATAGAATTTCAATTTATCAATTTTTGCTCATTGACCTCTTTTGACCAAGCTATTTGAAAGGTTGGAGCTAAATATTTCTTAATTTGATGTTTTTAATAGAGTTAGAATGCAAAATTGTACGGGATTAGACTCCTAGTACCAACGTAGATGCATAAAGCATGAAATTTTACATCTTAAATACCCATGTTTTGGCGCCTGTTGCCCCCACCCTGCTTCCCCCATGCTGACCTTCAATTTTCACCCACTTCTTAAATTTTTTCGTGTTTCTTTATATTATTAGATTCTACATAAAATGAGTGGCATTTTGATATCTTATGGAAAAAAAAGTTGTTGTTTTCAATTTTCTATGATTTTTCAAATATTTTACATAAAAATCAACATAGTTTCTTTTTCATTGAAAGTGTAAAATCTTTGAAAAATCATATAAAATTGAAAATAATACCATTTTTTCCCATAAGATATCAAAATGTCACTCATTTTATGTAAACTATAATAATCTAAAGAAACATGCAAAAAATTGAAAATTGATAAATAAATAAAAAATAAGGGGGAGCATGATGGCGTGAGAAGGGGTAACGCGTGCACCCCTCCCCTCCCTCTTTTGGCCTAGTAAGATCATAGGAAAGGAGCTAGCATATTGTAATTTGGAACTAATGAAGTCTTCATACAAAGTTATAAAGGATTAGCATGAGGGAAGAATTTTAAATCAAGAGAGTGGATTAGTTCAAAAATTAAAGCTTAAGAGTCAAAGTTTACAAGTAAATTAAAGAGTTAGAAATTGGTCAACAAGGAGAGTTAACCATGCATTGAGAATGCATAAAAAAATATGTAATATGTATATTAATATGTCTATACAATCACTATCTTTTGATTAGTTTTGATGATGAGTTACTCATATTTTCCTCACATGATCTTAATTAGAAAATATTATATTCTTTAGATTTTATGTTATTTGATTAAACTAACCATTTTCCTTGCAAGAAATATTTGAATTTCTGGCAGAATAATTTGTTCTATGCAAGAGCATTCCTTAACACACTGCTAGGAGAAACTAAAAAATTTGAGGAAACATTTTTTGATGCTCAATCTTGAAAAATATGTTGGAAGCAACCTTCAAAGCAACAACACATACAAATGAAGAGGACGATCTCTTGGTAGATCCACCTAACTACAACTCCAAAAAGCTCAAGGCCAAGAACAAGTTTAGACACTATGAGCCTTGGTTGTCCATTCATCTTCTGTACTATCCTAAAATAGTGAGACATTACTACTTTGATTTATAGCCAGCTAAGATATGTTATGAGGAAGAGCTCTATGTGGAAAAGGGAGAGGATGAAAGCTGGAACTTCAAGGATAGATTAGGCACAATCTTTAGTTAGAGCTGGATCTCCTGGTCCTTTATTCTTTAGTCCGTCTACCTAAGGATATCTAAGAGAGGGACTTCTGGGATTTCACACAGACATTGCCACCAACAATGCCATGTTTATCACTTCTATGAATTATAAGATGAGGCAATTGTGTGGGATGGTCAAACAGAAATTCAATGTTCTATTTGAGCAATAAGAGACACAGACCAAGATGATGTTTGAATATGGTAGCATCCAAAGGAGTTATGAGCAAAATTATAAAGATCACATGGGTATTCCTACTACGAGGCGCCTTTTGAGACCATTTCTTCATATACTCAACCTTCAGAGGTTCCACTATCTCATCCTATTGTTCCTGATTCGTCAGCTACCTCAAATCCTACTCAAAAGACTACTTCTTCGGGCAATATCTCGTTTTCCATGGAAGATCCTACATCCTCCACTCAAATGATGTTACTTTTGATCAAGATCCTCTACATCTACATTTAGACCCCTGAGTACTAACCATATCCTTACAGTTCGGTCATTCTTGAGGAGTCATCTTCCACATCTCATTCTCCTAAACATTAGTCTCACCATTCTGGTGAAGCTGATTCTCCAGTTGATTATGAGATTGAAGATCCAGATGTAATATCCTAAATTTTGGGCTTATAGATTTGTGGATAAGACTATATCAGGCAAACGACTAAGCCCAGTTCAGGAAGTATGACAAATATTGTGAAGGGAATTTCCCTTGATGCCGGCAGACTGGATTTTTGGTAGGTAGTCAGCTTGTGACGTGTCTTTGACTAAGCAAATGATATCTAATGGCTATGAAACTTTCCAGAATCAAAGTAGACATGATAAGGCTTAAAAAATGGGTCATATAGGTCAATTAAACTTGTATACCATGAGTCATAAATTTTTGAAATTAGCCCTGGAATCTAGAACATGTTTTGGACTAGTATGCATTAAATGGTGATTCTAGAATGGATAACGTGTGTTTGACCATGGGAGGTATTTTTTTTCCTAAAAATAGACTTATTAATTGTCACATAGACTTTGGAATCACTGCAATTGGACATTTATACAATGAGATATGAATTTTCAAAGTCGGTTAAAAATTCTGCCAATTTTAACTCGGGACAAATATGAGTTTGGTATAGGGGCAAAATGGTCAAATGACATAGTAGGGTGTGGACCCCACATAGGCACCACTTCACCTCATCTTGACATGTCCTTTAAGATGCCACCTCACCTCTTTGGCTGACTTAATGGCCAAGTCCCCTTCCTTGTAGACCAAGCCATTCTTGGCATATTCAAGGAGCCGATTTTCTTTGGCTTATTCAATAAGCCAATTGACTTTTCTTATTTCCTCCTCCTCATCATTATTTTCAACCAAACACTTGGAAACACATAAAAGAGAGGGTTGAAACCGAAAATAGGGAGAGAGAGAGAGAGAGGGAGGGAGGGAGAGAGGGAGAGACGATCAGTGGAGAGTGCAAGAGGAGAGAGAAATACTCCGGAGCTGATTTCACCTCAGATATGACGTTTCTAGCTCCCAAGGCCTTCTCTAATGTTGTTCTTCTTAATGCGAGTAACATTTCTATGCTTTTGGATTCTTGATCAGAGGCGTTTGGTGCTGTATAAACTGTGGAGGTACCACAGGAATCGGAAACTGGCTACTAAATCGAATAGAGGTACGTATAAACTCTAACGTAAGTCGCATATCTTGATGTTTCTATAAGTGGTTATGCTACCCTATTTTTTGTCAGTACTATCTTTGCATGAATGGATGTGATTTTGATAGTTTCGATGCTTTCAATGAGTTTAGAATGATAAATTGTGTGGGATAAAGGTGCAAAACCGATCCTAAGATGCATCAGTAAAGAAAACTGAATTTACGGCCAAAATTTCCTATGAGAAGGGATTGGATTTTGATCATTTTGAGGTTATAAATGGATTCCTTTGACGAAATTGTGTCGGAATAGGTTATGATCACGATTTTAGAAGGTTGGATATAAAACCTTAAGATTGAAGTTTAAGTGGTAGTCTTTGCCGGTTCGTTTTCTAAAGGCAATCTGATTGTGTCATGCTTTTGAAACTTTACATGTCGTGTGGAGATACGTTGTTTAAGTGGAGACACAATGGAAGAATTTACTCAACTTTATATGACCTCCATCAACTATAAATAAAGAATCATTCAAGATAGAACGCCAAGGAAACGACCCAACGAAGCCAATAACAATAGCTTACAACTTCACCGTCGAAATGCCAATATTATAACTCCTACATTATCTCATACAGTCTGTTCTTGATGTTTATATAATTTATCATAGAGAGTGAGATGATTTGTAATGTACTACAGTGTTCATTTATACATTCCTAAGAAAGAAGATTGATTGTAATCCTTGATCATAAAGGTTGTATCCTTACGGTGTGTAAGGAGGAGTATCTCGGTGAGAGATTATGAAAGGTTGCACAAGTGCATGGCTAAACTTGTGGGATTGTAGAGGTTTCTCTTGTGTCCAGATTAAACAAGAAGATAGTGGATTGAAAATCTTAGGAGGAGCTTGGGGACTGGATGTAGGTCATCGTGGATTGGGTCGAACTAGGATAAATCACAGTTTGCATATTCTCTTCCCTAAACTCCTATATTTCTAGCATATATATTTGAATAACTGACTATCACTTTATAACTCATTACTGTCATACGAACTACTTTTACTAAGATGCGAAAAGATTTTCAAAGTTCCTAAGTTTTTACCATAAACCCAATTCACCTCCCACTTGGGTGTCAGCTACTGCTAACATTGTCCTTGTTTAAAGGTCTTAACCGTCTCAAGAATTACAATGGGTTAATTTGGGTTTTGCTCGTTTTCAGAAGGTTTCAATTATACCATTCCACTATTTTTCAAAGATATTGATTTTTAGTTTTGTAAAGCTATAATGACTTATTTCATTAAAGCATCTGATTTTGATATGTGTAAATGCTTTGATTTCAAACCAAGAAAGGATTGGACAGAAAAGGAAAAGGAAATGTTTTCATTGATTCTATATATGCTTCAAACAACTGTGTTGAAGATGAAAGTGTTGACAGTTCATCTAATACTATAAGCTGCATACCCACGATTGATGAACAATTGGAAGTTGTGAATGAAGAAGGAGAAATCTTAGAACACTTCCATGATTCAGTCAACATAGAAGAATAAGAGGAAGACGATTCGCAAGAAGAGCTCCTCATGGATGATTATGATGAATTATTATCTGGACCTAAAGATGCACATATGGTAAACAACTCCAATTCTTCATGTATATTTAGGAAAAATTATTTTGAACATTTGTATGAAATTGTTTTGCAACCAAGTACTAATTCTATTGTGAAAAGCACAAATGTTTTCGATCATGCTGAAAAATCATATAGGAAGAAATAATTCACAAATATAAGTCATTTACATTGCATCTACTCGACCAACACAATATTTGCAAAACTGTTCATAATAAGCAGCATTCCATTATTTGTAATTATTGTGGAAAATTTGGCCATAATTTTCACACATACTATATTAGAAGAAATTATTGTGAGAAATGAATATGTTTGGGTTTCAAAAGGACAAGTAAGGTCTAATACTAACAAACAAGGACCCAAGTGTATGTGGGTATACCAAAATGTCCATCTAGTGCCTTGTGTGTGTAGATTGATTTCAAAAAGAATTGACATAAGGGCACGGAGAAAAGGAAGAAGAATCCAATAGTTTCTCATGAACATAAAAGGAGATTCACATCATTTAGGTGAACTTTTGGAGAAGCTGTTGCTGCAACATTACGGTCAAATCATAAGAAGCCATGGACACCCGTAAGAGAAAAACATTTTGCCTCAAGAATGGACTACCATGAAGTACCATTCAACTCTCTTGAGGAGAATAAGAAACGAAAGATGTACAAAAGAAAAGATTCTTGCAGTCTACATCATATGAGAGAACATTGCTTGATCCTAAGACTAAATATACAAAGACAAACCATCAACGAATAATAAATTGGTTGAGCGAATGCAATCCTCCAAGTACCTAAGGAAAAGGTATCCAATGGAAAAACCTCATATTCTATTATCAGTAATATTTATTGAGGTTTTATATTTTAGAACCTTAGGAACGACCTTTGCAAATTATTTTTGAAATTAAGTTTTCATATCCCTTAAAATCCATTTAATTGATTTACTTATAAAAGGATTGCAATGTTCAATAGTTTAATTCTTTATCCATACATGATAATTTGAAAAGAAATAATTTCTTTTATGCATAAAGTCATGATTAATTCATTGTGCTCAATTGTTCTGAATTGATTATATTGATAAGAGCATGTGAATTTTGTTCCTTCAAGCTAACAATGATTGGATTCAAGTAAGGTTGGGTACCATGGAAGAAAAAGATTTATACGGTATCGTAGGATAAGAGAAATCTTATCAAGAATGCAACTATATAGAGAAAGCTTCATGTCAGGCTTATGGCTACATGATTTCTAATCTTGAGGAAGCTGAATAAATGGAGCTTGAATTTGGTGCATTATTCCAACAAAATCAAGTAAGCCTCTACAAGGACAAGAGGAATTACGATGATATTTAACCTTACTTTATACTGTACTTATATGAAATTCATATTTAGGTAATGAATACTTGTCCATTATTGCATTCCATTGGCAACTAATCATTTATGGTTTTCAAAATGTTTTTAGATTGCTAAATGAACTGTAAGTGAATTTGTGCATAACTTTCTGAATTTATGTTTTTCAAATGCACAATTCTAAAATTTGTTTAAATTTCAACTCACCTGGTTTATAAAAATTCATACACATGTTTTGAAAAATATGCGTACTTTGATTTCATTCAAATGGTGTTTCAAAATTAGAAGTCAAATCTTTTATGCAAAAAGTTGGAAGTGTTTCAAATCTATCCACTAAAGTTTTTCCCTATCATTCACATATTGATTTTTGGTATTCAATGTGATGCTTGAACTCTTTAGTCTCATTTTCTATCTAGTTGGACCTCATGTCTAACAAGTTGACCATCTATGAGTTTCAAGTTTATTTCCTATAAAATAATTCAATTTGTGAAAATGTTATGCTTAATGCATAAATTCTTAGTTGGCCATGTTGTTCCAAGCATTATGAATGATCATTAATGCATTAAGTGTCAATAGCAAAGTCATTGTGCCAATATATTTCTATCCTACTTAGCCTTTTTGGCTAATTCATTTTCCTTATGACTTTTGCTTTTAAAAAATTCTTCAACATGTTAACTTCAAGGTTTGACATGTTCTCCAAAAATGGAAGCACTCTGACATGTTCTTTAACATGTTGACTTTCACAATGTTTAGTGTGCATTGACTTTAAACATGTTTCAAAAATGAATTTTTTCATACATTAAAATCTCAATTTGATAATGCATTATCATGGTTTGAAAAACATTCGAGATTTGAAACAATATGCATATATCATAATCATGCTAGGCTAGCTTGATTTCATTTATTTTATTTTATTTCATGAAGTTTAGCTCGAGCAAACTCATTTATATAATGATCCTTATGTTTTAAATACTTTTATCATCATATAAAGTATAAATGATTTCTCCAAACTAATTCAAGTCCCTCAAGTGAACTAGAAAGTTCTTATTTTTGAGTTCCCATGTTATGTCCATTGGAGGTTATCCAAACCTTATAACATTTGGTATCACATTATCTTTTTGTATGATTAAGGGGGAGCTTCGCATTCACATGTGTTTTATATCTTAAAAACTCATCTCCTTTATCGAAAAAAATCTTTTTAAGCATACTCATCTGCATTCACCATCTTTCATTAGTTTTGATGATAAGTTAATCATATATTCTTCTTTCATTATCTTAATTTAAAAATATCATATAGAAAGGAATATTTTGATATCGATGGCACTACTAATTCCCCTTTGCAAGAAAGTCTTAAATTTGTAGCAAGAGAATTCGTTCTGCAAGTTGTAATTGTACACCCACAATCAAGGTCTCTCTACCTTGAGATTAACGATAATGAAATAAATATTTAAACTCTCTCATAGAGTAGATAGAAAATAATCAAAAGTACAAATATTTGAAGATATTAAATGAAATGAACGAAACAATATATTACAATAACTTCAAATTGAATGCTCAGAGTTTTTCGGTAGTTGTCGGAATTCAATGCTTGGAGCTTTTATATCAACTCCCATTAATGACCATTGAGGAAGCTTTAATTTAGCCGTTGTGACTTCTTCAAACGTCTCGTTAGACACAAATGTCTTTCATTAGACATAGTTGAACATTTGCTTGGTTTGGTTGCTTTCGGATCACCGTCGACAAGCTTTTGGTTAGAAGTTGACTCGAAAAGATACTTGAGACTTTTACCGGAATGGGTATGTCTCGTAGGAATGATTTCTTCTGCTTTGATTTTTATTTTGTTTGCGAGCTTTGTTTTCTGTAAACATTAAATGCTTTGACACACGAAGTTGCTTTTCGGCTAATTAACGCTTAAACATTCGTTAATGATCTAAAATCCACTCAAAGAGATGATTAATAATAGTGTAAATAAGTTTGAGTAAGATTTAAATAGATATGAATGATAACTCAAAATATTTGAATTTATGATTACTGTTACAACAAAGGATTCAGGTAGCTGATGATTCATACTCGAGTAGGCCTTCCTGAGTACTCAAGTAACCATTCAAGAATACCTTCACAGCTGCTCAACGATCATCCATGCTCGAGTAGTATCTCAGCGAGTTTGTTACAGAGGCCTCACAACAATCACAATCGAGTAAAATAATCTTCATACTTGAGTACTATACTCGAGTACAGTAATTGTAGTGCTCGAGTATCCTTTGATTCTTGCTGAAAGACACACTAAGTAAAAGCATTAGCCAACTATACTTGAGTATCATTTTTCTTATACTCGAGTACCAGTGAAACAATGCTCGAGTACACTTTAAACAGAAAGCAAATGCAAGATAGAAACATATATACTCGAGTAAGCTCTTACCTATACTCAAGTACCATACTCGAGTCCACTTACCTTGTACTCATGTAATACACTGATGAGGGCGGTTGCTTTGACAGATGAACCTTATACTTGAGTAGACCAATATCCTTACTCGAGTAAGCAAGGAGGCTTGCTCGAGTACAGTGACTGAGCTTCTCTGAACTTTACTATTTTTCCAAATCATACTCGAGTAGCAACCATACCATACACGAGTATCCTTTCTCTTACTTATGCATGCTCGAGTATACTTGAAAGCATACTCAAGTATACTTATGACTTAGACTGATTCAAAATCTTAAACATTTTCAAGCTTTGTTATCATCAAAACTCTAAGAACTAACATGTCACATTCGAGCGTGTATTTTGTCACACTTGAGAACTGATGAAATTTGTGTCTGGTAGAAGGTAGTTCAAAAAAATAAAGTTTGGATAAAATATATTAATCTCTACCGGACACTTGAGTGTCGCTGAGTCACACTCGAGTGTCATAAAGTGACACTTCGAGTGTGCCTCAAAAAGACACAGCACTCTTGTTTCATCAAAGAGTATTATGCACTGACCTTGATAGTATTTACCTTAGCACTCGAATGTTGAAGATCACAATCGAGTATTTACGTTGATGTTTCCAGAATGAGTGCGAGTGTCAGGAAAATTTTTGCTAGTGTTGAATCAATACTTGAGTGTTCATTAACACATCGAGTGTCCAACACAATACTTTCAAGGAAGAAGCAAGTGTCAGGCATTTTCAAAGCGAGTGTTGAACTAGCACTCGAGTGTTCAACACATTTTATTCACAAATAAAGCGAGTGTCAGGAAATCTTGCTGTAAGTGTCAAGCTAATACTTGAGTGTGTTCATGCCAAAACACTTCAACTGCTTTCTAATTCAAGTTTTAGTTCAAATAATGGTTGCAGACTCGAGTGACTTCAATCATTAAGTCCCCTTTGCTTTGTCAAGTTTGTTATCATCAAAACTTATAAACTGAGAACTAACACACTATCTTCATACTAGTTGTTTCCATTTAGATGCAAAAGGATTTTGAAAGTTCTTAAGTTTTTATTTTATACTCAATTCACCCCCTTTTATTTATTAGCCGGTTATAACACATACTGCCCAATATCAAACTCATCAAGAATTATATTGGCCTTCTAGCACATACTATACAAATATCTGGACAACCTATTTACAACATGGGCAATGTGTTCCACTTGAAGGAGCAAAGAATGAGGATGCAGAGTCAGATGTAGAGGTGGTGGAAGTTGTGGAAGAGGAGCAGGAGGAAAAGAGGAGTGGAGGTTGTGGGGAAGGAGGAGGATGATGACACCAAGGACTTTCTAGCAAGTCTGCAGCATGGCGTTTCATCTTGGTAATTGAAAGAACAGAGGTAGACAATGACAAAAGAGTATTATTGTAATATACTAGTCCACCCTTGGTAGATTAGGGCCCAAGTTCAAATGAAGATGGGTTATCATGGAGAGAAACAAGTTCATTAAGAGAAATATCCCTTTATGGTTTAATATTTATGTCTATTCTCATGTACATGTATGCTTAAGAGTTACATCTATTCCTATATGATCATACATACACTATATATATAGAATGTACGTAGGATTGAAGGAGGAGTTGAGACTGAATACAACACACACAGAATGTTGTTCTTCCTCGTCTAAAAGGTCCTCTCATAAGCATGTTCTCTTTTATTCCTCTCTTTTGTGTATTTGCTATGCAAAGTAATCGGAATCTGCATCAGTACTTTAGTTTTGTGTGGGTACTTCAACAAGTGAATCGGATTCTAAGCATGCCCAAAATTCTTACATGGTGTTAGAGCCTCTTTTTTTTTTTGGTAGCCTTTATAAAATTATGATCCCCATATTATGATAATATTTATTATTATTTGAATTATATGTTTATGGCTTTCCCATGTGCCGTACTATTTTTCTCAAAATATACGATATATGTCTAATGTTATGCTTATGTACAAATCCGTTAGGATTTCTAGTGATTGGATATGGGACAGTATATGAAAATCTATCCTTCTTATTCGTATCTTATCAGTTTTCTAGATTATTTTGCAAGGCATGGCATCTTATTTTCTTCTTCCACGTTATATATCTGTTAAGGAAGAAATATACATATACGCTTATATTCCATATTGTGGTTCGCTGAACGTATTTTTTTTATCGTACTATAATTCCCAAGGATATGGCTTAGAAAGCCTAATGTTATCAGACTTCTAGTGGACCAAATTATTATAAATATGTACAGGATGAAAAAAAGGGATATAGAAATTTTTGGACTTTGACGTTGTTTGAAACTTGTTTAGCGATTGAAAATGTCGTCTTTTGTTTTTTGAAATTGGGTCACACGAAAAAAGTGTTTTTAGGCAACAAAATCAGTTTCATTACTTAGATCTTGAAAAAACGAAGATATCGACACCAAGAACATGAAAAACTGAAGTCGGAAACGCCAATTATGGAGGAAAGAGGTTTCGAGTCCGACGAACTCGACCAGATGATCCTACCGAGTCAAAATGACCCAGCTGGAGGTTGAAGAAGGATCAAATGACGAGTCGTTCGGTTCTGGCCTCAAACAACGCGTCGTTTCGGTGAAAACGACGCCACTCCCTCATTAGTGAAGCAGTGCGTCTCACTGTTAGAAAAAGAGGAATTCCATCTGGGCTGGACAAGTTGGGCTTTACAACATTTTTTAATTTAAAATCATTATGGGCTTATTTCTTTTGGGCCACTCAGATTAACTAAAAAAAAGACCAGGCGCATGCAACAAGAGAAACCGACACATGTTAACTGAAGATTTTGTCTTATGGGTACATGTTCTCTACAGAGGTGAGGGAGGGTGGGTTTTGTTTTTTGTTTTTTTTTTTTTTCCAGTTTCTCCATATTTTGAAAGTCTTCCTTCTTCTAAGGGCGTGTCTTGGGTGTTTGAGCTCAGATTGAGACACGGTTCGTCTCTAAAAACATCCCTAAATTTATTATCTGTATTCGAATATATAAATCATCTATTTTGAAATATGTTTGGTTATGTTTTAGATGTTTTCAGTACTATTATAGTGATTTCTTGTGTTTAAAAATGTTTAAATTATTTGTCTTAATTTGTATTGATCAAGAGAACTTGAAAAGCACTGAAGAAAAAAAAATGTTGTTGAAAAACCTATGCCTTTGTTTGTTTTTTTGTTTTTGTTTTTTAAAAAAACTTCTATATGTTGATCGGAACATAAATTACTTAGTAGAATTGAGTCTCTAAGTAATGAGTGAGATATGGATTTTCTTATTTGAATATGAAACTCTGAGTTACAACCTAGATGGAGAATATATATCTTGATAGAAAATCAAAATGAAGAAATCCAAAGTAAGGTTGTAATTTATCCTTAAATGGATTAAGAGAAGCAAGTGGAAGAGAGTTCAGAAAATGATTCCCAAGCAGAACTAGAATTTCCTAAATCTCAAGAAAATCAACTATTCGAATCTAGAATAACCTCAAGGATGTAAAAATGAAGGATTAGATGCTGAAGAAGCAGTGTCAGATCAAAGTAAAGGAAAATCTCAAATGTAGAGATTTTCTAACATCAAAACTATGGATCATGGTGGAGTTTAGGGAAAAGACGCTCTTCGGGCACAAAATGATAGCCCATCTAAAAAAGAAACAAAACCATAAGCCCAATACAAACTCCAATAGTTACATAAAATATTTGAAATATTCCTTGTGTTAATTCTCATAGTTTTTGATGTTTTGATGATAACAATTATAATGTAATTGATCTTTGATATACTATGAAAATTTGAAGTTTCAAATATCACCTTAAGTTAATTGATTATGTGCCTCTAGTCATAAAGTTCATTTTATGAATTGAAAAATGATTTCCTTTGATTATTGTTGGTTCCCAATGTTTGTTTTGATGATAACTAACCTCTTTCAATACTTATGATTGAAAACAAAATGTTTTACTTTGTGAAATTCACATCTGCATTTTATCTCGCCGATTGGCTCTAGCCAATCTCTGCTGGCTCTAGCCAGTCTCCTGTCTACAATTGTCAAAGTGCAAGCTTTGGCTCTAGCCAATTTATTCTAACTCGAGCCAAGCCCTTAACTCCGGCCAACCCCATCTGACTCGAGCCAAGCTCCTATCTAAAGTTGTCAGAATACAACCTTTGGCTCTAGCCAATTTACTCTGACTCGAGCCAAGCCCTAAACTCTAGCCAACTTCATCTGACTCGAGCCAATATCCTATCTATATTTTTCAAAATGCAAATTTTGGCTCTAGCCAATTTCTGTTGCCTCTAGCCAAGCCCTGAACTCTAGCCAAAGAGCATTGGCTCTAGCCAAGTTCTTGACCGTTATTTTCAAATGACCTTCTGACTCTAGCCTACTCTGTGTAACTAGAGTTTTGACCCAAACTCTAGCCAGATAACTTTGACTCTAGCCTAGAGCACTCCCATGAGATAAATTGACTCTAGCCAACACAATGTACCTTGAGTTTTGACCCTGACTCTAGCCTGAATATTGAGACTCTAGCCTAGTGTGTTCCACCAAAGCAATTTGACTCTAGCCAAGAGAACCTGACTCTAGCCAAAAGAACTTGACTCTAGCCAAACGAACCTGACTCTAGCCAAATTTATCAGTTTAAAAAAAAAACCAGATTTCTAAACCAACTAAATCTCTGAGTATGGTTTACTTATTTTATATCTTCACTCATTATTGTTCCTAATCATGTTTAACAAGTTTGTTAATGAGTTTCAGAAGAGTTTTATGGGGATTAACGCTAATTTGAAATAAAGCAAGGTTCTGAAACCCGGACCGGTCACTGAACCGGTCGAGGTACTGGGTTAAGGGTTAGTGGGTCAGACCGGAGTCAACCCGGGCCTAGACCGGCGAGGTATAAAAAATTAGAAAATAATTAATTTCTTATCATACCAACCTAAATTTGACATACTATATATCTTTTCAACATTTTGGATCAGTGGCAAAATAATCATATACTCTAATACTTGTGACATATTCGTATATTCTTAACAATTTTCTTTACAACCTACATTTGACATCCACTAAGCGAGCCAACCGAAAACGAGAAATCACAATAGCTTCGGAAAACTAAAAACAAATCCAAATAAAATCCATATGACATCCAAAAGTGAAAAAAGGAAAAAAAAAATGAGGGAGAAATAAAAAAAAATTGAAGGAGAAATGTTTTTTTTTTAAAAAAAAAGGTCTGACCCAGTGACCCGTCCGGGTCACCCCGGGTTTACCGGGTCAGACCGGGTTCACCGGGTCAGACCGGTTTTGCACCAAACCGGACCGGTTTCAGGGCCGGTTGGCGGTTCCTGGCCCAACCGGGCGGCCCGGCCCGGTTTCACAAACCATGAAATAAAGCAACAATGTATCGAAGCATTTAATGCAAAGCAGAGATATTCACCATTTTGGCGGATAACCTTCGACAACAACAACGGCTATTTCCTTGATACATTCTCACCTAATCTCAACGGACAATTTGAATAAAGAATGTCAATGGAGAATAACGACGAATGCCATGTCGAGGCATACTAAGGAAGAAACGAGCAACGTTCTTCAACGGAAATATTTATTCACTCAACGGCTAATTCAAAGAGTCTCAACGGATAACTTCAAGCTTCAACAACGGTCATAAATGCCACCAACTATAAATGTTAGAAGCATTCAAATCTACAACTCGCGAGAGGGAAACGCTGTGCATTCAATTTGATATTATTGCAATCTTCCGTTTCATTAGTTTCATTTAATATCTTCGGATATTCTTGTACTTCGTGTTTATCATTTATCTACTCGGTGAGGAGTTAAACACTATTTGAATATTCGTTTATCGGTTGAATCTTAAGGTTGAGGAACCTTAAGAGAGGTGTATCAATTACAACTTGTAAGGGGAGTGGAGTCTCATGAGGATCATCCTTCGTTTACAGAGTGTGTAATTGTGTCTGGGGTTATTTGGTTACAGCTTGTAAAGAGGAGTAAGTCCTAGTGAGAGGATTACTCGAGAGTTACAGAGTGTGTAATCAAGTTTCTAGATAGTGAAATCTCAGAGTGTTTCTGGGGACTGGACGTAGGTCAAGAGTTGGACCGAACCAAGATAAATCCATTGTGTTAAATCTCTCTTACCCTTACTCGTTTATCCCCGTTTTGCACTATCCCAACAGAGCATTTTCGCGAGAAAATTTTATATCCCCAATTCACCCCCCCTCTTGGTGATATTCCGTCTTTCACCTTGTACTAAATAAAGAGAAACCATGGGAGATTGTTGAAATAATAAGGGATATAAATTTCTTACTGACTTAGAAAATAATAGTTATTAAGAACCTATAAGACTAGATTTGAGAAGCATGGAGGCTTAATCCTAGAGGATTTCTTTTTGGTTGAAAACTGTGTTAAATAGAGAACTTTGATAAACTGCTAAGTCACCTTGACTCTTAGATAAAAGGTTAACAAGACATTATGAATTTAATGCAATGAAAGACATAAAGAAGTAAATGTCAAATACTCGGTTTAGTGAGAGCTCTTGGAATATGAGTCTTCTAAGAGCATCATATGCTCTATCTAAGTGAGAGCTCTTAGAAATGAGCCTTCAGAGAGTCATGATTGAGCGTACTTATATGATTTTTTTTTAATATGATAGTAGCATTGTTAGAATCTGTGTGATGGGAGGTACAAACGTATTTTCTTGATCGTGGACCCAATGATGTTATTATTTTTCTAGTCAGGAATAATGAAATTACATTACATTGTATACTTCGATGTACTATATCTTTGATAAGTTATTGGATTAGATCAATTG
Source organism: Acacia melanoxylon (assembly GCA_019022615.1). Lineage (NCBI taxonomy): Eukaryota > Viridiplantae > Streptophyta > Magnoliopsida > Fabales > Fabaceae > Acacia > Acacia melanoxylon. The sequence continues at coordinate 2,753,577 of JAFJYJ010000045.1, read as the reverse complement.
TAAATAAGCCTAAGTATGGGATGATTTTAATGACTAAGGCAATAAAGGCTACCAAGAACAACGTGTTGGAAATTATTTCGTAAGGGCCAATCATTGTACTTTAAACGTTATTGTTATTTAGAATATTTCTCCATTTAGTTATCATATCATTTGCATGTTTATTATAATGACTGTATCCTTGGATGTATCATAAAGATTGTCCTAAATGTCCCTAGTCGGTCATCTATGCGAAAGCGAAGATGAAATAAGATCAGTATAACTTTGATGAGGTATGGAGATACAAATATCAAAGTCTTAGGCAATTGTAAGAGTACAAGGTGGTGGACCGACCCACTATGAGAAAGCTGCATGGATTAAGTCATAAGCTTATCTCATATATAACCACATCACAATGCCCTTTAACCTGAGATCATCATGGATTCCTACATGAGAATCGCTAATCTTTGACCTAGTCAAAAGTCACCTTTGACCGGGTGATGATAAAGGTTTCGATCAGGATTAGTGGTTTTCATGCAGAGGAATGTGAATGGTCAAGATGAGATTTGTCCCTCACATTTGTAGAGAGGTATTACTGGGCCCCTCGATGAGTAAGGTTGAGAAAAGTATGGCCATACTACGATGGAAAAGAGTTTCCACTTCAATTGTTAGACTACTCAAGAATCGAAAAAGTAATGGTCAAGAACATGAGGATGACACTATCCATGCTTCATCCTTGGCCAAATTATCGCGTGACAAAAGGCACGTGGCATGGTTGTATGATAAGTTGGGTCGTATCACTGATCCTCATATGAATTGGGTAGTTGTAATGTCTTACTAGAAGCCGCTTGTGACTTGTGGGCTGGTACAGTGTTAGCCCGCTGTCAATTCCATGTGGGCCTACAGGGTCGCACACAAGAATAGCCCAACACGAGCTATAATGTCCACATTCATTGAATCTAAGATATGTCTAAGATTTAATGAATACAACGTTTAATCTAGGGAGAATGAATATATATATATATATATATATTTGAAAATAATAATAATAATATTTATATAGATAATAATATTATTATGTAGTATTTGTTTTGTATTTAATTTATTTGATAAATTAAATAACTAAAACTAATAGAGATATCGTATCTCATATTTAATTTTCGAAGAGAGAGATCGTATCTCAAATTTAACTTGAATTGAGATATTGTATCTCAGATTTAATTAAATAGATAGATATCATATCTCAAATTTAATTTATGAAGATAAATTAAATCAACTAGCTTTTAATTCAGATTAAATAAATAGATTAGATTAGATCGATTGGACAGATTTAATTAATATTATTTTAATCCAATTCAAATTTAAAAATTAATTGAGATTAATTTTGAATATTTAATACGACCCATTAGGGTTTGAAAAAACCATATAAGATAATGAGCAATTCGTATTAAATTGACCGCAGGAGAAAACCCTAGAGGATACGGAGAAGGACGTTGGAGGCGCTAGCACGTTGCTTGTTCATGTGGATACCAATAGAGGGAGTTGGTTCGTTCAGTTGGCTCCTAGTGATCAAACAAGACGCATACGGAAGACAAGTACAATTCTGACTACTCTAATTTAAACGCCGTTGATAGATCCACCATTGGGATTCAAAATTTATTTTGATAAATGTCTTCCGCCGCCTGTTCGAATCCTAACAAGTATTTTGACAATTTGTGACAACAGACAAGCCATTTTGACAACAATATTTTCACAGGAAATTTTTAACAACAGGAGAAACCATTTTAATAACATGAAAAACCATTTTAACAACGAGACTTTTGTGATATTGGAATTCTGTAATTAATGTTAAAAAAGTCCCTAGAGATATTTTTGATAGGGGATTTGGGGTTGGGACTTTTTTGATATTTTTTGGGACCTCACTGATATTTTCCCTAGAATAAAGTATGAGACTTATAAGGGAAACAATATAGTATGAATAGCCCTATAAAATTGTATGATTGTGGTTCAATCTTTCTTTCAATAATTTTTTTTTGTTATTTAAAAGGTTGGTAAATTCTTTGTACTTCATTGCTTTTGTCATTTCTTATTTAATTATTGACTTAATTATATGTCTTGTTAGTCAAAGATGTATAAATTGATTCTAGAAATAGCATAATGAAACATTTTCAATAAGAAAACTAGAGCTGAGTATATGTTGCAATTATTATATTATGTTGCATGTGGTCCTATAAGTTTGAGGGTAAGACACAGAACTTGGTAAATTATTACCTTTGTTGATTTCTCATGATTATGGTTATTACTAGATTTCACACAAATTTGAAGCTAGAGTGTTTTAGACGATATACGAATGAAGATTAAGAATCAATTGGATGGGAATTTTAAAGGTCCTACAAACTGATTAGGTTTGTGAGTGTTCATGCTAACCCACCAAATGAGAGTAGGGGAGTATTATCTACTCCACCTTTGGCGGATAAATACACATACATACATCCTTGGTTTCAACAGGTGTATGTGATTTTGGGTTTAACCATGTGCCCTGTAAAGTTGTCACTTCCACACTCTATGAATGTTAGACTAAACAGAAGTCAAATTTGTGTGCAGACCAAAGAAGTCCATTTCACATCTCTATTTTGGAATTGAAGTTTTTATGTAGACCATAAGGGTCATTTACGAATTCCCATAGTGGTTGTAAGTGGGAGCTCATTATGATTAATTTTTATGACGAAAAACGATGATAGAATTGTGATTGAAAAAAATTGAAAAGAACCACATTTATTGTGAATTAGTTTTCAAATAAGGGTGAAACTACTTACATTGTATCACTTTACAAGACACAAGGACATGACAGTATAGAATAGGCTGATGATCTTTAATTGTTTTTGTGAGGGAGCTTAGAATGGTCAATAAAGAGACCTAAACAAAATAAAGAAGAAATGCAAGAAGCTCCATTGAATAAGAATAACTGAAAAGAATGTTCATGGTTATTTTAGAGAAGGAAGATGAGTTGCATTCTGCATAAGAGGCTATGTTAAGGAAGAATGGAAGAAAGCAATGGAAAAGAACATGGATTCTTTAAGATTGAATCAAGTTTGAGAGCTAGTTGATCTACTACCAAGTTAAAAAAAAAAGGCTATTGGGAACTAGTGAGTTCTCAAGTTTAAGAGAAAAATATATGGATCAATTGGCATGCCCAAGACTCATTTGGTTACCAAGGGGTATGTATAAAAGGAGGGCATCTTCCTCACTTGTTGTGCATTTTAATTAAACTTAACTTTGCAATAGTTAACCATTTGCATTTAGATTTACATCAAGCATATGTAAAACCTGCACTTTGAGTGGTGATCTAGATGAAGAAATATATATACAATGTAAGTGGTATTTTTAGTTTTCACATGGTGGTGACTTCATATATTTTTTTGGAAGTTCTTTTATGGATTGAAGCAATTGTCCAAACAACAGCAACCTAATGTGGTGTTCAGATGGTTGAAAAGAACCACTGATAAATGGTTTGTGATGTTATTCCTTTAAGGGGATGATATACTATTTGCCATAAATAGTTTGAATTTGGTAGTACATTTTTAAGAATGGTATTAATAAATTTTGAAAATAAGTACATGGGTAAAAAAGTTGTATTTAAGATCCAAAGAGATAGCTTAAGAAGAACCCTCTCTTTTCCAAGAGAATTACATTAAGATTTTTAAGTGGTTCAAAATGAGTGAGTGTTACACCCCTACCGACCTCGCCTTTTCGGGTGGCGGGTTAGAGGGATTCCTTTCAAATTGTTACATTTCCTTGGTTATTAGTCCATTTTGATTATATATCATAGCACGCACAACGGAGCATATGACCGGTTTGGACAACTTCTGTACTAGTAAAAGTAAAATTAACAGAAAGTAAAAGTCCTCGAAAGGTTAAGGGTACAGTCATCCAAAAGAAAATACCATTAATATATAGCCATCCCAAAATATAAAAATACAAAAGCAATAGGGCATTCCCTATTATTCATCTGCATCGTGGGCCCTACCTCTCTAAAAAGGTACTAACTTCAAGCACGACTCCCTGTGTCTACAGAAGCGTCAGGAGTGCGATAATGGCCCCCAGAGTAACTGTCAATACTCATGGACTAAATGTGTAAAGTGCATACATGCAGCCACGTCACATATAAAATCACATGTAATATGCCAAATATACCACATATGCAAACAGAAACATACACAACAATCTTTCTTCGTACCGTCGAGCCGCCTTATCAAGGCAGGCCCCATATTTACCGAAATCACAACCCTGTCTCTGTTGAGCCGCCACTCAAGGCAGGCCCCGGACCAGGCCTCAGCGCTAGGAAACACAATCATTAGGGACTCAAACCCCAACATGTTCTGTATGCATATTTGGCAACACAAATAAACAAACATGCATGGCAAAACAAACATACAACAAAACACATAAAAGTACTTGAGTAAAGCAGTTACTACCTGGTGGGGTATGCACAATCTTAGGATTTTAGTGGGCCCACTAGCTCTCCCAAGTATGGTTCAGCCCTAAATAACACTAAAAGACCTTATTTTAGCATTTTCCAAAAATACCCTTGCATTTTTACTCAAAACCGAGCTCCTTCACAATTTTCCAGAAAATCCAGAAATTCTGACCCAACTTCAAACGTTTTCAATAACTTGCAAAAAAATAATTTTTGTACCAAACCAGCACCAACTGAACCATTACGATGTCTAGTTTGTAGGAAAAATATTTTCAGAATCCAAAAGTACTCATATTTCGGCGTGAAGCTTAATTTCTACACTCTGGTCAGAATTACCCTACTATTTTCTGGACCAATTTTATCAATTTATTTCACCTAGTATAAAAATCCAAATAACACAAATTTTTACATCAAGGTGAACCTTAGGAAGTATAATTTCAGCTTAAACCGACATCATTTTCTATTTTTAAAACTCGTTTGAAGCTTCGCCCGCATTTCCGTAACCGGCAAAGAAGCTTGTTCTTAAAGTTTTTCAAAGATTATGAGTTCGGAAACTTAAACCATGACTTAACCCCATAAAAAATCACGTTTTGAACACTTTGAGACCATAAAAACACAAAAATCAGATCATAACACCAAGCCCTAACCACTTGAACGAAAACCTTAACTTCAAGCTTCAGAGGTTCGGGTTTTCGGTGTTTACCTGAAATCGGAGTTCGGCTTGATGATCTTGGCTCCTTTCTCTAAGTATGGAAACTTGATGGTCTCTCCTTTACTTTCAGCTGGGCACACCCTGAGGGCTCCAAAAATGAAGAGTCCAAGTGTTTTAAAAAGTGGTAAAATTCATCTGGTATCATTGGATTAACTGGCGTAAGTTTTTGTCCACTGGTTAATAGTTTGGATCAGGCTTTTTGACTTTATCTCCAAGAAATTTCAGAGTTCTATAGAATCTATGCATGTGGTGCAACCCCCTCCATATATGGCAGATTTTTACTCTTCATTTTGTGAAAATTACCTATTTTGGCCCGGAATTTATGTAAATTACTAGTTTTGGCCTGGAACTTCTTTATTATTATTTTCTTTTTCCCCAACTCTCTAGATAATTCCAAGGGGCAAGGTGGCGCCATCTTGGGCCCAAAAATCTGCTCCCTTTGACTTTTATTTAATTTTCTCAATTATCTGATTTATCCTTTTATCCACCGGTTCTTGCCGGGCCCGCTAGTCAAAATGGTGCTTTCTTTTGTACTTTTCTTCAGCTTTTTAGATATTTTCCCCTCATTGGGCATACATATGTGGTGCCATATTTCCTTCCTATGTGGCCCCAAATTTGTTTAATTTAATCCAAAAGAAGCCCTTAATTGGTCCCTATTAGTCCCCTTCCACCGCTTAACACCCCGCGGACCCGCACTTTGTGTTTGGGCCTGAGGTCAGATAAAATCATCTGATTTTTCCTTCTCTCTCCTGAGTGGATGAAATTAATGACTTAAGGGATAAGGATTTAACTATTTTGCCCTTACTTTTCCTCTTTTAACCCTGTGGTGACACGTGTCTCAATGTAATGATTACACTGACTTTTGCTTTTTGTTATATGTCTTTTTCAGTATCTCTTCCTCTTCCTATTTCCTCAAAAACGCAAGAAACCCTCACCTAACCAGGAAATGTCATGTGCACACTTATTTTAGCACATTTTTGCTCAGCTAATTGTCTCATACCTCAGGACATAGCTAAATGGTATTTTTACCAACCGATTAACACCGTATAAGTGTTTTGTGCCCTTTTGCACTAAAAATTTAATTTCTATGGTCCTTGAGCTATTGGCTAAAATAATCATGCAAAAGGGAGTGTAAAATATCTTAAAATATGTCATAAAGGCACTTAAAAATTCCCCAAATCAAATGACCAAAGTGCCCTTACAAAATATCCTCTCAACTTGGCTTATTTTGCAAGTTTTATTGACTTTTCTCTCTTTCCCTTGCTTTACACGAATTTGAAGCTTCTTGGGAAAGATTGTGATGTCATTTTTATGACATAAGCAAGAGCTTAGGTGTCCTCTTGTGAAATGACCAAAATACCCTCACAATTTTGCCCTTATTTGTGTCTTATTCCACAAGCTACATGACTTCTTCTTTTCTCTCTCTACTTAGTCCAAAATATTAAGCTTCTCAAGCAAGGATGTGATGTCATCCTAATGACATGATCAAGTGCTTATATATCCCTTTTGTCTCTTGGCCGAAGATATGGCCTTATTCAGGAATGTCACACTTCTTGAATCGTGCTTGATAGTCTGCCTAATTTAGGCTTAGTCTCAAGTCTCCATGCCCGAAATTCAAGATATTACAGTGAGTGCAATCCTATGGATACTAGAATGACTTTATGAGTGAGTTCTGAGTCTTGATAAGTTTCCCCAACTAAACCAACCAAGAAGATAATTGAAAATAATGCCTATATAGATACTGTTAGCAATGCGATGTATGCAGTGATGTATAAAAGAAAAGATATATGATGATGGTAGGACTTGTGATTTGGTACTAGTGTAAGATTATACACATTGAAAGTATGTATTGTGGTGGTACAAGAAGCTATATGGTTGGTAATGTTCATAAAACATGTAAGATTTGAAAGTGAGAATTCAAATCTAGTATTAAAGAGTTGTGAGTACATGTAACCAATTCCTAAATAAAAGACCCTAAGCATAACAAATAGACTAAATGCAAAGGTATAGCTAAATGGGTGATGCTATAGCACATAAAGTTGTTTTTGAAAAACGTATTCATATGAAAAGTTCCCTAACTAAGCCTAATGACCAAGGACATGTATGAAAAACATGTTAAGTCCTTTGGCATACATATGGTATGAAGTAATGATACTTCATTTTGGTTTTTAATGTGTGTGTAAGTATACAATACATAGTATATTGTACATGCTTATGAGGTCGAATTTCTTACACGAGCGATTGCCTTTGACACTCAAGAAGAGTGTGGAAAGAAGAGACAATTATGTTCATTAGTAAAGTAGCAAGAGTGCTGATACGGTAGAAAAGACACAAACTATATGTCGCCTTAACTTAAAGTGCAATAAGTCGAGATGAGATCCTTGAATGTAAATATGGATCGAATCATGGAAATCCACATCTATGATGCCTGTAACCAGACAACAAATTCTTCAAAATTGACATCATGTGAGTGGAGTTGAAGAATTTAGGTTTAGATACTATAAGTATCTAGACTTAAATTTGTACAGTGTTTTATGATAAAATCAAAACGACATACACTCTTAATGTATAAGAGTAACACCGTAGCATGTGATGCATACCATATGTGCTAAAGAACCATCAATGGGAAGCAAGTGAATGGATCCATGCTTCATTACTATGTGAGTCTCAAAAAGATTAACACTTTCAATAATGTCCTTTGACTTTTACATTATCATGGAGATATGTTTCAATGTCTGCTACTTTAACATTTTATCCTATGATCATGATTGATGTGATCTAAAAATATTATATTAAGAAAGCGATTGATTCATATCAAAGTGATATATGAGCGAAAGGAAGATTATTACCTGAAATATACAACCTATGTGGGTGTTTGAGACCGATTCCTTATGATATCATTTTGTATTTTCATAAGTATGGACACTATGCAAACGAAAAAGGCAATCTAGGTTTTATATTGACCCAAGAGGGACTAGATTGGCCATAAGAAAAGTGTATATTGGTAAATCTAGAACATCAGGGCATTATATCAATATCGAGCTACACTACAGGGTTGTCTTGTGTTGATTTCTAAAAAAGGGATATCTATAGTACAAGCACCTAAATGGAGACGTCATGCCCATATGGTCACGACAAATCACCTAGCAAGAAAGAAATAAGAGAAAGAGACTTGGCCTACAACATCTAATCCACCAAGTGTAAGTAGGAGATGTTGGAATATACTAGTCCATCATTTCTGGATTAAGGCCTAAGCCCAATTGAAGAGTGACTATCATAGAGAGACACGAGTTCATAAAGAGAATTTTCCCTTTTTGGTTTAATAGTTATGTCTATTCTTATGTACCCGTACACTTAAGAGTTACATATATTTCGATGTAACCATACGTACACTATATATATACGCTGTGCAATTGAAGGAGGAGTCGAGACTGAATACAACACACACAGAGAATATTGCTCTTTTTCCTCTAAAAGAATCTCTCAAAAGTATGTCCTCTTGTCTTCCTCTCTTTGGTTTATTTGCTATGTAACGTAATCGTAGTCCGCATTGATGCTTCAGTTTCATGTGGGTACTTCATCGAGTCAATCAGATTCCAAGTATACCCAAAATTCTTACAAGTACGGAAAATATAAGTGGGGTGTTTAAATAGATTGGAAGTTATGGGCTCAAAAACTATCATTACACACATTGGAAGTTGAAGATGAGTAGTCACATGCAGTACAGTGGCGGTGCAGATTGGCTAGATCTAATTTGGCCATACTGGGTAGTGGACCTAGTATGTGTAGGCCGTAGAATTAAAGTGGCGGTGCAAATAGGCATATAATACATATACAGTGTCATTGGGTTGGTAGAAAGATGCCACCCAGCTATGTTATTAGGTACGAGACAATTGGTTGAACAAAGTGTGCCAATATAGTGGTGCACATGGAATTTCTAGGGTAGATAGGTATACCTTGCGTTTTTTAGGAAAGGACACTGATATGTGCTGTCAAGTGGGGCCCACATACAGAGTTTAACTTGGTGTCATTTGGCAGGTCAGAGTCCCGAGTAAGCACCGATAAAGTAGCTTTAATAAAGTAAGTCATGATGACTAATGATGACACAACTTTTGCGTTGGCGCAATAAGAACATGACACATGTTGACTCATGATGACATATTTTTGCGTTGGTGCAATAAGAATATGACACGTGTCCCCTCATCATGACAAAGTATAAAGCTACTTTTGTATTGGCAACACCAGGACACACCACGTAACGTGTGAGTCCATGGAATCTATCGGTCTCTGAACACCAGATCCAGGAGTCAGGGGAGGCGCCACCTCACCCCTTCTTATGATTGCGCCACTTCACTTCTTCCCTTCTAGCTTTTTCGCTAAGCTCTCTTTCTCTAACTTATTGGTTAATGACACGTGGCACGTTCAAGACAACACACATGTTATAAATATTTCCCATTCCTTTCCCTTAAGTCATTTTGGGATTATAACATGAAAAGAGAGAGGGAAACTATGAGAAATGGAAGGAGAGGCTGAGAGAATGAGATGGAGGAAAGATAAACACTTCAGAGATGATTTCTCCTTTGATTCGGTGTTTCTAGCTCCTAAGGCCTTCTCTAACTTTGTTCCTCTTGGCGAGATCAATGTTTCTATGGTTTCATATTCTTGATCTAAGGTGTTTGGTGCTGTCTTAAGGTTTTATTGAGTTGTTGTGGTTGCCCTGATTTTAGCCAGGCACTGTTTGGGCATGAAGAAGTGTAATTTTGTTCATTTTTATGCTTCCTATAAGTTGAAAATAAAAATTATGTGAGATAAAGGTGAGAAACCGATCCTGGAAGCATCAATAGAGAAAACTGAATTTTTGGCCTAAAACCCTAAAGTTTCTACCAGTTCTGTTTCTCTATGAATGATAATGATTTTGATGATTTTGAGGTTAGAAATGGATTCCTTGGGCAAAATTTTGTGTGAATATATTGTGATTACGATTTTAGAAGTGCCGCGATTCGTTTCCCGGAGGCGGTTGCCATGAGAGTCGTGTGTTTGACCAACCTAGTGATTGTTGGGATCCGTACACGTAGCGGAAGGATTCTCATCCATTAAAACTTACGGATCCCATCGGAGGATCCATCAACGGCGTTTAGATCAAGGTTCGTTAGAAACAATACCTATGTGAAATTCGTGAGCGTCCTACGTTCAATTCGTTCTCGTGGGCTACCTATTCGATCAACAGAGCGTACTCGCGAATCCCCTCCCCTCTACCGGATCCACACGAATGTTCCTCGAACACCGACGGCAAAGATGCTAGCGCCTTCGTATTTTCGCGTCTCTCTTTCTCTCTCTGGGTGTCTCGTGACTTTTCTAATACGTCTTGCAAATGTCCGTAGGTTTTTCAAAACCCATTAGACGTATTATATTCAAAATTAATCCTCATTAATCTTGAAATTTGAATTTGGATTAAAATAATATATTAATTAAATCTATCCAATAGATCTAATCTAATCTATTTATTTAATCCGAATTAAAAGCCTCCTGATTTAATTTATCTCTATAAATTAAATCCGAGATATGATATCTACCTATTTAATTAAATCAGAGATGCTCTATCTCAATTAAAATTAAATTAGATATATGATATCTATATTCAAAAATTAAATCGAGATACAATATCTCAATTTGTTTTAGATATTTAATTTATCAAATAAATTAAATATAAAACAAATATTATATATAATAATATTATAATGTCTATTAAATTATATTATTATATTATTTTCGAATTTAATAATATATATATATATATATATATATATATATATATATATATATATATTCATCCTAGATTAAATACATTATTCATTAAATTTTAGACATATCTAAGATTCAATGAATCTAGACACTTTTGCTCGTGTTGGGCTATTCTTGTGTGCGACCCAGCAGACCCACATGAAATTAGCAGCGGGCCAATACTGTACTACCCACAAGTCGCAAACGGCCTCTAGCAAGACATTGTGACTACCCAATTTATATGAGGATCGATAATACGATACAACCTATCGTACAACCATGTCACGTCCCTTTTGTCACGCGATAATTTGGTCAAGGATGAGGCATGGATAATGTCAATTTCCTATTCTTGACCATTACTTTCTCGATTCTTGAGTAGTCTAATAATTAAAATGGAAACTCATTCCATCGTAGTATGGCCATACATTTCTCAGACTCACTCATCGAGGGGCCCAACATTATCTCTCTACAAATGTGAGGGACAAATTCCATCTTGACCATTCACATTCCTTTACATGAGAACTACTGATCCCGATCCAAGTCTTTATCATCACCCGATCAAAGATGACTTTTGACTAGGTCAAAGAGCAGCGACTCATCATGTAGGAATCCATGATGATCTCAGGTCAAAGGGCGTTGTGACGCGGTTATACATGAGAAAAGCTTATGACTTAATCCATGCAGATTTCTCATAGTGGGTTGCTCCAGCACCTTGTACCCTTACAAGTTCCCATGACTTTGATTCGTATCTTCATACCTCATCAAAGTCATACTGATCTTATTTCATCTTCGCTCCCGCGTAGATGACCGACCAGGGACATTTAAGATAATCTATAAGATATATTCAGGGATACTATTACACACCTACCGGCCTTGCCCTTTCGGGTGGCAGGTTAGTGGGATTCCTTATATTAGTTACTTTCCTTCAATATTAGGTCCATTTAACATGTATGAGAGTGAACGTAGCAGAGCATTTAACCGGTTTGGACAATCTACTGTACTGGTAAAAGTAAATTAAACAGAGAGTAAAAGTCCCCGAAGGGTTAAGGGTACAATCATCCAAATATAAATACCAAAAACACAAGTACAATTATTCCCAAAAATAAGGTATAATACAACAACATAATAGGGCATCCCCTATTCTTCCACTGCACTGATAAGTCCTACCTTTCCAATGTGGGGTCTTCTAGATCAGGCACGCTCCCCTGAAGCTATAGAAGCTTTTTGAGTCTAATAATGGCCCCCAGAGTAACCGTCAATACTCAAATACTAAATGTGTCAAGAGTATGCATGTAACCATGGCAGATATGATAACGCAAGTAATAAACCAAACATACCACATATGCAAACAGATACATACACATCACCGTCAGACTGCCTTACCAAGGCAAGCCCCGGACTTACCCGAGTCACAACCCGTAAAGCTGCCTACACCAGGACAGCCCCAGACCTATCGACCTGTACAGCCACCAATCAAGGTCGACCTCGGACCAATCGTCCTCAACGCTAGGAAACACATAACTCTGTATGCATATTTGGCAACACATACAAAAACACACATGGCAAATACAAACATATAACAAAACACATAAAGATATCTGAGTAAAGCAATTACTACCTGGTGGGGTATATACCATTTTAATATTCGAATGTGCCCGATCATTTTTTCAAAATATTCCCTTAACCTAATAACATCAAAATAAATCATTTTTAGTATTTCCAAAAATACCCTTGCATTTATTTTGCCAAAACCGAGCCCACACAGAATTTCCAGAAACTTTATGAATCTGGCCCAACTTCCAGGATTTTTAATAAATTCCAAAAAAAAATGTTTGCATGAAACTAGCGCCATTTGAACTATTGAAATGTCTATTTTTTAAGAAAAATATTCCCATAAACCAAAAGTACACATATTCTGGTGTGCAGTCAATTTGTGACCCTGGTCCAGATTCGCCTGATTGCTTCCTGGTCCAACTTTAGCAACTTTTATCTCGTAGTAGAAAAACCCAAAAGACACAAAATTATACATCACAGTGAAGCCCTGGATGTCTACTTTGTACCACCAAAGTATCGGATTAAACCAAGTTCATTTACTATTTTTAAATCTCATTGGAAGGTTCGCTGCCAGAAATTCCAGAATCAACAAACAAGCTTGTTCTTGGTGTTCTTCGGTGTTTTTGAGTTCGGGAACTTAAACCATAGCTTAACCCCATACAAAATCACGTTTTAAACACTTTGGGACCATCAAAAACTTCAAAATCAGACCCCAACACCAAGCCCCAACCAGATGAACGAAAATCAAAGATTTAAGTTCCAAAGGTGCGGGTTTTCGGTGTTTACCTGAATCGGAAGTTTGATTGATGATTCTTATGGCTTGGACCTTGCTTTGGCTATGGAGATTTGTCTGAAATCATCTCTCTTTCTCTGAAAAATTTCTTGCTCCCTTGGTTTAGGAGGGAGAGAGAGAGAGAGAGAGAGAGAGAGAGAGAGAGAGAGAGAGAGAGAGAGCATGTCTTTTAATAATGGAAAAAGTAGTTGATCGCCTAGAATAACCGGAGTAAAACCCCGTCCAAAGAATTAGAAGAATTCATCCGGCATTTTGGCTTAATTCCCAATAAATTCCAGAATTCTCTAGGGTCTGGACAAGTGGCGCCTCCCCCTCCATTTATTCATATTTTTATCTTTCATATGGAGAAAATTACCAACTTTGGCCCAGAATTTATGAAAATTACCAGTTTTGTCCCGGAACCTCTTTATTTCCTCTTTCTTTTTCCCCAAGTCATTTTTAATGATTAGGGGGGTAGGTGGCGCCATATTGGGCCCAAAAATCTGATCCCTTTGATTTTCAATTAATTTTCCCAATTTATCTAATTTATTCCCTTTTTATCCAAACAGTGGGACCCGTACTTTTGACTTTTGGACTGATTTTGCTTTTCTTTTCCTCCAAGTAAATTTTTAATCATTATAAGGGCTAGGTGGTGCCATTTGGGCCCCCACCAATCCTGCCCTCATGCTTTTCCTCTGCCTTTTCCACTTTATCCGGTCCAATCTCCTTTCACCGGTCCACGATGGGCCCCACTAGTCAACAGGGTGTTTCCCTTTGTACTTTTCTTCAACTTTTCAGATATTTTCCCCTGATTACCCATCCATATGTGGCGCCATCTTGACTTTCCAATATGGCCCCACACTTGTCTCATTCAGTCCAGAAGAAACCCCTAACCGGTCCCTATCAGTCCCATTTCTACTAGTTAATCGCCCGTGGACCCGCACTTTGTGTTTGGACCCGAGTACATATAAAATCATCTGACTTTTCCTTCTCTCTCCTGCGTGGACGATATTGAATACTTAAGGGGTAAGGATTTGAATTTTCTACCCATGTAATCATTACTTACTTTTGCTTTTCAATCCCGCAGTGACACGTGTCCTCCAGCAGTGATTACACTAACTCCTGCTCTTCAAAAGCGCAGGGCATCCCTGATTGCCCTGAAAATGTTGTATACTTACTTATACCGGCATATTTTCACTCAACTAAGTGTCCTATACCTTAGGACATAGTTAGGGGGCATCTTTTCCAACCAAATTTGTACCGTAGGGGTCTTCTGTGCCCCTTTTCCATTGGCACTTTAACTCCACGGTTTATACACATTAGGTCCACTGACCTGCATAGCCAAGTTACGTAGTCCTTGAGAGGCTTCCTATCTCTCGTCATTCTTGGGACTCTTCCCAAACCGGGCTTAGTCGTCTACTCACTTTTAGGCTTATTCTCAATTCTCAGGGTCCAAAATTCAGGATATTACAGATACAGTTTTCACTATAAACATGCAAATGAAATGATAACTAAATGGAGAATACTTTAAATGACATTAACGTTTAAAGTACAATGACTTGCCCTTAGGCATAATTTCCAACAGTGATATCCAATGACCTTGAAAGGGTTCAAAATTGTAATAGACATCATCTGTTGGGATCTGTACACGCAGTGGAAGGAATTCATCCAATAAAATTTTATGAATCCCAAAGAAGAGGATCTATCAACGACATTTAAATAAATTAGTAAGAACCGTACCTTACGTATGGGTGTGCGTCTTGTTCGATCAACAGGAGCTGACTTAGCGAATCCACTCCCTCTACCGGTATCCACGTCGAACAGCCTTCAACACCGACGGCAGCGTGTTAACGCCTTCAAGGTCTCAGCGTCTCTTCTCTAGGGTTTTTTCTTTTCGTGGCTTTTCTAATACGTCTTGCGAATTGTCTCTTTTAGGGTTTTCAAAACACTAATGGGCGTATTATATATTCAAAATTAATCTTTATTAATTTTGAAATTTGAATTTGGATTAAAATAATATTAATTAAATCTATCCAACAGATCTAATCTAATCTATTTATTTAATCCGAATTAAAAGCCTCGCCGATTTAATTTATCTTTATAAATTAAATATGAGATATGATATCTTTCTATTTAATTAAATCGAGATACAATATCTCTATTTGTTTTAGTTATTTAATTTATCAAATAAATTTAATATAAAAACAAATAATACATAATAATATTATTATCTACATAAATATTATTATTATTATTATTTTCGAATATATATATATATATATCTATCCACCATAGATTAATCTTTGTATTCATTAAATATTAGACATATCTAAGATTCAATGAATCTGGACACTATTGCTTGTGTTGGGCTATTCTTGTGTGCGACCCTGTAGGCTCACATGAGATTGGCAGCGGGCCAATACGGTACCAGCCCACAAGTTGCAAGTGGCCTCTAGCAAGATATTGCGACTACCCAACTCATATGAGGACCAATAATACGATACAACCTATCGTACAACCATGTCACATCCCTTTTGTCACGCGATAATTTGGTCAAGGATGAGGCATGGATAATGTCAATTTCCTATTCTTGACCATTACTTTCTCGATTCTTGAGTAGTCTAATAATTAAAATGGAAACTCCTTTCCATCGTAGTATGGCCATACATTTCTCAGACTCACTCATCGAGGGGCCGAATATTATCTCTCTACAAATGTGAGGGACAAATTCCATCTTGACCATTCACATTCCTCTGCATGAAAACAACTAATCCCAATTGAAGCCTTTATCATCACCCGGTCAAAGGTGACTTTTGACTAGGTCAAAGATCAGCGACTCTCATGCAGGAATCCATGATGATCTCAGGTCAAAGGGCATTGTGACACAGTTACACATGAGATAAGCTTATAACTTAATCCATGCAGCTTTCTCATAGTGGGTCGGTCCAGCACCTTCTACTCTTACAAGTGCCTATGAATTTGATTCGTATCTCCATACCTCATCAAAGTCATACTGGTCTTATTTCATATTTGCTCCCATATAGATGACCGACCAGGGACATTTAGGACAATCTTTATGATACGTCCAAGGATACAGTTATCATAATAAACATGCAAATGATATGATAACTAAATGAAGAAATACTTTAAATAATAATAACGTTTAAAGTACAATGATCTGCCCCTAGGGCATAATTTCTAACATCACCAGCTTTAATTTGATATATAATATGTGTGGTTTGGGTTAGTATACTGTAAGGTATGAATTGTTAAATTATGGCACTGAAACTGAAACACAATATGGGACCGTTTGGTTTTTTAAGGATTTTTGGGATGTTGTGCGTCTAGTTGGCTAGGGACATTATTTTTCCTTGAATCTGGGCTTAATAAGAGTCGTTTATCCTTTGGAACTACCTCAATTTGAGTTTTAAGGATTAAGTTATGATTTTACAAAGAAGAGTGAAAAAGCTAGCTGTATAAGTTCTTGTGTGAAAATAAGAAAGCAAGGGAAATGGGTAGTAAGGATAATCAATTCTAGAATCCTGTGATTACAAAGGGGTTGAATAAATTATAACCCGTTGTCCATGAATGTATGTTTATAGGAGCCTACGTTTGCCCGAGATGATCATCGAAATGAGAGCCTAATTGAAAATTGGTAAAGCGTTCAGGTGGTAACTCTTCTCTCACATTCTATGTGTGGCCATATATGTATGTGTGAACCATGTTGTGTCATATGTGATCCTTGTTTGCATTAGGTATTGTTTATGTTAAATACTTTCTGAATGCTGGTTGGATGGATTTATGGTTCTTTATCATGTCACGGGTGGAAAAAGGATTTTAAGACCGGACGAAAGAGGCACCGTAAGACCGGACTAGCACGGGTCTTGTTCCAAATGGATTAAAAGTCCGTCACTTTCAAGACCGGATTCGAACCGGTCTAAAAGAAACTTTTTTAGACCGGACATTTTAAAAGTTAGGTCTTAAAAGTCGTACTAAATAAACCTGATATGTATTTTGTTCGGTCCTAAAAATCAACTTTTAAGACCGGACATAAACATAAACCGGTCTTAACATATCGACATTTTTAAGACCGGATAAATAATCTCCGGTCTTAAATATACCGACTTCTAAGACCAGACGACTAACTAATCCGGTTCTAAATTTAATTAAATTTAAGATCGGTAGTTGGTAAAGACAAAGATGTTAAAAGTTGAACTTTTTAAGACCGGCTAGACTTTTAAGACCGGACTTATACATGCATCCTGGTCTTAAAATTTGAACTTTTAAGACCGGCGATATTATTTCCCAAATTCAAATTTTCCAGAATTTTTCCCCGTTATGTTCTTCCCGATCATATATATATTACACACATCCACCACACAATCCAAGACAAAAAATTAGATACTTTAAGCTACAAGCTATGAACAATCCATTATGAATAAATTGAATTGGGAAAAGAATACAAATATCACCTACCATGAGTTATGTGGCCTCATAATTTAGTACAACACCGTAATGAATTATCTTACAAATACAATGATGAGTTACAAATAAATACCGCACCATGCCTTCATCTGATCCCACCCAACAACGTAACATGATAACCCCTTTTATAACATATATATCGGATCCTCGCCACAAAATAAAACAAGAACAAAAGTTTCACAAATCAAGTGTCATTTAATTAAGAACAAGACAACACCGTAATGATGAATATATACATGTAATAAGATAACTTACAAATACAATGATGAGTTTCAAATACCGCACCAAGCCTTCATCTGATCCCACCCAACAACGTACATAACATTATATCCCCTTCTATAACATATATATCGGATCCCGCCACAAAAATAAAACAAGAACAAAACCTTCATTGTTTAAGAACATGGAAGGAATATAGTTAAAACCTTAAAGTTTTCAAAGAATTCTGCATATGAATATTACCATATGAATTGACTCTTTTATAAAGGGATATCCTCCCATATGCCTTCTTGATGATCATTTCTTATTCCGGGTTCATTATCCGCTTCATCTTCTTCGTTCATGTCCGATATACCCCTTGAAAAAGGAGTACTCTCAAGAAGACCGTAATTCAAATGAATTTCATCATCAATATCAATGACCCTTTTTCCTTGGAGAGCTACGCACCACATTTTATTTTCCCGATCGGTGATATAGAACACTTGTTTTGCCTGGTCTCGCCATAATAAAAGGTTCATCTCCAAAACATCTACCATTGATATCGACTAATGTAAGTCCTAGCCGATCGATCCAAACACCATTTTTGACATTAACCCACTTGCATTTGAAAATGGGAAATCTAATTTTAACATAGTCCACCTCCCAAATCTCTTCAATAACCCCATAATATGGCATGACTACCAATAAAGGCCTCTTGTCTTTCGAACCGGAGAAGTGCATAGATTCAAATTTCTCTAACATAACACCACCGTTCGGATGATGCTCCTATCATCTAGGGACTTCGTGTAAAATGTATAACCATTGATCACATACGAATTCCAACTTATGACATCAACCTCGTGACCACGGGCTAACCATTTGATTGTATCGTAAACACATTCCTCTCCCTCGACCTTTTGTTTGAACCAGTTTGCAAATGTTCTCGTTATGCTCCCTAATCAACCTTTGTTCAATCATTCGATGATTTTCTTTCCTTACAAACTTTCTTTATGTGCAGCTATGCTGGCTTGAACTTCATCAACATTATTCAAGATGTATAAGTGGACTTGTGACAATTCATCAGGATCCACACTCTTTACCAAAGCACCTCGTCTACCCCCTTAAGCATGCTGACGTTTTGGAAGCCCAATATGTCTTACTTTGGCCAAATAATTTTGACAAAATTCCATGGCTTCTTCAGAAACATATTTCTGAACAATTGATGCTTCTGGCCGGTATGCGTTCTTCACGTACCCTTTTAGGAATTTCATAGATCTTTCAATTGGGTACATCCACCGTAAATGGATAGAGCCGCACAACTTTATCTCCCTCACTAGATGAACAATTAGATGAACCATGATGTCAAAAAATGTAGGAACAAAAAGCTTCTCAAGGTGGCACAAGATAAGATATCCTTCATTCTCCAATTCATCCAACTTTTCAATCTCAAAAACTATACTACAAACCACATTGAAGAAGAAATAAAGTCTAGTCAAGACAACCCGAAGATCATATTCGGCGATGCCTCGAATAGCTACTGGGAGTAGCTGTTGCATCAAGACATGACAATCATGAGACTTTTGGCCTACTAATTTCAAGTCCTTCATCGAAACAAGCCTCTTAAAGTTTGAAGAATACCCCGAGGGAACTTTTGTGCCATGTAAACACTCACAAAAACTTCGCTTTCTCATCCTTAGAAAGAGTATGAGAAGCCGGGGGACAATAAGTTCTCTTCCCATATGGCCTTGGATGTAAGTTTTTGCGTATTCCCATTGCTTGCAAATCCAATATTGCCTTCACACCATCCTTTGAACTACCTTGTATATTGAGAAGCGTGCCAACAATACTATCACATACGTTTTTCTCCACGTGCATGACATCAATACAAAGTTGTCTCACATCAAGATTGCGCCAATATGGAAGATCGAAGAATACAGATCTCTTTTTCCATATATTTGTTTCTTTTCTACTCTTTGCGCTTACCGAAGATGACACCGATATTTTTCACCTTTTCATAAACTTGCTCCCCAAATAATGCCACCGAGCATCTTCATACTCCTGGCCACCAAAAAAGGCTTTCTTTAATCGACGATATGGGTGGTCCCGTCAAAGAAATCTCCTATGTCCAAGATAAACCGTCTTTCTTCCATGTTGAAGTTGATGGTAGCGTGTGCCTTCTTCACAAACCGGACATGCTTTGTGGCCTTTTACACTATACCCTGACAAGTTCCCATATGTTGGGAAGTCGTTTATAGTACAAAATATCATGGCTCGCATTTTAAACACCTCCTTCTTGAAAGAGTAAAAACATCGACACCTTCTTCCCACAACTCCCTCAAGTCTTCGATCAAGGGTCAAGGTAAACATCAATGTCATTTCCGGTTGTTTTGGTCCCGAAATCAACATAGACAAGATGATGTATTTTCATTTCATGCATAACATAGGAGATAAGTTGTAAATAATCAGGAGTACGGCCCATGAACTATGTATGCTGCTAAGGCTACCATAGGGATTCATGCCATCTATGCTAAGTGCAAGCCTAAGGTTCCTAGGTTCTTCTCCGAAGCTCGGAAATAATTGATCGATTTTCTTCCATTGAGAAGAATCGGCCGGATGTCGAAGCTTTCCATCAGAAATCCTCTCATCAACATGCCACCTCAAATTTTTTGCATCACTTTCATTAGCAAACAACCGTTTGAACCTTGGTATGATTGGAAGATACCACAACACTTTTGCAGGCCCCTTATTTGACTTGTACCTTGGGGTTTCACATATCGGAGAATTTTTGCTTCTCTTCAAACTCTTTTCTATACAATATGCAATCATTCAGACATGCATGAATCTTTTTGTACTCCATCCCTAGTGGACAAAGTATTTTCTTAGCATCATAGTATCGATGCGGCAACACATTATCATGCGGAAGAATGTCCTTAAAAGCCTCAAGCATTTCGTAGAAACTCTTGTCGCTCCATCCATGACGTGCCTTCAAGCTTACCAATTTCAATACAAGACGTTCAACAATTGGTATTTTTTACACCCAGGTATAGCGGGGTATCTCGCATCACCGCACATATTACCATATGCATGTGATTGCTCAAAAGCCTCTTCTCCTACATCACGAATAATGTCCTCTATGTGATCATCCATATCCGTGTCATTATCATCAAAGGTCACTTCCTCATGTTGAGACCCACTTGGCATTTTTTCACCATGCCATGACCATACCGTATAAGTCTTACAAAATCCTTCACAAATTAAATGTGTGTGGATAACTTCAGACTTAATCGCCTCTCATTCAAACATTTTACACAAGGGCAATAAAACTTCCCACTATCATCATGGGCATTTTGTTTAGCAAATTCTATAAATTCCCTCACCCCATTCTGATATTCAACACTCGTCCGTAAAGCATTATTTATCCAACTATGATCCATAGAAGAATTCCTATATATAGACGGAAAGATTTAACATACATAATCCGAAAAAATTGAAACTTGCATATAAAATAAGACATACATAATCCAAATGCATATATATGCTCAAATGTCGGTTATGTCTTTTTTTTCTTTACGGAGAAACTTGCCCATTGAATGCATAACGAAGAATCACTTTTGGTCATAAATGTATCACATTGAATCCAAGAAGCAAAATAAATGCATGACGAGGAAATTAAATGCATCGCATGAAGGTCTTGTGGACTCACCCGTAGCATATAAATTCAAATGGGTTTTCGAGTCTTTCTTCTCCGGCCACGAACGTTGATGTTGCGCATGCAAAAGAGTAACCTAAAAACACTAGTTCGGTAGGTCTAAAGTGCAAATATAATCTTCAATATACAATATTCATTAACAACAGAGAAACCCACAAGAACATTTCATCGATTTCGTTCAACCCATGAAAAACCCAGAACCATAACCAGGAAAATAATAAAGTTATATAACCAAAACATCTCGTACAACTTGGTCTATAGACGTTTAGCTAAGGAACCGTAAAGTGATTGTCGAGAGAGCAACGCGGCGCAGCGACGACGCAACAAGCAAAATGTGGAGACAGAACCTGAGTAATCACTCTCGGCGCGACAAGAGAAGTTCTGAGAGGGAAATTTAATTTTCCCCGCGAAAGAGACAAGTTTTAGTATTTTGGATTTTATTAAGACCGGTTAATTATAAAGTGTCCGGTCCTAAATATATAATTTTATTAATAAGACCGGTTAGTTATAAAGTGTACGGTCCTAAAGAATAATTTTATTAATACCTTTTTAAGACCGGCAATTAAGAATACTCCGGTCCTAATATTTACTATTGATTTAATTTTAAGACCGGAGTTTTATAAACATCCGGACCTACAAGTCAAATACTTATAGACCTCTTCGTTTATTAATGAACCAAACTAAAAAAAAAAAAAAAAGAGATTTGCCTTTGGCGAGCGCAGCAGAAACTGAATTAATAAAATAAATAAAGGAAAACTGGAGAATATGAATATGAATATAAAAAAGGCACAAGCTTAATTAGTTCTTACTGCTTCCATACATAACTGGAGAATATGCACGTACACAAGAAAAAAAGAAAGAAAGAAAAATAATTGATCATTATCAATGACAAGAATCTAACAAAACATCCTAAAGCTTATTATCATCCAATGCCTTGGCGATATCGGCGTTAAAAGCATTAACTTCCCGCGGAGATCGCAAGTTCCCGTCTTATTCGCATCACCCGCAGTGCATCATTAGAGGAAAGAGGAGAGGGGCAGCGGTAGGCGCGCTGGGCCAACCGATTGAGAGGGGGAGCAGGAACCTCTCGCATGGTCCGAAGGCCGGAGGGGGGCGGCAACCTCTTCATCATCCGAAATAACAATGGGTCCGACGACCCGAGATTCTTCTGTCACAACAAAACGCACTCTCGCCGGAGGAGGCGCACCGTATAACGATCTAAGTCCGGCAAGAGCTTCAGTGTGTAAAAGTACCCCTACGAGGAGTTCTCTTGTATCTAACCATGGTTTGAGGCTTTGAGCGCTTTGGGCGAGATCTCCAAATACACTCTTTTTATTAATAAGAACATGGAGGTTAGTGTACGGAGTTAATGAGGACAGAGAGATGGATACACAATTGATACACTCTTTTTTATTATGTAACCAGATTTAAAAGTATATATTATTTATTTTTTCAAATAAATAACTTTTAAGACCGGATGTTTAGAAACATCCGGTCCTAAATGTCTACTATTTATTTTTCCATACAATTCAATTACTTTTAATACCGTCCATTTATATTATATCCGGTCCTAAAAGTCAATTATTTTTTTATCAATTATTTATTTTTGTAAAGTAAGAATTTTTCCTTAAAAAATATTACTTTTAAGAACGGATCTTTTACAAAATCCGGTATTAAATGTTCAAATCACTTCAAACTCGATATCGTAGTCGATCCTTGCACCCCGTACACATGATCCAGAGTCTCTTTGGCTTTAAGGTCGTAAACTGACCAACTAAGCGTCTCCTCATATTCTGAAGAACAATGCGTCTTCTTGTAAAAAGTTCACAACGTTTCATATTCTTCAGGATAGGTTCTCTATTTAAACCTGTTCTTACTTTAGTTTCTTCACATTCTTCTCCATCACTTCTACACGGTCTCCTCCACCGACTAAAACCCACTGTAATGGCTGCTCCACCAGGTCCCCCTTTTCCTCCTCCTCTTCAACCTCAGCCCCCTCCTCCACCGCCTCCAAATCCAACTGTCAAGCAGTTGGTGCAGAACATTATGGCCCGCGTCGATCACATCGACCAACGCTTGGGCCAATTGTTTCAACTGGTTCATACCGTCAACCAGAAGCTGACCATGGTACTCGACGCCAATGACGTGGAGTACGATCCTTCACAAGAGGACGCCTCCAAAATCACCTCCGACCACCTCTCCGACGGGGGAGGATTAGTTGTTTTATAGTTTTTTTTTGCTTTTTTTTTTTTTTTTGCCCTATAGGCGCGTAAAAATTATTAAATAAAATATTTCGCATTTTGTTCTTATGGGAGTTTTAATTAATCTCGCCAGTTTAATTATATGCATTATCTCGAACCCGGAAAGCAATAAGAAAGTCAATTATGAAATATGGAAAATGGCGTAATCAAAACACTAAAATTAAAAAAAAAAAAAAAAAAGACAAAATTAGGCAATTATGAAATATGGAGTTTATTACGTTATAATATGGACAAATATTTAATTTAATGTTTTGATGCTATCACACTCTATAAATAAATAAAGTAAATCGGTTATGAAATATGAATAATAGGGAAAGACTTTAATTTAATAATATGATTATTCATTTAATAAAGTAGTTACAAATAGAATAATTAATAATGTAGACTATAGTTACCGCATATTGAATAAATATTTAATTTAAGCAAAAAGATTATTCATTTAATTTTAAGAGATTTTATATATAAAAATATATATTATTAATAAATATATCGTATATTTGTCGCCAATGAAAGACTTTTAGGACCGCTATTTAGTAAACATACGGTCCTAAAATACTGTAATTTTTTCAATTAAATAAACGAAGACTTTTAGGACCGGCTACTTAGTGAACATGCGGTCCTAAAAGACTGGCTTATTTTACTGTGAATCACGAAGACTTTTAGAACCGGCTCTTTAGTAAACATATGGTCCTAAAATACTGGCAATTTTGAATTAATAAACGAAGACTTTTAGGACCGGCTACTTAGTGAACATGCTGTCCTAAAAGACTGGCGTATTTTACTGTGAATCACGAAGACTTTTAGAACCGGCTCTTTAGTAAACATACGGTCCTAAAATACTGGCATATTTTACGGTGAATCACGAAGACTTTTAGAACCGGCTCTTTAGTAAACATATGGTGGTAAAATACTGGCAATTTCTCACAAATAAATAAACGAAGACTTGTAGGACCGGCTACTTAGTAAACATGCGGTCCTAAAATACTGGCATGTTTTCCAATAATAAACGAAGACCTTTAGGACCGGCTATATAGTAAACATACGGTCCTAAAATACTGTAATTGTGAAAAAATAAATAAACGAAGACTTTTAGGACTGGCTACTTAGTGAACATGTGGTCCTAAACTTCTCGCATTTGTAAATTAAGCAATGAATAGTTTTTTCCACCATCCAATACATTCAAAGAACCACTAATGGACAAAAGGAAACTTGTTTTAAATGAATTAACAAATTATTATTGTATACTATCACAAATTGGACAATTGTTCATTACGATCAAGATGATTGTTGATACAAACTAGCATATATTTACAATGAATTCACAAATCAACTATTTTTCCGATTTTCCGAGATGATCAGATCATACAGATATTCAGATAACACATTGCGTGTGCGCTCAATATCACCATCGAAAGGGGTCAACACATACCAAACGTCTCGTAGCATCAAAGACAGAAATATATTAGTCGTCCTTCCTTGCATATCAAATGGGTCAGCGCACAGGCAAAGTTATGTAATACATTTACCTTTGCTTGGATGTTAGTCATTGGTTGCATGACAATATTATACATGTGTGTCATGACATAATGTCCACATAATTTGACTCCTTCGGTTGCCGACGGGTCTAAAAACAAACAAGAAATATATATAAGAGCATATATTTTTTCCGACCAAGTTCACAAGCTAGCCAAAGGTGCTAGTGTCCAAATATGTACTAACTTTTGGTTTGATCCATGTAGGATCTTTGACTTCAGTCCCGCACTTGTTCTTGACCTTTTCTTGGAATGATTTTAAGGGCCTATATATTGTCAAAATCACAAATTTACTCAATAATGGTTACTGAAAATTTACAACAGAGATTTCGACTAGACAATCAAAATGACATATGCTTACTTGTTCACCATCTCGCGCAATGTAGCCGTTGGTTCGTAGTGAAGGGAGCATAAAAAGACCACTTTATTCTCATTCGGGCAAATCAGGACCAACTGCCAATGGTGACTGAAAATTCACAACAGACAAGTACTCAATAATATGTAGTAGAATACAATTAAGGGAATTACAGAAAAGAATTATGATATGTACCTATTGTAGTATGGTGCCAAGTACCAATTTTTCCTATTCTTCTTGGTCAACCTTGTTGTTATGTATGATTGTCTCTCCGCTAAAGGTGGTTTGACTCACGTACTACGGGCACAAGAATCCAATATCTTTGCTTCTGCCCTACTGTTCCAATTCACGATGCAATAACCTACAATAATGACGTCAGGGAAATTATACTTATGTGAGTGTCTCACATTTATGTTATGTACTCATAGTCAAAGATACTTACTTTATAAACATGAGAATCATTGAATCGCAAGCTCCCGTTTATCAAACAAATAGGAAATTATATCATCTTGGTCAACCAAAACCGGGTGCTTGTTTTTAAGACCTACTTCTGTATTGACAGGCCACTGATTAAGTGCAACTTGTTTATTGGATACCATAAGGACAAGCTTGTCCTTGGCACTCAACTCAGCCGTGCCAACCAATTCAGGAGGGGCTGGAGCCTCAGGAGGAGTAGAAACATGCACAAGCTTCACTGGCCACGAGATCAAGGTTCCAATGACATCACTCACAAGCTTCAGCTCATCAGTTGGGAGAGGGAGAGGTGCATCAACGATCACCTCTTCAACTCGACACTCTAACTTCATCATAAGCCATTTGTTGGTGGTGTACGCTTGATCCCAAGTTGTGGACAGTCCCTTTTGCAACCAATCGTCTATCATGATGTTCAGATCCTCCACATAAAGGTCACAAGGTTGTCAGGATCGTCCAACAATGCAGCTCCTCTAGTGCTCGCGCATAGTCAGGTGAGGGTGGCAAGGGAACACTGGTCTCGCACGAGAGCTCACAAGCACCTTCATTTGATTCATTTCCTCCTTCATCTCCCTCACTGGGATTGAAAATAGGCAAATCAATGAAGCTTCTTTAGCCGCCGCTTTTGCTCTTCAATTTGGCCACCTCCCGTGCCACCGTCTGCTCCATCTCCTCCCGGTAACCATACTTTGTTTCGGCATTTGGCGCTACCAAAGTATTCCTTCAGCCTACCCTTCCTCCAATCCCCCTTACACGCCCCGCGTGATCCGGTTTTCCGGTCGCAACGGCCGAACATCATTCCTCCCATCCGACACAAAAGATCCCTCCGCTTCTTTCTTCTTTAGATCTTCCCGTAGGATACGTATAACGAGAAGCTTAGTAATGAAACATGTTTAGTAACTATAAATTAACAATAACGATACTTACAATTCTTTCAAAGAACTAGACGAGTCTGTTCACTCGTGTAGGCGCCGCTTGGCTTTTGCCAATATACAACCATAACTCATCACGACGTATTGGAGATGGCGGATCATGTATCGCAGAAGGATTGGATTCTCGTTCGCTTCATCTTGCAATCTCTTCCGCTTGGCCGCCATCAATTCTTGTTCAGCCTTTTCGTATCCGCGCGAGAAGCCCTATGCGGCAATCATTCTTTCTCCCTATCTCCCGTGCTTGTTCCCTTCTTTTCGTGAATCGAAATGAAAACAACTATTAATTATGAATTCCAGCCATCTCACTAACAAAATTAGAGAACTTCGCTTGATATGAACCTCAAACACTAGTCAAATTCACTTCATCAAGTTTCAACATTTCATTTAAGGAGGATGTAGAATTGTAGAAGAAATTGGGAGAACCGTAGTAAAGTGAGTTGCGTAACCGCACCGAAACCTTTACACGCTTAACATACTAACTAACTAATAGCAATGTCTAACCACTACCTACTACAAAAGAACTAGCTAAGACTATAATAATGGTTTGACTCTTATGCCATTATTATTTCCCTAATTACCTACTTAGTATTTTACCTTTGCACGGTTTACATATCAGACTTGCATACAACTAAGACATGCTCCTCTTATGCAGTACAAAGGATGGAAATATATACTTCTATTCACAAACCAAACAATCTAACTAACATGATTAGATGAACACGTACAATAGCATTCACATATCCGCACAAGTTAATAAGCAAACAAAAGAGGGCAAACAAAACTAAATAACAACTCACCAAAGCTTCAGAGTGGTCCGCAACAACAAATTGTTGCCAAGTTTGTTCATCAATAAATGTGTACTTGTCCCAAGGATTATGGTCAGCCTAACATCGGCAAAAATATATGTGTTAGCTAGAAAGGTCTTAAACTTCCTCCACCGATCAGCACAATAAGACAATGTCTTGTCTTTCAACTTCGGGAGTCGTGACAACAGTGTATGTGAGCCGATAGTGTCCCAAATAGGACCATTTATCGCGAGACGGTCGACATTTTTCCACTCATCTGTCAAGATGCTAGCCTTGCTGCGTGCTAGATAGCCGAC
The DNA here is from genome assembly GCA_019022615.1 of Acacia melanoxylon. Classification (NCBI taxonomy): domain Eukaryota; kingdom Viridiplantae; phylum Streptophyta; class Magnoliopsida; order Fabales; family Fabaceae; genus Acacia; species Acacia melanoxylon. The sequence continues at coordinate 2,725,260 of JAFJYJ010000045.1, read as the reverse complement.
AAAACTATTATATTTTTGTTTATTAGGACCGAAAGGAGCCAACTTTTCATCAAACTGAATCTCGAACTTTGACCCAAAGGACCGACTTACGGATACGTCTTTCATTCGTGTGCCACTTCTACCACGGCGTGCAGGGCGGTTACGAGGCTCATTGTGAGATGAAGAGGGTTCGTTCTGACTCACACCCGCCGCACCAAGAATCGTCGTTGAAGGAATAGCGGAAGAACCATTTTCTCCGTTCATTTTCGAGAATGGAACAGAGGCTGAGAGTGGTGGTGCGAAAGAGGAACGCCTGAGAAAGTGAGAGAGTAACAGAGGATGGTAGTGGTGGGCGAGGAAGAGAAGTAATGCAACAGGAAGAGGGGTTTCACAACAAGAACAGGGGTTTGAGAGTTCATAGAGCAACGTATCAGTCGTAACTCTTACGGCAACGTCACGTGAATATTTGGCGCTTTAGTTTCCATACCGGACGAATTAAAAGGCCGGTCTTAAAGGTCACAATTTAGGACCGTCCATTATTAAAAGCCGGTCTTAAAAGTAATAAAATTTTTGAATAATTTTTTTCAATAGTTTGTACCGGCCATACTTTAAGTTCGGTCTTAAAAGTATAAAATTTAAGACCGTGTTTATATATGTCCGGTCTTAAAAGTTTTAACTTTTATATTTAAATTTTTCCTGATTATTTTGGTCCGCAGAAAATATAAGTTCGGGCTTGTACGAGATTTCTCTATAAAATAATATAAATTTTAATTACATTTTTAAGACCGGTTGGTTTTTTAAGCGGTCTGAATAATATATTTAAGACCTATTAATAAAAGATCCGGTCCAATAAGTTCTAGATATTTACAAAACTGCCACCGGTCATACATAAGAAGTTCTTTATATTTACAAAACTGCCACCGGTCATAGATTTAAGACCGTTGCGACGAATGTCCGGTCTAAATGAGGCGGTCTTAAAGCCCTTTTTTGCACTAGTGTGTACTATGCATGCATATTATGTGAGCTAAATTAACTATTACCCTGAGATTTTTCAGGATCCCAGCTCTTGTCACTATTGGTGAAATGAATAGTGTGTTGGATGCAGCTCCCAAGGCAAGGCAGCAGATGTTGGGAAATGGAGATACCAGACCTGTTCTGGATTGGTTGTGGGTTATTTGTTGAGGAATTTTTGTAACTACGCCTAAAGTTTGTGAACATTATGTATAGATCTTGTGGGTACGTAACCCTATAATGTAATTAATAGTTTTGTATCAATATAATGTACTATTTCTGTTTTGCCTACTGAACAAAATACTCTGATGAATGTCGGTATACCTGTGGGGTATTATAGTAAGAATCATCATTGTTGTGATTTAAAAAATGAAGGTTAATAACTAAAACAACTATACATGACAGTGTGCATATACACTGTTATGTTTTAGCGTTATATATTCACACGCGACCTCCGTCTCAACATACATGATATTTATTCACTGTAACCGTTATTTATTAAGTGTTTTATATGCGTGAATCTATAGTAGTGCACGCTGAATCAAATCCTACGGACAACCACATGTTTGGCCATCTTTTTTGGGGAAATTTTTTTTTTGGAACACATATAGGACGGATGCATGAACTCGTCCATTTTACTGTTTTTGTCCAAAGGAGAAAAATGTTCGGAATGAGCCTACTTTTATGGTCTTATATATGTATTAATTTCTTGCGAATCATGTTCTTCAAGAGAACAAATAAACCAAAGTTAGGGTATATTTAATTTTCTAGTGCAACATTTGAACAAATGGGTTTGAGAATATAGAAATTGCTCGTGGTAAGCAACAACTACATTGTTTACATGCTTTTCATATTGTATTAGTAACAGTATTTTTTAGACAAAAAAAATAGTGTTAGTTAGCAAGTCATCATCAAAAGAATTTTTTTCCCCTTGATAAATAATCAAAAGAAAAACAAAAAGGATGTTTTAAATTTAAGGATCTTTAATATCATTTCAGTGGGGAGAAATAGTGTTTACTTTAAGATATAAAAAATTGGATGCTCCTTTTTAGCTCTTGAATGTTTTTTTTTTTTTTTTACAAATTAAAATTTTCTTTTCCTATTTTTTAAGAAAATTAAATCAACTCATACAATGATCTTGGGAATGAAAAAATAATGTAAATATCAAAATATAAAATATATGGTAATTAATATTATTGATAAATTAGTCATAGTTTAATATACTTTTCAGATTCTTTGAATTAGCTTTTGAAAATTTTAAACCTTTTTTACTCCCTTAAAATTTCTACCTATTTTTTTTTATAAAATTAAAGTGAAATTAATTTAGAAATAATCTTTCTCTCTCTTTTATTAATTTCTTAAACTTTATTTTTGTAAACCAAAAATGATATTGTGTTAAGGGGCAATTTTGCCCGAAAGTTTTCACCCGGAGACAATTTTGCTATGGAAGGTTTTCGAAGGGCAATATAATTTTGCCTTGGAAGTTGGAAGTGTTAAACATGGAGCTATTTTGTCTTGACCATTATCTTAGTTAATTTTGACCGTTAGTTAACTAAATACGCTTAGCTTTCATGAGTCTACATACCATCCATATTGTGCAAATTTTCCCCGAAAGTCCATGTGTCATATACTTCATTTTTTTTAAGTTAGATTTAAAAATTTTGGAGCGAATTTTCCCCTTAACAAAAATAATGTAGATGACATGTGGATTGTCAGCTCATTGTATATATTCAACTAACGATAAAATTTAATTCAAATAACGGCCATGATAAAAGTACTCATTTTTTTTTAAACATTTTCAAAGCAAAATTGCCTCCTAAAAAACTTTCGAGGCAAAATAGACCGTTAACTCAATAGTATTTTATCTAAATTGAAGATAAGGTAACCTCTCACCTCATTGTCTTTCAATTTTTACTAAAAGAATATTTAATAATAAATGAGAAAAATCTTTAAACTCATCGTATAAATTTAATTTGTAAAATATTATTAAATAAAATATTACCTCTAATGTTATCACATATACTCCCTCTAGTCCTTGTTTACTATATGACATATTTGGAGAGTTGACTTGGTCCTAAATATAAGATATAATCTTTTTATTTGTCAATCTTTTTCTTACTTACTCATATTGATGCCCCTTAACAAATAATTATTGAAGAGAGGGATGGAGGGAATTAAGAAAGATTACTATAATGTTTAAGAAAATACATGTACGTCATATTAACTAACTCAACTAATTTTCTTAATCTAATCAAATTAAGTAAATATGTTTTATATTAAAGATTAGAGGAAGTAATTAACTAATAATACCTTACATTATATTGCCCAATCATCAGCCCTCTTTTAAAACATTTACCATAGCCTCATATTCAAGAAGCTATGAATTGCCTTATATTTAGCAAAATATTTAAAACTAATTTTTCAAATAAAAATATTATACAGGAATATATATCTGTGTGTGTGTGTGTGTATATAACATGATAAATACTCCTCCTTTTAGTCTCAAACCAACAACAAGACATGATTTAGGAACCGTTTAATCTAAAGGGACTCTGATTTTCTGCAGTAATTGAGAAGGACAAGCAACTCTGCTAGAGATCTCACTCATTAGTCAAAGATACAAAAACAAATTTTACTTTAAATTTAGCTCTTGAACGGACTTTACTTTATCACACGCTTTTCACCAGGAATTCACTTTGCACATTTATCAGATTACACTCATTACTGCTAATCAAATTTAAATGGTCGTTGGCCCCAAAAAAAAAAAAAAACGGTCTAGTTTAGCCCTTATTGGATGGGATTCAAAATTAAAAAATAAAAATAATAGTATATCCCTACAATTTCATCTACTTTAATATATCATATAAAAATTAATATTAATATTATAAAAATTGAAAATGTGTCGTATTGGATATAATTTTTAATTAATACACTTATTGATATGGATGTTAATATAAAATAAAATTCTATAACAAACTATATGTTATTTAAATGTCGTTAATATAAATAATATGAGAAATAATAAGACTTTTGGTCCCTAAGTTGTCTTCAGTTATTGATTTAAATTCTAAAGTTTAATCTTTATCAATTTAGTCCTTAAAGTGTCATACACAATTAATCATATTAGATCTTATGCACAAATAGAATTTTCCGCAATTCATGATTTTTTAATTCTTATTCTTTTAATCATATGTTTTTTTCCCTTAAAAAAGAATTTATTTACCATCGTCATAAGTGAGGGAATCAATAATCGGGTTACTTTTTTATGCATCTAAAAAATATAAAATAAAATAATTTTATTAATTAAAAATTACTATTACAGATATAATAAGTTCTTTTATTTTGAATATGTGAACAATTTTTATATTTGAAAAACCATATACTTTTAATTTGATTTTTTTTTTTCAGAGAAATAATCACTGTATCTTGTATTCAACATTGATCTGAACTTGCATTCGTTGCAATTTTTTATCCATAATTTTTTTTTTCCTTACCAATTTCATTTTGTGATTTTTAGGTAAGGTAAAGCTTGATCATTAAATGCACTTATATATATTTGCGTACGCATGCATTCTTCGACAAGACACTTCGAAGAATTGATGAAGATAATATAGACCACTTTAACTTTAGCCACCTTCCATGAAATGTGACACTAAGATAATCCAAAACGCAAATGAACAAACCCAAACACAGTAAAGACAATAATTAAAACGCTTAATATTGAAGCAGACCCCAAATTATAAGTGGAAAATTCAACAACGCAAATTAAGTTATTCAACGGTCAGACTATGTAAGCGTTCAAGTCATGATTATATTAACGTCGTTTTTAGTGTAATTTCCTGCTGCCTTCCTAGTCTTTGAATTCCTATCACACCCTGCTTTGAAAATACACATAGAAACTAACAAAGATAGCTCTGAAACTAAGTAATTTAACAGAGCGTTTTATTGTCTAGAAATGGCGAACTTCCCAGTCATCAACTTGGAGAAGCTTAATGGTGAAGAGAGACAGGCTACTATGGAGAAAATTAATGACGCTTGTGAGAATTGGGGATTTTTTGAGGTACTCATTTTTGCATATTTGTGGTTGATTATTTTTAAATTTTTGTTGGCAATTATTAAATAAAATCTCATTGTTTTTATTGTAGTTGGTGAACCATGGGATAGCCCATGAACTTTTGGACACAGTGGAGAGGTTAACAAAAGAGCATTATAGGAAATGCATGGAGAAAAGGTTCAAGGAGTTAGTGACAAGCAATGCATTAGAGGGTATTCAAGCTGAAGTTAAGGACATGGATTGGGAAAGCACATTCTTCTTGCGTCACTTGCCTGATTCAAACTTCTCCGAAATCCCAGATCTTACTGAAGAATACAGGTAAAAGATCAAACTAAATGAAACAAGCATGAGTTTTATATCACTAAATATCGTTTGGTATATATACTGAAATATTTAAATTCAAATTAAATGCAGGAAGGTAATGAAGGAATTTGCGGAATACATAGAAAAACTTGCAGAGGAGCTACTAGACTTGCTTTGTGAGAATCTTGGACTAGAGAAGGGTTACCTCAAGAAGGCCTTCCATGGATCAAGAGGACCAAATTTTGGCACAAAGGTCGCTAACTACCCTTCTTGTCCTAACCCTAAACTCGTGAAGGGTCTTCGTGCCCACACTGACGCGGGCGGCATCATCCTTCTCTTCCAAGATGACAAAGTAAGTGGCCTCCAACTTCTCAAAGATGGCGAGTGGATCGATGTGCCTCCAATGCGCCACTCAATCGTGGTGAATCTTGGTGATCAACTTGAGGTATTACACATAAACTCTTCCATAAAACTTGATATGCACTATAACTAGTATTCTCACGAACGATACAGTAGATTTTGTAAATATAGAGAGATTAAGATAGTGATAAACCCACCCGCTTATCAGATGGGACTCAATTGATATTAATCTCTCTACATAGTTACATAAATTAAGGCTATATAGTTTTTACAGACTGCTAACCCATCTACTAACTCTTACATTTAGAATCTTAAAGAGTAATTCGTTTAGTTTTGAGACACAAGTGATCATAGAGTATTTCATGAACAGGTAATCACAAATGGGAAGTACAAGAGTGTGGAGCATCGTGTGATTGCACAAACTAATGGGACCAGGATGTCTGTGGCTTCATTCTACAATCCAGGAAGTGATGCTGTTATATACCCAGCACCACCACTGATTGAAGGAAAAGAAGAAGAAATGAACCAGATTTATCCAAAATTTGTGTTTGAAGATTACATGAAGCTCTATGCTGCACTCAAGTTTCAGGCTAAGGAACCAAGGTTTGATGCTATGAAAGCTGTGAATTCATCCACTGCAACTGCCTAAGCAGGATATATATATACACACACATATAATCGATCTGGAAAGAGAAAAAATAATGAATAATAAACTTAAATCCAAAACGAAAGGCTTTGGGCTTAATTTTTTTTTAGGAAAAATGACACCAAGGTCCTAATTAAGAAAAATAATATCATAAAAGTCTTATAAACTTGTCACTGACAAATGAAACAAGAACCATTTACAAGTGAAAGAGTTATCATTGACAAATTATAAAACTTTTATGATACTATTATTTTTTTTCTTGGGACCTTATTAGTGACATTTTCTCTTTTTTCTTTTTAACTTATTCTCATTCTTACGTATTATAATAGGAAAATTTGATTTATTGTAATCAAGTGTCAATGAGCCATGAATTTATCAATAAAAAGTATCATTCTTTGATATCTTCTTTTGTCCATATGCTAGATTCCTGGTTATCTTTTTTCACGAGTAAGAAAAGAATAAAAATTAACCACAGTTTAAAGAAATAATAAATTTAATTAAAATTCAGCACACTTTTAAACATGAGCAACTCTTTTTGCCGTATTCATATCACGTGTGTCATGACAAAAATCAAAGAAAATATTCAACGTTAAAATGAAAGCAGAAAACAAGAGGAAACGTTCGATACAAATTGATTTATATTTGATTTCAGGCCAAAAACTGATTTATTTGATTCGATTAAATGATTGTTTTATAGTATTGATTTTGTTTTTTTCACTCTTCATAATGGTTTTCTTTTAAAAAAGTAAGTGGATCTGATTAAAAAAAAAAAAAAAAAAAAAAAAAAGTACGTGGAGCCTGACATACAAGTTCAAAAATGTTTAGAACGCAAACGGCCACTTGGAAGGCCCCTTTGCAAATTGGGTCTTTCAATAATGGCTTTGATAACTATATATTTAGAATATTTACCCACTAAAGTTCTTTGTGAAGGAAAATAAAGAGAGATAAAGTGTATTAAACGAATCCATGTTTGATCCGAGACTTGGAGTCAAACCTTTAAAGCTCCGTGAGTTGATTCTTTAAATAACCCACACAAAATTTAGACTAGTTTGGACTATTAGAAAGCTTGAGTCCAAACAGATGTTTCATAGCAGAGCCCCATACAAGAAAAAATATAAAGAGTTAGAAAACTCAATGAATGGGATGAGTAGAACTGATGTGGAGGACCTCTAGTGGGTATGAGAAATTTTGGGAACTCAAAATACTCATGACAACTATAAGCTAAGAGATTCTCTTAATCTCTCTCTTAACTCAATCAAATGAATATAAAATAAATCACTTAAATTCATATTATATTTATAACTGACGCTGGATTACTTAAATAATATAAATTAAATGCCCTATATATATATATATATATATATATAAAGCATGCAAAACAACATTAAGAATGCTCATCACAATTTCTTGGGGCAGACTCAAAAATGACTCCATTGTCATCTCCTTTAGACAGAGGGTTTAAGTATATTAAAAAAATTACCACTTGTTTTGATCTGGGGTCTAAGTGGTTGTCATCTTCTAAGAGACTCATCATCTCTGAATCAACCTCTCACTCCATGAAAGCCCTGATGTGTCCCCCACATTCGTTGGTTGCGCTACTTGTAGTCTATTGGTGTTATCCATTTGCCCTTTTTCTTGTGATTAGAGCTGGGAATCAGGGCTGACCCATGAAGGGTCAGGGCCTAATAGAGCCAGCCCTCCAGGGCCAAGGTCGGCCCTCCAGGGCCTGAAAGTTACTATTCCAAATTTTAACTATTTTTCCTCTGTTTTTCTTTTCAAAGAAATATATTAGTAAATTATAATAATTAAAGTTCTAATTTATCAAATTAATGTTGTCAACATTAATATCAAAACAACACGAATCATCCAACAAATAAGCACAGTCACTAATTCATAATCAAAAGCAAACTATGTTCACAAATAACTCACATAAAACATAAGAAGCATACCACTAAACGACATTGGTACGATGACTATTATTGTCGTCATAATCTTCGCCACTATCATCAATTTCAACGACATTTGATTATACTTCATTTGGCTAGGTTTTGGTTCATGAGTAAGAATATCATGAATTTCTTCTCCCGCGTCATGAACACATTCATAATCTTTATCTACAAAAAATAATAAACTAAATCATAAAATTAGAGTATAGTTATTATGTATTTGTGTATTTGTACTTAAATGGATAAATAACTCTATAATAAATATAAAATACATACAAATTAGTAAATTACCATCATATGTAAATCCATACATTCAAAAAATAATAATAATAAATTAAAAGGGCCTACGGTCGGCCTGACAAGGCCCTCCAAAGCCGAATTCCCTTTTAAACCTGAGGCCCTACAGGGCCGGCCTATACTGCAGGCTTATTTCATTAAATTCCTTTAATTTTCAAGCCTGACCCTTAAAGGGTCAGAGCTTAAAAGGGTCGGCCTGAGTTTTCCCGGCTCTACTTTTGATAGGCCTAGGTTCATATTTGCTTTTACTTTTAGCAAAGTTTCCAAATCACTTTGCGTATTAGGCTTATCCACTAACTTCTTCTCTATCACCACAACTTTCTGCCCAACTGTAGACTTCTTCCCACTTTATCCAAGCCCAAATGATAAATTAGGCCCAACTCCTTTTGAAACCTGAGAATATTGACCCTAATTCGTTATTTCTTTTAGAGGAATCCATTTATCCAAATCTTTTTCTAATTGATCCCTTATTGCTTAAATGAACGCTTACTCACCAACTGACATTAGTTTACGGGCCAAGTGGGGTAATGTTAGATATTTAATTAAATATGATTTCATATCTTATTATTTAATTCAAATTATATCAAGATATATTTCCTAGTTACAACTTGATCATATCAGGATATTCTAGATATTGCTATTTACTAATTTTGATCAAGATTGAATATTCTAGATGTTATCTAATTTATTTTGGATAAAATATCTCCCATGTGACTCTCACGTGAGTTAGATTAGACTAGGTTTAGAATTACTTACTTGACTGATAAGTTGTTTTAAACCTTGACGGAAAGTTATAAATAGCATAGGCCAGATTAGAGTAATATTACATAAATTTTACTCGTTCCTTGAGAGTTCCCAATAGGTGGCTTATTCCCAATTCATCACCGTGCCCATCTTCCCATTAGAAGAGACACGATTCTCCGTCTTATGTTTTCGCTTATCATCGTGATTGCAAGGATTATGGTTTCGGATAATTTAAAGCATGACAAGAGGTATTTTATAATTTTAAGACTTAGATTGCGAATTTGATGTTCTAGAAATTCTATATGCTCATATGGTTTTTATTTAAAGCAAATCCCAACAATATATATATCCTATGGATTATTTGGAAGGGGTGATGGAAACTAATAATATTGAAGACATATCATCCTATTCAAATGACTGGGAGGTTTTAGAATAATCAATCGCATGGAGATTCTTATCCATGGATTCAGTCAAGGGTTTCAAGAAGGATATAAGGATGGATATGGGAGGTTAAACTTGCTTTTCTTGATATAAATGTTTTGGCAAAATATATTATTTTGTAAATGATCATGATATTACTTTTATTTCTTCTTACTTCAATTCACACCTCATCAGCACACACTCGTATGTATTTTGAAATGGAGCATTGGTTATGTTCTGGTATAGAACACAGATGTCTAGCCTGATGGGCCAGTAGGTTGCTATTGGATCTAGATGCTCAATCTGGGTAACTATGAGGTAGATAACCAAAAGAGCGTGAGATCACTGTACACAGACTAGGCATTCGCCAAAGGGGGTGATGTGTGTGCACAGTGTGACAATATGTAAGTAGTTCAGGGTTTAGAATGTGTGCACCTTAGAGTTTGACCTCTGTATTTATAGAGTGTATCTTAGGTCGAGTTTCATGGGCCCCACATGATGTATGGCCCGAGTATCATAACGGCTATATCATATCTTAAGATCTTCCCTTATTATGAGTCAGTTAGGATCCCCCTTCACTGTAGATAGATCCTGATATATATTATATTCACTATTGGGCCATCCCGCAATTGAGCCTGATGTAGGTCCGTAACAGTTGCCCCCCAGCCCGGTAGTTCAAGCTTTTGAGCTTCAGGGATGTATGTTGCCCCCAGACAAGCTATCCGGGCTAGAGTTCCGTGAACCTTACCCCTCTTGTCTGTCTACCGCGCATTGCCGGGTTGGGTTATGTTGACCCCGGTTCATTTGTACAAAGATCTGAGGTAATCGTCTCAAAGATCCAAGGTAATGTCAAGGGATTCGCTTGACTTCGAGGTAATGCCCTTCGGCAAGCGTCATCATAGCCAACTGACACATGGCTACCCTGGATTCGCGAAGGGTTTCAACCGCCACGCCCAACCGTCTGCGATTTCTGTGCACATTTAATGCAGCCATCACGTCATGTACGTCAACCTTGCTTTTTGGGTGAATAGTCTATTTTACCCCTGACGCTTCAGTTTCGCAACGTTCATTATTCATATTTCCCTCCATTCTTCACACTCTTTACCATTGTCATTTTTTTCTTCTTATCAGAAAACTCTGTTCTTTCTTACAACGATCGCCTCTCTGCAACCCACGGATCTTACCGCTTCGCACTTCTCCGACTCTCATTCAATCAGGTATATCTATCACCTCCCATCATTTTTCTGGTTTAATTTTGAAGTTCGCCGGTTTTGTCATTTTTGGTTCTCATCTTTTCGTCCCTATATCGCAAAGCTTATTTTTAGGGCTTTCAAATTTCGTAGGAATATCTAGGTAACCTTTGAGTTCGGTCTTCATTCATATGTCTGTATATCATTGTGCTTGGGAGTATCTGTCGTCTAGTCTCGCTTCGGTCCCCCCTTATCACGCCTTTGGTGCCTCTCTAGGTTTCACTTTCTGGTGGTGATGAATAGGATTAACCATTTGCCCTCTTCGAGTCAGAACATAACTCCTGAAGAGGAGGAGTCACTACGTGCACTTTATCCCTGAACCAGTTTTTGGTTATTTGGTTCACCTCTGACCGAAGAGCAAAGACTAGCCCTCTTGCTCCGCAGTGGGACTGGTGGGAGGAGTGTTGAAGGAAACCGACCTGCCTTCGCTAGGACACAGACTGAGATTTCTGCCAATATTTTGCCTCGCGGCCTGGGCCAAGGTGATCCTGATGCCATCCCCGCATTACCCATCAACTTCTGTAAGGTTCCCCCGCGCGTAAGGTCTGAGTACCTTCCAGAAGGATACCTCGACCCATGCTGGGACTGTATTGCTTTGAGTTCTCAATATATTGCAGAGGGTCTAGATTCTATGGATAACACCACCCTAGGCTCATGTCGCCATAACTCTTCCTCGCATCCACCTCGGCCATTAGGATCCAAAGACCATCCCATTCCGGCCGTCTTTCATTCTTCGCACACCGACTTGCCTTCTTCGGTACATCGCTTGCCTTCCTTCGACTTCAGCCTTTTCTCGTTATAGGTGTAAATGGCTTCAACTTCTTCATATCCTAGCATGCATTCGAATACCGGGAGTCGGATTCTCGCGATCCCCACAAGTCCTGTTAGAGAAGTACCCCTGGGTTACACATGAGGTGCTCACGACGCATTCTCTGATGACTGCGTCCGATATAACCAGGCTTGATTTGGGGGAGACTATCGGCTGCACTTTATGCCCTCCTGCAGACGGCGAGCCTGTATGTTCCAAGCGAGAAGGAACCAATCCACCCTTCTTCTTTTTCTATAGGGACTATGTTACCCGGCTCGATATTTGCTTCCCGTTTACCAGTTCCAAATAGCCGTCCTAAATTTTCTACATCTAGCTCCTTCACAACTCCACCCTAATGGCTGGGGTTTTCTTATAGCTTTTGAGCGACTCTATAATACTTTCGTGGAACCCATCCCCTATACGGTTCCTATATTTTTTTATTTCTTTTGTCCCTTCACGGCTCGTTCCGATAAGGAGTCTGCCGATTTGAAGGGTTTGACGTCCATCCAAGGGGTCCCTGGTAGGAAACTCTTTCACGCCTTCTCGGAGTCCTTCAAACACTTTAAAACCAGCTTCTTTAAAGTTGTTTCCACTTCTGGGCAACAACCATGGTTTCTTCTCGGCCCCAAATACACGAATGTGGAATGGAGATTCTCGTTGTATTGGACTAAGGACTATCACAATAAGCATTCAACCAATTATCAGGTTGAACAAGATGATCTTCCTGCTGAGGACATCGGCTCTGTATCTCGCCTGGTGGCCTATGTTAACGATCACGACGTAAAAACTGTTGCTTCAATCATATCTCGGCCCCAAGCCGAGCCTAGACCGACCCAAATGAGCATGTGCCTCACGTCTTTTTATGTCCGATGATTTGGTTGCCTATGTTCAATTTCTGACCTTTTGAATTTCTGTTGTGCAGCCCAGGATATGGAGGGATTGCCTGGCTATCTGTCTTACGTGAACCTGGGTACGGGGCCTCCGAGCAAAAGGGAGACCCAGAAGTGTCCCGCTCCCAAGCCCGGTACGGAGAGGGCCGGGGTGACATCCTAGGCAACGGCGGCCAAGAAGGTGAAGGCCTCGGCCCAAGGTGGAACATCCTCCTCTCCTTCTGCGGAATTTCAAGCTCCTCCTTCAATCGACCTGGCTCCTCCTCCTCCTTCTTTCAAGCTCCTCCGTAGCTTCTCCTGGGACAAGGGTGTTACAAAGGAGCTCAGCGTTGCCTATTTCCCTCCTCATCGCTTTTTAGACGCCATCCTCCTATTTGAAGCTGAGGAACATTTGATTCACGGCATGCAAGATGACTGCTTGAAAGCCATTGGTTTGGCGCAAGCTGTGCTTCACTTGAAGCGTAAGTATGTTGGGGCTGCGGCCGAGATACGGCGCATGAAGTTAGAGAAGGATGAAACCGTGGTGGGGAAGGTGAGGATGGAGGAAGAGCTCAATGTTGTCAAGGCCGCCGCTGGAAAAACGGCCAAGGAGCTTCTTGTGACGAAGGATGTTCTGTCGAAGACAAGTTCGGATCTCCTCTAAGCGCAAACAGCTCACTCCAAGAGCATAGAGGCCGCGAAGGTTCTGTAGACCTAACGCGGTGATCTGGCAAAGGAGCTGGGCAAAACGAAAGCCACTCTGGTCAATGCCAAAAAGGCCTTCGCCGATTGCTATGATACTGTGAGGGAGACTGCGAAGGATACCTTTGATATGGTCCTAGCGCAAATTCGGCACTTGAACCCTGACGTCAATCTGGACCTTGCCAGGTTCCACTACAGGGCGTATCTCCGAGGTGGCCAACTTATCCCGCCTCCTCCATCTCCTGAGAGTAATTCGGTGTCCGAGCTTGACGGTGGAGATCAGACCGAGGAAGGGAGGAAGAGGTCTTAGCCGATGTCCCTCCGGAGGGTGGAAAATATGCACCCGCTAGCTGAGTAGCCGAATCTTTTGTCTTGTCGTATCTTCTTTTTGGGGCGCTGATGCCCCTTTGACTTTAAATGTATTGTCACTGGTTTTCATTCCGGTTTCTATAATTTTTTAGAACAATATAAGAATCAGTAGGAACTTCATTACCTTTTTGACCAAATCGAGCATGCTTCCTCGTCTTTCATTTATTGCAACAATTAATTATTTATGAATCCAATCCATGTTGGAGATTCTATGACCGGGCCATGGTTTAAGTTATACGCAAAGATTCGCTAACCTTATTCTTCCGATATCAAAGACCGGGTATATGAGTAGGGGTTTCCAAATGAACCGTACTACTGCGTTATAGATTCGTTGTCCGGGATATAATCCCATATAAGGGCAAATTGTCACATGTTCAGCCGTGGTGTAGAAACACAACACTTAAACATTTTAACCTGATCAGGGTCGGGATGACAATTCGCCTTCTTATCTAGGAGCAATTTTTGATGCATCAAAGTTTTTGCAAGGGCTTGTAACAGCGGCCTCGCGTAATTATGAAACCAGACTCGTTGGCCCCGGTGTTAGTCTTTTAACTGTGTTTGGTGTATGACTGGGTTCAGTGACCTGAGCCTTTGTTAATTGCTTTGCATGTAATTGGCACGACATTGGATAGCATATAATTCGAACCTCCACAGACGGATTCTTTATTAATTCGAGAAATAACTTGCTCTGAAGAGCTAACAACTTTAAAGAAAGAGATTACGTAAATAGAATAAAAAAATTGAAATCAAAATAAACTAACTCAAACACCGCTTGTCCGCCACATCGTGTGCGTGGAAGCTAGCTATAGTACATTCTGAGCTTATCGGCGTTCCATGTCCTTTTAACAGGCTTCCTTCCCAAGGTGTCCAGGATATAAGCTCCCTTGTCAAGCTTTTCCCTAACCCAGTAAGGGCCTTCCCAATTTGCAACTAGCTTGCCATCCCTGGCATTTTTGTTTCCGATGTCAGCTCTTCTGAGTATTAGGTCACCCTTGTCAAAAGACTGGGGCCTCACCTTTCAATTGTACTTGGCCATGATGAGTTGCTTGGTGGCCATATCTCGGCAGTGTGCCGTAATCCTGACCTCATCAACGAAGTCTAACTCCGTCATTATCGTCTCATTATTCATCTCTTCCCCTTGCTGGAGAGTATTCAACCTCCTCCATGATGACTAGCCTATCTCGACCGGGATCATCGCCTCGTATCCATAGGTCAACCTGAAAGGGGTTTCCTGGGTTGAAGTTTGAACACTGGTCCTATAACCCCATAGCACACTATAGAGCTGTTCGACCCAGCTGGATTCCGCGTCTTCCATCTGCTTCCTTAGGCCATCAATGATTATCTTGTTTGTTGCTTCAGCTTTGCCGTTTGATTGGGGATGTTCTACGGAAGCAAAATTTTGCTGGATGCCGAGGTCCGAGATCATTTCCTGGAAACCTTTATTAAAGAACTGGGTCCCGTTGTCCGTGACCACCTCAGAAGGGATCCCAAAGTGGGAAACGATGTTATGCTGAAAAAATCGCCGTATGCGAGCAGAAGTGGTTGTTGTTAAGGGCTCAGCTTCTATCCATTTTGTAAAGTAATCCACAGCTACAATGAGCCATCGTAGTTGTCCGGGAACTATTTTGAATGGTCCTAAGAGATCCATCCCCCATTTGTAGAAGGGCCATGGAGCTGAGATGCTTTTCAATTCCGCAGGAGAGAGCCAAATGATCTTGGCGTGATCCTGCCAACTGTCGCACTTCTTCATAAGCTCCTTGGAGTCCATCCATGGTTGGCCAATAATAGCCAGCTCGAAGAGCTTTCCTAGCTAGAGCTTTGGCTCCTATATATTGGCAGTTGATTCCCTCATGTATCTCTGCCAAAACGTACTTGACTTAGGCTGAGTTCAAGCACCTTATCATTGGAGAGTGTAATCCCTTTCGATATAACTAGTCGTCTACCATTGTGTACATGACAGCATCTCGGATCAATTTCTTTGCTTCGGTAGAATCAACAGGGATGATTCCTCTTTCTAAATAGTCTTCAATCAGTTTTCTCCAATCGGTAGCTGTCGATATGGTCGTAACACAGCTCGGTTCCGCTAAGTTTTGTTGAACCACGGTTCTATGGTTCCCCAGACCTTTCATACTAGCGAGCTTTGACAGGATATCTGCTCTAGTGTTCTCCTCTCGTGGGATGTGGGTAACCGTCACCTCCTCAAAGTCGGAGATCATCTCCCTCGCTCTATTCAGGTATTTGGCCAACAAAGAACCCTTTGCTTGGTAAGTCCCCTCAATCTGTGCGGCTACGAGCTGAGAGTCGGTTAAGACCTTAACTCTTTGGGCTCCATGCTCCTTTACCATTGCGGCCCCGGTCGACAATGCTTCATACTCGCCCGGTTATTTGAAGTTGGGAAGTTGAGATAAAGTGAGTGCTCAATCGCAACCCTTATGGGTTTTCGATAATGATTCCGGCTCCACTTCCCTTAGCGTTTGATGAGCCTGGACATATACTTTCCACATTTCAAAGCCGTCTGTTTCCTCCTTATAGGCCGGGGTGAGCTCCCTCACGAAATCTACCAGCGCTTGCGATTTAATCGCATGCCAGGCTTCATATGTGATGTTGAACTCGGATAACTCTATCACCCAACTAATCATCCTACCACCAGTCCGGCATGAAGTACTGTCGGATTGGTGGCCCGTTCGAACGACGATCGGGTGTCCCCGGAAGTAAGGTCGTAGTCTTCTTGCTACCATGAGTAAGGCAAAATCCACTTTCTCTAGTTTTTGATACCTTAACTCTGAGCTCTGCAATGCTTTGCTTACGAAGTATATCGATACTTGTTCGTTCTCTGTCTCCTTGACCAAGACCGCACTTACCACTTCTTCACCCACTAATAAGTAGAGGAACAACATCTCGCTGGGTTCAGGTTTGGACAAGACTAGTGGCGTTGCTAGACATTGCTTGATTTTTCCGAATGCTACCTCGCATTCCGGGTTCCAACCCCCTTATGCCTCCTTCTTCAATAACTTGAAGAAAGGAAGAGTGTTTTCAGCTGATCTTGGTAAGAACCTAGTCAACGCCGCCAGTCTTCCGGTCAGCTGTTGAACTTCTTTTTTATTTCTTTGGGCTTTCATGTCTAGCACGGCTTTAGATTTTTCTGAGTTAGCTTCAATTCCACAGTTCGTTAACAAAAACCCCAGGAATTTCCCGGGTGGGACTCTAAAAACGGATGTGGTACGTCCTCAACCTGTTGAAGGTTTGTTCCAGATCTAGGATATGGTCTTCTGGGTCGTTGGACTTAACAATTATGTCATCTATGTACACTTCCACATTTCGACCAAGTTGATCTTCAAAGACTTTATTCATCATTCTTTGGTATGTTGCCCCGACGTTCTTCAATCTGAAAGGCATCACATTATAGCAATAGTTAGCCTTCTCAGTTATAAAGGCCTTCTTCTCCTGATCCTCCGGATGCATAGCGATTTGTTTGTATCCAAAGTAAGCATCCATAAAGGATAATAGTTGGAACCCGGTCGAATTGTCAACTAGTTGGTCGATGTTGGGCATAGGATACGAATATTTCGGGCAAGCTTTGTTCAAGTTTGTGTAATTTGTGCATACCCTCCATTTACCATTTGGTTTCATCACCATAACCACGTTAGATAACCACGTGGTGTATTGTATTTCTCGGATGAATCCGGCCTCCAACAGCTCGTTGACATGCTTTTCAAGGGCTATCTGCCTATCTGGTCCTTGCTTCCTCTTCTTATGTGCCACAGGTGCTGATCCCGAGCGAATAGCCAGCCTGTGACAACAAAAATTGGGGTCCATCCCGGGTATTTCTGAAGACTTCCATGCGAATAAGTCTCGATTTTTTTTCAGGAACTCCTTCAATCGGCCCTTCAGCTCTGGATTCATCGTTCCGCCCACTTTCATGATTTGTGATGGGTCCTCTCCTAGTATCAAATCTTCCAACTCGCCTTTTGGCTCGGGATGTGGGATCTCGAGCTCTTCTCGCAAATCCAGCTCCACCATGCTAACTGGTCGGTCAGACTGTCTTCTTTTCCTTTACGGATCTGGGGTGGTGATGATGGCCCACTTTCACCTTCTCGGACTGTTTCGAAATAACATTGCCGAGATTCTTTTTGGTCTCCAGTAATAGTGATAACCTTGTTCTTAGTGCTTACCATCTTCAACTTTTGATGCTTTGTGGAAACTAGCATGTCCCAATTGTGGATAGTTGGCCTTCCCAATATAATGTTAGAGGGGAAGTCGGCCATGATGAATCTTACTTGTTCTTATTTGAAGGCTTCTTTGGTTCACAACGTCAGTCTGAGGTCGATGTACCCCTTGGGGGGAGGGTGTTCTCCGTTAAACCCAATGAGGGTTGTTTTACATGGCCTCAAGTCTTCTTTATCCAGATTCATTCTTTTGAAGGCATCCCATATAATAATATCCGCCGAGCTCCCCGCATCAACGAAAATCTTCTATACCTGGAAATTTACCAGGATTCCTATGATTACTAGTCCATCTTGATGGTCTGGTGCTACATCCTTCAAATCTTCCGTTGTGAAGAGTAATGGGGGAGGTGTCGGTTTGCTACGATCTTCTTTGAATTTTGGGAGGTCCCTTACAGAGTGAATCTCTCTCAGGTATTTCCTTCGTTGGCTCGCTGTGTCTCCACCTCCGCCCATGGCTCCACTGATTACACTACAGTTGAACTCGGTATCTGGGAATTCTTCGTCATCACTAGTCGGTTTTCGCTGCTTATCATCTTTCTTTTGGTCGGGGGCCGGGCTTGTACTACGGCTTCCTTGTTTGCGTTTGTTGTTTTTCCGCCCTTGATTTTTTATGACTTATTGGCGCAGTTTTCCATCTCGGACGAATTTCTCGATGGCGTCACAGAGTTCGTAGCATTGATCCATGGTGTGCCCCAGCCCATCATGGAATGCACAAAACTTTGACTGGTCTCGTAGTAGCTTGGTTTCAGGGAGGCCGAGGTCTTTCAACTTTCTTCATTTTGGGCAACGCTACCTCCCTCCACACTTGGGAGCGTGAAATGTTCAAAGGAGTGTATCTATCATACTTCGATTTCCCTTCAAATCTTTCACTTCGAGATATACTATCCGAATTTTTTCTGCAAGAGTCTTCCCTTCGATTTTCAGACTACCCTTTTCCTTCTGAAGGTGTATCCTTCCTCCTCTCATTCCCGACCGCATTAGCTATTTCCATTTGTTCCACCTCTAAGTACTTGTTTTGATCAAGTATTGAACTTTGTGAGGGTGTCAACCCAGTTCTTGAAGATTGATTTCGCACGCCGAGATGATGGGTTTAGGCCATCTATGAGACAGTGCATGTGTACACTTTCTGGGAGTGAACGTACTTGTAGGGCGACCTCCTTAAATCTATCCAAATACTTTTGGAGTATCTCTCCATGTTGCTGCTTAATTTTACTGAGGGCGAACTGGAACTTCGGCTGCTTCTTACTAGTCGTGAAGTTCAACTCAAACTTTCATCAGAGATCTTCAAATTTCTGGATTGAGTTGATTGCAAAAGTATGTAGCCACTTTTGGGCGGCTCCTGTGAGTGTGGCAGCAAAGAGCCGAGGAACAACAGGCCCAAAAATCTGTCGTACAAACATAAGCAATTCAAACGTGTCGAGATGAGATCGTGGATCTTGAGTTCCATCGTACTTTGGCAGGTCTACCAAGTCGAATTCTTCCGGGTTTGGCGCGCTCGCGATTTCATCGGAGAAGGGACTGTTGTTGTGTTCCATGGTGTATTTCATCTTGTACTCTTTTGGGGAACTCGTCGGCCGGTCTGCCCTCCGAGCATCTCGGTCCTCATCATTCAAACTCCTTTCAGTGCGTAATTTTTTCAAGGTCGAGGTTGTCTCTCGAGTGGTAATGCGTATAACATGTTGCGTTGATCTCGGTTGCTTACTACGACGAGGGTTATCGGCTTCTTGTGTGGCTTTTTCTTGCCTCCCACGCATGTCATCCCGGTTTTCCTTGCGAGCTGATGTTTCAAACTGCTTGAAGCGGTCCTCCATCATCTGCTGTATTATTTTGAGATCCTCCTGGCGTTGGAGATTATTGTGTTTCTCCATATTCTCCATTCGCCTCAACATCGAGTCCATCGTTTTCTGTAGGATAAGCACTACAAAAAAACACACGATTAGTAGCGGTTAAAATGACATATTTGTAGCGGTTTTAGCCGCCACTGATGACATTTGTAGCGGTTAGGTAAACCGCCACAAAATCAACCGTGGCAAAACTATTTGTAGCGGTTAAAAAAACCGCTACTACATCCACCAAGACCGCTACTATATCTGTAGCGGTTACGAATAACCGCAACTATTTGACGCCAGACGTCCACCTTGTTGGAACATTAGTGTCGGTCTCTCAACCGCTACAAATTGAGAACGATAACGTTTGTAGCGGTTATTAAACCGCAACTAAAAATATTCAAAAGTAGCGCCAATAATTTGAAAATATTTTGTAGCGGTTATATGACCGCGACAAATATTCCCGCGTAATTTTGGGAAAAATTTTGTGGCAAACATTTGTAGCGGTTGGAAACCGCTACAAATAACTCCCGCCTTTTTGGGGAAATTTTTGGCGGCCATTTCTTTTTGAAAGTTGTAGCGGTTCAAAACCGCCACAAAATATTCCCTCATTTTTTGTTTTTTTGTCCGTATGCTTTATTTCCATTATTTAGTAATTAAAAACCTAAACCAACGAAATTAAAAAAAAAAAAATAGTAATTAAATTAGTTAAATATTGTTTAGGCAATAATATATATTTTGGATAAAAATAAATTATATTAAAATATCATATTTCATTATATAAGGTTAATATATAATAGAAAATAATGAGAATAAGGTAGAAAGAATGTGTTAAATAAAATCTAATTACTTCTATAAAAAATGTGTGTGAATGTGAATCGAATAGAAAATCGAAAGAAAGTGTCAAAAAATACGAAATTCATCTGCAAAATAACAAAAGTTAGTATGAGTATATGGTAGAAAATAAGCATTAGATTTGATGCGGTTCAACAAAGACTTACCCCTTCAAACACTTAAGCTATTTCAGAAAACGTGAGTAAATACTGAGAGACAAGGTAAGTAGGAGTGAAGCAAATTAAATGCGGTTGGGTGGGGGTATTTATTACGATAGGTGCGAATCATTTTGTAGCGGTTTATTTTCCAATTTTTTGTAGCGGAAGTAATTTGTAGCGGTTAGTGACACGTATTTTGTAGCGGTTTTATTCTGTAGCAGGATTTTAGGTTTTGTAGCGGTTATAAAACCGCTACAAAAATTATTGTCTTTTTTTTTAAAAAAAAACAAGATTACAGATTAACTATATATGGCATAACTGTTCTCTTATTCTTCGTCACCATCCCTACAAAGAAAGTTTGGATAAAATGTTACTCCGTGAGTTGAATATGTTTAAACACAAGTAAAACTTTGGTTAAATGTTATTATTTCATAAAACGTATATTTAAAAACATACCGAACTATAGGTAAATTGTCATCGCCGTCCTGGGAAGAAGTTTTCAAAATCCGGCTAGCCGAAACGGCTCACAATCGTAGGCGACATTATCACCATCGCCCATATCGTAAAGGTCCCGAGGCTTTAAGTGAACCACCATATTCCAATCCACGTGCCTCTCATCGGTGACATAATAAACATGTTGGGCCTCAGAGGCAAGAATATACGGCTCGTCATCTTCAGACTGACATGTGTGAATAGGCCGGGAGAAATTCACCGATGTGATGCCTAAGTCGTCGTCGTGAGTCCCCGGGCGTTGTCGTATTCGCCCACGAACACTTGAACAGCGTCACGGGAAAATGCCTTGGTAAGTTATCCCGACCACATCAAGCGCTTTCCATAATACGGGACAAACCGAACCGCATGTTCCCGTCACTACTGCTCGCATAACTCCTCGTCCCAAACGTGTCATATACACCCGAGTTTTGGGTCGAATCCCGATCTCGTGAAACGGTGCAAAACTTGAAACCATTGACATTGTATGCCGTAAATCTTTGGGCGTGGTCAAGCGGGCCGAGTGCGAGAGCTCTAAATTCGGTGAGTGCGCAGGTTGTGGTCATTCATTATTCTCCTCCTAAACCAACCGGCGAATTCTCTGTGGACCTTTCTATCAATTTCGGATGATGTCTGCGTATGGATCCTCAGTTGACGCTTCACATAACTTCTGAATTCCATGCAATTAAACGTGCGATGACAAGCATTAAATGTTAGTATAAACTGAAAGGAAATATTTAGGATAACATATATGTATGTATATATATATATATATATATCTGTGTGGAATCCTTACTGAAGGTACGGTTCAACTTTAGTGCAATTGATCAAGACATGTCTATGTGCTTGAATCTTCTCAAGTGCCGTGAGTTTGAAGTTCTCACTTCCGCCAACTGGTTTACCAACACGAGGGACTAACAACTCGTTCCTGATGGCTCTGGCTCAGGACAATCGTCAACACGAGGCGGTCGGTTGAATGACGTCTCAATGTCATCAAAGTACCTGAACAAAAATACAAGACCTCATCCCCAATATAGCCTTCGCTATTGAACCTTCCGGCCACGCCTTATTCCTCACGTAAGACTTCGCTTTCCCAAGAAACCTATAAAGTAATGAAGGGAAAATTTCGATACATCAATGGTTAGACGTGGGACTAGGGAGTAATGCTAAAGTAAATAATTTTAAATGAGTACCTCTCAATAGGATACATCCATCGGTAGTGAACCAAGCCAAAGCTTTGTTTCGTGAACAAGGTGTCCGTCGGGTGAACCATGACCGTGAAAATGACGGAGGAAAGATCATCTCCAAATGACACGGCAAAAGAATGATTTTCTGTTGCAGTGGTCGATCTCCTCCACAATCAAAACCTTGGAACACAACTTCCGAAAGAAAGTACAAAGCTCCACCAAAACGATCGACACATCCAAGGGCAGCGTATTTTTGATGGCCAAATGGAAGTAATCTGTTGCATAAGCACATGTGAGTCATGACTCTTCGTGCGCAACCTTTGAGCACGCACGTCAACACATCGTGAAATGTTGCTTGAATACCCATTAGGAACTTTTATCTTCTTCAACGTTGCGAGGAAAATTTCCTTATTCGGTTTTGTCAGTGTGAATTTTGCCTGTTGAAATCTGTCATGCTCATCCGGCCACGCGTCTCCACGAACCCCCATGTCCCGTAAATCTTTCCTCGCTTGAAGATGATCTTTTGACTTGCCTGGTTTGTTTAGAATCGTGTACAACACATTGTCGCACACATTCTTTTCAATGTGCATGACATCCAGACTATGTCGGAGCAAATTATCTTTCCAATACGGAAGAGTGAAGAAGACGCTTAACTTCCGCCATTGCTTTGGCGCAACCGGAAGCCCCGGTTGTCTTTGTCCCGGCCTTTGCCGGATCGTCTTTTTCCCATACTCAACTTCAACATCCACAAGCTACTCTATGATTTCTGCACCGGATAAATGCCTAGGAGGTCCTCTTTTCTCTTGTTGCCCATTGAAACGATTGCGTTGCAACCTAAACCTGTGTTTACCATCGAGAAACCGCCGATGACCCATGAAGCACCACTTGCGACTGTGGGGAAGGCGCACTGAGTCAGCGTCAAAATTGCAAGCCGGACACGCAAGGCCGGTATGAACATTCCACCCCGATAATGTTCCCAGTCCAGGGAAGTCACTGATAGTCCACATTAACGCCGCACGCAAGTTGAACAGTGTCTTGTCGTGCGCGTCATACGTCTCAACGCCAACATTCCACAACTCCGCCAACTCCTTGATAAGCGGTTGGAGATACACATCGATGTCATTTCCGAGTGCCTTTTTGCCCGGAATGATCATGGACATAATGAAGGAGCTCGTTTCATACACATCCAAGGCGGCAAGTTGTAAGGTATCAAAACAACTGGCCATATACTATAGCTTGTGCTAAGATTCCCAAAAGGATTAAAAAACAGTCGGTCGCCAAAGCAAGACGAACATTCCTAGGGTCCGCCGCAAAATCAGGAAAGTCTGAGTCGAACGCTTTCCAAGCTTCAGCATCCCGTGGATGTCTGATTCTACCATCTTTGTTCTTGTCAGCTTCATGCCACCTCATATGCTCAGCTGTCTTAGACGACATAAACAGTCTTTGTAAGCGAGGTTTCAAAGGAAAGTACCTTAAAATCTTTGCGGGTTTCTTCTTCTGCTTCTTTCCCTTCCGAACTGTCTTGATCCTCGAAGTATGACACTTCTTACAAGTCTCCCTCCGAGCATCCTCTCCCCAATAAAGCATACGCCGTTGGGACATGCATCGATTTTTTCGTAGTTCAAGCCTAATCTTGATGATCTTCTTGGCCTCATAGAAGGTTGTGGGAATGTCCTCGTCGGGAAAGCATCTCGTAGTAATTCCAAACATCGACATTGCCTTATTAGTGACCCCACACAAGCACTTGATATGGTACAATTTGATCAGAAAGGATAATTTTGAATATTTCTGACAACCTTGATACAAAGGACGATCACTCTCATCCATTAGGGCGAACAATTCCCGAGCTGCATCATTCCTGAAGAAAAATGGTTCTGGACATTGAACTTCTGCAGTGAAGTTGTCGTCTTGAACACTGAAAGCATCGTGAACAACTTCATTAACCAGATCATGTTCAAATACTTGATTTGCTACTTGTGAGGTTTGAGGAAGGTGAGCCTCATATCTCATACCACGTTCTTCACCATGAACTTGCCGGAATGTATATCCTTCTCGGGAAAGGTTTGATAAGAAGATGTTAAGAAGATGTTCCATAGCGCCTTCTCTCGTTTGCCACTTCTTGAACTTGCATCTACAACAAGGACACACAATCTTGCCATTAATGCTAGCGTGAGAGAAGGCGAAATCGAAGAAATTTTTCAACCCCGCTAAATATACAGGAGAACTGCGTGGTAGCTTGATCCATGACTTATCCATCTGTAGTAAACAAAGCTAGGATACACAATATAAATGTAGAGAGAATGTTTAATTACCTTCATAACAACACCTGATATTTAAATGCAACATGGAAACAATTTGTAGCGGTTAAAAACCGCTACATCAACCGCCACAAATTGCAAAAAAAAAAAAAAACTTAGTTGCGGTTCCCGAAACGCTCCACTAACCGCTACAAATGAGCGAATTCGAATTGAAAATCCCGCCAGAGATTTGTCGCAGTTTTCATAACAGCTACAATAACCGCATCTATTCCTTATAACCGCTACAAAGTTAATTATTTTACAACTCCTATTTCGATTAGCTATAATAAATTTTAGATTTGTACATTATATATTATAAGTAACATTATTAACCTAATATAAATGAAATATAAGTATTAAAATAGTCCTCGAATATATTAAAAACATACCATAGTCAAAGATAACAAATATTTAACCAAATAAAAATGTCAACCCGCCGCAATAACATAAAAAAGAAAACAAAGATCCAACGGTTCAAAATAAAAACTAACTATCGAGCCCGATGATCGTGTCCCGTGGCACGACCTTTCGTAGGTAATCTTGTGCTCGTCTTCAACAGATGCAGGGGGAGGGGGAGGCGGAGGTGAGGGGGAATCCTCGTACAAGAACGGAGGGGGAGGCTCGGGAGATGGAAGCCGTCTGTCAGGCATCAACTCAGTCAAGGCCTCAGCCATAGCACACACAATCTCCCTCGACTCGCAGCCCAATGGTCGTACCTCTCTTGCATGCGTTTGTTCTTGGCATCTTGCGCGGCCTTCGTGCGGCAACTCCGCTTTCGGAACTCCGCTCGGCAACCTTCGCGGCAATGATGACATCAACCTCATCCGGTGGTGGCCTTCTCGAGCCGGAGGTGCGGCATAAGAGCCGGAGGCCTTGCCGTACACCATGCTAGGCCCGGCGCCTAACCCCATACCCTTCACGAGGCCGGGATGCTCTTTTGGGCCCACGGCTTTCAAAGGCATGGGATCCACGAACCCTCGTGACTCGGGGGGGTTGCGACGCTCGCAGCTCAGCCTGGCTCTACTCAATCCGGGCCTGTCGCAAAGATTTCGGAAAACATTAATCAAACAATTTAATTCAATTTAAATATACAACATTAACTATATAAATAATTTTTTTTGTAACTTACTATGATTTCCTCTGCAGCCTCAAAAGTCGGCGTCTCATCACGGTGTCTATGGGTCTCGTGTGAACAACGCCCATAGTCCATCTCATGGTTCTCCTCTTGAGCCTTCTCTTCCCGACAGAGGTAAAAGAATATAAACTTTAGTATTTCAAAAACAAAACATTCGTCATTTAAAACTAAAATTAATTGATCTTTGAACATACCATCTCACCGTAGGTCACGGCAAACGTCTTGGTTTTCGCGTGTGATGGACTCCGCCGATGTGACCGACTTCGGTGTTCCTATTTGACGGGGCCTGCAAGGAGGAGCAAACAAAATGTTTATTGAAATTAATTATAGGTTTAAACTATAAATTAAGTTAAACTATTAAATAATTTAAACCAAATGTAAACAATAAATTAATTTAATCTATATATATATTTTTAAACTACACTAAAAAAAAAAATTTAAAGAAATGTTAAACAATAAATTAACTCATATTTAAACAAAACGTAAACCATGATTAATTAAACAACCTACCCGTGCATCTGCACTCCTTCGATATTGGACATAACCCGCCCAGATTTGGGTCCACGCCACCGGGACGTTCCATCACGTCGGCCGAGTCATAGTCGAATCTCCATTACGTTCGGTGTAGAGACGAAGCCTCCGACTCTTCCACCCTTTCCCCCGGTTTCATCGCACGTACCTCTTTTGTGGCTCTACGCAATTTAAACTTTTTCTCGTTACATAATGTAGTTATGTAGTTAATTAAGTAATAAATAAATAAATAATTAATTAAACCCTAATTTATTACTATTAATATTTAAATTTAATTACACAACATAAGTTACATGCACCATGTGAGTAAACGCTTTGTTCTTGTTATCCGAGGGAATCTTTCTCCAATCGTGGATATAGATCGGGGAACCATGCCCACTTTACGCAAATTCGACGGGAATCGGTTCGTCGAGATGACCACCATTTCCGATCGGCTGGTCCGTGTCCGAGTTCCGGGGGGACTATGACGCGGTACTCGTCCATCAAAGTGACCAGTGGCAACATCCATCATCCTCCTGCTGATGTTCCCATGTTTATCTGCACAATTATAAACACATTGTTGTATTGCATTTAAATAAATTAAGATTACACGTAAGAAATTTAAATTTAATTTATTGACTGAAAACTAATTATATTTACCTTCGACATCCACCAAAAATCCGGTGGAACGCGAAGACGACGGTCGGGGGTTCCCCTGGTCCCGCTGGTTCTCCTCATCGAGAAATCGCTGCCTCGTTCAAGGGAATCTCAATATGGATCTCCGGATTTTCGTCTATGTCGTTGAAGGACGTACTTGCGTCTTTATCTCCCTACGGTCTCTAAGATTGGGATTTCTTCATCTTCAAAGAGGGCATCAAACTCCCTCCCCTCCACATTAGGGGGCGGAGGGGATATTCTGGTCGACGCCCTCTCGTACGGCCCCTCTACTACTACCGCCCCTTATAGGCCTTTTCCCTCGTTCAACGGCTTTTCCTTTTCCTTATCAACCATCACGTCGAAAGGTACAAGTTGAAAGGTTAAAAAGGTGAAAAATCAAAACCTTTGCGCGGGAAAATGAAAATGAGACGAAAAGTTAAAAAACCGCTACAATTTGTAGCGGTTTCATAAACCGACATCTTAACCGCTACAAATTGTGAGATCATTGCGATTACGTAGCGGTTTTCACTGACAACCGCAACAAACTTGCCTCGTTCTTGGTGAACATCTGTAGCGGTCTTAC
The DNA here is from genome assembly GCA_019022615.1 of Acacia melanoxylon. NCBI lineage: Eukaryota > Viridiplantae > Streptophyta > Magnoliopsida > Fabales > Fabaceae > Acacia > Acacia melanoxylon. The sequence goes on along the minus strand of JAFJYJ010000045.1, from coordinate 2,697,600 downwards.
AACCGCTACAAAAATAGAGACCGTTGCGATTTTGTAGCAGTTATAGCTTAACACCGCTACAAAGTAAACATTGTAGCGGTCACGGAACTGCTACAACATGAAGTCCATGTCTTATCTGTAGCGGTATCATATTAACCGCTACAAAAATACTTTTTGACAAAACAAAATTCCAAACTAATTGGTTTACGAGTCCAACCAATTAGTTTGGTGAAAATAAAATTTTTTTAAAAAAAAGAACTTTCAATTAATTTAATTATTTTCTTCGATTTTCTCAAAACACTCGAGTTTAATAAATTAAGAATAATGAGTTTACTGAAAATAGTCTAACATGTCCGTGAATATTCGCATTCAGTATGGCCACCAAACTCTCTGGAAACACTCACTGACTCATTTTGATCAGAGATATTTTACAGAGAGATTGGTGGCTATAATAAAAACCAATCTTCGGTGCACGTTAGACTATCTTTAGAAAGTAGAAGTCTTCACGTCGAGAGATAAATCCAAATGTGGATTGTCACCGAAGGAACAGTCTCGGCTACAAGGAAGAGAGAGGCAAATATCTCGACATAAGAGATCGTCTTTGGATATCTGCATGCCTTCGACTACTCAAATGAGAATGTTCATTCAAATACAATGCAAATTTGTAATCTTGAAAATTTATAATCGGTGTACGGACGATTAACTATTTGTAGCGGTCTTACTAAAAACGCTACAAAATCATATTATCTGATGCGGTTTCAGCTTCGCTTCAATACAACCACGAAAAAATGTTGTCGTTCCGCCTTTCTGTTGCGGTTGCTTTCTTATAACCGCTACAGAATTACTGCGACTAAGTTCGTGCCAATACGCGCTAATCACTGGCGCCAAATTTGTAGCGGTTTTACTAAGAAACCGCAACAAAGGTTGCGCCACAGAGATTCGCGCCATGGCGCGCCAAGCTGGCGCCAAAATTTGTAGCGGTTTACACTATAGGAACCACTACAAATGTCTCAGCAAACATCCTCTTAATGATTCCGCTGCTAATTTGTTGCGGTTCATTAAAAAACCGCAACAAAAACACGTTTCAGAGTGATTTTGTGGCGGTTTTGTATGACCGCTACAGACAAACCGCTACTAATGGTCTGTTTTTTTGTAGTGAAGGACGTCTGGATTCGGGACTGGGATCTCCTAAAAGAGGTCCTGTTGGGGGGCCTCTTCTGCCGCCTCATCCTGAGGATTAGCCACTTTTGGAGGGGAGGATGCCGTGTCAGATACATTCCCCTCATTCATAGCGTTATCTTTGGGGATATCTTTAGGCTGCGGTGGGTCTTGAGTTTGTTGTTGTTGACTCGCCTCCGCTTGAATTGGGTTTCCAAGCTGAGGGATCCGACTGCTGCTTCTGGTGTAAGCCATCGCCGGTCCTGCAGATCGAAATTTAACGTCCCCATGGTCGGCGCCAATGTTCTGGTATAGAACACAGTATCTAGCCTGATGGGCTAGTAGGTTGCTATTGGATCTAGATGCTCAATCTGGGTGACTATATATGAGGTAGATAACCAGAAGAGCGTGAGATCACTGTACACAGACTAGGCGTTCGCCAAAGAGGGTGATGTGTGTGCACAGTGTGACAGTATGTAAGTAGTTCAGGGTTTAGAACATGTACACCTTAAGGTTTGACCTCTGTATTTATAGAGTGTACCTTAGGTCGATTTTCATGGGCCCCACGTGATCTATGGCCCGAGTATCATAACGGCTATATCGTATCTTAAGATCTTCCCTGATTATGAGTCAGTTAGGATCCCCCTGAAGGTGGAATATCACCTAGAGGGGGGTGAATAGGTGATTATAAAATTCTTTCGCTAATTGCTCAACAACACTTAAACAGAAAAATGAGAGAAGAACAATGAACACAAGAGATTATACTGGTTCGGTCCTAACTCTTGACCTACGTCCAGTCCCCATAAACACTCTGGGATTTCACTATCTCGTAACTTGATTACACACTCTGTAACTCTTGAGTAATCCTCTCACTAGAACTTACTCCTCTTTACAAGTTGTAACCAGATAACCACAGACACAATTACACACTCTGTACTCGAGATGATCCTTTCATTAGGACTCACTCCCCCTTACAAGCTGTAATTGTACACCCACACTCAAGATACCTCTATCTTGAGATTTGAACGAATATAAAACAAATGATAAATCTCTCTCACGGAGTAGATGAATAATAAACACTGAAGCTCAATAATATCCGAAGATATAAACATAATATAAATTGATCTCTTTGAATGCTTTGTCTGTGTATGCGTCTCTCTCAGATGAATTCAATCATTCGGGTATTTATATTAGTTGAAGCTCGAGGACCATTGGAAGGATTTGAATCTGTCCGTTTGAATGTTTGAATATGTCCGTTGAGGCTCTTCAAAATGACCATTAGAGATAAAGCAGAAGGGTCGGACTAATCGCCGTCATTACTCCCGTGTGATTATGACCGTTGAGACCCAACAAAGGAAATGAAATATTCTTGCCGTCAATATCTCTGCATTAAATGCTTCTGACTTTATTGCAATTTATTGTTAATCTGCATAATAATCTTCTCAAACTCATTAGCAAACTCATCAAACGCAATTAGAAATAATAATGAGAGAAGATACAAAGTATACAAACCATACTCAAAGATTTGACAGGGTTTGGAGCTAAGGTTTTTCAAACTGATACATTTTGGCTAGAGTCGGGTTTGTTTGGCTAGAGTCAGATTCGTTTGGCTAGATTCAAATCACTTTGATCGAACACACTAGGCTAGAGTCACAAGATTCTGGCTCAAGTTTAGATCAAGACTTAAGGTATATTGTATAGGCTAGAGTCAAATTGTTCGGATGTAATGCACTAGGCTTGAATCATAAGATTCTAGCTAGAGTCTGAAGTTCATTTGAAAGTAACGGTCAAGAACTTGGCTAGAGCCAATGCTCTTTGGCTAGAGTTCAGGGCTTGGCTAGAGGCAACGAAAATTGGCTAGAGCCAAAGCTTGCATTCTTACAAATTTTCACGGGATATTGGCTAGAGTCGGATGGGGTTGGTTTGGAGCCAATCGTGATTAAATGCGACTCAATTTTTACAAGGTAAAAACACTTTGCTTTAAATCATAAACAAAGATCCTTTTATAAGGGTTAGTTATCATCAAAACAAACATTGGGAGCTAACATTCTCGCCCTTTTTGATGATGACAACACTTATAATTAAATTGAAGTTTTTGAAGAAACTTAACTTGAGATGAGAGGGAAAAAAAATTCATAACAGATAATCAGCGACAGATAAGTATATGAATTTTACTTAATAAAGTTCCATGCAAAACTCTCATTAGATATCAGATTTTTTTTTTTTTAAAAAAAAAGAAGATGCAGCAAACTAGTTGATTAACAGATGTTCAAGAATTGAGCCAACATTCTCATTAGATAACAGATTAACTCAATTACACCAACAGATTCAAAAACAACATAGAAATTGAATCATTTGATTGAAGCAATCACATTTACATTAAATAGCCATAAAAAACTTCAACTATGCTATGTCTCTCCCCTTTGTCATCGCCAAAACGGGGAAGTGGGATTGACCAAGGATATGGTGAAGAATCATCGGGAAAATCATAGGATGAGGATGAGGGAAGCTTGACATGGAGGGATCAATGAGGGAAATAGGGATGGTAGCTGGGGTTAAATTGGGGATGCCATAAGAGGAGTTGATGAAGATGGAATGGGAGAAAGAATAGGAAGAGTAGGCGAAGGAGAAATGCAGGAAGAAGCACCAAAAGGTCCAGGTTGAGCAGATATGGTCTGTAAAAGCTTGTCAAACTTGGAGTCCAACATCAGAAAAGAGGTTCGACTAAGTCGAGGGGCATAGAGCAAGGCATATATAAAGAATTAAAAGCAAAACTTACCGGATGTCAAGCATGTATTGTAAACGCTTGACTTGAGGTGCTCGATGGCCTTAGAAATGTCCTATGTTTCCTCAGTCGGGTTGCTGGGTTGTCGGTATCCTTGCCTAGGTTGTCAAGGTCCTTAGCCGACATCAAAACAAGGAAGAACTTGCATATGTTTATCTTATGCATGCCGGGATATGTAACCGTGCTGCCGATGTGCAAATCTGAAGTGCCATCTCGGAATCAACATCAAGTATGCCGGAATCATTAGCTGGGTGCCGACATCAACATCAGGTAAGACGAACTTCAATTGTTTATCTTGCGTATGCCATAATCCTTTAGTCGGGTTGTTATCATATAAATCTGATGTGACATCTCGGTCTCTCAAGATTGGATAGGAGATATAATTTGCTTCCCGACATGTCATTTACGATACATAGTGCAATTCATTTTGCCGATGTACCATCTCGGGCAGCCAGATAGAGCCATTGTATTTTCTTTCTTTAACTTGAGGCAAACGCAATGCAACTTGAAGTAAAAATTTCTTTTGCTCTTTGCTCCTGCGTGACTCGAGGTAAACACGCAATAACTTGAAGTCAAAAATCTTTGAAATGAGGTCTGCTCTCTGTTTGCACTTGACTTGAAGGAAAGCAAGCAGACTCGAGGCATTGATTCGGGCAAATAGAAGATCCCAAACTAGTAGCTCTTTGCTTGACCATAACTCGAGGTAAATAATTCTCGAACTCGAGGCACTTGACTCGAGGGAGCTTTTGACTTCCAAAATCAAACTTCCAAATATGAATTTCATATAAGCTCGGATATGGTAAGGTTAAATATCACCGTAATTCCTCTTATCCTTGTAGAGAGGCTTGCTTGATTAAGGTAGATTGATGTAGACGTCTCCTTCTTCGACATTCACCATCAACATCAAGCATTGCTTCTTATGCTTCCTCAAGAGTCGAATTATTTCACTATGTAGTTGCTCTCTTGAGAAGCTTTCTTTGATCCTACAAAACCGTATAAATCTTTTTCTCTCTTGGTATCCAACCTTGCTTGGATCCAATCATTGTTAGCGTGTAGGAACAAAATCATATGCTCTTAAGAATATAATTAATTCAGAACAACTGAGCACAGAGAATTAATCATGACTTTATAAGAGAAATCATTTCTTTTCAAATTATCATGTCTGCATAAAGAAATAAACTTTTTGAACATTGCAATCCCTTTATGAATAAATCTGTCAAATGGATTTTCAAGGGATAAGGAAAAAAAAAATCTATTTCAAAATAGTTTTCAATGCTCATTCATAATATCCAAAGTATAAAACCTCAATAATTATTACTGATAATAGCGTAGGAGGTTTTACCATTATATACCTTTTACCTTAGGCACTTGGAGGATCGACTTTTCTTACCCACTGTTTCTTCCTATCCATTGATTCTTCATATGTCTTTCCATGGGTGTCTGCAAAGTTCTCTCAAATGATGTAGACTTCAAGTGTCTTCTATTTGATACTTGGAAGATTCTCCTTTTCTTGTTCTCCTCAAGATAGTTGAACGGTACTCTATTATAGTTTGTTCTTGAAGTGGAACTTACTCCTATTTTCCATTGCTTCTCTTTTTGGTTGGACTTTGTAGTTTTAGCAATGGGTGCTCTGAGAGTTCTCTTGTTTGACATAGGTGCTATGCTCCTTTTCATTGGTGCACAGGAGACTCTTGGCTTTTTCAACGTACCCTCTTGTCCATTGATTTCGGAATCAATCTGCACACAGAAAGCACTAGATGGACATTTTGGTACCCATGTATACTTGGGTCCTTCCGGGTTAGCTCGAGCCTTAGGGAAAACATAAGTTCCCTTTGGTACCCATTGATAATTACCAACAAGTTTGTCTCTTGTATCTTTCTTATGAAAACATGATGAAGTATTATGACCCTTTCGATTACAATAACTACAACAGCAAAGGGGTTCGAAGAGTGGACAATTTTTTGAAAATAGTGTAAGTAGGATTTTCCACCACTTTTCTTTTTCCCTTTGTTTTTGTCAAAAATAGGATTGTAACCTATGCCTGATCAATCATTTGTAAATCTTTGAGCTTTCAAAATAATATCGAGCATTTCACTACCTTTAGTGAACTTCACAAGTGTTTTCGTAAGATAAATGTTTTTCTTCTCAAGATCAGGGCACTTTTCACAAATAGAGTTTTCACAAATCTGAGGAGTATCTTTAGCTTGTTGTTCAATTAATTTGATTTTCTTCTTTGAAGAAATAAGCTCTTTCGCAATTTTTCTAAATTCAGAATGTAATTCATTATACTCAGAAAACAATTCATCATAAGTGGGTTCAGAATCATATACCTCATCGTGGTTTTCACATTGTTCTTCTTCTTCTGCAACTAAGCACATGTTGGCAGCTTCTTCTTCCTCACTTTCTTCATCTGAGGAGTTATCTCCCCATAGAGCAGATACATATGCCTTCTTCTTGTTACTTTCATAGGCTATTTCCAATGCTTTCCACATCACCTTGGCAGTAGAAAGATTGAAGATGCAAAAATACTCCTTTTGACTAAGAGCACTTTGGAGCATTAGGATGGCTTTACTGTTAAGAGTTATTTTCCTTCTGTCATCCTCGTTGAACTCTTCTTCGACCTTTGGAACATTAATTCCGCCTTCTACTCTTGTGGGAACATAATCCCCATTCTCTATTACTTGCCAGAGACCATACTCCGTGGCTAGCACAAACACTCTAAACTTTGCTTTCCAGAACGAATAATGTTCGCCGTCGAAGCCAAAGTGGTTGGTTGATTGAGGCACCGTCGGGTAATATTCCTTCCATGATCTATCTCGGGATGTTAAGCCCAACTAAGAAACCTGTGCTCTGATACCAAATGAAGGTGGAATATCACCTAGAGGGGGGTGAATAGGTGATTATAAAATTCTTTCGCTAATTGCTCAACAACACTTAAACAGAGAATGAGAGAAGAACAATGAACACGAGATTATACTGGTTCGGTCCTAACTCTTGACCTACGTCCAGTCCCCATAAACACTCTGGGATTTCACTATCTCGTAACTTGATTACACACTTTGTAACTCTCAAGTAATCCTCTCACTAGAACTTACTCATCTTTACAAGTTGTAACCAGATAACCACAGACACAATTACACACTCTGTACTCGAGATGATCCTTTCACTAGGACTCACTCCCCCTTACAAGTAATTGTACACCCACACTCAAGATACCTCTATCTTGAGATTTGAACGAATATAAAACAAATGATAAATCTCTCTCACGAGTAGATGAATAATAAACACCGAAGCTCAATAATATCCGAAGATATAAACATAATATAAATTGATCTCTTTGAATGCTTTGTCTCGTATGCGTCTCTCTCATATGAATTCAATCATTCGGTATTTATATTAGTTGAAGCTCGAGGACCATTGGAAGGATTTGAATCTGTCCCGTTTGAATGTTTGAATATGTCCGTTGAGGCTCTTCAAAATGACCATTAGAGATAAAGCGAAGGGTCGAATAATCGCCGTCATTACTCCGTGTGATTATGACCGTTGAGACCCAACAAAGGAAATGAAATATTCTTGCCGTCAATATCTCTGCATTAAATGCTTCTGACTTTATTGCAATTTATTGTTAATCTGCATAATAATCTTCTGAAACTCATTAGCAAACTCATCAAACGCAATTAGAAATAATAATGAGAGAAGATACAAAGTATACAAACCATACTCAAAGATTTGACAGGGTTTGGAGCTAAGGTTTTTCAAACTGATACATTTTGGCTAGAGTCGGGTTCGTTTGGCTAGAGTCAGATTCGTTTGGCTAGATTCAAATCACTTTGATCGAACACACTAGGCTAGAGTCACAAGATTCTGGCTCAAGTTTAGATCAAGACTTAAGGTATATTGTATAGGCTAGAGTCAAATTGTTCGGATGTAATGCACTAGGCTTGAATCATAAGATTCTAGCTAGAGTCTGAAGTTCATTTGAAAGTAACGGTCAAGAACTTGGCTAGAGCCAATGCTCTTTGGCTAGAGTTCAGGGCTTGGCTAGAGGCAACAGAAATTGGCTAGAGCCAAAGCTTGCATTCTTACAAATTTACACAGGATATTGGCTAGAGTCAGATGGGGTTGGCTGGAGCCAATCTGACAGATTAAATGCAGACTCAATTTTCACAAGGTAAAAACACTTTGCTTTAAATCATAAACAAAGATCCTTTTATAAGGGTTAGTTATCATCAAAACAAACATTGGGAGCTAACACCCCCTTCACCTGTAGATAGATCCCAATATGTATTATATTCACTATTGGGCCATCCCGCTATTGGGCCTGATATAAGTCCTTAACAAGTTACTATCGACATTATGCCCCAACCCGTTGCTTTTTAACATTTTTAGGAAGTGGTTCGGTAGGCCAGAGGTTATATAAGAAGCATCTGAGGCTTAAGGCTTCTATCTCATTTATACATCTTAATTGTATTTCGCTTGTTTAAAATGATGTACATACTAGACATTTTCCATTTAGCTAGGCCCTTTTGGTTAGATAAATGCATTTGACTTATTTGATTTTGCTTTTAATTTAAAACTCTTTTTTTCGCTTTTTTTTTCCTCAAGTTCACATCACACGTGTCCTTTGAGTCTTTGGTTGGTGATCTTATTACTTTGGTAATTGGGCTTTTGATTTAAAACTCTATTTGAACTTGCATACTTCTAAAAGTATTAAAATTATTTTTGTTCGGTCTAAGTACTAGATTGGTGATAAATATTTATTAAATTAATGGATTGGGTTTTATTAAGTATCACTGAGAAACCAAATGAGGTTGTGGATTGATCATTGTGAAACAAATGTTGCCACTAAGGGCCTGTTTGATGGGAAGAATTGGTTATGATGAAAAGGAAATGGAAGAAAGAGAATGAAAAGGAATGGAATGGGAAAGTTACGTTCCAACTTATTGACATGCATATTTGGCAGATATTAGAATGGAAAATAATTTGATAAAAAAATTGTGTTTGTTAAGATGTAAATTATGGCAAGGGTGAAGAAAAAAGTGCAAATTACAATATTACCCTTAATGAAAAAATATACTAAAATGGCTATTAGGAATTCCTTTTAGAAGCAATCCGCAAACCCTTCCCCACTCCTTTGACAATCCTTTGCTTCACCAGAGAAATAAAACAAAAGCGTCGAATCCTAGCTAGTTGCTCGGCCATGAACCCTGACCAACTAATTGTGGATGGATAAGCGAGCAACGAAGGGGATGTGATAACTTCGATAATCATCATTATGTGTATCGCTTTCAGGGGTTCTTTGAGCAATGCCTAATTTTATTTTTTTTCTAGTTTGGATTTTGACCAAATGAAAGATGGTACGTAGAACAATGCTATATAATTATCAGCACTAAACATACATAAGAATCATAGACAATGTTTTACTTTGTTCGAATTTTATAAACGCTTTGTCACTTAATTATAAGGTCTTCAAAACTTGAATTGTTCAAACCTTTAATTGACCTATAAGAATTTTAGGCATATTTGAAATCCGACTGACTTGTTGAAGTATCTCACACGAAATCAGAATACCGATGCAAACTGTGATCACGTTACACATCAAATATACCAAAGAGAGGAAGAGAATTAAACACTTTTATGAGAGAACCTTTTAGAGGGAGGAGAACATTATTTTGTGTGTTATTATTCATATTATTTACTCCCTCAATCCCACAACATATATATGGCGCATGTATTGTCACATAGAAATAGATGTATCTTTTAAGGGCACAGTTGCATGAAAATAGACATAACTATTAAACTATAAAGAAATATTTCTCTTTATGAAGCCATGTTTTTCTATGATAGCCTCTCTTGAATCGAGTTTAAGCTTTAATCCACCAAGAAGCATGGACTAATATATTCCAACAAGAACATGTGCACACACAAAAATTGAGGTGCATTATTTTAAATGACCAAAAATGGCATGCAAGTTATCTTTCTAGAAAGGGTGGCAAATAAAAAAAGAAGGACCCCAAATATGCAAATGTCAATTCAAGATGCTGAAATGGCTTCATTACCATGAAGTCCCTAGAGGCTAGTATGGAGTTAAAGTTTGTAGTAAAATTACAAAAATACCCTTAATTTGAAAAAATGAAATGAAATAACAATTTTAAGAAGTAAAACTTTAACTTTTCAAATGATGACAATAACTAAACTAAGGTTGTATGACGAGTTAATTTCACCTAAATTTCTTACTCAATGTCAATGATGATAACATTTAACAAGTAACAATATTAATTTATCAAATGACAACAACAAAGGCAGTGACAATTAATTTATCTGAGGTCAACTAGGTCATTTAAAAAAAAAAAAAAACTTAATTTTTGAATAGTTCCTTAGGACTATAGTTATTTCCCTGTACCATTTTGGAATTATCATATTTAAATTATCCTTAGAAGTCTTTCTCCCTTAAAATAAAACAAAGTCACAAAAAAGGGATATTGAATAGTAGTTATGTTAAACCCATTATTTCTTTCGCCTTCACAGCCCTAAAATCGAAGACGACACATTTTGTTTATTAAATCTAAACGGGCCAAGAGACCAATAATTACGCCACAACATTTGTTTTGTGACACAATGTGGCCAACGTGCATGTGTACAAGAGAAATGATGGTATTTAAGGCCCAATACTTGTGGGCCAACGTTAGACCCAATCCAAAATTATTATTATTATTTTGGTAAATGAGGGCAGTCATCCCGGAAGATTAAAAAAATGAAAAATAGAGTTGACGACTCTCATGTTTGACGGTTAGGACCCATTTGGTACAAGGAATTCACCAGAAGGAATGAGAACTTAATAGGGTTCCCATGGAAAAATCCGTTTAGTGCGCCATTCTCCCTCCAATCTGAGTTCCTGGCTAGCCTCATCTTCCCTTAAACGTGGGAAGATGAAATCCCTCCGAAAGTGGAGGGATTTGAAATTTGATGATCTTCCCAAGAGAGATATTTCACAGGATGAAAAAGCCCTTGTATGAGAAAGCCAAAGGTCCGATCTGAAGGAGAGGCAACGACAATGGTGGATTAAAAAGAGTCGCCGGTGATGGTGGAGGAAGATAGGCGCCGGCGATGGTGGAGGAAGCACAGGCGATGTTGATGGTGGAGGAAGCAGGGCGCCGGCGATGGTGGAGGAAGCACAGGCGCCGACAATAGTTTAGACGAAGTAGAGACGGGAGTGAGAGATGAGTGTGAGAGACGAGATGCGAGATTAGAGTAGAGACACGAGGAAGAAGACGAAGCGAGGGTTTTTATTTTTAGGGGGTAATATAGTTATTTTACCGCTCCTTCCCACCTAACCGACTTCATTTTCTTTCTACCAAACATTTTATTTTCCCTCAACTTAAGTTCTATTACCATGTCTACCAAACATTTCTAACTTTTTAAGTTCCCTCTCAATCTTCCCTTCCATTTTTTTCCCTCCTCTAAGTTCATTTCATTTCTTAATTCTTCCCCGCACCAAAATGCGCCTTTGGATCTGTTTGGCAGGAGGGAAATGGCTAGAAAGGGAGAGGAGGAAAAAAATTAAGACTTGGACTTAAAAAATTTAGAAAAGTGAGATTATAAAATTAAAGTAGAGATAAGATGTAAAATAAAAGAGTCAAAACTATTTAATTACAAACTTTAATCCCACTTCCCTAATTTTTTTAAATTCAAGTCACAAAAATTTGCATTCCCTACCAAATTCCTCATACCAAAGCCCACCCCCGCATCATTATTCACTTTCTCTATGCTGCGTGCTAAAGAAGAAAAAAAAAAATGTCATTAAATGTAATAATAATTTTGTCAATTTTTTTTGTAATAATTTCAAAAATTTAAGATTTATATATATATATATATATATAAAAAGTAAAATTAATTATCATACTAAATGCATTTTTATTTGATTTCCAACGGGTTTTGCCGTTATCTCCAACTGATCTTCACAGTATTCACAACTGTGTTGCTAATTTCCACATTTGAGATAATATTAGTAAAGGACCTTAGAGTAATTTGGAAATTTTATGATATCAATATGAACATATTCTTAAAAAAAATGAGTTTAGTTTAACTTATAAAGTCAAATTAACTTGATAAGCCCTCCAAATAAGACATTTAAACTTCAAAATCGAACTTATAAAGACTAACGACTTTGAAAGTTCACAATATTGACCGGTAACTCTCTACCTTACTGGTACAAAACAACAAAAAATTGATTGAAGGACTTGACCGAAACAAAAGATGAGAAAAAAGCGGGGACCAACTAGATAATGAAAGAAATTTCGTGAGGTTCAAGAAAAATCATCTTACAGATATTAGAAATATTACATGAAACAAGTTTCCAAACACTTTCTGTTCTTTGCTCTCTTCCCTCTCTTTTTTTCGGGATTGACTTCTCTCTGTTACCACTTCTCATCATTTTCCTTCTTTTTTATTTTTTTCGTCATTGAATTAAGATCTCAACTACCTAAATTTAACATCTTATAAAAAATTTATTATAATAATATTACTTAAAAGATACAAAATTTATTTTTAAGTAAAATTTATAAAATTATAAAAAATTAATTTTGTATCTTTTCAATAAAATTATAATAATATTTTTATGAAATATTAAATTTAGACCATTGAGATCTTAATTAGGAGAAAATAAAGAAAAATGATGGAAAGGTGCATTGGAGAGAAGTCAATACCCTCTCTTTGTACGATTTTTCTGATGCAATGAAATGTATAATGGTCAAATAAAAAGAAACATTATTTTGTACGAGTTGATTTTTCTTTGCCCTCTTTTTGAGTGACTATACTGTTATTTTCCTACGAAATTTCCTTCATTTATTCATCATATATGTGTGTGTGTGTGTGAATTGCAAATTAATCCTTAGGAAGTTCAATTTTTTTCTTCTTTTTTTTTTTTTTTAAAAAAAAGGGGTACCAAATCACTTAAAAGGGGAAAATTTGTCGAGTTAATTTTCTTTCTTTCGATCATAAAAAAACGTACATGTACGTATCAAAAACTAACGTTTAACACGTTATAAACTATATTAAATTATTAGATGAGACAAAAACATTGAAAAGTATAATTTTTTGTTCTTCCATTATGAAAAAGGAAATATGAGATGCAAAAGAAATTGACAAGATAAATTTCCATTATTTTTTTGTTTAGAGAGATTAATACATATATATAAGTTGCAAATAACTCCTCCGGTTATTAAAATAAAACATAGTTGTAGAGTTGATCTTGATCTTAAATATAGGACGTAGTTTTTCATATTTATCATTCTTTTTTTAATTTACCTATATTTATGCTTCATCAACAATAATCAAAGAAGAAAGGGAAGAAAAAGGAATTAAGGAAGATGGTAAGATGTTTTAAAATACACGCTATATTAACTAATTTAACTAACCATTTTAATATAATAAAATTAGATAAATATGCCTTATATTAAAGACTAGGAAGAATAATCCAAAACCAATAGCAAGATTCACATTAAATAAGTTGAATTTTTGTTTTTACATGACAAATGGAGGAAATTAATCCTTTTATTTCGATTTTTTAGGTAATAATTTACAACACATTTCTCTTTTTCATAATGAAGAATGGAAATCTTGGTTGTCAAAGTTTTTAGTTACTTCTATTCTCATCCTTTATTTGCAACTTGGTAGGCTTTAATATACAGCTCATATTTGTGTTCAAAAATAATATACAATTCATATTGATTTTTTTTAATAGAGGAAACAACAATAAGTACCTTCGGAAACATCCAACAAACAAGATCAAATGCAGAGTAGTCCTAAGAGAGTTTTTAAAACAATTTCTTACAAGTTTGACTTGTATATGACACAACTTGCATCTAGTAAATATGAAAAATTAATTTGTAAATTTTAAAATTCAACATACATGTATAAATATGTATGTTTAACTTGTACATATGAATTTTTTGGATACTCTGTATTTCATTTTCATATCTAGGACCTATGAGTAATTTTTCCTAAAATAAATATAGCAAATTTTTTATTTTTGAAAATGCACATGGAATTCATTTCCAAAATCACCATTTAGAATACATTTTGGATTTATCGAAAAAAGAGTATATTTTGGACAGGCAAAATTTATTTAACCTAAATCATTGAATAAACATATGATGAAAATAGAAAAAGGACTATATCAGAGGAAAAAAAAGAAAATTTTTTAAAGGAAGAAAAAGAATAGTTGAAGATTGATTGTCAAAGAGGTTTAAAATTAATGAAAAAATATTTAGAAATATTTTGTTTCGAATTTTATTGTTGTCTTTTTCGATTGGCAAAATTAATCTAAGGGTCTTTAGTTTTTCTCAATTTGGGTTTAAATCCCTGAGTTTTTTTTCTTTCTATTGAGTTCTTTAAAAAAACTCAAAGACATAATTTAAAACTGAAGAAAACTATAATAACCCTTAGATTAAATTTTCTCTTTGGGATTATATATCATTAATTGTTATCGATCAAAATAATCACGTTTAATTTTAGATTTATAAAACATTCCATATTTAATTCCTTGGGATGAGATTGAGGCTTTCGACACATCTCATTTTATATGTGGTTAAATAAAAGGGAAAATTCATCTCAAGGCCCATATTAGCAAAAAAATGTCAAAAAAGGTCCTAGGGCCTTTTCTCTCTCGTATTATTTCATAAAACGTTAATTGTTAATGAGGCCGATATAGTTGTTAGCAGACTAATTTAGTTGTTAATGAGACTGATTTAGTTGTTAGGATATTGTTGTTAATGCGACCGATTTAGTTGTTAACGGGTATTGATTTAGTTGTTAACGTTTTATGAAATAAGATCAGAAAAAAGGTCATATAGTCTTTTTTGACATGTGACTTTTTTTGAACTTTTTTACTAATATGGGCCTTGAGGTGAATTTTCCTAAATAAAATTAGAATTGAATATTGATTTTCCTCCTCTCGAAGTCTCTATATTCTCTCTATGTCTATTCTTCTTTCATAGCTCTCTCCCTTCCTCCTTTCATGTTCAACATCAACATGTGTTTGAGTGTTCGCTACAAATGCTTAGTCGGTAGGCAACTATAAGGACACCATTTTCCTGGTAAAATGTACCACACTTTTATCAAAAAGTGAAAAAAATGATATTAGTTCATATATGGGAAATTTTCGTAAAGAATAGTATATGGGTCAATATTGAAATATGGTTCTTACTTTTATGAACTATATTACTTTATAACAAATATCTTAAAAGATACTACCTCCAGTTATAAATATAGGACATAGATTATAGTGCCACTTGCACTATAAATGTGCCCTATATTTAGAACTAGAGGAGTAAAAAGTAACTAAAAACTTAGAAAAGTAATAGCTCAACCCCAAATCCTCTAGATTTATCAACTTTGAAAATTACAACTTAGTCTGAAAAAAATTCTAATTGAGTTGCCTCTATTGATTCATTTGTTTTCAAGCTTTGATTATCCAATATATTTCAAGCCAAGCAAGGTTAATTAATTAGCCAGCTAGAATCTGTCCAATTATTATGACTAATTAATTAAATTCATTGAATCTTTTGGAAGTGATTTTCAACCATCCATTAATCATATCAATTAATCGGTCTAAGTAATCATATCGGTGTAATGCTGATGAGCCCTTTATGGAAATTACAGAACCTGAGAGAAAAACTGATAGGCTTTGTCATATTTTGGAAATAAATCATAAATGATGCATGAACTAGTCTTCTTTTTGCTGAAAATATATTTTTAAAATAAATATATCATTTTTTCTTGTTGTATAAATTAAACTTATTCTCAATTATGTGTCACGAAGAAAATATATAAATTGCTTGTGAAAAGCAACAATTGCATGATGGACGTGGTTTTGGCATATTTTAAATGGGTTTAATGTTTTTACATTTCTTTAAAACATTTTTTTTGTCATACTCACATAAAAGTCGGTGGGTTTCATAATATTTTCTCTATCTTCTTTTTTACAATAGGGCCACTCACTTTTATGTGATCAGAAAAAAATGTTTATGTAGCAAAAGTAAAAACATTAAACTCATTTTAAATAACGCCAAAACTTATGAAAGCAGTTTACAGGTCCCCAAGTAATCAGTATTACTTTTCTTGTCGAAGCTTAAATGCTCATATATTGATCTATATAATCAATTCAATCCTATAAATAAAACTATATAAAAATATCACCAGGATGCAAATTTCCCTATTCATAACAAGAATATATCATAATAAGAAATTATTACTAAATATTAAATAGTAATAAAATAACACCATCATGTTTTTAAAAAGAGAAAATTAATTAATAAGTATCTTATGAGCATTGTAAAGAGTTATGGGTTCACATGAGTACCGAAAAGAGTTACTTGATTATAACTCATGAGTACAATAAAGAGTTACGGGTTTCTCAATGATTAAAATAATGATAACTCATGGGATTAACATTTTAATTCGAGTATGGTTTCTCTCACGACAATTCTCATCCTCATCATCATCAAATAAATCATCGCCCATTTTTTATCCAGCGTCCCGCAGAGGAGCCACATTTATTTCAAACTACCGCACGCGATTGTTTGAAATAGGCGATATAGCTCTCCTCGGACGCTTAAATAAAAATGAACGGTGAGAATTGCGATGATGAGGATGGGGAAAGAGTCTGGGAGAGTATCTTTAATTCATAAGAGCATGAAGAGTTATAGGTTATAACTCATGAGCAGTGTAAAGAGTTACGAGTTATAACTCATGAGAGCCGTAAAGAGTTAAGGGTTATAACTCATGAGCAAATATTAAATTTCACGTGACAATATAGACACAGTTAATAACTCATTGATATAAGGAGTTATGGTTAATAACTTATGAAACCATAAAGAGTTACGAGTTCGCAATGATTGATATTTTTGTTTTGTTTTTAACCTCATGAGCTTTAGCCCAAAATTAAATAACATATTCAACCATTTAAAGAATGTTAAAAATATCCTATCAAATAATATTTCCATCATTAAATATTTAAAAATTATCGTGATATTTTCATAAGAAGACCTCCAAGTGCACTGCATAATATTTAAAAGTTACTATGAACCCAACGTCTACTATATGCACAAAATAAAAAAAGTTACCATATGTTAGAATTTTTGAATTAATATTTAGATATTTAAATTAATATTTAGATATATTTTATTTAATTCTGAAAATTCATTAAGTGGTCTATACTAACCCATACTACCACTTCTTTGATGAGAAAAAGTGGAATTAGTCAGTTTCTTATTTTCTTAAAACGGAAAACCGGTCACATGAGGTTTCGAACATGAAACCACTGGCGCGTGAGCACCTCAAGGCTAGCGCCAGTTAAACCACGAGCTCCCATGTTTTTAGTTATAATCATTTATTTTATTTAATTGATTTTTTAATTGATAACAAAGTTTTCAAAAGTGTGAAAAGTGGGATTCGAACCCACATACTTTTGGAGCAAAGCCTTAACTGGGTGTTTCAAACCATTAGACCGAGCCGATTGTTATAACTAATTTATATATTTTAAATTTACACATTGTGACTTTTAGATTTAAATCTAATAATCTGTAATTTTGTTTAACTTTGGGATTCATGTGATTACTATATATAAATTATATATTCTGTTGTTTGCACGCATTAATTATTATTTAATTATACATGTAATATTAAGTTGAATGATATACGAACATGAAAATCCAATTTTATGTTGATATTGCTTATGGTTTGTTGCAATATTAAATATTAATGTTGAGTGATCTATATGTTTTTTAATTAATTAGAGAGTAGCCACAGCCTCTTTAATTAGTTGAAATTATATATTGAGTTGTATGATCACATAGTGACATTAGTTGTAATTGATCATATGTAATATAATAAATCTTATCCCACATGAATTTGTATTATATGTTTTATATGATTAAATTGGGATAGAATATCAAATTATATTCTTAACTTACCCACGGAATTAAGAATAAAGAAATAATTTGGTAGTTTTATCATAGAGTTGTGAATCTAATTGAATTAAAACTTTAGCCCACAAGCAAGTTATATGCCCGAGTTGATTCACGTATTTTTGCATGATTTTCATTGGTAAAACATGATATGGTTTATTAGTCTCAAATTTTAATTTTCTTAAGTATGTATGTTCAATATTATGCGGTTAAACAATCAGTAAATTTCTCGATATGAAATGTGACATTCTCGAACGAGGGGTGATAACTACAAGGTATGGAGGGAGAGAGTTCTTCTACAATTGGGGTGGATGGACATTGATTATCTTTATTAGGAAAGACGAACCACCTTCTACTAAAAACCAACACTCTAGAGGAGGTTGATCTATATGAAAAGTGGGAGCGATATAATTGCCTCTCGATTATGTTCATAAAGACCTCAATCTCTGCTTTGTATTCGTGGTTGTCAAATAACATGATAAGATTAGGCCACTTTTGAAGGCGATTGATGATCAATTTCGGACTTCGATAAGGCACTTTTCCAAAGACCCTAATTATGAAGTTTTCATCCTTATCGGATACTCAAGCCATACATTCGGGGAGTTTATTAGCCACGATCTTCTCTACCATTTTCTGTCTCAATCAAGAGATCATAATTTGTGGCTATTGAGGTTCTAGCTATCATTCGATTCTTTTGAGATACTAATTCCCAACCACACTTTCCCAGGGAATATTCTGTATTCAAGATCTTTCTCTATGATGATACAACAACTATCAACCTCAAAGTACCCCATATCATATAGGTATAATCCTCGAACATACCTCGTATAACTTGCGGATGACACAACATCAATCAAGGTTTCTGCTTTCAACTGTTCTTTCTAAGGGAATATCATGAGGTTAAAATCATTCCCTAGCATCTAGTAACCTCCAAATACCTCATACATGTGGGTATTGTACTCTAGTGCCTCAATGTATTTAGATCAATCAAATGCCTAAAGAATCTCTCATTATTGAATTAGATTCTTAGGTCACTATTTAATTGGTAGCAACCTTATAGATGGCTACCCAATCTTAGGTATATCAACCTAATTCTGAGACCTTGACCATACCCAATAAACATGCTATAATCATCATGATTCATAGCCGACAATATTCGGAGCACTATCCTCAAATAACCTCAAAATCAAAAATTGTCGATTCATAATCGATTCTTAGAACCTCAACAATACCCAAAATACAAACTAGGATCATAATTCATCTTCCTAGTCAAATCCTCAAAACATTCAATTAATATCAACACTATTTACGAGGTTCTAATTCTATTTCAATCCTTAATATCACAGGGTATAATCTAGTATCATTTTATTACCTCAAGGTTAATCATTAATCCTCAATCATACCCAAACATTCTGACAATTCAGTATCGATTAATATTCACAGGGTTCATACTCTCAGGTATTGGAATCTTAATCATATTTATCCTAGGCATTAATTCTGCTTAAGATCAGATTCAAATCTAGTCTCAATCATAACCTTATTCAATCTAACATCCTTATAGCATCTCCAAGGATCACCATAAGTCATATCTTAAGGTACTAAGGTCTTAATTCAAGAAAATTTCAAATTTCTATAATACTTCCCGGAGGTCACCCATCCCAAGATTTTCCTCGCCTAAGCACGCTTAACCTTGAAGATCTGATAAGATTTGAGGATCTAAATCATATCATTAAGTGCATATTTGGCCTAGCTTATTTTTAGCTTATCTTCTACTTATAAGTATAAGCTAGGCCAAACGGGATTTTACATAAGCTCTTATAATTATAAGAGCTTATTTTATAATGAAGAAAAAAAAGCTTAAAAATAAGCTCCTATGAGGAGCTTATTTTTAAGCTCTTTTTTTATAAGCTCTTTTTTTTAAAAAAAAAAAAGAAAAGAAAAGAAAAGAGAACCCATAATCTCTCGATCGAACACTATCTGGGCCGGACCACCACCGCCACCGCCGCCACCACCGGCCGCGCATTGCGCCAAAGCCACCGCCGCGCCACCACCGGGCCGCGCCACCCTATTATAATATACCTTTTATGATAATTTTTATTAGAAAAAGTGCTTATGATAAAAATTTTGTCAAACAACTTATTTATAATTTAAGCTTTTAAGTAACTTTTAAGCTAAAAAATTTATATAATCACCAAACAGCTTTTAGCTTTAGCTTAAAAGTATCTTTTAATTTAAAAATAAGATGATCCAAACGGGCTCTAAGAGTCTTAGGATTAGTAATAGGGTCTACATTCTATGCCATCTTAGCTATCCCCAAAGTCTCAACTTTCAGAGCCTGAACCTTGCTCCTCCGGGTATCTCTACTGCTCTGTTTCCTGATGCCTTCCTTCCATATCCTTAAGTTACTCTTCTTTTCAATTACGTTTCGAGAATTTAATTCAGACACTGATTTCCATACCAGAGGTCTTAAAATCTGTGAGCAGAACTCACATTCCGTCTTTGTCTTATCCATCTCGTGAGTTTTAACTCTCGTGAGATTAACCCTCTCCCTTAGGGTATATATCCTTTCGCTCCATTTGCCAAAAATTACCTCTGCCCTTAACCATTTACCTTTTACTAGTACCATCCAAACCATGCTCGATACCACATTGTTACACCCTTACCGGGCCTCGCCTCTCGGGTGGCGGGTTAGAGGATTCCTTTAATTCGTTACCTTTCCTTAGTTAATTATTCCTTTTTATAAGATATCGTCAGTGTGCGCAACAAAGCATCTCACCGATTTGGACTACCTACCGTACCGGTAAAGAAAGTAAAAGTCCCCAAGGGTTAAGGGTACAGTTATCCAAGATAAAAACAAAAAATACATAATAGTCATCCCAAATATAATAGCGCATCCCCTATTTCTTCATCTCCCCGCATCAAGTCCCACCTTCTTCAAGTTTCACCAACCACTATCGCCTTACACATGTTTCTTCAAAATATTCTGGAGTTCAAAGTTGAACCCCAGAGTAACTGTTAAACTCATATACAATATGTATGCAATGCATGTAATGCAAATCACAATCAGGAAAAATAAACCTGGCATGTACACAATCCGCAGGACCGCCCAAGTTAAGACAAGCCCCTAAACCATTAGCGCTAAGGGGCCTCAGTAGCTAGGGGGCCAACCCTAACCACCTACCCCAAGAGGCCTCAATGGACACCTATAAACACAGTCACATAGGCTCCACTTACCTCACATACCTTGGGCCTCAGTAGTACCTTATGAACACGCAGTCCAACAGGTACTACCTATCCTACATGCCTCGGGCCTCAGTAGCACTCTAAGGACACATCGTCCCATAGGTACTACCTACCCATCATACCTCGGGCCTCAATAGCAACCATAGGACACAAAGTCCCATAGATACTACCTACCCTACATCCACAATTAAGATAAAACACACATGCAAGAGCAACATAGAGTATGCAAGTTAACAGTTACTACCTGGTGGAGTATGTGCCGTCTTACAATTTTAATGTGCCAACTAGCTCCCCCGAGTATGCTTTATCCCTAAATAACACCAAAACACCTTATTTTTAGTATTTCCAAAAATACCCTTGCGTTATCCTTTAAAACCGAGCCCTTTATCATTTTTCCAGAAAATTTAGAGATTTGGCCCAAATTCAAACATTGTTCATAAATTCCAAAAAACTCATTTTTTGGACGAAACCAACGCCATCTGAACCATTCATGTGTCTATTGTTCAGGAAAAATAATTCCAGAGACCAAAAGTACATATATTCTGGCGTGTAGCCCATTTTCTACACTCGATCGGAATTACTCATTGTCATCTGAACTAAATTTATCAATTTTTATCTCTTAGTAGAAAAATCCAAATAACATAAAATTATACATCTCGGTGAACCTTAGGATGTGTACTTTTGGCCTGTAAATTTCAGCTAAAACCGAGTTCATTTACTATTTTTAAAATCGGGTTGAAGCTTCGCCCATAATTTCAACCGCGTGAAAGCTTCATCATCGTGTTTTCGGTGTTTTTGAGTTTGAAAACTTAAACCATAGCTTAACCCCATAAAAAATAACATTTTGAACACTTTGAAACCATCAAAATCATCAAAATCAAACCACAACACCAAGCCCTAACAGGTTGAACGAAAATCTCAACTTTGAACTTCAAAGAGTTGAGTTTTCGGTATTTACCTGAATCGGAGATTTCGTGAGGTGGCTTGAGTGATTTGGCTTTTGATTTGACTGTGTGGAGATGGCTGGACTCTCCTTCTCTCCTCAGCTGAACACGCATCCTTTGAGGAGGAAATGAAGATGTATAGCTTTTAAATAATAAGTAAAAGGAAACCAGGCAGTCCAAAATAACTGTAGTGAATTTTTGTCCAGTAATTAGTAACAATTCATCTGGCTTTTTGAATTTATCCTAAAGAAATTCCAGAGGGTTCTAGGTCTTCCAAGTGGTGCCTCCCCCTTCAAAATATCTAAATTTTACTTTTCATTTGGGGAAAATGACCTACTTTAGCCCGGAAGTTATGTAAATTACCAGTTTCGACCTGAAACTCCTTTATTTCCTTTATCTTTTTCCCCAAACGAATTTTAATAATTAAGGGGGACTAGGTGGCGCCTTTTGGGGCCCAAAAAGCAGATCCCATGATTTGTTTTCCAATTTATCTGATTTATTCCTTTTTTATCCCGAAAGTGCGACCCGCACTTCGACTTTTTGGACCGATTTTGGCTTTTCTTTTCCTCCAAGTGATTTTTTAATCATTTTAAGGGCTAGGTGGCGCATAAGGGCCCCACCAAATCTACCCCCATCCATTTTATCTTGCTTTTCCACTTTATTCAATCCAATCTTCTTCTACTGGTCCCTTCTGGGCCCCCTAGTCAACAGGATGCTTCCTTTTTGTTCTTTTCTTCAACTTTTCAGATATTTTTCCCTGAATAAACATACATATGTGGCGAATCCTTGACTACCCAATATGGCCCCACATATGTCTCATTCAAATTCAAAAGGAACCCCTAGTTAGTCCCTATCGGTCCCCTTTCTACCTTAACATCCCGTAGGACCCGTATTTTGTGTTTAGGCCTAAGTATGGATAAGATCATCGGTTTTTCTTTCTCTCTCCTGGGTGGACGAAATTCAATGCTTAAGTGGTAAGGAATTGACTTTTCTACCCTTGTAAGTATTACTTACTTTTTGCTTTTTAATCCCGCAAAGGACACGTGTCCTTCAAATAGCTGATTACACTTTGATTCCTTATCTTCAAAAACGCAGGGGCATCCCGACTTCCCCGAAAATACCGTATACTTACTTATACCGGTATATTTTTACTCAACTAATTGTCCTATACCTTAGGACATAGTTAGGTGGCATCTTTTTCAACCGAATTTGTACCGTAGGAGTCTTCTGTGCCCCTTTTCCATTGGCACTTTGATTCCACGGTTTTTATTCCCATTAGATCCACTGACCTGTACAACCTAGTTACTTAGTCCCTGAGAGGCTTCTTACCTCTCGTCATTCTTGGGACTTTTCCAAACCGGGCTTAGTCGTCTGCCCACGTTAGGCTTTTTCTCAATTCTTAGGGTCCAAAATTTGGGATATAAAATGTTGAGTTTCTTGATGGTGCGAAGGCCATTGGATGTAAATGGGTCTTCAAAACAAAGAGAGACTCATTGGGCAACCTTGACATGAAAGTGAAGGAAATCACCAAGAGGGGGTGAATTGGGGATTTTAAAAATTCTTTTTAAAACACTCACACAACAGAAGCTAAATGGAGATAGGGAAGAAGAGCTTGACACAAAAGATTTATACTGGTTCGTTCTCAACTCTTGACCTACGTCCAAATCCCGACTCTCGGGTTTTTCTACTATCACTCAACTCAGATACACACTCGTACTTTCGAAAGTTATCCTCTCTCTAGGATACACTCCCCTTACAAGTTGTAATGAAAACCCAACCTCAAAGTCCCACAACTTTGAGATTCTTACAATGAATGAATTACAGAAATGAACTCTCTCTAAGAGTGAATAAAGATGATTACTGAAGTACAATGTATCAAAGATACAGGATGCGAATTAAGCAGTAAAAGACTGATATGCTTGTATGCATTTTTCTGTGTATGTCTTCTTCTTCTTTTTTTGCAGACTTCAAATCTTCAAGTATTTAAACTGATTTGAAGCTTGTGACCGTTATAGATCCGTTCAGACTTGGAGCAATTTGAAATACTAGCTGTTGGGTCCAGGTCTGTTGAATATAGCTATTGAGAGATCTTCAGATTTGATTATTTGATTTTGTCCGTTGAGAGCTTTCAATTGATTGCACCAATTTCGGCAGAATGGGTTATCTCCAACTAACATCAAATCGTTGACTCGGTTGTTGGAAATCTTGATGATTAATAGCTTATCTAAAATTAAGCATTGATTGATCATCTCTCTTCTTGAATGCTTGAATGTTTCCTAAATCAAATCTTAGGTCTTCGAAATCTCATAAGCAACCGGTTAAATCTGGTTAGGAATATTGATATGAAGCATATAAATCATAAGCAACCAATACGCGTAAAACAAGCTAAAGCATAAATCAAACGAGCAAAGTATACTCGGATGCATTCATCTCATGCGGAAGCTCCAAGCTCGAGTTTACTATAACAAGCTTGAGTTTGGGCTTCATTTAAAACTTGGGTTTTGCTTCGGAAGTCTCAAGCTCGAGCTTATAAGTGAGTAGGCTCGAGTTTGGGCTTTTGTCGGAAACAAGTTTGAAATCATTTTGAGAGCCAAAATGGAAAATGGCAAGCTCGAGTTTATTAGTGAGCGGCTCGAGTTTGACACTATTCATGTCAAAATAATTTTGATTCCCAAAGTGCAAGCTTGAGCTTAGAGATGTAAACTTGAGTTTGCTAAGAATATTAAAACCTTTGAAAAGTTTCGCGGACCTAAGCTTGAGTTTGCAACTCCAAACTTGAGTTTACACTTTGAAGAAAACTTGAAAAGCTTTCCGAGGTAAGCTCGAGTTTGCCATTGCAAGCTCGAGCTTACACTTTTGTAAACTCTAGAGAAAAGACTCTGAAAGAGGCAAGCTTGAGTTTGAGATTTGAGTAACTTGATAAAATCCTCAACTCTTCCTAAACTCGAGCTTCCAGGTGTAAGCTCGAGCTTTCTCAGAATATGAGTGAACTTGAAAACCTTCAAGCTCAAGTTTATGGACCAGGCTCAAGTTTGGAAAATGTAAAATAGCTTGGTTTCCTTTACGTAAGAGGCAAGCTCGAGTTTGGGTAGCCAAGCTCGAGGTTGGCACCGATGTAATGTTTTTTGAATTGAAATCAATCAAGCTTTACAAATCTTTATCAAAAACAGCTCTCATGTTTACAATTGTTATTAATCATCAAAACACATTGAGAACTAACATGACAGACATAAAGCAAGACTCGTTGCTAAAGGATTTACTCAAAGAGAAGAAATCGACTACAAGGAGATATTTTCTCCTGTATCTAAGAAAGATTCCCTTCGTATCATTTTAGCTTTAGTTTCACATTTTGACTTAGAGTTGTAACAAATGGATGTGAAAACGGCCTTTCTCAATGGAGAACTAGAGGAAGAGGTTTATACGAAACAACCGTAAGATTTTCCTCTAATAATGGTGAGCATTTGGTGTGCAAGATCGGAAATCCATATATGGATTGAAACAAGCTTCCGTCAATGGTATTTAAAATTTCATGATGTTATTTCTTCATTTGGTTTTGTAGAGAACATTATGGATGAATGTATATACCGAAGGTTAGTGGGAGCAAGATTTGTTTCCTTATTCGTATGTGGATGATATTTTGCTTGCAATCAATGATAATGGCTTATTATATGAAGTGAAACAATTCCTTTTTGAAAACTTTGATATGAAAGATATGGGAGATGCATCTTATGTCATTGGCATTAAGATACATAGAAACAGACGTCGATGTATTCTAGGTTTGTCTCAAGAGACCTATATCAACAAAGTTTTGGAAAGATTTCGAATGAGGTATTGTTCACAAAGTGTCGCTCCCATTACGAAAGGTCGCAGATTCAATTTGGACCGGTGCCCAAAGAATGATTTTGAGCGGAACAAATGAAAAACATCCCTTATGCTTCAACCGTAGGAAGCCTTATGTATGCTCGGTTTGCACTGCACTCGACATTGCATTTGTCGTTAGAATGTTAGGGAGATATCGAGTAATCCGTATGGATCACTGGAAAGCTATGAAGAAGGTGTTGAGATACCTTCAAGGGACTAAAGATTACATGTTTAAGTATAAACGGGCCGACAATGCTGGAAGTGACTGGTTACTCGATTTAGACTATCTTTGCCGCGTTTGACTCAAGAAATCCACTGGATACGTTTTTATGCTAGCCTGTGGAGATTATCATGGAGTAGTAAGAAGTAGTCTTTGATTGCTACTTCCACTATGGAGGCTGAGTTCGTTTCTTGTTTTGAGGCTACCTCACATGGTGTATGGTTGAAGAGTTTCATTGCTGGGCTTAGAATTGTTGATTCTATTTCTAGGCCATTAAGAATATATTGTGACAATTCAGCTGCAGTTTTTATGGCTAAAAATGCCAAAAGTGGCAGTCGAAGTAAGCATATCGACATTAAGTATTTAGCCATAAGGGAACGTGTTAAGAATGAAACAAAGGGTTATTGAACACATAAGCACTTTGAATTGATGATTGATGATCCTTTAACTAAAGGCATGCCTCCAATGAAATTTCTAGATCATGTAGAAATAATGGGACTTAGTGCCTTTCTTTGATTTTTGTTGTAAGAATGATTTTATTTAATTTTCGTTGTAAGAACGATGTTATTTGTTGGAACCCTATTTGCGATGTTTTCTCATTTCAGTTTTGTGTACACATTCATTTGTTTATTTAATTTGAGAAATATCATTAAGTTTGGACCTAGAATAAACATGGGGTTTATTAATTAAGTTACATGGGCTTGGGAGACATGATGCACTGTGATACATAGGAGATAATACTTGTTTTGAGAGGACCTATCGCTATGATCCATGCATTTTGTTTTTCCTTGTGGTATATGATAAAGTGTGTGGACCAAGTGGGAGAATGTTAGAATTTTTGAATTAATATTTAGATATTTAAATTAATATTTGGATATATTTTGTTTAATTCTAAAGAAAATTCATTAAGTGTCCACATTCAGATCCACTAACCTACTTTTTTTTTCTCAACTAACCAATTATCTTAGCACGATTGTGACAGAGCTTTGCCGTGATCTCCCAAAATAACCAGGATCAATATAATTTTGCAGTATAATAGAAACCTGGATCGTTTCTCTCAAGGAATTCGCAGTGGGTCTAAAATCAACAGTAAACAAGTAACACAATAACCAGAATGGGGGGGTTTCAATGTAATTAAACAAAGCAAAGACTAAAACATAAAGCAAGAAAACAAGATCAATCAGATTAAAACGATTAACCCAGAATTGGGATTCCATAACCTTCATCGGACAAAAAGATAATAACCAAACTCGTGATTGATTCTGGACAAACCGAAATCTCTGCGTTTGTCCAGATATTCCCTCGACTAGACGATCGTCTAGCATTTGATCGAACACGTGGCGAGCTCATTTTTCAGTGCGATCACACAACGCTCTCTCAGAACCTGGTCCGACCTATGTCCTTGGGATATCAATCTAGGCATTAAATCTAATACCTAATCCGCAATTATAATCGGATCCGATTAAAATAAACAGAAACGAATTACGTTACCGATCGAAGCGTGTCCTCCGGATTCGTGGAATCCTCAATCCATGGGTCAATCACGAAGCTTAGCCTATCATAGCTATGCAGAACGAAAATGGGAAAGAGATGAAGAAGTTCATCATGAACATGATGAACAGATGAATAACAGTTGAGAGAAAATGAAACTTTTGTATTTTAATCCAAACTGAGTAAAAACGTGAATGAATAATATGTTTTTGTCTGCTGCCTCACTTAACCTAAAATGGAAAAACGAAATGGGGCTCCAATCCACAATTCAGGCCCAAAACAGAAAATAATAAAAAATGGGCTTTAATTACAAAATTCGAGCCCAAATAAAAATCCGACTTCGGCTCCAAAATCGACCGCCCTCTTGTCCGAATTTGCCCTTCATGTCTTCATAACAATTGTAGCTCTCTGAATCATCTGAAATATGAAACAAAAATGAGGCAAATCCGATGTCTGGTTCAAGAGTTATGGTAGGTATAGGGAAGCAATGTAAAACTGGAATTTTATTATTAAAAATGGCTAAAATATAATCAAAGGCCCAAAGCCCAAATAAGTATAAAAGCCATTATTTATTAACTAAAGAGTCCTAAATTATTAATCAAGAGATAAAAAGAAGTGTATGAAATATTCAATTATCAAATTCCCCATACTTATCTTTTTGCACTCCCGAGCAAAATTCAAAGAAAAAGACCTAAAGAAGAAACTCTTCTTTTCTAACAATTGCTAACAATGCAAAAATTGAACAAGGACACAAAGCTCCAAAAGACCAATCAATCAAGACCAAAAATCCCTTCATCTCAAATTACAATTCATGGTAATCTCAATCAATGATGCTAATCACAAATGATGGCCTCTCAAATGATGCGCTCAATCAATCAATCTCTCAAGTGTTTAAGGTAAATAAGTGTATCGCTCAAATTCTACTCAAGAAAATTGTTCTACCATAAGCTTGCTCAATTTCTACGTCTCCACTACTCATAACACATGCATGCACAAATCAAGAGAGCTTATTATTAAAGGTTGTAATGGGGTTAGGGTGAAGGTAGGTAATAGTATGGAATGAGAAGCTAAGCACCAAAGAAATTAAAAAGAGCATTGATTAACACAATCATTCTCTCGTGTATGAAAACTTTTATTTTACTCATATATCTCCTTTTTTTCTATGTATTTTTCTTTCTTTCTTTCTTTCTTTCTTTCTTTTTCTTTTCTTTTTTCTGCTTTTCTTTCTTTTCTTTTCTTTTTTTTTGTTTTTTTTAAAGAACTATATACATAATCACAATGACAAAATCAAATATCTCCCCCCACACTTAAATTGTTGCGCTCCTGAGTAACCCCCACACTTAAACACAAAACCAAGGTGAAACCAATGCTCAATAAATTTCCAAGGTGCGGAATAAAATGGTTTTACGCTTAGGCTTGTAATGTGGCTTAGAAAAGAATGAGTCGAAAAGGCACAAATGGACTAGCAAAGGAACCATAATGCAAGGAAAGCTATTTGGCCAAAGTGGGGAAAATAAAAGAAAGAAAACAAGCTTCTATCATATTTATGCATGTAAGTGAAAAATGTAGTTTCAAAAGAAAAGGAGCAAGTTCTAGAGAACACAAATCAAGAGCAAGATGCACACATGAAAGAAAGAATGGCAAAAGATGAATTCCATTCATGCAGGCCCAAAATCTCACAAGGTCAATACCAACTTAGGCAATCAACAACATCGATCAACTACCAAGACATGCAATCGAAGAGTCGAATGGACACCAAACAAAATGATCCATTAAAACCAAAATGTCCAAGTTCATAATATGTAGCAATCATAGAAAGAGAGACTGTATTTATTTTCAAAAAGCAAAGTAGAAAAAGGAAAACAAATAAAAGAGATAGAGGGAGAAGAAAGAAGAATACTCCCCAAGGGTTTAAGGAGGATAAGTGGCATCAATGAAGAAAATCTCTGCTTCCTCAGCCGTTCTTTGGGATCCCTCATGAAATTGCTTGAGGCGATGCCCATTTACCTTAAATGTTCTTCCCGGGTGGATCACATAGCTCAATAGCACCAAATGGAAAAATGTTAGTGATCACAAAAGGCCATCCCATTTAGATCGAAGCTTACCAGGCATAAACTTCGAGACGGGAGTTAAAACGGAAGAACTTTCTGGCCCACAGAAAATTCTTTCCTCAGAATATGCTTATCATGGAAGACCTTAGTCTTTTCCTTGTACAACCGCGAACTCTCATAGGCATCCAATCTAAGCTCATCCAACTCTTGCAACTGCAGCTTCCGTCCATCCCGCACTTAGCCAAATCCATGTTATACTTGCTTAATGGCCCAATATGCTTGATGTTCCAACTCAACCAGAAGATGACATGCCTTACCAAAGACAATCCGATAAGGAGACATCCCAATCGGAGTCTTGTAGGCGGTGCGTTATGCCCACAAAGCATCCTCTAATCGCTTACTCCAATCTTTCCGGGTAGAGTTAACAGTCTTCTGAAGGATTTGTTTAATCTCTCTATTTGAGACTTCAGCTTAACCGTTGGTCTGAGGATGGTATGCTGTGGAGACCTTGTGAAGCACTCCATACTTGCGTAACAAGGCACCCATGCTTCGGTTGCAAAAATGGGAGCCCTAGTCACTGATAATAGCTCTAGGAATGCCAAAGCGTTAAAAATGTTATACCTAACAAAATCCACCACCACGTAAGAATCATTAGTCCGAGTGGCTTTCGCCTCAACCCATTTCGAGACATAATCAACAGCAGTTAGCGATGTAAGTATAACCATGAGAAACAGGAAATGGACCCATAAAATCAATACCCCAGACATCAAATACCTCACAAAACAATATAGGGTTCTGAGGCATCTCATGCCTACGGGAAATACTCCCTACTCTTTGACAGTTATCACATGACTTACAAAACAGATGGGAATCATGAAACAAGGAAGGCCAAAATAATCCACCTGTCTAACACTTTCCTAGCGCTTCTTTGGGGTCTAAAGTGACCACCACAGGGCGTAAGCATGAGCAAAATGCAATATAGAGTGAAACTCATGATCGAGCACACATCTCCTAACTACTTGGTCACTACAAAATTTCCACGATAAGGGTCATCCCAAACATAATATTTAGATTCACTCTTTAATTTAAAGGTTTGGGCCCTAGTAGAGTCTACATGAAAAACACTAGCTACCAAGTAGTTAACCGATCAAAGATACCATGGAAGCTTACCTTGCAACAGAAGCCAAGCATCGTGGAAATCATCCCGAATAGAAGAGGGGTGAGAGGAGAATGGGTGATGCGACTCAAGTGGTCACCACCCGGTTTGTGCTCCACTGTCTCGAATCTCAACATCAAACTCTTGGAGCAATAACATCCACCGGATGAGTCGGGGCTTAGCATCTCGCCTTTTTCAAAAGGAACTTTAAAGCAACATGGTCAGAGAAAACAATAACTCTACTAGCTAGCAGATATGACCTGAACTTATCAAAAGCAAAGACAATAGGCAACAACTCCTTTTCAGTAGTGGTGTAATTAGACTGGGTAGGATCCAAAGTCTTGGAGGCATATGCAATCACATGAGATGCTCTATCGACCCGCTGTACCAAGATAGCACCAACCGCATAATTGGAAGCATCACACATCAACTCGAAGGGAATGCACCAATCAGGGGGTTGGATCATCAAGGGGTTGTAGTCGCAACGCTTCAAATGATCGAAGGTCGCCTTGCAAGCATCATCAAATACAAAGTCGTGTCCTTATGCAAAAGGTTGGACAAGGGTCGGCGCCTTTGCCGAAATCCCTAATGAAACGCCGATAGAAACCTCGCATGACCAAGAAAAGAGCAAACTTCCCGCACGATACGGGGTAAGGCAAAGCAAGAATCACATTTATCTTAGCAGGTCTACCTCAATCTCTTTCCTAGACACTATGTGTCCCAAGACTATATCTCGACTCAACCATAAAGTGACACTTCTCATAATTCATAACAAGATTAGACTCAATGCACCTATGCAAAACTCTAGATAGATTAGCTAAGCATGCATCAAAATCAGACCCATATACAGTGAAATCATCCATAAAGACCTCCATGCAGTCCTCTAGAAACTCAGAGAAAATGCTTACCATACAACGCTGAAAGGTGCCAAGTGCGTTGCAGAGGCCAAAAGGCATCCTTCGGTAGGCATATGTTCCAAAGGGGCATGTGAAGGTCGTCTTCTCCTGATCCTCAGGAGCAATATGGATCTGGAAGTATCCGGAGTAGCCATCCAGGAAGTAGTAATGAGACTTGCCAGCCAATCGCTCAAACATCTTATCAATGAAAGGTAAAGGGTAATGATCCTTGCGAGTGGCTTGGTTGAGTCTCCTATAGTCAATGCAAACTCTCCAACTATTCTGAACTCGAGTAGGAATGAGCTCATTCTTCTGATTGGCTACCCACTGGCTATCAGAAATGGGATAGATGACACCAGCTTGTAGAAGCTTAGTGACCTCCTTCTTCACCACATCAAGGATAAGGGGATTAAGGCGTCTCTGAGGTTGCCTCACCGATTTAGAGTCCTCTTCCAAAAGAATTCGATGCATACACATAGAGGGGCTGATGCCAACGATATCAGCTAATGTCCACCCAATGGCTTTCTTGTTCGCACTCAATAAGCTTAGCAAACCTTCTCTTCTTGTTCAGGAAGAAGATTATTTGCCACAATGACTGGCAACTGTTCATCCACCTCCAAAAATGCATACTTCAGGGTGATCTCGGAAGGGATTTTAACTCAAGTCTCGGGTGGTTGCTCGGTGGAACGAAGAAGCTTGGGAGGTTGTTGCAACAACTCGGATGTCATCACACTCGAAATGCCCGAAACCACATTCAAAGAAGCGAAGAACTGTGTCTACACACTCAATGTTAACATCGAATTCAGCTCATCAAAATCGAGTTAATTTCATCAAAATCGAATCGGGATGCACATCGATCGATGAAGCTCAAACTCGAATCAATATCGAATGCACAAGTAATGCAGAATCACCCAACAAGTCGAATCACCAAATAATGCAGCATTAACCAAATGAGTGCAAACGAGCACCATTCATTATCAAGACATGCACAAATGGCGTAATCACTCGGATGAAAAATCGGGATAATCAAGACACCAATCGGCAAAGAACATCATCCACAAGATCATCAATCACATCAATACGTAAAAATAGAATGCTCTTCCCTAGGATGTTTCATGGCATCAAAGATATTAAAATTTACGAAATATCACCAAACTCCATGGAAAGAGTACCGTAATACACATCTATCTTAGTCCTAGTCAAGTTTTCATGAAAGGCCTCCCTAGAATGATTGGTGACCTACTACTAGGAGACTCATCCTCCATATCTAAGATGTAAAAATCAGCAGGGAATATCAATTCATTAACTTTGACTAATACATCTTCAACTAAACCAGAAGGATGGGCATTACTCCTATTAGCTAATTGAACAATAACACCAGTTGGACACAAGGGACCAAGACCAAGAGATCTATAAACGAATGCAGGCATGACATTAATAGAAGCACCTAAATCTAGCATTCAATCATCCAATCTATAGTTACCAATAATGCAAGGGATAGAAAACGTCCATGGATCCTTGCACTTGCGAGGCATGGTAGGCGGATAAGGGTCGATACATTCTCGTTCAAACTCACTCGCTCATTCCCTTCGCGCTTCTTGTTGGTGCATAACTCCTTCAAACTTGGCATATTTAGGAATTTGTTTGACTCGCATCTAAGAGAGGAATGTTGATCTCTACTCTTCGAATGTCTCAAGTATATCCTTCTCTTGTGCTTTTTCTCGCCAACTTCTTGGATCGAGGGCTCTCGAGGAAAGGAAGAGGAATAGGAATGTCTTCCTCTTCACCTTGCTGCATTGCCTTTTTGTTTTTAGAGTCAATCTTCACATTATCTGACTCTTTCTCTCTGATGTGGAAATCACATCTGTAGCTAGTTGAGGTTCCTCCAATTGTTTGGCAGATCGAAGGGAGATAGCACTCACATTCCCTTGGGATTAGGAATTGTTTGTGAAGGAAGAGTGTTGGATCCCGAGGTTGAAGCCGATTCAATGATGTTGCCAACTCGCCCAATCTGTGTTTGCAAACTCGAATGGAAGTGTCGGTTCTTTGTCATTGGAACCGCATGTTGGTCGTGACAAATTGCTTCATCATATCCTCTAGTGAAGAACCACTACTACCGGTACTAGCCTCACGTTGTCTTTTGTGGAGGTACACATATGGCTGGTCGAGGATGTGGTGCTAGCAAAGAAGGTGCAGACTGTTGTTGGAAATTCTGTGGTCTGTACTGTCTCTGCTGGTAATTCCCTGAATTCTGCTGATTTTGGTTACCCTGGTTCTGATTCTGGTTCCAACGGAAATTGGGGTGATTTCTCCAACCAGGATTGTAGGTATTGGAGAAGGCATTATTCTGCTGGTATTGTGGCTTTCCCTGGAAAAACACCCACTTTACCGACTGGTCTTGATAAGCGAGGATCATGCAAAGTAGGGCAAGAATCGCAGAATGACACGGGTCGAACAACCCACACGAGTACCCAACCGAGGAGGGGAAGATTGTACTGCTCAGGTCACCGCTAACCGCCTCACAAGAGAAGTCGATCATCAAGTCTATTCTCTAATCTCTCGAGAATCGTCGACCGGAGGTGTTTGAATCTCGTAAACAGAGTACTATTGGCCCCGTGCCAAATTGCCGAGAATTAGCGGCCATAGTAGATATCAACTCTCGGGCCTCTTCGGTGTCTTGCTATCTAAGGCCCCACCACCGGATGCATCCACGAAACTTTTATCCAACGGTAACAAACCGAATAGAAATATGTAATTAGGAGTTGGTCTCGTAATCTAGTGGTGTGGACAACTAGCATACAATCGCTTGAACCTCTCCCAATACTCATACATGGTCTCCCCATTGATTTGTTTAACACTAGTGATCTCCTTATGAATAGCAATGGCTTTTGAGCAAGGAAAGAACCTCACTAGGAATAACTTCTGCATATCATCCCAACTCCCAACAGATGTTGGTTGCAAATTGTATAGCCAATCCTTAGCCACGCCATCTAGGGAAAATGGAAAAGCTCTCGACTTAATGTGGTCCTCATCAATTGCTTGAGGTTTCATTGTCTTGCATACCACATGGAACTCCTTTAGATGCCCGTGAGGACATTCACCCGTAAGACCATGAAACTTGGGCAACAAATGGATAAGACCTGATTTTAGTTCAAAGTTAGCAGCAAGTTCAGGATATCGAATACACAAATTTTGATTGCCCACATCAGGGGTAGCTAATTCTTTCAAAGTGGGACGAGTTGCTTGCTCTGCCATAATTTCTGAGTTAGCAAAATCGCTACTAGAATCAGTGAAAACAACAAGACTATAAGAGTCAAGATCAACAAAATGGACACAATCAGACTCAAGTTCAATGTCAAATTTAGTATCAATCCCACGACTTAGCCTAACAACTCTTCTAGCGAAGAAGAATTGTTCTTTCTATTTCGGATCAAGTGGCAACAAGTCTTTTGGATTAATAGTACTCCTAGTACTCATGCAGCATAAACACAAGCCAGAATTTGCGTAAAAATCAGAATTTCGAAAATGCCACCAGAAAATCAGAATTACGAAAATGCCACTAAAAGTGGTAAAAAGTAGGAAACACTAAGATGACACACAAATAAAAACACAAAAACAAAACCTATGTTGGAATTTGACCAAAACAAGTCCAAAACACTATCAAACGATTTTTAAAATTTATGGGACTTGGACAGGCAACTCCTAGACCATTGGGGAACCCAAAAATGGAATAAAAAAACTTCAAAAATTGAAAAAGTGGTTTAAACGATGGAATTTGGCTAAAATATGAAGACCACATGGCAAGTCAGAGATTTGTGATGTGTCCTGTGAGTTAGGCCATT
Organism: Acacia melanoxylon; assembly: GCA_019022615.1. Taxonomy (NCBI): domain Eukaryota; kingdom Viridiplantae; phylum Streptophyta; class Magnoliopsida; order Fabales; family Fabaceae; genus Acacia; species Acacia melanoxylon. The sequence goes on along the minus strand of JAFJYJ010000045.1, from coordinate 2,662,007 downwards.
TCCTATCAACTAGCAAAATTTCAGACCATTCAGAGATACTCCGAAAAAAATGCCCTAGTAGAAATCACAAAATAGAAACTTAAAAATGAAAAAATGGTCTAAACGATGGAATTTGGGGAAAATAGGTCGGACCTCATTCTTTGTTAAAGAGAGTGACTCTTGTTTAGAATGCCCAATTCCTTGTGAATAAGACCTGGTTTGAGTGATCCGGTCGAAAAATTTCTATCCAAACCGCCCGAACCACCGAAAACTACATTGCTAATCAAACCGATGCAAATTCCCCGGCAGCGGCGCCATATTTTGACAGAGATTTGCCGTGATCTCCCAAAATAACCAGGATCAATATAATTTTGCAGTATAATAGAAACCTGGATCGTTTCTCTCAAGGAATTCGCAGTGGGTCTAAAATCAACAGTAAACAAGTAACACAATAACCAGAATGGGGGGGGTTTTCAATGTAATTAAAACAAAGCAAAGACTAAAACAAAAACAAGAAAACAAGATCAATCGATTTAAATGATTAACCAAGAATTGGGATTCCATAACCTTCATCGGACAAAAAGATAATAACCAAACTCGTGATTGATTCTCGAACAAACCTAAATCTCTCGTTTGTCCGATATTCCCTCGACTAGACGATCGTCTAACATTTGATTGAACACGTGGCGAGCTCATTGTGCGATCGCACAACGCTCTCTTAGAACCCGGCTTGACCTATGTCCTTGGGATATGAATCTAGGCATTAAATCTAATACCTAATCCGCAATTATAATCGGATCCGATTAAAATAAACGAAACGAATTACGTTACCGATCGGCGTGTCCTCCGGATTCGTGGAATCCTCAATCCATGGGTCAATCATAGAAGCTTAGCCTATCATAGCTATGCAGAACGAAAATGGGAAAGAGATGAAGAAGTTCATCATGAACACGAAGAACATGATGAACAGATGAAGAACAGTTGAGAGAAAATGAAACTTCTGTATTTTAATCCAAACTGAGTAAAAACGTGAATGAATAATCTGTTTTTGGCTGCTGCCTCACTTAACCTAAAATGGAAAAAGCGAAATGGGGCTCCAATCCACAATTCAGACCAAAACAGAAAATAATAAAAATGGGCTTTGATTACAAAATTCGAGCCCAAATAAAAATCCGACTTCGGCTCCAAAATCGACCGCCCTCTTTGTGAATTTTCCTTCATGTCTTCATAACATTTGTAGCTCTCTAAATCATCTGAAATATGAAACAAAAATGAGGCAAATCCGATGTCTCGTTCAAGAGGTTTGGTAGGTATAGGGAAGCAATGTAAAACTAGAATTTTATTATTAAAAATGGCTAAAATATAATCAAAGGCCCAAAGCCCAAATAAGTATAAAAGCTATTATTTATTAACTAAAGAGTCCTAAATTATTAATCAAGAGATAAAAAGAAGTGTATGAAATATTCAATTATCAGATTGACTACCACTTTTTGATGGGAAGAAGTGGGTTAGTCCGTGCTTCTCTATATATGGTCCCCTAAGTCTCCGCTTTCACACAATGTCTACGTAAAACGTACGACTAAAGTTTTATACCATCTAAAGAGTGAGAAAGAGGACTTAGAAGGACCATAGGCTTCTTCTTTCGAGATCAAATCAATGGCTAGAGGTATTTCAGTTTCTTATTTTCTTAATTTCGCATTGATCTAATTGCTTATTTAGTTAATTAGCATGACTAGATCACCTTAATTTCCAACACCATAAACCCACCAACGTGTACATTATACTAGTTGTTATATTACATATATATAGGTAGTTTTAATTAATGTAATTAATTAATTAATATATTATATATATTTGGTGAAAATATATGCTTTAATCCATTATACATATTTAGACAAGGACAATTTTGTCATCTGCTATATCATTTCCATATATTTTCATATTCGATGTAATCTAACCAAACATTTTTTTGCATATGTATCATGTTTTCTTAATGAAAAACCAAAAAATTCATGTAAATATAATTACATTACATTCCATATTGTTGTATTACATTCCCTTTGATTTCATGAACCAAATAGGACAATATAAATAACGTGCCAATTAATAATGGGCCTGTTTAAGTTAGCGGTGGGAGTGGTGGCTTAAAAGCTATTTGACTTTTGTAAAAGCCCGGTATGAAAAAAGTCAGGTTGTAAATGTGATTTGTGTTTGGATTATTTGTTTGTCTTTTGCAAAAGTGGCTTTTTTCTAAATTGAGGAGTGTTTGAAAAAAGCCAGTTGATATGAAAAATGACTAAAAATGGTATGAATTTTATTGAATACTCCCCCTGAACCTAAATATAAGACAAAATTGACATTTTATGAGAGATTTAGGAATCTAATTAAATTACTCAAGAGTATTCTTATTCCTTTTTTTCCCTTCAAATTAATTAGTTTGAATAATAAATTAATATATAACCCAATAAATTATGATTTATTAAATTTTTTGTCATTAATTAATAAAATAAAATTCCTAATTAACAAAAGAAAGTCTCAACTCACTATAACTCCCCCTCTCTCTTTCCCTTCCCTTCTCTCTCCCTCTATCTCCCATTTGGGTAAAAAAAACGGGCTCCACAAAAATAAAGAAAAATTATCCTTCCTTCTCTCTCTTTTCGTCTGTCGAAAACTGACGGCCCCCATGAAAAGCTGTGTTTCAATAGCAAAAAAGTTAGAGGGGAGTTTTTTTTTTTAAAGGACGTTTATGTAAAAAGCCCAAGAGCAAAAAAGCCAACCCAAACACACCCATATGGGCTTTTTTTTGTTAACGAAACGCCATTGAGATTTTTTTTTTCAAAAAAGCTCTCCAAAAGCTCTCACCAAACATGCCTAATAACTAGCATGCTCATCTTCAAAATGTCGCGTTTTGGGGATGAGGGCCCACTTTTTTTTTTAAATTTTATTTGGATTAAGTTGTATTATGCATCATAAAATGTTTTTGTAGTAGTACCCAATATATGAAATTAATTAATATTTAGTACACCTAGCATCCTAAAAGCACACAATATGAATCTCGTTCTCCCTTTGTAAGTTATACATGTGGCTTGTAGAGATAAGTTGTAAATCGTGTTCTCCCCTTGTAAGTTATACAAGAGGCCTGTAGCAATCGTATGTCGCTTGGGGCTATCTGCCATACACTTAACACTATGAAATCTTTGTAAATCTTTAACAACCTCTTATAAAAAGAGAAGAACCTTTGATTAGAGCAATTGATTTTTCCCAAAAAAAACATGAGCACAACTGAGGTCAAAACCTAGCTATAAAATATGAAATGAATAATAGTAGAGAATGAATAATGGAGAAGGGAAATCATACCTTCATATGATTAGAACATACTACGCAAAGAAATGTGAACTGGATAAGGTTATAGGAAAAAAATACGAGTTAGAGCAAGCAAAGCAATTCATGTAGTTGTTACGACAAACGCTTGAGATTGTGTGACTCCACTAAAACTGATTGACGAATGACAAAAAGCTCAACCTGATCAGTGGTTCTGAGGTTGGTTGGTAATGAACGAAAATGTGTGTTAGGGCTTACACAACTGTCACTAAGAAGCACAAAGAAGGCTTTGTGGATGGTGTGGTTTGACTAAAAATGACAATCAAGGACCATAAAAGACGATCGGAGTAGTGGGGTTCCGTGGTTGGTGAGTTTAGGGTTTAGACTTGACCTAAGACAAGTGTGCTAATGAATGAAATGGAGAAGCATATGGACGTTTACATAGAGGTGAAAATTTAACTTTATAACGGTTCAAATACAACACCCATAATTTATTGCTTCGTTATTACATATATTATGGTTATTATAAGAAACCGTTAGGTATTTTGGAAACATATATTACGATTTCTAGCCAAATATTCTACAATATATTCTTAAAAAATTAGGGGGTACTTGCTATTGATTTCCACCGCTCTCATAAACAACACATAAAAAAAAAATAACAATATCATCCATTAAAACACGAAATTAACTTAACCCAAGAAAGGGGAAAAAAAATAATACACATCCAACACACTAAAATTAAGTGTCTCTTTTTCTTTTCCTAGTTTTAGCTTTTTGTAAGTTATTTTTTTAAACTTGAATTCTTTTCTTCTTGTCAAGTTGAAGCCTAAATGCCATCATTGTGATTGTGCCTGATGTACAAAGCATATTCTTCATCCAAATTTAATGGTTCAAGTGACCTTCCATTGAATGGATCATCCTCAACTACAACACCCATCTCCTCATCAATTACTTTATTTGTCAACAAAACCATAGACCATTCATGTTTAGAAGGATCAGGACAATGAACACTTGTTTAGCTTGAGAAGCTAAAATGAAAGACTCTTCTTTATACCCTTCCTTGTTCAAATTCAATTGTATCAAGCATTAAGTCATGAATTCTCAAGCAATGATTATTTTCAACCCACTTGCAAACGAATATGGGAAACTGAAAGCCAATATAATTCAACTCCCATATGTGCTCATTCACCCCAGAGTATAACATCTTCACATATATAGGATTTCTATCTTTGGAATTTGATACATGCATGGTGTTAGCTATAAGAGTTACACCGCTATTTTGCATTTTTCTTTGATCATCTTGCTCTTTCGTGTAGACGTGAACTCATAGATTATGTAGCTTGTGTAACACGTTACTTTATTGTTTGGATCGTATTCTAAAAACTTCAATTTGCTAAAAACTGGTTTAGGAACAGCTCTATACTTTCCAATGACTTGATCTTTAAACCATGTCATAAAATGTTTATTTTGTTTTTTTAGCACACCAAATTTGTCCTGTATAGGGATTTTCCCTACGAATTTAATGTATATGGTTGTGCATATACTTCTCAACCTCTTGGAGTTGTGCAACACATATAGGTGTATTTGCTCCAACTATTGGTCTAAGATGGTTACAATTTTTCTGCCCATGATCTCTTCCTCATAAATTCTTCCCTTCCCTTATGATGAGACATGAGAGGCCCAATATCGTTTGTGTAACATCTTGAATTTGTGCTCTAGAGACTCAATAATAAACGTGTATTAGGTAGACTACTAAGCCCAATTCATGACATGTGACAAATATTACGAAGGGAATTTTAAAATAATCATGAGATAAAGTATCAATTGGTCAACATATAAGATCAACAAATCTTCCAATTAGGCCATGATTTTTGGCCAACAAGAGAAAAGAAAGAGGCTAGATGGATTTTTATTTAGATCATGTTGATGGTCAAAGAACAATTAAATATTTCCTCTTGCTTGATTATGTGCCACATGTCACATTTATTTAATATTTTATAAAACCCATGTACATGTAACATTATGTCAACAAAGTTAATCAAGAAGCCTCCTAAAAGGGGCCATGGATTTCGGCCAAGAGCCCAGAGAAAGATGAGGAAGGAGAAGTCAAAGGAACTAAAGATGTAGTTAGAATGTGACTGATGACATACTTGTAAATAAGTAAAAATTAATGTCTAATGATTCCCTCCATCCTCCAAACGACTTGCACCCCTTAACATTCATTAGAACTCTTATTCACACATTCAAAAAGTCGGCCAACATCTGCACACACCCAAGGAAGAAGAGTTGGCCGAAACATTGAGAAGAAGAAGAGGAAGAGGAAAACTCAAAGATACAAGGTGAGTATGGTGCCTATGCTTTCCATCTCTTCTAGTTCTTCACTATTAACAACACCTAGACTCTTTAAGCTCTCTTCTATGGTGTTTTAAGGTGGAAGACCGAAACCCTAGAACCAAAGGAAAAGAAAGAAGTTGGCAAGAAGACATAAGAGAGGCAAGGTGAATGGTTTTCTAGTCTTCTTGTTGTGTTCTTGGACTTGTTGGTAGTTTATGGTGCCTTCTTCTTGCTTTCTTGTAAATTTGGAAGCTTTAAACCCTAAGGGGAGGTGTTGTCCCAATGTTTAAAAATGGGTTAGAGTGAGACTAAGGCCTAAACAGTAAGTTACAATGTGATTTAGGGTCAAATCATAGTGTTGTTGAAATGAAACTTGGAAGAACAATTTTGTTGTCCCCTAACCTTAAGTTTCGGCCAAAACAGGGCATATAGAAGAAATGGGATTTTGATCATTTCGATGCTTCCAATTGTTCAAAGCCCTAATTGGTTCCAATGTTGACTTTTGCATGGTAATCAACTTGTGCAATGTTTTTGGCTAAGTAAATAGTATCCAATGGCTCAAAACCTTTTCTGATTTTAGTAGTCATCCTAAGCTTTAATTTGATATATCTTATGGGCTAATTTGATCTGTATATTAGTAGTTGTGAATTTTTGAAGTTGGCAATGTAAAACTAGTAAGATTTTGTGGCGTTTCCAATGAATTATAATTATGGAATTCTGTGTGTCAAATTGGGTAAGTATAATATTTTTACCTGAAACTAGACCTAATAAGGGTCATATAGCCTTTGGAAGCACTACAATTGGACACTTGTACATAAAGATATGAATTTTCAAAGCTAGTTGAAAATTCTGCCAGTTTTGACTTGTTCAAAAATGAGAAATGTAAGGGCAAAATGGTAATTAAGTTAACTTTTCAAGGTTAAGGTAAACTCTTGGAGTTAATATGACCTTTTAGTTTTATGAAGAGGTTGGATAAATAATAACCTGTCATCCGTAAATATGTATTTATAGGATTCAATGGTTGCCTGAGACGACGAAAGGATTGGAAGCTAATTTGGGAATTGGTAAAGCATCTAGGTAGTATCTCTAATACTCACATATTTTGAATGACTTTATATGCTTGTTTGAACCATGTATGTGAAAGTCTTGTCATGTATGGGGTCAGCACCACTCGTCACTCGATTGAGCAGAAGGGTTGACCATAGAGACCTTTGTGGTGGTTAGGTGTAAGGCCCATTGGACCAGTAGTCCCTGGGTTGTGAACCCAGTGCATTCAATTGTTGTGGGTTTTTACTATTACCAAGTTGAGTGCCCAACGCTATGGTAGTGGATCATGTGATTATTGTTAGCAGTCTATGCTGCATGTGATTTGTGATATGTGATATATAATCCTTGAATGTTGTATATGTTAGTTGTGGACTGTTTTGTTTGTGGTTAATTATCATGTATTGTTTCTACATATTATGTCATATTAATTGTTACTCTGGGATTTTTCGAGATTCCAGACCTTGTTATTACTTATGAAATGGACAGTATACTAGACACTGATGTTGGCAAATGGAGATGCCAGACCTGATTTAATTTGGTCATGAGTTATTTAATTTGCAAACCTTATGTATAGATCCTGTGGGAATTCCTATAATGCAATCAAGCTTTGTATCAGTATATTGTCATATTTACTGTTTTTGAAATTGTGTATGATTACTATGATGAATGTCAAAATGGTTTGGGGTATTACAATGTTTGGTATCGAGCAAGGCGTTCTTGGGACATCAAAATAGCTTATTGATACTTGATTACATAGTAACAAGACTCAGAGCAATAGTGATATGTACCCTGAGGAAGAGGGTTCAGGCTCTGGTAAGTTAAGGCTCTAGGGATAGATGAGGTAGCATAGAATTTGGATTCTGTTGTTAACTCTAGGGCTTCTGATATTGAGATAGGATATGATTTAGATTCCTTAGTCTAATCAGAATTTGAAGGTTAAGCGCACTTAGGCGAGAGAATTTCGCGATGGGTGATCCCCGAGAAGCATCATAGGAATTTGAAATCCTTTGCTTTAAGGCCTGAGTACTTTGCGGTATGAAATATGATGATCTTTAGGAATGCCCTGAGGATGTTAAACTGAATATGGTAAAGGTTGAGGATAGGCTTGAATTTGATCTAAGCTGAAATAATTTTTAGGTCAAAATGTGACTAAGGTTACATTGTGATTTCCATACCTGACAATGTAGAGCTTGTGAACCTTGTGAATAATGATGCATTGTCGTAAATGTTTATTTAGGTATGATTAATGACTGACTTTGAGATGAAATAATGATGTTTAGAATATGTCTTGTGATATTGAGGATTGAGGTAGAATTAGAATCTCATGAATACAATTGATGTTATGAGAATATTACTCGAATGTTTTGAGGATTAGACTAGGAATTGTGAATCACGATCCTAGTATGTATAATGGTTATTGTTGAGGAAATATGATTTCTCAGCTCAATTGATTTTGAGGTTCTATGAGTTGAATTGTATAATTTGACAATTGTTCCTTTTGGAAGATTTGAAGATGGTGCCTGAATGTTATGAGAATATAATTGAAGCTATGAATCATGATTGTTCTAGCTTGCTTATTGGGTATGGTCGAGGTTTACGATTTAGGTCGATGAACCTAAGAATTGGGTGGCATCCAAAAGGTGCTACCAACTAAATCAGTAACCTAAGAATTCAACTTGATAGTTGAGTGATTCTTTAGGCGTTTGAATCGACCTGAATGACTTGTGGTATTATAGTATAGTACAGATTGATTTGAAAGAATTGAGTCACTATAATATTAATGTGGGACCAATGTGTATAAGGTATCTGGAGGTTGCTAGCTGGTGATCTAACATAGGGAATGATTTTAATCTCAAAATATTCCATTAGAAAGAATGATTTAGAGTTTGTTCTTTAATGGAACCAAGTCATAACTAGAACCTTGGTAGCCACGAGTTATGGTCTCATGATCAAACCGATAATTGTAGATACAGTTGTGGCCAATGGATTCCTTGAGAAATGGGTTGATTACCTTATAGGAAAAGTTGAATTTGTGACAAATCACTAAGTGCAACATACAAGTTTCTTGATCATACCATTGTACATTGCCTCACTTAACACGAGGGCAAAGAATCAAACCGTTGTTTAGGGGTATAAATGCAAACTCAAGGAAATCTGTTACCCCTTCCTAGTAGTCTTTCATTAGCTGATCAACTACATCTAATGCTTATTCAAAGACTCCATCTAGCATAAATCATTTAGAAACAAAACCCCAATCAAAACCAAATAATCATCCGTGCACAGAAGAAATTCATGTAAATAAGTAATGAAAGAAAAACCATGAACCTTATGTCAACCCAACTGGAAGTTCAAGGAAGAAAACTTTATGGTTGAAAGGATGCCTTTCACAAAGCTGAAAGAGCTAGAACTTTTGATTGAGTGCTAAAGTTTTCAAATGTCAAACTTATTGGATCTTTTACAAATAAACCCCCGTTATAGATTTTAAGGTCTTACATAGTGCTTAGTTAGTAAGAACTCGGCTAATTATTTTATTTTTACAATGGTTATGCTCAAATAACCGTGAGGTATGTTATTAACAAATCTCCAAAGTGTTAAAGGTCTTACATAGCTTTAGGTTTTTAATTCAATTTTGCACTTACCTATTTTCAACAAAACCTAAAACCAATTTTATTTGTTTTCATTGCATTTGTGTGACATTTAGATCACTTAGAATCAATAAAATTCTCTTCAAGAAGAGAGACACTACTACGAAGGAACTTTTAACGTCCTTTTAGGACTCGAAGACGACTACTTTTAAAGGCTAGTGTATGTTAGTATCATTGATTGTAACTTCTACTTACAACGACTGTTTTTTCCAAAAAAACGCGTTGTAAGTCCGACATGACTTTGAACGAATGCTTTTTTTAAAAACAGACGTTGAAAATATTTTAATTTTTATTAAAAAAATATTTTTTAATCAATCAAGGCTTCCGATTCTATTGCTTCTAGTTCATCACTGAGCAAAAGTGACTAGACATAATCCAAATTTCAAACAGAGATAATTGGCAAGCATCTCTCATTTGGAACAAGAGAAATAGTGAAGCTAGGAACCATAATTCCTTTCAAGAACTAATGTGAGCTGCTTTCATTGAGAACAAAAAGCTTAGCAATGGAGCAAGAGATTGAAAGAAGGAAATGAAAGAGACTGAAGAAATAGAAGAGAGAGCGTAGTACCAACCTAAGTCAAAGATCTCTCACCTCATCTTCTCGCACCACCGTAGCCGCTCTTCCCGCGGCACCATTCTCTATCTAGCCAAGGACCTCGCCAAAACCACAACGGAGCCCGCATCCTCTTTGCTCGCTCCGAGAACACCACATTCTCATTCCGTGGACCAAGAGAAACCTACCTACGAGGTAGATCTAGAAACTAGATGCATAGATTCACCACTAGCTTATCTTCGACGGGGTTGTCTCCTTTATCTTCATGTAGTGGCTCTTGCTTCTCCGATCCGACCTTAGCACTAGAGCAAGAGATTGAAAGAAGGAAATGACGGAGGTGAAGAAATAGAAAGAGAAAGAGTGGGACCAACCCAGGTGAAAGATCTCTCACCTCATCTTCTCGCACCACTAGGGCTTTCAACAACTGTTATTTAAACTAAAAGTCGTTGTAACCTTTTTTTTTTTAACTTCCCACGTGGGCCCACTATTCTTGACCAGGTTGAGACCTTTTGTTAGGACTTTTAACGACTATTATTTAAAATAACAATCATTGTAACCTCTTTTTATTTTATTTTTTCCTTTTTTTACTTCCCAGGTAGGCCCACTATTCTTGACCGGGTTAAGTCTTTTTGTTAGGACTTTCAACGACTGTTTTTTAAAATGACAGTCGTTGTAGCCTCTCTTTTTTTAAAAAAAAAACTTCTTTGGTAGGCCCGCTATTCTTGACTAGGTTGAGGCTTTTTGTTAGGATTTTAAACAATAACACTTGTTGTAGTCTCTGTTTTTTTTTTAAAAAAAAAAAAAAAAATTCCCAGGTAGGCCCGTTATTCTTGACTATGTTAAGGCTTTTTGTTTGGACTTTCAATGACTGTTATTTAAAATAACAGTCATTGTAACATTATTTTTACTTCAATGATTGTTATTTAAAATAACCGTCATTGTAACATTTTTTTTTAACTTTCAATGACTGTTTTCTTAGAATCAATTGTCAAAACTCACAAATATTCATTTTTTATTTATTTTTGGGCTTAACTTTCAATGACCTTTTTAAAAGCGGTCTTTGAAAGTTAAACTTTCAACAGTTGTTTATCTTGAAAATTTAAAGTTAAGCCAAAATTTTAAAAAAGCCATTACCTCCTTTTTACCTCCTTTTTTATTTCTAAAAACGGACGTTAATTAGTGTCGTTAAATTTACTTTTTATAGTAGTGAGAATGACCTGGGTCTTCCTATCCCCAATCCTTAGTTAATATTTTATTGTGGACCTCAATGCTAATGATAAAAAGTCCTCTTCACAATGTTGATCATATGATTATATAAATAAAAAATAATTTTTAAAAAAAAAACTGTCGTGGATGAATTTGGTGGTCTTAATTTTGGTGGAAAATAAAATTTTAGTTTATTTTAAAATAGAATGTGAGAGAGATTGAAGAAGAGACTATATTAGTATTTTTAAAGATCTTTATAATAAAAAATATTTTTTTCTTGATCCTTCTTCCCTAATTTTCCCTTATTTATATTTCTCCAAATGTGTTTTATAACCACAGGTATCCCCTATCATCCTAATGGAGGCAAGAGGATACAATCCCTCTCAAAGCTTAGAGTGTAGAGGGTTTTTGGCTCTCAACAATTATGTTTCTTGGAATTTGAACATATGTTCTCCTGTTTAAGGGGTGCAGCCAGCTTACCACCTTAATTAACTGTTTGTTGGTGACAAATTTATTTATATAGTTTAAACAAAACTTTTAGAAAAGAGCTAACAAACTTTCAAAATTCAACAAAATGTTCTAACTTTTACGGCACGCATTTGATGTCTAATGATTTCTAGTTCAAATTTGGCCGCATCAACCTCTCGATCAGCTTCAACTTTTGACTCTTTAACATTTAATTAATTATAGATCAAACATTTACAGTAAAAATAATATTACAGAAGTAACAAAACGGTACGTGCACGTTTCTTCCTTCTATTTAAAATCATGTGCATGCATATTTATTATTTAATACGATCTAATCAATCCACGTGAATTGATTAGGTTTAACAGTACAATTAAAATTTAAAAAATAAATTAATATAATCCTTTCAAATTAAACATGCCAATTTAGTAATTCTTGAGCTTCAATGATTATAGCTTCTTTCAAAGTTTGCTGGTCATTAATATTTTCAATATTTATTGGTCTATAATGGTAATGAATTACGGTTGAATTGGTTGTAATTATCCATGACTGATTTTCTAGTATTTTTTTTTATCGATTTTCAAAAATATTTTATAAATCCAGAAATGAGACATCATCAAACATGTAATTAAGTATTTCATTATTTTTTTAAGTGGCTAGTTGTTCTTTCCCTTAAATTTTCTGCTTCAAATCAATTTTCCACCAGCCATCGTTGACGTTATAGAATTAAATTATAAATGTGGAAAATGTGGAAATTCAAAAATTTAATTATGCTCTTTCAAGAGTGTGAGAAAAACATTTTCCTAAGCAGCCAAAATCAAACTAATGTATCTTATTATAGCATAGCTCCATAAGAATATAAAAACTGTAAGTAGGGCGGAGCTTGGGACAAAAATTTGGGGGGCCAAATGTGTCTCATTAACTAATTAAAATTTTTAAGATTATATAACATATTTAAAATATTCAGATTTATAATAAAATTATTTTAACAATCCTAATGTATAAGATAACATGTCTATTTCTAGTATGGATGTCATATCAATTACAAAATAAGAAGATATCATGAAATTTCAAGATTGCATATAATATATCAAAATATTAAAAGTTAATAATGTAATTTATAATACAAAATTAATAAAACATTATACTGAATGAAATAATTAAAAATTACTTTCACTTAAAATAATGCTCTTTGTTCTTGTAATGACTTGAAATCATTAATAATTGAATCAAATAGTGAAAGTGTCGGTTATTTCTTTTTCAATATAAATTATCATATTATCTCAGTAAAATCATCTTCCATCTTGTTATGCAACCTTATCTTAATTATTTTCATTGCTGAAAACGAGCGTTCTGTGGTAGTTGTTGAAACTAGAAGAGTTAATAAGAGGCGAATCAATCGATCAATCAAATAATTCACCTTAGATTTCTCTGTTTTCATCAAAGCACAACATAATTCAGATAGAGTTAATAGGTTGTTCAAATTTGGATGACTAGAAGCATCAATAACAAAATGTTGAAGTTGAGACTTCAAAATTATCTTCTCTTGCTCAGTGAAATCAACAGGATAGTATTTTGCAATAAGAGTGCAAATATTATCAATGTTGAAAGCTTTACAAGTATCCTTAGGAATCAAATGAGTAAGTGTCAAAAGTTCCAAAATTTTAAGTTGTCAACGTCGGGGGGAGGAACGAAAAAAAGAAGGGAAAAATGTATTAAAAAAAAATTGGGGGGACCAAAATTAAATTTTACATTATATAATTTTTTTTTAAAAAAAAAAATTGTAAACAATTTTTTTTTTTTTTTTTTTTTTTTTTTTTTTTTTTTTGGCCATGGCCCCCCTATGTCATAAAGAAGCTCCGTCCCTGGTAAGTATGAAACTATAATATCAAATTTATTTAAACCAAAATTTATTAGGCGTAATTGGAAAATTTCGATGGTGTGATTTAATTATCATTGAAAAATTTCAATTCATTTGAAAATTGAATAATATATTATTGAAAATATACACTTGGTAGATTTGGATAATTTAAATTGTCTTTCTCATTGAGATTTAAAGTTGTATTTGATGAATGATACAAATATATTATTGTATAGTAAAGGAAGAAATACACCAACGTATCAAATTTAAATTTAGATCACAAAATAACCTAATTATTGTGAAGTTCTTAAGGACTAGTTTGAGAGAAAATTTTGTAACAAAATTATCTAAAAGTTTTTCATATGAAATCTGAAAAAAAAAAATGAAATAACAACATTAGATAACGAATTAACAACTTAACTAATTTCACAAGGAAAATTAGGCCATTTCATATTTAGAAAAACATAATTTCAGAATAGTCTTTTAAAGAATTCATAGGAATTAAGTCATTTTAAGTGACATTTTTGGATTTTTGTATTTTGATTATCCTTACATGCCTTTCTCCCTATAATAAATAAGGATACTCACATATTAATCTCAATTTAAATAAAACATTCGCGTGAGAAAATATGAAAAACAATTGTTTAAATTAGATAAGTTGTAAATTTTAACACGGAAAAGCTCCCTTATGCAAGTGCACAATATTATTTAAATCACTCCATCTATTTTTTACAAGCACTAATCAACTACTTTACATAGGTTATTTAAAATTATCCTCAATAAAAGTCATTAGTTAGAGGAGTTTGGTTAATTAGTTAAGTAGAAAAAAAATTAATGCTTTTAGACAAAAAAAAATGTTACATTATAAAATGGATAAATTATACAAATCCCTTTGAACTTCACGACATATGAAAATAATTTCTCTAATCTTTGAAAATTTTCATTAAACCTCACTAAAATTTTACATTTATGCAAATAACTCCAAATTATTAGTTTTGTTCAATATTTATCTACAAATTGCTTAAAGTTTAAAGGATTTATATGCAATAATTAACTCAAAGTTTAAAAGGGTTATATGCATGCAAAAGTAAAGTTAAAGGAGGCATGAAATTGATTAGTTTGAGATTATTTGTTTGTTTTCGGTTTATGTTTTGATTATAACAAACTTAGAAAAGAAAGAGGACTTGTTGATTCAAGTCACTCAAGTAAACAACCGTTATTTGAACTACAACTTGAATCAAGGAATTCTTACAAAGTGATTTGAGAAGATCACTTGAGTATTAGACATCAACACTCTCGAGTGATAAGACTCAAACACTCGAGTCTTTGCCAACACTCGCAAGAAGTTTTGTCCGACACTCGATTCATTTCTAGAAGTGTTGTGTTGGACACTCGAGTGCTTAAATGAACACTTGAGTGCTAGCCAACACTCACAGAAAGTTTTGTTTGACACTCGCTTCATTTCAAGAAGTGTTGTGTTGGACACTCGAGTGCTTAAATGAACACCCGAGTGCTAGCCAACACTCACGGAAGTTTTTCCCGACACTCACTTTATTTATGAAAGTGTTATATTTAACACTCGAGTGCACAAGTGGACACTCGAGTCTTTGGTCAACATTTGCGGGAATGATGCTTAACACTCGCTTCAACTCGAAAATATTGATGGACACTTGAGTGTGAACTCCAACACTCAAATGCAAGGTAAACACTTGCAAGTTCAAAGTGCATGACACTCGTGATGATTCAAGAGCGCTCCTCTTTTTTGAGAGATGCACTCAAAGTGTCACTCGCGACACTTGAGTATTGTACTCGAGTATGCATCTCGCGACACTCGAGTGCTTTGTAGAAATTCAAATCTTTTTAATAGTACTCTATTTTCCACGGCCTTCTACTAAACAAAGAAATCCATCGCACTCGAGTGTTAACAATTCACACTCGATTGTAGCACTCAAGTGCACCTAGAACAAGACTCGAGTGTCTATTTTTACTACACGAATCTTTGTCTCTCGAGTATTCAAATTTATTGATTAACATCTGTTTACACTTTATTAATACTCATACTACTAAACATATTTATTTTTGAGTTTTAGATAATTTTAATGATGGATTACATGCAAAATTACATAAGCGAGTTTACGTCGTCGAGCATTAAATGCGATGATGAAAAATAGAGCACACGGAAGTGATCTCGGAGCAGATCAAATAAATATCATCCAAGCGCATATTGCGGTGAAGGTGAAATCAACCCAACCTCTTAAGCAATCCCGAGCAAACCAAAGGAATTTCATGTAGAGATACATTTGTAGCAACGCGAAAACGACTGAACCTCGAATTCTTCCATTGACTCTAATTTGTGTCTAACAGAAAGCTTCATCAATCTAACAAATAATTTAAACACTCTCAACGAAAAGCTTGAACCTTCACAACGATCATTAATGGTGGTCAACTATAAATACGTCAGCATTTAATACGGAGCAACTAACCATGCACACGATCAATTACTGCTTGCTCTTGTGTTATAATAGCTTATGATATTTGTTCATCGGTGATTTTATATATACTCGTGATAGAGTTATTCAAAAACAGTTTGATTTCTATAAAATCTCAAGATAGTGGAACATTTAGTGTGGTTGTTAGATTATAACTTGTAAGGAGGAGTAAGTCCTGGTGAGGATTACTTTGTATTGAGGTACCAAGAACCCGTGTAATCTTGGAATGATAGTGAAAATCTCATAAACACTCTAGGGACTGAACGTAGGTCAGTAAATTGGGACTGAACAAGTATAAACAGCAGTGCAACTTCTAAGTGATATCATTCTAACTCTTTATGTTTGATTTAATAGATTGCCATTTTCATTTTAAATTTTTAATATCACCCAATTCACCTCCTCTTGAGTGTAACGCTGGCACTAACATTATTTGCATAAATGTAAAAGTTAAAGAGCAGTTTATTTTAAAGTTTCAAACTCCGAAAAGTTATTTACAAATGACATAAAGTTTAGGGGAGTTTTGTATAATTTAACCAAATAAAATATACATGTGTCCTTATAATAAAGATAGGAGGAAGTAGTTATGGAAGAAAAGAAAAAAGCAAAAAGAAGAGGAAGAAGAAAAAGAAGAAGAATTTCTCATAGAAGTACAAAGTAACTAAGCCGTTGAATAATAATACGTCTAAATACATGGTACATTTAAGAAAAAATGACCTTGAAGTAATTAATTTTTTTACACACAAATAGAAAAGAAAAAAAAAATTAGAAAGCGAAATGAATAGTTAGTAATTCCACAACAAATCTATAGACGCCAATCTATTCAATGATATTATGTTATATTGATTGTTCAACGGCAATTCAATAAACAATGTTAAATCTTACTGAACATTAATCAAAACTTAAGAAAATACCGATCGTGTGTGAGCAACATTATCTTCAGGGACAAATTTTTTTTTTAAAAAAAAAAAAAAAATTTAACAAGAGGATAAAATCTATTACTTGCAAATTTGATTATCCATTTTACCAAAACAATTGTTTTATACAATGATTATATTAAAGGATTGGAGCAGTTCCAACGGTCCAATCGTCCCGCTGGACTTGTTAAGGTGTGCATGGTAACCCTCCCAGAATGAGTTTTTCTCATATTTCTGTTCTCAGGAGTAAAAAAAGATAAGAATTGTGTTTGTTAAATCCGGTTTATTTTTTTGTTCCCGGGATGAACCGGTTTATTTTTTATGCTGGGGAATAAAAAAAAGAAGCAGAAATTTTCTAGCTTTAGACTAATAATAAAGGAAAGCAAGTCCCCATTAGTGTTTCATCTCCTCCTTTCCTTTGCTGTTTGATTTACTTTGGTGAATCCTTTTCTGTTCTAGGATTTCAGGTGTAGAGTTTAGAATTCTGAAAATTATATAGCAATACAACTGTTAAATTTGGATATGGCCTTTGATCTTGGTTTTTATTCTTCCTTAGTTCTTATCTAGGAACTATCTATATATGCATATGCTTTTGACAGTTGGGATATAGTGTCTCTTGGATATATGTAGCCTTGTTTAGCCTTGATCCAAGTGTGAAGTCACTTTATATGCTAAAGTTTCCCAAAGGTTATTCAACTTATATTGATGGAAGAAGATTTATTGTGTCACTCACCTCTTGACCTTATGATTACATCTTTAAGGTTTCATCTATGTTCCCACCTTGCTTGTCTAGATGATTAGACATTAGGTAGTAGGTTAGGCACTCTCCTATGTGCTTTAGTTCTCTGTATCTCAGTAAGAGTACATTTTCTGAAGTACTAATATGAGATACAATTTTTCTGCAGTAATGTCATGTGATCAGTGCGTGAAGATGTTTCCAAGTTCGTTCCAAATGTGCATCAAGAGCAGCCATTGAAGAAACCTATGCAATAGACATTGTAGACATATCAATCTTCTTTTGAGTGGTCAATTATTGAGTGTTACGATTGGGGAAGCTTTTTGCAATCTGAGTACAAGTGTTGTAAAGATATTGTACAATTTACATTATGTATAGTTTTTTTTTTCATGTTCCATTTAGAATGCGAACATAGATTTGGAAGATTATTGGGAAGTTTGGAAGTGCTAGATTCTTTTGTTTGTTTGTTCGAATATTCAAAGCACCTTTGTTGCCTTGCTGTTAAAATCACATTGAAATGATTTCTGAGAACTTGGATTGATACGCTTCTCTGAAATATTGAACCAATTAGTGGTGAAAGAACCTATATTTTAGTATTTGTTGTAAAAAAAAAAAAAAATTACACAATAAAATATTAGATTGTTTAGATTTTTTTAAAAAAATATGAAATGTTGGCATTTTGGTTAAAATTTATTATTTTATATTGTTGATGATATTTGTAAACAAAAAATAAAGAAATAGATTTGTATTGTATTAGGTAATTCTAATTCTCTTAATAAAAATAAAATGTGTTAACAAACGTAATTTTGATTCTCGGAATGAAAAAAAAAATGTGTTAACAAACGTAATTCTGATTCCCTAGTAAAAATAAAATGAGTTAACAAACATAATTCTGATTCTCTAACTCTTCCCAGTGCACAAAATCGAAAAAAACTGCTTTCATCTCGAAAACAATCTTTGGGAAACGAATGGTTGCCATGCACACCCTAATTGAACTCGCTTGCGCTCGATTTGGACTAGAAATTCGCTTTCATGTTCTAGTTAGAACCTGGAATAAAATCGGAACCGAAATGGGTTTTAGTAAACCGTATGGTTTTTAGGCTTGAGAGAAAAAATGCTTGAAAAATTTAAAAACCTATCAATTTTTTTTTTTTTTTTTAAAAAAATTATCTCAGAAACCTTAGTATATTTTCAAACCATTATAGACATATGGTATCATTTTCATTAAAAAAATTCGTATATTGTTCTATCATATGTTGACAATTAGACTTATCATAAATTTATTTCTCTCATATATATAGGGAAGGAGATTTGTAACACCCCAATTATCATGGCATAAATCGTGCCAAACACGTGGTTTTATAAAAATTCATCGAGTTTGAGGTGCTACTGACTAGCGTTTTGGGGAAACGGAGAGCATGTACTAAAATTTGAACAACAAGTTTAACAACGCGTAACTAATATAAAATACTCGGACATATGATGATGTCGCGTATATACTTGGCATATTAAAAAATTTCCAAAGGAATATTCATGTGATACAATAATACAAAACTTTATAATTACATTTCTTCCATGTAACTATACCCTCTTCAACCAAGCCTTAGGTAGACTTGGGGCATAGAACCTAACTCAGTTAAATCATCTCATTTGGCCAGGCTGGGTAAAGTCTACAATACAAAAAAATCAGTTTTTTGCGGCGAAAAAATTCCCTTGCAAAACAGACATTTTCCCTCGCAAAACGATTTATGGCGGAATTTGCGACGGAAAACCTTCCGTCGCAAAAAAAACGCCCACGCAAAACGATTTTCCATCGCAAAAATGATTTTTTCCTCGCAAATTTTAGGATTTGCGAGGGAAGGGATTTCCTCGCAAAATCCTAGAATTTGCGAGGAAAAAATTTTTCCTCGCAAATTACAGGATTTGCGGGGAAATCTTTCCTCGCAAATTGCATGATTTTGCGAGGGAAAAAATTTTCCCTCGCAAATTTGAATTTATTTTTTTAAAAAAATATTAAAAATTAGAAAATAAAAATACTTGTATATCATAAAAATAAATTGTAACAATCATAAGAATTTACAAAGTAAAAACAAAATATTACAAATTATAATGTTGTAAAGCATGAACACACGATAGATGGCCATCTAAGGTGTAAGATGTAGAGCCGTATCCCCATCTTCCATAGGTTCATTCAATGCTTCCAATCCAGGTTATATGCAATTATGCAGAATGAAAGTGAGCACCAGCATATTTATTTGTAGGTGAGTATACTAATAGTTTAATATGTAATTTCAATGGTGTTGCAACGTACCTTGATATAAATTTTAATGTAGATCTTGTTGCTAAGGAAGAGGGTTCCAATTAACTATGTGAAAGCTACGGAACGGATTTAAGGAATCATACTTTTGGAAGTGAAAATTGCTTGGCTTGGAGGTTTAAAAAATACAGCAGTTACATGGCATAATTGCTGAGAAGATGGAATGGAATGTATATGAAAACAGAGAGAACAACACAGGCTTTAGAAACAGTAAGACTTTTTAGATTAATCAAACTTGGTTTGATAATGTGAAAGATATTGGAACATGATGTAAATTTTACTATTGGATGCAATGAATTTGACAAAGGTTCACTTGCGATTCTTGCCGGGTACAGTATATAGAAGCAAAGAAATAAAAAAACCATACACTTACAAAACGAATTGAGAGTTTCACACTCTAATTTTGCACACATCATGGCTGGAACTCCAAAATGTCAAATAGTAAAAATAAGTCTTCAGGAAATACCTCTACCATACCGATGAGAACCACCATGTCTGCCATCTCAGGAGCAAAATTGCACGAAATAAAGTTTAATATGAATGGTAGTCAAGGTCACATGAAATGATACAAAATTACGGGATGGCTCCCCAATAAACCGATAGGATTTGAAGAATTTAGAATAAGAGAATGAAATGAGAGATCTTGATGAAATTAAAAGAGAAGTAGAAAAAGGAAAATCTAGAGTCGAATCTAACTCCGAAACACAACACAATTAAAATATCATATCTTCATTCATAAATCTCTTTAAGATTAATAAAAATATATATAGAGATATTCCTAAATAACTACTTATCATAACTACCCTACAACAGATAAGAATTAATAAACTACTCCTAACTTCCCCGAGAATATAAACCAAATAAACTACTCCTAACTTCTCTTAGCACGTGTCTTTCTTTTAAAGAAGACACATGGAACCCTAACAATACCCTCCCCTTGAAAATCAGCCTTGTCCTCAAGGCGGGAATAAAGAAATTTCTGCTAGATTTGCATTGTCCAGCTGCTCATGTTCCGAGAATTCAGGCGTCTTCCCTGTATCTTCGGTAATCTCCATTATTTGCAAAGTCGATGATCTGCAATGATGTCCAGGTGTAAATTTTTCTCCACAAGGAAACAGAGACCTTTATCACGGCGGTGTTGCTTCTCAGTTTCCGAAAGTCTGGGTCCGTGCGAAATTGGTGGTAATTTTGGGGAATTGGTCGATAATTGTTGTCGCTGGAAATTTGAATTTTGGAGACTAAAATTCTGCTGGAAAGCCGATAATGTCGCCCCATCAGGATAGGAGGAATTCGAACTTGAATATCCCTGATTCTGCGCACCGTTCAAACTTGAATATCCCTGATTTCCATATCCCTGATTCTGCGCACAGTTCAAACTTGAATATCCCTAATTTCCTAGAGTTCCATAATCATAATTGCCGAACTGGTTGCGAGGATAAGAACAGAAATCTCGGTTTGCAATTTCGTTCCCACGTGGATTATGGAATAGCTGATTTGGCCGCTGGATACCATGTGATTGAAATTTTAATTCAAACTCCAGCGCGAGGCTTACGGCCTTATAGACGGTTCTTGGCTTATGTATTTTCACATCTGCTTGCAATTCCTCTTTGAGGCCATTGATAAAAACTCCTAAGAGGCAATGCTCTGGCCACCCCTTTACTTGTGCTTGTCTTTTAACAAACTCCCGTTTATACTCGATCCGAGTATAATTGCTTTATGTTACATAAATGAGCATCGGATTTTGAAACTCGGCGGGTCCAAATTGTTCTGAAAAATTTGCACTAGTTCCTCCTAGTATTGTACGATTCTTCCGGAGGACACCCAAGTAAACGTATCTAACGCATCTCCTTCAAGATTGATTGCGCGACATCAACTTTTAAATCTTCGATGTTTGATAATAACGAAAATACTTTTCTGCTTTCAGTATCCAGCCCCTTGGATCACCGCCTTCATACTTTGGAAACTCCACTTTCGAATAAGGTCGGTTTGATGGATTTCTACTCCACCAAGGTGCTTCTCCATCACCATCTTCATCGTAAGTCTCCCTATTGTTATGACTTGATTCCCATGAACCTTCAAAGGCGCCTTTTGTTTCTTCAATGTATGAATCTCGAGTTCATCATGTTCAATTGCGCGAGTATGGGCATGTTAGTTCTTCTTTGGTTGGATGTCTCGTGAGGGGTCATTGGACCATAATAACAAAGGATCATTCGAGGATCGGATTTAATGGAAATTCAGGATTCGATTTGGACTTAATGGTGAGTTATTTTCAAAAGAAGACATACAGGTGTTAACCATGGTGGATTTACAGGTTCAGAGATACACCGCTCTGATACCAATTGATAAGATTTGAAGAATTTAGAATAAGAGAATGAAATGAGAGATCTTGATGAAATTAAAAGAGAAGTAGAAAAAGGAAAATCTAGAGTCAGAATCTAACTCCAAACAACACAACACAATTAAAAGAAATATCATATCTTCATTCATAAATCTCTTTAAGACGAATACAAATATATATAGAGATATTCCTAAATAACTACTTATCATAACTACCCTACAACAGATAAGAATTAATAAACTACTCCTAACTTCCCCTGAGAATCTAAACCAGAATAAACTACTCCTAACTTCTCTTAACACGTGTCTTTCTTTTAAAGAAGACACATGGAACCCTAACATAAACCAACAAGTGTTCCTTCTTTTTATGTGACACATCAGAGGTTTGA
This sequence comes from Acacia melanoxylon, assembly GCA_019022615.1. NCBI lineage: Eukaryota > Viridiplantae > Streptophyta > Magnoliopsida > Fabales > Fabaceae > Acacia > Acacia melanoxylon. The sequence continues at coordinate 2,639,410 of JAFJYJ010000045.1, read as the reverse complement.
ATCTAAGGCCCAATATACTATACTTTTAATTCATTAAACATTTTAGTATAAGCAATCTACTAATTTAAAAGTGAAATACCCTTCAAAATATGTTGAAAAGGGTTCAGCAAACATGTTTAAAGCAAATTTTAAAAGAAGATATTTGTTCAGTAATGACAAAATCTTACATATTTTACCATGTTTATCTTACATATTAATTATCAAAGCTCCATACTAGTTTATATTAATCTGAGTTTTCAGGTATGACCCCAATCATGTAGCAGACTCTAGTACCAATGTCACTTTCATTATAGGCAAGAAAATTGCAATTCAATAAAAAATTAACATCTAAAAGGATATCAGGATCATAATCAGTCCGATATTCATCACGCACCTGCTTAAAATGAGGAAAAAGCAAGTTTACATCAGTTAAGACCAGAGGCATCCTTAAACAGCATAGGCAAGACAGCTTACCTAACCTCCATGTTTGTTTTGTATTCACCTGCATTACCAGGCAAAGCATGAATGCTATTATGCTACTGATACAACAATGCTTTGTGGTGTGAATTGATGGATTGTGCTATCCATGGCTAAATGCAATTATATGCATTGTATTTAGGAGGCCCAAAGCTGACCATGAATATGAATATATGATTAAAAATGAGCACTTTTTCATGAAAATCAGTATTTGTATATAGCAGAACTACAGAGGTGCATGATCATTTAAATGAACATACCAACAGATGATATTGGAAAATATTCAATATCAAGTAATCACCCCTAAAGCATGGTAAGGCAAATTCTAAATGAATTTAGAGATAAGTAGGAATATAGACAATCAAGAAATACCTTAGTATTTGAGTGTCTTTAAGTATGAGAATTTTATGCATTTTGATGACCATTGCCAGAAGAAACATTATGCTAGGAGACAGGACTCAGCAGGATAAAGCAGTTTGAGAGTTAGAAATATATAGTGACTTTAATATGCAATGCAATTATGGAAAACTAATAGAACAACTTGTAGAGAGTACAACTATTCTATGGTTACGGTATGGTTTTAAAGTACAGGAGAACAAAAATGCACTGGCAAAGAGACGTGAAACCAACAAAGGTGAATTGAGTTCTGGGAATAGCATGAGTAGAAGCATTAAGATGGACAAAATAGGGGTTGCTCTGTAAAAATTAGTTCATATAGACATATAACCAATAGTGAAATTTGATATATGATTTAAATTCAATTCACCATATCAATATCTTTTGCAGCAGCAAGCTCAGAGCTGACCCGTCTTAATAATGAAGATCATGAACTTTATTTTGCACCATAAAAAGTAGCATTACTCATTAATTGCATCCACAGGAATGTCATAATGTTGTGGGTTAAAACAATCAGTTTGAGGTTTCACTGGAACGCTTCTTAAATACACTATAGTCCGAGTAACTTTAGATAGAGGAGTTGCAATTCTTGCAGGTTGCTTAATATTTTACCCTCTTTACTTTATAATGCTTATAATTTATGTTTTCCGAACGCCTTTAGCGAAACACTAGTTGGGTGATTTATGTTTCAATTAATTTCGCCTTTACAGCGATAATTTGTTTCTTCGGCGGGGGATTTTGTTATTCCAACATATCGAAACATAATTCCTTATTTCAAGATTACAGGCAACTAATTTCTCCGAAGGGGAGAAACGATCAAGCAAATTAGAACAATAGATCCATACATCGTTATCCCTAACAAATCCTCAATTTTCCGGATGACAAACACCATAAAGCCAGAATCATCAAAATTCACACAAAGATTTGAAAGAAACCACCAGATCTAACGAAACCCTAACGAAATTCTCGAATCCTAAAAATGAGATGAAAAATTTACCATGAGCAACTCTTCGTAGTCCTGCAATAGGCTTTAATGCCGAAGCCTTGCCCTATGATCTTCGTCGAAGCATACGGAGACTCCATAGGAACAACCCCTTTCATCTTCTTCATCGTCAGATCAGCGAGGTATCACAAGAAAACACACAAACTAAAAAGGGAAAGGATAAATGAGAGGGGAAAACGCAATAGAAGAAGAAGGCGAGAGAGATAACAAGAGAAGCATACTGCTCGACTGTGATTACCGTGAGAGGCGAGAGTGAGCGAGAGCGAGGAGCGGCCTAACAAGGAGAGAGTCGCGAACTAAGGTTAAGGTTAAGAATCAGACTTTTTGCGGCGAACAAAATTTCCTCGCAAAAAGACTTAATTTTGCGAGGGAAACTTATTTTCCCTCGCAAAATTACTTCATTTTGCAAGGAACACTTTTTCCTCGCAAAATTACTTCATTTTGCGAGGGAAAATGGTTTCCCTCGCAAAATGACTTAATTTTGTGAGGGAAAAATGTTCCCTCGCAAATTCCGTCGCAATTTTTAATTTTTCTAGTAGTGCTATTGGAAGTCTCCCGACTATTTACGGCGACCGATTGATTAGTGAACCATAGACGACCCTTTCTAGTTTAAGCACCAAATGATATGAAGTAACCTTATTAGATTAATGCTATAACGTAGGTTCTGTTATTCCTCTTTCTGCTTTTACTTTGACCGGTGCCCCCTCACGGCTCCGTCCCTCGGCGTCTTTCTATGGTTCCATCTACCGATGCCTTCTCGGATCCATGATCCTTCCCTGACTATTAATTAAGACTGAGGTCCAATGCCCATCGGACCTCAGGTAACGGTTAACCTCATGCTTATGTAAACAATATATGTATCACAGGTATTCATAACATTTTAGCAATAATCACTACAAAAGCCCATAACAGATGTAGGAAATACATAACAATGTATGTAAGGCAATAACAATACACAGCCCCCAGCGATGTTTGTTACCCCAGCCTACACATATCACCGCCACGATGGCCTATCGTGTCCTCGCCGCTAGGAAAACTCTCAACGTGTTATTAAAACCATAACCCGTATATTCATGATTGTATAAAAACAATTGAGACAGAGTCTCGATAGGAACACAACAATCATATATAAGCATATCACAAGCATCAGAGTCAGTGTTACAGTATGTCGCGAATGTACCTTCGTTGTTGACTACTGTACGTTTAGATGGTCAAACTGTGATCAAGGATATCCTATAAAAGTAATATCGCCTCTATTAATTCACAAATATTATCTCAAGAGATATTTTGGCTATTTATGACAATTTTACCCCTGGATTAATTATTTCCCCATCATTTCATTTAATTTTCGTAAAAACGCTCATTTACTCAACAAATGCTGATTTTTCGCCTAACTTTGAAAAATCATAACTAATTCTACAAATATTGAAACGAGGATCCGTAAAATTCCTCGGAATCCTTAGGATGTCTAATTTTAGGAAAAACTATTGGTTCATACCCAGATTTCATAAACAATTCCCAGTTTTCGTAATTCCAACCTCTGCCCAGAATTTTTCAGAATTTCGTAGCCCATTTTCTAGAATTTTTATCTCCTAGCACAAAACTCAAAATGACATGCTATAGGTATATTTGGAAATCTCTATATGTCTAATTTCAACATGAATATTCTCAGAATTTTGGCATAGCATCTTCAACATAAGATACTAGCGTTTTTGAAATTGCTTCCGGAGTCGCTAACCGACAAAAATTAGCCAGAAGCTACTTTGACCATAATCTTCCAAAAAAATTGCTATAACTTCTTCATCATTTTTTTGAAATAAAGACAATGGTAACCATAAAAAAAATGAAAATAACACTATAATTGGAAGATTATGAATCAAAACAACATCTAAGCTATAAATCACAAAGCTAGGGCATAAGAACTTACCTAACTTTCTTTCTTGCCTTCCCAGAGCTTCTCACTCTCACTTCCCCTCTTACTCTTGGTTAATACCATCTTACTTAGCTTGTGAATTGGTGAGGAATGAAGCATGCACTACCTCCCTATTTATAGTAAATCCTTGGTTAACTAGTTAGCAACTTCTAATCAATTTTAACCTTTGGATGCAACTTAACAAAAGGTTTTTTAATCTCACCCTTACACCTCACTAACCGACCTCCCCCTCTCACAACACTCTTCATCTTTCTTTCATTCTCAAACCCTAATTTAGTTAGGTGTAAGTTGGTGTTTTTCTTGAGGATCCATTTCCACTTTTGGAATCACAATTTTATGACTTGATTTATGGTCTTTTTAAAATTTTAAAATCACAATAGTATGAATCTCAAAATTTTATGAAAATCACTTTGGAGACAACGAGACAACTATGTTCAAGCTTAAATTATGCTTGTTCATAATATCTACTTATATTTGTAAACTAGTTCATGGATTTCAAGATATGATTTATTTTCTATCGGTTCTCATTTACTTGTGTCTAGAATTTATCCTAATGGTTTTTATCCTACCATTTAATTAATTAACCATTAATCCTTTTATTACATAAGCCTACATCATTATTAACCCCAAAGTCTTCTTGCCATTTATGATTGATTAAGACATGTTTATGGTAAATATCATGATATTAGTTTGCTTCTCCTTTTCTCTTCCAAAATCACGACCCCCTCCCCCATTTAGTTTTAATTTACATTCCATTTACTCTTCATTTCATTCTAATTATGTCTTAGTCAAGTGGCCACAAAAGTCTTTGCTATTAATGTTTGATTATGATGCTTATTTGGGTAATTAAAATTTAACAATTTCTACACTTATTCCCTTATGCATGAACCGAAAACATCCCCTTGTTTTTACTCTTGATTTGTGTTTTATTTGCCTCACAAAAGCCTTGGTAAAATTCTCTCATTGGTTGATTTTAATCTTACAAGGATTAAACTTTATGAAACCAATTTTAAAACCTTTAGATTAGCTTAATTAAATTTAATCCAAGCCTTTGTTTTAGGGTTGGAAAAATTTAGACACTATTAGTGATATTTGTTAGTGATTTAGGATTAGGGATTAATAAAATTTCTTAACCCTTTTAATCAATAATTTTCGCCACTTTAATCATTTAAAAGGGGAAATTATAAATCTTTGTTTAATATAGCTAATAGAGTGTTTTAGGGGTTATTAGTCTTATTTGACAAGTTCTTAAATTAATCTTGATGATTAAAAACTCCTTATATGCTAATTTTAGCTTTTAAATATCTTTTGGATACTAATTTAGTTTATTTATTCTTAATTATGCCCTTAATTAATTAATTTCAAAAATTACTAAAATATCTCAATTATTGCAAATTTAATTGCCTAATAATTGTTGCTAATTTCCTCTAATTGATTTTGTCATCCTTTGATGATTTTATTGCTAATATGATATAATTAAGTTTATACTTAATCATGATAATATTAGGATATTTTATGATTCCTAATGAGATTTAGAAAATCAAATATATGATCCCCTTAATTCTAGGAAGAAATTGCCTAGAAAAATAAAATAACTTAATAGAAAATTTGAGACCACATATTCACCTTTGTATTTTTAGTATTTATTTACTAATATTCAATATTTATTTTAGGGTATATTATGATCCCTAAATGAAATCTTAAGATTCATACTTGATCCTTTTAAATCTCAAGGAGAAATTGCTCATAAATTTATAGTAATCAAATTACAAAATTAGAGACAATATACTCTCCTCAAGTATTTTATCTAAATATATTATTTATGTTATTTAGGGTTTTTAGGGTATTACAAGGGTGTGTGTTTTGGATTAGCAGTAGCAAAATTGACTTTTTTTTTTTTTAATATGATTTTTTAAAACTCAAGTTATGGTAAAAAATAGTATTGTAATATCCTGAATTTTGGGCCGAAGAATTTAAAGATAAGCCTATATTTGGCAGGCAACTAAGCCCAGTTTAGAAAGTATGATATTAAATTTTGGAAATATTATTTGGGAATAATATTCCATTGATAAGCCCTATTTGAGAAATTATTGGTTAATTTTGGTTAACAAGTAAATTTTTAAGGATTTTATATTTATATTGGGATTATTTAAAGATGTGATATGGATACCCAATGGACACCATTATTTTCGAAATAATGGTAATGGAAGAAGGGAATAATGAATTTATTAAATCTTAGGTGAATAGATAATTAAATTAATTTGGTGATGGGCACGTGGATGAAGATGTTAGAAGACAAATTTTGGAATTCTTGTCCATGGGTGATTTCGTCTAGCAAAAAGAAAGGAATGGAGAATTAATGTTATATGTATATGTGTTAGTTAAATGAGAATAAGAGGTGAATTTTATTTTTGGTTAGGGAAATTCCAAGTAGACCAAGACATTCACACATGAAATGAAAGATTGTAAAGTGGACACATATGCTTCATCTATGAGTACACATATGCTCTATTATGGTCATACATTCTACCAACCAAGGAAAGAGAAGGAAAGGTAAGGAATAAGACACCAGAGCAAGGTGCCACATCTTATGGTAGGTAGAATATATGAAGATAAAGGAGCCAATAACAATGCAAGTAAAGAAGAGGTAAAAGAGCAACCAATGAATAATAAAAGGCCACATCATGTAGTAGGTAGAATATGTGAAGATAAAATGGCCAACAAGGTAGATAAAAAGCAAGGAAAAGAAGAGGTAAATGGAGGAAATGTGGTAGGTAAAAGATATGCACATAAAACTGCCAACAATGCAAAGAAAGAAGTGGTAAAAGGAGAGACAAGAGGTAGGTTAAAATTGTGGCAAAGGAAAAGCCAACAAAGCAAGGTAAAATGGAATAAAGTTTGACGATTTATCCTCCTTTCTAACCATAAATTTCGTGCAGCCCAAATAAAGCCAAGGAAAAGTCAACAAAAATTGCAAAATAAGCCAATTTAAAAGGATATTTTGTAAGCAAGCACTTTGGTCATTTGATATGGGGGATTTTTAAGTGCCTTCTTGACATATTTTAAGACATTTTGCACTCCTTTTTGCATGAGTATTTTGACCAATGGCTGAAGGGCCATAGAAATTAAAGTACCAGTACAGGAAGACACAAAAACACTTATATAGTGCTAATCGGTTGGTAAAAATGCCACTTAGCTATGTCCTAAGATATGGACGATTAGCTAAGCAAAAATGTGCTTAAAATAGGTATGCACATGACTTTTCCCGGCGGATATGTGTGCCCTGCGTTTTTGGGAGACACCGATATGTGGTGTCATTTGGCGGGTCTCAGCATGTGTGAGAAAATCTCCGAGAAGAATCCTAGACACATGGCGCATTCTGGACCAGACACATGGTGCATTCTGGACCAGACAAGTAGCGCATTCTAGACCAGACACGTGGTGCATTCTGGGTGAGACAAGTGGCACGTTCTAGACCATACTCGTGTTCTATATATATACCCTTTCCCCCTCCATTTGTCTTTAGGCCATTTTGGCCAAAACATGGAAAAGAGAAGAGAGAGAGAAGGGAAAGAGAAAGAAGGAGTAGAGGGCCAAGTTTTCCTTTGATTTGGTGGAGGTTCTATTGGAATAGAGAACCAACTACAGGAAACAAGTAGAGGGTTCGATACTTGCTTGGAGTGACGAAAGGATCGAGAGCTAACCTGAGAATTGGTAAAGCATATAGGTAGTAACTCTAATCTCACGTACTCTGTATATCTGTGTATGCATGTTTTTACCATGATTGTGGATTTGTGTCTAGGACACGCGTTTGTTGTTTCATTTAGTTGTTGTTTTCTCAGCGTTGTGGATCTGGAACTTGTTGTGTGCTCTACAGTCATCGATGTGTGCATATATGACTCCTAGTTCTGGGATTGGTTGTGTGCATTAGGGCCTTGCTATGTGCCGTGTCCTACAGTCAATGTTGTGTGCATTATGTGATCGCGTATACCGAATGCCCTATTGTTTATTTTCATGATTGTGGTTGACTATCATGCACTATTTATACATTGTACTTAAGATTAATATGCTACTCTGGGATCCTTCGGGATTCCAATTCTTGTTGCTACTTGTGCATTGTACAGTATATTGGACGTACCTCCTAGGATAAAGCAACAGATGTCAGCAAATGGAAGTGTCGGACCGGTTCCAAATTGGTCAAGGGATATTTGTAGCAAAATTTATGTAATTATGTTTAGAATTTTATACTCAAGATTTGTAATATATTATCGTATACTATGACCAAACTGTTTTACCCGTTGTACCCGCTATAATGCTCGATATATTATGTATTGATGGAAGGGTGTGACAAGTATAATGCGATTTATGTTTGGATTGGCTGTGAAAGAACTGGTTTTTTCCTCAAACTGAATCATTTTAGATAATTATTTGAAAAGCATATCACTACTAGAAAAAGAGCTATAAGACCACCACATCTAGACTTCAATAATTAGAGATGTTTTAAAAAGTATGTTCAGTGGCATTTTTATAAATATTGATACAACTCAACACCAGTTGCTCTGTTGCGTGATCTAAATAATATTTTCAAGATCAGTTGCAATATAATGCGGTGCCGATAAGTTCTAAATATTAAGAAAATTTTAAAATTTAAATTCTTGTGAGACCGGACACTTATACATCTGGAGTTAGATAGCATTGTTTCTTTATACAAGCGTTAAATATCTCATATTTTCTTCAGCTTCCAAGGTAAACTTTCCAACTACCTGTATTCAAAATCTGAGGCCACTTCAACAAATGTAATCTTCATCCATCTTGTCTATTTAAACTCCTCATTGCTTTCATTTCTTCATATCTAGCTCCTCTTTTCTCCTCTCTCAATATGGTATGCATTAGGGCTACTTCTATCCATCCACCTTTTCCTCCTCCTCCTCCACCGCTTGCTCCACCACCTCAAAGACCAAAGGCGGCTTCTTCAACACATCCTTGCGAGGGTGGATCTTATAGAGAAACGCCTCGGAAGACTCTTGACATTGCTGCACACTATCATCAACAAGGTCAATCTTGTACACGGCACCAATGATGTCAAGTACAAGCTTTCAGATGACCCATCTTCCCTTCCTCTTCCACATCCTCTTCCTTCGGCGGTAAGGAGGAAGATTCTATGATAGAATATATATACTTTATTAGTAAATTAAATTTTCTAGGATATTCTACAAGTTAAATATATAATTTAATTATATTCAAACCAGTTGTAATGGCACTAGAATATGTTGATTTGAATCGTCGTTTAAGTCTTTATTAGTCTATATGTCATTTATTTTTCTAACCTTCACTTTTTATTTATACCGGATAAGATGTGCATTTGGTCTCATAATTATTATTTACATTGCTTTTTCAAAAACAACTAGCCTAACTATGTAATGTTTCAACTTCCAACACATATCATCATGTCTCTTCAATATCGTCGACGTTTCTAGACATCAATCCCGATTATAAATACCAAGGCACCTTTAGTTTTGAAGTTCAAATTTAAAAGTTCCCTTCTAGCTCTCTCTTTCTTCTTTGAGTAGCAACACTTACAATGGCAAGAACAAAGAGGCAGTGTTTCCCCTCTCCTCCTCCGATGGTAGCTACTAGCGGTTCCTCTTCATAGCCCCCTCCAACTCCGACATTGGAGAAAATCATTGATACCATCTTTTACCTTAATGACACCTTTCTCGAGGTCATGGCAAGGCAAGATCGTTTCTTGGAATGACTAGATGAGTTGGCGCGTTGTTGAATGGTAGCATTGACCATTTGGACTAAGCGCGACGAGTCCCCAAGAATGATGATGATCTTTTAAAAGCAAGGGTTTCAAGAACCCCTATTGTTATATTTTGATATAGTTGTCATTTTGTGGCCGCTTATCATCATTTATAACATTTTGATGTAATTTTGATTTCATGCATATATATTGTCACCTTTAGGCGATGATTAATGAAAAAGTTTGTCTTTTGATAATTCTTGTTGATGATCATCTTTCTTGTTTATTAATCTCTTGTTGATAAAAAAGTTTCAACCTTCAAGGCGAAAGTTATTGTTTCTAAAATCTTATTTCTATGTTCTAAAAATTACATTTTAGACCAGTTGATTTGAAAGATGGTGTTGTTATGAATTAAAAATGCTTTTTACATATTAACACCTCTCTTTCATGATAACTAGTCTAGAAAAGGTTGCTCTAGTATATATACTCACTTTCGCAATCAATCTTTATCTCTAGCCTCTCTTAGTACCCCACGCGCGCTCTTTTCCTCTCCATCGCCTCCGCCGTGTGATGTCTCTCTCTCCACCATTGGGATGGCTTGGTATTCATTTTTGTAGGGCTCTCCTTATCGTTGCTATTTTTCTCTCACATTCAATAAAAAAATTGTCGTTTTTCATAAACCATCAATAGATGCTTTGCTCTCCTATTCTGTTAGTGTTCTCATACATTTTTTTAGTTATAATCGTTGTCTTTTGTGTTCTTTCACAAACCCTCGATACTCCTTTTCCTTCTGTGTCAAAACCATGATTGAAAGTTTAGTTTTTTTTCTTTCGTTGTCTTTCACAAACGCACGAGTTGAATTGCATTTGCACAAATATGATATTTCTTTTGTTCTTGTTGCCTTCTTGTATGTTCTTTTGGTGATACATGAAAGTTTACATATTTTTTTGCTGGCTGTATATTCTATGTGGTTGTTGTAGTTAAAGAAACATTGATGCTCACTCCTTTTCTTTTTTTGCAAAAACACTGATGCTTACGCCTTTTATCCTTTTAGTCATGTGCACACACCTTATGTTCTCCGGCCACTACATATATCACAAGGTTCAAGCTGCAATGGAAATGGACATACAAGGTGTGCGTATATGGAAAAGAGGCTAAATGGACGTATCAAGTAAAAAACTTTATTTTCATTACAATGGATAATTCTAGCCAATCAAAACCATCACACATAGCATAAACACTACATGAGTGCCGAAAAGAGGCAAGTATTATTTCATTTGTTGCTTGCTCCAAATGCAATGAAATTCTATCATTCTCATCATCATCATATTTATTTGTTTATAGTGGATTTGTATTTAATTTGCTTATTACAAACTTATTCTTTTTAATTACATAAAAGAGCGCCGAAAAGACATGTAAAGAGCTCCAAGTTGAGTGGGTTTTTGTAGCTATCACTTATGTTTTTATATACATTTGAATAGCATTAAATAATTTGATCTAATATGTAACTTATTGTAATTGAAAATAGGGATCGGATGAACACAATTTGAGGTTGCAAATACATGCAAGCCCTTCCTATAGGACTTGGAAAATAAATAAATAAAGTCCTTCCTTCCACAAGTATAAATATGATATTCCTTTTTGTACTTGTTTCCTTCTTGCATGTTCTTTATGTGATACATGAAAGTTTACATTTCTTTTGTTGTCTATATATTCTTTGTGGTTGTTATAGCTAGTTAGTGTAGGCAAACTTTAGTCCAAAGAATTCCTTATGGTTGGGATTGTGAAACTTGGGATTATGACAATGAAACAATTTCATTGTATCAATTCTCATAGTGGCAAGTTTTGCAAATCCAATCATTGCGAATTCCCTGACAAATGTTTGCGTACATATGTTAATTGAATCTTGTTTGCCATGCCTTTGTTCTTTTTAAGTTATTTTTGTTTGGATGCCCCCTCCTTGAAAGGGCTTAAATCATTATTGAGTATTAGGTGGGAGTGTCAATTGTAATTTTAACCCCAACGTGTGGTATAGATTGTTAGTTCTCTATGTGTTTTGATGATAACTTACAATTGTAAACAAAAATGAAGTTAATGGTTTAAGTCAAAATGTTTTTTAACGTGATCATATTTAAACCAAGAATTTGTCATTATACTTGACTCGAGTTTAGAGTTGTAAAACTCGAGTCAACGCAAGACAGAGAGCTTTCAAGAATATTTGAATTTATACTTGACTCGAGTCAGTCATGGTTAACTCGAGTCAATATAAAGCAGAGAGCTATCAAAGTATTTTAAGCTAATAGTGACTCGAGCTTGTGCTATTTGACTCAAGTCATATTTTATGGACTTAAACTTATTTTCAAAATAAAAGTCCCTGACTCGAGCCTGTATCTTTTAACTCAAGCATAGTTTTTGGAACATATTTTCAAAAGAATTAGTTGACTCGAGTGAGTCACTTAATGACTCGAGCTAACGCGATTTCAAACTTGTTTCAAAATACAATTTCTAAGCTCATTTCTGATAGAAGAACTTGACTCAAGTGAACCTTAATTGACTCGAGTCATGCACTTTTGTTAAACATTTTAACTTTGAGCCTAAGTCATATAGAGACATCTTCATTTAAACTTCAAACTTATTGTCAAAGAAGATGATCCAAACTCGAGCCAAGAATGCTTAACTTGAGTCATGCACTCCGGTTTGCTTGAATTTTGCCTCGAGTGCAAGGTATCCCTATTTTGATATCACTGTGTCCATAATAGCGAAATCTTCAAGTATAATTTGTATACTTCATATCATCACTCATTATTGTTCCTAACTATGTTTAATCAATTTGTTAGTGAGTTTCAAATGATCAAATGAATGTTTAACTGAGGATTAATCAAAAAGCAATTGATTACGTCAAAAGCATTTAATACTAGTTTAGAAAACGAAGCACAGATTTGGCAACTCACTCTCTGCACATTCCAAAAGCATTTATGTTTTCTTTCCTCCTTTGAACGCCAGATCATCCAACGAGAAGACCATAAGGAATGTCAACCAAGAATGTCTGCGAACAAATCAAGCCTCGAGCCATGAACACATTACAACGTCTAACAACTATTTATTATTCTTAACGGCTTCATTGAATCTTCCAACGGTCATTAAATGCCTTTCACCATATATAAGTTGAAGCATTCGATTCGTCCAACAACTCGTAAAAACCAAGAAACAAAAAACGCTCAAACGATCAAAGTGCATTTCTTGTTTCACTCATCTGTCTAATATCATCATCTATTCTAATCTTCAGTGTTTATCTATCTAGTCTTTTAGAGAGTTTATCATTGATTATAAATCATTGTAAGAATCTCAAATATTGGGACTTTGAGATTGGGCTATCTAATTAAAACTTGTACGGGGAGTGAATCCTAGTGAGAGGATTACTTTCAAGTACAAAGTTTGTAATCAATTGAAGAGATAGTGGAAATTCCGTAGTGTCTGGGATCGACGTAGGTCGAGAGTTGAGACCGAACTAGTATAAATCATTTGTGTCAATCTCTCTCCCTCTCTATTATTGCGCCTATTTCTGAGAGTTTTGAAAATATTTTTTAAATCCCCAATTCACCTCCTCTTAGTGATATTTTGTACTACATAGATGTATGTTTGTAACGTGGGCCATCCTTATACTTGAATATAGCCACCCTTGGATTGGGTGCTAAGTTTACTAATCTTAGGCATTTTGGTTCTTTTGAGATTTTAGATAGAATATGGCTCTGGCCTACCTCCTTTTTAGGTGATGAAGGTAAAGAATCTTATTTAATCACTACAAAGAAAACCATCATATGTAGCGGTCCAAAATAACTGCTACAAATACCTGAATTTGTAGCGGTTTTAGACCACACTGCAACAAATTTGTAGTGGACGCAATGGCACCAAAGCACAGGCTTGTTTGTGATTACCTTTGTAGCGGTGACCATAAAATAAACCGCTACAAATGTGTCGCTAGTTTGGTGCGCAATGGCACGAAGGTTTGTGACGGTTTTTTTGTAGCGGTTATAAGGAACTAACCGGTATAAAGTTAGCGCTTAAGGGCGTGAACGTTGTCACGGTGAACTTTGTCGCGATTATATGAAAATAACCGATACAGCATGCAAAACAACACCGTATTTGTCGTGGTCAGGGGAAAGAGACGTGTTAACCTCAACAAATCTTATCTATTTGTAGCGGTTATTAAAGAAACCGCTACAAATATTCAAACTATATATAGGTTGTCACTCAATTTGTACATCAGCTTAATATAGTTGCACGTGTGACTCAATCCCTACATCAATTATAAATAAATTATTAGATCTACATTGTCCCTGAATGAACTATCTGCAGCTCTCATCCTTGATGCCAAGATAGTTCATTCAGGACTATCCAGATGTAATTATTGGTTTCACGTGAAAACACTCGTGACATCATGCATACAATCCTTTATATAAAAATAGTTAGATCTGCATTATCACTAAATGAACTATCTGCAGATCTCATCATTCAAGCCGAGATAGTTCATTCAGTGATAATCCAGATGTAACTATTTCTTTGACGTGAAAACTTATGTTCTTCTATTGCTAAAAAAACTTCTCTTCTTCTGAAGATAGTCCAGCATGCAATGTAAGATTAGGTTGCAATATAGCTACCTTTCTCTCATGAAAATACCTCTGATCAAAATGAGTCAGTGAGTTTTTCGTGGGACATCAGCATCTATACTGAATCCAAATCTTCATTGTGGCATGTTAGAATTTTTTTTAGTAAAAAAAGATATTTGTAGTGGTTATAAGGGAAACCACTACAAATTGAAGATGTCAGTCAATTTGTAGTGGTTATGTCCTAATAACCGCTACAGAATGTCAAAGGTCAATCAATTTGTAGCGGTTTTATAACCTCTACAAAATGTCACGACGAACGAGGCAGGGTTATGATATTTGTAGCGATTGATGCAGCGGTTTATCCATAACCACAACAGATTGCTTGAACGTTGTAGCGGTTATACTTGATAACCGCTAAAAAAGGACGCGGTTTTTAAACAGCGCCTCCCCTCATTTTGAATCACGCAAGGTTTGATTTTCTTACTTGTAGCAGTAAAACTTAGACAATATGGTTTCTAAAGGAGATGGAGGGAGAAGGAAAGAGGTTGTACAAGGTAGAGTACCTATAATGAGCAGTAGTAGTAGAAAGGTCCATACGAGAGGGTGTGGGGGTCGAAATATCCCTCTGCCCCCTCAGGTGGGGATCAAGTTTGATCAGCTCTTCGCCGATGAGCCAATCCCACTACTAGAGACCCTAGAGAGCATAGGGGGAGAACAGGCGTAAGCACATCATTTAACAACTTCGATGAAAATGCTGAGATAGAGATTAACTTTCCCATCAACGAGGCGGAGTGGTTTATTGATCGGGAAAACGAGCGAGACCAAGGGAACCCCTGACCATCGTCTTCGCGTTCCGCCGGATTCAAGGTGCCTGTCGAAGGTAAATGTAATTATTTTTGTGACAATATTTAAATTTAAATTCCTTACATTTAATTGAATTATATTTAAACATAATACAAACATGTTTTTATAATTGTGCAGATACGCAGGGGAACATTAATAGGAGGATGCTGGATGTTCCCGGGGTCAATCTGTTGGAGAGGCCTCACGTCGCAATCCCCTGGAATGGGGACACGGACCAACCGATCGGTAATAGTGGTCACCTGTTCAACCGATTCCTATTGGAATTAGGCGGGAATTGGGCATGGTTCCCCCTCGACTTCAAGGATTGGAAGCATGTCCCAAAGGGGAGCAAGGACAAAGCATTTGAGGACATTGTCCAGGTAAGTTATGATGTTTAATTAAATTTTACATGTAAAGAGTTATAATTTGTGCTTTATTTATTTATTTATTACTTAATTAATTATTAATTAATTAATAATTTGTGAAGAGGTACGCACTACTGAAGATAGGGGACGGCTAGAAGAGCCGAAGGGGTCGTCTCAATACCAACACGAATGGAGATGAGGTGATTCCTCTGCGGCAGCTGATCAAGAACATCCCACACGGCGTCAACCCAATGACTGGGCGGGTTTTGTCCAAAACAGGAGGAGTCTAGAGGGACAAGTAGGTTTTTTAAATAAGTATAGTTTAAATTTTGTTTAAATATAGTTTAAATTATAAATTTAGTTTAAAAAAGTTTAAATATATTTATAGTTTAGATATAGTTTAACTTAATTTAGAGTTTAAATTTTGTTTAAATATTAGTTAATTTATAGTTTAAATTTTCTTTAAATGTAGTTTAAAAATATAAATATAAATATAAATATAATTAAAATTAATTTATAGTTTACATTTGTTTCAAATTAATTAATAGTTTAAAAATAGTTTAAATTAATTTTTTGTTTAAATGTTGTTTAACTTAATATATAGTTTAAATATTAGTTAATTTATAGTTTAAAATATATTTTGTTTAAATTATAAATATAGTTTAAATTAATTTAAACTTTAAATATAATTTACAAGATATCAAAATAATAATTAATTTCACTTAACATTTTGTTTGCTCTTTCATGCAGGCTTTGCCCCGAGGAACACCGGAAGTTGGGCACGCGGAGGATCCATCACACGGTAGCATCCAAGAGAACCATCATACACAGGTGAGTGAGATGTTGAAAGTTAAATTAATTTTAGGTTTAAATGATTGATTGTTTTATTTTTGAAATAACAAAGTTTATATTTTTTTAATTCTTTCAAAATGAAGGCTCGGGAAGAGAACCGTCGACGGACTATGGGGAGTTGTTCACATACACCCATGACACCGTGATGGGACGGCGATCTTTGAGGCGGCGGAGGAGATTATAGTAAGTTACAAAAAAATATTTATATAGTTAATTTAATATATTTAAATTGAATTAAATTGTTTAATTCATGTGTTTATGAAATGTGTTCGCCAGGGGCGGATTGAGCAGAGCCAGGCAGAGATGTGAGCGTCGCAGCCCTCGGAGTCATAGGGGTCTGTGGATCCCACGGCCTCATTGAAAATTGTCGTGGGCCCAATCGAGCATTCGGCCTCGTTAGGGGTATGGGACTAGGCGCCAAGCCTCGCATTGTCTACAACAAGACCTCCACCTCTAAGGCCAGAACCTCCTGCTCTAGAACACCGCCATCAGAGGCGGTTCAGGCGATGATTTCCAAGCAGGTTGCTGTGAAAGTTGCCGAGCAGGTTGACGCTAGGACTCAAGGCATTACTAGGCACATGCAGGACAAGGCCGACCGTTGGTACGCTAGTCAGAGGCATAGCTGGGATGCTGTTATTGGTGCCTTGATAGAGTTGTTACTCCACAGGTGGTTTCCAGCTCCCACCCCTCCCCTTATGTTCAACTACGAGGCTCCCCCTCTGCCTCCTGCTGCTAATGGTGATGACAAGGGAGTTATTACTTCTGCTCGTGTGCACGCTGATCCCGCCCCCTCGCACAACCCCCACCGAGACAGCCCCCTTGAGACACCCCCTGAGATAGGACTTGATCATTAGGCTATTGATAGTTAGTTTTTATTTTCACACACATTTTTGTTACAAATATGAAAAAGAATTAAAACAGGCAGCAACACTTTTTGCCAAAAAAAAAATGGCAAGAATATTGTAACCGTTACACTATAATTTGAAATTTTGGTGCAATTTGTTTATATAATTAGTAGCGGTTAAATAACCGCTATAATGTTGGTCAATTTCACAGTGTAGCGGTTTGTTAACCGCTACTAATGTCTCACACACGACGTTACCGCAGCCTCATATAGTGGCAGTCATTTGAAACCGCTACAAATACAGTAGTGATTAAGGCATATGTTGTAGCGGTTTTTTTTTAACCGCTACAAATCAGCTAGCAACGTTGTATTTTGTACCGGTTTTTGGAACCGCTACTAATGTCATTTGTAGCATCTAAAACCGCTACAAATACGTCATTTTAACCACTACAAATAGACCTTTTTTGTAGTGAATAAAGCTGAGTCTAACATGGTTGATATACAAACTTGAGAATTCTATTTTGTATGATTGTTTTTAGTCGTGTGATGAGATCTTGTTTGAGATGGAAATCGAAGTGAAGACCAATAATAAGGAGCTATCCGACTAGGTGGAGTTACTAGTGATGAGTTGATGATTAACACATCTAAATTAGATGACTAAAAAGGTAAGCTAGTAATCTAGTCTTCAAAGGCAAATTGTGTTGAACTGGGTAACCTAGTGATGATTGGGCAAATCAAATTTTAAATGAGTGAATTGTTACAATCAATGCCATGTCATTTAGGTCAAAAAAATTGTCCTTCCAAGTCTAGATCACCAACCTCATGTTTTTCATCCTCCGATTTAGAATTATTAATCCTCACCCGTCACTAGTATTTCCACCTAATTGGTTATTACTTTCTTATTATTGGCCTTCGCTTTGGTTTCTTTCTCAACTAAGACCTCCCCATGAGACATATGCACACATATAAAATTCAGTTCTCATACTTTATATTAACTTTATTATACTCAGCTTCATTAAATAAGAATATTCTCATTTATCACCTGAGACTGGGGTAGGGCAGAGTCATGTTTCATATTTGAGGTCCAAAAGGATCAAAATGCATAAGTATGGTAATCTAGAAGCTAATCCATGGGTAGCTTCATTGAACTATATGGATGTTCATAATATGAATCATGTGTTAACAGCATTGCATTCACTAAATCCAACACTAAAAAATCATCTAATTCCTTTAAAGGTGCCGAAAATGCAAGTGAAAAAAAAAAGTGAACATTGATTTATGGTTAATAGTTATAATTATTTTTTATGTCGATTGCATTGTTTTTAGGGTTGTCTATAGAATTTATATTGCATAATATAGCTTTTAGAAATAATAATATCCAATAGTGCTTTTGTGAAACAAAACAAAGCGTACATTTTTTTTAAAAAAAAAAATCCCACTTTTAAAACCGATATGAAATTACCTGGTCTAAAGAGTGTGCATTTAATATTATAAATTTAAACTTTTTAACATCGGTTATTTAAACAATCGGTCTAAAAAAGTAACTTTTAAGACTGGTGAATGTCCGATTTTAATAATGATAGAATTTCAAAACTGGTCAATACAAGACCGGATATAAACTCAGTCTAAAAACACTAATTTCAACCGGTCTTAAAAGCCCTTTCTTCTAGTAGTGTAGTTAGGTAAAAAAATGACTGAAAATGGTATGACTATATTAAGTTATATATATATATATAATATAATGATAATTTTAGGACATAAAATAAAATTAAATACTCTATAGTCCTATTTATAAATCATTTACAACATGTTTCACACATACTAAGAAAAATCTTAAACCTTATCAACTTTGCCTTGAAATTTAATAATTGTTCGCCTTTATTCTTATTTAATAAAAAATTTAATCTATAAAAATAAAATTAATATAAGGGTTAAGGTCCATTTTTGCCCCGGAAGTATACACCGAGGATCAATTTTGCCCTGGAAGTTTCTTCAGGAGCAATGTTGCCCCTCCGTCAACGGTCAACGGCCAACTAACCGTTGACCGTTAGGGGTGTTAACGGAGGGGCAACATTGCTCCCGAAAAAAAACTTTCGAGGCAAAATTGCTCCTGGAGTAAAAAAAATGTTAAAAATGTTATTTATGATATCATATATTTTTAGTTCTTATTTATATAATATCTAGAGGTGGAAACAAAGCCAATGATCCCAGGCTTCACCTTTAATTCGACCTGTTTAAAATATGCATATTTTTGGCTTGTTTGAAGTAGACATGTTTTGCAATGATGGGCGCATGGCCTATTAGCCTAATTATAAAATTTTTAAAAATATAGGCCGCCTTAATAGGGCACAGCCTGCTCGGCTCAGCT